>CM065807.1:164403535-165659095 GCA_033398695.1 Orobanche coerulescens | reverse complement strand
GTCTTCTAAGCAACTAAGAAATAAAACAAGATCACATGATCTTGAAATGAAAAACAAAACATCAAAATAAAATACAAATGAATCAAATGATAGGGAGGGGGAATCACACAACAAAATGATTATAAGTCACCCCACATAACATGCAAGTTTAATCATGACATGTGAGAAGAAGGAAAACAACAAAAAAACACAAAAAAAATCAGCAATAATGTGAGTTTGCTGGCTGTCGGACACGGCCCGTGCCGATCGGCACGGCCGCGGTGGCATGTGCGGGCGCACATGTTCGGCAGGACTCGACTGTGTCGCCTGGCACGGTCGGGTTGGTCGGACAGCGGGAATTTACTATCCGGAAGAGTGTGACTTGGCTGTGTCGCCTGGCACGATCGGGTTGTGTCGGTACGGGCCGTGTCGGACGACACGGTCGGGTTCGGTCGGCAGCGAGATTTCACTTTCTAGGACATCTCGGCACGGGCCGTGTCAGATGACATGGCCGGGTTCGGTCGGCAGTGATCGGCCAGTTCCGGCAGGTGGTGATCGGCAGCGATCGGCCAGTTCCGGCAGGTGGTGATTTTCCGGCCGATTGTCGACCTTCCAGCATAGCATGACACGGGCCGTGTTATATGACACGGCTGAGACCGAGACTCCACGTCTTATGTCCATTTTCTCGCCAAAAAATGTCGTCGTACGTGCATGACGCGTTGTAAGTCCGTTTATTTTTATCCTTGCTCCGTCTTCTTCATTTTGACTAGTTAAATTCCATATCACAGAAGGTATTTGGAAAAATGTATTTTAATGTGTTTCGGGCACTGCAAAATATTACCGCCATCTTCGGTTATGATCGAAAGGATTTTGGAAATTTTCTGTTTTGCCAACGACCTTGGTTTTTGAAATTTAAAACGTTATTGTTTGTTATGTTGTTATGCCCGTTGGAGAATTTTTACAGTACTTTCTAAATGTCGAGATACATTGTTAGGAGTCGTTCCTTAACCTTCGGGGTTGTTTTGAGACTGTTGAGTTGATTCTTCCATCTTACAGTTAGTTGTTACGACTGTAAGCTTCTGACTGTCGTGGCAGTACCTTTGTTGTTACAGTTTTGTCTGTACTCATTATTGGTCGTTAAATCCCTGTCGACCTAGTCATATAGTCCGTCTGTGACGATTGTGAACTTTAACTGCGGTATCAGTAATATTGCACCCAGTTATTTCTCCCGTATAGATATTATTGACGTATTATAAATCGTTACCTTTCTTGTTAGTGAGTTTTGGTTGCACGCCCAGATGTTATGATTTCATAGTTTGGTTTAATTGTATTGTTTTATGACGCTATCCGAATGTGATAATTGATGGGTAGTAATGATGACGTATATTGATAAGGTCATTTTGATGATATCGTTTATCGAATAGATTGATGTTTCAAACTGTTGTTTTGCAAATGAATTTCAAAACGAAACAGTTATGATAATGATTCATTGTTTCGATCAAATGACCGACGTATTAAAAATATTTCTTTTCAAAAACTCATTTCAGCAAAATTATTCAAACTCAGGAATTTTAAAACACTATCATTTGGACAAGTACCACGGAAAATTTTGTTTTTAAAATGTTACCCATGTTTGACCACAATGATATGTATGCGATTTTAACCGTGATTGTTTTGGTAAAGGTCGTACGTTTTTGTTGATGTAGCCAAGTGAATGACTTATGAATTTGGATCCTATTGTAGCAGTGATAGTTCGTGTATTCGTGTAATGACTCAGAGTGAGTATTTTATTGTATTACCATTGTTTCTCTATGTTGATTATGTGGTGTTTGTACTATCATTCTGAATGGATGTCAGTTCAGTATGCCGAGAGGTCATGGCAATCAGTTGCGTGATCAGGATCATGCTGCCGGTAATGGTATTTGTATTGGTGTTGCTATTATACTCCAGCAGGTGGTAGACCAAATAACTCATTTAGCTCAGGCGGTTCAGCGTAACACTACAGTGAATGAGAATGTCGGGTCGACTCAGTGGCTTAGAGAAGTGGTTCGTATGCATCCTCCTCGCTTTTTAGGCGTGGGTGATACTTTGGGATGGGACGGTTGGCTTTTCCAATTGGAGAATATTTTCAAGGCGGTTTGTTGTCCAGAGGAACGGAGGATTCCTATCGCTCAGTTCCTTCTCGATAGCGATGCTGCTAATTGGTGGGAGGCCGTTGAGCGTCAGGATCATGTTGTTTCTTGGGAAGAGTTCAAGAAGTTAATGGAGGCGGAGTTCTGTCCGGAGCCGATCCGAGAGAAGAGGATCCGAGATTTTTTCCTAGCCAAGCCGCAGGATATACCCGTGTCGCAGGCTATTATCGATTATAGTCGACATCTCGCTTATGTGAAGAGGCAGGTGAGGACCGAGGAAGATAAAATACATCATTTCGACATATGGATGAGACCAGAGATTCGACATTACATGTCGGGTTTCACTTGTGCTACTTTGAGAGAGTATCAGAATCGAGCAATGGCGTACTAGATGGTATCGTTATCTACTGGGCCTTCGCATGAGCCGAAGATACAGAGTACGTCTGAAGAATTTTTGGATGGTGTGAGAGTCGGAACTTCTTCTCATCGAGTTTCGCGTAGTCGTACGGAGAATCCTCCCCTTTCTTTATTTGGTGGGACCAAGAGTTCCAAGTCATCTTCTTTAACTCCTAGTCAGACTGAGAGGTGTTTCAATTGCAACGTTGTGGGTCATGTGCAAGCTAATTATCCTTCGCAGTAGATTACTTATTATAACTGTGGACTCGAGGGCCACAAAGTCCAATATTATGAATTATTCCATGAATTTTCCCTGAATCGAGCTTCAGCACCCTTGTCGGGATAGACTTGTGTAGATCGCTCAGATTCAATTGTTCGTTCACTTTGATGACTGCTTACTTCACCCTTTCTTTTTGAGTTTCGGGACGAAACTTCTTTTTAGAGGGGTAGAATGTAATTTCCGGGATTTTTATTTTCCAGTTGCCCTGAATTATTTGTCGTTTGGTTCCAATCAATTTGTTTTGTTATGATTATGTAGGATACGTTTTTCTATGATGCACTGTATGATGTGTAATGTTGTAAAGTTCGTCGAATGAGACTTGTGATGCCGGCATTTCTTCGATTAAATGTGTGTTTGGGATGTGGTATGTTACATTTCGTAAATGGCTCGTTATTGTTTTGAATCATAACCGGTACGTTAGTGTGACCGAGACATTATCGAATGCCTAACTGGGCTGTCAGAATTAGCCACGGCCGAGTCACGGCCGCACGTTTTGGGGCAGAGACTCGCCTGGCCGAGTTACGGCCGTAAGGTGCCGGTTATGGCCGCAAGTGATCGGAAGGCACGGGCTAGGCAGCATTTGGACGAAGTCCGGTTACAGCCGTAAGGTGTGATCGGCTACGACCGTAAGGGCACTAGGCAGCATTCGGACGAAGGCTGGTTACGGCCGTAAGGTGTGATCGGCTACGGCCATAAGTGACCGGCACACGCTGGGCAGAACTTTCACGAAGGCCGGTAACCGCTGTAATGGGTGCCGGTTACGGCCGTAAGTGATCGGCCCTATAAGGCCGAGGCAGCGGGTCACTCGGCTATTTTCACCATTTTTCACCCTCCTCCGCGATTCTTCGGCAAGTTTCCAGAATTTTGGTCGGTAAACTCCTTGTGCATCATTTGGAAAGCTTTGTTTATGTTTATTATCATCATCAAATCCTTGTTCTTCTTCGAATCGAGGTAAATTCTTGAAATCTCCTAGAGTAGACTTTCGAGATTCCTTCTTGATTTTCATTGTTCGTCCGATTTTGATGAATCGGTTGATGTTATTGAGCATTAATAATCGTGTTTTATGGGTTATATATCCACATTTCGAGTTTGTTTAACTCGATTGGTGATTCGAGTGTTCTTGGGAGTTATCGAACGTTGAGTGTTCGATTAAAAGTCCCAATGAGATTCCTTTCGATAGTTTGGTGGGATTTCTGTTGTTTTTCACCTTGATTCTCATTGTAATCGTATCTTCGTTGTTTTTAGCGGAGGACTATAGGTGTTGGAGGATTCCGGTCGAGCTTTCCCGTTGCTTCGTGTGCTTTGGACTTGAGGCGAGTATCTTGTCTATAATATTTATACTTTGATAATGTGACGTGTCATGAATTTAACGTGGACTTGTTAGTGATTGAACGTTTAACCGTAACTTACTTCTAAATGAATATGTGATTCTATGAAAGTAAACACGAACGTAAACCTGAGGTTCCCGAAGGATGACAACAACCATTTCATGTGTATTTTGCTTAAAATGAGTGTTAAAAATGAGTAGTTATCCGAGGAATTGTGGAATCGTGGAATCTTTGTATTGTCCGCTTGTTAGCCTATTTCCTGAATAATGGTGTGACGTGAATGTTGAACTGTTGAGGAGGTGTATGATGCGTTAAATTATGTTTTACATATTTGTGATTGTGGCGGATATTGTACCTTTGTTGTTTAATCGGTGAATTGAGATATATAACGGGTAGGGACCCGTGAGGCCTTCGGCGGCGCATTACTTGCGAGTACGACTAGTTGATATGATTTAGCCATAAGGTTATCGAATCCGGTAGGTCTGGGGAGGGCTCCAAGAATCGTCACTTGCGAGTGCTATGTCACGATAACTTGTGGGCATGTTTGAATGATGTTAACCGGGTAGGGACTCGTGAGGCCTCCGGAGGCGCGTTACTTGCGAATACAGCCAGTTGATAAGATTTGACCATAAGGTTATCTAATCGGGTAGGTCTGGAGAGGGCTCCGAGAATCGTTACTTGCGAGTACGATGTCAAGATAATTTATGGGTGGATTTGAGCTTGTTTTCGATAGCTAATCCGGGTGGGTCCCATCGAGGCCACAGAGGTGATTTGAGTACTGGATTGGATATCTCTGAACTGTGAATGTTCGAATCTTGGATTTCGGTTATATTGGTGAATATGGTTCTGCCCTTGAGGCCGTTTGTGAATTGAACCATCTATATGATTTTGAAATAAAACCCTTCGGAAGGAGAATTTATAAATATTTTCATGATTTTACACTGAAACCCCCCGACATCCTCAATTATACTTTAAATGCGTTTTGAAGTTATTCTTATGATCCTTCTTTTTTGGAAACAGTTTTTCGAAAAGACTTTAAAATCGGGGATTGTGTTACTACCTTGTTGAAAGGTTATTTTTATAACGGTTGTATTCTTGATGTATAACTTTATATCTTGGTTACTTGCTAGCGATTCCATCGCTAACCCCTCGTTGGGGATTTTGTTAATTATTCTAGGTGTTCTGACTGGAGAGAGAGCAACCACATGATCGGCTTGGAGGATGATGTAAAGCAGCGATACTAGTCACAGTTGTAGTTGGTTGTCCGTCAGTGATCTGTTGGTTTGAGTTTTCCTTGTCATCCTTGAGGGGATGGACATTTTATGTAATATGTGATCGAGTTGTATTTTGGTTTATCAGATGTACGAATATGCTGTGTTTTGAGAGACTAATCGGTCAACAGTATTTTGTTTCGGTCGAGTTGACCGCATGTGGGTTTTGTTTTGTAATCTTCTGCCTGGTAGATCCTTGCGGAAATGGGTCTACGGCGTGTAATATCCCTAAGTGGATTAGGGGTGTTACAGCCTGGTGGGTCCCGGTGTGGGGTCCACGGCATTGTAATATCCGATATTTTTCGGGGTGTTACAGAAGATGGTATCAGAGAGTCTTTTTACTTTTGAGACATTGTGGATTGAACTAGCATCAAGAAACCTGCATGCCATGTGTGACCTGTGCAAGTGCCTGACCCGCCAAATACGGTATGTTTCTCATTAACCATGATTTAATTACTGGCATAATATTGATGACGAATCGATCTCTTACTTGATCTTGGCACTTCGAGAATGCGTGCTAACATTCATCTGTTTGATTTTTGAGGAAAATTCTAAATTGATTATTGTGATCGAACTGTTTCGGCTTGATGTCAATATGATATTGGGTGTGGCACTCGCATTGCCGATAATTCAATATGAACTATTTTCTTGAATATGTTAGTTCTATTACTGCTATTAGTAGCAAAAATTGGTGATCTGACCGTACAAATGTTTATTGAGTTATGCTTACGATTATTGTTTGATTCTTTCAATATGGAACGTAACTTGAGAGGCCGTGGTACAGGGGGCTGAGGCCGCGGGAGAGGCCGAATCCCAAGACCACGCGCTAAGACACGTTCGAGTGGGGGACAAAGCTCGGCAGGTAGTGATTCACCCACTAGGAGCCAGTCCCACCACGTCTAACGGCATGAGGGTGCCCCTGTCGACCCTTATGTCATTATGCAGGGCATGATGGACCAGATGAACCAAATAGGTCAGCTGATGGAAGCCATGCAGAGGAATGCTACTACTGGCCAACAGCAGGGACATCAGCCTCCGCCTCCGGTGCACGACGGAATCGTGAGTCGGATCATTAGCGACATATCGCGACAACGACCTCAGACCTTTGAAGGCTCTTCTGAACCTGCTGATATTGTAACACCCCCGAGCTATTCAAGGTAAATTGTAGTTCCGTGGACCCCTACATGGGACCCACCAGGCTAGACACGAATTACCACAGTAAAATCACACCTGGTACAACCGGCGGGATAATCCACATCAACAACCATAAATAACCCCAATGAATACGAATCACAATTCGAAGAGAAAAGTCTAAGTACTCGCGAGTACAATCTATAAGTTTAGAAAGTAGGCAACAGCCATATCGAATGGAACAATGGAAATAAAAGGACTCAAATGCACATGCCAAAGACCCTGGCCAGCATCCTCGTACTGTCCCAGCACCCCCTCGTCCGGATGATCATAACCTGAAATCCATAACAAGAATTTCCCCACAACGGGTCCCCAGAGGGGTTAGCAATTACGCTAGTACAAGTAATCAAGGCAAACCATTCGCTTACACATTTCATAGTACAAAGCACCAAATTCATTTCAAAGCCAAAAACCAGACATGTCTTTTCCGGAAACAAACAGTCAATCAATTTGCCTAGGACTGGGACGAAGCCACAAATCCCACTCGAGGCCTCTAAGGACCCTCCCAATCTTGCCACATCATAAAATAAATCACGCACAGGCATCGCCTAGGACCGATACGAAGCCACAAATCCCACTCGAGTCCTCTAAGGACCCTCCCGAGCTGGCTAGCGAACAAACTCGTGAATCCAGAGTGAAGTCATAGATTCCCGCGAGGCCTCGACGGACCCTTTCGAGGTGAGCAAAGCACACACAATATACATTACCATTTCATGTTAAGAATAAAGATTTCCAAAAATACTTGCCTTGAATAATTGACGATGCAACGAATGGAAAGGAAAATCACCGACGAACGCTAGGAACCAACGGAACCGAACCTAACGATTCGAAGAATATACTCGCAACCATTTGCAAACGAATATGGAACAGGAATACACCCGAAAACCCGCCTACGATTCATGTATATTCGTACGAGAACAACAACAAGGGCGGACCACAACCAAACCCTCTCTATTACGAAAATACCACGAAATATACCATGAATCCATAGGAAAACCAAGAACACCAATAAGATAAATCATATTCATCTTGAATTTATCAACAACACGGGATGAATCGAACAATAAAACCGAAAATCCCCAATTTACCCAAAAGTAGGGTTCTTAGAAGATTTACCTTGATTCGTACGGAGAAAGACGATTACGATGATGATAAACCACACTAGGAACAAAAACTCGAAGAATCGCTCAAAACCTCACTTGGATCGCAGCTCTCGGTCGGAGGAGAAGAAATGGAGGAAAATGCCGAAATGAAGTTCACCCCTGGTTTATAAAGCCTGGGCTGCCATTACGTACGTTACATAAGTTGGTTAACGTATGTAATGCTCATTACGTAAGTTAACCCTCAAATATTAGCGTACATAATGGTTGGGCAGAAAAATCTGTCCAAAACGCTGAGGTCGTTAGCGTATGCTACATCAACAAGCTAGCGTACGCTATAAGAGGCTTACATACGTAACACCAACGTCTTTACGTACGTAAGGGTCTGTGCAAAACTGGACAGGCTCACTGTCCAAAAATGCTGGGTTCGGTAGCATACGCTACGACGGATAGCTTAGTTTATGCTACCATGGGCTTTACGTACGTAACAGAAGATGTTAACGTAAGTAATGGTTCGGACAGAACAATATGTTCAATCTGCTGGAGACCATAACGTACGTTAGCAATAATCTATAAAGTACGTTATGAAGGTGCCGATAGTGCACGCAAGAAAGCATGCATAACGCACGTTATGCATGCGGTGATTGACATCTTTGAGCGAAGATATTTGCATCGGGCGGTCAGCGAGACGCAACACCAGGACAGATTCCAGAAGTGTAAACATGAAATAATCACGACAACGAAGCTAAACGCTGAAGGAAAATACAATTCCGACTACAGAGGAATCCGAGAAACGACAAGGAAAGTAAAATTCCCTAAACTTATAGGAAATTACAAAACGGCCAAAACGTCCAAAAATCGCGACACGACGTCGGATCAAGAAACCAAAACTCACAACACGAACAACTCAACCATACGAACTCGTGCAACCAAAAAATTACCAAATCGAACGGGTTCTACGAGAATCGAACGTCCATGCAACAATACATAACAAAAGGCGGAATAATATCAAAACATCTCCGAAACTCGTCCAAATGGAGAAACTACAAGATTAAAATAGATTCAAAATGTCAAAACGGTTACAAGCGAGTTGCTAAAAATGAAAAATACACCAAAAATGAAAATTCCGGAAAAAGAAAAATGTGGATATTACATTCTACCCCTGTAAAAATAAGTTTCGTCCCGAAACTTAAGAAACAAATAACTCGGGGTACCTAGCACGCATGCTATCTTCGGTTTCCTAAGTTGCTTCCTCGACACCATGCCTCGACCACTGAACCTTGACCAAAGGAATGGTCTTATGCCTCAGTCGCTTCTCACGGTGCTCCAAAATCTTCAAGGGACGCTCCTCGAAAGTAATATCCTCGGCAATATCGATCTCACCATAGTCGATGACGTGACTAGGATCCGAAACATATTTCCTCAGCTAGGAAACAAGGAAAACGCTATGAACGTGACTCAAAGCCGGAGGTTGTGCTAAACGGTATGCCAACTCACCGACTCGCTCGAGAATCTCAAAGGGTCTGATAAATCTCGGACTCAACTTCCCCTTCTTCTCGAAGCGGAAAACTCCCCTTGTCGGTGACACCTTTAGCAAAACGTGGTCTCCCACCTCATTCCTACAAATCGACGATCGACAACGCCGCTCATAAAGCGCCTCATATGGTTCCATACGAATCCAGAAGTTCGAGGTGGGAGACCACATTTTGCTAAAGGTGTCACCGACGAGGGGAGTTTTCCGCTTCGAGAAGAAGGGGAAGTTGAGTCCGAGATTTATCAGACCCTTTGAGATTCTCGAGCGAGTCGGTGAGTTGGCATACCGTTTAGCACTACCTCCGGCTTTGAGTCACGTTCATAGCGTTTTCCATGTTTCCCAGCTGAGGAAATATGTTTCGGATCCTAGTCACGTCATCGACTATGGTGAGATCGATATTGCCGAGGATATTACTTTCGAGGAGCGTCCCTTGAAGATTTTGGAACACCGTGAGAAGCGACTGAGGCATAAGACCATTCCTTTGGTCAAGGTGCAGTGGTCGAGGCATGGTGTCGAGGAAGCAACTTAGGAAACCGAAGATAGCATGCGTGCTAGGTACCCCGAGTTGTTTGTTTCTTAAGTTTCGGGACGAAACTTATTTTTACAGGGGTAGAATGTAATATCCGCATTTTTCTTTTTTCCGGAATTTTCATTTTTGGTGTATTTTTCATTTTTAGCAACTCGCTTGTAAGCATTTTGACATTTTGAATCTATTTTAATCTTGTAGTTTCTCCATTTGGACGAGTTTCGGAGATGTTTTGATATTATTCCGCCTTTTGTTATGTATTGTTGCATGGACGTTCGATTCTCGTAGAACCCGTTCGATTTGGTAATTTTTTGGTTGCACGAGTTCGTATGGTTGAGTTGTTCGTGTTGTGAGTTTCGGTTTCTTGATCCGACGTCGTGTCGCGATTTTTGGACGTTTGGGCCGTTTTGTAATTTCCTATAAGTTTAGGGAATTTTACTTTCCTTGTCGTTTCTCGGATTCCTATGTAGTCGGAATTGTATTTTCCTTCAGCGTTTAGCTTCGTTGTCGTGATTATTTCATGTTTACACTTTTGGAATCTGTCCTGGTGTTGCGTCTCGTTTTCGGACCGCCCGATGCAGCTATCTTCGTTCAGCAGTGTTGAACTGCTGCATGCATAACGTGCGTTATGCATGATTTCTTGCGTGCGCTATCGGCACCTTCATAACGTACTTTATAGATTATTGCTAACGTACGTTATGTTCTCCAGCAGATTGAACAGATTGTTCTGTCCGAACCATTACTTACGTTAACATCTTCTGTTACGTACGTAAAGCCCATGGTAGCATACATTAAGCTATCCGTCGTAGCGTATGCTACCGAACCCAACATTTTTGGACAGTGATCCTGTCCAGTTTTTCACAGACCCTTACGTACGCAAAGACGTTGGTGTTACGTTTGTAAGCCTCTTATAGCGTATGCTAGCTTGTGGATGTAGCATACGCTAACGAACTCAGCGTTTTGGACAGATTTTTCTGCCCAACCATTATGTACGCTAATATTTGAGGGTTAACTTACGTAATGAGCATTACGTACGTTAACCAACTTATGTAATGTACGTAATGGCAGCCCAGGCTTTATAAACCAGGGGTGAACTTCATTTCGACATTTTCCTCCATTTCTTCTCCTCCGACCGAGAGCTGCGATCCAAGTGAGGTTTTGAGCGATTCTTCGAGTTTGTGTTCCTAGTGTGGTTTATCATCATCGTAATCGTCTTTCTCCGTACGAATAAAGGTAAATCTTCTAAGAACCCTACTTTTGGTTAAATTGGGGATTTTCGGTTTTATTGTTCGATTGATCCCGTGTTGTTGATTAATTCAAGATGAATATGATTTATCTTATTGGTGTTCTTGGTTTTCCTATGGATTCATGGTATATTTCGTGGTATTTTCGTAATCGAGAGGGTTTGGTTGTGGTCCGCCCTTGTTGTTGTTCTCGTACGAATATACATGAATCGTAGGCGGGTTTTCGGGTGTATTCCTATTCCATATTCGTTTTCAAATGGTTGCGATTATATTCTTCGAATCGTTAGGTTCGGTTCCATTGGTTCCTAGCGTTCGTCGGTGATTTTTCTTTCCATTCGTTGCGTCGTCAATTATTCAAGGCAAGTATTTTTGGAAATCTTTATTCTTAACATGAAATGGTAATGTATATTGTGTGTGCTTTGCTCACCTCGAAAGGGTCCGTCGAGGCCTCGAGGGAATCTATGACTTCACTCTGGATTCACGAGTTTGTTCGCTAGCCAGCTCGGGAGGGTCCTTAGAGGACTCGAGTGGGATTTGTGGCTTCGTCTCGGTCCTAGGCGATGCCTGTGCGTGATTTATTTTATGATGTGGCAAGCTCGGGAGGGTCCTTAGAGGCCTCGAGTGGGATTTGTGGCTTCGTCCCAGTCCTAGGCAAATTGATTGACTGTTTGTTTCCGGAAAAGACATGTCTGGTTTTTGGCTTTGAACTGAATTTGGTGCATTGTACTATGAAATGTGTAAGCGAATGGTTTCCCTTGATTACTTGTACTAACGTAATTGCTAACCCCTCTGGGGACCCGTTGTGGGGAAATTCTTGTTATGGATTTCAGGTTATGATCATCCGGACGAGGGGGTGCTGGGACAGTACGAATGCTGGCCAGGGTCTTTGACATGTGCATTTGAGTCCTTTTATTTCCGTTGTTCCATTCGATATGGTTGTTGCCTACTTTCTAAACTTATAGATTGTACTCGCGAGTACTTAGGCTTTTCTCTTCGAATTGTGATTCGTATTCATTGGAGTTATTTATGGTTGTTGATGTGGATTATCCCGCCGGTTGTACCAGGCGTGATTTTACTGTGGTAATTCGTGTCTAGCCTGGTGGGTCCCATGTAGGGGTCCATGGAACTACAATACACCTTGAATAGCTCGGGGGTGTTACAATATCAGCAGGTTCAGAAGAGTCTTCAAAGGTCTGAGGTCGCTGTCGCGATATGTCGCTAATGATCCGACTCACGATTCCGTCGTGCACCGGAGGCAGAGGCTGATGTCCCTGCTGTTGGCCAGTAGTAGCATTCCTCTGCATGGCTTCCATCACCTGACCTATTTGGGTCATCTGGGCCATCATGCCCTGCATAATCACATAAGGGTCGACAGGGGTACCCTCATGCCGTTAGACATGGTGGGACTGGCTCCTAGTGGGTGAATCACTACCTGCCGAGCTTTGTCCCCCACTCGAACGTGTCTTAGCGCGTGGTCTTGGGATTCGGCCTCTCCCGCGGCCTCAGCCCCCTGTACCACGGCCTCTCAAGTTACGTTCCATATTGAAAGAATCAAATAATAATCGTAAGCATAACTCAATAAACATTTGTACGGTCAGATCACCAATTTATGCTAAGCTAATAGCAGTAATGGAACTAACATATTCAAGAAAATAGTTCATATTGAATTATCGGCAATGCGAGTGCCACACCCAATATCATATCGACATCAAGCCGAAACAGTTCGATCACAATAATCAATTTAGAATTTTCCTCAGAAATCAAACAGATGAATGTTAGCACGCATTCTCGAAGTGCCAAGATCAAGTAAGAGATCGATTCGTCATCAATATTATGCCATTAATTAAATCATGGTTAATGAGAAACATACCGTATTTGGCGGGTCAGGCACTTGCACAGGTCACACATGGCACGAAGGTTTCTTGATGCTAGTTCAATCCACAATGTCTCAAAAGTAAAAAGACTCTCTGATACCATCTTTTGTAACACCCCGAAAAATATCGGATATTACAGTGCCGTGGACCCCACACCGGGACCCACCAGGCTGTAACACCCCTAATCCACTCAGGGATATTACACGTCGTAGACCCCTTTCCGCAAGGATCTACCAGGCAGGAGATTACAAAACAAAACCCACATGCGGTCAACTCGACCGAAACAAATTACCGTTGACCGATTAGGTCTCTCAAAACACAGCATATCCGTACATCTGATAAACCAAAATACAACTCGATCAGGTATTACATAAAATGTCCATCCCCTCAAGGATGACAAGGAAAACTCAGACCAACAGATCACTGATGGACAACCAACTACAACTGTGACTAGTATCGCTGCTTTACATCATCCTCCGACCCGATCCTGTGGTTGCTCACTATCAAGTCATAACACCTAGAATAATTAACAAAATCCCCAACGAGGGGTTAGCGATGGAATCGCTAGCAATTAACCAAGCTATAAAGTTATACATAAAGAATACAACCGTTATAAAAATAACCTTTCAACAAGGTAGTAACATGATCCCCGAGTCTAAAGTCTTCTCGAAAATGGTTCCCATTAGGGAGGATCATAAAGATAACTTCAAAACACATTTGAAAGAATAATTGAGGACGTTGGAGGTCTCAGTGTAAAATCATGAACGAATTTATAATTTCTCCTTCTTCCGAAGGGTTTTCTTTCAAAATCATGTAAATGTTTCCATTCTCAAACAAGCCTCAAGGGCAAAACCATATTCACCAATATAACTCGAATCCAAGATTCAAGTATTCACAATTCAGAAATATCCAATGGATATTTATTTCACCTCCGTGGCCTCGATGGGACCCACCTGGATTAGCTACCGAAAACAAGCTCTAATCCCTCATAAGTTATCTTGAAATCGTACTCGCAAGTATAAACCTGCCTCAAATACTGATACGCCAACAAGTTAATTCGGGTACACAAGTACTCCAACTTGGTAGTTCTTCAATCACGACCTAAACAATATCAATCTGTCCAAATATCAATAAACATGAAATCAGTATCCTTGAATATATCAATACTAAATTCAAACAACAACATCCGAATTACTATGACCAATTAACAAGAATAATCCCACGGTTTATTTAACTTACACTTCTTTCCAATTTTCCCACAATATCGCAAAACTCATATATCAATTCAATAAATCGAATATACATACTTAACCAAAATACTCCAATCAATATCTCTCTCAAATATTTAATCAAACACCTTGAGGGCATAATTCAAATATATATTTGAATCATCAATTAATAAACACCAACCACATCAAGAACACGAAGAACGCCATCACAACCATATATATCCTTTATCGTTATACGATTCTAGCCATCGATACGAACTAAACAACCCCAATATACCAAGACATATCCAAACATAAAAAAATTTGGAATTTCAAACCAATTAACTCAATCCGGCAAAAGAATCAAGAACGATGTTAGAATACTTGATCCAAGCTTTTTTCTATATGTTAATACTTGATAAACCAACTCAAAATCTGAGATTTAGGGGTTAAAAATCGAGTTTGGGTGCCTTGGGGTGAAAGGGGATCGGGTAGGAAGGGTTGGGAAGTAAAATTCCCGATTGTTGAACATATTTATATGTCCAGGCATGTTAACGTACGTAACTTAACGCATAACGTACGTAATATGTCTCTAAATACTTATAGTATAGGTCTTGCCATTCTGGTCATAACTCACACATCCATACTCCGATTAACTCACCGTTTGAACCATTTGAAAGCTAACTCGATACTCTATCATACTATTATGTTTTAGTATTTTTGAAGTTTTCAAGAATCCATGGTAATTTTTTTAAAGTCAAACCTTATACACGAGATTTTTCAAAAAATGTCCAAATCTTATTTTCTCTAACACTTCAACATATAATCATCTTAATTATGTCATATACACCAAGAACTTATTCAGGAACATGAGTTAATCCATAACCACGTTCAATTAATATTACTTTGTTCATATTCATCAAAACAACATAATCCAATATGTGTTTTAACACCTAAACCACCATCTTAACTCATAGTCCAACATATATCAACATATCATCATTTTATCAACACGAAATCCATGAAACCCCAATAATATTAATAATACTTCCATAATCTATCATCATACTAAGGAAACATCAACAAAAACATCAAGAATCAGAAGGTAAAGGAAGGGATAAACCAACATACCTCTTGAAGATGAACAACACAATCGAACACCATAAGAATCAACAATAACTCCATATCTAAAGCTCCAAATCCTTGTCAACAAGCTTATAATCAATTTAGAGAAGCCAAGATCGGCCTCGAATGGTTGAAGGACGAAGAAACGAAGTGAAATTTCTCAAAATGCCAAATTGACAGAGGTCTCACATATATATAAAATTCATACATTACGTACACTACAAGAACACCCTAGCGTAAACAACCCTTACGTACGTTATCCGACCTTGATAGCGTACGCAACAATAGTCCAGAGTCTACTACCTCATTCCGTTCCATGCCTTACATACGCAATGCCCATGCCATAGCATACGTAACTCCGAGTTACAGTATTATACTCATTTAACGAACGTAATGTGATATCCATAACGTATGTTAACCTCTATGTTGACTCACCTGTCCACATCCACGCCGAAAGTTGCCGACCACCAGACCCACCTGTCGACCACAGCCTGTTCCTATCCGATATGATCTTACATATGTTAACTATCATTCTTAACGTACATGAGCCCTGTACATTAGCGTACGCTAATCCTTACTTTAGCGTACGTTAATCAGGCTATACTCAGCTAATTTCAACTGTTCATGTTCGTCGTCTCGACATACTGGATATGCATGCTCATCCCAATAATATTCTCATACGATAAATCTGATATCACAATTAAGACAACTCGATACACGATATCCTCAAATATAACTGTCGACCAATTACGTCAATTGTACCAATACAACTGTATTAGTTCTCAATTTATTTTATCCATACTGTATAGACACCATGCTATCTAATCTATCTCAGATAAAATAATGCGAAAAATTTATACTGAAATTCCAGGATATTACAAATGATGTAAACAGTATTATTTAAAAACTACATTAAACTCGTTTATAATGTACCATTCCCGATGTTTCATCACCTAGTGGTATCTCTAAGCCCTACGACTGGACTTGTATTTTATTCGAGCATAATGCAGGATTTCAGTCCAAATTCAACACTAAATAATGTATAACGATGTACTAAATAATAATTTTTACTACAAAACAACATTAAACAAATTAAGAATGCACAATTATCGATGTTTCACTTTAAGTATAATTTTTCAGCTCTGTGGTTGAATTTGCATTATATTCTAGCATGATGCATAATTTCAACTAAAATTCAACATTAAATCATGTCTAACAGTCTATTAAATAATAGTATGATTCAGAAACTACATTAAACTCGTCAAGAATGCACCATTTTCGTGTTTCAATGTCTAATGGTACTTTTCAGCTGTACCACTAAACTTGCATTTTATTTGAGCATGATTCCAGATAATGATGTATTTAAAAATAGTATGATTGTGAAAATACATTAAACTCGTTAATAACGCACCATTCTCGATGTTCTAATGTAGAGTAATATTTTTGAGCTATGCGACTGAACTTGCATTTTATTCGAGCATGATGCACTATTTAGACCAAAATTGAACATAAAATTGTGTATAAATATGTGTAAAACAATAATATGATTGGAAATTAGACTAAACTCGTTAATAATGCTTCTCATGTTTCACTGTCGAGTGGTATTCTTCAGCTCTACGATAAACTTGCATTTTATTCGAGCATGTGCGTAATTCCAACCCAAATTCAACATGAACCATGGATAATAATGTATTTAACAATAATAAGGTTTAAAATATACATTAAGCTCGTCAATAATGCACCATTCTCGATATTTCATCGCCTAGTGGTATCTCTAAGCCCTACTTTTGGGCTTGTATTTTATTCGAGCATAATGCAGGATTTTTGTCCAAATTCAACACTAAATAATGTATAATGATGTACTAAATAATAATTTTACTGTAAAACAACATTAAACTCATTAAGAATGCACAATTATCGATGTTTCACCTTGAGGAAAAAATTTCAGCTCTGGGGCTGAATTTGCATTATATTCTAGCTTGATGCATGATTTCGACCAAAATTCAACATTAAGTCATGTATAACAGTCCATTAAATAATAGTATGATTCATAAACTACATTAAACTCATCAATAATGCACCATTTTCGTGTTTCAATGTCTTGTGATACTTTCCAGTTGTACCACTGAACTTGCATTTTATTTGAGCATGATGCATGATTCCAACCCAAATTAAACATAAAACCATGGATAGTGATGAATTTAAAAATACTATGATTGTGAAAATACATTAAACTCGCTAATAATGCACCATTCTCGAGTTCTAAAGTAGAGTAATATTTTTTAGCTATGCGACTGAACTTGCATTCTATTCGAGCATGATGAACGATTTCGACCAAAATTGAACATAAAATTGTGTATAAATATGTATCAAACAATAAAATGATTGGAAAATTAGACTAAACTCGTTAATAATGCTTCTTATGTTTCACTGTCGAGTGGTATTCTTCAGCTCTACGATAAAATTGTATTTTATTCAAGCATGTTCATAATTTCAACCCAAATTTAACATGAACCATGGATAATGATGTATTAAACAACAATATGGTTTAAAATCTACATCAAACTCGTCAATAATGCACCATTCTTGATGTTTCATCGTCTAGTGATATCTTTAAGCCATACGACTGGACTTGCATTTTATTCGAGCATAATGCAGGATTTTAGTCCAAATTCAACACTAAATAATGTATAATGATGTACTAAATAATAATTTGACTACAAAACGATATTAAACTCATTAAGAATGCACAATTCTCGATGTTTCACTTTGAGTAGAATTTTTCGTGATGTGACTGAATTTGCATTATATTCTCGCATGATGCATGATTTCGACCAAAATTCAACATTAAACCATTACAATAGTCTATTAAATAATAGTATGATTCAGAAACTACACTAGACTCGTCAATAATGCACCATTTTCGTGTTTTAGTGTCTAGTTGTATTTTTCAGCCCTACCAGTGAACTTTCATTTTATTTGAGCATGATGCATGATTCCTGTAATATCCGGGAATTTTAAACTCAAATTTGGCGATATAATTTTTATTTATTTATTTTTTTATTTTATTTTATTAGCCAATTTCTTAAAAGTCGGGCGGACTCGAAGATATTGGACTAAAATATTGGTAAGTTATTAGTTTTATCAGACGCAGTATGAATTAATCGGATAATCGAAACAGGGGATGTAATAATGGATCTGAGATTGATTCGTTTTACTCGGTTAATTTATAATCGAACCTTGTTGGGTCGAATAAACCAACTATCTATATATATATATATATATATATATATATATAAGAAGGGAGAATCACGTATTTCTCACTCTCTCTCTCCCCCTCTCTCTCCCCTTTCTTTTTCTTCTTCTTTCCCACCTACCCCCCCTGCACGAGTCAACCACCACCCACCTCTCTCCTCTCCTTCTCCGATAATGACCGGCGATTGGAGCACCGAATTCCGACAGGATGTGAGTGGATGGAACCATAGACGGTCGAGGCTCGTCGGAGCTGATTAGCGACGACGGATGTCGCGCGTGTGGCAGATCAGGAAAATATTTTTCCGACAAGATGTTTAGACAGCGGCTCGTTCAACGTTCCGGTGAGTTCCCTTCTTCTCTTCGCTTGCTGTCTCAACGTTGCGTCGGATGGCGGAACAGACAATCTTGAAGACAGTTTCTAGTCGGAGTTTGAAGAAGGTTTAGATGGAGCCGGAAATGAACTGGGATTTCGAACCCGGGATTGTGTTCCAGCGGTTCAACTTTAGGGATGGCCGCCGGAGGTGCAGCGGGACGAGCTCAAGCCATTGACCCATCCAGTTAGATCGGGTTGTTCGAGCTTTGATTTTTCGAGCCATGGATCTTCTGGCGATGTAAGAAGAAGACGACGGGGCTGGAGTTGTGGCCGGATTCCGGAATGGGTATTGATATATGTGTGTGTGTGTTTTGTGCGTGCAGGTGTGTGTTTGTGTGTGCCAGTTGGTGTTTGTATGTGTCTGTGTGTATTATATATATATATATATATATATATGTGTGTGTGTGTGTGTGTGTGTGTGTGAGAGAGAGAGAGTGTGCAGTATATATATATATATATATATATTGTGTGTTATTCTTTTTGTGTTGTATGTGATGTGTGTATATATATATATATATGTGTGTATATATAGGTGTGTACGTTAAGGTGTGTATTTGTGATATATACGGATTATATGTATGTATATATACGTTATGGAGGAGATGGAGGCGAGAAGAGGAAAAACCTTGATATCGTATACTGGACTTACGGAATGATTCCGAGGTTGGAATTGTGTTCGGACCAATAATTGAATTGTGGATCCAGGTTGATTATCATTGGTCGTTTGATCCGATCAATTAAATTAAAATGGAGGTAATATATCGTCTAATTAATTACCTTGTAATTATAAGATATTA
This sequence comes from Orobanche coerulescens, assembly GCA_033398695.1. Taxonomy (NCBI): domain Eukaryota; kingdom Viridiplantae; phylum Streptophyta; class Magnoliopsida; order Lamiales; family Orobanchaceae; genus Orobanche; species Orobanche coerulescens. The sequence goes on along the minus strand of CM065807.1, from coordinate 165,639,482 downwards.
AATTAGACCTTATATTAAATTGTCTATTATGTATTTATATAAGGGTTGGGATTCAATCGATCGATCGGGCGAGCCGTGTTCGTCGGAGCTTTCGACGTCAATTATCGAGGCAAGTATTTTCTTATACGATTTGTGTCCTGCAAATAGAGTTTATATATTGGATTTACAATGGTTGGTCTACCCTCGTGAGTATGATTCGTGTGAATTGATTATGATTTGATTATTTCGAACGTTGAGGGCTTTAATAATATCCCCGCTTGTTTAATATTTGGGAGTCGTGTGTTTCGTGTTAATTGTGTTGTTGTGTTGTGATTGATTGTTCATGATGATAATTGTGTCGGGTAAGTGACCATTTCTAGCAAGTATTCTTAATGAACTTACATTCTTAGCATATTAGTATTGCATAAGTGATGGTGTGTGTATGCTCACAATGAGCTAGATCCGACGGGGTCTCGGAAGGGGTCCACAGAGGCATGGATCCACGAGCATTGCTTTTAACCACTACGGGTTAGATCCGACGGGGTCTCGGTAGGGGTCCACAGAGGCGTGGGTCCGCGGTTAATTGTCGTGCATTTTATAAATGTGATATTGGTTATGGCGTTTCTGGAAACGAGTGTTTTTGAATTGTGATTTCAGGTTTGCATGCATTGGCTAAATTTGTAAGAGGTAAGTTGTTCATTTGGCCTACTTGGCTAGGATGGCACTAAAGTATTTTGTTGTATGTGTTTAGTCCTTAGTTGTGGGGTTTTGATGTTGGAAAATGGACCTTGCCATTGTTCTCATGTACTGTGATTTGATGAGATTTGGAATGAGATCCCAACGGTTTTGTAAAGGTCGTTTTATAGAAAGTGTTTTTGGGCCGAGACCCATTCGTCTTGTAATGGTTATTTTTCAACTAAGGACTTGAGGTCCAACAAGGTTTCTACTTTTAAAAATCCCAGAGATGAGTAATTTATTTCCAAACACTTCATTGATTGCTTTCTAATTAATAAAACCTCTCGGGAAGGCTTTGGTAGTTAATTGACGTACCCAATTCGTGATTTCTATTTGTTTGTTAGTGGGATTTTGCTAACCCCCGATTAATCGGAGGGTGGATGTCTGTATTGCATTCAGGTTTTGGGGAGCATAACACAGGGTCGGCATGAAGGATGATGAAAGATGATCGATACTAATCACATGAGGATCCATATGATGTCGTATTGGTTTGGTTGTACTTATTTTCACTGCAGTATTTTCCCCGTTGTACGGGAGTGTGTTGTATTTTGACCCCTGCGTGGGCATGTATTGAGACTGAGTTGTATGTGTTAATTGAAAGATCAAATCCGTCTACTGAGTCATTTTAGCCTTAAAGGCGACATTGAGATGTTTGATTTTAGTTACCATCCTGGTAGATCCTTGAGGAAAGGGTCTACGGCGTGTAATATCCCTGAGTGGATTGGGGGTGTTGCATATGTAATATCGTCAATTTCGATTTTCCGGTAATTTTCTTTTTTTCGATGGAAGTCTATTTTGACGACTCTCTCATGACCGTTTCGTCATTCCGAGAATATTTAATTTTGCACTTTTTGTCATCCGAGTTCGTTTCGGTATCGTTTTGTTGAGTTCTGTGTTCTTAAACGGCTTTTCCGCACTTGAGTTTGATTCTTGCGAATCTCGTCCGAAACTGTTGTTTCGAGTTTCTCGTAAGTTCATTTAATGTTATTATTCATGTTGCGAGCTTTGGCTTGGTGTTTCGATCGTGTATCGTGTATTTCGGACATTTTGGGCCATTTTCGTAATTTCCCAAAGTTTGGGGTAATTATTTTCCGTTGTCGAATTTCGAGCCTTCAGGTGGTCGGAATCGTGTGTTCTCTTAGCGCTTAGATTCGTCTTTGCGAGTACTTCGTAACCGTATCTTCGATTCATATTCAGGTTCGGGTTTCGGCGTCGTTCGGACCGTCGGAGTGGCCACGGCCGGAGCCGAGCCTGGCCTGGCCAAGTTACGGCCGTAAGGTACTGGTTACGGCCGTACGTGCTCGGCAGGCATGGCCTGACGAATGCCAGTTACGGCCGTAAGGGCCTAGAGTTACGGCCATACGGGCGCTGGGCATCTTCCGGACGTAGGCCGGTTACGACCGTAATGTGTGCCAGTTACGGCCGTAAGTGTCTGAGGGGTGCTGAGCAGATTTTTTGACGAATGCCGGTTACGGCCGTAAGGCCTGCCGAGTACGGCCGTATGGGCCGAGTTATGGCCGTAAGGAACTGCCGCTTACGGCCGTAACCCTGCCGGCTATATATAGCCTGGGCTCGGCCAGACCTGCATTTCTCACCTTTTTTACTCGTTTTTGTGCGGCTATGGACGGGAGGCTCGGGAAATCGAGTTCTTGGCCGATTCTAATCAATTCCAAGACGTTTTGGAAGATTCTTGTTGATTATATCATCATCCAATCCGTGTTCTTCGTCGAATCAAGGTATATTTCTTGATTTTCCTCCAAGTTGACTTTTTGGGGAATTTGTTCTTGATTTCGATTCTAGTCCGATTTTGATGAATCGATTGATGTTAGTAAACATTATTAATCGTGTTCTATGGATTGGATATCCATATTTTCGATTCATTCAACCCGATTGATGATTTTTAGGCTCTTGAGGAACTTTGAACATTTAGTGTTCGATTAAATGCCTCAAAGAGTTTCTTTCGGTCGTTATGTTGATTTCGATTGATATTGTGTTATTGAATGAATTGTATTTCATTCAAGGTGGTTCGAGTACTTGTGTTTATCGGAGGACGCCGTTCGTTGTTCGTGGAAGGAATTCACCGCCTTCGGTTGAGGCAAGTTTTATACTTGTACTAGTCAATGAGATTAATGTTATCATATATGTGTATGAATGTGTTGTATCATTCCGAGACTTAGTCTCTTCATGAATTCATTGATATTAAGAGATCGTTCGATACGATACCTTTCGGAAATTATGCCAAATGTTTTTATTGTTCGTTAATGGCTGGTTCAAGGCATTGTGATACTCGTTGTTAATGTTATTATTGATCACCGGTTCGCGGTATCGATGTATCGATCGTTGTTGTTGATATTAATGTCGATTTAAGACGTCGTTGTAATCATTGCTATTAATATTGGAGTTTTGTCCTTGAAGTTGTTTTGGCCGATTAAAGGCGTTGACGTATTCATTTCTCTTCTTCGTTGTCGGTAACCGATTAAAGGTGCCGAGGCATCATTCCTATCATTGTTATCGATTGGCCGTTCTCAGGAAAATCGAAGTGTTCAATCATTCATCATATCATTGTTATCGATTGGCCGTTCTCAGGCAAATCGAAGTGTTCAATCATTCATCATATCATCGTTATCGATTGGCCGTTTTCAGGAAAATCGAAGTGTTCAATCATTCATCGTATCATTCTCATCGATTAGCCGTCCTAAGGCAATCGAGGTGCTCAATCATTCGTTGTATTGTTATCGATCGGCCGTTTTAAGGCAATCGAGGTATTGAATCATCCGCTGCAACATTGTTATCGGTTGGCCATTCTAAGGCCATCGAGGTATTGAATTGGGGCTATCGAGGATAGTTCCCATCCGTTGTGTCGTTGTTATCGATTGACCATTATAAGGAAATCGAGGTATTGAATTGGGACCGCCGAGGACGGTACCCATCCGTGAGTCATTGTTGTCGTGTTGGCCGACTCAAGGCAGCACACTATCATTCTCGTGAATTCGGTAATCTTGGGATCATTGCCGTTTGTGATTAATTATGTTTTGAGGCTAGTCTCGCCCATTGGATGGCCTAATTGTGATACGGCTTCGTGCCCTGGCTTCGGCCCTAATTGTGATATGGCTTCGTGCCGTGGCTTCGGCCCTAATTGTGATACGGCTTCGTGCCGTGGCTTCGGCCCTAATTGTGATAGGGCTTCGTGCCGTGGCTTCGGCCCTAATTGTGATACGGCTTCGTGCCGTGGCTTCGGCCCTAATTGTGATACGGCTTCGTGCCGTGGCTTCGGCCCTAATTGTGATACGGCTTCGTGCCGTGGCTTCGGCCCTAATTGTGATACGGCTTCGTGCCGTGGCTTCGGCCCTAATTGTGATACGGCTTCGTGCCATGGCTTGGGCCCTAATGGTGATACGGCTTCGTGCCGTGGCTTCGGCCCTAATCGATAATAGCTTCGGGCTATTTTGGCTTCATGTGATTGTGATATTTGACAGCCTCGTCTGAGTGGCTTTCAGGCCTTTGTGATTGTCTTGGTAAATTCATTGAAGCCCTCGGGCATTGTGATTTATAAGTAATTGAGTTCCGGTTTGGTTCATGTCGTGTAATTCATTGTGGTACTCTGTGATTATGATTCGCCGTTGGGCACTTATGTTCTAACCTATTGAACAGGTATTATCGTGATATTGGGATTTTGACGAGAATCGTTAGATTACCGGAGGTGGTAAGGTTATCGTTGAGGTTATTATTCTCATGATGCATGGCATGTGAATATTTATGTTTATGTACTTGCGGTTATTTGTCGGACATTATTGCTGACCCCGTTGTGGGACTTGTTTTTCAGGTATTGAGGACTTTGATGGTTGCGGTCGTGAGGCGAGGATTCTGGACGATACTGGCTATGGCATATTGTTGGGGAATCGTGTATTTTGTTGTGTATATCATTATTGATGTATATGTATCTTGGACTGTATTTCTATCCGCTGCGTGAGTTCTTTCAAATGGTTTTCGGCTTTTTGCCAATTGAGTTTCATTTCGAAAACCGATTCCCTTAACCGAGTTTTTCGCCTTGATCGTTTTGACGGTGGTGGGTGTTTTCAAATGATTTTGTGAGTTTTGATATAAAATACTACCGTCATCGGCCTTCTTGTCGTTCTTGTAATTGGTTTTTAACCTGGTGGGTTCCGGCGCGGGGCCCACGACGTGTAATACATAATACATGTATGATATAACCATTATTTGATCGAATAAAAACTTCATACTATTTAAATACGAAAAAATATTGAATATTATTTTTTATATTTAAAATAATATTCTGGAGTTTTAGTAATGAACTTGTTAAAGTTCGGATCGTCACTTTTGAGAAAGAGGAAAACAAAATTATAAAATTGGGATAGCCGTTGATCGTGGAAATCGAATGTCGTAGTATACTGTTATTGATATCGGGATATAAATATTTTGTCAAGGTGTGGGAATCGAACCTCGGGACTGATTTGCTTTACCAACCCGGCTATTTGAGGCAAGTTTTTACTTGTTCGGTTGTAATGTTTTGATGGGTAATTCCATTTACATTTCATAAGGATTTTATGTTGTATTGCATATTGACGAATGTTTAGTGATGTTCTAAAAGGATTAGAATGCACAGTTGATGATTGTTGAGATACTTGGACAATCTTGGGAAGATTGTAGTATTCGGATATTGTTGATGTCATTTTTGATATTCTTGGTCTATGGTATGCATTTCGAAAGGACGTCCGGATAGAGGTATATTTTATGGTAATCGTACATAGAGGATTATGTACGAGAAAGTATTCGGTATTGAGGTATTATATGGTATTGTTGTGATACTGGGATTTTTATGGTATCAGAGATTTTGGGTTGTGAGATACCCTGATATGTGAGTTATGTGGCTCTACCGATGCGGTAGTAGTGGGACTGTCAGGTTATGACAATCTGGACAGTCGGGTTTTGTGAGTCGTAATATTAGTACGACTGCACGAGTCATTCATTCATCGAGTTGTCGTCAGTTGAGACTAGTATCGCAAGACCTCGAAGCTTCGTATGACCTGTGTAAGGACTCGATTCTCTTTATGTTCATACATTCATCATGTCATTAATTATTCATGCTTTGTTGAAACCTATATGGGATATTATTGTTATGATTGATTCATGACTAATTGTTTTGGAGCACGTGTGACTTGTGTAAGCGTTAAGGATCAACTCATTCATCAGTTAATAATCCTCAATCATCATTTTGATCTTGTCGATCGTGTCAATATCATTCATCACTCAGTTAATTCATTCATCACTCGGTTAATCTCATTGTTCAGTTAATTCATTCATCACTCGGTCAATCTCATTGTTCAGTTAATTGATTCATCACTCAGTTAATTCATTCATCATTCAGTCAATCTCATCGTTCAATTAATTCATTCATCACTCAGTTAATCTCATTGTTCAGTTAATTGATTCATCACTCAGTTAATCTCATTGCTCAGTTAATTCATTCATCATTCAGTCAATCTCATCGTTCAGTTAATTCATTCATCACTCAGTTAATCTCATTGTTCAGTTAATTGATTCATCACTCAGTTAATCTCATCGCTCAGTTTATTCATTCATCATTCAGTCAATCTCATCGTTCAGTTAATTCATTCATCACTCATTAATCTCATTGTTCCGTTAATTCATTCATCACCCAATTAATCTCATTGTTCAGTTAATTCATTAATCACTCAGTTAGTCTCATCGCTCAATTGATTCATTCATCACTTAGTCTATCTCATTGCTTAGTTAATCATTCATCACTTATTCAATCTGATTGCTTAGTTAGTTCATTCATCACTCACTCATTGCTCAGTCAATTCATTAATCATCCAGTCCATCTCATTGTTCAGTTGTTGATCTTGTGGATCGAATTTTCAACCTTGTTAACTCGTTCAAGGTAATCATTTCAGGAATTTCATCAGGTAATCATGTTACCTCATTTGATCTTTCATGCGATCTTTATCATATTCCGGCGTCATGTGGACGATCATTTTACCACATTATTAATGCATTCATTGTGTTAGAGCGTGTATGCTCATTGTTATCATTCCGTCTCATAATCATAATGCGATCTTCATACGAGATCTGTAATTATCACGTGACTTTCCTGCCTCGGTATGGAAAGAGCTGTTAGAGGGACATCGGACTCCGAAGTCCAAGAGATCGTTTTCTAGTCGTCTTCGTGCTGGGAGAGCATCTTCATCTCAAACGACGAGTTCGACTGTTGTTTGCTTTAACTGTGATACAAGAGGACATTCATCACCGATTTTGAGCAAGTTAATTCTTGCTCGGTAATAGGATAATCATTCATTTCATCGTCGTTCATTCATTCGTATAATCCATTCATCATTTATCAATCACGTTGAGACTTATAATTATCAAACTAATCATTCACTTCACGGGGAACTATGGTTCCAATCATTTCATTTGAGCTATCACTCCTTACGTTATCATTTCACCCCGGTGAGTCATTCTTGATCCTTGTTAGATTTCGATTCATTATTATTCATTGCGATCACTCTTGTTCGTTTGTATCTCGTTGATTTTTCCTGGCGGAATATTTCTTCTCCCTGCTTGTTTTAAGTTTCGGGACGAAACTTCTTTTAAGGGGGGTAGTATGTAATATCCGCAATTTCGATTTTCCGGTAATTTTATTTTTTCGACGGAAGTCCGTTTTGACGACTCTCTCATGACCGTTTCGTCATTCCGAGAATATTTAATTCTGCACTTTTTGTCATCCGAGTTCATTTCGGTATCGTTTTGTTGAGTTCCGTGTTCTTAAACGGCTTTTCTGCACTTGAGTTCGATTCTTGCGAATCTCGTCCGAAACTGTTGTTTCGAGTTTCTCGTAAGTTCATTTAATGTTATTATTCATGTTGCGAGCTTTGGCTTGGTGTTTCGATCGTGTATCGTGTATTTCGTACGTTTTGGGCCATTTTCGTAATTTCCCAAAGTTTGGGGTAATTATTTTCCGTTGTCGAATTTCGAGCCTTCGGGTGGTCGGAATCATGTGTTCTCTTAGCGCTTGGATTCGTATTTGCTAGTACTTCGTAACCGTATCTTCGATTCATATTCAGGTTCGGGTTTCGGCGTGGTTCGGACCGTTGGAGTGGCCACGGCCGGAGCCGGGCCTAGCCTGGCCGAGTTACGGCCGTAAGGTACTGGTTACGACCGTACGTGCTCGTCAGGCATGGCCTGACGAATGCCAGTTACGGCCGTAAGGGCCGAGAGTTACGGCCGTACGGGCGCTGGGCATCTTCCGGACGTAGGCCGGTTACGGCCGTAATGTGTGCTAGTTACGGTCGTAAGTGTCCGAGGGGTGCTGGGCAGATTTTTTGACGAATGCCGGCTACGGCCGTAAGGCCTGCCGAGTACGGCCGTATGGGCCGAGTTACGGTCGTAAGCCACTGCCGGTTACGGCCGTAACCCTGCCGGTTACGGCCGTAACCCTGCCGGTTACGGCCGTAACCCTGCCGGCTATATATATCCTAGGCTCGGCCAGACCTGCATTTCTCACCTTTTTTACTCGTTTTTGTGCGGCTACGGACTGGAGGCTCGGGAAATCGAGTTCTTGGCCGATTTTAATCAATTCCAAGACGTTCTGGAAGATTATTGTGGATTATATCATCATCCAATCCGTGTTCTTCGTCGAATCAAGGTATATTTCTTGATTTTCCTCCAAGTTGACTTTTTGGGGAATTTGTTCTTGATTTCGATTCTAGTCCGATTTTGATGTATCGGTTGATGTTAGTAAACATTATTAATCGTGTTCTATGGATTGTATATCCATATTTTCGATTCATTCAACCCGATTGATGATTTTTAGGCTCTTGAGGAACTTTGAACATTTAGTGTTCGATTAAATGCCTCAAAGAGTTTCTTTCGGTCGTTATGTTGATTTCGATTGATATTGTGTTATTGAATGAATTGTATTTCATTGAAGGTGGTTCGAGTACTTGTGTTTATCGAATGACGCTGTTCGTTGTTCGTGGATGGAATTCACCGCCTTCGGTTGAGGCAAGTTTTATACTTGTACTAGTCAATGAGATGAATGTTATCATATATGTGTATGAATGTGTTGTATCATTCCGAGACTTAGTCTCTTCATGAATTCATTGATATTAAGAGATCGTTCGATACGATACCTTTCGGCAATTATGCCAAATGTTTTTATTGTTCGTTAATGGCCGGATCAAGGCATTGTGATACTCGTTGTTAATGTTATTATCGATCACCGGTTCGCGGTATCGATGTATCGATCGTTGTTGTTGATATTAATGTCGATTTAAGAACGCATTGTAATCATTGCTATTAATGTTGGAGTTTTGTCCTTGAAATTGTTTTGGCCGATTAAAGGCGTTGACGTATTCATTTCTCTTCTTCGTTGTCGGTAACCGATTAAAGGTGCCGAGGTATCCTTCGTATCACTGTTATCGATTGGCCGTTCTCAGGCAAATCGAAGTGTTCAATCATTCATCATATCATTGTCATCGATTAGCCGTCCTAAGGTAATCGGGGTGCTCAATGATTCGTTGTATCATTGTTATCGATCGGCCGTTTTAAGGCCATCGAGGTATTGAATTGGGGCTATCGAGGATAGTTCCCGTCCGTGGTGTCGTTGTTATCGATTGACCATTCTAAGGAAATCGAGGTATTGAATTGGGACCGCCGAGGACGGTACCCATCCGTGAGTCATTGTTGTCGTGTTGGCCGACTCAAGGCAGCACACTATCATTCTCGTGAATTCGGTAATCTTGGGATCGTTGCCCTTTGTGATTAATTATGTTTAGAGGATAGTCTCGGCCATTGGATGGCCTAATTGTGATACGGCTTCGTGCCGTGGCTTCGGCCCTAATTGTGATACGGCTTCGTGCCGTGGTTTCGGCCTTAATTGTGATACGGCTTCGTGCCGTGGCTTCGGCCCTAATTGTGATACGGCTTCGTGTCGTGGCTTCGGCCCTAATTGTGATACGGCTTCGTGCCGTGGCTTCGGCACTAATTGTGATACGGCTTCGTGCCGTGGCTTCGGCCCTAATTGTGATACGGCTTCGTGCCGTGGCTTCGGCCCTAATTGTGATACGGCTTCGTGCCGTGGCTTCGGCCCTAATTGTGATACGGCTTCGTGCCGTGGCTTCGGCCCTAATTGTGATACGGCTTCGTGCCGTGTCTTCGGCCCTAATTGTGATACGGCATGGTGCCGTGGCTTCAGCCCTAATGGTGATACGGCTTCGTGCCGTGGCTTCGGCCCTAATCGATAATAGCTTCGGGCTGTTTTGGCTTCATGTGATTGTGATATTTGACAGCCTCGTCTGAGTGGCTTTCAGGCCTTTGTGATTGTCTTGGTAAATTCATTGAAGCCCTTGGGCATTGTGATTCATAAGTAATTCAGTTCTGGTTTGGATCATGTCGTGTAATTCATTGTGGTACTCTGTGATTATGATTCGCAGTTGGGCACTTATGTTCTAACCTATTGAACAAGTATTAATAGTATGCCGTGGGCATACTATTTCGCGAATGCTCGGTTCTTAAATTGGGTTGTGAGCATCTCGTATTATTATTATTATCATTGTACCGTTTCATTCTGCCTTTGGATGCATATCATGTTATACATGTATTTGATGTTCATTATCTGGATGACTGACCCCGTGGGGGCGGAACATGTTTTCATGTTTTAGGTGCTTGCAAGGAGAGAGTTGAGACACAGGGGCATGATGATGGCGACGAGGCATTCGAGCGATACTAGTCAGAGTTGTTCATGTTTGTAAGTCAGTTGGAGTGTTCTCCAGTTTGTCAGTCATTGTCATTATGTATTACCCGAGCAGATGCTCGTGGATGTTGTTGTATTTTTAGTTTTGGCCATGTAGGCCCATCGTTGTCGTTGAAATTCCTTATCGGAATATTGTGTCGGATATCATGGTGGGGACTGTGATCTCCCTTGTTGGTTAATTTTAGTGTATTTTAGTCATGTTCGCCTGGTGGATCTCCTGGCGTGGGGTCCACGGCACTGTAATAACCCAATGGGATTTGGGGGTGTTACAACATAAATGTTATCGAAGCTTAGGTTGTGGAAACCTAGGCTGTCGGGTCAAGTTGTGTCCGTTGAGTCTTGTCTCATCGGACTTTGTCTGACTGAGTCATGTCGCGATGCGTCATCTGAGTTCGTTGGTCGTAATTAGTATCGTGGGGCAATCATCATCTTCATGCGACCTATGGATGTATGTCTCTCTTATTTGTGTTGTGCCTCATGTGGCATGAGCTACTTGTATGATTAGTTGTTAAGTGATGGAATCTTTATGTAGATTTTTGGTTTCGTGATATATGTTTATTCGACTCTCATATTTTGTCTATATGAGGAGTGGTGTCGTTGCTAATGATTTCAAAACGATTTGCTCGTTATGCATGTATTCTCGTGAAACCTTCATTCTTGATATGGAATGGGAATGTATATGTGTATGATTTGCTCACTCCGGGAGGGTCCGACGAGGCCTCGGGGGAATCCGTGACTTCACACCAGATTCACAAGCTCGTTCGCTAGCCAGTTCGGGAGGGTCCTTAGAGGCCTCGAATGGGATCGGTGGTTTCGCCCCGATCCTAGGTGGTTTCAGCTGTGATCATTTGACTATTTGTTTTCCAGAAAAGACATGCCTTGTTTTGATTTCGAAATGATTTGATGCATGTACTATGAAATGTGTAAGCGAATGTTGATATATGCGAGTTTTTTTGGGCATTCAGGCCTAATGGATTTCTGAAAGTTTTTAACTAAAAGAAAGATGTCTTCGTTTTTGTCAAACGCAAGACGGTTCCTCAAAGCCTCGATGGCGCTGTTTGTATTACTTTTTCGAAATGTGATACTTAAAGATCAACTAGTGTTTCCAAATTATTTTCAAAAAGGTGGTTTTCATTTTTAAAACCTATCACTTCAGGTTGCGGTCCGAGAATGTGTGTATGATGTTAGCATTGTCGTTAGGGTGTTGGCCCTCTGAGCTGTGATTGAATTGGTGGTGTGAGCATTGAGTCCTTCGCCACGCATTTGTTGTGTTAGCCCTCTGTGGGAGGTGTGATGTTGGTCTTTAATGTTGTCGTTTCATGGTGATTTGCGTGTTATCGCACCTGTGCGAGCTGTTAGAGCTTGGGTTTGTATGATTGTCTACATCTTTGATTGTTTCATGATGTTTTGTAATTGTGTGCTGGTTATCATTCGGGCCGTTGAAATCGCCAAATGTATACCGTCGTTGATATGATTTTGTGTATGTGGGTTGCCTGACGTCAATATGTTGTGCTGAGTTGGCATCTCCGGTATGTTGTTTTGTGATGTTATATTCTATTGTACCTAGCAGTTCTATATTTGGTATGCCGAGGTGCTTCAACTGCAATGTGCCGAGGCATGTACGTGCAAATTGTCCTTCCCTACCAGTAGCGTGTTACAAGTGTGGACTCGAGGGACACAGAATCCGGTTTTGCGAGTTGGTTACCGAGCCTTTTGGGGTATGAACTTCAACACAGATGTCAGGATCGGATTTGAGAGCCATTGAAAGATGTTTCTGTCGGTTACTTGTTGTGTTGTTACCTTGCTTCCATTGTTGTGAGTTTCGAGGACGAAACTTCTTTTAAAAGAGGTCGATTGTAATACCCGCATTGTTTTTGACTTCTGCATTTTCTCTTTCTCAATTCTATCGACTCGCTCGTGTTCGTTGATACTTTCTGAACTTGTTCGGTATCTCGGTTGTCATCGTTCAAACGGGTTGTGACCTTGTTTCGGATCAATCTGTTTATCATTGTGACTTTTCCGAGTTCGGTTCGATTCTTGTGAACCTTGTTCTAAATTAACGTCCTTTAGTTTCTACAAGTTCTTTTAATATCTTGAGTTGAAGTGTGAGTTTCGTGGTCGTTGTTCGACCGTTGGTGTTCGATCATTGTTATTCGACCGTTTTTGTTTGATCATTGTGTTCGATCGTGTTGCTCGATCATTGGGGTTCAATCGTGGTTGTCCGATTGTTGATTGCCTAATCTCGTACAGTGAAGAATTGTCGTTCACCGTTAGTCAGTTGTTTCGATTGCGGTCAATTGGGACACCGAGTCGTGTATTGCGAGATGGTAGCTGAGAGGTTTGGGGATCGAGCTTGCGTCTCTGCTCCGAATCGACACGGAGATGCCTAGTGTGTTTTTCGAGAATTTCGGCGAGGTCGGAGTTCTCCGGGGTTACCTTTGCGGATCGTTGTACGCTTCATTTCTATTTTACGACTGTGCATGTTCTCTTGTAATATGTGCCTTTTGTCTCTTGATGGTTCGGATAATTGACTTGATTGCGTTATCCGGTTGGTGATGCTTGGCACTTATTGATTGTGTTATGCCCCTGCTTGTGGCATTGTGATGGTTGTCGTTGAGCGTGATTCCATGCCGTACGTTCCTTGTGTTTCTTGTAACGTTTCGCCGATGGGCGTAAGTTGCGCGGTTCTTGTGTATCTCGTGGAGATGTTCCTAGTGGGATATTACCTCTCCCTACTTATTTTAAGTTTCGATACGAAACTTCTTTTAAGGAGGGTAGTATGTAATATTCGAGAATTTTAAACTCGAATTTTGGCGATATAATTTTTATTTATTTTTTTTTATTTTATTTTATTAGCTGATTATTTAAAAATCGGGCAGACTCTGAGATGTTGGACTAAAATATTGGTGAGTTATTGGTTTTATCGGACGCAGTATGAATTAATCGGATAATCAAAACAGGGGATGGAATAATGGATCTCAGATTGATTCGTTTTTACTCGGTTAATTTTTAATCGAACCTTGTTGGGTCGAATAAACCAACTCTCTCTCTCTCTCTCTCTCTCTCTCTATATATATATATATATATATATATATATATACATATGTATATATAGATATATATGAGAAGGGAGAATCACGTATTTCTCACTCTGCCCTTTTTTTTTTCTTCTTTCCCACCTACCCCTCTACACGAGTCAACCACCACCCACCTACCTCCTCTGCTTCTCCGAAACGACCGGGGGCTGGAGCACCGAATACTGACGGGATGTGAGTGGATGGAACCATAGATGGTCGAGGCTCGTTGGAGCTGTTGAGCGATGACGGATGTCGCGCGTGTGGCAGATCAGGAAAAGATTTTCCGACAAGATGTTTAGACGGCGGCTCGTTCAACTTTCCGGCAAGTTCCCTTCCTCTCTTCGCTTGCTGTCTCAACGTTGCGTCGGATGGCGGAACAGACAATATTGAAGACGGTTTCTAGTCGGAGTTTGAAGAAGGTTTAGATGGAGCAGGAAATGAACTGGGATTTCGACCCCGATATTGTGTTCCAGCGGTTCGACTTCAGGGATGGCCGTCGGAAGTGCAGCGGGATGAGGTCAAGCTGTTAACCTATCCAGTTAGATCGGGTTGTTCGTGCTTTGATTTTGCCGGTCATGGATCTTCCGGTGATGTAAGAAGAAGATGACGGGGCTAGGGTTGTGGCCGGATTACGGCATGGGTGTTGATATATGTGTGTGTGTTTTATGCGTGCAGGTGTGTGTTTGTGCGTGCCTGTTGGTGTTTGTATGTGTCTGTGTGTACTATATATATATATATATATATATATATATATATATGTGTGTGTGTGTGTGTGTGTGTGTGTGTGTGTGTGTAGTGTGTCGTGTGTGCTGTGTGTGTAGTCTGTGTGTGTATATACATATGTCTGTGTTGTGTGAGCTGTGGGTATATATATATATATAATGTGTGTGTGTGTGAGTGTGCAGTGTATATATATATATATATATATATATATATATATATATATATATATATGTGTGTGTGTGTGTGTGTGTGTGTGTGTGTGTTTGTGTGTGTGTATGTTAAGGTGTGTATGTGTGATATATACGCATTATATGAATGTATATATACGTGATGGAGGAGATGGAGGCGAAAAGAGGAAAAACCTTGATATCGTATACTGGACTTACGAACCGAGTCCGAGGTTGGAAATGTGTTCGGAGCAATAATCGAGTTGTGGATCCGGGTTGATTATCGTTGGTCGTTTGATCCGATCAATTAAATTAAAAGGGAACAATGAGGTAATATATCCTCTAATTAATTACCTTGTAATTATAAGATATTAAATTGGACCTTATATTAAATTGTCTAGTGTGTATTCATATAAGGGTTGGGATTTCAATCGATCTATCAGTCGAGCCATGTTCTTCGGAGCTTTCGACATCAATTATCGAGGCAAGTATTTTCTTATACGATTTGTGTCCTGCAAATAGAGTTTACATGTTGGATTTACGATGGTTGGTCTACCCTCGTGAGTATGATTCATGTGAATTGATTATGATTTGATTATTTCGAACGTTGAGGACTTTAATGATATCCCTGCTTGTTTAATGTTGGGGAATCATGTGTTCCGTGTTAATTGTGTTGTTGTATTTTGATGGATTGTTCATGATGGAGGTATTGTGATGAGTATGATAATTGTGTCGGGTAAGTGGCCATTTCTAGTAAGTATTCTTAATGAACTTACATTCTTAGCATATTAGTATTGCATGAGTGATGGTGTGTGTATGCTCACTATGGGTTAGATCCGACGGGGTCTCGGTAGGGGTCCACAGAGGCGTGGATCGGTGAGCTTTGCTTTTAACCACTATGGGTTAGATCCGACGGGGTCTCAGTAGGGGTCCACAGAGGCGTGGGTCCGCAGTTAATTGTGGTGCATTTTATAAATGTGATTTTGGTTATGGCGTTTCCGGAAACGAGTGTTTTTTAATGGTGATTTCAGGTTTGCATGCCTTGGCTAAATGTGTAAGAGGTAAGTTGTTCATTTGGCCTACTTGGCTGGATGGCACTAGAGTATTTCGTTGTAATATCCTAGAATTTCACTATGAATTTTTCGCATTATTTTATCTAGGATGTACTGTACAGAGTGGGACCGACACGATATGAGCGGATAATTTTGGAAACCGTGACAGTCGTGCCAGTATGTCATCGAGGTTATTTTGATTCTAGGATATTACATGCTTGATGTGTTTTTCGATGTCGGATATACCGTATGGGTATTTGTATGATTGCCATACTTGGTCGACAATTGTAATTGGGGGTATCGTGCATCAGACGTACCGTACGAGAATATTTTCGGGATTTCGTATATGTGTTCAGTATTGTCGTATGTTCACATTTGTTATGTCGAGATGTTGGACAGGAATTGCTGGAAATGGCTAAGTATGGAAACCATTACGTACGTTATGTGTTGAAGCTTACGTACGTTAAATAGGTAGAGTTACGTACGTAATTGCCGAGACATTACGTACGTAACATGGGAATCAGACGATCGAGTCGTGGTCGGCAGGTGGGACCCTGTGTCGACAACTTTCGGCGGAAGATGTTGACAGGTGAGTCAACATACGTGTTACGTACGTTATACAGGACGTGTTACGTACGTAACACGACCATTGTACTGTAGCAAGTCAACGTACGTATTACGTACGCAACGGAATAAGTGTTACGTACGTTACGGGGCGGCTGGCCGAGTCGTGGCCGAGTGGACCTGTAGTGGACGAGCATGGTCGGCAGTGACTCGTAGTAGATGGACGATCATGGTCGACAGTGACTCGCAGGGATGGCTAGGACTGGCCGATTACGTACTTAAGGCAGTGACCGGTTACGACCATAAGGGCCAGTTACGTACGTAAGCCAGCTGCCGGTTACGTACGTAAGGGTGGCGAACAAACTGGACAGTAAGGAGGCCACGGCCGGTTACGTACGTAAACCACGGCCGGTTACGTACGTAACTGGCCGGCAGGTCTCGGCCTATATAAGGCCTGGACCGAGTCATATGCTCATTTCTTCGTTTTTCTTCGTTCCTTCCGCGATTTCTTCAGCAAATATGATGGTTTTGAGTAGAATCAACTTATAACAACATGTTTTGGAAGTTGGAATCATGGATTAACATCATCCTCCACCCGGATCGAAGGTAAGAACACATGAACTTTTGGTTTTTGGATGTTCTTGAGGTTTCTTGGTGTTTTGGCCGATTTGCTCCATTTGGTTCAGATTATTGATAGAACTTGATTGTATACTCGTAATCATTCAATACTCTTGAAGTTTTGTGGAACAAATTCGAGTATTTCTTCGTTAAAATGATTAAATTGGATTATGCCTTCAAAGTGTTCGATGAAATGCCTCAATGAGTTGAACTTGGGAAATTCTATACGTTTTCGTATGAATGATGGTTGAATTGATATTGTTGTGATGATTCTTGGTAT
This sequence comes from Orobanche coerulescens, assembly GCA_033398695.1. Classification (NCBI taxonomy): domain Eukaryota; kingdom Viridiplantae; phylum Streptophyta; class Magnoliopsida; order Lamiales; family Orobanchaceae; genus Orobanche; species Orobanche coerulescens. The sequence continues at coordinate 165,622,494 of CM065807.1, read as the reverse complement.
TTACGAGAATTTTGTTAGGGGAAGATAATGAATTGGTGATCAAATGATTCGATTATGTTGTTATGATTATGAAATCGTAATATTCTCGATGTTCTTCGTAGTTTGTTGCGATTCGTGATGTTATGAGAAGTATATATGTTGAAGACATTGTTAGGACCATTGAATACCGAATTTCGGCTTGTGTTCGTATTGTTAAGAGTTGATACGGTTTGGTTTCGTATGATCGAGATGTCGTTGAACCATCGAGTTTGATTAGTTGGTCATTTCGGCTGATTGTTATTGAATGTATCGTTAACTAGTTATTGCATTAGGTTGCGTTTAGTGATCGTTGAAGTTAACCGTTGTGCTGCGGACGAGCTGGTGCTACGGAGCTTGTTGACGAAGACGGCGGGATTGATAGTGGCTTCGTCGAATTGGTATCAAGGCAAGTTATGCTTGCTCAGTTCATAATGTTAATAAATGATTTCGTTTTCATTTCATTTATGATTCATATAGCAATGGTATTATGGAATATATGAATTGTCGGAATGGTGGTATGTAAGATAAATCATAATGTATATGATTTTAATGATGTCTAGTGGAAATGGGAACGTGAATTATAATTTGGTCTATTGCATGAGAAGTTGGATATCAAGGTTAGTTATCGTGTCGATGTTGAACTCGGGATGGTGGTTTGGTATTAGTTGTGGATTGTACTTCATTTTGGATTGTCGGATAAACCGTGTATTCGTTCAGGGCGGTTGGTCGTGGAAAGGTTAGCGTCTCCAGCTTGAGGTAAATTAATATTGTTAGATTATGATAATCATCATGTTGCATTATTGCATGTGTGTGTTGATATTACATGCGGTGAATGTGCACCATTGTTTGTTACGTTTTGTGAAGTGCTCTCTCTTGAGCAGTAATCTGTGGGGCCGATGTGTTGGGGATAAAACCTGGATGGTACCCGAATGGAAATGTGTTAGGGGATACGACCTAAATGGCACCTATGTCCGGAGTATTCCTGAGTAGATGCTTCCGTGACCCTCGGCTGTTGCCTTGGGAGTTTATGTGATATTGTCCGGAGTATTCCTGAGTAGATGCTTATGTGACCCTTGGCTGCTGCCTTGGGAGTTTATGTGTTATTATTATATGCATTGTTGAGCATGCTGTGGACTATTGTCTGACGGAATACGACATTGTGGTCGTGTCGGTCTTTCATGATCGAGTTATTATTGCCCTCTTGGAAAATCTTCTGATCCTTGTTGGATATGCGTTTCTTCGAGATCTGTTGTCATGTTGTATCATGGCATATCTGTAGTCAGATACGTTCTGATCGTTCATGTGTAGGATTTTCGGGACGGGCACGTGTAGCATATGTTGGTTTCGACCTCATATTGAACCGTGCACACGAGACGTACTTCGTGAGGCTGATTAGGTACGAGACCAGACGTGTATTGATCAATACCCGTGGTTGGCTTGTACACGGACACATGTCCGGATCGAGCGTATCGTGACGTCCATCTTGAGTCTTATTGATTGGTCGTTCACAGTCCATGTATAATTGGGTCTGTTCGATATTCGGGTTGTCTTTGAAACCTCGTATATATGATTTGTATATGGTTGACGATTTTATTATCTCGTGTATCTGTCATCGTTGAACCTTTACTAATCTCGTTCGGAGTTACCATAGCGATGGTCAACTCATTGATATCGATCCTTTATAAATCTCGTTTGGAGTTCACCCTGTCATTGGTAATCTCGTTCGTTATTGATCCTTATTTATTCCGTTTGGGAGTTGTCTCACCGTTGGTATTCTTGGTTATTAGTCCTTGATTGATGTTATTGGAGTTTACCATGTTGTAAGTATTCTCGGTTGTCGATTCCTTATTGCTCTTGTTGGAGTTTACCGTATCGTTGGTATTCCCGGTTGTTGGTCCTTATTGATCTTGCTAGAGTTTACTGTGTTGTCAGTATCTCGGTTATTGACCCTTTATTGTTCTCATTTGAGTTTATCGTACCGTTGGTAATTCTGGTTGTCGACTCTTATTGACCTTGTTAGAGTTTACCGTGTCGTCGGTATTCTCGGTTATTGACTCTTCATTAATCCTTACCGTGTCGTCGGTATTCTCGATTATTGATTCTTCGTTGACCCTTACTGTGTCGTCGGTATTCTCGGTTGTCTACCTTTTATTGACCTTGTTGGGATTTGCCGTATTGCCGGTATTCCCGGTTATTGATTCTTCGTTGATCTTGTTGGAGTTACCACATCATGGTATTCTCGTTCGTGGTTGATCCCTTTGTCGATCTTGTGTGGAACTATCATGTCATTGATATTTCTGGTGTGATGCATTGATTGTTATCATTATTGATTGTGTGAGCATTCATGCTTTGTATTGATATCCGGTACTTGCCATTGTTTCGGGACAGTTGAATTGCAGATGTATCGTGTGATATCAGTTCCTATCAGTATTGGGTTCCGATTGTGCGACCCAGCCGGCAGAATCGAACTTGACCAGATTATTCTATACTCGAGATATGTTTCTGTTTGGAAATATTGGTAGTGTTTCGGATACAGTACAGGTGACTACATTTGAATTCGTTCATTACTTAAGGACACGAGGCGTGGGATATGGTAAGATTTGATTGTCATGGTTGTGACAGGTTGGTAAGGTTACTTTGGTGAGATCATATTGGAATTATCCTTACCTTGCAATTACATTGATATGTATTGTTTTTGTGATGTGATCGTTATCATTGTTGAGTATTATGGCTGACCCCGTCGTGGGCTTTATATTTTAGGTACTCGGAGTTCGAGCGAGTAGCGGTCGTGAATGGATGGGCTTTCCGGTGATACTGGCTATGGCGTAGTTGTTGGGATTCGAGTGTTCTTTCTGGTTTCTATAATTCCACTGCAAATGTATTTAATTATGTTTCATCCGCTGTGTGTGTATGTTTCTTAATGGCTTTCGATATTCTTTGAACTGTGTTTCTATCCGCTGTGCGTGTGTGTACTTTCAAAAGGGCCTTTTGGCATTTTTAAACATTTGCGAAAATGATTTTAGCCTTGTGGGCTCCAATGTAGGGCCCACGGCGCTGTAATATTCCCGTAAGGTTTTGGGGGTGTTACATTCGTCGTATGTGTTTAGTCCTTTAGTTATGGGGTTTTGATGTTGGAAAACGGACCTTGCTATTGTTCTCGTGTACTGTGATTTTATGAGATTTGGGATGAGATCCCAACGGTTTTGTAAAGGTCGTTTTACAGAAACTGATTTGGGCTGAGACCCATTCTTCTTGTAATGATTATTTTTCAACTAAGAACTTGAAGTCCAACAAGGTTTCTACTTTTAAAAATCCCCGAGATGAGGAATTTATTTCCAAACACTTCATTGATTGCTTTCTAATTAATAAAACCTCTCGGGAAGGCTTTGGTATTTAATTGTCGTACCTGATTCGTGATTTCTATTTGTTTGTTACATTTCGTATGATTATGTACTTGCACTAGCAAAATAGTGGAATTTTGCTAACCCCCGAGTAATCGGGGGTGGATGTCTTTATTTCATTCAGGTTTTGGGAGCATAACAAAGGGTCGGCACGAAGGATGATGAAAGATGATCGATACTAATCAGATGAGGATCCATATGATGTCGTATTAGTTTGGTTGTACTTTATTTCCGTTGCAGTATTTTTCCCGTTGTACGGGAGTGTGTTGTATTTTGACCCCTGCATAGGCATGTATTAAGACTGAGTTGTATGTGTTAATTGAAAGACCAAATCGGTGTACTGGGTCATTTTAGCCTTAAAGGCGACGTTGAGATGTTTGATTTTAGTTACCAGCCTGGTAGATCCTTGAGGAAAGAGTCTACGGCGTGTAATATCCCTGAGTGGATTGGGGGTGCTATAATTCCAACCCAAATTAAACAAAAAATCATGGATAATGATGTATTTAACAATAGTATGATTGTGAAAATACATTAAACTCATTAATAAAGCACCATTCTCGATGTTCTAATGTAGAGTAATATTTTTCAGCTATGCGACTGAACTTGCATTTTAGTCGAGCATGATGCATGATTTCAACCAAAATTCAACATAAAATTGTGTATGAATATGTATCAAACAATAGTATGATTGAAAAATTACACTAAGCTCGTCAATAATGTTTCTCATGTTTCCCTGTCGGGTGGTATTCTTCAGCTCTACGTTAAACTTGTATTTTATTAGCATGACGCATAATTCCAAACCAAATTCAACACGAAGCCATGGATAATGATGTATTTAACAACAATGTGGTTAAAACTTTACATTAAACTCCTCTAATGCACCATTCTCGATGTTTCAATGTTGAGTAGTATTTTTAACCTCTACGAATGAACTTTTATTTTATTCGAGCATGATGCACGATGTCAACGCAAATTCAACACAAAACCATAGATAATGATGTAAACAATATTATTTAAAAACTAAATTAAACTTGTTTATAATGTACCATTCTCGATGTTTCATCGCCCAGTGGTATCTCTAAGCCCTACGACTGGACATGCATTTTATTCGAGCATAATGCAAGATTTCAGTCCAAATTCAACACTAAATAATGTAGAATGATGTACTAAATAATAATTTGACTGCAAAACAACATTAAACTCATTAAGAATGCATAATTCTCGATGTTTCACTTTGAGTAGAATTTTTCAGCTCTGTGGCTGAATTTGCATTATATTCTAGCATGATGCATGATTTCAACCAAAATTCAACATTAAATCATGTCTAACAGTCTATTAAAAAATAGTTAGATTCAGAAACTGTAACACCCCCAAATCCCATTAGGTTATAACAGTGTCGTGGACCCCACACCCGGAGATCCACCAGGCGAACATGACTAAAATACATTAAAATTAACCAACAAGGGAGATCACAGTCCCTACCATGATATCCGACACAATATTCCGATAAGGAATTTTAACGACAATGATGGGCCTACATGGCCAAAATGAAAATACAACCACACCCACGAGCCTTGCTCGAGTAATACAAAATGACAATGACTGACAAACTGGAGAACACTCCAACTGACTGACAAACATGAACAACTCGGACTAGTATTGCTCGAATGCCTCATCGCCATCATCATGCTCCTGTGTCTCAACTCTCTTCTCGCAAGCACCTAAAACATGAAAACATGTTGCGCCCCCACGGGGTTAGTCATCCAGATAATGAACATCAAATACATGTATAACATGATATGCATCCAAAGGCAGAATGAAACGGTACAATGATAATAATAATAATACGAGATGCTCACAAACCAAGGTAAGAACCGAGCATTCGTGAAATAGTATGCCCACGGTATACTATTAATACTTGTTCGACATGTTAGAACGTAAATGCCCAACGGCGAATCATAATTATAGAGTACCACAATGAATTACACGACATGAACTAAACTAGAACTGAATTAATTATGAATCACAATGCCCGAAGGCTCCAATGAAATTACCCGATTCGGCCAAAACCGCCTGTACCCGGTGCCGCGGCACACCTGGGCTGAGCCGCGGCACACTGCCGAGCCCTGGGAGCAAATTTTGGGTCTGTGCCGCGGCACACCTATACTGAGCCGCGGCACACATGACAGTTTACCCTATATCTGCGTTTTCTTGAGCGGATCACCTCATTTTTCCCCATTCCTTCACTTGGGCACGAGAGAGGAGGCTTGAGAGGAAGAAGTTTCTTCACCTATCACTTGAGTGTGTGATTTCTCTTCATCTCTTTTCGATTGTGAAGCTCGGATCATCGATCTATGGATTATTCTTCGAATCATAGTGCTTGGATCTTCAAGAGGTAATTTCTTCAACATCTTGGATTTCGATTTTGTATTGGGTAATGATGTTTTGGGTGTTAAAATCATGGGGTATGAAGTGATATACGCATGATTATGGACATGTTTGAGTATTCATCGGATTATTGAAAGATTATTCAAGAACACTTCGAATTTTATGTTGGAAATTGGGGATTTTGTTTGACTTCATCCTTTTAATCCGTAGTAATTTAGATTAGTGATGGATTGATGATGATTTAGGTGTATTCTATCATTTCCATCGTTATTCCACGGTTGGAGAGTATTGATTCGTCGTTTCGGTTGAGTTATTAGTCGAGGCCTTGAAGGTGTCCGACAAAAGGTCTAAGAGGGGGGTTTTGTGCGTTGTACGATTATTATTCATCGTACGATTGTTGATTTATCATTGATATGACTTAGGGACGAAATCCTTGTGAAGAACTCAAGTCGGAACCCTTCCATTCGTTGTCTTCTTCGTGGTTCAAGCTTCCCGGTCGAACCGTGTTCTTCGGGATTTTCGGTAACGTTTATTAAGGCAAGTATACATTTATGATTGTACGTTCTCGACTTTGAAAGTATGAAATATTGATGGTATGATTATTTCTAGCCACTCCGGGACGGGCCTATGGTCCTCTGAGGGTTTCGTAGCCTCTAGTGCGATTCCATGGTTGATATGAACGAACCGTTTCTATGGCATTCATATGAAATAATGTTGGCATGTAATGAACGAACCGTTTTGACGGCATTCCTACATGTAACGGTGTATGATATGAACGAACCGTTTCTACGGCATTCACATACGTCTTGAGATTTTAGTCATTCCGGAATACTAGTCTTATATTGATGAATTGACGGATATTGATGAATTGACGGATTACATTTACTTTATTGTCGAGGAGTATTATGTTTCATATTGTTATACTTGCACTAGCTATTCGACGGCTAACCCCTTTATGGGGGAAATACGTTTCATGTATTTCAGGTTCCAGGAGAGCGGACAGGTGGGTATCGGGTCGGCATGAAGATGATGGGCAAGTGTGATACTATGTCTTGTCTCCGGTTATTTTCTTGGATTCCTCCATTCAGTGTTGCTGTACTGGAATGGATTTTTAAATAATCGAGCATTGTATTTCAGTTTCCTTGATGTTCCGGCCTGTGTTGCGGAGGTATTGATTTGTGTAGTGATGTATATGGTTTCATTGGTTATAGTTTTGAATACCATTTATATCGTCTTTCTTTCGATTGTATGTAGACCTTATCGGTCAAGTTTATAGTTCCGCGTATGTTTAGCCTTGTGGGTCCCACGGCGGGGCTCACGGCGCTGTAATATACCCTGAATAACTTGGGGGTGTTACAATTCTCGTCTCCGTATAGAGGCAAGTTATCTTGCTTGGTTATAATGATGTTTGGATTCTTGTGATGGTTATGCGTTTCTTGTATATGAAACACTTATGAAATTGTGACCCGTGATTTGATATTATCCTTGATGATGTTCTGTTTTCATCGTGGGATTGCATTCCCAAGTTTGTTATTTTTGAACCGTTGATATCATTGATCCTTACTGCCATTTCGGTGAGTTTCTTGATCCTTAATCGGATATGTGATTTATTGAATTCGTTGTTGTAACACCCCGAAAACCATCCGGGATATTACAGCGCCGTGGGTCCCGCGCCGGAACCTACCAGGCTAAAAACCATTTTAAAAACATTTAAAAACGCCAAAAGACCGATGACTGTAATATTTTAAATACTCAAATATTTTCAAAAGCATAGTTCTCAAATACCGTCATAAAATAACATTTGAAAATACAAGGCGAAATGCCAAATCTCGGCAGTTCAAAATGTACGTTAAGCAACCCCTTAAACGTACCGACAAAATTGTTGGGAAAAAGACTTTAACAAAATGACCCAAGTTCGCAAAATGCCAAAAAGGCCATTTTAAAGTTAAACACGAATTGGTAAAAATACCGGAAAGCCATTTTAAAATACACACGCAGCGGATATAAACACAGTTCAAAAATACACAATTTCAGCGGAAATAAAACAACCCGAAAGAATACTTAATTCCCCGAAAAACATGCCATAGCCAGTATCACCCGGGAAGCTCATCTCTTCCCGACTGCTACTAGCTCGATATCCGAGTACCTAAAAATAAAGCCCACGACGGGGTCAGCCACAATACTCAACAATGATATCGATCACATCATCATAAATAATTACATACCAATGTAAGAACAAAGTAAGAATATACCAACGTAATCTTACCGTCGTGACCTTTACCAATCCAAAGCAATCCTTACCATAATCCAAATTTCGCATTCTCAAATGACGAAATGAACTCAACAACAATCATCTGTACTGTATTCCAAAAATACCAATAATCCTCAAAACATCATTATAACTCATAAGCGTGGAATGAACCATCTGTGCGAAATCCCGTCCGTCGGATTTCACCGTCAAATCTCAATCTGGATAAAACTAAATATACATGATATATCTGTAGATCAACTACCACTAAATAATGATAACAAGTCCTGAAACATCGACGTACAGTCCGAATGCTCATACGATCAATAACAATGATCAATCAATAAATCGACCGAGAATATCACTGACATGATAACTCCGATACTACCAATGAAGAATCGACAATAACCGAGAATACCATCAACATGATAAACTCGAACACGATCAACAAAGGATCAACGATAACCGAGAATACCATCAACAAGGTAAACTCTAAACACAATCAACAGAGGATCAATCAACGACTGAGAATACCATCAACAAGGTAAACTCCAAACAGTCAACAATAATGGATCTCAAAGAAATAACCCCGACTGTCGAACATACCCCTCGGGCGTATGAACAACCAGTCGCAAATCGTCGAACATACCCAACCATATATGGAGGATGAACGACCAAACAATATGGCTCAAAGATAGACGTCATAGTACTCCCGATCCGGAAATGTGTCCGTGCACATGTCCACCCCGTATACGGAATCCAGGATATACGTGGGACATGTACCTAATTAGCCTCACGAACTACGTCTCGTGTGCACGGTTCAATATGGAAATATCAACACATAACCATAGTGTGCCCAGCTAAAACTCCTACACAATAACTAATCGAAATGCAGATATGACTCCAGATATGTCATGATGCAACATGACAACGAAACTCAAAGAATCACATATCCAATAAGGATCAAAAGACTCACTGAAGTGAACATCAACAGACTGACAATGAAAAGTCGACACAACTAATCAATAACCAAAACAACAATCCTAGGATCATCATCCCCGACAAACGATCAACACGATCAACGATCTCAATACAATCAGCCCTGGGATCATCACCCCCAACGAAGTAATCAATACGAATCCCAATATACGAAACATCATCGTACAACATATACAATAATTCACCAGAATAATTATCCTCATAACTGAAAAATACCTACATTACCTCAAAGTCGAAGACAATATCCTTTCCACGAACAACCATCATCCCGATAATTTACATTTATAATATCATTGCTATACGAATTATAAATGAAATGAAAGCGAAACCATGCATTAAATATTATAAACTGAACAAGTATAAACTTGCCTCGATACCGATACGACAAAGGTGTTACCAATTCCATTGCCTTCGTCATCGAGCTCCTCAGCCCCGACCAAAAGCAATTTACGAACTCTTCGGCCTCAACCGCAACACAACGATCATAATTCACGATCAACATCTAAACCTATTGCAATAATCGATTAACGTACGTTCGATAATAATCCACAACCGATATAGCCAACCAATCAAACTCAACGGCTCAACAAAACCTCGATCATATACAAAAAACCCAATAATCCAAATCAACAAATACGAACTCATATTCACAATACAGGCCGTAACTCGATGATCACAAATAACAATCAATAACCGATCAACAAACATAACAGTTCTACAATATCCCGATTAAACACTAATTCGAACAACCAAATCAATCAATCATGAACTCAAAACCACAACACGATCCATAATCCAATAATCATATCAATAATCAAATTAAACCAATAACAAGGGTCTAACATTACCGACTCCAAATTCAATCTTACATACGAATACAAGTTTCCTCCTTGTAAATTCGTAATAAGAACCAATTACCGATTATCATCATCAATCCGGACAATTCGATTAATTCAACATTATAGATAATCATATTCCAAGGGTGTCAAATAATTCCATTATCCGAATTGAACACCTGTTAAATATGGATGAATTCTCAAACTCAAAAGTGAATCATAATCTAATCAAACCCAGAACCATATTCGTATTCCTATACGAATATTGTACCAAAACACATAACTTAGTTCTAGATATGAATATTCCATATGCATATCCAAAACACCAACACCTCTTAAACATATTTATCAAGTTATATAATCCAAGAGTTCCTTAAGAACACAACTTATTCCGACATCACATTCAAAATCTCCAATACGACATAATCTGAAGTGTTCTAACATCTAAACAATCTTTATTCATACTTCAAGATGCATATTATCATGTTCTTCAACATACACTTCTTCTAACATCAAGAATCGAAACATTACTACTACGAACACCAAGAACACTATAATTCTATAATCATAACCAACATAATCAAGACATAAACAATTGTACCCTTCAATATATAGTTCATATAACCTCAAGAATCGCAACAACAAAAGCATAATCATCTTCATACGAATCTTTCATCAACAATAACATCAAAATCCGAATTCAAGGAGAGGATTACCCAACATACCTCTTAGAAGATGAATTACACAAGTAAACATTTCCCTTGATTAACACGGTACGAAGAAATCGACGAAAGGAAAGAGTCCCGATCTAACTTCCTTCAAAAGTTTGTTCCTACATTATATCGATATCAATTCAATCCCAATTCTACGAAAACGTATAGAACTTCCCAAGTTCTACCCATTGAAGCAATTTATCGGACAGTTTGAGGGCATAGTCCAATTTAATCGATTAACGGAGGAATTCTCGAATTTGTTCCACAAAAATTGAAAAGTAATGAATGATTCCGAGCACACAACGAAATTCTATCAATAATCTGAATTAAAACGAAAGAAATCGGCCACAACATCATGAAACTCCAAAAATCCCCAAAACCAAGGGTTCAAGTGTTCTTACCTTCGATCCGGGCGAAAGATGATGTTAGACATTAATCAAACTTCCAAAAAATGATGCTCTATGATGTTCCCAATCAAAACCATCGATTTCTGATGAGGGATTGCGGAGAAATGAAGAGAAATGTGAAAATGGCCAAGTGACCCGTGCCTAGGCTTAATGTAACACCCCCAAATCCCATTGGGTTATTACAGTGCCGTGGACCCCACATCAGGTGATCCACCAGGCGAACACGACTAAAATACAACAAACTGACCAAAATGGGAAATCACAGACCCTACTATGACGTCCGACATACTATTCCGATATGGAATTTCAACGACAAGAATGGGCCTACATGGCCAAAATAAAAATACAACCACATCCACGAGCCTTGCTCGGATAATACAAAACGACACCGACTGAACAAAAATGGAGTACTCCAACTGTCTGACCAACATGAACACCAAAATATCTCGGACTAGTATCGCTCGAATGTCTCGTCGCCATCGTCATGCCCCTGTGTCTCAACTCTCTCCTCGCAAGCACCTAAAACATGAAAACATGTTCCGCCCCCACGGGGTCAGTCATCCAGAATAATGAATATCAAATACATGCACAACATGATATGCATCCAAAGGCAGAATAAACAGTACAACAATGGTAATACGAGATGCTCACAAACCAAAGTAAGAATCGAGCATTCGTGGAACACTATGCCCACGGCATACGATCAATACATGCTCAATAGGTTAGAACATATGTGCCCAACGACGAATCATCAATATAGAACACAACAATACATTACCCGAAGGTAAATAAAACCAACGCTGAAATAAATAAGGATCATAATACCCGAAGGCTCCAACGGAAATACCGATACATCACAATGGCCTGAAAGCCCTCAGCCGAAGCTGCCAAAATATCACGATGGCCTGAAAGCCGAACAGCCCGAAGCTGCCAAAATATCACGATGGCCTGAAAGCCGAACAGCCCGAAGCTGTAAATCATCACAATACAGATCTCAAAAAAATAAACCTGACTGTCGAACATACTCCTCTGGCGTATGAACGCTTAATCACAAAACGTCGAATACATCCACACATTTAAATGGACTATGAACGAACAAAATTGTATGGCTCAATGATGGACATCACAGTACGCCCGATCCGGAAATGTGTCCGTGCATATGTCCACCCCATATACGGAATCCAGAAATATACGTGGGACAATGTACCTAATTAGCCTCACGAACTACGTCTCGTGTGCATGGTCCAATGCGGAAACATCCACGCATGACCATCGTGTGCCTGGCTAAAAATCCTACACAATAACCAATCGGAACGCAGATATGATTCCGGATATGTCACGATACAACATGACAACAAAACTCAAAGGATAACACATCCAATACGGATCATACGACTCACCAAGTGAACGATGACACACGAATAATGAAAGATCGACACGACCAATGATATTCAAAACAACCATCCTGGGATCAAAATCCCTAAGGACCGATTAACACGAGCAACGATCACAACACAACATTCCGGGAAATCCTCAACCTTCAACGATCACAAAATTACCGAGTTCACAAGAATAATAGTGTGCTGCCTTGAATCCGTCAACACGACAATAATAATTCAACGGATGGGAACTATTCTCGACAATCCCAATTCAATACTTCGATTACCGTAGAACGGCCAATCGATAACAATTATACAACGGATGGGAATTATCTTTTTGACAACGGATGGGAATTATCTTTGATAATCCCAATTCAATATATCGATTACCTTTAGAGCGGACAGTCGATAATAATTATACAACGGATGGGAATTATCTTTGATAATCCCAATTCATTATATCGATTACCTTCAGAACGGTTAACCGATAACAATTGTACAACGGATGTCTCGGCACCTTTAATCGGTTACCGATAACGAAGATGATAATCGAATACGTCAATGCCTTCAATCGGACAAAACGACATCAATAGAAAAACACTGATATCAATAACGACGATTCACAAAAAATATCTTGATGGAACATCAATCAATAACAACAATCGATACGTCGATGCTGCGAACCGGCTATCGACAACAATATCTCAAAGGAACATCAATCAACAATAACAATCGATATGTCGATACCGCGAACCGGCTATCAACAACAATGTCTCAAAGGAACATCAATCAACAATAACAATCGCTATGTCGATACCGCGAACCGGCTATCGAAAGATATATTACCAACAAGTATCGCAATGCCTTAAATCGGCCATCTACGAACAACAATAATATTTGGCATAATTTGCCGAAGGGTATCGTATCAAACAATCCCCTGATGTCAACAAAATCATAAAGAGACCAAGTCTCGAAATGATACACACATTCATACACATACATGATAACATTAATCTCATTGACCAGTACAAGTATAAAACTTGCCTCGAACCGAAGGCGAGAAAGTCCTTCCACGATCAACGTCCTACCAAGAATCGATCAACAGCGTCCCCCGACAATCACAAGCACTCGAACAACCTTGAATGAAATACAATTCATTCGATAACACGATATCGACCGAAAACGACATAATAGATAATTCCGATTCTAACACGAACACATACTATACTCGTATTTATCCGTATACAAACACATATAATATATATATATATATATATATATGTATAATATACATACGGTACACACATTACTAACACACACTCACTTTACATAATATATATATATATATGTATATATGTATGTATATATATATATATATATATATATATATACTGCACATGCACACACTATTTACCACTACAACACACACTGCACAGCTTTATACATTATATATATATATATATATATATATATATAGAACACACACAAACTCACAAAACACACACATAAAAACTAACCAGAAGAGTCGATCGGCCGGCAACCCTCGCCGGAATCCGGTCAGAAAACAAAACTCGGCCGCCGGAAAAACTGACCCGCCGGACTTCATCCAACTCTAGCCCGTTTCCGTCCATGGCTGGTTTTCACCCGACTCTCCGCCTGCAGCTCCTCGCCGGAAGTATGTCAAACCTCCGTTCCGCCGTCCGTTCCGGACAAAAACCACCTCCGGTCGCCGGAAACAATGGAGCCGCGTCCATGGCCGGAAACCATGAAGAACGCCGGTGCCTGAGCTCCGTCTCGCCGGGAATCAGAACAGCTCGACCGGATTTTGCAACGCCGTCCGATCTGGAAGTTCCGACCGGCCGTCGCTGCTCCAGTCACGAGCCACCACGCCGCCGTCGAGCTTCGGTCGTCGCCGGAGATGTCAGCCCCTCTAACTCCGGTCGTCAACTCCAGTCCGCCGCCGGAAAATGAAAGCCGGCTGCCATCCTTCAGCTCCACCTCGCCGGAAAAAAAAATGAAACGAGAGAGATGGAGAGAAGAGAGAGAGGACGAGAGAGAGATGGCAACAGGAAAAAAATGAGAGAGGGAGGAAAGGGACGAGAGCTGGAGGAGATGAGAGATGGGAATGAGAGAAAGTGATATAAAGTATATGTATATATTATATATATATATATACTAAAGTGAGGGAGAAAGGGAGGAGAGAGGAATAATCACGTGAGGGAGAAGAGAATCACAAGTTGATAACATATATATATATATATATAAAAAAATATATAAATGATACCCCAAAGATACCCTCGCCCCGAAAGTCGACCACGAGGAAGGTTCCCACCACCTACCACGCATTACGTACGTAACCTCAGGGCGTAACATACGTAATCGCAACAAATTAGCCTACGTAATGCTACACAGGTAGCGTACGCTATGGCTATAAACTTTAGCCAAAATTCCAAACTCGCCAAACAACAATCAAACGACGAAACCAAACCGACGACTAGTATAAATATTTCGATCCCGAAATATTTTAATACAATATACATTGTATCGGTCCAAACAACAACACTTGTACAATTCCAAATGAATACGTACAACTCAACAGTAACACGAAAAAAAAAAATTACCCCCGGATATTACATACTCCCCCCCTTAAAAAGAGTTTCGTCCCCGAAACTAAGGGTGCACAAGTCAGGGCACGAACTATCCATCGGGATAAGAAAACAACATCTCCAGGAATACTCCTCAATACGAGCAATTCTGCCTGAGTAACTAGGCCGACCCCACGGGTCCCCACGTCTCCACTGCCTGAACAAGGCGAAAAAATCAAGTGATAAAGACACTCAACCAAATGCGAGATTAGCCGAATCATGACTCCTCCGCCAGAGACCATCCAGGAAGTCGCACCACCCGCAAGACTCGTAACACCGGCGTACACACCCCACGGGTGCCGCCCATTGTACATGTCCACGATCATCGGTGTACACTCCCTCGTTCTCATCAGCATCGGACGCCCATGCAATCACGGACTCGGACCACAAAGGAAAATAACAACGCACGAATAGTCCTCGGGACCATATCAACCGCACGCCCAAGTCCTCACGACTTGACGTCTCGAATCACAATGAACGATTACCCAGATCATCACAAAAATCTCGGGTACAGGACCAAAAGGAAAGAAAATCACATCAAATGACTCAAGTGTCAAGATTCTCAGATACAATCATAACAAGAGAGATCAATAATAAGTGGTTCGCATCCACAATACTAAAATACAGACCAAGTCAAACATCAATCCGAGAGACAAGGAAAATACAAATCAAGGTTACATCTCAAATGTACCCGAAATCAACATCCTCCAGATCATCGAGTTCCTCGATCCCATCGAGTCGAGTAAAATCCAAATCTGAACTCGCTACTCCCCCTCGGGTGTCCATACCTATGGCTCCCGAAGCCCGATATGACCCCTTGGATGAAGTACGGACTGAAGCAACAAAATCTCTCGAGGCCCATGAGCTCTCCCGAGATCTACTGGCACTAGAACTCCTGCAGTATTCGGAAGGTGTCCCTGCCTCCCACACAGAAAATAAATAATAGCTGGAACCGTACATCGAGTACTAACATGCCCCGCTGAATCACAATTAAAACAAATAACAGTCGAACTCGTCGCCTGAGAAGAAAATACTTTCCCAGTACAAAGCCGACTAGGAAATGACCTCTTGGACGTTGGAGCTCGATGTCCCTCTGAACGAATCGGAATCCTAGTCCTCTCACCAGAAGAAACTGAAGGATCCTTCTGAGTAAGCTCCTCGATCGAAAGCTCTGCTCCAAGAGCCTTCTCGATGAATTCGCCAAGTGAACTACAATTGTGATTGAACTACTGCATTCTCAACCGCGGGTTCAACCTCTTGTTAAAATACTTGATCTTATCCGCCTCAGTACGGATAACAGATGAAGTAAACTGAAGAAGTCCTTGAAACTTCTCAGCAATAACAATAACACCCTCGTTCTCGGCCAGTTCGGGGTTCAAAACCTCCGACAACTTGGCTTCACGAAGTGGAGCCGGATAATACCTCTCTAACATGAGAGTCTTGAACTCGATCCAAACACAATCACGATTGGTGGGTTCTCGAGCACGACTCCGAAAATGATTAAATCGACCACCAAATTATTGGTACGAGGTTTGGTGTCGGCCCACTCTGCGGCATCTACCCTCTGTCACGCCCTCTTTCGGTGAAAGAATAACGTTCAATCATGACCATAGCTCAAATACGCCTCAACGGCCAGAATGCTAGGTCAACGCAAAACACGAGTATACATACTCAACAGATAAACAATCACATCGATCTCGCTAATCATAGCCGATACAGAGCCCACATGCTCCAAAGCAAATAATCATAAATAATTTGCACCCGATCGTCACATACAAGTGTCAACAAAACAGGTTTAATCAATGACATAATGAATGTATGCACATAAAAGAGAATAGAGTCCTTACACAGGTCATACGAAGCTTCGAGGTCTTGCGATACTAGTCTTCTCTGACGACGACTCGATGAAAGAGTGACTCATACAGTCGTCTAACTATCACGACTCACAAAACCCGACTGTCCAGATTGTCATAACCTGACAGCCCCGCTACTACCGCCTTGGTAGAGCCACATAACACACAAGCCAGGGTATCTCACAACCCAATTCTCTGATACCATCTTCTGTAACACCCCCAAATCCCATTGGGTTATTACAGTGCCGTGGACCCCACATCAGGTGATCCACCAGGCGAACACGACTAAAATACAACAAACTGACTAAAATTGGAAATCACAGACCCTACTATGACGTCCGACATACTATTCCGATATGGAATTTCAACGACAAGAATGGGCCTACATGGCGAAAATAAAAATACAACCACATCCACGAGCCTTGCTCGGATAATACAAAACGACAACGATTGAACAAAAATGGAGTACTCCAACTGTCTGACCAACATGAACACCAAAATATCTCGGACTAGTATCGCTCGAATGTCTCGTCGCCATCGTCATGACCCTGTGTCTCAACTCTCTCCTCGCAAGCACCTAAAACATGAAAACATGTTCCGCCCCCACGGGGTCAGTCATCCAGAATAATGAATATCAAATACATGCACAACATGATATGCATCCAAAGGCAGAATAAATAGTACAACAATGGTAATACGAGATGCTCACAAACCAAAGTAAGAATCGAGCATTCGTGGAACACTATGTCCACGGCATACGATCAATACCTGCTCAATAGGTTAGAACATATGTGCCCAACGGCGAATCATCAATATAGAACACAACAATACATTACCCGAAGGTAAATCAAACCAACACTGAAATAAATAAGGATCACAATACCCGAAGGCTCCAACGGAAATACCGATACATCACAATGGCCTGAAAGCCCTCAGCCGAAGCTGCCAAAATATCACGATGGCTCGAAGCGAATGCCGAAGCCGCCAAAATATCACGATGGCACGAAAAGCGGCCAAGCTGTAAATTATCACAATACAGATCTCAAAGAAACAAACCTGACTGTCGAACATACCCCTCTGGCGTATGAACGCTTAGTCACAAAACGTCGAACACATCCACACATTTAAATGGACTATGAACGAACAAAATTGTATGGCTCAATGATGGACATCATAGTACGCCCGATCTGGAAATGTGTCCGTGCACATGTCCACCCCGTATACGAAATCCAGAAATATACGTGGGACAATGTACCTAATTAGCCTCACGAACTACGTCTCGTGTGCACGGTCCAATGCGGAAACATCCATGCATGACCATCGTGTGCCTGGCTAAAAATCCTACACAATAACCAATCGGAACGCAGATATGATTCCAGATATGTCACGATACAACATGACAACGAAACTCAAAGGATAACACATCCAATACGGATCATACGACTCACCAAGTGAACGATGACACACGAATAATTAAACATCGACACGACCAACGATATTCAAAACAACCATCCTGGAATCAAAATCCCTAAGGACCGATTAACACGAGCAACGATCACAACACAACAGTCCGGGAAATCCTCAACCTTCAACGATCACAAAATTACCGAGTTCACAAGAATAATAGTGTGCTGCCTTGAATCGGTCAACACGACAATAATAATTCAACGGATGGGAACTATTCTCGACAGTCCCAATTCAATACTTCGATTACCGTAGAACGGCCAATCGATAACAATTATACAACGGATGGGAATTATCTTTCTGACAACGGATGGGGATTATCTTTGATAATCCCAATTCAATATATCGATTACCTTTAGCGCGGACAGTCGATAATAATTATACAACGGATGGGAATTATCTTTGATAATCCCAATTCAATATATCGATTACCTTCAGAACGGTTAACCGATAACAATTGTACAACGGATGTCTCGGCACCTTTAATCGGTTACCGATAACGAAGATGATAATCGAATACGTCAATGCCTTCAATCGGCCAAAACGACATCAATAGAAAAACACTGATATCAATAACGACGATTCACAAAAAATATCTTGATGGAACATCAATCAATAACAACAATCGATACATCGATGCCGCGAACCGGCTATCAACAACAATATCTCAAAGGAACATCAATCAACAATAACAATCGATATGTCGATACCGCGAACCGGCTATCGACAACAATATCTCAAAGGAACATCAATCAACAATAACAATCGCTATGTCGATACCGCGAACCGGCTATCGACAGATATATTACCAACAAGTATCGCAATGCCTTAAATCGGCCATCTACGAACAACAATAATATTTGGCATAATTTGCCGAAGGGTATCGTATCAAACAATCCCCTGATATCAACAAAATCATAAAGAGACCAAGTCTCGAAATGATACACACATTCATACACATACATGATAACATTAATCTCATTGACCAGTACAAGTATAAAACTTGCCTCGAACCGAAGGCGAGAAAGTCCTTCCACGATCAACGTCCTACCACGAATCGATCAACAGCGTCCCCCGACAATCACAAGCACTCGAACAACCTTGAATGAAATACAATTTATTCGATAACACGATATCGACCGAAAACGACATAATAGATAATTCCGATTCTAACACGAACACATACTATACTCGTATTTATCCGTATACACACACATATATAATATATATATATATATGTATAATAAACATACGGTACACACATTACTAACACACACTCACTTTACATAATATATATATATATATATATATATATATATATATATATATATATATATATATATACACATGCACACACTATTTACCACTACAACACACACGCACACTATATATATATATATATATATATATATATATATATATATATATATATTACACCACACACTTTACAATTTATATATATATATATATATATATATATATATATATATATATATATATATATATGTACAACACACACCACACACACAGTATATATATATAACAGTACGTGTATATATATATATATAACACAGCTTTATACATTATATATATACACTGAACACACACAAACTCACAAAACACTCACATAAAAACTAACCAGAAGAGTCGATCGGCCGGCAACCCTCGCCGGAATCCGGTCAGAAAACAAAACTCGACCGCCGGAAAAACTGACCCGCCGGACTTCGTCCAACTCCAGCCCGTTTCCGTCCATGGCCGGTTTTCACCCGACTCTCCGCCTGCAACTCCTCGCCGGAAGTATGTCAAACCTCCGTTCCGCCGTCCGTTCCGGACAAAAACCACCTCCGGTCGCCGGAAACAATGGAGCCACATCCATGGCCGGAAACCATGAAGAACGCCGGTGCCTGAGCTCCGTCTCGCCTGGTATCAGAGCAGCTCGTCCGGATTTTGCAACGCCGTCCGATCTGGAAGTTCCGACCGGCCGTCGCTGCTCTAGTCACGAGCCACCACGCCGCCGTCGAGCTTCGGTCGTCGCCGGAGATGTCAGCCCCTCTAACACCGGTCGTCAACTCCAGTCCGCCGCCGGAAAATGAAAGCCGGCTGCCATCCTTCAACTCCACCTCGCCGGAAAAAAAAAATGAAACGAGAGAGATGGAGAGAAGAGAGAGAGGACGAGAGAGAGATGGCAACAGGAAAAAAATGAGAGAGGGAGGAAAGGGACGAGAGCTGGAGGAGATGAGAGATGGGAATGAGAGAAAGTGATATAATGTATATGTATATATTATATATATATACATAAAGTGAGGGAGAAAGGGAGGAGAGAGGGATAATCACGTGAGGGAGAAGAGAATCACAAGTTGATAACATATTTATATATATAAATGATACGCCAAAGATACCCTCGCCCCGGAAGTTGACCACGAGGAAGGTTCCCACCACCTACCCCGCATTACGTACGTAACCTCAGGGCGTAACGTACGTAATCGCAACAAATTAGCGTACGTAATGCTACACAGGTAGCGTACGCTATGGCTATAAACTTTAGCCAAAATTCCAAACTCGCCAAACAACAACCAAACGACGAAACCAAACCGACGACCAGTATAAATATTTCGATCCCGAAATATTCTAATACAATATACATTGTATCGGTCCAAACAACAACACTTGTACAATTCCAAATGAATACGTACAACTCAACAGTAACACGAAAAAAAAAAAAATTACCCCCAGATATTACACTTAAATAGCCGAGTCCTGCCGGTAACTTACGACCGTAACTGGCAATGGCTACCCTACTGTACAATTTGGCCGACACCCTTATGGTCGTTACCGGCACATCCCTTACGTACGTAAAAGGCCTTATACCCGGCCACAACCTTACGGCCATTATCGGCCAGTCCTTATGAGTCACTGTCGGCCGTAACCGACCATCCCAGCGAGTCACTGCCGACCATGATCGGCCATCCAGCGAGTCACTACCGGAACACGCGTGGCACTGCAGGTCCTTACGGCCACGACTCGGCCAGCTGCCTCCTAAGGTACGTAACACTTAATCCAATGCGTATGTAATACGTACGTTGACTTGCTACAGTATATGCTCGTAATACATACGTAATACACTCTGTATAGCGTACGTAAATCCATCCGTTGACTCACCTGTCCACATCCACGCCGAAAGCTGCCGACCACGGGCCCCACTAGCCGATCACAACTCGGTCCAGTCTGATTCCTCTTGTTACGTACGTAATGCCTTATGCATAACGTACGTAAAACGTAGAATTTAGCGTACGTAAGTCCTTAAGCTTAGCGTACGTAATGACCTTCTATACTTGGCCAAAATCCAATTGTTCCCGTCCGACGTCTCGACATACTGGATACGAACATATGGCATACTAAATACACATATACTTCAACCCAAAAATATTCTCATACGGTACACCGGATATCCAAATCAGTTCAACCCGATACACCATATCCTCAATACAACTATCAATCAAACACATCAATTACACAAGTATAACTGTCTCAGTTCTCAATTTATTTTATCCATACTGTATAGACACCAAACTATATAATTTATCTCAGATAAAATAACGCGAAAAACTTATACTGAAAATCTGGGTATTACATACTACCCCCCTTAAAATAAGTTTTGTCCTCGAAACCTGCAACTTGTCCCCACAAGCGAATAACCAAAATGATATACTTACAGGTGCGTGAAACCGATGATCTCCCGTGATACTACCACACGACTCCCATACAAAGTCTCAACACAACCACCACACACCAATATCACAAAAGCCATGCTACTACCGTACCACTAGAGCCACATAACACAGACGCCTGGGTTTCAAAAAACCCAAGCTCTGATACAATATTCTGTCACACCCCAAAACCATCCGGGATATTACAGCGTCGTGGGTCCCGCGCCGGAACCCACCGGGCTAAAAACCATTTTAAAAACATTTAAAAACGCCAAAAGGCCGATGACGGTAATATTTTAAATACTAAAATATTTTGAAAAGCATAGTTCTCAAATACCATCATAAAATACCATTTGAAAATACAAGGCGAAATGCCAAATATCGACAGTTCAAAATGTACATTAAGGCACCCCTTAAACGTACCGACGAAATAGTTGGGAAAAAGAGTTTAACGAAATAACCCAAGTTCGCAAAATGCCAAAAAGGTCATTTTAAAGTTAAACACGAATTGGCAAAAATACCGGGAAGCCATTTTAAAATACACACGTAGCGAATATAAACAAAGTTAAAAAATACATAATTTCAGCGGAAATAAAACAACCCGAAAGAATACTCAATTCCCCGAAAAACATGCCATAGCCAGTATCACCCGGGAAGCTCATCTCTTCACGACCGCTACTAGCTCGATATTCGAGTACCTAAAAATAAAGCCCACGACGGGGTCAGCCACAATACTCAACAATGATATCGATCACATCATCATAAATAATTACATACCAATGTAATAACAAAGTAAGAATACTACCAACGTAATCTTACCGTCGTGACTTTACCAACCCAAAGCAATCCTTACCATATCCACATTTCGCATTCTCAAGTGACGAAATGAACTCAACAACAATCATCTGTACTGTATTCCAAAAATACCAATAATCCTCAAAACATCATTATAACTCATAAACGTGGAATGAACCATCTGTGCGAAATCTTATCCGTCGGATTTCACCGTCAAATCTCAATTTGGATAAAACCAAATATACACGATCTATTTGTAGATCAACTACCACAAAATAATGATAACAAGTCCTGAAACATCGACGTACAGTCTGAATGCTCATACGATCAATAACAATGATAAATCAATAAATCGACCGAGAATATCACTGACATGATAACTCCGATACTACCAATGAAGAATCGACAATAACCGAGAATACCATCAACAAGGTAAACTCCAAACACGATCAACAGAGGATCAATCAACGACCGAGAATACCATCAACAAGGTAAACTCCAATCGATCAACAATAATGGATCTCAAAGAAATAACCCCAACTGTCGAACATACCCCTCGGGCGTAGGAACAACCAGTCGCAAACCGTCGAACATACCCAACCATAAATGGAGGATGAACTACCAAACAATATGGCTAAAAGCTGGACGTCATAGTACGCCCGATCCGGAAATCTGTCCGTGCACATGTCCACCCCATATACGGAATCCAAGATATACGTGGACATGTACCTAATTAGCCTCACGAACTACGTCTCGTGTGCACGGTTCAATGTCGAAATATCAACACATGACCATGTGTGCCCAACTAAAAATACTACATAAGAACCAATCGGAACGCAGATATGACTCCAGATATATCACGATGCAACATGACAACGAAACTCAAAGAATCACGTATCCAATAAGGATCAAAAGACTCACCCAAGTGAACATCAACAGACTGTCAATGAAAAGTCGACACGACTAATCAATATCCAAAACAACAATCCTGGGATCATCATCCCCAACAAGCGATCAACACGATCAAAGATCTCAATACAATCAGCCCTGGGATCATCATCCCTCAAAGAAATAATCAATACGAATCCCAATATATGAAACATCATCGTACAACATATACAATTATTCACCAGAATAATTATCCTCATAACTGAAAAATACTTACATTACCTCAAAGTCGAAGACAATATCCTTTCCACGAACAACCATCATCCGGCAATTTACATTCATAATATCATTGCTATACGAATTATAAATGAAATGAAAGCGAAACCATTCATTAAATATTATAAACTGAACAAGTATAAACTTGCCTCGATACCGATACGACAAAGGTGTTACCAATTCCATTGCCTTTGTCTTCGAGCTCCTCAACCCCGACTAAAAGCAATTTACGAACTCTTCGGCCTGAACCGCAACACAACGATCATAATCCACGATCAACATCTCAACCTATTGCAATAATCGATTAACGTACATTCGATAATAATCATCAACCGATATAGCCAACCAATCAAACTCAACGGCTCAACAAAACCTCGATCATATACATAAAACCCAATAATCCAAATCAACAAATACGAACTCATATTTACAATACAGGCTGTAACTCGATGATCACAAATAACAATCAATAACCAATCAACAAACACAACGGTTCAACAATATCCCGATTAAACACAAATCCGAACAACCAAATCAATCGATCATGAACTCAAAACCACAACACGATCCATAATCCGATAATCACATCAATAATCAAATTAAACCAATAACAAGGGTCTAACATTACCGACTCCATATTCAATCTTACATACGAATACAAGTTTCCTCCTTGTAAATTCGTAATAAGAACCAATTACCGATTATCATCATCAATCCTGACAAACCGATTAATTCAACATTATAAATAATCATATTCCAAGGGTGTCAAATAATTCCATTATCCGAATTGAACACTTGTTCAATACGGATGAATTCTCAAACTCAAAAGTGAATCATAATCTTATCAAACCCAGAACCATATTCGTATTTCTATACGAATATTATACCAAAACACATAACTTAGTTCTAAATATGAATATTCCATATTCATATCCGAAACACCAACACCACTTAAACATATTTATCAAGTTATATAATCCAAGAGTTCCTTAAGAACACAATTTATTCCGACATCACATTCAAAATCTCCAATACGACATAATCCGAAGTGTTGTAACATCTAAACAATCCTTATCCATACTTCAAGATGCATATTATCATGTTCTCCAACATACACTTCTTCTAACATCAAGAATCGAAACTTTACTACTAAGAACACCAAGAACGCTATGATTCTATGATCATAACCAACATAATCAAGACATAAACCATCGTAGCCTTCAATATATAGTTCATATAACCTCAAGTATCGTAACAACAAAACCATAGTCATCTTCATACAAATCTTTCATCAACAATAACATCAAAATCCAAATTCAAGGAGAGGATTACCCAACATGCCTCTTAGAAGATGAAATACACAAGTAAACATTTCCCTTGATTAACACGGTGCGAAGAAATCGACGAAAGGAAAGAGTCCCGATCTAACTTCCTTCAAAAGTTTGTTCCTATATCACATCGATATCAATTCATTCATAGTTCTACGAAAACGTATAGAACTTCCCAAGTTGTACCCATTGAAGCAATTTATCGGACACTTTGAGGGCATAGTCCAATTTAATCGATTAACGGAGGAATTCTCGAATTTGTTCCACAAAATTTCAAAAGTAATGAATGATTCTGTGAACACAACGAAATTCTATCAATAATCTGAATTAAAACGAAAAAAATCGGCCACAACATCATGAAACTCCAAAAATCCCCAAAACCAAGGGTTCAAGTGTTCTTACATTCAATCCGGGCGAAAGATGATGTTAGACATGAATCAAACTTCCAAAAAATGATGCTCTATGATGTTCCCAATCAAAACCATCAATTTCTGATGAAGGATCGCGAAGAAATGAAGAGAAATGTGAAAATGGCCAAGTGACCCGTGCCCAGGCCTTAAATAGCCGAGTCCTGCCAGTCACTTACGACCGTAACCGGCCATGGCTTATGGACATAACCGGCCATGGCTACCCTACTGTCTAATTTGGCCGACACCATTACGACCGTTACCAGCATATTCCTTATGTATGTAAAAGTCCTTACGGCCGTACCCGGCCAAAACCTTACGGCCATTATCGGCCAGTCCTTACGAGTCACTGTCGGCCATAACCGACCATCCCAGCGAGTCACTGCCGACTATGATCGGCCATCCAGCGAGTCACTGCCGGAACACGTGCGGCACTGCAGGTCCTTACGGCCACGACTCGGCCAGCTGCCTCCTAACGTACGTAACACTCAATCCAATGCGTACGTAATACGTACGTTGACTTGCTACAATATATGCTCGTATTACGTACGTAATACACCCTGTATAGTGTACGTAAATTCATCCGTTGACTCAGCTGTCCACATCCGCGCCGAAAGCTGCCGACCACGGGCCCAACTAGCCGATCACAACTCGATCCAGTCCGATTCCTCTTGTTACGTACATAATGCCTTATGCATAACATACGTAAAACGTAGAATTTAGCGTACGTAAGTCCTTAAGCTTAGCGTACGTAATGGCCTTCTGTACTTGGCCAAAATCCAATTGGTCCCGTCCGACGTCTCGACATACTGGATACGAACATACGGCATACTGAATATACATATACTTCAACCCAAAAATATTCTCATATGGTACACCTGATATCCAAATCAGTTCAACTCAATACACCATATCCTCGATATAATTGTCAATCAAACACGTCAATTACACAAGTATAACTATCTCAGTTCTCAATTTATTTTATCCATACTGTATAGACACCAAACTATACAATTTATCTCAGATAAAATAACGCGAAAAATTTATACTGAAAATATGGGTATTACAGTTGTCATGTTGTATCGTGACATATCCAGAATCATATCTGTGTCTCGATTGTTTATTGTGTAGGATTTTTAGCCAAGCACATATATAGTCATGCGTGGATGTTGCCGTATTGGACTGTGCACACAAGACGTAGTTCATGAGGCTAATTAGGTACATTGTCCAACGTATATTCTGGATTCCGTATACGGGGTGGACATGTGCACTGACACATTTCCGGATAGGGCGTACTGCGATGTCCACCTTGAGCCATACTATTTTGGTCGTTCATAGTCCATGAATAATTAGATGTGTTCAGCATTTTTTGACTAATCATTCATATGCCCGAGGGGTATGTTCGTTGGTTGGGTGGTTTTCCTTGAGCTCTAATATATGTGAATTGTATAAAATCTTGAGAAATCATTTATCATGTATATCTGACCCTATGTTGGGCGAAATACTTGTGTTGTATTTTTGGTCGAGGTAAAGGCAAGGCACGGGAAGATCATGGTGACAGCGAAGGGTTCGAAGGATACTATTTTGGGGGCCCCAAGTCTTTTGTTATCCGGTTGTGTTCAAACCATGTAATGTTATCTTTCCGCTTTATATAAATTGTTGACCGAATGTATTGTTATTTAAGGTATATTCCATCTCCATATGGATTATACTTGTATTTTGGATCCTGTGTATAATAAGGCCGTTGGCCATACTACTATAAACTCCTAATCGGAGTAAGTACTATTTATTGTGGTTCGGTATCACAAGTATTGTGTATTTAATCTGTATTTTGGGTATCACCCGGTGGGTCCCAGTGTGGGGTCCACGACACTGTAATGGCCACCTTTTTGGGGTGTTACAAAAGATGGTATCAGAGCATCGATTTTTTTTTGTCATTGTGAAATGACCTAGTATCAAGAGACCGTCGTGTCACTTGTGACCTGTGCAAGCACCTGAACCTATGATCCAAATGTGGTATGTACTTTATGAGCCATGATTTAATTACTGGCATGATATTGATATCGGAATGGATCTCTTTGTTGATCTTGATATTTTGAGGATTTGTGGCAGGATTTATGTGACTAATAATTCGAAGTAAATTCTTGATTGATTATATGATTGAAATTGTTCGACTCAACGTCGATATGATATTCTATGTGACATTCGTAGTGTCGATAATTCATTATTAACTGTTTGCTTGAAAATGTAATTCCTTATTGCTACTAACTTAGCATGAATTTTGATTGGTATCATGAACTGTACTTATGGTTATCATTATGATTTGATTCTTTCAGTATGAAAAGAAATGTGAGAGTCCGTGGCAGAGGGGGACGAGGCCATGAAAGGGGCCGAATCCCGATACCACGAGCCAACAGGTGTGCGAATGCGGAGTATAGTTCCGCAGGCAGTGATTCGCCATATAGGTACTAATCGCACCACACTGGATGCGAGGATGCGCATGTCGATCCTTACATTGTGATGCAGGGCATGATGGCTTAGATGACCCAGATGGGTTAATTAATGGAAGCTATGCAGAGAGCTACTACCGACAAGCAACATGGGCCACCTCCTGTACATGGCAGACCTGTGAGTCGGATCATCAGCGATATCTCTCGCCAGTGACCCCCGACTTTTGAAGGCTCCTCTGAGCCTGCTGATATCGTGCATTGGATTGAACACTTCGAGAAAATATCCGATATGGTAGACTGTCCAGAAGAGAATCACGTCTCCATAGCAGCTTACTATCTTGGCAAGGGCGCCCACACCTGGTGGCTTTCGGTGAGGCCAGCTGATGGCGTATGTACTTGGGAGGAATTTAAAAATCTCATGCTAGACCGTTACTACCCGGGTCCTCTCCGCGAAACTATCAGAATTGCTGAATTCATACCCGTCCAAAGATGATGATGTACTATCTGTTGCCGAGAAATTCCAGGCACTTCTTCCTTTTCCCATGACGATTGTCCGAACGGAGGCCGATAAGATCAAATATTTTCTCAAGAGGCTTAAACCTCGAATGAGAATGCAATTGCTGAATCACCATTGTACGACCCTACCGGAGTTCATCGAGAAATCTCTGGAGTATGAATTGACCACGAAAGAAATTTCCAAGAAGAAACCGCAGTCCAACAACAAGAAATTTAGGAACCAGAACCAGACTGACAGCAACCGGGGAACATTCAAGAGGCCCCAACTAGTGCCAAATCCTTCTGAACGGCCACCCATGGCATCGAAGCCAACCGGATCGCAACCTCAAGCGGTCAGCTTATCTGTTGTGTGCTATAACTGTGGAGACCAGGGGCACATCAATTTCAAATGCCCGAGGCCAGCCGTCGCATGCCATACTTGTGGAAAGAATGGACACCGTGCTCGTTATTGTAGGAGTGGACCAAGACGTACTCCAGTAGGATCTCATGCTCTAGTTCAGTCTTCTGTTCAGGACCGTGTACCTCCGTCCGCTTCTTATCACACTACTGAGGCAAATAAAGGGATGGGCCAAGGAAATCAAGCTGGTACATCTGGTACCGGGGCTGCAAAACCTAGAGTCTACGAGATGAAGAAGGCCGATGATCCCGATGACAGCATGATTGCAGGTACTCTCGAGATTCGATATCAGCTCGTTTGTGTTCTTTTTGATACTGGTGCTTCACACTCCTTTTTATCTGTTTCTTGTTTAAGTCGTTTACAATTAGATCATGTTACCAATTGTGAACCTTATATAATTGGTCTACCCGATGGTAGAAGAATTGTTGGGAATCGTGAAGTGCAGATCTGTCCGATTCGCATGAACGACCGTGAGTGGTTGTCGAATTTAATTGTGGTCGATTTACCTAAAGATGATGTGATCTTGGGTATCGATTGGATGGATCTTCATGATGCCATACTTAATGTCCGCAAACGAACAGTGACCGTCACATCTGACGATGGTGTTGAGTGTATTTTTTAGGGTGACAATCCCAGCCGTTCCGGGAGAGTCATTAGTGCTATGAAAGCAGTGAAACTGCTTAATCAGGGGTGTATTGGTTATTGGTGTTAACTGACCAAAACAGCGGATTGACCATTCGAATTGGCCGATATTCCGGTAGTACGAGACTACCCAGACGTATTTCCAGATGAGTTGCCAGGCTTACCTCCACATCGTGGTGTAGATTTTACTGTTGAGTTAGAGCCATGTACGTCCCCGCTTTCGAAAGCACCGTATCGAGTGGCTCCGACTGAGATGCAGGAATTGAAGTACCAACTTGAGGATTTGACGGAGAAGGGATATATTCGACCTAGTGCGTCCCCTTGGGGAGCACCAGTGCTTTTTGTACGGAAGAAAGACGGATCCCTGCATTTGTGCATTGATTACCGTGAGCTGAACAGGGTAACCATCAAGAATAAATATCCATTGCCTCGTATTGATGATTTATTGGATCAACTTCAGGGAGCTGCTATGTTTTCTAAGATCGACTTGAGGTCCAGATATCATCAGTTGAGGATTCGAGAGTCTGACATTTCAAAGACTGCTTTTCGTACTCGCTATGGGCATTATGAGTTCGTAGTGATGCCTTTTGGACTGACTAATGCAATGGCAATATTCATGGAGTCAATGAATCGGGTCTTTATTAATTATCTGAATCGCTTTGTAGTCATTTTTATCGATGACATTCTGATTTACTCTCGTGACCACGTAGAGCACGAGCATCATCTCCGTCAGGTTCTCGATGCTTTGAGGCGGGAACAGCTCTACGGGAAATTTTCTAATTGTGAGTTCTGGATGCGTGAAGTTATCTTTCTCGGACATGTGATATCAACTGATGGGGTGAGAGTAGACCCACAGAAGACAAAAGCTATCCGAGACTGGATACCTCCGAAGAACGTGAAGGAAGTTCGCAGTTTCCTGGGGCTAGCAGGTTATTACCGACGGTTCGTGGAAGGTTTTTCCAAGATTGCCCAACTGATGACCAATATGCTGAGGAAGGATAACAAGTATTTATGGTCAGAGGCATGTCAGCGGATTTTTGGTGAACTCAAGAGTCGGTTGATTTCGGCACCTATTTTGGTTCTACCAAAAGGAACAGAAGGATTCGTAGTGTATAATGACGCGTCTAAACAGGGCCTTGGTTGTGTATTAATGCAGAACAGGAAGGTGATCTCCTATGCATCAAGACAACTACGACCTTACGAGGTCAACTACCCCACCCATGATTTGGAGCTTGCAGCCGTGGTGTTTGCTTTGAAAATCTGGCGTCACTATCTGTATAGAGTTACTTGTCAGATTTTTACCGATCACAAGAGCCTAAAGTACATTTTACTCAGAAGGAGTTAAACATGAGGCAGAGAAGGTGGCTATAACTAATCAAAGACTATGATATTGAGATCCTCTATCATCCGGGCAAAGCAAATGTGGTTGCCGATGCCTTTAGTCGTAAGACGGTTTAGGAACAGATGCTAGCCCGCATGACATTTCAGAGAGAATTGCAGTTAGAGTTCGTGAGGCCGAAAATTGAAGTCTGGTTACAGCATATTCAGGGGAAGCTCTGCACACTTGAGATTTCATCATCCCTTGATGATATGATTAGATCGAAGTAGGTTACGGACCCATTCTTATCTCGATTTCGGGATGAAGTAACTCAAGGGAAAGACCCTGGATTTGTGATCCACGAGGATGGATTGATACGCTTCAGGAATCGAGTTTGTGTACCCGCAGACGAAGAGTTGAGGAACTCTATCATGAGAGAAGCCCATGCTACCTCGTACTCCATTAACCCGGGATCTAGCAAGATGTATAGGGATTTGAAGCAATGTTATTGGTGGGGGAATATGAAGCGTGAAGTTGCAGAGTTCGTTTCGAGATGTTTAACCTGTCAGCATGTTAAGATTGAGCATCAACGACCCACAGGAATTCTGAAACCACTCTCGGTTCCTGAGTGGAAATGGGAGGACATGTCGATGGATTTTATCACTAGCTTGCCGACAAGTCGTCGAGGGATGAATACGATTTGGGTACTTGTGGACCATCTGACCAAATCAGCCTATTTTTTAGAGATTAAAGACACATGGGGACCCGAGAGATTGGCCTAGCTGTTTATTAAAGAGATTGTAAGGTTGTATGGTACCCCCAAGAGTATTGTATTGAATCGTGATGGGCGATTCGTGTCTCACTTCTGAAAAGTAGTTCATCGTGCGATGGGTAGGCAGTTGAACCTTAGTACGACATTTCATCCGCAGACTGATGGTCAGTCTGAATCTTTGGGTACAGAACCTGATATCTTGTTAGCAGTCCGTTGGAAGATCACCCTGATTAGGAGTCGTTTGTTAATGGCTCAAATCCGATAGAAGTCTTATGCAGACAACTGTCGACGACCACTCAAGTTCGAGGTCGGCGACCATGTACTAATGAAGGTGTCCCCTACTCGAGGTGTTTTTCGTTTTGGGAAGAGAGGCAAGTTGAGTTCGAGGTATATCGGTTCGTTTGAGGTTTTGGAACAAGTAGGCGATCTGGCCTATCGTCTGGCATTGCCACCAGCTCTGAGTTGGATTCATAACGTATTTCATGTCTCCCAGCTGAGGAAATATATTGTTGATCCGGGCATATACTTCAATTCGATGAGATCGAGATAGCAGAGGATCATTCGTACGAGGAGCATCCCGTACAGATACTTGAGAAAAGGATCAAACAGTTGTGGAACAAGAAGATTCCCCTGCTAAAGGTTCAGTGGTCATGACATGGAGTCGAGGAGGCTACGTGGGAGACGGAGAGCAGCAAACGAGAGAGATATCCTGAGTTGTTTACCCCTTAGTTTCGAGGACGAAACTCCTTTTAAGGGGGAAGTATGTAATATCCGAATAATTTATATGTAATATATCTGTATTAGAACCTTCTTGATATTTGCTTATGTTGTATTTTTTACTGATGTATGCTTCTACGCTTTCGTAAATCAATAGTGCAGATTTTACGATTTTATAAAGTTATAGTTGTGCATGTTCTCATTCGTAATTAGCGCACGCACACTTATTTCGTAGCGCACGCTAATACTGAGGGGTAGCGCACGCTAGTGTTATAACTTAACACGCACTACACTCAGTTAACTAGAGCGTGACAGGATCAGTAGGTGGGGAACCGGATCGCGGGAATCACAGACCCTTTTGGACTCGCCCACACTACTTTTGAAAAGTTGAGTCAACGGGGTTTAGCGCACGCAAGAGTGTTGTTGTTAGCGCGCACTAAATGAAGGTCGGTGGGCAGTCAGTGAGCTTCGTAAAACTCGTTAGCGCACGATAATGAGTGTATAGCGTACGCTAAAACCATACTATTAGCGTACGCTGAGGCTATTTAGCATACGCAAGGCTAATAATCATTTCTTATAAATAAGACTTCACCCCCATTTCATTTTCACCCTGAAATTCGGCCTTTAGTCGACTGCCACAACCTGGTCCAGCAACCTCACGATATTTCTGTAATACCCGGTTCTAATTCAGTCATTATCATTCAGTAATTTCATTCGGTGATTGTCACTCAGTGGATTTTCACTCATTTATAATCATTCATCAATCATGTTCATTCACCCGTGTTCACCGTTCGTAGAAACTTCGAGTTGTGTATCGTTATTGTTCATTGTTTCAACTTTCCACATATGAGTTCGACTTTGTTAGATCACCATTAATTTTTGGTAACTCCAAAAATTCTGAATCTTTGCAATATTATAGAGCATCGAGTTAGCTTTCCAATGGTTCAAACGGTGAGTCAATCGAGTCCGGACGAGAGTTATGGTCGTTTTAGCTCACCCGCTCATTTTTTTTGATTAATGGCGATCAGCCGGCCGAACTTCGGCCGTGTCGTCCGACACGGCCCATGCCGTACTCGTCGGAAATGCGAAGTTTCGTCTCAGGGACCCGGCCGTGTCGTCAGCACGTCCGAGTCGAACTCTTAGGATAAGCGAGAACCGATCGCTGACACGCCGCCGTGTTCCGGAGACACGGTCGAGTCATGCCAAGTCTGTCGGACGGTCACTTTGGAAGGCCCTCGCGCGCGGCCGTGTCAAGCGGGACACGGTCGAGTCCTGCTGCCGGCAGATGCGCGCCGCGACAGTGTCGGCGGACACGGTCGAGGCTCGGCCAGTCAACCCCTTTAAATTCATTTTTTGAGCATTTCAGCTCATTTCTTCCATCTCTTCCACCTTCATACGAGAGAGATAAGCTTGAGGGAGAGTTTTCTTCATCAATTATCATTTGAGTGTGTATTTTCATCACCTTCAATCATTTGGGAAGCTTGGATACTCGATTAAACTCGTGTTCTTCGGATCGAAGTGATTGGATATTCAAGAGGTAATTTCTTCGACACCTTGGACTTCGATTTTGTGTTGAGATATGATGTTTTGGACTTTATAATCATGTTATATGAAGGGATATGTATATGATTATGAGTTTGTATAAGGATTCATTGGATTATTGAGGGATTATTCAAGAACACTTTGTATATCAAGTTGAAATAGGGGGTTTTCGATTAATTGTCGTTATAATCACGTTCTCGGATATTCATTTCGGATTATTGATCATTTGGAAGATGTTTTGTTGGTTTGAAACACTTTTTGGGGGGATTTGATATTGGTATATTGAAGTTTGATTGTAAACAATGGGAGTTTGGACGCAACGTGTTTGTTTTAATGCCTCAATGGACTTGGTTTATTCGTATCGACGTTTTGAGTTCGTTATATTCGTGTTTGATTCGTATTTTGAACGGGTTGTTGAATATTGTATAATTCAAGGTTGTTCGAGCGATCGATATCTCAATTAGGACGTCGTTCGTGGAAGGATTATTGTCACCGGTATTGAGTAAGTTAATTCTTACTCGGTTAAAAGGATATTCATCCCTTTTGTTGTTGTTCATTCATAATCATAACTCATTCATCATTGTATTAACCGTATCAAAACTTGTTATTGTCAATTAATCACTTCAGTCATAAGGAGCAGCGGTTCCAATCATTTCATTGAGCTGTCATTTACTTCACTATTATTTTCATCTCGGTGAGTCATTCTTGGCCTTGTCGAATTATTATTCATTGATATTCAGTGTGGTCATTCTCGTTCATATGACCTTCTGGGTTCATATTGCGTGGCCGGGTGTGGCTGTGTGGAATTTTTAGTCGGGCACACGATGGTTATGTATTGGGTTCACCGATACATTAGACCGTGCACACGGGAAAGCGTTACACCGTGAGACTAATTAGGTACACGGACGGGTGTTGTACACTTGCACAGAACATTACGGGCGTACTATGATACTCCTCTTCAGCGTAATTCATAACTAAGAATATTTCATAACTTCAGTTAATCATGATTGTGTATTTTCAACCCTTGAGGATTGTTGTTCTTTGTAACTGACCCCGTCTGGGGATTTTGTTTTTCAGGTCATGGCAAGGCAAACGCACGGGAATAGCATGTTGATGTCGAGGAGTCCCAGTGATACTAGTAGGGGGCCCCGATCTTTCAGTTATTCATGTTATTGTCCTTTATTTTCCGCTGCAGACTTTCATTTGAATACTCCGTTTCATTCAGTGTTGTGTATTTTATCTTCATATAAAATACACTAGTATTCGGTATTGTCCTGGTGTGTTGTAACTAAACTACTCATCGGAGTAATTATTGTTGTAATGTAGTTCGGTACTACATTTATCTTGTGTAATTCATTCATTTTCATTTGCCTGGTGGGTCCCAGTTGGGGATCTACGACACTGTAATATCCGCCTAGTTTGGGGTGTTACAGAGTTGGTATCGGAGCGTGGTTTTGAATACTACCTTCCGAGTCTAGTCTCATTTGAAATCATCGTCATTAGACTAGTATCATTGGACTTTCGCGTCACGTGTGACCTGTGCACATGCCGAGCCAATCAGACCGAAAGAACTGTAAGATTTCTAACGCCATGGTATAATTTCTGGCAATAGTCATTCATTCATCATTCATCAATTAACAATCCTCAAACATCATCATTCATTGTGATTAGGACGATCATGTTAACTCATTAATCACTTAATCCATTTCATTACTCAGTTAATAATCAGGACGATCATGTTAACTCATTAATTACTCAATTCATTTCATTACTCAGTTGTCAATCTGGATGATCATATTATCAATCTTGTTAAGTTATTCAAGATAATCATTTCAAGAATTTCATCAAATAATCATGTAACTTCAGTAAATCATTCATATAATCACTAAGTTAGAGCATGTATACTCATTTTCATCATCTCATGACGTAATCATAACGTGATAATCATGCGGGAAATATAATCATTATGCGACCTTCCCACTTCCGTATGGAGAGAGCTGTCAAGGGATGCACGGGGAGAGGCCGCGGTGCGGACCGAAACCCGAGAAATAATCACTCGCTGCCGGGAAATCGTGCCCAGGACTCGGCTCGATCAGAAGATGTTCGGGTTGATCCACTCACTTTTTATGCAGGCCATGATGACCCATGTGCAGTTGCACAATCATCATTGCGCCACTTTGGCCGGATTAATCGAGAGAACTCTCCCGTATGAGCCAGCTGCTAAGGAAAGTACTGAACAACAACCTTCATCTGTCAGCAAGAAATCAACGAAGCGTAATCAATCCGA
Organism: Orobanche coerulescens; assembly: GCA_033398695.1. Lineage (NCBI taxonomy): Eukaryota > Viridiplantae > Streptophyta > Magnoliopsida > Lamiales > Orobanchaceae > Orobanche > Orobanche coerulescens. Next base: position 165,586,101 of record CM065807.1, on the reverse strand, counting down.
AGGCGGTCAGTCAACCTTCTAGAAGCCTCATGTGAGTCCTATCGTTTCTGAGCGAACTCCTACGGCGCATAATCGTGCGGGATCTCGATCCGGCGGCCGATTCGGCCATCACTGTTTCAATTGTGGGCAGGGTCATTTCAGCACTGAGTGTCTGAAACCATCTATCACGTGCTATAATTGTGGGAATTTTGGGCATAAGGCCCGTTTTTGCCGAAAGGACTCCAAGTCGGCTCCGGCGGCATCTCAGGCCCCGAAGCAACCAGCGTTTCAGAATCAGACTGCTTTGTCATCGTCGTTTAAGGAAATGGAAGCAAATAGAGATGGAGCTCGTATTTATCAGACGAGAGCGTCCGGTTCGGGGACCGGCAAGTCCCAGATTCATATGATGAGGAGGATCAACGATACGGTGGTCCGAATGATTTCAGGTATACTCTTAATTTTATTTCAACTTGTGTGTACCTTTTGATGCTGGTACACCTCATTCATTCATTTTCGAATCATGCTTGAATAGACTTATTTTGGGATAGTCCTACTTAATGACCGCGATTGGTTGATGGATCTAATCGTGGTGAATTTATCTTAGGATGATTTAATTTTCGGTATTAGTTGGTTTGATCGTCTTGATACTATCCTCAGTGTTTGTTAGCGTTTGGTCGCTATCTTTCTGTCGTTAGTTGTCGAATGTGTGCTTCAAGGAAGTAATCCCCGTTAATCCAGTAGAAATTTTATTATGGCGGAAGCAGAGAAATTCCGCAATCGAACTATTCAATCATTCATTGTATCATTCTCATCGATTGGCCTTTCTAAGGCAATCGAGTTGTTCAATCATTATTGGTATCTCTTTTTATCGATTGACCATTCTAGGGCAATCGAAATGTTCAATCATTCGTGGTATCATTGTCATCGATTGACGATGTATTTCCAGACGAGTTATCTGGTTGCTTTCACCTAGAGTAGGGGAATTCAGGAGTGAGTTAGAGCCGGTACGTCCCCTTTATCGAAGGCACCGTATCGGATGGCCCCGACCAGAATGCAGGAGTTGAAGATTCAACTTGAGGATTAGTTCGAGGAAGGTTATTTTCGACCGATTGCGTCCCCGTGAGGAGCACCAGTGTGACCTGTCAAGGAGAAGGATGGCTCGTCTCGTGTGTGTATTAATTACCAGGAGTTGAACAGGGTGATGATCAAGAGTAGTATCCTTTACCTCGTATTGATGATCTTTTAGATCAACTTCAGGGAGCTTCAGTATTTTCCAAGATCGACTTAAGATCTGGATATCACCAGTTGCGGATTCGAGAATCGGATATCGCGAGGACAGCATTTCGTACATGCTATGGTCATTATGAGTTCGTAGTTATGCCGTTCGGACTAACTATTACACCTGCGGTATTCATGGAGTTAATGAATCGGGTTTTCATCGACTTTTTGGATCAGTTTGTTGTTGTCTCCATCGATGACATTTTGATTTAGTCTCGTGATCGAGAGGAACACGAGGTACGTCTTCATCAGGTTCTCGACGTGTTGAGACGAGAACAACTTTATGGAAAGTTTTCTTAATGTGAGTTCTGGAGGTCCGAAGTGACTTTCTCGGGCACGTAATTTCATCTGCCAGAGTTCGTGTCGACCCTCAGAAGACGGAGGCTATCCGAGATTGGCAACCTCCGAAAGATGTTAAGGAAATCCGATGTTTCCTCGGATTAGCTGGTTAATTATCCAACCCACGGCCGGAGCTAGCAACCGTGGTTTTCGCGTTGGAAATTTGGCGTCATTATCTTTATGGCGTTACCTGCCAGATATTCACCGATCATAAGAGTTTAAAGTATATATTTACTCAGAAGGAGTTAAATATGCGACAGAGGCGGTGGTTAGAACTAATCAAAGATTATGATATCGAGATCCTTTACCACCCGGGGAAGGCGAACATTGTCGCCGACGCCTTGAGTCGTAAGTCCATTCAGGAGCATATGCTTGCTCGTTTAACAATTCAGAAGGAACTCCAACAGGAATTCCTTAGACCCGAGATCGAGGTCTGGCTTCAGCGAGTTCAGGGACAGCTTTGTATGTTAGAGACTTCATCATCTCTTGAGGATGCAATCAGGGAGAATCAGAGTTCGGACCCTTCATTGTTGCGCATCCGTGAAGATGTGGCTCAGGGGAAAGCCCCTGGATTCGTGGTCCACGAGGATGGACTTTTGAGGTTTAAGAACCGATTGTGCGTACCGGCGAATGATGAGTTGAAAAACTCGATTTTGAGAGAAGCTCATGCTACCCCTTATTCTGTTCATCCAGGGTCTAGCAAGATGTATAAGGACTTGAAACAAAATTACTGGTGGAGTAATATGAAGCGAGAAGTCGCGGAATTTGTTTCGAGATGCTTAACTTGCCAACAAGTCAAGATTGAACATCAGCGACCGTGGTATCTTGAAACCTCTCCCTATTCCAGAGTGGAAGTGGGAAGACATTTCTATGGATTTCATCACGAGTTTGCCGACGAGTCGTCGCGGCATGAATATGATCTGGGTGATTGTGGACCGCTTAACTAAATCAGCTCATTTCCTTGAGATCAAGGATACGTGGGGTCCCGAGAGACTGGCCCAGTTATTCATCAAGGAGATAGTAAGACTGCACGGTACTCCTAAGAGTATCGTTTCCGATCGTGACGGATGATTTGTGTCTCATTTTTGGAAATCAGTTCATCCTGCTATGGGAACTCAGCTCAATCTCAGTACCGCCTTTCATCCTCAGTCCGACGGACAATCAGAGAGGACTATACAGACATTAGAGGACATGTTGAGGGCATGCGTCCTCGATTGGAAGGACGATTGGGAAGCCCAACTACCACTGATCGAGTTCACGTATAATAATAGTTGGCATGCCTCCATTAAGATGGCACCTTACGAGGCCTTGTACGGTCGTCGTTGTCGATCTCCCTTGTGTTGGGATGACTTGTCAGAATCAATCGGCACCGAACCCGATATGCTTTTTGCCGCCGGGAGAAGGTAGCTTTGATCAAGAGTCGTATGTTGACATTTCAGTCGGCAGAGAAATCATATGCGAGATAATCGCTGCCGACCACTAGAGTTCGAGACGGGTGACCACGTTTTGGTCAAGGTATCCCCGAGTCGAGGTATTTTCCGTTTCGGAAAAACGGGGGAAGTTGAGTCCGAGATTCATTGGACCGTTTGAAATTTTGGATTGAGTAGGCGAGTTAGCTTATCGATTGGCTTTACCTCCGGCTTTGAGCCGAATTCATAATGTGTTTCATGTCTCTCAGTTGCGAAAGTATGTTGCCGACCCGAGTCACATCTCGCGGTTCGGAATCGAGATCGCCGACGACCATTCATATGAGGAGCGTCCTATATGAGTCTTAGAGTGGCGAATCAAACAGTTGAGAAATAAGTCGATTCCTTTAGTCAAGATTCAGTGGTCCAGACATGGAGTCGAAGAGGCTACTTGGGAAACCGAGGATAGTATGCGGGAGAGTTATTCCGAGTTGTTTGACCCTTAGTTTCGGGGACGAAACTCTTTTAAGGGGGGGTGTATGTAATACCCGGTTCTAATTCAGTCATTATCATTCAGTAATTTCATTCGGTGATTGTCACTAAGTGGATTTTCACTCATTTATAATCATTCATCAATCATGTTCATTCACCCGTGTTCACCGTTCGTAGAAACTTCGAGTTGTGTATCGTTATTGTTCATTGTTTCAACTTTCCACATCTGAGTTCGACTTTGTTAGATCACCATTAATTTTTGGTAACTCCAAAAATTCTGAATCTTTGCAATATTATAGAGCATCGAGTTAGCTTTCCAATGGTTCAAACGGTGAGTCAATCGGAGTCCGGACGAGAGAGTTATGGTCGTTTTAGCTCACCCGCTCATTTTTGATTAATGGCGATCACGCCGACCGAACTCGGCCGTGTCGTCCGACACGGCCCCGTGCCGTACTCGTCCCGTAAATGCCGAAGTTTCGCCTCGTGACCCGACCGTGTCAAATGCACGGCCGAGTCGAGCTCTTCCGGATAAGCCAACCGACTGCCGACACGCCCGACCGTGTTCCAGGACACGGTCGAGTCATGCCGAGTCGCTATCGGACGGGTCACTTTCGGAAGGCCCTCCGCGCCGTGACCGTGTCAAGCAGGACACGGTCGAGTCCTGCCGCCGGCGCGCGCGCGGCCGTGTCGGCGGACACGGTCGAGCACATCGAGTCAACCCCTTTAAATTCGTTTTTTGAGCATTTCAGCTCATTTCTTCCATCTCTTCCACCTTCATACGAGAGAGATAAGCTTGAGGGAGAGTTTTCTTCATCAATTATCATTTGAGTGTGTATTTTTCATCACCTTTAATCATTTGGGAAGCTTGGATACTCGATTAAACTCGTGTTCTTCAGATCGAAGTGATTGGATATTCAAGAGGTAATTTCTTCGACACCTTGGACTTCGATTTTGTGTTGAGTTATGATGTTTTGGACGTTATAATCATGTTATATGAAGGGATATGTATATGATTATGAGTTTGTATAAGGATTCATTGGATTATTGAGGGATTATTCAAGAACACTTTGTATATCAAGTTGAAATTGGGGGTTTTCGATTAATTGTCGTTATAATCACGTTTTCGGATATTCATTTCGGATTATTGATCATTTGGAAGATGTTTTGTTGGTTTGAAACACTTCTTGGGGGGATTTGATATTGGTATATTGAAGTTTGATTGTAAACAATCGGAGTTTGGACGCAACGTGTTTGTTTTAATGCCTCAATGGACTTGGTTTAATCGTATCGACGTTTTGAGTTCGTTATATTCGTGTTTGATTCGTATTTTGAACGGGTTGTTGAATATTGTATAATTCAAGGTTGTTCGAGCGATCGATATCTCAATTAGGACGTCGTTCGTGGAAGGATTATTGTCACCGGTATTGAGTAAGTTAATTCTTACTCGGTTAAAAGGATATTCATCCCTTTTGTTGTTGTTCATTCATAATCATAACTCATTCATCATTGTATTAACCGTATCAAAACTTGTTATTGTCAATTAATCACTTGATCATAAGGAGCAGCCGGTTCTAATCATTTCATTGAGCTGTCATTTACTTCACTATTATTTTCATCTCGGTGAGTCATTCTTGGCCTTGTCGAATTATTATTCATTGATATTCAGTGTGGTCATTCTCGTTCATATGACCTTCTGGGTTCATATTGCGTGGCCGGGTGTGGCTGTGTGGAATTTTTAGTCGGGCACACGATGGTTATGTATTGGGTTCACCGATACATTAGACCGTGCACACGGGAAAGCGTTACACCGTGAGACTAATTAGGTACACGGACGGGTGTTGTACACTTTCACAGAACATTACGGGCGTACTATGATACTCCTCTTCAGCGTAATTCATAACTAAGAATATTTTATAACTTCAGTTAATCATGATTGTGTATTTTCAACCCTTGAGGATTGTTGTTCTTTATCGACCCGTATGGGGATTTTGTTTTTCAGGTCATGGCAAGGCAAACGCACGGGAATAGCATGTTGATGTCGAGGAGTTCCAGTGATACTAGTAGGGGGCCCCGATCTTTCAGTTATTCATGTTATTGTCCTTTATTTTCCGTTGCAGACTTTCATTTGAATACTCCGTTTCATTCAGTGTTGTGTATTTTATCTTCATATAAAATACACTAGTATTCGGTATTGTCCTGGTGTGTTGTAACTAAACTCCTCATCAGAGTAATTATTGTTGTAATGTAGTTCGGTACTACATTTATCTTGTGTAATTCATTCATTTTCATTTGCCTGGTGGGTCCCAGTTGGGGATCTACGGCACTGTAGTATCCGCCTAGTTTGGGGTGTTACAATTTCCACCCCATATAAACCTCTACCCATGATTTGTTGTAAGCATAGAACATTAAAGATTGGTGTTCAAGCATCCGACGTTGATTTGCACCAAGTGGTTTCATTGTTCCCTTATTGTTCCTTCATTATTCTTCTGTGGTAAGGTATGTAGTACGATTTTACTCTCTATTTTCGTAGTCGTGATGTTAGTAATATATTATATGTTGGGATTCGGTGCCTAAATCGAAGGCCCAGTGGAAGCGGTAAAATGAAAATTAATTCGATCCGAATCCTTACGAGGATCGATCGAGCTACGTATATACGAATATATAAACGACAACACAAGAGATGTAAGAAACTCACCCTTGTAGTCCGTTGATTAAATGGATTCCTTCTCTTGAGCTATTCCCCATGCTTTAGTTGAATATCCCTACGATCTAATACGCTCCAAGCCCTTTGGATGATCCAACGTCGAAAATACAACGTCTCTACGTGTCACGCGCCGGAGAAACAACCGGAACGACTACACCTCGTTATCCTCCAAGGATACGACTAGAACAAGGTTGAAGAAGCTTTTCAATACCAAGATTACAACACTCTAAGTGTTTAATCTATAACTCTCTATCTCATAAAATTTCCTCCAAGAATACTTATGAATGTATAATGAAGAAGATGATGAATTGTATGAAGCCTTTGGAAACTATTTCCTCTCTCCTCTCTACTTGCCTAAAACGTGTGTTTTCTTGTGAGGTGAGAGTTTTCAAGTCTTCATTTATTCTTCCAACATTATCACCCCAAAATCTCCTTTTTCATATTATAAGAGATACTATATCTCTAAAGTCCTTAGTCCTTCACCTACCAAAGGCAAGACTAAGATGAAGAGTGAAAGGAATAAACTGCGGCGGCCTCTAGAAGAAATCGGACGAGTTCGGTCCGTTTCGGACTCCCGTGAGTCCAACCAGATAAACCCTGATTCCATTCCAATGTATTTATATCGATTAATTAATCCAATTAATTAATCATATCAAATACAAAATAACATAATTAATTTCTCCAAGAAATAATTATATTTATGACTTAAATTAATCACCCAGTAATTTATTTAATTCATTAGGCCGTATATTAATTTATCCAATAAATTAATTTAGACATCCAATGTCCCAAAATCAATTAGACATCTAATGCCCAATAAATTAGATATCCAATATCTAATATTAATAATGAGAGAACTAGCTTGATTCATTCCGTCGTCAATCCTATTGCGCGACTCGGTAGGTCCGTCTCAGTCAGCAATGGGAGGAACCAAAGAGTAGTAGCACCACCTAGCGAGCCTGGCGGCCTACACTGTACCCCAACTGAGAACGAATGATTGGGATCATTCAAGAACCATTCTTTCGTGAATACCAGTATACGTATAAACCCTTGTTTCAAATGTCCCGATCAAGATATAGGGTCACGGTCAGTCAAACCCTATCTTTACTTGACGCTATGCATGCGTTAATGCAAATCGAGATCACCGAGCTCTCGTGTATCCAATACAACTAGCTCCAATGCTTTGGCCAAAGACTTATGATCTCATCTGCCAAAAACCGCATAGGACATATAACCCACTCACTAACGGGAGAAAGAATTCTATCTTGGTATTCAGTAGGACCTGCTACTTGCCCGTCAAGATGCACGTCGAGGTTGACTCCCACCTCACGGTTTATAGGGTCGAACTACTCTAATGAAAATCTTGACGTCACAAGCACATCCCTACTAAATCCTCAAGTCGAAGGTTCACGAATACCTATCACAACCTTTCGATTCCGTCATTGACTATCCCGGAGTGAAATCCATGTGACGAATCGAGGGTGAGTCGGTTCGAGTATACTAATCCAATTAGCATACCTATAATGTGTGCTCTCACTAACCATTAGTGTTCGACAGGCACTCTCCATGTTAAAGAACATGTCATACAAGTTTTCACATAAACTTAATGCCCAGTCAAGTTTCATCGACTTGCGAACGATTAAGTATTTGAGCTATAAACCTTTCCAGTGCCGACCCCCTACTCCAATAAGGAGTGGAACGTTTTGCTCTCAAATACACGGACTAGTTTATATATGTATATTTATGAGTTAGGAATGCCAGTAACTACCAGTAAATAAAGAAACATCCATTGCCTTATATTAATGATTTACATAATTACAAGTACAATGCCCTCACTCAACATCCTCTGAGTGGCATTCGAGGGAATACTCCTAACAATCTCCCACTTGCACTCAATGCCACACACTATGGTATCTAATACCCATGTTCTCCAGATGACGCTCCAAGCTAGTATGAGAAAGTGGCTTGGTCAGTGGATCAGCAACGTTGTCGGCTGAGTCTACTCTATGCAACACAATGTATCCCTTGCGAACAAATTCTCTTACGAGATGATACTTCCTCTCAATATATTTGGTGCTGTTGTGAAACCTCGGGTCCTTGGCCTGCGCTATAGCTCCGTCGTTGTCGCAGTACAGCAGAACAGGAAGATCAGCACATGGTATCACTTGAAGTTCTCCCAGAAACTTCTTAATCCAGAACCCTTCCTTGGAAGCCTACGAGGCTTCTTGATACTCAGCCTGACAGGTAGAATCAGCAGTCGCGCCTTGCTTGGCTCTATGCCAAGATAATGCTCCTCCATTAAGAGTAAATATGTAGCCAGAAGTAGACATCGAATCGTTTTTCAGTCCTTGGAAGTCCGAATCAGTGAATCCCACCACATCCAATTCTCCACCGCCATACATCAGAACCATATCTCTAGTCCTTCTTAAGTACTTGAGAACGTTCTTTACGGCAGTCCAATGTTCCCTACCTGGGTTTGCCTGAAACATACTCACCACACTTACAGCATGCGCAATGTCAAGTCTCGTACACAACATAGCATACATAAGGCTACCCACGGCCGAAGCATATGATATATGTTAGGAATATATGCCCTCGAATGCCACTCAGAGGATGAGAGAGTGAGAGCAATTGTATTGTAATTATGAATAATATATTTAATAAGGCAATTATTATTTCTATATTATTGTATATCACTGGCATTGTGATTTGGTATATAGAATAATAGTCCTTGCATTTGAGAGTGAACATTCTACTCCTTATGGAGATAAGGAGATAGGCACTAGAAGTGTTTAGAGCTCGAATGCTTAACTAGTTTGCAAGTCGATAAAACTTCACAGGACATTAAGTTTTAATAAGACTTGTATAACTGATGCTAGGACGTGTGAACGTCTTGATAGCATAGTTATAAGTATATTGGTGGGACCATCATACTCGAACACGACTCATACTCGATTCAGTCACACGGTATTCACTCTCAGAGAGTCGATGACGAATCGAAAGGTTGTGATAGTATACGTGGACCTTTGACTTGAGGGTTCAGTAGAAGATGTGCCTGTGACGTTTAGTTTGTCATTAGAGTAGTTAGACTCATTTGCTTAATTGCTGAGTCGACCTCGAAGTGTGGACTATATGGGCAGGTAGCAGTCTTTACTGTACGCCAAGAAAGGATTCTATCTCCTGTTAGTGAGCAGGCGAATGTCCTATACGGTTAATGGTGAATATGATCATAAGTCTTTGGCCAAAGCATTCTGATATAGTCGTATTAGATATACTATTAATCAGTCGGTCTTGATTTGCATTAACACATGTATAGAGTCTAGTCAACAGTAGGGTCTGACTTAACCGTGACCCGAATATTTGACCGGGACATCTGATGAAGGGTCTATATGTATATGGTATTCATGACATAATGGTTCTGGAATGATTCGTTCATTCGTTCTCAGTCGGGGTTTACAGTGCGGCCCACTAGGCTGGCTAAGTGCTGCCCGCACTAATTGATTCCTCCCAATGTCGGCTGAGACGAACCTATGGAGTCGCGCAACAGGATCATTGACGGATAAATATGAATTAATAATATCTCTTATAATATTATATATTAGTGATTTATTGGATAAATCTAATAGCGGTCTTATGAATTGTAAGTAGATTACTGGGTGATTACTTTAATTCATAAATTATATTTGTTAGAGAAATGTATATTTGTGTTTGATATAACTAATTAATTGGATTAATTAATTAGTATAAACATATTGGAAATAAAATGGATTCGTTTGACGGACATCCGATTCACGAGGGATTCGTTTGACGAACATCTAATACACGAGCCGAATTAACTCGACCCGTTTCTTGGAAGATTCCCTATAAGGCCCCCCCTCCTCTCTACTTTGTCTCTCTCTCATTATATTATACACTTGTGGGGTCATGTGAGGTGTAGAGATGCTTTTAAAAGCATCTTCTACATGTGAGGCTTGTATAATTGTGAAAAGAAAGTCTTTTCAATCATAAAGTCTCCTTCTTCCTTCCCCAAGTGTATTTTCGTTTTTTAGAGAGCTTCAAGAGTGAGAAAAAATTTCTACAGCATATTCTTGATCTTAGAGACAAGTTATTAGTAGAAAAGATCCAGAGAGAAAATTCCTACAAGCTTCCCTAGCCGTATTCTTAGAGAAAGGAAGTTTGCTGATTTTTCCGTCAAGTTCCGGCGTGTGAAGTATAGGCACCGTGCTTTCGGTGTTTGGAACGAAGGTCTCTTCATCATCATCATCATACGAAGGTTTTGCATAGACATCAATGGTATGGGACTTTGATTCCTTGATCTTCGTATTTCTTTTCGTATATACGTTACTTGATCGATCCTCTTAGGGATTCCGTTTATTCTTCCGCTGCGTTTATTTTCTGTGGAATCCCAATAGTGGTATCGGAGAGAGGTCAAATATATCGTATATACGATCATCTTTGCATTTGGAATGTTACTTGATGATGTTTTTGATTTAGAATCATAATAGATATAATCGAAGAAATTTAATCGTTCGTAGTAAGTCAAGTTTCGACTATTTTATGTGAATAATAAATCTTAAAAATTTTATTTTTGTTGATTTATAAGTTCTTCATGAAGTTAAGAAACTTTTTTGTTTTGTAAGCGAGTCGAAAAAATGAGAAAAACGGGGGTTAAACACGAATACCGCACGAAGACGCGTGGCCGGCTTACTTATGGCTTGCACTGGCCGGCGAGAGTGACTCGGTAGGCTACTATAGCGGCTCGGCCACTGCCGGGCGGTGGCGGAGTGACTCGGTCGGGCGGTTCTCGGGTTTTCGCCCGATTTTGAATCGGGCCGTGGTGAGCCCGATCTGGATTTTCAGGGACTCCATTTTTGTGTTTATATTTCGTTGTAATAATTTCCGAAATTTAAATTGGATTTAATTGGATTTAATAAAATATTTGGAATATTTTTATTAAGGGAAATTATTAGACGAGAATATTGTTTTGGCCGGATTACTTTGAACGGATTAAAATGACGATTATAAATATTAATTTGATTAATATTGTAGAAATTAAATAGATTAATTTTTATATTAATTGGATTAATATATTAATTGATTATTTAATTTCATTTACCGTTACATGTTGTATAGAATGCCTTATGTGATGGTGATATAGCTCGTGGACTTAGTTGTTGATTTGTTCGATTCGATATGGTTGTAAAGGCCGTTTTGAGCCTATTTATTTTTACTAGAAAATATGTATAATAGGACGTATTGTTCAATGATATAATTATTCATAAGGCTATGACGAAGACCGAAGACGATCGACTAGAAGACGAAGAATCAATACTATATTGTTCCTTTCTTTATTTGGCTTGGCCCAATACTTAGGAAAAAGTCCATGAGCTATATGTTGGTAGTAACTAGGTTGCTATTTATTGTTTTTCATTTTGAATGATTGACAAACCACAAACCGCGCTTGTAAACGGATTAATGTGCAAAGTGTAACATATAATCGCGTTAATACTCCCACTTACAAACACTAAGTTATAAAGGTTATGAGGTTTCCTACCCTCCGTCAAACTCATGGAAAATTGAAATATAAACCGGAATATTATTCTTTCGAGTATGTCGGGGTAATATTTTTGGGGAAAGTTGATAAATTCCTAGAGTGCATTAGATGCCTTTGGTTGTGACAAATCAAACCCCTATAAACCGTATGGGTTGCCGGGTAAGATTCAATTGTCAGTCTAATAGTAGTTGACGGTTTAAACTTAGATAGTTCAGCGAGCCATACAAACCGAATGGGTTGAGGGCAAGTGAACTAGGGGTAAAAGAAGATTGAATCATCCATTAGATGGGTTGGTATTAGACACCACTTTATAAAGAATAATAGAATATAAACCGTATGGGTTGCCCTCTATTAAACTTCGTAAAGAAATCGATCACCACTATGAAGTCACCCAAAACTTCCGGATTTAACACGGGAATGTGTAAATGCCGATAAAATAGTGGGAGTCGAGTTATGAATAAAGAAAGTCCTTAAATTCTTTACTCGGATCATAATTAAACAAACACTAACAAATCTCAAATTATTCTCTGCAGTTAACAAAACTCTCAATATGACAATGAACCCACTCGCTATACTACTTGAAAAGAACGTCTTGACAGATCCGAACGATGTGGACTGGCTTCGGAACTTGAGGATTGTACTAACTATGGAAATGCTGGGATACGTCTTGGAGGCGGACATCCCAGCGGCTCCTGCAAGAACCCGAGCCAATCAGGAAGATGTCGATGCTCATGAGAAATGGGTAAAAGACGACATAAGAGTGCGAGGGTACATGTTAGACTCAATGACCAATGAGCTTCAACGTGCCCATGAAAAGATGACGTCTTCACGAGCCATCTTAGCGCACCTGGCTGAGCTCTATGGAGAGCATAGCCGAACTGCTAGATATGAGATATCAAAGCAATTATTCGGCGCCAGGATGAAGGAAGGAGAGAGGGTTGGGGACCATGTCCTCAAGATGATCTCGATGATTGAGAGATTGGAAGCTCTTGATTTTCAGATGCATGCATCTCTCCAAACTGACCTTATCCTGTAGTCACTTCCTGACTCCTTTTCACAATTTGTCATGAACTTCAACTGCAATGAAATTGCATGTAACTTAGCTGGGATAATGAACAAACTGACGACTGCCCAGTCTCAGATGAAGACAAAGGGAAAGGAAGCTGCACTTGTGATTTCTTAAGGACTTGGAAGTCCAGAATAAGAAGAAAAAGAACAAGAAGCGATTAGGTCCAATAGCCAAGATCGACAAGGGAAAGGGCAAGGCCCCAATGGTTCAAAAGAGCAAGGGGGCCAAGAAAGCGGATGTATGCCTCAAGCTGCGGTGAGCTAGGCCCTGGAAGAGGTATTGTCCAAAGCTTGACCGTAATGCGCATTGGTGCGGAACTCTGGTTTTAGAAACAAATTGTTCATGGCTGTATATTCTACTTCTTGGAAACTTGATTAAGTGCGAGTTCTCACATTTGTACAATGAATCGGGATCTGGAGCAGTAGGAAGGCTGGATTCAGGGGAGGTGATGGTCACCATCGGAAGTGGGCATAGTGTCGAGGCTTCCGATATCGGATCCCTTATGTTGGATTTAGAATCTGGTTTTATTCTTACTTTAGATGATGTACTTGTTTTACCCAAGGGGCACAAGAATATTGTATCAATTTCGGTCATGGACCGAAAGGGATTTCACTTCTTTATTGGAGATGGGTCCTGTCGTATTTATTTCAGAAATAAATTGGTTGGTACTGCTACATTATTAAATGGTTTATACCATTTAAATTTAAAGAACAAAACAACTGTGAATACTATAACTAGGAAGCGTGGTAGAGATGAAACGAACCAAGCACTTAAGTGGCATTTTAGACTTGGTCATATCAGTCAGACCAAGGTTCATAAAATGGAGAAAGATGGGCTTACAGGTCCATTGGGATCAGATCCCTATCCAACTTGTGAATCTTGCCTTCAAGGCAAAATGACTAAGTTACCCTTCGCAGGGACTTTTGAAAGAGCTGCTGAAAAACTTGGATTGATCCATACCGAGATCTGTGGCCCTTTTGAAGTGGAACGAGACGGCTTTCAGTATTTCATTACATTCACTGATGACCAGACTAGGTATGGATTCGTGTACTTAATGAAACATAAGTCTGAAGCTTTTGATAAATTCAAGGAATTTAAAGCCCTAGTTGAAAATCAAACAGGTAACCGTGTTAAGACTCTTCGGTTAGACCGGGGTGGTGAGTACATGAGTACCTAATTTGATGAGTTCTTAAAAGAACTAGGAATAGTGTCACAATTCACTCTTCCAGCTACTCCACAATTAAATGGTGTATCAGAAAGAAGGAAACGAACCTTGTTGGACATGGTTCGCTCCATGCTTAACTATACTGATCTACCGATTTATCTGTGGGGTTACACGCTCCTTACTGCTGTGCATATCTTGAACAAATGTCCTTCTAAATCCATTCCTAAGACTCCCTATGAGATGTCGAGAGGTAGGAAACCAAGTCTGAATCACATTAGGATTTGGGGATGCCCTGCTTATGTCAAGAAGACTAAAGTAGATATATTGGAAACTAGGTCTGTGAAAGGTCGTTTCATAGGATATCCAGGGGATTCCATGGGATATATATTCTACATGCACGAAGATCATAGGATCATCGTTGCTATACAAGCACACTTCCTGGAAGATCAGTTTATTCAGGAAGGAGGGGCAGGTAGAAATATTTCTTTGGAAGAAATAAAAGAAACACCAAATGAGACACCTATGCAAGATATTAGAACCCAACCTTCTGAAATACAAACACAACCTCGCAAGTCTAGTAGAATTTCTCAAATACCTGAGAGGTATGGCTATCTGCATCAAGAGGAACTGGGTGTCCATGAGATGACAGAAAGTAGTCAAGAGAATGATCCTTCTACATACGACCAAGCGATGGTAGACATTGACTCCACCAAGTGGCAAGAAGCTATGGAAGCTGAGATAGACTCAATGCATGCTAATCAGTTCTGGACTTTAGTAGATCGTCCTAAAGGCATAGTCCCTATTGGAAACAAATGGATCTATAAGAGAAAGACTGATGGAGATGGCAAGGTTGATATCTATAAGGCCAGGCTTGTGGCAAAGGGTTATTCCCAAAGAGAAGGAATCGATTACTTCGTGACCTTCTCGCCTGTAGCTATGATTAAGTCTATTCGCATGATGCTTGCTATAGCAGCCCACTTAGATTATGAAATATGGCAAATGGATGTGAAAACGGCATTCCTAAATGGATTCCTCGAGGAGGAGATTTACATGGAACAACCCAAGGGATTCATATCTCAAACCAATATTCATAAAGTATGCAAACTTCAGCGTGCCATTTATGGACTGAAGCAAGCTTCACGGAGTTAGAATCTTCGTTTTAACGAGACAGTCAAAGAGTTTGATTTTGTCCAAAACGAAGAAGAGCCCTGTATTTACAAGAAGGTTAGTGGGAGCAAAATTGAGTTCTTAATACTATATGTAGATGACATTCTACTTATGGGAAACGACGTAGGAATGCTCAGTTCTATGAAAGCTTGGCTTTCTAAAGAGTTCTCAATGAAAAACTTGGGAGAAGCTACCTATATTCTGGGTATTTGTCTCTACCGGGATAGAGCGAAAAGAATGTTAGGTCTTTTCCAAGCCCTCTACATAGAAAAGATCCTGAAGCGATTTAGGATGGAAGATTCTAAAAGAGGGTTTCTACCTATACAACACGGTGCAAAACTTTCCTTAGAGATGTGTCCTCAAAGTGAGGAAGATAGAAAGGAAATGAGCAAGGTACATTATGCTTCGGTAGTAGGTAGCCTTATGTATGCAATGATTTGCACTAGACCAGACATTGCCTATGTTGTGAGCGTAGTAAGTCGGTTTCAGTCAAATCCAGGGCAGGAACATTGGACTGCTGTAAAGAACATTCTTAAGTACCTAAGGAGGACTAAGGACTTGGTTCTTACATACGGCGATGGAGAACTAAGAGTGATGGGTTATACAGACTCAGATTTTTCGGGGGACATAGATGCTCAGATGTCCACATCAGGGTATATCTTTACGCTGAATGGTGGGGCAGTTTCTTGGAGAATTGCCAAGAAAGGTTCGACTGCTATCTCTACATGTCAAGCCGAATAGCAGGCAGCCACGGAGGCTGCTTAAGAAGCTTTTTGGATAAAGAAGTTCACTGAGGAACTTCAAGTGGTTCCTAAGACAGAGAAGCCCATGACACTGTTTTGTGACAACGACGGAGCTGTTGCACAGGCTAAGGAGCCTAGGGCTCACCACAACACCAAACACATTGCGAGAAAATATCATTTTGTTAGAGAAATGGTTCGGGATGGGAATGTTACACTGCAGAGAGTAGACACAGCAAATAACATTGCTGATCCGCTTACCAAGCCACTATCTCAGAAGGTCTTAGAGAGACATCTAGAGAGTATGGGTATTAGATACCATAGTTTGTGGCATTGAGTGCAAGTGGGAGATTGTTAGGAATATATGCCGCCGAATGCCACTCAGAGGATGAGAGAGTGAGAGCAATTGTATTGTAATTATGAATAATATATTTAATAAGGCAATTATTATTTTTATATTATTGTATATCACTGGCATTGTGATTTGGTATATCGAATAATAGTCCTTGCATTTGAGAGTGAACATTCCACTCCTTATGGAGATAAGGAGATAGGCACTAGAAGTATTTAGAGCTCGAATGCTTAACTAGTTCGCAAGTCGATAAAACTTAACATGACATTAAGTTTTAATAAGACTTGTATAACTGATGCTAGGACGTGTGCACGTCTTGATAGCATAGTTATAAGTATATTGGTGGGACCAGTATACTCGAACACGACTCATACTCGATTCAGTCACACGGTATTCACTCTCGGAGAGTCGATGACAAATCGAAAGGTTGTATACGTAGACCTTTGACTTGAGGGTTCAGTAGAAGATGTGCCTGTGACGTTTAGTTTGTCATTAGAGTAGTTAGATTCATTTGCTTAATTGCTGAGTCGACCTCGAAGTGCGGACTATATGGGCAGGTAGCAGTCTTTATTGTAGGCCAAGAAAGAATTCTATCTCCTGTTAGTGAGCAGGCGAATGTCCTATACGGTTAATGGCGAATAAGATCATAAGTCTTTGGCCAAAGCATTCTGATATAGTCGTATTAGATACACTATTAATCAGTCGGTCTTGATTTGCATTAACACATGTATAGAGTCTAGTCAACAGTAGGGTTTGACTTTACCGTGACCCAAAGATTTGACCGGGACATCTGATGAAGGGTCTATACATATATGGTATTCATGACATAATGGTTCTGGAATGATTCGTTCATTCGTTCTCAGTCGGGGTTTACAGTGCGGCCCGCTAGGCTGGCTAAGTGCTGCCCGCACTCATTGATTACTCCCAATGCCGGCTGAGACGAACCTACGGAGTCGCGCAACAGGATCATTGACGGATAAATGTGAATTAATAATCTCTCTTATAATATTAGATATTAGTGATTTATTGGATAATTCTAATAGCGGTCTTATGAATTGTAAGTAGGTTACTGGGTGATTACTTTAATTCATAAATTATATTTCTTAGAGAAATGTATATTTGTGTTTGATATAACTAATTAATTGGATTAATTAATTAGTATAAACATATTGGAAATAAAATGGATTCGTTTGACGGACATCCGATTCACGAGGGATTCATTTGATGAACATCCAATACACGAGCCGAATTAACTCGACCCGTTTCTTGGAAGATTCCCTATAAGGCCCCCCCTCCTCTCTACTTTGTCTCTCTCTCATTATATTATACACTTGTGGGGTCATGTGAGGTGTAAAGATGCTTTTAAAAGCATCTTCTACATGTGAGGCTTGTATAATTGTGAAAAGAAAGTCTTTTCAATCATAAAGTCTCCTTCTTCCTTCCCCAAGTGTATTGTTGTTTTTTAGAGAGCTTCAAGAGAGCTTCCCTAGCCGCATTCTTAGAGAAAGGAAGTTAGCTGATTTTTCCGTCAAGTTATGGCGTGTGAAGTAGAGGCACCGTGCTTTCGATGTTTGGAACGAAGGGCTCTTCATCATCATCATCATCATACGAAGGTTTTGCAGAGACATCAAAGGTATGGGACTTTGATTCCTTGATCTTCGTATTTCTTTTCGTATATACATTACTTGATCGATCCTCTTAGGGATTCTGTTTATTCTTCTGCTGCGTTTATTTTCTTTGGAATCCCAACAGTATATTACTCATTTCCTTTCGTTGTTCCTCACTTTGAGGACACATCTTCAAGGAGAGTTTTATTCCATGTCGCATCGGTAGGAACCCTCTTTTAGAATCATCCATCTTAAATTGCTTTAAGATTTTATCTATATAGAGGGCTTGGGAAAGACCTATTGTTCTCTTCACTCTATCCCGGTAGAGTCGAATTCCAAGAATATAGGTTGATTCTCCCAAGTCTTTCTTGGAGAAATTACTCGAACACAGAACTGAGCATTCCCACATCATTTCCTATTAGTAGAATATCATCCACATATAGTACTAAGAATGCGATCTTGCTCCCACTAACCCTCTTGTATACACAAGGTTCCTCCTCGTTTTGCACGAAGTCAAACTCTTTGACCGCCTCATCCAAATGAAGGTTCCAACTACGCGACGCTTGCTTCAGTCCATAAATGGACCGCTGAAGCTTGCACACTTTCTGAATATCGACTTCGGACACAAAGCCTTTAGGCTGCTCCATATAGATTTCCTCCTCTAGGAATCCATTAAGGAAAGCCGTCTTTACGTCCATTTGCCATATCTCATAATCGGGGTAGGCAGCTATAGCAAGCATCATGCGAATAGACTTGATCATAGCTACGGGCGAGAAGGTATCGTGGTAGTCGATCCCTTCATTCTGGGTATAACCCTTTGCCACAAGCCTGGCCTTATAGGCGTCAACCTTGTCATCACCATCAGTCTTTCTCTTGTAGATCCACTTGTTCCCAATAGGCACTATGCCCTTGGGGCGGTCTACTAGAGTCAAGACCTGATTGACATGCATCGAGTCTATATCAGCTTCCATAGCTTCACGCCATTTCGCGGAGTCTACATCCACCATTGCTTGGTCATAGGTCGTTGGGTCGGTCTCTTGGCTATCACTTGGAACCTCATGGAGACCTAGTTCCTCCAAGTGCACAAGCCCATACCTCTCAGGTAAATGAGACACCCTACTAGACCTACGAGGTGGTTGTACTTGTGTTTCTGATACGGGGTTGACAAGCCCAAGGGAAGAAGATGAGGTGATGATCGACGTAAGCGACCATGCTACATACTTGGGCGAGAAGATAGGCACGAGGCTTGGAGTAACATTGGTGGTCGGGCTCGGAATAACGTAGTTTATCATTATTTTGTATTATTTAATTAATAAAGGGTGCGACATGTGCCGCCCTATGTTGCTTTGTGGGTAATTTTAAAAAAACAAAAGGAAAAAGGGACACAAAAATTCTCTCTAAAAATTAAAATGCACTGTGATAGACGTGGTTCGATTTTACAAATATTGCCATCCGACCGAGGGGGGTACTTCACAAAACAAACACAAACATCACATATTTATTATACCTCAGGGGGATACTTGTTACTTTACTCACGTCGTCTCACTTGAAGAGTCTACTTTATTAAGTACAAGTTTTTATTTTAATTTTTTTAAAGAAGGTACAACTCGTTTTAAACAATCTATTTTCACTTATTTTTTCTAATTAATTTTTTATCATCTAATTGCAATTTATATAAACAAAAGGTTTTAATTTTATATTATATAAATTTTAATTAGTTAGGAAGGTTTTATTCTGAAAGTAGACTCTTTTATAATCGACGCGATTTCGAATTATAATCCGATCAATTCTCAATAGGTCTTGGGAAGAGATCATCTTTGACGAGTTATAGGTCTAACTCGTTAAAATCTTTTATTGTTTTTCTGTTCGTCTGATCAGAAACTGTTCTTGTTTGGATAGAATCTTTGGAGTCGTTCGTGGTGTTGTTCATCGGAGTATTATCCAGTTTCTTGTTCGTGGGACTTGCTTCCATCTCGTGGAATCGCAAAACTCATATTTGATCGAGATTCATACCAGTTCTCTTGTTGCTATTTATACAAATTAAGATCCGCAACTTAGTGTAATACATAGCATATCTATCATCATATGTTGAAATTGACTTGTTCGAAGTTGCTGTCCAGAGACCGAGTGGGATTCCTGTTTCCTCCGCATTAGATCACAATTCAATGTTCGCAACAGTTGTTGGCGATTCTTTGTTGCTGTTGTTTCTCGTTCGACCTGCCGCTGTTTTAGTTGTTGATTGTTGTTGTTCGCTACTGCTGTAGCGAAAGGGTAGTCGTTGTTTAGACTTGATTGTTGCTGTTCGCTACTGCTGTAGCGAAGTGTAGTTGCTATTAGTAATTAACTGTTGCAGTTCATTATTGCTATAGCGAAGGAAGGTTACTGTTTCGAGCCCATTTGGTAGATTGCTGTTTGTTTAGTTTTCGCAAAATTCGACTTCCACTTCGTCTCGATACAGGATTCGTATCATTAGTGGTATCGGAGCCACACACCTGAATTTCCTAATTCAGTTGATATCCTTGATCCTTCAGCGGGATGGAGTTCAACGATGATTTTTTAACAAACTGCGCGACGCGCTACGGGACTTGCCGGAGCAACGCGATCAGCACTGGCACCCGAAACGAGGAGATTACGATCATCCTACGTGTCAATCAGACGAGTTCAAGGTGAACGAACTTCCAGAGTTCGTTGGGGGTACCGATCCAGAAGCATACTTGGAGTGGGAACGAAAAATCGATCGCATGTTCGATTTCAAGGACCTTGATGACGAGAAAAGGTGTAAATATGCGATCCTAAAACTAAGTATAGGTGTTTATCTTTGGTTCTAAGGGGTTAAATCAAAAAGAGCTCGTGATGGAAAAACAAAGATTAATTCGTGGGATTCGTTGAAACGGAAACTTCGCAAGAGATATGTCCCCACGTCACATAGGCTGACCCTGTATCGCAAGATTGCCGAGTGCATGCAAGGAAAGATGAGTGTTGGTGAATATATTGATGAGTTCGAGAATTTGACCTTGATGGGAGAATTAGAGGAGAATGAAGAACAGAAGATGGCATGGTTCTTGCGCGAGTTAAATCGAAACATAGCTAATTTGGTGGAGTTGTATCCGTATACCGATTTTGACACCTTGTGTGGGTTGTGTTTGAAGGTTGAGACTCAAAATAGAATGAGGATGGGAGGTTCGAATATGGAGCATAACAAGTCGAGCGGATGGACTAAACCTGAGTTTCCCTCAAAATTCGGAACCACGAGTAGCGGCTCTAGTTCGGCTACCAAAATAGTGCCGACTTCAAACCCTAATCCAGTTCCTAAGGCTCCCAGCACGAATAAAGAGACGAGTCTATCGAAGGTGTGCTGTTTTAAATGTCAAGCTTTTCGCCATTATCAAAACGCTTGTCCGAATAAGCGAATTGTGACGTTAAGAGAGGCTCTCGCGGCCCGAGAGGAATTGTTAGACGAGGAAGAAGTAGAGAGGTTGGGTGATGTATTTGATTTGGGAGGCAAAGAAGAAGGAGATTGTGAGGCTTACGATACTCCGAATTACGATACAGCCTTGGTCCTTCGCACTTTGCAACCCAAGTCGGTTCCGATCGAGTCAGAACAACGGGACCAAATATTCTATACGAAGTGTCAAGTTGGAGATAAGTGGTGTAGTTTGATTATCGACGGAGGGAGTTGCACCAACGTAGCTTCGAGTGAAATGGTGGGTTGGCCACCACGGCTCACCCGAAACCATATGCTTTACATTGGATTGATGATGGAAGTAAGGTGAGGGTTTCAAAGCAAGTTCGGGTCGGATTGGCAATGGGTTCGTATCGCGATGAGATATTATGCGATGTGATTCCAATGGATGCTTGTTACGTACTTTTGGGACGTCCTTGGTTATTTGATAGGGATGTTTAGCATCGGGGTAGGAGTAACGAATACGAGTTGCGATATAAGGGAAAGAAGATCGTGTTGAAGCCGATGTCACCTCAAGCTGTTCATTCCATGAGTGCCAAACGAGGGGAAAGGCCGAACCTCACCATGTTCGCTAGCGAGAGGGAAGTTGAACATGCTATGAAGAGTGGTGAGCGTGTTTACATGCTGGTGATAAAGGAGACTCGAGATGATTTTGTGGTAGCGAAAAACGAGGATATAGTGGCCGACTTATTACATGAGTTCGCGGACGTCTTCCCTGAAGAATTGCCGTCGGGTTTGCCACCAATTCGTGGAATTGAGCATCAAATCGACCTTATGCCGGTTGTACCTCTTCCGAATAAGGCTGCCTATAGGTGTAATCCCAAGGAAACGAAGGAACTTCAGAAGCAGATTGAAGAACAAATGAACCGCGGGTATGTTCGAGAAAGTTTAAGTCCATGTGCGGTTCCGGTTCTACTTGTTCCTAAGAAGGATGGGTCATGGCGGATGTGTATCGATATCTGGGCCATAAATAATATAACGATCAAGTATCAATTCCCGATTCCAAGGCTTGATGATATGTTGGACGAGCTACATGGCTCGATGGTCTTTTCTAAAGTTGATTTGTGAAGTGGCTATCACCAGATTTGTATGCGGGAGGGAGATGAATGGAAGACGGCTTTCAAAACTAAGCATGGGCTGTATGAGTCGACCGTCATGCCGTTTGGACTTACGAATGCCCCGAGTACTTTCATGCATTTGATGAACGAAGTACTTAAGGCATTTTTGGGCAGATTTGTGGTTGTTTATTCGGATGATATTTTGGTTTATAGTCGGTCGGTGGAGGAGCATCTCGGACATCTACGGCAAGTATTCGAGACTCTTAGGTCTCAAAGGCTTTATGGAAAGAAAGAAAAGTGTGCGTTTCTCGTCGAGAGCATAACTTTTCTTGGCTATGTTGTTTCGAAGGATGGAGTGTTAATAGATCAAGGTAAAATTGAAGCTATTAAGTCGTGGCCTACCCCTAAAACCGCAACTGAAGTTATATCATTCCACGGTCTTGCCTCTTTTTATCGGAGGTTTATTGGAGATTTCAGCACCATAACGAGCCCGATAACGGAGTGTTTGAAGAAGGGTCCATTTGTGTGGAGCAGGGCTGCCCAAGGGGCATTTGAAAAGTTGAAGGCAAGGTTATGTGAAGCACCTATCTTGGCGTTACCCGATTTTGCACAACCGTTCGAGGTGGAGTGCGATGCTAGTGGAGTTGGTATTGGGGCGGTCCTCATTCAAGGCAAGCGGCCTATTGCATACTTTTCGGAGAAATTAAGTGGGGCTAGACTCAACTATTGTACTTATGACAAGGAGTTCTATGCCATAGTGAGAGCTCTTGATCATTTGAGTCATTACCTTCGGCCAAAACATTTTATTCTTCATTGGGACCATGAATATTTGAAGTATATTAATGGACAGCAGAAGTTGAGTCCGAGACATGCTAAGTGGGTGGAGTTCTTACAATCGTTTCACTTTTCATCGAAGTATAAGGACGGTAAGAGCAATGTGGTGGCTGATGCGCTGTCTAGGAGGTATGCTTTACTCTCTACCCTTGATGTTCATTTGTTGGGGTTCGAAATGTTGAAAGATTATTATGTTGACAATGCGGATTTTGGGGAAATTTTTGGCCATTGTAAATCTGGTTCGCTTAGGGAGTTTGTGATATATGAGGGGTTTCTCTTTAAGGGGAATCGACTTTGTTTGCCCAAGCATAATGTTGGGGAGTTGTTGGTTTATGAAGCTCATGGAGGGGGCTTGGCTGGTCACTTTGGCACGACTAAGACCATGGGGGTGCTCCAGGAACATTTTTATTGGCCGAATATGCAAGGGGACGTGGCCAACATTGTTGGCAAGTGCGTAACCTGTCATATGGCGAAGAGCTCATTCCAACCGGGTGAGTATATGCCTCTACCAATTCCGGAAAGGCCGTGGGAGGATGTCTCGATGGATTTTATTGTTGCTTTGCCTCGAACCCAATGAGGTAAGGATGCGATTATGGTTGTTGTCGATCGTTTTTCGAAGATGGCTCATTTTGTTGCTTGTCACAAAACCGATGATGCGAGTAATGTTGCTGACTTGTATTTCCGAGAGGTGGTACGTTTACATGGAGTTCCTAAGACTATTGTTTCGGACCGGAACTTGAAGTTTTTGAGCTACTTTTGGAACACATTGTGGAGAAAGGTGGGAACCAAGCTTTTGTTTAGTACTTCGCATCATCCTCAAACCGACGGCCAAACAGAAGTAACCAATCGAACTTTGGGCACTTTATTATGTGGTCTTGTGAGCAAGACACAAAAGGATTGGGATTTGAAGCTCGCACATGCGGAATTTGCATATAATCGCTCTCCTACTCATGCCATGGCACACTCTCCATTTGAAGTAGTTTACGGGCTGAATCCTTATGTGCCATTACATCTAATTCCATTACCGAGTGATGAGTTGGTGCATAAGGATGCGGAGTCAAAGCTGAAGTCAATGACGAAATTACACGAGCAAGTACGTAACCGAATAAAGGAGATAAATGAAACTTACAAAAGAAAGTCGAGCAAGCATAGAAAACCAAAATTATTCGAAGTTGGCGATTTGGTTTGGGTGCATTTGAGAAAGGAGCGATTTCCGAGTAAGCGTAAGAACAAGTTGATGCCGCGAGCTGAGGGACCATTTAAAGTAGTTGCGAAGGTGAACGACAATGCATACAAGGTAGAACTTCCGAGGGATTATGGGGTGCATGCTACTTTTAATGTAGGAGATCTCTCTCCTTATCTTGATGACGACAGGATTGCAGAATTGAGGACAATTCCTTTTAAAGGAGGAGGGATGATACGGGGTTGACAATCTCAAGGGAAGAAGACGAGGTGATGATCGACGTAAGCGACCATGCTACATACTTGGGCTAGAAGATAGGCACGAGGCTTGGAGTAACTTTGGTGGTCGGGCTCGGAATAACGTAGTTTATCATTATTTTGTATTATTTAATTAATAAAGGGTTCGACATGTGCCGCCCTATGTTGCTTTGTGTGTTATTTTCCTTAATCAGTAGTAGCCCAAACTTGTTTAAGGGCGTTTTAGGGAGTAACCTTATTGATGTTACTAGGGTTTGGCGGCTATATATATATATACTTGATATATATACTTGATATTTTGCTCTCTTTGATTTTTATTTCTTACACTTGATATTTTGCTCTCTTTGATTTTTATTTCTTTGACGTGTCTCAAGCACAAATTCTTGATTATTGTTCGACGCGATTTCGAATTATAATCCGATCAATTCTCAATAGGTCTTGGGAAGAGATCATCTTTGATGAGTTATAGGTCTAACTCGTTAAAATCTTTTATTGTTTTTCTGTTCGTCCGATCGGAAAATGTTCTTGTTTGGACAGAATCTTTGGAGTCGTTCGTGGTGTTGTTCATCAGAGTATTATCCAGTTTCTTGTTCGTGGGACTTGCTTCCATCTCGTGGAATCGCAAAACTCATATTTGATCGAGATTCATACCAGTCCTCTTGTTGCTATTTATACAAATTAAGATCCGCAACTTAGTGTGATACATAACATATCTATCATCATACGTTGAAATTGACTTGTTCGAAGTTGGTGTCCAGAGACCGAGTGGGATTCCTGTTTCCTCCGCATTAGATCACAATTCACTGTTCGCTACAGTTGTTGGTGATTCTTTGTTGCTGTTGTTTCCCATTAGATCGGCCGCTATTTTAGCTGTTGATTGTTGTTGTTCGCTACTGCTGTAGCGAAAAGGTAGTCGCTGTTTAGTCGTGATTGTTGTTGTTCGCTACTGCTGTAGCGAAGGGTGGTTGCTATTAGTAATTGACTGTTGTGGTTCATTATTGCTGTAGCGAAGGAAGGTTGCTGTTTCGAGCCCATTTGGTAGATTGCTGTTTGTTTAGTTTTCGCAAAATTTGACTTCCGCTTCGTCTCGATACAGGATTCATATCAGTTTCAGAAGGTTCAGTTCCAGTTTCTTGCACAGGTGTCTCCCGAGGAGTTTCATTGTATTCTTCTAAAGAAATACATCTACCTGCTCCGCCTTCCTGAATGAACTCATCTTCCAGGAAGTGTGTTTGTAAAGCAACAACGATCTTTCGATCTTCGGGCATGTAGAATAGATATCCCATCGTCCCAGATGGGAATCCAATGAAACGTCCCTTTCGCGTACCTAGCTTCCAACTTCTCCACCTTATTCTTCTTGACATAGGCGGGACATCCCCAAATCCTAATATGCTTAAGACTTGGTTTCCTGCCCTCCCACATCTCATGTGGAGTTTTAGGAATGGATTTGGAAGGACATCTGTTCAAGATGTAAGCGGCAGTCAGGAGTGCATACCCCGACAGGTAAATCGGTAAGTCAGTATAGCCCAGCATGGAACGGACCATGTTCAACAAGGTCCGGTTCCTTCTTTCTGACACACCATTTAACTAAGGAGTACCTGGAGGTGTTAGTTTTGAAACTATTCCATGTTCCTAAAGAACTCATCAAACTCCGTACTCATATACTCGCCATCTCGGTCCGACCGAAGTGCTTTGATATGATTACCAGTTTGTTTCTCGACTAGGGCCTTGAATTCTTCGAATTTCTCAAAGGCCTCGGATTTATGTTTCATTAAGTATACATAACCATACCTAGTATGATCATCCGTAAACGTAATGAAATATTGATATCCGTCACGTGCTGCTTCCAAAGCACCACATACGTCGGTATGGATTAATCCCAGTTTACCGGTGGCTCTTTCAAAAGTCCCTATGAAGGGGGACTTAGTCATTTTGCCTTTAAGGCAAGATTCACAAGTGGGAAAGGGATCCGATCTCAATGGACCCATAAGTCCATCTTTTTCCATCTTGTAAACCATGGTCTGACCAACATGACCAAGTCTAAGATGCCATTTCAAAACTTGATTGGTTTCATCACTACCACATTTTATAGTCATAGTATTCACAACTACTTTGTTGCTGAGATTTAGATGATACAATCCATTTAACAATGTAGCAGTACCCACTAGTTTATTTCTGAAATAAATTTTGCAGGAAGCATCACTAATGAAAAATGAAAAGCCTTTTCGGTCCATGATCGGAATGGATACAATGTTTTTGTGCCCCTTGGGCAAAACCAGTACATCTTCTAAAGTCAAAACAAAACCGGATTCTAAACTTAAAAGAAGTGATCCTATGTCGGTCGCCTCAACACTGTGCCCGCTTCCGACTGTGATCATAACTTCTCCAGCTCCAAGCTTCCTACTTTGTTCCAGATCCTGATTCATGGTACAAATATGAGAACTAGCACCAAAATCCAGTATCCAGGAAGTTGAAAATACAGTAGCAGAACAATTTGTTTCCAAAACTAAAAGTTCTGTACCTGAAGTGCAATGAAGAATCGGACAGTTTCTAGCCCAGTGGCCCAAATCACCGCACTTGAGACAGGCATACTTCTTCTTCTTGCCTTTTGGAACCATCAGGGCCTTGCCCTTTCCTTTAAGGTCCTTAACTTGTGGTCTAGTATGCTTCTTGGTCTTTTTCTTTTTATTCTTAGACCTCCGAGGTCTAGAAGAAATCACAAGGGTAGATTCCTTCATCCGCGGAGTCTTTATCTGAGACTGAGCGATCACCAGTTTGTTCATTAGCCCAGCTAAGTTACACGCAATCTTATTGCAGTTGAAGTTCATAACAAACTGTGAGAAGGAGTCAGGGAGAGACTGCCGGATAAGGTCGGTTTGGAGAGAAGTATCCATTTTAAAATCAAGAGCCTCCAATCTCTTGATCATGGATATTATTTTGAGGACGTGTTCCCTAACCTTCTCACCTTCCTTCATCCTTGCACCGAACAGTTGCTTGGATATCTCATAGTAGTTCTGTTGTGCTCACCATAAAGCTCGGTTAAGTGAGGTAGAATCTGCCTAGCAGAAGTCATTTTCTCATGAGATCTCTGAAGCTCATTAGACATGGAAGCCATCATATAAGCACGGACTTTCACGTCATCCTTAACCCACTTTTCGTGGTTTTCAATCTCTTCCTGATTGGCTTGGGTCCGCACTGGAGGCACTGGAATGTCCGTCTCTAAGACATTTCCCAGTGCCTCTATACTGAGGACAATCATCAGATTGCGGAGCCAGTCCACAAAGTTAGGTCCAATCAGGGTGTTCTTCTCGAGTAGAATTGCGAGTGAATTCATTGTCATATTGAGAGCTATGTCTACATTAAGTTAATTATGACAGCTTAATTAGTGACTCATTCAATTATGTTCTGAGTATAGAATTAAGGTCTTTTCTATTCTTGTTACCCAACTCCCACTATTTTTATCGGAATAACACACTCCCATGTGAAATCCGGAAGTATCGTCGCTCTACTTTATAGTGGTAATCGAGTTCTTTATAAATCTTAATAGAGGGCAACCGAACAGGTTTCTAGTCTATTAATTTTCATAAAGTGGTGTCCAACACCAACCCATCTAATGGATGATTCAATCTTCTTTTTCCCCTTGTTCACTCCCCTCAACCTTCACGATTTCTATGGTTCGTGAACAAGTTAAGTTTACATCATCGACGCAAATCAGTTTCACAATTGAATCTTATCCGGCAACCTATCAGGTTTCTAGGGATAAAATTTGCTCCAACCGAAGGCATCTGATGCGCTCCCGGTAATTTATCCGTCCTCCCTGAACGACTACCCTGATAACTCGGAAGCATAGCACATCCAGTTTGGATTTCAATTTCCCAAAAACTCTATGGAGGGAAGGAAAACCTTGAAACCTTATAAACTTAATAATTTGTCGTGGGAGAATTTTCGCGATTAGTGTTACAATTTGCACATTAATTCATTTAAGCGCGTTTGTAGCATTCATACAATATGAACAACCATTCACAACCTAGTTGCTACCAACATGTAGTTCATGGACCGTTCCTAGAAACAAAAACTCCGTAATCTAATTACAAGTCTTCGTCTTGAATCTTCGTCTTCTCGAAATAAATCTTCATCCGGTCTTCGTGATTACATATAAATCTTAAATTGAAAATTGCATCCTAGATACAAATATTTCTAGTAAAATAAATAGGCTCAAAACAGCCTTTACAACCCAATTGAATAAAACTGAATGATTCAAAACTAAGTCCATGAACCACATCACCATTCAAAATAATGCATCAAACACATTAAAATGAATGACATTCATAATTAATCTAAATATTGATCCAATCAATATAAGTTAATTCATCCAAACGAATTAATCCAATTAATTCAACCAACCGTTACTTTTATCTTGTTCGAGACGATAAAATATTTCATTAAATTAATTCCCCTAAGAATAAAATTACCATAATTATATCCTAGTCAAATTAAATCCAATTAAATTTGTGGGAAATTAATTACCGAACGAAATATAAAAACGGAGCAAAAAACACAAGGCCCGGACCAAGCTCGGCCGCAGTGGCCAGCCTGACCAGCCAAAGACTGCCCTAAATGGCCAAATGAAGAAATTGCTGCCGGGCGATCCGCGACCATTTCAAGGGTCCGGCCATTTTTCGGCTCGTCTTTTCGTCCCGAATCCAAAAATAATATTTTTCTAATTTTTATATTATACAATTAAATCAGTTTTTAAAAAGAAAAATAGATTTATATTGTAACATAAAATCATGAAAAAATAATTTTTAGATGAACAATTGAAAATCAACGATTAATGCGATTATGATTCCAAATCATAAACCATCCACTCAAGCATTCCAAATGCTAAATATCGTATATACGATCGCAAAACCTACGCTCTAATACCACTATTGGGATTCGGTGCCTAAATCGAAGGCCCAGCGGAAGCGGTAAAACGAAAATTAATTCGATCCGAATCCCTACGAGGATTGATCGAGCTACGTATATAAGAATATATAAACGACAACACAAGAGATTTAAGAAACTCACCCTTGTAGTCCGTTGATTAAATGGATTCCTTCTCTTGAGCTATTCGCCAAGATTTAGTTGAATATCCCTACGATCCAATGCGCTCCAAGCCCTTTGGATGATCCAACGTCAAAAATACAACTACTTGTCACGCGTCGGAGAAACGACCGGAACGACTACACCTCGTTATCCTCCAAGGATACGGCTAGAACAAGGTTGAAGAAGCTTTTCAATACTAAGATTACAACACTCTAAGTGTCTATAACTCTCTATCTCATAAAATTTCCTTCAAGAAAACTTATGAATGTATACTGAAGAAGATGATGAATTGTATGAAGCCTTTGGAAACTATTTACTCTCTCCTCTCTACTTGCCAAAAATGTGTGTTTTCTTGTGAGGTGAGAGTTTTCAAGTCTTCATTTATTCTTCCAACATTATCACCTCAAAATCTCCTTTTTCATATTATAAGAGATACTATATCTCTAAAGTCCTTAGTCCTTCACCTACCAAAGGCAAGACTAAGACCAAGAGTGAAAGGAATAAAGTGGGGCAGCCTCTAGAAGGAATCGGACGAGTTCGTTCCGTTTCGGACTCCCGTGAGTCCAAACAGATAAACTCTAATTCCGTTCCGATATATTTATATCGATTAATTAATCCGATTAATTAATCATATCAAATACAAAATAACATAATAAATTTCTCCAAGAAATAATTATATTCATGAATTAAATTAATCACCTGGTAATTTATTTAATTCATTAGGCCGTAAATTAATTTATCCAATAAATTAACTTAGCCATCCAATGTCCCAAAATCAATTAGACATTTAATGTCCAATAAATTAAATATCCAATATCTAATATTAATAATGAGAGAATAAGCTCGATTCATTCCGTCGTCAATCCTATTGCGCGACTCGGTAGGTCCGTCTCAGTGAGCAATGGGAGGAACCAAAGAGTAGTAGCACCACCTAGCCAGCCTGGCGGCCTACACTGTACCCCAACTGAGAACGAATGATTGGGATCATTCAAGAACCATTCTGTCGTGAATGCCAGTATACGTATAAACCCTTGTTTCAAATGTCCCGATCAAGATATAGGGTCACGATCAGTCAAACCCTATCTGTACTTGACGTTATGCATGCGTTAATGCAAATCGAGATCATCGAGCTCTCGTGTATCCAATACAACTAGCTCCAATGCTTTGGCCAAAGACTTATGATCTCATCTGCCAATAACCGCATAGGACATATAACCCGCTCACTAATGGGCGAAAGAATTCTATCTTGGTATTAAGTAGGACCTGCTACTTGCCCGTCAAGATGCACGTCGAGGTTGACCCCCACCTCCCAGTTTATAGGGTCGAACTACTCTAATGAAAATCTTGACGTCACAAGCACATCCCTACTAAATCCTCAAGTCTAAGGTTCATGAATACCTATCACAACCTTTCGATTCCATCATTGACTATCCGGGAGTGAAATTCGTGTGACGAATCGAGGGTGAGTCGGTTCGAGTATACTAATCCAATTAGCATACCTATAACGTGTGCTTTCACTAACCATTAGTGTTCGACAAGCACTCTCTATGTCAAAGAACACGTCATACAAGTTTTCACATAAACTTAACGCCCAGTCAAGTTTCATCGACTTGCGAACGATCAAGTATTTGAGATATAAACATTTCCAGTGCCGACCCCCTTATCCAATAAGGAGTGGAACGTTTTGCTATCAAATACACGGACTAGTTTCTATATGTATATTTACGAGTTAGGAATGCCAGTAACTACCAGTAAATAAAGAAACATCCATTGCCATATTAATGATTTACATAATTATAAGTACAATGCCCTCACTCAACATCCTCTGAGTGGCATTCGAGGGCATACTCCCACTACTACAAATATGACATTTAATGACAGAAATTTTATGACGTTTTGCCAAAAACGTCATTGTAATGTCTTTTCATGACGTTTCCAACAGCAAACGTCATAAATTTGGATTGGAGTTTAGTTTTATGACGTTTAGTAACAGTCATCGTGAATAATGAATTTAATGATGTTTAAAAACCATCATAAAATTTATGAAGTTTTATAAACGTCATACACTAGTTTTCCATGATGAATTCCGGACGTCATAGTAGATCTATTGACGAAAGTTTCTAAGTATCATTGAATATTCTTTCAATGACATTTGTTAAATGTCATAAATTGTAGGTGGGCCATGACAATACACAAGTATTGGCGCCTTAGCCTAATTCTCTGCCGCCCAATTTTTTTTCGGGAACTTTCTACTTTGGCAAAACAAGTCTGACCACCGCTACTGAAAACTTTCTAAGAAAATAAAAAAACGCCCAAAAAAACCTAGTTTCTCCTACGTACGCCGCCCTTCTCTCTCACCTGCGTTCGCGACCTTCCCAATCTGATTCAGAAATTTGCTTTCTTTCTCACACGATGCCACATCTGCTTCTCTTCCAGCGACCCCTGCTTCTCTTCCGGCCGAACGCAGTGTAAGCCTCATGCTCGATTTGTTCAATTTTTTTTTTTAATTTACGTCAATAGAGTTGTATGATATTTTTTAATTTGTTCGATTTGTGCTACTTAATTATTCAGTCTATAGAGTTGTATGATATTTGGATTTGGGTGATTCTTGTATGGTTGATGTTAACATTTCTTAGTAGTAAACTTTCCTCTACGCTGACTTCAACGGAGGAGATGAATTTTTTCATGTATTGAGTTTCTCCATCCTCAATTTTCTCGTGTTTTTGTCTAGGCGGTGTAGAGAAAGTAAAATATTAAAGCGTCACATAATATAAATATAAAATTAATAAAACATTAAAATGTCATTACATGTACATATAGCAACACTTGTTTAAAAGTGTCACAAAAAAAGTGTCACTATAAGGGTATTTTTCTAGTAGTGGGCAGATGCTTAAAAACTGGACAACCCCCACTTGGTGAAGAGAATGCAACAACAGTCATAGACAAAACCTATAGGTTTGATGACAATTCTATTTTGAATGCTTATGTGGTGATTGATTTTCCGAAGATGATGTTCTCTAGTTCGTGATCATTCTTTGGAATTCCAGATTCATCGCTACGTGACCAAGTCGGCTCCATCGTCGTCGCCTCCATCGTCGTCGCCTCCATCGTCTGTAAATATACTATATATATATATACTCTGTTTATCTGTTTATAATATATATATATATATATATTATAATTACATATACAATACAGACTAGTTGATTGTTATATATGTTGAATGCTATAATCTAGCTGTCTGCTGCTGTATTAGGTATGTTAGAAACATATAATATTCTACATGTATAATTACTATTTATTATTTATACCTTGCATAGTTATCAATAGCGCCCGTAGCGCTCGCTATAGCGAGTAGCGAAGCATAGCGAGGCTTCATCGCTATAGGGCGCTATGAGCTACACAGTTTTGGATAGCGAGCGCTATCCTCGCTATAGCCCCGATCGCGATAGCACCCAATAGCGGCGCTATTTCATATTCTGTGTTTTTTTTTCTGTAACAATTTTGTAGGTTGCCCTTTTCAATTCCAATAAAAATGTGTTTTCAGGTAACATAAACCTGAAAAAAATATAAAAGCCCAAAATCTGAATATATTTTTAGGTAAGATGACATTTATATTATGTTTTTCTAGTATTGGAATTGATGTTTTGTGTTATTTGAACTTATATCCATGTTATTTTTCAGTTTATGCATGAACTCTTGAATTGGATTTAGTATATAATATATATTATATATTTATGTACTTGTGGCGCTTCACTTCCAAATAGCCCTCGCTATTCGTTATAGCTATCGCTATAGCCGTAAGGGACCTTGTCGCTATGGAGCGCTATTCGCTATTAATAACTATGATACTTTGTCGACTAGTGTCGACTAGTCTACGACAAGTCACGGCTAGTCTACGACTCGACTTGTCGGACCCTCCATCGACTGGGATCGACTGGTCGACGTAAAAACCATGGTCTATTCACCCTGTAATAACTCTAAGAACAATTTATTATGCAGAACGTATAATTACAAGAGGTTTATGATAATGTTTTTTTTTTATGATTTTGTTTGTATATGAAACCTAAATATGTTACTGGTGTGATGGTTCTGTATTTGTGTTGTAAACACATGTGAGAAGCAAAAAGTGATATCTATTACCTTATAACAATTTTAATTCATGAGGTATCTTTCCCTTTGATTACCTTCATAACATTATATTTCCTGGCCTGCTATTTGCAAAAGCATATTTTGCAGTTCAGTTTTATCACTTTGAAAACTAGAAACTGCAGTGGAACCGGAACGCTGCAAACCAGTCTGGTTTTCGCGGTTTCTCGATTCCTAATTGATTGTCTTGAATGTATCTGCTCTTTGTGGAGAACTTTTCACATACTTGCAGGCTTTCCTAATTGATGCAACTGATTTATCCATAATATGCAACCCAGACCTCGCAATCAGGTTAACAATATGTGTGAGGCATCTCACATGCATCACCCCCCTTGGTGGCCTATGTAACACCCCGAGATATTCGGAATAATTACAGCGCCGTAAACCCTTTAAGTAAGGATTTACAAGGCTAATTTAAAGGAAATGTGAATATAATCTAATTGTACAACTGAAGTTCGAAATACAGATTTGATTCAACCGATCAAATGAGTTAACTTATACAACCATATCGAAATGACATTATTAAAACAGACGTACTCGAGTACTAAATGAACCAAGAAGACAAATCACAATAACAATAAACATCAACCACATCACTGAGCCATTTCATCGTCTCCGCTTGCATCGTGGTTGCTTCCCCGCTCCTCGGCTACCTGAACATCAAAACAATGTCCACCCCTGAAGGGGTTAGCAAAACAATGCTAGTACAAGTATCATAATACATAAATCATCAGTGCATCATAAAACATGCAAAACGGACTTCCGTCACCGGAATCCAACGATGTGAATCCTCACGATTCCATCAACACAGTACAGGGTAATCCAGCGATCCAGCGCCCTTGGTATAGATCCCCATGATGATCCCGTTGGACCAACGCATGGTGGAAAACCCGTCCAGCGATCCGGGCCCTCGGATAGATCCCCATGATGATCCCGTCGGACCAACACATGGTGGACATTCGATCCAGCGC
This sequence comes from Orobanche coerulescens, assembly GCA_033398695.1. Taxonomy (NCBI): domain Eukaryota; kingdom Viridiplantae; phylum Streptophyta; class Magnoliopsida; order Lamiales; family Orobanchaceae; genus Orobanche; species Orobanche coerulescens. The sequence goes on along the minus strand of CM065807.1, from coordinate 165,551,246 downwards.
CCTCAGCATAGATCCTCATGATCCCCTCGGATCATTTATACCATAAATCAATCAATTATGCATACATATATGCATTTCAATATGTTCATCAATACGAACAATTAACAACGAATACCACGAGAAATTACAGAAATACATCTCATATTCGACAAGATGAACAAAACCATAAGCATGATCAAAGTTTTAATATAAATCGAACTCGACATATGATACTTGCCTCGAAAATGGCAAGAATGGAAATACTCCAACAAATGACACGCGTACGTATGCCACCGCCCCTCGATCGTCCCCTATGCAAGGCTCGGACCTAAGAAATAATAAAGAATTCCTCTCAAGTCGTACGAATGTCTAATAATCCGGTTTACGACCGTAAGCTCTAAAAATGAATTCTGCCTGAACTACTTAGCGCGCGCTACGTACTATACGTAACGTGCGCTAAGCCTGCCCGTTAACGTACGCAAATGACCAGGTTTAGTGTGTGCTAGCTGTGTACTGACCGTCTTCTCTGAACAGCCGACTGCCCTACCTGATGATATAACGTACGTTACGTATCCAACGTAGCGCACATTATTCGTTCCCGATAGCGCACGTTAATATATACATCTTAGCGTGCGCTAATCGTGCATGGCAGTCACTACTGGGTAAAACTTGAGCTAAAGGTGATGAAAACTCATGAAATCCTCAGTGTTAATACATGCCAACTCCGTGCATATCATGCTCATACGGTTTATGAAATATCTTTATGGATTAAATGACTACGAGACACAAGGATACGTATCATCATTACTACATCATAATTCATCTCGATCCTCAAGAAAATATTCTAAGTTCCATTCATTCCAAGTCCCAAAACATATTATTCCTTACGTAAAACATACGAACTAGGAAATCTCCATATACTGGTCATGATCGGTTTTGAAGATACATAATATGCTTAGGAGTCCACATACTAAAAAGGTTCAATGGATCATACGATGAATAAGTGCCGAAACGTCGAAAATATCCTTCTAACACATGATGTTCGACTATTAACGAATCTGACTGACTAAATAAACATGATCAAACGTCCTTTAGAACATTACAAATATTGGTGAAGAATCACCTACCTCAAAATAGTGAAGAACAAGGAGGAAATCGAAGCAATCCAACGTCGAAGGCTTGAACACCAATCCTCAATGATCTACAATCTTCAACACGAGCTAGGATGCTGATATGAAGTGTTTAGGATGTAGAGAGTAATACTCTAAGTATAAGGATTCGGATGTGGGAAGAGAAAAGACTGAAAATACGAAAAGGATGTCATTCTATTTATAGAAAATGGTTATTAGCGCGCTAGTACATACTCGTAGCATGCGCTAACGGCCATCGACTTCATCAGACTCAGCACTTAGCGTGCGCTATTCTCATATCAGTAGCGTGCGCTAAGGCGTTGACTTGGCTTTTCCCGAAAGCCGTCCAGGTTCATCCCGACACAATCCGACCAAGATCCCCAGCCTGATCTCACCTACCACACGTCTCAATCATATTGACCACGTATAGCATTCGCTAAGGTTCCTTTGTAGTGTGCGCTATGGATCCATGTTAGCGTACGCTACACATAGACGATAGCGTGCGCTACATGCGCAGAATCACAATTTTTAAATCACATTCATGAAATCATATGCTCAACAACACCGGACTATGAGATACGAAGAATAATACTAAGATTATAGTGCAACAATTACAATATCACAAGTTCCCAAATACATATCAGAAATCTCGGGTATTACATCCTTCCTCCCTAAAAAGAAGTTTCGTCCCGAAACTTAAGATGAAAACAACTCTGGATATCTAGCCTTCATACTGTCCTCTGTTTCCCAAGTGGCCTCTTCAGCTCCATGTCGTGACCATTGTACTTTAACCAAGTGTATTGGTTTATTCCTCAATTGTTTGATCCGACTCTCAAGTATCTTGATTGGTCTCTCTTCGAAGGTGCCATCATTAGCTATCTCGATCTCGTCGAAATCAATGACGTGACTGGGGTCCGGTACATACTTCTGCAATTAGGATACGTGAAACACATTGTGAACGTGACTCAGCGATGGTGGTAAAGCCAACCCGTATGCTAAATCCCCAACTCTCTCTAGGACCTCAAATGGCCCGATATATCTCGGATTTAGCTTACCTCTCCTCCCAAAACGGAAAATCCCTCGTGTAGGAGACACCTTCAATAGTACATGGTCCCCAACGTCGAACTCTAGAGGGCGACGACGTACGTCTGCATAAGACTTCGCCGACTGCAGGCGTCAACAGTCTTTCTCGAATCAAAGCTATCTTCTCTTGAGTCTGAACTATCAATTCCGGTTCTGTCCCGATCAAGTCCGAAGAATCATCCCAGCACAGGGGTGATCGACATATTCTCCCGTAGAAAGCTTCAAATGGTGCCATCTTAATAGAAGCATGCCAACTATTATTGTAGGTGAATTCAATCAATGGCAAATGAACTTCCCAATCAGTTGACCAATCCAAAGCACAGGCTCTAAGCATGTCTTCTACTGTTTGTATAGTCCTTTCGGACTGACCGTCCGTTTGGGGATGATAAGCGGTGCTAAAGTTGAGCGCAGTCCCCAAAGCCCTCTGAACTGCCTTCCAGAAGTGCGACACGAAGCGACCATCTCAATCCGAAATAATGGTCTTCGGCGTCCCATGCAATCTGACAATCTCCGCAATAAATACTCGCGCCAATCTCTTGGGTCCCCATGTATCTTTAATTCCTAGGAAATGAGCCGACTTGGTTAGTCGATCAACTATAACCCAAATCATGTTCATTCCCGTTCTAGTCCTTGGCATACTGGTGATGAAATCCATCGAGATATCCTCCCACTTCCACTCAGGGATCGAAGTCGCTTTAACATTCCGAGTCGCTGATGTTCAATCTTAACTCACGACAAGTCAAACACTTGAAGCGTATCTGCACGTCCTTCTTCATATTCCCCACCGAAGTTTTGTTTAAGATCTTTATACATTTTATCACGCCTGGGTGAATAGAATAGGCGCGCTGTGAGCTTCCTTGAATTGTCCGTCTCAAATCATCATCATCGGGAACGCAAAATCGACTCAAATCTCAAAACTCCATCATCTTGTATCACGAATCACAGGGCCTTTCCTTTCTTTACTTCGTCACATAACCGAAGGATCGAGAATTGTTCATTGCTTAGATTTAATCTCTTCGACTAGTGATGAAGTCGGTTCCATCACATATAGTTGCCTCGATTCCCGGTGCCCATACTTCAATCCCTTTGCGGATCGGTTCCGCCGAATCTTTGGTTTGGGATGTAAGTGCTTCCAACACTCGAAGAGAAACAGGTTTACGGCTCAAAGCATCGGCTACTACGTTTGCTTTCCCCGGATGATAGAGAATCTCCAAGTCGTAATCCTTGATCAATTCCAGCCACCTTCTGTGCCTCATGTTTAATTCTTTCTGACTGAAAATGTACTTGAGGCTCTTATGATCTGTAAAGATCTGGCAACGAGTGCCATACAAATAATGTCGCCAAATTTTCAAGGCAAAGACCACAACTGCTAGATCCAGATCATGAGTCGGTAATTAAGCTCATACGGTTTCAATTGCCGAGAAGCATAGGCAATCACCTTATCCTTTTGCATCAACACACATCCCAGACCCTGATTTGAAGCGTCGCTGTATACCATGAATCCATCAGTTCCATCTGGTAACGCTAATATAGGTGCTGTTGTCAGTCTCTTCTTAAGTTCATCAAAACCAGTCTGGCATTTCTCATCCCACGTAAACTTTTGAGTTTTCTGCAACAGCTGAGTGAGCGGACGAGCAATTTTGGAAAATCCCTCTACAAAGCGGCGATAATATCCGGCAAGTCCTAGGAAACTCCGGACTTCTTTCACGTTACTAGGAACTTCCCATTCCAAGATTGATTCGACTTTCTTCGGGTCCACCTGAACTCCGTCAGCTGATATCACATGCCCAAGGAAAGTTACTTCCCTAAGCCAGAACTCGCATTTGAAAAGCTTTGCATATAGCTGTTCCTCCCTCAAGGTGCTCAAAACCACACGCACATGTTTGGCGTGCTCCTCTGCGTCCTTCGAATATATCAAGATGTCATCAATGAAGACGACCACAAATTTATCCAAGTATTCTAAGAATACCCGATTCATCAATTGCATGAATACCGCAGGAGCATTGGTAAGTCCAAATGGAATCACTACAAATTCATAATGCCTGTACCGGGACCTGAAAGCAGACTTCGGTACATCCGATTCCTTAATTCTAAACTGATGGTATCCTGATCGCAAGTAAATCTTCGAGAATACCGTTGCCCCTTGCAGTTGATCAAACAAGTCGTCGATCCGCGGTATAGGATACTTATTCTTGATCGTCATCATGTTGAGCTCCCTGTAATCATTACACAGTCGGAGGGGTCCGTCTTTCTTCCGGACAAAGAGAACGGGCGCTCCCCAAGGAGAAACGCTAGGTTGAATATAACCCTTCTGTGACAATTCCTCCAGTTGCTTCTTGAGTTCATACATCTCGGTTGGCGCCATGCGGTATGGTGCTCTGGAAATAGGAGCGGCTCCAGGCTCTAATTCGATAGTGAATTCCACCTCTCTCTGCGGAGGTAACCCAGGTAGTTTGTCAGGAAATACGTCGGAGAATTCATTCACAACTGGAATCGATGAGAGCTCTATTCCTTCCTCTTTCCTCATAGCATAGCACCAAAGTCCATGACATCCCTCCTTCAGTAATTTCACGGCTTTCATTGCTTTGATAAATTTTCCCGAGCTTCCCGGTCTCCATCCTTGGAATAAGTGTTCAGATCCGTCATCAGCAATGATAGAAATAACTCTCTTTCGGTAATTCAGAATAGCTCCATAACGGTTGAGCCAATCGTCTCCGAGAATTAAATCGTCACCGTAGATGTCAACTACAATAAGATTCGATAGCCAATCTCTCCCTCCTATAGACACTGGAAAATCCCTAGCTTCTAGGGTTCCCACAATTTTCTCTCCGCTCGGTAATCCCACAACATAAGGTTCACAATTATACAAGCACGAGATTTTCAAACGATTAACACAGTTCAAAGATATAAAAGATTGCGTAGCTCCCGAATCGAACAAGACACTAACTGGTTGCAAAAGGATCTGAATCGTACCTGATGAAACAGCTGTGTTTTGATCATCCTTCTTCATCTCGTAAATATGCGGAGGAACGGACCCAGCGTTGGATGCCTCTCTTTTCCCAACATTCTGCTGCGGGAAACCGCTCTGCTGTGTCTGGTTTACACTAGTGTCCTTCGGAACCGGTACAGGAGTGCGAGTGCCAAAAGATCTAGTCGCATTCCCACAAAATGTTGCGCGATGTCCTTCCTATCCACACTCGAAACAGGTCACAGCAGGTGCGAAACAGTCATGTCGAATATGCCCCGCTTTGCCACAGTTATAACATTTCTTCCCTGCGTCTGAAACGGTTGGTGCTGTCCGGAACTTCCTTCCTCCTCGAGAAGGATGCGGAGGCCTCCTGGATGAATGAAAAGAGGACTGGCCCCTGCGAGGCCCACTACTCTTATTCTCCGTGAAGTTGCCATCCACTTTCTGCTTCTTTGCTTCCGTCGATTTCTCTACTGCTGCCTCCTTCATATCATAGGCCAACGCCTTGTTCTGATACTCTCGCAAAGTGGTACATTCAAATCCGGACATATATTGCTGAATTTCCGGCTTCATTCGCATGTCAAAATGGAAAATACTCTCCGCCTCGGTCCTGACCAAGTGGCGCACATAAGTCAGCTGGTGATTAAAAGTCTTAATCACGTCCATCACAGATGCTTCTGAATTTTGTGGTGAGAAAAACTCCCGAACTCGGGCCTCTCTAACTGGGCGAGGACAATACTGCGCCTCCATCATTAATTTGAATTCCGTCCAGTCAACATTATGCTCTTCCGGTCGAATGGCCTCCCACCGGGCCGAAAGCCTCCTGTCGAAGATCTTGGGCGGCGTAACCTTTACATCGTTGGGACAGTTAATCCCTGCAAAAATCTTTTCTAATTCCTTCAGCCAGTGATCCCAAGAAAGCGTCTTAGCAGAACCGTCAAATTTCGGAGGATGCAATTTGATCACCACAGTAAGCCATTTATCTCCTCGATTATCCACGTTATGCTGTTGTCCCATCGCCGTCTGCATGCGATCCACAGCTTGAGCAAACTGGTTTATCTGGGCAACCACCTGCTGAAGCACTCCCGACACGTTAGGATCCGCATTATTATTTGCTGATCCCTGTTGTCCCCCGAAATGGGAATCCGTTCGGCTAGCGGTTATTTCTGGGGTAGACACTGAATCTTCTTGTCTCGCGTTTCCACGTCCGCGTCCACGACCGCATCCGGGTCCACGACCTCCTCTCAACATACTATAAACACAAATACTCAATATCCAGGGCAAACTTTCTAAAAGTACATCCATCAATGTTTACAAAACATGAATTAAATAAAATGGTAGAATTTGAGATTTAGGAAACTTACAACCACGGTCCACACGACGATGCTGGCTCAGTAGTGATGTTACGAACGACCAATAATCAAATAACGTAAACAGACCCAACTAACCCGACTGCCAAGATATCCATGAATATTAGCTCCGATACCATATTCTGTAACACCCTAAGATACTTGGAATAATTACAGCGCCGTAAACCCTTTAAGTAAGGATTTACAAGGCTAATTTAAAGGAAATGTGAATATAATCCAATCGTACAACTGAAGTTCAAAATACAGATTTGATTCAACCGATCAAATGAGTTAACTTATACAACCATATCGAAATGACATTATTAAAACAGACGTACTCGAGTACTAAATGAACCAAGAAGACAAATCACAATAACAATAAACATCAACCACATCACTGAGCCATTTCATCGTCTCCGCTTGCATCGTGGTTGCTTCCTCGCTCCTCGGCTACCTGAACATCAAAACAATGTCCACCCCCGAAGGGGTTAGCAAAACAATGCTAGTACAAGTATCATAATAGATAAATCATCACTGCATCATAAAACATGCAAAACGGACTTCCGTCACCAGAATCCAACGATGCGAATCCTCACGATTCCATCAACACAGTACAGGGTAATCCAGCGATCCAGCGCCCTTGGTATAGATCCCCATGATGATCCCGTCGGACCAACGCATGGTGGAAAACCCGTCCAGCGATCCAGCGCCCTCAGCATAGATCCCCATGATGATCCCGTCGGACCAACGCATGGTGGACACTCGATCCAGCGCCCTTAGCATAGATCCTCATGATCCCCTCGGATCATTTATACCATAAATCAATCAATTATGCATACATATATGCATTTCAATATGTTCATCAATACGAACAATTAACAACGAATACCACGAGAAATTACAGAAATACATCTCATATTCGACAACATGAACAAAACCATAAGCATGATCAAAGTTTTAATATAAATCGAACTCAACATATGATACTTGCCTCGAAAATGGAAAGAATGGAAATACTCCAACAAATGACACGCGTACGTATGCCACCGCCCCTCGATCATCCCCTATGCAAGGCTCGGACCTAAGAAATAATAAAGAATTCCTCTCAAGTCGTACGAATGTCTAATAATCCGGTTTACGACCGTAAGCTCTAAAAATGAATTCTGCCTGAACTACTTAGCGCGCGCTACGTACTATACATAACGTGCGCTAAGCTTGCCCGTTAACGTACGCAAATGACCAGGTTTAGCGTGTGCTAGCTGTGTACTGACCGTCTTCTCTGAACAGCCGACTGCCCTGCCTGATGATATAACGTACGTTACGAATCCAACGTAGCGCACGTTATTCGTTCCCGATAGCGCACGTTAATATATACATCTTAGCGTGCGCTAATCGTGCATGGCAGTCACTACTGGGTAAAACTTGAGCTAAAGGTGATGAAAACTCATGAAATCCTCAGTGTTAATACATGCCAACTCCGTGCATATCATGCTCATACGGTTTATGAAAGATCTTTATGGATTAAATGACTACGAGACACAAGGATACGTATCATCATTACTACATCATAATTCATCTTGATCCTCAAGAAAATATTCTAAGTTCCATTCATTCCAAGTCCCAAAACATATGATTCCTTACGTAAAACATACGAACTAGGAAATCTTCATATACTGGTCATGATCGGTTTTGAAGATACATATTATGCTTAGGAGTCCACATACTAAAAAGGTTCAATGGATCATATGATGAATAAGTGCCGAAACGTCGAAAATATCCTTCTAACACATGATCTTCGACTATTAACGAATCTAACTGACTAAATAAACATGATCAAACGTCCTTTAGAACACTACAAATATTGGTGAAGAATCACCTACCTCAAAGTAGTAAAGAACAAGGAGGAAATCGAAGCAATCCAACGTCGAAGGCTTGAACACCAATCCTCAATGATCTACAATCTTCAACACGAGCTAGGATGCTGATATGAAGTGTTTAGGATGTAGAGAGTAATACTCTAAGTATAAGGATTCGGATGTGGGAAGAGAAAAGACTGAAAATACGAAAAGGATGCTGTCCTATTTATAGAAAATGGTTATTAGCGCGCGCTAGTACATACTCGTAGCGTGCGCTAATGGATTACTGACTTCACTGTACTCAGCACTTAGCGTGCGCTATTCTCATATCAGTAGCGTGCGCTAAGGCGTTGACTTGGGTTTTCCCGAAAGCCATCCAGGTTCATCCCGACACAATCCGACCAAGATCCCCGGCCTGATCTCACCTACCACACGTCTCAATTATATTGACCATGTATAGCGTGCGCTAAGGCTCCTTTGTAGCGTGCGCTATGGATCCATGTTAGCGTACGCTACACATAGACGATAGCGTGCGCTACATGCGCAGAATCACAATTTTTAAATCACATTCATGAAATCATACGCTCAACAACACCGGACTATGAGATACGGAGAATAATACTCAGATTATAATGCAACAATTACAATATCAAAAGTTCCCAAATACATATCAGAAATCTCGGGTATTACAACCACTTCTCCCAATCATCCATTTATGCCTTTAGATAGTTAATAGCAACTTTTTTTGCTGCTGCATTTTCCACACTGATTGTCAACCCACACTGATCGTGAACACACTTTCAATCCCCCATTTATCAAACAATCCTCTAAGATTTTTCCTATAGTCATTCCATTATGATCAGGAATCAATTTAAAGTTCAAGGTTTTTCTATGAAGTGTAAAACCATGATCGATAAAATGAGCTGTGATGACCATATAGTTCAGAGTTTTACAACTGGTCCAGGTGCCCGTTGTCAAAGAGAGTGGGCGGGATTGTAACTCAACCGTTAATTCCGCCTTCTTAGTATCATACATCCTCAAAAAATTCTGAAAAATATTCTTCCTACAAGTAGGCAATCATCTCGGAGCTGAAACTTCCACAAAATGCCTGAATCCACTATTTTTAATAAAGCTAAACGACAACTCATCGATAACAATCATCCTGGTTGCAGCAACTCTCCTTCGACCAAGCAGCTGTTTTCAATGTTCTCACACCACCCACCATAATACAGTCACTAGTTAAGGCTTGTTGTCCTCCCTACTCTAGATTCAATCTATCCCCAAAATTTTTACAAACAGACTTAAGATGACTCCTAAGAGTACTTGTACCTACTCTGAAATCACACTTGAATTCAGTGTTACAATGAATGCCACTCTAATCCAACAACCTTCTCTTCCCCATCTACTTCATCACAAAGATGCGCAACATATCTGTCAAAACGAGGCCATACGTTATAGGTAAGTCGTGGTTCCTTCTTCAAGGCAGTCATCTTTCTCTTCCCTTTTACCGTAGTAGCACCCTTCTGTTGTTGGACTTCTTCGTCCTCAGATGGAACTTGCATGGTTTGATTATCATCACATGAATTCGAGCTAGACATAGTAATATGAAAAAAAAAGAAAAAAAACATATTATTCAGTTGGTCATCATCAATAATTCAATATTACAACCTAATAGTAATAGATTTCTCTATATAATGAAACACTAAATCTAAAATGAATATCAACCTTACCCTACCAATCACAAAGATTAAAAAAAATTAAGTATTAAGCGTTAAAACAAAATAACCTAAACAATAATGGAATTTATTAATATGTAAATATAAATATGTATACAAAACATAATAAAAATAACCTACAATATCCATTTTTCATCCTCCTTCAGACCTAGTTAACAAAGAACATGCTTTATCCTTTGCAATTATAATCAGATTTTTGAAGGAAAAAATCCAATCAAACTAATGATTAAGATAATAAATTGAGACGCAGAAAACACCTGGAAGAGAAAACATGATTTTTCTGCAGAAAAATGCTTTTTATAAGGATGTTAATAAGGTTACATGTTGTTTTTTCATATTAATTTGTGTTTGGTATATATCATAACATGGTAGCACCCTTAAGTCTTAAAGTCATGAATTTAATCTGTTTGAGTTTTTAAATATTGGTAGGTGTAAAGCAAGTATAAGTTAGCAATGATAAGAGCTGGATATCTTGGGACCCAAATAATCCTCAGTTTCAAGAAAAGGCTAAAGAATTTATTATTAATTCTAAGAAGTTTGCAAGGAATCCTGAGATGATCATTTGTCCTTGCGTAATCTGTAGAAACCGCTCTTCACAAAATGATGAAACATTATTGTTTCACCTAACTAAGTATGGATTTGATCCTACATATAAGGTCTGGGTCGCTCATGGTGAGCCAAATCTTATAGGAAGAAGTGCACAAGTTGATGAGTTTGTAACATCATATGATGTTCGTGAGGATTCTGAAATGTTAGAAGTTCATCAGATGTATGAAGATGTGTGTTTTAAGTTACCATTTCAGGTGAATCCACGAGTTTCTCGAATGTAGATGATATGTATCAAAAAAAGATTTCAGATGCTGAAGTTCCTCTGTACCCTAGTTGTACTAAGTACACAAAACTTTCAGCAACCTTAATCATGTATACATTGGAAGCTGAATCAGGTCTATCTAATTCTGGTTTTGATAAGATCATGAGTGTGTTTAAAGATATGCTACCGGAGGAAAATACTTTTCCGGAGTCACTATCCATAGTCAAGAAAACACTTAAAGATTTTGATTTAGGGTATGAGAAGATAGATGCATGTCTCAATAATTGTATTTTGTATAGGGGATAGGAATATAGAGACTTACATAAATGTCCTGAATGTAATGCTTCTATATAAAAAGTAAACCTACGTACTGGAAAGATAAAAGAAGGTGTTGCTGCAAAAGTATTACGTTACTTTCCTATAATTCCAAGACTTCAGCGGATGTTTCTTTCTGCATCCGTTAGTGAGCTGATACGAATTCTCCGGGAGAGGCGGATACATATCGTTCGGAGTGTGCGTAGGAATGTCGTAGCTGAAGATTTTTATGATTAGGGGTGTTTGTGGATGTATTTTGTGATGTAATATCGAATATGACGATGAAAATTCGAACAAACGAAAAAATGGAAGTAATATCGGAAAAAGTGACAATATCGATCAAGAAAACTTGAACGATCAAGAACAAGGGTTTATCGAATTAGACCTATAATTCGATAAGGTGATTTCTTCTCAAGACCTATTGAGAATCAATCGGATTAATACTCGAAAACGCGTCGAATAAAAATCAAGTTTCGGTAAAAATCATTTACCAAGAATAGAAAACACAATATGTATTCTTTCAAATTAAAATTCATAATACTCTCCTTTTACAAGGCTAAGTGAAGACTACTTATAGGAGTGAAGTCTTCAACTTAAGGAATCAAACAAAAAATAAAATAATTCAAAGATTACAAAATCTTTGAATAATCAAAACAAATCAAATAAAATACAAACAAGAAACATCAATCACAAAATATGGGAACACAATCCCTAAAATAAGTAAAGAAAGGAAAAGAGAAGACAAAACACACAAAAATCAGCAATTAAAAAAGTAGGGTCGTTTGCCGGATACGGCCGTGTCGCTGACACGGCCATGGCGCGCTCGGCCGGCGCGATGACTCGACCGTGTCCAATCGACACGGCCGCGCGCGACAGGACGTCCGAGGCGACTCGTCCGACGGTGACTCGGCACGGCGCGGCGCCGACAAGGGCGTGCGTGGCCCGATCGTGTCTGGAACACGGTCGGCCGTCGTGGCGATCGATTTTGGCTTATCGGAAGAGTTCGACTCGGCCGTGCTGCATAACACGGTCGAGTCACGTGGGCGATGACTTTTGCATTTCGGACGAGTGCCGCACGAGCCGTGTCGACGACGCGGTCGGTCCGGCCGTGTTTCGGTATTTTCCGGAGTGCGATATTTTCCTAGAGGCTCGACATTTTCGTGACAGCGACATTTTCCACAGTTGTGTCATTTTCCGCCTTGTGTCCGTTTTCTCGCCTAAAAATGTTGACGTACGTGCATGACGCGTTGTAAGGTCATTTACGTCGATCTTTGCTTCGGTTTCTTTATTCGGACTATTCAATTCCATATCATCCCCTCCCCCTTTAAAGGGAATTGTCCTCAATTCCGAACTTCCTCCGTCATCAAGATAATTAATCAAAGCCTCCAAGTACTTGATCTCGAAAATGTCCGCAGTACGTACATGACCCAAAATCTTGAGACGATAGGTAGTGGGGGCCCCTCGAGAATCACCAACAAAATAACTATCATTATTAATAAAATAATAATAATTACTCCGCCAGGTAATACCGATATCATGAAATGAGTGGACATCTGAAATGGGACGCACGGTTAATTTCACATCGGGCTCATCCTCCAGAATTGGAAACACTGATAATTCCACATCGGGTTCATCATCAAGAATGGGAAACACATGATTTATAACGGACTCCTCTTCGTCAACTGGTTCTGCATCAAAGACCGGTGGCCCTTCATAATCCGACCCAATTTCCATGACACTAAAAGGCTCCTCATCATTAAAATAATTTGGTCCGTTTTGGTCAATTTGGCCAACACAACCAACTGACCCATGCTCAAAGTAGCAAGATCCAGGTTCGTCGACTAGGGAGACACGGCTCAACTCATCTTCTTCGTTGAATTGCTCCATTGAAAACTCTATCTTGTCTACTTCATTAAAAATGGTGGTAGGGACATCGTCTTCGTCAAAAAAAACTTCACTGGAAATTCTTCGATGAAAAAAAAATCTTTGATCAAAGGTTGGCGGAGGGGCGTCGAAGGATTGGTGGTGGGGAAACAACGACTGGTGATAAGATGCTGCTTTGAACCTTCGCTTGAAATATTTTCTGAATTTTTGCCAATCTGTAATTTTAGGCTTACGTTGTTGTGAACGGGACTGTTTCAATTTTTGCCACCAGAAGGCGGCGCTACCACGGAGGCGCTTTGTCACCAGCGAAACGCGGCGGTTGATTGGGGCAGCCTTGAAGTCCGCATGCTCCTCACAAGCATGGAGCCAATCCATGCACGCATCTGGATTACTAGATCCGTGGAACTCCGGTATGCTGCGGAATTTAGCCAAGAAATCAATATCGTTGGCGTCGTCTCTGCGTCTTGCTTGCATATGTTGCTCCGGTAAGCCGTTTAGTGCATCACGGAGTTTGATCAAGAAATCGAGATCGAAAAAATCCATAACAAGAATCAAGAGATAGTTTTTCACAAGAAATCGTTGAAGAAAACCCAAGGAGATGACCCTGGGCTCCGATACCACTTATGATACGAATTCTACGGGAGAGGCGAATACGTATCGGTCGGAGTGTATGTAGGAATATCGTAGCGGAAGTCTTTTTATGATTAGGGGTGTTTTGGATGTATTTTGTGGGAGTAATATCGAATATGACAATGAAAATTCGAACAAATGAAAAATGGAAGTAATATCGGGAAAAGCGATAATATCGATCAAGTAGACTTGAACGATCAAGAACACGGGTTTATCTAATTAGACCTATAATTCGATAAGGTGATTTCTTCCCAAGACCTATTGAGAATCAATCGGATTAATACTCGAAAACGCGTCGAATAAAAATCAAGTTTCGGTAAAAATCACAAGTATCGTTTGGAGTGTGCGTAGGAATGTCGTAGCGGAAGTCTTTTTATGATTAGGGGTGTTTGTGGATGTATTTTGTGATGTAATATCGAATATGACGATGAAAATTCGAACAAACGAAAAATGGAAGTAATATCGGAAAAAGTGACAATATCGATCAAGAAAACTTGAACGATCAAGAACAAGGGTTTATCGAATTAGACCTACAATTCGATAAGGTGATTTCTTCTCAAGACCTATTGAGAATCAATCGGATTAATACTCGAAAACGCGTCGAATAAAAATCAAGTTTCGGTAAAAATCATTTACCAAGAATAGAAAACACAATGTGTATTCTTTCACATTCAAATTCATAATACTCTCCTTTTACAAGGCTAAGTGAAGACTACTTATAGGAGTGAAGTCTTCAACTTAAGGAATCAAACAAAAAATAAAATAATTCAATGATTACAAAATCTTTGAATAATCAAAACAAATCAAATAAAATACAAACAAGAAACATCAATCACAAAATATGGGAACACAATCCCTAAAATAAGTAAAGAAAGGAAAAGAGAAGACAAAACACATAAAAACAAAGAATTAAAAAAGTAGTGGGCCGGGACACGGCCGTGTCGCTTGACACGGCCGTGGCGCGCATCTGGACGGCAGTGACTCGGCCGTGTCGACCGGCACGGCCGCGCGACAGGACGTCCCGACAGTGACTCGCCCAAGCAGTGACTCGCACGGCGCGGCCGACAAGGACGTTCGGCGTGGGCCCGATCGTGTCTGGAACACGGTCGACGCTGGCGTCGGTTTTGGCTTATCCGGAAGAGTTCGACTCGACCGTGCCAGACAACACGGTCGAGTCCTGTGGGCAGTGACTTTTGCATTTCCGGACGAGTGCTGCACGGGCCGTGTCGGACTACGCGGTCGGGTCCGGCCGGCAGTGCTCGGCATTTTCCGGCAGGTGCGATATTTTCCGACAGGCTCGACATTTTTCGGCAGGCGACGACATTTTCCGTCAGGTTGTGTCATTTTCCGGCTTGTGTACGTTTTCTCGCCTAAAAATGTTCCCGTACGTGCATGACGCGTTGTAAGGTCATTTACGTCGATCCTTGCTTCGGTTTCTTTATTCGGACTATTCAATTCCGTATCATCCCCTCCCCCTTTAAAGGGAATTGTCCTCAATTCCGAACATCCTCCGTCATCAAGATAATTAATCAAAGCCTCCAAGTACTTGATCTCGAAAATGTCCGCAGTACGTACATGACCCAAAATCTTGAGACGATAGGTAGTGGGGGGCCCTCGAGAATCACCAACAAAATAACTATCATTATTAATAAAATAATAATAATTACTCCGCCAGGTAATACCGATATCATGAAATGAGTGGACATCTGAAATGGGACGCACGGTTAATTTCACATCGGGCTCATCCTCCAGAATTGGAAACACTGATAATTCCACATCGGGTTCATCATCAAGAATGGGAAACACATGATTTATTACGGACTCCTCTTCGTCAACTGGTTCTGCATCAAAGACCGGTGGCCCTTCATAATCCGACCCAATTTCCATGACACTAAAAGGCTCCTCATCATTAAAACAATTTGGTCCGTTTTGGTCAATTTGGCCAACACAACCAACTGACCCATGCTCAAAGTAGCAAGATCCAGGTTCGTCGACTAGGGAGACACGGATCAACTCATCTTCTTCGTTGAATTGCTCCGTTGAAAACTCTGTCTTGTCTACTTCATTAAAAATGGTGGTAGGGACATCGTCTTCGTCAAAAAAAACTTCACTCGAAATTCTTCGATGAAAAAAAAATCTTTGATCAAAGGTTGGCGGAGGGGCGTCGAAGGATTGGTGGTGGGGAAACAACGACTGGTGATAAGATGCTGCTTTGAACCTTCGCTTGAAATATTTTCTGAATTTTTGCCAATCTGTAATTTTAGGCTTACGTTGTTGTGAACGGATGTTTCAATTTTGCCACTGTAGCGGCGCTACCGCGGAGGCGCTTTGTCACCAGCGAAACGCGGCGGTTGATTGAGGCAGCCTTGAAGTCCGCATTCTCCTCACAAGCATGGAGCCAATCCATGCACGCATCTGGATTACTAGATCCGTGGAACTCCGGTATGCTGCGGAATTTAGCAAAGAAATCAATATCGTTGGCGTCGTCTCTGCGTCTTGCTTGAATATGTTGCTCCGGTAAGCCGTTTAGTGCATCACGGAGTTTGATCAAGAAATCGAGATCGAAAAAATCCATAACAAGAATCAAGAGATAGTTCTTCACAAGAAATCATTGAAGAAAACCCAAGGAGATGACCCTGGGCTCCGATACCACTTATGATACGAATTATCCGGGAGAGGCGAATACGTATCGGTCGGAGTGTATGTAGGAATATCATAACGGAAGTCTTTTTATGATTAGGGGTGTTTTGGATGTATTTTATGGGAGTAATATCGAATATGACAATGAAAATTCGAACAAATGAAAAATGGAAGTAATATCGGGAAAAGTGATAATATCGATCAAGTAGACTTGAACGATCAAGAACAAGGGTTTATCGAATTAGACCTATAATTGGATAAGGTGATTTCTTCCCAAGACCTATTGAGAATCAATCGGATTAATACTCGAAAACGCGTCGAATAAAAATCAAGTTTCGGTAAAAATCACAAGTATCGTTCGGAGTGTGCGTAGTAATGTCGAAGCGGAAGTCTTTTTATGATTAGGGGTGTTTGTGGATGTATTTTGTGATGCAATATCGAATATGACGATGAAAATTCGAACAAACGAAAAATGGAAGTAATATCGGAAAAAGTGACAATATCGATCAAGAAAACTTGAACGATCAAGAACAAGGGTTTATTGAATTAGACCTACAATTCGATAAGGTGATTTCTTCTCAAGACCTATTGAGAATCAATCGGATTAATACTCGAAAATGCGTCGAATAAAAATCAAGTTTCGGTAAAAATCATTTACCAAGAATAGAAAACAAAATGTGTATTCTTTCACATTCAAATTCATAATACTCTCCTTTTACAAGGCTAAGTGAAGACTACTTATAGGAGTGAAGTCTTCAACTTAAGGAATCAAACAAAAAACAAAATAATTCAAAGATTACAAAATCTTTGAATAATCTAAACAAATCAAATAAAATACAAACAAGAAACATCAATCACAAAATATGGGAACACAATCCCTAAAATAAGTAAAGAAAGGAAAAGAGAAGACAAAACACACAAAAATCAGCAATTAAAAAAGTAGGTTGCCGCCGACACGGACGTGTCGCTGACACGGCAGTGCGATCATATCGGCAGTGACTCGATCGTGTCCAACTGACACGGTCGCGGCGCGACAGGGACGTCCGACAGCGACTCGTCCGACAGTGACTCGGCACGGGCGCGGCGCTGACAAGGACGTTTGGCGTGGGCCCGATCGTGTCCTGGAACACGGTCGGGTCGTCAGGGCAGTCGGTTTTGGCTTATCCGGAAGAGTTCGACTCGACCGTGCCAGACAACACGGTCGAGTCCTGTGGGCAGTGACTTTTTCATTTCCGGACGAGTGCTGCACGGGCCGTGTCGGACGACGCGGTCGGGTCCGGCCGGCAGTGCTCGGCATTTTACGGCAGGTGCGATATTTTCCGGCGGGCGACGACATTTTCTGTCAGGTTGTGTCATTTTCCGGCTTGTGTCCGTTTTCTCGCCTAAAAATGTTGTCGTACGTGCATGACGCGTTGTAAGGTCATTTACGTCGATCCTTGCTTCGGTTTCTTTATTCGGACTATTCAATTCCGTATCATGAGCAGTTAACATGGCATTCTAGTCATCATAGTCAAGATGGTAAGATGCGGCATCCTATGGACTCAGTTTCTTGGAGTTCCATAGATAAAAAATACCCCGAATTTGCATCAGATCCGAGGAATTTAAGATTTGGACTTGCAACTGATGGGTTCAACCCTTTCAGCAATCTTAGCTCCACACACAGTCTTTGGCCAGTTATCTTAGTCATCTATAATCTTCCACCAAATGTGTGCATGTCTTCCGAAAACCTGATGCTAAGCTTACTTATTCCAGGCCCTAAACAACCAGGAAATGACGTTGATGTATACTTGCAGCCCATTATAGATGATCTAAAATTGTTGTGGGATGGTATTGATATGTATGATGCATATACTAAAGCCATGTTTAACCTTAGAGGTATCCTATTATAGACCATTAATGATTTCCCGGCTTTTGGTAATTTATCTGGGTTGACTAATATAGGGGAATTTGCTTGTCCTGTATATGGGCCTGAAACGTGTTCTTACTGGCTGCCACTTGCTCAGAAGACTATCTATGTGGATCATAGAAGATTTTTGCCATCAAACCATATGTTTCAGAGAAAACCTAAGTGGTTCAATGGGAAAAAT
The DNA here is from genome assembly GCA_033398695.1 of Orobanche coerulescens. Taxonomy (NCBI): domain Eukaryota; kingdom Viridiplantae; phylum Streptophyta; class Magnoliopsida; order Lamiales; family Orobanchaceae; genus Orobanche; species Orobanche coerulescens. Next base: position 165,532,778 of record CM065807.1, on the reverse strand, counting down.
GAGAGAAGGGTGCGGCCAAAGATCTTTACAGGGAGAGATACGATTCATGCTTTAGTTGGGTTCACAAATAAGTGGGGGAAAAAAAAGAAAAAAACAGAAGAAGCTTAAAAAGGGAGACCCAACAAAGTTATTAAAAAAGAAGTCCTTATTTTTCGACTTGCCGTATTGGGAGGTCAGAGTTATATTCTTACTATTATTTACTACTCTAATTCAATAAGATTCTGATGAAACATTATAATTAAGTTTGATACGTATTTTGTTTGCTAACTATAGGAACTACTTGTGCGACATAATTTGGATGTTATGCACATTGAAAAAAATGTCTGTGAAAGTGTTTTAGATACACTCTTAGATGTGAAGGGAAAATCTAAAATTGGGGCAGATTCACGTAGAGATCTAGAATTACAATAATTAATGGAAGATGTTGTAGTAGAAGCAAGAGCAGAAAAGTTAGATCCTTCTGGTGCTTACACCTTTACAAAGCTTGAGAAGGAAAAATTTCTTTGGAGGCTATGGATGCAAATGTTTCCTGATGGATATTGCTCTAATATTGGAAACTGCATCAAGATTACATCTGGAAAAATTCTAGGGATGAAGTCTCATGATTACCATGTCCTAATGCAACAACTATTGTCTATTTCTATTAAGGGGCTTTTACCTAAAGGGTTACGAAAATCATTATTTCGTTTATCTGCATTTTTTCACGAGTTGTGTCAAAGAGTAATTGATAAGAAAAGATTAGAGGAGCTGGAAGATGAAATTATTGAGACCTTGTGCTTGTTCGAGAGGTACTTCCCTCCATCATTTTTCTCCATAATGATTCACCTTACAATTCATATAGGAAGAGAAGCGAAATTATGTGGTCCTGTCCATTACAGGTGGATGTACCCTTTTGAGAGGTATTATTTAGTGCTTATAACTTTCATCATAAACTATATAATGGTTGTTATATATGTAATATCCGACTGTAACTTTTCATTTTTTTACCTGTCATTGTATTATTCGGATAATATGATTATCATGAATCGTTGCATTTAGTATTACGTCGTGGTATTAGAGATTTGAATATCATATCGTTGTTCTTTCATTTCATATGTGATGATTCGATGTTAATTAGAGTGTTGCATTTTCGAATTTTTCTGTTAATGTAGCGTACGCTACACAGTAAGATTAACGTACGCTAATCCTGTGCATTAGCGTGCGTAAGGTTTCCTCGGTTGCGTACGCTAAGAGGGAATCTGGCAGCAGTTGACTTCAGCACGTGCACTCCTTAACCGTTAGCATGCATGTGATCTAAGTCTGAGCTGTCGTGTCGGTGAGAATCTACTTTTATTAGCGTGCGTAACGCATTTATCATTAGCGTGCGCTAACGGCGTGCGATAATTCAAGACAGTAGCCTCTGTAAGCCGCTTACGTACGTAATATCGACCGGATAGCGTACGTAAGTTCATTAGCGTACGCTAATCTGTCCCGATAGCATGCGCTAAGTCTGCACAGTCTATTTATAGGACCAGCCTGTTTTTCATTTCTTCACAACCCCAAACCGAATTTCTCTCTTCACATATCATACCTCTGCACTACCAAAACGATATCAACCTTCACCAACTTGTTTCTAAGCCTTGAATCTTGGAGTGGAGCTCATTTCCTTGGAGATTTGGAGTTTTTTTGAGCTTGGAATATATTCTCTCATAGCATTGAAGTTGTTCTTCATTTCTGGAGGTAGGTGTGCTTTCTTCTCTGCATTGTTTTCTTATGTTGATGATTAATGACGAATTATACTTCACCTAGAGTTAGATTAAGCAAGTAAAACATGGTTATAATTAACTCTTTAAACACTTCTTGATGAATATGATAAATGAGGGTTTAGATTAGAGGAGTTCTTGATATTGTAGTAATGGTAACCATGTTTGTAGTTATCATTACTCATCTTCTGGACGAATTTAGCTCAGTAGGACATTGTTGGATCGGTTAGCTTCATCATAACTGGATTTAGTCAAGAACTTGATATCATAAAGTGTTTAAACACCAGTTTAGGTATTTATTTACCTTGAGAAGAACTTGATAATGTTAAAGATAAGATTAGATGATCTAGTTCAGAAATCTTAGAAGCTTTAACAAATCATATTTGTTCAGTTTCACAAGTCTTTGAAGAATGATAAGGATCTTACAACAATAACTTTTTATTAATCTATTGTGTTGATAACTTAGAATGTGGTTCATCATCATGCTAAATAGATAGTGTTCTTAAGTAGATGATGTTGTTTATAAATGATACTATCATGGTAGATTGAGTATCAAATTCATTATGACTATCCTTTTATAATAGGAGATGTTGTAGAACATGAGAACTTGATTTAAACCAATTTTATTGGCAAATTGAAGATGTTTTGTTCATGGAATAACTAGAGAATTACAGGACACTTTTGGTATGGTAATCCGATTTTGGAAGATGAATTAGTTGTAATGAAACCTTTCATTAATCGTTAAGGTATTCATCAAGGGGGGGATGAATTATTCGAGTAGGTTGCGGGCGTCGTTTCCTACGAATTGATATTAATATTATGTGAATATGTTATTGATTGAATTACGTTTCATTCAAGGTTGCTTGCTCGATTGAGTATTTTAACCGAGGATACCATCCGTTTGATCATTTGGAGAAGGACTATCTTTCGCTTACGGATTTGAGGCAAGTTATCTTGCTTGGTTATAATGATGATTAGATTCTTCTGATGGTTATATCTTTCATATGTATGAATTGTTCATGAAATGTTTGTCGTGATTTGATATTGTCCTTGACGTTATTCCGATTTCTTCATGGGGTTGCATTCCCAAGTACGTCGTTTTGAATCATTGATCTCGTTGGCCATATTTTCACTTCGGTGAGTCTTTCTTGATCCTTAATCGGATATGTGATTTGTTGAATTCGTTGTCATGTTGTATCGTGACATATCCGGAATCATATCTGCGTTCCGATCGGTCATTGTGTAGGATTTTTAGCCAGGCACATATATAGTCATGCGTGGATATTATTCCTCATTGGACTATGCACACGGGACGTAGTTTCGTGAGGCTAATTAGGTACATTGTCCCACGTATATTTCTGGATTCCGTATACGGGGCGGACATGTACACGGACACATTTCCGGATCGGGCGTACTGTGATGTCCATCTTTGAGCCATACTATAAATCGTCCATAGTATTGGATGCTTGTGACTGTTCGTTTCATACGCCCGAGGGGTATGATTGATAGTCGGAATGATTTCTTTGAAATCTATATATGTGAATTGTATATGTCAGAAGAATTGATTATCATGTATATCTGACCCTGTGTTGGGCGAAATACTTGTATTGTATTTTAGGTCGAGGCAAGGGCAAGGCACGGGAAGAGCATGTCGACGGCGAAGGGTTCGAGGGATACTAGTTCGGGGGGCCCCACATCTCTTGTTGTCCGGTTATGTTAAACCGTGTTATGTTATTTCCTGTTTCATTTAAATTGCTATTTGGTTGTATTTGGCATTTGAAGTATTTTCCATCTCCATATGGTTTATACTTGTTTTTGGATCCTGTGTATTGTAAGGCCGTTGGCCATGTTTTAATAAACTCCTAATCGGAGTAATGACTATTCATTGTGGTTCGGTATCACAAATAATATTTGTTTAATCTGTTTTGAATATCGCCTGGTGGGTCCTAGTGTGGGATTCACGGCACTGTAATAGCCACTTTTTGGGGTGTTACAAAAGATGGTATCGGAGAGTTGTTTTTTTTTTTTTTTTATGAGTCATTGAGAAATGAACTAGTATCAAGAGACCTTCGTGTCACGTGTGACCTGTGCAAGCGCCTTACCCTACGAGCCAAATACGGTATGTACTTTATGAGCCATGATTTAATTACTGGCATGATATTGATATCAGTATGGGTCTCCTTGTTGATCATGTTATTTCGAGGAATTGTGACAGGATTTATCTGATTGATAATCCGAGGTAAATGCTGAATTTATTATACAGTTGAAATTGTTCGACTTCACACCGATATGATATTCGGTGCAACATTTGTGGTATCGCTAACCATTTTCCTTGAATATGTGATTCCTTGTTGCTATTAACTTAGCATGAATTTTAGTATCTTGAACTGTACTTATGGTTATCATTATGATTGATTCTTTCAGTATGGAAAGAAACCTGAGGGGTCGTGGCAGAGGGGGACGAGGCCGCGGAAGGGGCCGAATCCCGATACCTCGAGCCAACAGACGCGCGAATGCGGATCAGAGTTCCGCAGACAGTGGTTCACCTTCTAGGGAACAATCGCACCACAGTGGGCGCGGGGATGCGTGTGTCGATCCTTACGTCGTAATGCAGGGCATGATGACACAGATGACCCAGATGGGTCAACTAATGGAAGCTATGCAGAGGGCCGCTACTGGCCAGCAGCAGGGGGCTCATCCTCCTCCTGTGATTGGCGGACCCGTGAGTCGAATTATCAGCGACATCTCTCGCCAGCGACCACCGACTTTTGAAGGCTCCTCTGAGCCTACTGACATTGTGCATTGGATCGAGCATTTTGAGAAACTTTTCCAGATGGTGGACTGCCCGGAAGAGTAGTAGCCGCGTATTACCTTGGCAAAGGCGCTCACACCTGGTGGCTTTCAGTAAGGCCAGCTGATGGTGTTTATACTTGGGAGGAATTTAAAAACCTCATGCTAGACCGTTACTACCCAGGGCCACTCCGCGAGGCCAAACTGTCAGAACTATTGAACTCCGACCCGTCTGAAGACGATGATGTATTATCTATTGCTGAGAAATTCCAGGCACTCCTTTCTTTTGCCACGACAATTATTCGAACAGAGGCCGACAAGATCAAATACTTTCTCAAGAGGCTTAAACCCCGAATGAGAATGCAGCTGTTGAATCACCACTGTACTACCTTACCAGAGTTCATCGAGAAGGCTCTGGAGTACGAACTCACCGCGAAGGAGATTTCCAAGAAACAACCCCAGTCCAACAACAAAATGTCCAAGAACCAGAACCAGACTGAGAGTAATCGGGGGACATTCAGGAAGCCACAGTCATTGCCAAACCCTTCTGATCGACCACCCATGGCATAAAAGCCCGCCGGATCGCACTCTCGAGCGGTTCCCTCTTCCGTGGTGTGCCACAACTGTGGGGGCCAGGGGCATATCAACTTCAATTGCCCAAAGCCTGCCATCACATGCCATACTTGTGGGAAGAATGGTCACCGTGCTCGTTTTTGCAGGAGTGGGCCCGGACATGATCCAGTGGCGTCTCATGCTCCAGTTCAATCTTCTGTCCAGAACCGGACGCCTCCGTCCGCTTCCTATCAGACCACCGGGGCGAATAGGGGAATGGGCCGTGGGAATCAAAGTGGTACACCTGGTGCCGGTACTGCGAAACCCAGGATTTACGAGATGAAGAAAGCTGACGATCCCGAGGCCAGCATGATTTCAGGTATACTCGAGATCCACTCCCAGCCTGTATGTGTTCTTTTTGATACCGGTGCTTCACACTCCTTTATATCTTCTTCTTGTTTAAGTCGTTTGCCTCTAGACCATGTTATCAATTGTGAGCCCTACGTGATTGGTCTACCTGATGGTAGAAGAATTATTGGAAATCGTGAAGTCCAGATCGTCCCGATTCGTTTGAACGACCGTGAGTGGTTGTCAAATCTGATTGTAGTCGATCTACCTAAGGATGATATAATCTGGGGTATCGATTGGATGGATCATCACGATGCAATACTCAGTGTCCGCAAACGGATGGTTACCGTCACTTCTGATGATGGATTCGAGTGTATTTTTTCGAGGCGATAATCCCAGTCGTTCTGGGAGAGTCATCAGCGCTATGAAGGCAGTGAAACTGCTTAATCAAGGTGGTATTGGTTATTGGTGCTACATGACCAAAACAGCAGATCGACCAGTTGAATTGGCCGACATTCCGGTAGTCCGAGATTACCCCGATGTATTTCCAGACGAGTTACCAGGCTTACCTCCTCATCGTGACGTGGAGTTTATTATTGAGTTAGAACCAGGTACGTCCCCACTCTCAAAAGCACCGTACCATATGGCTCCGACTGAGATGCAAGAATTGAAGAACCAGCCTGAGGAGTTGACTGACAAAGGCTATATTCGACCTAGTGCATCCCCTTGGGGAGCACCAGTGTTATTCGTACGGAAGAAAGATGGATCTCTACGCTTATGTATTGATTACCGTGAGCTGAATAGGGTAACCATCAAGAACAAGTATCCCTTGCCTCGTATTGATGATTTATTGGACCAACTTCAGGGAGCTGCCATGTTTTCTAAGATCGACTTGGGATCTGGTTATCATCAGCTGAGGATTCGAGAGTCTGACATTTCAAAGACAGCATTCCGTACTCGCTATGGGCATTATGAGTTCGTGGTGATGCCATTTGGATTGACTAATGCACCGGCAGTATTCATGGAGTTGATGAATCGAGTTTTTATTAACTACCTAGATCGCTTTGTAGTCGTTTTCATAGACGACATTCTGATTTACTCTCGCGACCACGAGGAGCACGAGCGTCACCTCCACCAAGTTCTCGATACTTTGAGGCGGGAACAACTTTATGGGAAATTTTCTAAGTGTGAATTCTGGATGCCTGAGGTTGTCTTTCTCGGGCATGTGATATCAGCCGAAGGGGTGAGAGTGGACCCACAAAAAGCGGAAGCCATTCGAGATTGGCTACCATCGAAGAACGTGAAGGAAGTTCGTAGTTTCCTCGGCCTAGCAGGTTACTACCGACGGTTCGTAGAAGGATTTTCTAAAATTGCGCAACTAATGACTAACTTACTGCGAAAGGACAAGAAGTATTTGTGGTCAGAAACATGTCAGAAGAGTTTTGATGAGCTCAAGAGTCGATTGATTTCGGCCCCTGTTTTGGTCTTACCAAAAGGAACGGAAGGATTTGTGGTGTATAGTGACGCGTCGAGACAGGGTCTGGGATGTGTACTAATGCAGGAAGGGAAAGTGATTGCCTATGCATCGAGACAATTGCGACCCTATGAAGTTAACTATCCGACCCATGACTTGGAGTTAGCAGCCGTGGTGTTTGCTTTAAAAATCTGGCGTCACTATCTTTATGGAATTTCCTGCCAGATCTTTACAGACCACAAGAGCCTAAAGTACATTTTTACTCAGAAAGAGTTAAACATGAGACAGAGAAGGTGGCTAGAATTAATCAAGGACTATGATATCGAGATCCTTTATCATCCGGGTAAAGCAAATGTGGTTGCCGACGCATTGAGCCGTAAAACCGTGCAAGAGCAGATGCTGAGCCGTTTGACAGCACAGAGAGAGTTGCAGTTGGACCTTATGAGGTCAGAAATTGAAGTTTGGTTACAGCGTGTTCAGGGACAACTTTGCACCCTTGAGATTTCTTCGTCTCTTGATGATATGATCAAATCGAAGCAAGTTACGGACCCATTCTTATCTCGAGTTCGGGATGAAGTAAACCAGGGGAAAGCCCCTGGATTCGTGATCCACGAGGATGGATTGATACGTTTTAGAAATCGAGTTTGTGTACCCGCTGACGAAGAGTTGAGGAACTCTATCATGAGAGAAGCCCATGCTACCCCGTACTCTATTCACCCGGGCTCTAGCAAAATGTATAAGGATTTGAAGCAGAATTATTGGTGGGGGAATATGAAACGTGAGGTTTCCAAATTCGTTTCGAGATGTTTGACCTGTCAGCAGGTTAAGATTGAGCACCGACTGCAGAATCTCGAAACCGCTCCCGATTCCCGAGTGGAAATGGGAGGACATATCTATGGATTTTATCACTAGCTTGCCGACGAGTCGTCGAGGAATGAATACGATTTGGGTGATTGTGGACCGTCGACCAAATCAGCCCACTTCTTGAGATTAAGGACACGTGGGGCCCCGAGAGATCGCCCACTGTTTATTAAGGAAATTGTGAGACTACACGGTACCCCAAGAGCATTGTATCGACCGTGACGGCGATTTGTGTCACACTTCCGGAAGGCGATTCATCGTGCGATGGGCACGCAGTTGAATTTCAAGACGGCTTTTCATCCACAGATCGATGTTCAATGAGAGAACCATCCAGACTCTAGAGGATATGTTGAGAGCATGTGCTCTTGATTGGAAGAACGATTGGGAAGCCCAGCTACCTTTGGTGGAATTCACTTATAATAATAGTTGGCACGCTTCGATTCAGATGGCACCGTATGAGGCATTGTATGGCCGTCGCTGTAGGTCCCCTTTGTGTTGGGACGAACTGTCAGAATCTCTGGGTACGGAACCCGATGTGTTGTTAGCCGCCCGTGAGAAGATCACTTTGATTAAGAGTCGGTTGTTAACAGCTCAAAGTCGACAGAAGTCTTATGCTGACCACCGTCGACGACCGCTTGAGTTCGAGGTTGGTGACCATGTGTTAATGAAGGTGTCTCCTATTCGAGGTGTTTTTCGTTTCGGGAAAAGGGGCAAGCTGAGCCCAAGGTACATTGGGCCATTTGAGGTTCTGGAGCGTGTAGGTGATCTGGCATATCGACTAGCCTTGCCACCGACATTGAGTAAGATTCACAACGTATTTCATGTCTCCCAGTTGAGGAAATATGTTGCTGATCCGAGCCACGTACTTCGATTCGAAGATATTGAATTAGCAGAGGATCATTCGTACGAAGAGCGTCCTGTACGGATACTCGAGAGGAGGATCAAGCAGTTGCGGAACAAGACGATTCCCCTACTGAAAGTTCGGTGGTCACGACACGGAGTCGAGGAGGCTACGTGGGAGACCGAGGATAGTATGCGAGCGAGATACCCCGAGTTATTTACCCCTTAGTTTCGAGGACAAAACTCTTTTTAAGGGGGGGAGTATGTAATATCCGACTGTAACTTTTCATTTTTTTACCTGTCATTGTATTATTCGGATAATCTGATTATCATGAATCGTTGCATTTAGTATTACGTCGTGGTATTATAGATTTGAATATCATATCGTTGTTCTTTCATTTCATATGTGATGATTCGATGTTAATTAGAGTGTTGCATTTTCGAATTTTTCTGTTAATGTAGCGTACGCTAGACAGTAAGATTAACGTACGCTAATCCTGTGCATTAGCGTGTGTAAGGTTTCCTCGGTTGCGTACGCTAAGAGGGAATCTGGCAGCAGTTGACTTCAGCACGTGAACTCCTTAACCGTTAGCATGCATGTGATCTAAGTCTGAGCAGTCGTGTCGGTGAGAATCTACTTTTATTAGCGTGCGTAACCCATTTATCATTAGCGTGCGCTAACGGCCTGTGATAATTCAAGACAGTAGCCTCTGTAAGCCGCTTACGTACGTAATATCGACCGGATAGCGTACGTAAGTTCATTAGCGTACGCTAATCTGTCCCGATAGCGTGCGCTAAGTCTCGCTGATCTATTTATAGGACCAGCCTGTTTTTCATTTCTTCACAACCCCAAACCGAATTTCTCTCTTCACATATCATACCTCTGCACTACCAAAACGATATCAACCTTCACCAACTTGTTTCTAAGCCTTGAATCTTGGAGTGGAGCTCATTTCCTTGGAGATTTGGAGTTTTTTTGAGCTTGGAATATATTCTCTCATAGCATTGAAGTTGTTCTTCATTTCTGGAGGTAGGTGTGCTTTCTTCTCTGCATTATTTTCTTATGTTGATGATTAATGACGAATTATACTTCACCAAGAGTTAGATTAAGCAAGTAAAACATGGTTATAATTAACTCTTTAAACACTTCTTGATAAATATGATAAATGAGGGTTTAGATTAGAGGAGTTCTTGATATTGTAGTAATGGTAACCATGTTTGTAGTTATCATTACTCATCTTCTGGACGAATTTAGATTAGTAGGACATTGTTGGATCAGTTAGCTTCATCATAACTGGATTTAGTCAAGAACTTGATATCATAAAGTGTTTAAACACCATTTTAGGTATTTATTTACCTTGAGAAGAACTTGATAATGTTAAAGATAAGATTAGATGATCTAGTTCAGAAATCTTAGAAGCTTTAACAAATCATATTTGTTCAGTTTCACAAGTCTTTGAAGAATGATAAGGATCTTACAACAATAACTTTTCATTAATCTATTGTGTTGATAACTTAGAATGTGGTTCATCATCATGCTAAATAGATAGTGTTCTTAAGTAGATGATGCTGTTTATGAATGATACTATCATGGTAGATTGAGTATCAAATTCATTATGACTATCCTTTTATAATAGGAGATGTTGTAGAACATGAGAACTTGATTTAAACCAATTTTATTGGCAAATTGAAGATGTTTTGTTCATGGAATAACTAGAGAATTACAGGACACTTTTGGTATGGTAATCCGATTTTGGAAGACGAATTAGTTGTAATGAAACCTTTCATTAATCGTTAAGGTATTCATCAGGGGGGTGAATTATTCGAGTAGGTTGCGGGCGTCGTTTCCTACGAATTGATATTAATATTATGTGAATATGTTATTGAATGAATTACGTTTCATTCAAGGTTGCTTGCTCGATTGAGTGTTTTACCCGAGGATACCGTCCGTTTGATCATTTGGAGAAGGACTATCTTTCGCTTACGGATTTGAGGTAAGTTATCTTGCTTGGTTATAATGATGATTAGATTCTTCTGATGGTTATATCTTTCATATGTATGAATTGTTCATGAAATGTTTGTCGTGATTTGACATTGTCCTTGACGTTATTCCGATTTATTCATGGGGTTGCATTCCCAAGTACGTCGTTTTGAATCATTGATCTCGTTGGCCTTATTTTCACTTCGGTGAGTCTTTCTTGATCCTTAATCGGATATGTGATTTGTTGAATTCGTTGTCATGTTGTATCGTGACATATCCGGAATCATATCTGCGTTCCGATTGGTCATTGTGTAGGATTTTTAGCCAGGCACATATATAGTCATGCGTGGATATTATTCCTCATTGGACTGTGCACACGGGACGTAGTTTCGTGAGGCTAATTAGGTACATTGTCCCACATATATTTCTGGATTCCGTATACGGGGCGGACATGTACACGGACACATTTCCGGATCGGGCGTACTGTGATGTCCATCTTTGAGCCATACTGTAAATCGTCCATAGTATTAGATGCTTGTGACTGTTCGTTTCATACGCCCGAGGGGTATGATTGATAGTCGGAATGATTTCTTTGAAATCTATATATGTGAATTGTATATGTCAGAAGAATTGATTATCATGTATATCTGACCCTGTGTTGGGCAAAATACTTGTATTGTATTTTAGGTCGAGGCAAGGGCAAGGCACGGGAAGAGCATGTCGACGGCGAAGGGTTCGAGGGATACTAGTTCGGGGCCCCCCACATCTCTTGTTGTCCGGTTATGTTAAACCGTGTTATGTTATTTCCTGTTTCACTTAAATTGCTATTTGGTTGTATTTGACATTTGAAGTATTTTCCATCTCCATATGGTTTATACTTGTTTTTGGATCCTGTGTATTGTAAGGCCGTTGGCCATGTTTTAATAAACTCCTAATCGGAGTAATGACTATTCATTGTGGTTCGGTATCACAAATAATATTTGTTTAATCTGTTTTGAATATCGCCTGGTGGGTCCTAGTGTGGGATTCACGGCACTGTAATAGCCACTTTTTGGGGTGTTACAATATATGTTTAGCTTACTATTATTTTAACTTAATGAACTTTTAGATACATGAAGGTCCTCAAAGGTTATGTTAAGAATTGTGCTGCTCCGGAAGGAAGTATTGCTGAAAACTACTTGGCTGATGAGTGTGTTAGGTTTTGTGGCAGATACATGAAAAAATCTTCCTTGTTTGGTAACAAACGAAAACGTAATGATGTCATTGAAAATGAAACAATAATCGAAGGATCTGCACTGCGTAAAGGCCGACCTTTACAATTGACTGATGAGTTGCATAAAGCTGCACATCTATGTGTCCTTATCAATAGTCAAGAAACTGAACCTTATATTGAGTTCGTAAATCTCCAGTGACTTATATTTATTTCCTTTAATTAATGTATATTTTATAGATACCTTACATATACATATCTGCACATCTCGGTTTGTTTACTCATTAGGGTTCATAAGGAAGAGTTAAGGTGCTCTGACCAACGGTTGATATCTAATTCAAACATACTAGAGAAAATACATTTACAGAATTTTGTGCAATGGTTGCAAGATAAGGTTTGATCCATTGATGTATTTTTTTTTTGGGACTAATGATTAAACTTAAATGTATACTTGACACAAAACTTGTTGCTTTGGGTTCTTCAGATTAAACTTGACGCTGATAGTACTGGTGTCGAGTCATCTGAAATGCTAAAGTACCTTGTTAAAGGGCCAAGACATTGTTCAATGTCCCACTCTGGTTTTATTATTAATGGAAACCGCTTTCATACTGTGCATGCTAATGTCTCTACGCAAGACTATGGTGTACACGTACAAGCAGATACTTTATCAAATTATTATGGGATAATCAAACAAATTTTGATCTTAGACTTTTATAAGTTCCGTTTGGCTGTATTCCTTTGTGATTGGGCAAACATTACTCGTGTGAAGAAAGTAGATGGATTCACCTTAGTTAACCTCAATGAAGGTCTAAGTAAAAAGATCCATTTATTTTAGCATCACATGCTAAACAAGTTTTTACTCTCGGGATAATGAAAATCCAGTTGGTATGCCATCTCAAGGCACCACAAAGAGGTTTTGATGATGCGGAACAATTTGATGAGACATTTTATGGTTCTTTTGTTGATCAAGAACCATCTGCACTTGACATTGACAATGAAGATAAAGTTGATTCCTGAGGCTGATCCTTTTGTGGTAACCACTGTACTAACATCTTTCGTACTAGAATTTTGTACTTGCATAATATTGACATCTTAGTAATGCTTGAAATATTTGTTCATATACATAATGATAATTTCATGACATCAATATTTTACTAAAATGTTAGTTATTGTTGTCCTTTACTTAAAATTTGTATTGTAGGTTACATAATGATAATATTGTCCTTCGTGTTTTAGTTATCTAATGAATTTGTTTTCCATGTATATATATAGAACTATGGCAACAGGAAGGAAAAGAAATAGAATAGGTGTGCAGCTTGAGATTGAGGATACTCCAAGGGCAGAAATTGTTGCTGATATCCAACAAGAAGGTGATAGCGGTGAGCTAACTCCAAATGATGGCAAAGGGAAAAAAAGAGGTAAAACTACTTTGCAAGTTATTCCTACTGGAGAACCACAGCGTCAAACCATTGAGTGGAATGAGAGAGGACAACCTGTTGGACCACAATCAGTCAAGTTTAGCTCAGCTGTTGGGTGCATAGTCAGAGAGCAAGTGCCGATCAACATAAAAGACTGGCGTTTAGTTACAGACAAGCCCAACAATGAAGTTTGGGGTATTTTGTTGGTAATGTTCTTGCATATTTTTTTTTATTTTGTTCCTACTATAATATTTTGTTCCTGCTATAACATTATACAAATATTTTAACTATGTAATTTACCAAGTATTTTAACTGGTTCTTTTTATCTGTTTGTGTGTAGCAACAATATAAGGTGGCTGAGATTCATAAGACATATATCTTCCAACAAATGGGAAGGCTATGGAGAGCTTACAAGAATGAACTCACTAATAGCGTGCTGACTGCTTTAGATTCTCATCGTAGTAGACGTATTAATCGCACGACTAATTGGCTCGATTAGGCCTGCTTGTGTGCCACCGAACGAGTGGGATGAATTCGTGGCCGAAAGAAGCTCCCCTGAATGGAGAGTAAGTCAATTTATATTATGTTCGTGTGTTAAAGTAGCAGTGAAATGAAAAAATATATGGTACATAATCACTGTTATCACATCGACAACTAGTCATCGGCTAGTCGACCAGTCGCCCAAATTGAAGCAGTCGTCCATGACTTGTAAAGTAAGTCGACTAGAGTTTCTTATTAATGACCTGAACCATTATCAGCTGCTAAAACATACCCGTCCAGTCCTATTTAAAGAGTATTGAGCCTAAAAAACCCTAAAAACACGACTGGTCCAAGTCCCAATCGCGATTGCTGCCTCCCAAATCAAAGAATCAGTCGTTTTCTTCCAGATCTGGTCGTTTTCTTCGGCTAGGTCTTTATTTAGAAATGACTTCTAGATCTGATCTATCATCTATTATGGATATTTGTCATGGATATTTGTTGAATTTGAACTTATTATTATGTTTAATTTGAACTGATATCTATCATCTTATTATTATATTTAATTATGTCTTATGCTCATATATTAAATTTAAAAAATACATGTATAAAATACACTTGGCGACTAGTCTTTACGAAGGTACTCAGGAGACTGAGCTCGACTTTCCGACTTAATAACCTTGTGCGTAATGTGAAATTTGTTTGTTATAATTTACAGGTAAAGAGGGAAAAAATGCAGGAAATAAGGGCTAAACAACTTCTTCCGCACACTTTAAGTAGAAAAGGATATGCAAGGGAGGAATATGATCATGTAAGTAAAAAGAATTCATCCTACAATACTAAAGTATTTATATTTAAGCTATAAAGCATCAATATGTTAAATGTTCTGTTGTTTAAAGAAAAAAAAAACAGGAGAAACACTCTGTAGAACACAGTCATTTCTTAAAGGCCATGAGAAGTCCAAAAAAAAGTATGTTCAAGACATATGTGTAAGTACTCTCCCCAACATGTTTGTTTCTTCAAGTTTAGGTACAAAGTTCAATTTCTATTATGATATGCATGATTTCGATTTTCTACTGTGTTGTTTAGGCTGAGTTAAAAGTGAAACTTGCTGAGCAACCTCCTTCTGAAGGACCTATTCCTATAAAGCACGATGTGCTGAGTCAAGTACTTGGTAAGGAGAAAAATGGTCGTGTTCGAGGCATGGGAGCTGGCATCACACCTTCAAGGGTAGATGGAATACTACAAAATGCTACTACCTTACAAGCATTTCAGGACAAACTTGATGCAACTTGTGAAAGGACAAAGAGGCTTGAAGAAATATTTCTACAACTGGTAGTTATTCACTGTCTTCATATATATATATATATTATATTTGTTTCTCGCTGAAATAGTTATCATTTTCATATTTTGCAAGACTGGAAATAAGCAAATACGAAGTCCTAGCGATGCTGGAAGTAAGCATAGAAGCAGTCATGATAATGCAGAGGCAAGTTACTTTACAATTAGCTTTAAAAGCATATAGTAGTTTGTTATATTGTTAATCGCCTAATGACTTGCCTATATTTTGTAAGTAGGATGGTCATGTCAATGGCGAAAGGAGTACAGCAGGCCCTATTACGGGAAATTCTAAAGTAAGTTTAATTTTCTACATTTGAGGTCTCTTTTTTGTGTACGAGTTGTAATATTTTCCATTTTAAAATGTCATTATTTTATAGTCAGGAAAGTGTAATGAAAGAGCATGAAATGAACTTTCAATCGAAGCATCTTGAGATAAGTTTGCAGAATATAGGTGTGTTTTTTAATAGACAAATGAACCTTGAAGTAATTTAAACTATATCACCTCTTGCCTTTTGAACTATATCGATTTGAGATTTGTTTTGTTATAGATAAATGGACCTTATAGGCTTTGTTGGCCCTGAAGCTGAGCCACATGACTAGAAAAAAAAAGAAGATTCACGTCTTAGGACATTTAGTTCATATTTGTAAGGGACTTGGAGAAGAAGACAATTCAAATGCCTATGCTTTGACCGATGAAATTTATAGGGGAAAATGCCTACTCTTCTATGTCAAAGTTTCGCTTTGAGAATGAGAATCATGTTAAATGAAAACTTATAGGCAACTTGTAATGGTTAGAGTGAGGGATTGGTTTATGCATAATACTGTTATTCATATGCTGCAACCATTTCCTATATATTTATTCATGTTTTATTCAAGTATTAAAGCTGTTTAGAGGAGATTATCAGTGTTTCGATAGGCATTGCCTTGGCATGGAAATATATCAAATCCATTTGGATGAGCATGTTGGTTTTTTATGTATGTAAACTGCACATTAACTTGGAGTTATGTGTTAATATACTTCTGAACAAACCACAAATTTTTAGGACTTAAAAAATAGTTAAAGGTGGTGTTATACACAAAATAGTCAGGAAAGTGTAATTGCTAATGTAATGTTAGGAATTCTTAAGATTATGTTAGAAAATGTTCAAATTTTTTCATCAGCTCACCTCTTTGTTATTCGAAAAAAAAAAGACATTTTACTTTGTTCTCAGTTTCTTCTCTCTGGCATAATAGATGGAAACTTAAGATGGTTTAGATTGGTTCTGATCTCGTGTAATGCGTGATTTGAAAAGGCATTCCAGTAACTGTCATTCCAAGCTATCATTCCAGTAATTGTCATTCCAATAACTGTCATTGAAAAGGCATTCCAGTAACTGTCATTCCAAGCTATCATTCGTAGCTGAAATTTATGTAAGTATATTATCCCACGCACTTGAATAATTTGTAGTTGTGTTCTTTTCTAGTTTTTTGCTATATGCATATAGCGAATTTTCATTGAGCTTGTGCATTATTTTGATGTTGGCACACTATAGTCCATGACAATTTGATTAGGTTGTTCGTGTATAACTGGCATCACAATGTTGATGCAAATATAAATGCTTGGATCTATGATGTAATTGAACATTTGGATCTGTAACTAGAAATATTAATGCTATTTTGACCCCTGTAAATTGCAATATTTTTTTTGTACAAAGTGTATTTTTAATGACATGTAAAAACTGTCATTAAAATGTTTCAATGATGGAATGTAACTATCATATAAACAAATATAATGACATATTGAGAGTTACAATGATAGGGTAAAATTGTTGTTGAAAATATTTTATAACAATTGAGAGACGTCGTTGAAAATATTTAATAACAGTTGCAAAATGTCAATAACATGACGAAAAAAATTTGTCATCATAAACTATATTATGACGTTTAACAAACGTCGATGAAGGATGGGATTACAATGACACTTCTATGACAGAAATAGAGTGTCATCATAAACTATATTATGACGTTTATCAAACGTCGTTGAAGGCCGCCCCTACAATGACACAGGCTTTAATGATGTTTCGGACGACACACAGTAACTGTCATTGAAGGCATTCTATGACATTTTTTATGTGTCATGGAAAGGGTCATTTCTACTAGTGTCCTAACAGTATACGACACCTAATGATTGAATAAAACAAGTAGAACATGTTTATAGTTAAGCTTTTAACAACTTAGTGATGAATATGGTGATTAAGTGTTTGAAATGATGTGTTCTTGATGTTTTAATGGTGTTAATCATGTTTAGTAGAATCACACTCTTCTTGATGGATTAACCTCACTAGGACAATAATAATCCGTAGTTTCATTTTAGATAGGTTGATTTGTAGGATTGTTTTCATTATATTGAATCGAACTATCATGCTTAGGAAGATTTTGAACCAGATGAGCTTAGGTTTTTCATCGGATTTGGTTGAACCTTGAATTATATCAACATAAGGTTATAGTTCAGAGCTGCTTAATTCACCTTGATGATGATTTCGTGATGAATAACTCGCTACATCATTAACCTATCCAGGTGAACTCATAACCGATGAACAGTAATAATTCTTCTGGATTAGCCCGACACGCCGGTCAGTTCGGGATTTGTGCTCCGGGAATGAAATCTATTTGATGTTTGATACCGCGAATGGGAGGCAATCCGGGTGGGGCCTCGTCTGGAAAGACATCTTGGTATTCCTGTAAAAGAGAAGAAACAACATCGGGTAACGAGCTCTTAAGCTCGTTAGTCGTTAGTAGTGTCTCTCTAAACAAGATTACAATTATGGGTTGATGCTCTTTTATTGCCCATTATATTTCTCCCGCCTTAGCGTAGAGGCTGATTTTAGAACTCTCGTTTTGTTTTCCTTTGATCTCGGCATTCCTTCTTAGATCGTCCGCTTCTTGCATTTTGAGTTGGTCCTTGTAGACTTCTTGCGGTGTTAAAGGGGCAAGTGTAATTTGGCGTTGATTAAAATCGAACGAGTACTTGTTAATATACCCATTGTGCATTACATGCCGATCGAATTGCCAAAGCCGTCCTAGCAACAAATGTCCGGCTTGCATTGGTACGACATCACATAGTATTTTGTCATGATACTTACCGATCCAAAATGCTACTAAAACTTGTTTAGTGACTTTAGTTTCGCCACTATTATTCAACCATTGTAGTTTGTATGGTTTCGGATGTTTTGAAGTAGGTAGTCCGAGTTTTTCTACCATTATGGTGCTTGCGACGTTCGTGCATGACCCTCCGTCTATAATCATGCTACAAACTTTATCCTTTACGTAACATCGTGTATGGAATAGGTTCTCTCATTGCTCGTTCGTTTCATCCTTCACTTGTATGCTTAAAGCTCTACGAGCGACTAAGGTGATGTCTGTTGGCAATTCATCCTCGGATCCGTCCTTCGGCTGAACATTGTCCTCGTTGTCACTCTCGGACTCAATATCTCCGTTAGGTCGTATGATCATTACCCATTGATTCGGACAATTGTTAGCACAATGTCCTCTTCCATGGCATCGATGACATTGAATATCGCGACTACGATTAAGATTGGGACTCGGTTGAACTTGCTTTTTTGGTTCATTTGCTTCAGCCGTGGGTTTTGACGTAGAGGGTCCCCCCTCGATTTTCAAGGATTCTTTCCATTCGAAGTATAATGATTTGAGGTTGGTTTCCAAGTAGAGGTATTAGGAGTAGTTCGAGTGTTACCTCTTCTTTTGAGTTGATTTTCGATTTTGATTGCCATGTGCACCATTTCTTCTACTTCAAAATAAGGATGGAGTTCCACCATGTTTTGTATTTCACGATTTAGTCCCGATAAGAAGCTCGCCGTGGTAGCCTCTTGGTCTTCTTCAATGTTAGCTCGGATAATCAAGATTTCCATTTCCTTGAAATATTCTTCAACACTTTTAGTACCTTGACGTAACGTTTGTAAATGGTTGTAGAGTTCTCGATAGTAATAGTTTGGTACAAACCGTTTTCTCATCAATGTCTTCATCTCTTCCCACGTCTCAATAGGAGGCTCACGGTGTTGTCTTCGGTTGTTCACTATTTGATCCCACCAAATGATGGCATAATCGGTGAACTCAATGGCCACCATCTTCACTTTCTTTAGGTTCGAGTAGTTATGACATTTGAACATGAGTTCGACTTTCCTTTCCCAATCAAGATATGCTTTGGGGTCACTCTTACCTTGAAATGGAGGGACGTTGAGTTTGATATTGTTCAAGTTTCCATCTTGACGATTGTCCTCGTTGGCACCTCGTCGATGTCTTCTTAGATTTCTTTCGAAGTCCTCTTCATCCGAGTACTCATCATTAACTCGCAAGGCACGCCTTAGGAGAAATGTTCGTCTAGCTTGAGGGTTCTCTATTTGTTCCATGCGTGCATGTATAGGTTCAAGTTGAGCTTTAAGTTTAGTATCAAACATTTGCTCTATTTGCTTCATCATAGTTGCTATGTCGAACTTTGGGGAAGTTTTTTTGGCTTTGGTCATGATGTTCACGTGAGAATAAGGTATGGTCGAAATATTTGTAAAGATAGGAAGGCTAAGAACTTGTGTATATGGTAAGATAAGTTTTGGTAATATGGGGAAGGAAGGTAAGGGTCGTAGTATATGTTGTATGTGGTAGGAGATGTGAAATGAGGGAATGATATAGTATGGTAAAAGAAAAATGAATCAAACCGTGTATGGATGGTGATGAAAACCGAATGATTAAGATGATGTTGGGATGGCTCCAAGTCTCCGATGCCAAATGATATGATCCTCTCCGAAAGATGATCAATTTTGCGGAAGCGATTTGAGTAAGGTTTGAAAATATAAGTGAATAATCGTAATGTAACCAAAATGGATGAATTTTGGCGGATGAAAGGAGGTCATTAACCAGACAAAGTGTAAAGTGCGAACTCTAGCAAGATAACTAGAACCCAACAATTTATACACTCGACGAACCTTGGAATCATGGGGAAAACGACACTTCGGGTGATAAACGAAGTGCTATTTTGTATAGAGATACAACCGAACCAATAAGTTATCAAAACTTATGCAATACAAAGTATTTTGAGTCTTCAAAAAAAAGTGCCTTCTAACAAATCCGAAAATGCTCCTTATATAGGTAAAAGAGGAGCCTCTAAATAATGATTACACCAAAAGAAGAATCTTAGAAAGTTTAAGACTAAAATGAGAAGAAAAAAATAATGATGATGGCCGTGACATGAGGAAGGCTTGCAACGGCTAGGAGAAGTGTGATGATGACCAAGATCTTCACTTTTACTTTAAGACTTTGAAAATGCACCAAGACATTGTAGCAAAAGTGGCAAGACTTTGAAAATGCACCAAGACTTTGTAGCAAAAGTGGCATCATGTGTAGAAGACTTTGTGAAACTTTCTTCTTTGTTCTTCTTTATTCCAACTGCTAGTGGCTTGAATTTGGGCCGAAAATCTTCATCCCATAATGATGCCCGGATCTTCTTCTTCGTGTATCTTGATGACATTGATAGGTACTTTGCTTTTGATGTCTGTCTCGATCGGTTTCTTAGCCAATTCTCTTTCCCAAATAATTTGAACTAGACCGTTGATGGAGTCTTTGAATCTTTTAGCTCTTGCCCTTGTGATTGGTCCGAGAGGTACTTGAATCGGTTCCGTTGCATTCTCTATCATGTTCGCATTAGAGACCTTGTCCGGATGCGTCACGATAAACCATGAATCCTTCCGTACCTTGTGGTAAGGAAAGGACAGGCGCTGAGATTAAACGACTCTTGAGCTCCTCAAAACTCCATTGACACGCGTCAGACCACGTGTATTTCCTATCCTTCCACAAAAGGTTCGTCATAGGTTGAGCGATTTTAGAAAATCCTTCCACAAATCGCCGATAATAACCATCTAATCCGAGAAAGCTTCGGATTTTCTTAACATTCTTCGGAGGTTGCCAATCTCGGATAGCCTCCGTCTTCTGAGGGTCGACATGTACTCCATCTGATGAAACATGTCCGAGAAACGTCACTTCGGACATCCAGAATTCACATTTGGAAAACTTTCCATAGAGCTGCTCTCGTCTTAACACGTCGAGAACCTGATGAAGGTGAAATTCGTGCTCCTCTCGGTCACGAGAATAAATCAAAATTTCGTCTATGAAAACAACCACAAACCGGTCTAAATAGTCGATGAAAACTCGATTCATCAACTCCATGAATACAGCAAGTGCATTAGTTAACCCGAACGGCATCACCACAAACTCATAATGTCCATAGCATGTTCGGAACGCTGTCCTCGCGATATCCGACTCTCGAATTCGCAACTGATGATACCTGGATCTTAAATCGATCTTGTAAAATACTAAAGCTCCCTGAAGTTGATCTAAGAGATCATCAATACGGGATAGGGGATATTTATTCTTGATCGTCACCCTGTTCAACTCTCGATAATCAATACACAAGCGAAATGAACCGTCCTTATTCTTGACAAATAACACTGGTGCTCCCCACGGGGACGCACTCGGTCGGATATAACCCTTCTCGGTCAGATCCTCCAGTTGGTTCTTAAGTTCCTGCATTTCGGTCGGAGCCATACGGTATGGTGCTTTCGATATTGGAGATGTACCAGGCTCCAACTCTATTGTGAATTCTACATCTCTCTTCGGAGGTAAACCAGGTAACTCATCTGGAAATACATCGGCATATTCTCTCACTACAGGAATATATGCCAACATCACTGATGATTTCTCTCACACCCCTGATTGAGTAACTTCACTGCCTTTATCATATTAATAACTTTTCCGGAATGGCTAGGTTAGCCCCCTGAAATACATACTCAACTCCATCGTCTGAAATAATAGTGACCATATGCTTACGGACATTAAGGATGGAATCGTGACGATCCATCCAATCCATACCCGAAATAACGTCATCTCTAGGTAAATCTACCACGATTAGGTCTGCCAACCAATCACGGCCATGAAGCTGAATCGGACAATTCTTAATTCTCACGATCTCCGGTAATTCTTTTACCGTCAGGTAGTCCAATGATATAAGGTTCACAACTAGTAGCACTATCTAGATGAAGTCTACTCAAGCATGACTCGGAAATGAATGAATGTAATGCACCAGTATCAAAAAGGGTACACACAGGTTGAGATAAAATTTCGAGTGTACCTGAGATCATTCAGGCCTCCAGATCGTCAGCTCTCTTCATCTCATAAATTCGGGGCTGGCCAGCCCCGGAACCAGATGCTCCCGTCTTATAGCCGTGGGTTCCGCCTTTGTTTGCTCCCGTCATCTTAAACGACGTGGACTGAGTGGCATGATTCTGAATCGCTGACTGCTTCGGGGCCTGAGATGTCGCTGGAGTAGGTTTGGAGTCTCTTCGGCAAAAATAGGCCTTATGCCTGGAAATCCCACAGTTGTTGCACGTGATAGTCTGCCTCAGACACTTAGTGCTGAAATGGCCCTGCTCTCCACAGTTGAAATAGGTGATGATCGAACAAGCCGCTAGGGACTGAGATTCCGCAGGTTTCGGAACCATAGGAGGTCGCTCAGAAAAAGTAGAGCCCGCACGAGGCTTCTTGAAGGTTGCCGGACTGCCTTTGGACTGATTACGCTTCTTTGATTTCTTGCCAGAAGATGAAGTCTGATTCTTAGAAATTTCCTTAGCAATAAGCTCATAAGCAAGAGCTTTCTCGATGAATTCGGCCAGAGTGCTGCAATGATGATTAAGCAATTGTAGCCGCATACGAGGTTTCAACCTCTTACTGAAATACTTGATCTTATCTGCCTCAGAGTGGATAATAGATGAGATGAATGTAAGTAGCTCCTGAAATTTCTCGGCAATGGTAAGTACATATTCTTCCGTTGAGGGGTCGGGACTGAGTAACTCTGACAACTTGGCCTCCCTGAGTGGGGCCAGATAATATCTTGCCATCATGAGGGTCTTGAATTGGTCCTAAGTACAAGATCCATCGGTGGGCTTCAGAGATAGCCACCAAGAGTGAGCGCTCTTACCCAGATAGTAAGCCGCGACTGAAACCTTGTGCCTTTCAAGACACTCCACCATAGCAAACAACTTCTAAAAATGTTCAAGCCAGTGAATAATATCTGCCGGCTCAGATGAGCCCTCGAAAGTAGGTGGCCTCTGGTGAGAGATGTCGTTGATGATACTGCTTACACTCTTCTCTTGCCTCTGAGGTGGCGGCGGAGGAGCCTGCTGATTCTGAGCAGTTAAGTTCTGCATCGTCTCCATCAGTTGTGCCATCTTAGTCATTTGGGCCATCATGCCCTACATAAAAGCGAGTGGATCAACCCGCACACCTTCTGATTGAGCTGTATCTCGGGTACGGCTTCCTGACGGTGAATGATTATTTCCAGGTGAATGAGTGGCAGCGTCGCTGCTAGTTGAATTGACATTATTCCTCACGTTCGCACGAGTATTCATCCGAGCTCCCGGGTTTCGGCCCGCACCGTGGCCTCTTCCCCTGCGTCCTCTGCCAGCTCGATCCATACTGAAGGTAGGGAAGTCACATGATAGTTATAGATCTCGCATGAATATCGCATTATGATTACGTTATGAAATGATAATAATGAGCATAGGCGCTCCAACACCGTGATTACACGAAGAATAAATTGAGGTGACATGATTATCTGATGAAATTCTTGAAATGATTATCTTGAACAAGTTAACGAGATTGATGATACGATCCACAAGATCAACAACTGAGCAATGAAATTGACTGAATGATTAATGAGTTTACATGATCGACATGATCAAAAATGAAATGATGGTTGAGGATTGTTGACTGAAGAATGATGACTGAGTGATTCTTAATGCCAGAAATTATAACATGGCGTCAGAAATCTTATTGTTATTTTGGTCTGGGGGGCTTGGCTCTTGCATAGGTCACACGTGACGCGAAAGTCCAATAATACTAGTCTGATGAACGATGATTTCAAATGAGACATGACTCGAAAGGTAGTATTGAAAACCACGCTCTGATACCAACTCTGTAACACCACAAACTAGGCGGATATTACAGTGCCGTGGACCCCCAACTGGGACCCACCAGGCGAGTGAAAATTAATGAATTACACAGTGCAAATGTAGTACCGAACCACATTACATCAACAATTAGTCCGATGAGGAGTTTCATGTACAACACACCCAGGAGAACCGAATACATGTATATTTCATGTGAAGATGAAATATACAACACTGAATAAATGACAATCCAAACGGAAGTGCAGTGGAAAATACATAACAAGAAAACATGAACAAGTAGATGGACCGGGGCCCCCTACTAGTATCACTGGGACTCCTCGCCGTCAACGTTCTCTTCCCGTGCCTTTGCCTTGCCATGACTTGAAAACAATATCCCCCAACGGGGTCAATTACATAGAACAACAATCCTCAAGAGTTAAACAAAATACAATAATCACATGAATGGATTAAGAAATTGAGTTGAATGATGGGAATCATAGTGGGCCCGAATGGAATGTGCAAGTGCACAAGTAGATGAGTGTCCGGAGTCCCGCATATACACCCGCAACTTGGCCTAATTAGTC
The DNA here is from genome assembly GCA_033398695.1 of Orobanche coerulescens. Lineage (NCBI taxonomy): Eukaryota > Viridiplantae > Streptophyta > Magnoliopsida > Lamiales > Orobanchaceae > Orobanche > Orobanche coerulescens. Next base: position 165,508,170 of record CM065807.1, on the reverse strand, counting down.
TCGCGGAGGCACGTTACCGTGTGTACAGTCCAATGTGTCCAGAGTCCCGCATATACACATGACCATCGTGTGCCCGACTAAAAATTCCACACATCCACCCAGCAACGTAATATAATCCCAGAAGGTCACAAGAACAAAAGCGACCGAGATGAGGAATAATGAATAAAAATACGACAAGGGTCAAGAATGACTTACCTAGATGGAATAATGGTGCAATGAATGATAACTTCAAATGAAATGATTGAAACTGTCATTCCTCGTGAATTAAATGATTAGCTTTATAATTACAAGTCTCAACATGATTGATATATTATGAATGAATTATATGTATGCATGAACAACAATGAAAGGAATGAGTATCCTTTTAACCGAGCAAGAATTAACTTACATAAATATCGGTGATGAAATGTCCTCCCTCGAACAAACGTCCTAAGCGGGAAATACTGGTCGCTCAAACAACCTTGAATAACAGAATTACCAGCAAATGCTAAATATACATATCAAGCATGAATCACGACCAACTCAAAGGTCGATACAACAATAACCAAACTCATTGGGACATTCTAACGAATACGTTGCCAACATACTTCCATTGATTACAACCAATCCCAAAACATCGAAACCAACCTCCAAATGAGTAGTTCAACTCCAATAAAGCATCATCAAAACAATCAAATAATCCAATAGGAATACTCCATTCGAGATTACGACAACATCTAGTCGAAACCCCAAAAATCCCAATGTCAACCCTTAGGGTGTTCTTGAATAATTCCCCAAATATTCATCAAATCCGAAATCTACACCAATAAATCCATAGGAATACATGTATCCAAGGTACATAATCCATATCTAACTTATTCCAACACAATAGTAAGCTAACACGAAGAGATCGGAAGGAAAACACTCAAATCCTAAAATTCTAGATTCAAGAAATGTTTACCTTGAATTGGTGTGTTGGAGAAGATTAGATGATGAATAATTCCAACTAGAAGCTTGAAAATGATGATAGTTGAATGCAGCTCGAATAACACTTCACGAAATGCCCAAAATTGCCCAAAAGCGATGGGAGGAGGAAAAGATATGATGAAATGATGAAATGGGGTTAAACTGTCCAATATATAGTAAACCCAGCTTAGCGCACGCTAACTACTGTGCTTAGCGTGCGCTAGCGGGTTTACCGGGTAGTCCAGTACCCGCTGTCTGCATCGTTAGCGTGCACTACGTACCTTGGTAGCGTACGCTAATGTCCCTTCTTAGCGTGCGTTAACCTTATGTTAGCGGGCGCTACCTGATGGTTGATGTCCAGAATACTGGAGTCCAGAACCTACTGTCCTCTGGTCTAATTGAGCCTTAGTGTGCGCTACCCGATGCTTAGCGTGCGCTACCAAACTAAACCTTGCATACGCTAGACCCACTCCTAGCATGCGCTACGAATTATTCCATCTCAGTCCAGTACCCACTGGACTGTCTGTTCCAATACGCTAGCGCGCGCTGATGGATTCCGTTAACATGCGCTACAAACACCATTAGCGTACGTTACTCCAATCGTAGCGTGTGCTATGAATCTCACCAATACAGTCCAGTGTCTTCTGGACTGTCTGCTTGAACCACACTATCGTGCGCTAATGCAGAGAGGTAGCGTGGACTACCCGTACTCAATTAGCACGTGCTAAAGAGAGTACGTAGCATGTGCTACTCCTCACCCACAACCCACTACAAAGATGACAACGATGATATTCTCGGCCCAATTCTCCAACCAGGTTGAATGATAAATAAATTACTGATACACGATACGAATTACTCTGACAATGAATACAATGAATGGATATGATTGATGAATGACTATTACTGAGTGAAAATTACTGAGTGACAATATACTGAATGATAATTAATGAATTTACAACCGGGTATTACATAAGTAAAGGCTTAATCGGAGCTATTATATCCAATCCTTACTACAACAAGAATTAATCAAGAAGTAAAAGATCATCAGAGCTGTTATAGCCAATTATGAGTACAAAAGGCTCGAATATAATCAATAAGCTCGAGTTTTCACAGAGTTTCGACACAAATGAATGTAATGTGGTCTTAAATCCTATTAACAAGATTTAATCAAGAAATAAAGGCTTAATCGGAGCTATTATAGCGAATCCTTACTACAACAAGACTAATCAAGAAAGAAAAGATTAATTGGAGCTGTTATAGCCAATTCCGAGTACAAAAGACTCGAAACTAATCAACAAAACCGTTTTTTCATAGAGTTCCAACTTGAATGCATGTAACATGGTCTTATCTCCTACTAACAAGACTTAATCAAGAAGTAAAGGCTTAATCGGAGCTATTATAGTGAATTCTTGCTATAACAAGACTTAGTCAAGAAACAAAAGATTAATTGGAGCTGTTATAGCCAATTCTTAGTATAAAAGGTTCGGATCTAATCAATAAACCCGAAGTTTACATAGAGTTTCGACTCGAACGCATGTAACGTAGTCTTATCTCCTATTAACAAGACTTAATAAATAAGTAAAGGCTTAGTTGGAGTTATTATATCCAGTCCTTGCTACAACAAGACTTAATCAAGAAGTAAAAGATTAATCGGAGCTGTTATAGACAATTCGGAGTACAAAAAGCTCGAAACTAATCAATAAACCCGAGTTTTCATAGAGTTCCGACTCGAATGCATGTAACGTGGTCATATCTCCTATTAAGAAGACTTAATCAAGAAGTAAAGGCTTAATCAGAGATATTATATCCAATCCTTGCTGCAACAAGACTTAATCAAGAAAGAAAAGATTAACCGGAGTTGTTATAGCCAATTCTGAATACAAAAGGATCGAAACTAATCAATAAACCCGAGTTTTCATAGAGTTCCGACTCGAATGCTTGTAACGTGGTCTTATCTCCTATTAACAAGATGTAATCAAGAAGTAAAGGCTTAATTTGAGCTATTATAGCGAATCCTTGCTATAACAAGACTTAATCAAGAAAGAAAACATTAATCGGAGCCGTTATAGCTAATTCTCAGTACAAAAGGCTCGAAACTAATCAATAAACCCAAGTTTCCATAGAGTTCTAACTCGAATGCATGTAACGTGGTCGTATCTCCTATTAACAAGACTTAATCAAGAAGTAAAGGCTTAATCGGAGCTATTATATCCTTGCCACAACAAGACTTAATCAAGAAGTAAAAGATTAATCAGAGCTCTTATAGCCAATTCTGAGTATAAAAGGCTCGAATCTAATCAATAAACCTGAGTTTTCATTGAGTTCCGACTCGAATGCTTATAACGTGGTCTTATCTCCTATTAACAAGACGTAATCAAGAAGCAAAGGCTTAATTTGAGCTATTATAGCGAGTCCTTGCTACAACAAGACTTAATCAAGAAAGGAAAGATTTAGAGCTGTTATAGCCAATTCTGAGTACAAAAGGCTCGAATCTAATCAATAAATCTGTTTTTTTCATAGAGTTCCAACTCAAATGCATGTAACGTAGTCTTATCTCCTATTAACAAGACTTAATCAATAAATAAAGGCTTAATCGGAGCTATTATAGCGAATTCTTGCTACAACAAGACTTAATCAAGAAAGAAAAAATTAATCGGAGCTGTTATAGCCAATTTTGAGTACAAAAGGCTCGAATCTAATCAATGAACCTGAGTTTTCATAGACGGCTCAAATGCATGTAACGTGGTCATATCTCCTATTAACAAGACTTAATCAAAAGGCTTAGTCCGAGCTATTATAGCGAATCCTTGCTACAACAAGACTTAATCAAGAAAGAAAAGATTAATCGGAGCTGTTATAGCCAATTCTGAGTACAAAAGGCTCGAAACTAATCAATAAACTCGAGTTTTCATAGTGTTCTGACTCGAATGCTTGTAATGTGGTTGTATCTCCTATTAACAAGACTTAATCAAGAGGTAAAGGCTTAATCAGAGCTATTATATCAATAAATCCATTTTTTCATAGAGTTCCAACTTGAATGCATGTAACATGGTCTTATCAGACTTAATCAAGAAGTAAAGGCTTAATCGGAGCTATTATAGTGAATTCTTGCTACAACAAGACTTAATCCAGAATAAAAAGATTAATCGGAGCTGTTATAGCTAATTCTGAGTATAAAAGGTTCCGATCTAATCAATATGCCCGAGTTTACATAGAGTTCCGACTAGAACGCATGTAACGTAGTCTTATCTCCTATTAACAAGACTTAATCAATAAGTAAAGGCTTAATCGGGGTTATTATATCCAATCCTTGCTACAACAAGACTTAATCAAAAAGTAAAAGATTAATCGGAGCTCTTATAGCCAATTCTGAGTATAAAAGGCTTGAATCTAATCAATAAACCCGAATTATCATAGAGTTCCGACTTGAATGCTTGTAATGTGGTCTTATCTCCTATTAACAAGACATAATCAAGAAGTAAAGGCTTAATTTGAGCCATTATAGCGAATCCTTTCTACAACAAGACTTACTCAAGAAACGAAAGATTAATTGGAGTTGTTATAGCCAATTCTTGTTGTGCATTTTTGTGGATTTGTTGCCTTCTTCCTGCAATTGTTGGCTGATTCTGGTTATGCTCAGTCTTCTATTCATTGTTGCTATTTGGGCGCTTCGTCCTGGTTAGTCAACGGCTTCAGCGTGGTTCCCTGTGGCGGCGGCGTGCGTATCGCGATTAAGGTTTTAACCTAATCTGTCCTCTGTGATTTGGGTTGGTCGATTTGCGACTCGGTGCTCCTGGGTTCGGGCATTCTAGATGTTCACCTCCAGTATGTCTTCATCGACCTTGTGTGGGTTATCGGTCTCGGTTTGTCAGCCGCTGTCTACCCCGCCGGATTGTTGCTCGGCTATGGGTTTGGGTGTTTTTGGTGGTTAGGGTGTGCTACTCCTCACCCACAGCCCACTACAAAGATGACAACGATGATATTCTCGGCCCGATTCTCCAACCAAGTTGAATGACAAATAAATTACTGATACACGATACGAATTACTCTGACAATGAATACAATGAAAGGATATGATTGATGAATGACTATTACTGAGTGAAAATTACTGAGTGACAATATACTGAATGATAATTAATGAATTTACAACCGGGTATTACATAAGTAAAGGCTTAATCGGAGCTATTATATCCAATCCTTACTACAACAAGACTTAATCAAGAAGTAAAAGATCATCAGAGCTGTTATAGCCAATTATGAGTACAAAAGGCTCGAATATAATCAATAAGCTCGAGTTTTCACACAGTTTCGACACAAATGAATGTAATGTGGTCTTAAATCCAATTAACAAGATTTAATCAAGAAATAAAGGCTTAATCGGAGCTATTATAGCGAATCCTTGCTACAACAAGACTAATCAAGAAAGAAAAGATTAATTGGAACTATTATAGCCAATTCCGAGTACAAAAGGCTCGAAACTAATCAACAAAACCGTTTTTTCATAGAGTTCCAACTTGAATGCATGTAACATGGTCTTATCTCCTACTAACAAGACTTAATCAAGAAGTAAAGGCTTAATCGGAGCTATTATAGCGAATTCTTGCTATAACAAGACTTAGTCAAGAAAGAAAAGATTAATTGGAGCTGTTATAGCCAATTCTTAGTATAAAAGGTTCGGATCTAATCAATAAACCCGAGTTTACATAGAGTTTCGACTCGAACGCATGTAACGTAGTCTTATCTCCTATTAACAAGACTTAATAAATAAGTAAAGGCTTAGTCGGAGTTATTATATCCAGTCCTTGCTACAACAAGACTTAATCAAGAAGTAAAAGATTAATCGGAGCTGTTATACACTACTACAAAAATAGCCAAAGAGACCTGTCCAAATAGGCCTAAGAGACCTCCTGTGGACGGGTCTCTATCTCAGCGGTCTCTTTGATAAAGAGACCGCCTGTAATGAGGAGGTCTCTTTGTTAGAAATAAGAGACCTTTCTTTAGACAAATCGGGTCTCTTAGAGTAGAGGATGGCAGACCTCTTTGGTATATCAAACCCTATATTTATAATACCAGGTCTCTTTGATATATCAAAGAGACCCTATATTTATAACATCAGGTCTCTTTGGTATATCAAAGAGACCCTATATTATAATACCGAGTCTCTTTTATATTTATTATTTATTAATTATTATTTCTAAGAGACCCGTTTGTACACCCAACGTTTGTACACCCAACGAGTCTCTTATAATTTTTTATTTTTCAAAAAAATCGAGCATATCTTGCATTAATTTCCAATAATAATTTCATTATGCCCATTGATATATAAATGCATACAACATTGAGCATATACAATATAAAATAACTCAATAATACTCAAAATCAACATTAAATCTTTGAATAATTCCATAATAATTCATACAATATAAGATAACCCTCACGAATAATTTCTATTATTTTACATCAACTGTAATATTAAAAAAAAATGTTAGAATAAAAAACGTAAATCTACAATGGATCACAAAAAACTACAGGTAGAAAAAAATTGAGTCAGAGGTCGTCACGTGAGTAGTTTACATAGCGACCCGACCCGGTCCGCCGGACGAAGGACACGTGTTGGGGCAATGAGGTTTTGTGATGCGGAAGTCGGGCATGTCGGATGATGATGTTGATAGGTTTGATCGGCTCGGATTAAACGAACTGGATTCCATTTTTTGAACGATGTATATCACTAGCAATATGGAATTGGATCCTGAAACAAATGGATATAAATATATTCAAGGCCGAGAACAAAGTGTGTATAGACATTGCAGTTCTTTTAACAGAATAGAACTGAAAATACAGCAAATAAATAATCAAGTATTATAAATGAAACAAACATTGAAGATTTTAATGAGATTGCTTCAACACTTGTCTTCGAGTCAAACTAAAGTCAAATAATTGAATCAGAATCGACAAGGTGATAAATCAACACATCTAAAGAGATAATAAAATCAGAAAATATTAAGGTGATTATAAATAGAGAAAATCCATACACATAATGTATCAAAAATAAAATTATAAGAGATAATAAATCATTACCCAATATAAAAATCAACAAACTAATAATGAGTTTCAAGACGAATAAATACATACTAATAATGGATTTTGTCTTGAATAATAATACTAATGAGAAATAGCCAAAATATGGCTTTGCTTACATTACAAAGTACATTCCAAGTCTTCATTTGGTTATTAGTATAAACACGAGATGAATTTAGAATACAAATCACCTAATATATCATTCTTATGTTCAGTCATAAAACTTTTGTAATTTTGGGGGAACATCGACGGTGTGAAATTTACCGTAAAAATCAAAGCAACAAAACATAAAAATAATAAAACAAAAGAAATCTTCTCAACTTCCAAAACTTCAAGTCGGTTTTGCAGCTTTGTCCATTCTCATGGACAAGATGATATAAAGAAAAATTAATTTCAATAATATATGCTTCTTATGTCGAAACAAAATGAGATTTATAATGTAATGAGTCTAAATAAAATACTACCAAAAACATGCATTGAAAACGGATGTCGACTAAAGTAACATATGAGATACTAATATACATAGCCATTCTCACGGTAAACAATATTGCAATTTTGAAATTTCAAGCATTTATGCAAGTTAACAAGCAATTATACAATTATGCTCAACTAAGTACAAATGGATACCACTTACAAAAAGTGAGTCTATAAGTACTTGAAATACAACTTAATATTATTATGCTCATATTTAAATAATTGGACCGGAAAATTTTGTGGGAGTGAAGGCTTACCTCCACATATTCATCATTCAAGTTACCAAGCGCAATGAAGTAGGTAGAAGAATGAGAAACATCCTTACGAATTAAGCCATTTCTGCAAAGAACTAACAAGGTCGGTCAAAATAAGAAAGAAGAAAAGAACACATCAACTTTTCTTGTTTTACCTCACCATGAATAATATTCCACGACGGGGTTATATTTGGATATGATGGATCCTTAAGCCACTCAGCAAGACCAGTATTCCCTGCCAGCATGTAGGGAAAAATCTCAGGTATCAATCATTGGCCCATGATAAAATCAATGCTAAATTAGCAATATGAAATGCTAATGAAAAATCAATGTCAAACATTGAGAATCATTGGCCAGCATAAAACTACAATACATTAGCAAAACATTTCCAGAACTTATGATCTGCATTTGTTGCCGATGTAGGCACAACATTTACTAATTCTCAGTTTAAGAATAATCAGTACAACATGGAAATGAAGCCAGGGTAGAAACCAAACTGCATAAAGTAGGCCGTCTCTCAAAACCATTTCTTATATATATATATATATATATATATATATATATATATATATATATATATATATATATATGCTTCAGAGCATGTCATTATATCCAACATTATCCTACTACATTGACATCTACAATCAGGAAATATATTGCATGCCTGTAATATATTTAATGCAATAAGAAAAGCATGCACCACCGCAGACAGTACTTCATCAAGATCATGTGACATGCGACTACATAATATTACTGATGTTGGTATTGCATTTTTTTCTATTCATTATATGAGTGATCAACATAGCATAATGTTGGAAATATAGATTAAAAGCACAATAATAAAAAAGACAGTGTCACTTCAGATAGAGTGATCCCTAATGTAGAATATGTCACTTCAGCATAGGGAAACCTTCCAAACGTCAATACTTTCAGTGGATAAAGAAATGCAATCACTACTTCTGCTAATGTACAGGGCAATACCCCTGTAGGCCATGACCTTTAACTACCAAACCCGAGCAACTTGTTTGGACTAGGACTTAAAATACTCGATTTGGACATACCTTATCAGTTAAACCTTGAGCTGCCATAAACTCATAATACTTGCACGACATCATTTCTTCTTCTACCTATAATTCACACTACATTTCAGCAACTCAATCTTGATCTTAAAATACAAAATTCCTTACATGATATCATTACACTATTACGTACGAAATGGAATCTTTGTCCAGACGAGCGAGAGCTAGACACAAAGACAGTAGTGGGTGATTGGAGCCCAAAGCGTATAGGTAACTTGTTAGAAATTCACCGGCCGGACTATTTTCCGCCGCCGGTGCACAGGACAATGCGACGCCGCGTATCGATTACTCGGACGGTCAACCACGAAACTCGAATCCCCAAGCACCCGTTTGCAAAGATGATAGGCTGCCGCCCTTCTCTGTCCGACTCTGATTTTCACCGCATCGACGGAACCAAAGGATCCCGAGTCGCTGCCTGCTGCCATCTCACCACCAAACCCAGTCGCCAGACAACAAAAAATGAGCAGCAGTCGTAGCTCCTACTCCCGTTACATCGATTCGACATTCGTCGAGGCCGATTTCACTCACTGTGATGTTAATTAGGGGAATTACAATATAACCTACGTCTTTTACACTTCCAATATTTTGCAACAAATTCGAGAGACATAGTAAAGGCGATAAATAATTTTCAAAGAGTTATATAGTAATAAAGACAAAATACACCGAATATTTTGCACAGTGTGATTTTGCATGCATCATCATCACTTAAAGGCAAATTCTCAATGGTCTCTTGCAGAAATTTCCAAAAATCCAACAGATCAAAAATACGAAACACCTAAAAGAAAGAAAAGAGCAAGTCTAGCAAAACTATACACTGAATCATCTCTCTGAAAATATACTATTTTCAGACTTGTGGGACGTTATGTTTCTATAGCTTAATCCCATCTTGCACTGGACGATGAATGAACGTCTGGAAGAACACTTGCAAAAAGACAGTTAAATCAAATGACAATTAGTTGTTAATAACACCAATAGATTTTCTAACTTATTTACACCTAGACGCATGAGGGTTGATAAAATGATTGATAAAATGATTTAAGATTTCTGTAATAATGAATTAAGGATAATACATGACCAAAGCTTGTGACACTTACAACATGGCCAAATCTGACCACGGTCCCTACCCTGGATTACTAAAACCCTTACCCATACCCTCTCAGGCCTGGAGTCATACATCTATGGATTTCATAGAAGGATTACCTAACTCTGTGGAAAAAACACCATACCGGTGGTAGTGGACATGTTCACCAAATACTCCCATTTTATTTCACTCTCCCATCCCTTTACTGACGGAAGATGGTTAAATTATTCCTAGATAACATCTAAAAGCTACATGGACTACTGTTTACGTTGTCACATAAAGGGACAAGGTATTCACTAGCAATTTACGGAAGGAGCTTTTCAAAATACTTGAAATTGACTAAACATGTCTACTACCTATCACCCCCACGTAGATGGATAGACATAACGAGTCAATCAATGCCTAGATACCTACCCAGATGCATAACCCACTATGATCCTAAACTTTGGCATAAATGGTTTTCGTTAGCAGAATTTTGTTATACTACCAACTATCATAACAGTATCAAGTCTACCATTTTGAAGACCTATATGGCTATGCGCCACCTTCCGTATCCCTAAATCCTTATTTTCACAACACACATAGTATGGAACTATATGCTGATACAAGCAACATGGTAGACTCATTCTATAGACCTCGGCAACAAAGGTTGAAAATTCGTTTAACCTTTAATGGTAGTTGAACGATTCAAAATGATTCAACTTTTAATGATTCAAAATTCGTTCAATCGGAATGATTCAAGATGGGGGCTGCAGGCTGCTCAAAAAATATGAGAACTATAGCCTATGTCACATTCAATCAAAAAATATGAGAACAAATAGGACGAGAATTGTTATCTTGTTAACTCATTCAATCACATAAATTCTTTCAGTCAGATTATAATGAAGAAACTGAAGCAAATATGAAAATAGGGAAACAAAAAAAAAAAAAAACATACCGGGACGGCGAAGCTCCAGAAGATGGCGGCGGCGAAGCTCCAGAAGATGGCGGTCGCGGCGAAACTCAGGCGAAGATGGAAAAGCCGAAGAAGGGGAGAAAGAAGGTGGGAGATCGGGTAGAAAGAAGGAGCAAGATGGAGATGCCTCGAACGGGTCCTCTCTGTATACGCTTCATCAAATGGGTCGAGAACCCGGCGATATTGTTGCGGAGGCGCTCCAAGGGGATAATAGCGACCTCTTGCAGAAGAAGGGTTTTCTTTCTGTCGCTTAAAGGAAGAAGACCGCGGCGATATCGTGTATTTGGCAAGTGTTAGCCCTAATATGAAGAAGAAAAGAAGAGACCGGTTGGGTTAAACAACATGTCTCTTAAGTTTTTACACTTTAGAGACCCGTCAACAAAAGCAACGGGTCTCTTATTTCTTACACATTAGAGACCCGTCAATAAAAACAACGGGTCTCTTAAGTCTCTCACGAAAAAATGACGGGCCCATTTGACATATAAGAGACCTGTTGTTTATAATATCAGGTCTCTTATATTAAAGAGACCCGTTATCTTTATCAACGGGTCTTTTAGTCTGGATCTCTTTGCTTGTTTTTGTAGTAGTGATAGACAATTCTGAGTACAAAAAAGCTCGAAACTAATCAATATACCCGAGTTTTCATAGAGTTCCGACTTGAATGCATGTAACATGGTCATATCTCCTATTAACAAGACTTAATCAAGAAGTAAAGGCTTAATCAGAGATATTATATCCAATCCTTGCTGCAACAAGACTTAATCAAGAAAGAAAAGATTAATCCGAGTTGTTATAGCCAATTCTGAATACAAAAGGCTCGAAACTAATCAATAAACCCGAGTTTTCATAGAGTTCCGACTCGAATGCTTGTAACGTGGTCTTATCTCCTATTAACAAGATGTAATCAAGAAGTAAAGGCTTAATTTGAGCTATTATAGCGAATCATTGCTATAACAAGACTTAATCAAGAAAGAAAAGATTAATCGGAGCCGTTATAGCCAATTCTCAGTACAAAAGGCTCGAAACTAATCAATAAACCCAAGTTTCCATAGAGTTCTAACTCGAATGCATGTAACGTGGTCGTATCTCCTATTAACAAGACTTAATCAAGAAGTAAAGGCTTAATCGGAGCTATTATATCCAATCCTTGCTACAACAAGACTTAATCAAGAAGTAAAAGATTAATCAGAGCTCTTATAGCCAATTCTGAGTATAAAAGGCTCGAATTTAATCAATAAACCTGAGTTTTCATTGAGTTCCGACTCGAATGCTTGTAACGTGGTCTTATCGCCTATTAACAAGACGTAATCAAGAAGCAAAGGCTTAATTTGAGCTATTATAGCAAATCCTTGCTACAACAAGACTTAATCAAGAAAGGAAAGATTAATTAGAGTTGTTATAGCCAATTCTGAGTACAAAAGGCTCGAATCTAATCAATAAATCTGTTTTTTTCATAGAGTTCCAACTCAAATGCATGTAACGTAGTCTTATCTCCTATTAACAAGACTTAATCAATAAATAAAGGCTTAATCAGAGCTATTATAGCGAATTCTTGCTACAACAAGACTTAATCAAGAAAGAAAAAATTAATCGGAGCTGTTATAGCCAATTTTGAGTACAAAAGGCTCGAATCTAATCAATGAACCTGAGTTTTCATAGACGGCTCAAATGCATGTAACGTGGTCATATCTCTTATTAACAAGACTTAATCAAAAGGCTTAGTCCGAGCTATTATAGCGAATCCTTGCTACAACAAGACTTAATCAAGAAAGAAAAGATTAATCGGAGCTGTTATAGCCAATTCTGAGTACAAAAGGCTCGAAACTAATCAATAAACTCAAGTTTTCATAGTGGTCTGACTTGAATGCTTGTAATGTGGTTGTATCTCCTATTAACAAGACTTAATCAAGAAGTAAAGGCTTAATCAGAGCTATTGTAACACCCCAAACTAGGCGGATATTACAGTGCCGTGAATCCCCGACTGGGACCCACCAGGCGAATGAAAAGGATGAATTACACAAGATAAATGTAGTACCGAACCACATTACAACAGTAATTACTCCGATGAGGAGTTTAATTACAACACACCAGGACAATACCGAATACTAGTGTATTTTATATGAAGATAAAATACACAACACTGAATGAACCGGAGTATCCAAATGAAAATATGCAGCGGAAAATAAAGGACAATAATATGAATGACTGAAAGATCGGGGCCCCCTACTAGTATCACTCGGACTCCTCGACATCAACATGCTATTCCCGCGCGTTTGCCTTGCCATGACCTGAAAAAACAAAATCCCCAAACGGGGTCAGTTACAAAGAACAAACAATCCTCAAGGGTTGAAAAATACACAATCATGATTTAACTGAAGTTAAGAAATATTCTTAGTTATGAATTACGCTGAAGAGGAGTATCATAGTACGCCCGTAATGTTCTGTGCAAGTGTACAACACCCGTCCGTGTACCTAATTAGTCTCACGAGACAACATGACCCGTGTGCACGGTCTAATGTATCGGTGAACCCAATACAATAACCATCGTGTGCCCGACTAAAAATTCCACACAGACACACCCGGCCACGCAATATGAACCCAGAAGGTCACATGAACGAGAATGACCATAATGAATATCAATGAATAATAATTAGACAAGGCCAAGAATGACTCACCGAGATGAGAGTAATAATGAAATGAATGATAGCTCAACGAAAAGATTGGAACCGTCGTTCCTTATGACTGAAGTGATTAATTGACAATAACAAGTTTTAATATGATTAATACAATGATGAATGAGTTATGATTATGAATGATCAACGACAAAAGGTATGAATATCCTTTTAACCGAGTAAGAATTAACTTACAAAATACCGATGAAGAAAGTCCTTCCACGAACAAATGTCCTAAATGAAGTGTCGGCCGACGAACAACCTTAATTCAATACAATTACCGACAATCCGATCAATATACGAATCAAACACGAATATAACGAACTCAAAACGTCGATACGATAAAACTAAGTCCATTGAGGCATTAAATCAAACACGTTGTATCCAAACTCCGATTGATTACAATCAAACCTCGATATATCAATATCAAAGTCCCCAAGAAGTGTTTCAAACCAACAAAACATCTCCCATACGATCAATAATCCGTTATGAATATCCAAAAATGTGATTATAACAACAATTAGTCGAAAATCTCCAATTCCAACTCGATATTCAAGGTGTTCTTGAATAATCCCTCAATAATCCAATGAATCCTTATACAAACTCATAATCATATACATATCCCTTCATATAACATGATTATAACGTCCAAAACATCATATCTCAACACAAAATCGAAGTCCAAAGTGTTGAAGAAATTACCTCTTGAATATCCAACCAATTCGATCCGAAGAACACGAGTTTAATCGAGTATCCAAGCTTCCCGAAAGATTGAAGGTGATGAAAATATACTCTCAAATGATAATTGATGAAGAAATCTCTCCCTCAAGTATTTCTCTCTCGGTTGCGAGTGAAGAAGATGGAAAAAATGGGAGAAATGAGCTCAAAATGCTCAAAAAAGAATTTATAGGGTTGACTCGGCCAACAGCTCGACCGTGCCCGCCGACACGGTCGTGGCGCGCAGCCGGCAGCAGGACTCGACCGTGTCCCGCTTGACACGGTCGAGGCGCGAAGGGGCCTACCGACAGTGACCCGCCCGCGGCGCCGACACGACTCGACCGTGTCCCGAACACGGCCGGCCTCCGGGCGCCGCTACAGCTAATCCGAAGAGCTCGACTGCCGCGCTGCACGACACGGTCGGGTCACGAGGCGACGCCCGGCACTATCCGGACGAGTACGGCACGGGCCGTGTCGGACGACACGGCCGAGTTCGTTCGGCAGCTGATCGCCAAAGCGAAAAATGAGCGGTTGAGCTAAAACGACCATAACTCTCGCGTCCGGACTCCGATTGACTCACCGTTTGAACCATTGGAAAGCTAACTCGATGCTCTATAATATTGCAAAGATTTAGAATTTTTGGAGTTACCAAAAATTAATGGTGATCTAACAAAGTCGAACTCATATGAGGAAAGTTGAAACGATGAACAATAACGATACTCAACTCGAAGTTTATACGAACGGTGAACACAGTGAATGAACATGATTGATGAATGATTATAATTGAGTGAAAATACACTGAGTGACAATTACAGGCTGATAATTACTGAATGAAAATGAATGAATTACAACCGGGTATTACAGCTATTATATCAATAAATCCGTTTTTTCATAGAGTTCCAACTTGAATGCATGTAACATGGTCTTATTAGACTTAATCAAGAAGTAAAGGCTTAATCGGAGCTATTATAGTGAATTCTTGCTACAACAAGACTTTATTAAGAAAGAAAAGATTAATCGGAGCTGTTATAGCCAATTCTCAGTATAAAAGGTTCCGATCTAATCAATATGCCCGAGTTTACATGGAGTTCCGACTAGAACGCATGTAACGTAGTATTATCTCCTATTAACAAGACTTAATCAATAAGTAGAGGCTTAATCGGGGTTATTATATCCAATCCTTGCTACAACAAGACTTAATCAAAAAGTAAAAGATTAATCGGAGCTCTTATAGCCAATTATGAGTATAAAAGGCTTGAATCTAATCAATAAACCCGAATTATCATAGAGTTCCGACTTGAATGCTTGTAACGTGGTCTTATCTCCTATTAACAAGACATAATCAAGAAGTAAAGGCTTAATTTGAGCCATTATAGCGAATCCTTGCTACAACAAGACTTACTCAAGAAACGAAAGATTAATTGGAGTTGTTATAGCCAATTCTTGTTGTGCATTTTTTGGATTTGTTGCCTTCTTCCTGCGATTGTTGGCTGATTCTGGTTATGCTCAGTGTTCTATTCATTGTTGCTATTTGGGCGCTTCGTCCTGGTTAGTCAACGGCTTCAGCGTGGTTCCCTGTGGCGGTGGCGTGCGTATCGCGATTAGGGTTTTAACCTAATCTTTCCTCTGTGATTTGGGTTGGTCGATTTGCGACTCGGTGCTCCTGGGTTCGGGCATTCTAGATGTTCACCTCCAGTATGTCTTCATCGACCTTGTGTGGGTTATCGGTCCCGGTTTGTCAGCCGCTGTCTACCCCGCCGGATTGTTGCTCGGCTATGGGTTTGGGTGTTTTTGGTGGTTAGGGTGTTGCAGGTATGGGCTTGGGAGCTCTGTCCAAGTCAGTCTCCTCTTGCGGGTTGTCGGTGTCGGGCTGTCCAGTCCCGGTAGTGGGCGGTTTTGATGCCTCATTATTTGGCGAATTAAGCAAGAATGTTTTGAGTAAGTCCGATTCGGCTCTGCTCAAGATTAAAATTGATTAGATTTTTGGTGTTTCAAGGGTCGTCCCTCAGCCGATTTGCCCCCATCCGCCGGCGTCGGTAGTGGCTTCTTGCGGTGGTTCTGGTCAGGCGGTTCCTTAGCTTCTCCAGATCACGGCCCCCAGTCGACCCAGGCGCCCCCCTCAGTTTGATCGGGTCATTTACCCGTTTTCTTCTTCTGGCCCGGTTTGTAGCTTTCTTGATTCGGCTACTGTAGCAAATGTGTAGGATACCCAGGCTGCTGTTATTGTACCTCCTTTGGATAACTCGGTTGCTGTTCCTAATGAAACTATTCTGACTTTGTACTTAATAATTCTGTACCTCTGGATTTACATAATAAGGAATTGAATTATGCTTATATAATAGATAAGGGTACGATTAATCCATCGGCTTCTATAAAATTTGGCTTGTTTCCTGTCCAAGTTCCGGGGGAATTATCTCTGCCTTCTGTAGTGTTAGGAAAAAGTTCAGTTCCGGGTCTTATTCCAAAGAAATTGCCTTTACCTTCTGTTTGGGTTAGGAAAAAGTTTTGGTATAAAAAGGGGACTTCAATATGTGAAACCTGAAATTCAAAATAGCGAGTTTGTTGTGAAACCGGATGTTAGTGTTGGCATTGAAGGTGCTAAGAGGTGGCAATACACTTTAGTTGGTTATTTTTTGGGGAAAGACCCTTCTCTCAACTTGATCAAGAATTACTTTCTGTCGGCGTGGATGGGGCTTAAGGAGGTGTTCTCCTCTGAGGGGGGATTTTATTTCTTTAGGTTTAAAAGTGAGCAAGTTTTGACCAAGGTGTTAGAGGGAGGGCCTTGGCTGATTCAGGCCTAGTACATTCTCCTTACCCGGTAGAAGTTTGGTATGTCTCTTCTGATGTTTCAGCCTAAACATGTCCCTGTTTGGGTGAACTTCGTAATGCCCCTCTCGAGTATTGGACTGACGAGGGGCTCAGTATTACTGCTAGTGTTATAGGGGAGCCACTTTTTGCTGACATGTTCACCAGGAACTGTGTGAAATTGGATTATGCTCGAGTTTGCATCATGTTAGACGCTAACACTAGCCCGATTCGCTCCTTTCTCATGGCTCCTCCGTCTGATGGTGATTGTCCTTGTGTTATGAGGGTCCATGTTGAGTATGAATGGTTACCACATCGATGTGGTGTTTGTAGAGTTTTCGGGCATCGTGATCAGGTTTGCCCGAGCATTTCAACGCCTTTGGTACAGAAGCAGGTTAAGCAGGCTCGTATTTATGTGGCTAAGCCTACTCCCCTTAGGAGCTTGTGGTTCGGGGTCTTCGTTGGCTCTGGTTCCGGCTGGGGGGGTCGCTCAGGGCTGAGGTAGGCCCCGCTGCCAGATCCGGGTGCCCAAGAGTGGAGTTAGCTGGAGGCTCTGGAGGGCATAGTGTTGGCCCGGGTCCATTGACTAGCGTCTCTACTTTCTCCTCGGTTACTATCAGCTCTCCCATCGTGTCGCCTAGGAGGGCTTGTGGTGATGTATGTGAGCCGCCTCACTACAGGTTTGCGGATTGTTCTGGTCTTGCCGATGATATTGAGGATGAGACTCCTGATTTTGTCGGCACGTCGCTTTGTTTTAGTTCTTCTCCTTTGGGCCCTAATATTGATGTATCCCGGGTCGATGTTGTTAAATGATCACTATTGCTATGTGGAATGTTCGCGTGCTCAACCGGATTGAACATCAGATCTCGATCCGGGAGGTAATTAGCTCGTTTAATCTTTGTTGTATTGCTCTACTCGAGACGCGAGTCTGGGTTGGTAACTATGGGCATGTTTCTTCATTTATTTCTGGCTCTTTGATACGAAACCGACTACTCCAAGCAAAGAAGACGAAGTGAGGATTAATGTAAAGCACCTTGAACATACTCCTACATACTTAGGCGAGAAAACGGATTCGAGACATGGAGTAACCTTGGTGATCGGGCTTGGAATAATTTAAACATGGCAACTTGCACCATGTGGGGAGCCAAGTGGTGAAGGCTTGGAATAATTTAAACATGGCAACTTGCACCATGTGGGGAGACAAGTGGTGAAGATAAAATAATAAAGATTTCATCCCTTTCTTTATAATAAAGGAGGCAGGATTCTCGGCCTGCTTGTGAAGTATGCCTGCACCTTGAAGACAAAACCTATCTGTTATTCCTTTTTGTTTGCAAGTGGCATGAAGTACCTGTTTATTATCTATTCCTTATTTTAAGATCATGTGGTCTTATCTTGTAATAGTTTAAGTAATCTTGTCAGGCTACTCTTACCTATAAGTAGCCATGTTGAGTTGTAATGAAGACATTATTAAATCATCAAACAAAATACCCTGTGTATTGTTTAAGTGTTGGACGAGTTTCCTTCCAAAATTTGGTTATTATTCGACGCGTTTTTGAATCTTAATCTGATCAATTCTCAATAGGTCTTGAGAAGAAATCACTTTATGGAATTATAGGTCTAGTTCTATAAACAACTGTTTCTTGTCCTATTTCGATATTCCTCTTATTTTCGATCCAGGGTTGTACTTGGTCGGGAGTTCGCATCAATTGCTGTTCGGTTGCCCAAAACTTGCTTCCTGTTTCCATTGGCATCCGACCGAAACTTGCTGTTTCGAGGACGCTGTTTGGAGTTGCCTGTTTCGAGTCATTTTCACTCGGCCAGATCCTGTCTTGTTGCTGTATCAAACTGTTGTTATAAGTTCCCGTCATTGTGCGCGTGCCGCTATTGCTGCTATATTGAATTGTTGCTATCAGTTCCTGTCAGTTTCTAACTGTATTGTTCGATTCCTTTCTGCATAAGTACTCGCTTCCGCTCATCAAAACAGCCTTCTGCTGTACCGATAGAGAATTCGCATCATAAGTGGCATCGGAGCCCAAGTTCTTGACCTTTGACATTATGGATCTCAACGACGCTGATTTCTTCGCAAAACTTCGCTACGCATTGCGTGACGTATCAGAACAACGCGACCAGCATTGGCAACCTAGGCGTGGTGACTATGAATGACCCTCACGCCATGTCGAAGAGTTCAAGGTGAACAAGCTTCCGGAGTTCTTTGGCGGGACATACCTTGAAGTCTACTTGGAATGGGAACATAAAATTGACCGCATGGTCGAGTTTAAAGACCTCGACGATGAGAAACGGTGCAAATATGCAATTCTCAAGTTGGGGAAAGGCGCTTCACTTTGGTACACAGAAGTTAAAACGCGAAGATCTCGTGCGGGGAAAGAGAAGATCCGTTCGTGGGATTCATTAAAAAGAAAACTTCGTAAAAGATATGTACCAACATCACACCGGTTGTCCTTGTACCGGAAGATTGCCGACCTCATGCAAGGAAAGTTGAGTGTCAGTGAATAAATTGAGGAGTTTCAGAATCTGACCTTGATGGGAGAAATAGAGGAGAATGAGGAGCAGAAGATGTCGCATTTCTCGCGTGGCTTGAACCGAAGCATATCTAACTCGGTGGAATTATACCCATACGAAGACTTCGATACATTATGTGGACTATGTGTGAAGTTGGAAGCTCAAAACAAGATGAAGTTGTATAAACCCGAGTTTCCATCCAAATTTGGAAACCCAAGTATCGGTTCCAGTTCAGCCACTAAAACGACCGTACTGACTCCTGCCCTGTTGCGATTTCTAAAGTCCCCTACGTACCGAAGGAAATGAGTTTGGAGAAGGTACAATGTTTCAAGTGTCAACAGTTCGGCCATTACCAAAATGCATGTCCGAACAAACGGGTGGTGACACTAAGGGTGGCTCTTCAGGTCCGGGAAGAATTGCTAGTCGAGGACGAAAGAGAAAGGATCGGTGACGTGTTTAACGTGGACACCGAAGAAGAAGAAAAGTGCGAGGCTTATGGTGCTCCAGACTATGATACGAGTCTAGTCCTCCGCACTTTGCAAGTCAATACAGTTTCGAGGGATACGGAACAACGAGACTAAATATTCTACACCAAGTGTCAAATCAAAGACAAATGGTGTAGTTTGATAATCGATGGGGGAAGTTGTACTAATGTAGCTTCAAGTGAGATGGTGACGAAGCTCAGCTTCATCACTATTACTCATCCAAAACCCTACGCATTACATTGGCTCGATGATGGGAGTAAAGTGAAAGTTTTGAAACAAGTACGGGTCGGTTTAACTATGGGTTCATATGGTGACGACGTATTATGTGATGTACTCCCGATGGATGCATGCCAATAACTCTTGGGACAACCATGGCTATTTGATAGTGATGTTTTACATCGAGGAAGAAGTAAGGAATATGAATTACGGGATAAAGGCAAGAAGATTATGCTTAAACCAATGGCACCGCAAGCCATTCGTTCGATGATTTCTAGCCAAATGGAAAAACCAAAACTTACTATGTTTGCTAGTGAGAAAGAGGTGAAACACGCTATTGATGATGGCGAGTGTGTGTATTTGTTGATGATTAAAGAAACACGGGACTTGGGCATGGTTGTGCAAGGCAAGGGGGAAATTGATACCTTGTTACGTGAATTTGTGGATGTTTTTCCGAAAGACATACCGCCGGGTTTGCCGCCCTTACGTAGGATTGAACACCAAGTCGATCTTATACCGGGTACATCACTCCCTAACAAAGCTGCCTATAGATGTAATCCTGAGGAGATGAAGGAGTTACAAAAACAAATCGAAGAACTAATGAACCGCGGGTATGATCGAGAAAGTCTAAGCCCTTTTGCGGTTCCAGTTTTGCTTGTCCCGAAGAAAGATGGATCTTGGCGAATGTGTATTGAAAGTCGGGCCATGAATAACATAACCATCAAGTATCGATTCCCGATTCTGAGACTTGATGACATGTTGGACGAATTACATGGGTCCGTGATATTTTCAAAGGTTGACTTACGAAGTGGTTATCACCAAATCCGGATGCGAGAAGGAGATGAGTGGAAGACGGCCTTCAAAACTAAATATGGGCTATATGAATGGACCATTATGCCGTTCGGCCATACAAATGTGCCGAGTACTTTCATGCGTTTGATGAACGAAGTACTTAAGCCATTTTTGGGGAAATTTTTGTTTGTATACTTGGACGACATTTTGATTTATAGCCGATCGTTGCGAGAACATTTCGGACACTTAAGGCAAGTCTTTGAGACCCTTAGGGACCAAAGGCTGTATGGAAAAAGGGAGAAGTGCTCATTCTTAGTCTAAAGTATAGTCTTTCTTGGCTATATTATTTCGAAGGACAGAGTGTCGGTTGATCAAGCCAAGATCGAAGCAATTAAGTCCTGGCTAATTCCCGCTACAGTGACGGAAGTTAGGTCGTTCCACGGGCTTACTTCATTCTACCGAAGATTCATTCGAGATTTCAGCACCATTACAAGCCCAATAACAGAGTGTTTGAAGAAAGGTACGTTTAATTGGAGCAGGGCTGCCCAGGAGTCATTCGAAAATTTGAAAACGAAGTTATGTGAAGCACCAATCTTGGCATTACCCGATTTTTCGCAACCGTTCGAAGTAGAGTGTGATGCTAGTGGAGTTGGCATTGGAGCGGTTCTCATTCAAGGAAAGCGTCCTATTGCCTATTTTTCAGAAAAGTTAAACGGTGCTCGTCTCAATTATTGTACGTACGACAAGGAGTTGTATGCTATCGTGAGGGCTCTAGATCATTGGAGTCACTATCTTCGGCCGAAGCATTTCATCCTACATTCGGACAATGAGTCAGTGAAGTATATTAATGGGCAACACAAATTAAGTCCGAGGCATGCTAAGTGGGTGGAATTCTTACAGTCATTTCACTTTTCGTCGAAGTATAAGGATGGCAAGAGCAACATTGTAGCAGATGTGTTGTCTAGGCGGTATGCCTTACTCTATACCCTGGATGTTCGTTTGCTTGGGTTCGATACAGTGAATGAATATTATGACGGTGATGCGGATTTTGGTGAAACATTCACTCTTAGAAAATCTCATCCGTTTGGAGAATTTTCGATACAGGAAGGCTTCCTCTTCAGAGGAAATCGTCTTTGCTTGCCCAAACACACGGTTCGGGAATTGTTGGTTCGGGAGGCTCACGGGGGAGGTTTGGCTGGCCACTTTGGTTCGACTAAGACATTAGATGTACTTAAGGAGCATTTTTTTTTGGGAAAAGTCAATTGCATTAAATAAAAAAAAAATTGGCCAACAAGGTAGGCCAGTATCCAGCAACCAATACAGAAGGTGCACCAACAGCACGAAACAGAAAAATAATAAAAGAGTTACAATGGAACTACAAAGCAACCCTCTAAATACGCCTAACAGCGACCACTGATAATGATTGAGGCGGCCAATGCTGAGAGATAATGTCACGTACAAGACCAATCCCCTGGAAGGTAACTGTGTGAGGATCACGACGCCTCTAACCGAATCTCCGCTCATTCCGCTCCC
Source organism: Orobanche coerulescens (assembly GCA_033398695.1). Taxonomy (NCBI): domain Eukaryota; kingdom Viridiplantae; phylum Streptophyta; class Magnoliopsida; order Lamiales; family Orobanchaceae; genus Orobanche; species Orobanche coerulescens. The sequence goes on along the minus strand of CM065807.1, from coordinate 165,485,564 downwards.
GCCAGAGTAAGTAGACCAATGCCGCTAAAACGATACGGTAAGCCACGTTAACCACATGCTTTCCTCTCCACCTCCTAGCCGCCCAAAGAATACCCGTAGTCCACTCCGAGTGAGGCCACCAAAATTTTACCTCTCTCCTAGCAATAGAGATACACCTACTAGAGTAAGGGCACATGAAGAATAAGTGAGAATGAGACTCTAACGCCATCCCACAAAGGACACAAATACCATCTTCATGCTGCAGCCAAGGCTTATCCATAGTCGACATACGCTTCTGAATAGCCAACCATAATATGAAGGAGTGTCTGGGAATCTTCCCGGGACCAAGAAGCAGAGGGGCCCACAGAACAGAAGGAGAATAAGCTCTAAGGAAACGAAGAGCGGACGAGGAAGAATAGGAACCTGAGCTATGCGGTCTCCAAGAGATGCGATCCTGGCCTCCATAGATCGGAGGGAGGGCAGAAACAACCTGCTGGAACCCAGGACGATCAACCACAGGCCAAACCCATTGACCATCACAAATAACAGAGCCAAGATGGGCATGCACATCAATGCCAGTCCAAAGGGGCGCTCTAGGCAGAGAATGCCTAATCAAACCCATAGGGTGCCAAGGATGCGACCATAAACGGAAAGAAGCCCCATCACCAACAGAATACTGAAACGCTCCCATGACAAGGGGACGCAACTTCAGAAGCTGTTTCCAATACCAAGAACACGCAGAGGAGATAGGGATATCCCAAAAAGAACACTGCAGAATTCTATAAGCACGAACCCAGCTAACCCAAACAGAACGCGAAGACCCATCCAGGAGAGACCAGATATGGCAGGTCATAAGGGCCTGATTCTGAACCCTCAACGGAGTAATACCAAGGCCACCACACTCTACATGCAAGAAAACCTTAGACTAAGCCACTTTAGCATGGCCAGAGTCACGAGAACCTTTCCAAAGAAAACGCCTTAACCGCTTCTCAATAAGGGCAAGCACGCCCTTAGGCAGGATAAAAATACAGGCCCAATAAATGTGAAGAGAAGATAACACAGACCGAATAAGCTGACAACGACTGACCATGGACAGAGATATATAAGCCCAGTCACTCACCCGACCATCAATCCTGTCAAGCAAAGGAGAGCACTGAGCCACTGTGAGCTTCGAAGAAGATAATGGGACTCCGAAATACCTCACAGGGAGCTGGCTCCTCTGAAATCACTGCTCAACCTGAGCCCCCTGCTCAAAAGCACTCGCCGAGAGAAAAAAATTACTCTTCCCAGGGTTAGCACGCAGCCCCGAAATAGAATCAAAGATAACAATACTCCTCTTAAGAACACCAATCGAGACCTCATCAGGATTACATAAAAGAAGGAGATCATCAGCAAAGGCGAGCATGAAAGTACGGGTGGCCTCACACTTCCAGTGGTATCGAAACCCCGGGGTCTAAGCAATCTCATGAGCAATAATACCATGAAGCACCTCCATAACAATAACAAAGAGATAAAGGGAGATGGGATCTACTTGCCGAAGACCCCTACGACCTCTAAAGATCCCCTCGGAATCACCATTCAAGGATACCGGAAAAGCAGTAGTGGTGATGCACTCCCTGATCCAGGCAATGAACGACTGATGGAAACGCATACACTGCAGAGCAATCAGCACAAAGTCCCACTCAACAGTGTCATAAGCTTTCATAAGGTCAACTTTAAACACACACCGTCTAGGCATCCCCCTCAGCTCATAACCATGAAGGAGTTCCTGGGCAAGAAGGATATTATCACTAATCCTTCTCCCAGGAATGAAAGCAGTCTGAGCCGGGTCAATCAAGGCATCCAAGCTATCACGCATACGGTGGACAATAATTTTCGAAATAGCCTTATATAATAAGTTGCAGCAAGAGATCGGTCTAAAATCTGACATGCTCCTAGGCAAGGCTACTTTAGGAACAAGAGAAATGATCGTAGAATTGATCTGTCTAACGAACTTCCCGATAGCAAAGAAATGCATAATAATAAATGAAATCTCACCCCCCCACAATCGGCCAAGCCCGACGGTAAAAAGCAGCATTAAAACCATCAGGTCCTGGGGCCTTGTCCTTATCAAACTCGAAGAACACAGACCGAACCTCATCGGCAGTAACAGGTCTAACCATGTGAACCGCATCAGGAGGAGAAAGAGAAGCCGAAATAAAAGGCCTAACCTGGCTGAACGACAAAGGCATAATTCGATTAGAGTAACCCAACAGTCTCTCATAGAACCCAACAACCTCATTCTTAATAAGAGCAGGGTCTGACAGCTCAGTACCATCCTCCGTATTAAGTATATAGATACGAGATCTAACTCGCCTACAAGCAATCCGCCGGAAGAAGAAGAAGGCAGTACACTGATCCCCATCCTTTAGCCAAGCCAACTTGGCACGCTGCCTGAGTGAGGACTGTTCGTGAGCCACAGCAACCGAGAAACACCGACAACATCTCTCCAACAATAAAATTGAATCGTCCATTGGATGGTCCCTGAGAATACTCTGAGAGGAAGAGACGAATGAAGTAGCAGCAGCGACATTCAATGCCAAATCCCCTTTCCTCTTCCTCATCGCACGAAAACGGGCTTAAGGGCGTCCAACTTACGACAAATCGCATAAAACGGGCCCCCCACAATATGGTGACGCCAAATGTCCCAAACCGCCGGGAGGACATCCTCAGAGTCAGCCAGGAAATTATCAAATCTGAACATTTTACCTCTGCAACGAGGCAAACTATCAAGACCAAGAATAAGGGGGCTATGATCAGCATGATCAATAAACCATTGCGAGTTACCCAATACTCTATCAAGGCGTTTCCATAAATATTGAGGAGACGGGCTCTTGTTATGCCAGGAGAACCAAGAACCTACCATCGGAAGAGTCTCAAAATCCGCACGCCTACAAAGCTCTCTGAACTCCACGAGGGGGGGCTCATCATCAGAATGAGGAGCTTCCCCCCCCCCCCAAGATCTCACTAGTGTCCAGAACAGCATTAAAATCACCCATAATGACCTAAGGCTCAGCAGCATGTAGAACCGAGAAATCAGTGAGATATTGCCACAACATCCGCCTTTCAATAAGATCATTAGATCCATAAGCAAAGGTAACCAGAAGATAGGACGAGTCTAGAAACAGAGTAATACGACAATGAATAAATTGTGACTCCATAGCAATAATATCAACACACACAGAACCAGGATCCCAACCAATCCAGATCCTCTTCCCAGGCCCACAACCGTAATCACAGAACCACTTCCAAGAGCCAGAAATAAATGAAGAAACACACCCAAAGTTACCAACCGAGACACGCGTCTCGAGAAGAGCAATACAACAAAGATTAAAAGAATTAATTACCTCTCGAACCGAGATCTGATGCTCAGTCCGGTTAAGTCCATGAACATTCCACACAACAATAGGGATCATTTAACAACATCGACACAGGCTGCATCAATAATAGGTCCCAAAGGAGAAGAACGAGAACAAAGAGACATGCCGACAAACACAGGAATCTCAACCTCAATATCATCGGTGAGACCCGAAAGAGCCGCAAACCTGTTGTGAGACGGGTCATACAAACCAGCAGAAGGCCTCCTAGGCGACACGATAGGAGAGTTGGTAGTAACCGAGGAGAAAGTAGAGACACTACTCAATGGGCCCCAACCAGCACTACGGCCTCCAGTGCCCCCAGCTAACACCACATCTGCCCCGGAACTGGCATCAGGGCCAACCCCAGCCTGAGCGACCCCCCCAACTGGAACCAGGCCCAACAAGGAGCCCGGACCATGAGCGCCTGAGGGAGCAGGCTTAGCCACATAAATACGAGCCTGCTTAACCTGCTTCTGAACCGAAGGCTTAGACGTGCTCGGGCAAACCTGATCACGATGCCCGAAAACTCTACAAACACCACACCGATGTGGTAACCATTCATACTTGACATGTATCCTCCTAACAGAAGGACAATCACCATCAGACGGGATAACCATGAGAAACGACCGAATCGGGCTAGTAACATCGTCTAACATGACGCAAACACGGGCATAATCCACCTTCATACAGTTCGTGGTGAACACGTCAGCAAAAAGTGGCTCCCCGATAGCACTAGCAGTAATACTGAGCCCCTCGTCCGTCCAATACTCAAGAGGGACGGTACGAAGTTTCACCCAAACAGGGACAAGTTTAGGCTGAACCTTCATAAGAGACATACCAGGCTTCCACCGGGTCAAGAAAATAGACTGGCCCTGAAACAGCCAAGGCCCTCCCTCAAACGCCTCAGACATAACCTGCTCACTTTCAAATTTAAAGAAATAAAATCCCCCCATCGGAGGAGTACACCTTAATAAGACCCTTCCACGCCGACATAAAGTAATTCTTGATCAAATTGAGAGATGGGGCTTTCCCCAAAAAATAACCAACTAAAGTGAATTGCCACCTCTTAGCACCTTCATGTCCAATACTAACAGACGGTTTCACAATCACCTCGCCATTTTGAAGTTCAGGTTTAACAAACTTAAGACCCCTTATTTTACCAAAAATATTGGATTTAGTTCCATTAGGGGCCGCCTGGCCCAATGTTACAGGAGTAGGAACTATACCAAAATTCATAGTAACCGAAACTTTTCCTTTATCAACAGTATTATCATCAATTTTACAAGGCAAAGTCACAATATCCTCAAAAGTACAAGAATCACCACAAACAGGAATAACAGTCTTAGAATAATCCAAAGAATTAATTAAAGAGCAGGGGGTGCCTCAATAGGATGGCTAATATCCTTAGCTAAATATGGATTCTGCACAAGGTTAGCAAGAATAGAGGCATCATCTGGAGAATTGCCACAACTGGCTAAAGGACCCGTAGCAATAACCCCCGGGATGAGAAACGGGTCAACGACCCGGTCTAATCTAGGATCCCGCCTGGCCCGCAAAGGAGCTCCGATTTGCAGCAGCCGAGGAACACTGTCAACAGGAGCCAAATCCGCCTCCGCCGGAAGAAGGACCGGGGAAGAACCAGCATAAGGGTGACCAAACATTTCGTCAATCTTCACCTGTAGGAGCTCCGAATCAGATTTTCCAAGAACCTTAACACCTAAATCGCACAGGCCTTGGGCATCAAAGCCCTGAGAAAGGAGGCCTCCCACCCCAGGCATAGAAGAGCTACCAAACGGACGGGAAGATGAAGAAAACAGCCCACACGCTGTAGAAGATGACATACTCACCGCTGTGCACACCGACCACGAAAAATCGCTCGACCCGAGCGACTAGGGCGGTGCCTTCCAAAAAAAGAAATCCCTGGAAACAAACCTCCGCAGAGAAGGAAGGACACAAACGCACAACAAAACGGCCAGCAATAACAATCACAAAAAACGCGAACCAAAATTGCGAAAGAGAACACTCGCCAAAGTCAACCCCCCAACAATCTAACACAAAATATGGATAGGAAGGTAATGAAATTACGAACAACAATCCTGAAGGCAAAATATCTGGAAAAATCACAAGGATAAGGGAGAGAGATGAGAATCGGCCAATGAAAAGGGGAAAGTAAATTGCCCTTGAGCGATCGCACCTTTAGTGCGTGAAAATCGCCCGCACATCAGCTCCGTGTTAGGTCAACTTGAAAATTTACTTAAGGAGCATTTTTATTGGCCAAGGATGCAGGGGGATGTGAATGACATAATTAGTAAGTGTGTGACATGCCATATTGCGAAGAGTTCGTTCAAGCCAGGAGTATACACACCTTTACCGATTCCGGAAACGCCATGAGAAGATGTCTCGATGGATTTCATTGTTGCTTTACCTCGTACTCAACGAGGGAGGGATGCTATTATGGTAGTCATAGATCATTTTTCGAAAATGGCTCATTTTGTAGCGTGCCACAAGACAGACGATGCAAGTAATGTGGCCGACTTATATTTCCGAGAGGTGGTACGTTTACATGGGATTCCGAAGACTATTGTTTCGGATCGGGATTCAAAATTTCTTAAGTACATTTGGAACACCTTATGGAGGAAGGTGGGGACAAAAATCCTGTTTAGCAATTCGCACGACCCTCAAACCGACGGGCAACCCGAAGTGACTAATCAAACTCTAGGAACACTGTTGCGAGGTCTTGTAAGCAAGATACAAAAAGACTGGGATCTAAAACTGGCACATGCAGAGTTTGCTTATAATCGTTCTCCTACTCCTGCCACAGCACACTCTTCATTTGAAGTAGTTTACGGGCTGAATCATTACATACCATTAGATCTAATTCCATTACCGAGCGAAGAATTGGTGCATAAGGATGCGGAGTTGAAGTTGAAGTCAATGATGAAATTACACGAACAAGTACGTAACCGAATCAAGGAGATAAACGAGACTTACAAAAGAAAGTCGAACAAACAAAGAAAACCGAGGTTATTCGAGGTTGGGTATTTAGTTTGGGTGCATTTGAGGAAAGAGCGATTCCTGAGTAAGCGTAAGAACAAGCTAATGCCACGAGCTGAGGGACCGTTTAAAGTAGTTGTGAAGGTGAACGACAATGCATACAATTTAGAACTTCCGGGTGATAATGGAGTACATGCTACTTTTAACATAGGGGATTTATCTCCTTATCTTGATGACAATGGAATTGCGGAATTGAGGACAATTCCTTTTTAAGAAGGAGGGAATGAAACGAAACCGACTACTCCAAGCGAAGAAGACGAAGTGAGGATTGATTTAAAACACCTTGAACATACTCCTACATACTTAGGCGAGAAAACGGATTCGAGACCTGGAGTAACCTTGGTGATCGGGTTTGGAATAATTTAAACATGGAAACTTGCACCATGTGGGGAGCCAAGTGCTAAAGATAAATTAATAAAGATTTCATCCCTTTCTTTATGATAAAGGAGGCAGGATTCTCGGCTTGCTTGTGAAGTACGGCTGCACCTTGAAGACAAAACCCATCTGTTATTCCTTTTTGTTTGCAAGTCGCATGAAGTACCTGTTTATTATCTTTTCCTTATTTTAAGATCATGTGCTCTTATCTTGTAATAGTTTAAGTAATTTTGTCAGGCTACTCTTACCTATAAGTAGCCATGTTGAGTTGTAATGAAGATATTATTCAATCGCCAAACAAAATACCATGTGTATTGTTTAAGTGTTGGACGAGTTTCCTTCCAAAATTTGATTATTATTCGACGCATTTTCGAATCTTAATCTGATCAATTCTAAATAGGTCTTGAGAAGAAATCACTTTATCGAATTATAGGTCTAGTTCGATAAACAACTGTTTCTTGTCCTATTTCGATATTCCTCTTGTTTTTGATACAGGGTTGTACTTGGTCGGGAGTTCGCATCAATTGCTGTTCGGTTGCCCGAAAATTGCTTCCTATTTCCATTGGCATCCGACCAAAACTTGTTGTTTCGTGTGCCTTTGTTTGGAGTTGCCTGTTCCGAGTCATTTTCACTCGGCCAGATCCTGTCTTGTTGCTGTATTAAACTATTGTTATAAGTTCCCGTCATTGTGCGCGTGCCGCTATTGCTTCTGTATCGAACTGTTGATATCAATTCCTGTCAATTTCTAACTGTATTGTTCGATTCCTTTTTGGCTAAGTACTGTTCACTTCCGCTCGTTAAAACAGCCTTCCGTTGTACCGATAGTGATACAGAATTGACTAGTCCGAATAAAGAAAAGGAAGCAAGGATCGACGTAAATGGCCTTACAACGTGTCATGCACGTACGACAACATTTTTAGGCGAGAAAACAGACACAATACGTAAAAGGACCAGGCTGCCGAGCTCGACCGTGTCCCATGACATGCCTGTGTCACAACCTGTTGGAAAATGCCGAAGCACTGCCGACCGAACTCGGCCGTGTCGTCCGACACGGCCCGTGCCGCACTGTCGCGAACAGGCAAAGTCACTGTCGGCCGAACCCGACCGTGTCCGGCGACACGGTCGAGTCATACTCGTCCAGAACTGCTGGAATGTCTGCCCGTCCAACCCGACCATGCCAGGCGACACGGTCGAGTCATACTCGCCCAGAAATGCCGGAACTGACTGTCCAGACACCCGACCGTGTTCCAGGCAATACGGTCGAGTCCTGCCGACCATGTTGCGCGTGCCGCGACCGTGTCTCGGGACACGGTCGAGTCCCTGCCGGCAGCCACTATTTTTTTATACACTTTTGTTGCTTTTCTTCTTTCCCTTTCTTTCTTTACTTATTTGAGGGATTATGTTCCCCTATTGTTTGATTTGTGTTCCCTTTTTGTATTTTATGTTGATTTGTTTTGATTATTCAAAGATTTTATAATCTTTGAATTGTTTTGTTTATTGGATAGGAAGACTTAGTTTTTCCTATAAGTAAGTCTTGTATGAACAATGTAAGATATTGAATGTTGTTATAAGAAGAATACACTTTGTGTTTTCCTTGGTGAATGCTTTTCATCGAAACTTGATTTTTATTCGACGCGTTTTTGAGTATTAATCCGATTGATTCTCAATAGGTCTTGAGAGGAAATCACCTTATCAAACTATAGGTCTAGTTTGATAATCATCTTCACATTGTTCTTACTTACACAACCGAATTGCCCTACTTTCGGTTATTTCTTACGAGTGTTACACATATTCGAGTGTTGTGAGGATCAACAATAATTCCGCTACATTGCATATGAGTTTACGTCCATCTTTAATACGTAATTCGTATCATTAGTGGTATCCGAGCCAAGGTTATTTCCTTGTCGAAATTTTCTTGGCAATTTCTTGTTAAAGCTATCTCGAGACTCTCTTATCATGGATTTTTTCGACGTTGATTTCATGGAGAAACTCCGTGAGGCACTACAAAGCTTACAAGAGCCACGTTTTCAAGCTAGAAGAGGAGGATATGATGCACATTCACCGCATCATGCAGATGAATCTAAATTAAATGAACTTCCAGAATTTGTCGGAGCCGCCGATCCCGAAGTCTACTTGGAGTCGGAGAGAAAGATTGAACACATGTTCGAGTTCAAAAACCTTAACAACGAGAAACGTTGCAAATATGCGATTCTCAGGTTAGGGAAAGGTGCTTCCCTGTGGTTCGAGGGTGTGAAAACACAACGAGGTCGTGCGGGAAAGGAAAAGATCCGTTCTTAGGATTCTTTAAAGAAGAAACTACGTAAAAGATATATCCCGACATCTCATCGGTTAACCTTGTATCGAAGGATTACCGAATTCATGTAAGGGAAACTAAGTGTGGGAGAATATATTGAAGAATTTGAAGGCTTGGCCTTAATGGGAAAACTCGAAGAAAATGAAGAACAAAGAATGTCATGTTTCATACGTGGCCTAAACCGAAACATTGCAAACACGGTGGAATTATACCCCTATGGAGATTTTGACACTTTATGCGGACTATGCATAAAGATAAAGCTCAAAACAATGTGAAGTTTGCCGAACCCGAATTTCCATACAGATTCAGAAATTCAAGTACGGCTCAAGTTCGACTGCGAAACTTACCGCGCCTATTCAAGTCCCTACCCCGGCCCCGAAGATTCCTCATGGGTCCAAAGAGACAAGCTTGACTAAAGTACGATCCTATAAATGTCAAGGTTTTGGTCACTATAAAAATGCATGTCCAAACAAAGGGTGGTCACGTTAAGAGAAGCTCTTGCGGTCCGAGACGAACTTTTAGTCGAGGATGAGAAGGAAGGACTTGGTGACGTATTTAACATGGAGGCCGAGGAAGAAAACGAGGAATGCGAGACTTATGATGCTCCGGAATATGACACTGCTTTAGTACTTCGAACTTTACATACCAAAATCATTCCAAGTGATACGGAGCAAAGGAACCAAATCTTTCATTCCAAATGCCGAGTTGGAGAAAAATGGTGTAGTTTGATAATCAACGGAGGAAGTTGCACGAATGTAGCTTCCAATGAGATGGTTACGAAACTCGATCTAACTACTATGGCTCACCTGAAACCATATGCTTTATATTGGCTCGATGATGGAAGTAAAGTGAAGGTGTCAAGACAAGTTTGGGTCAACCTAACTATGGGACCATACGGAGACGATGTGTTATGTGACGTACTCCCGATGGATGCATGCCACGTACTTTTGGGACTACCTTGGCTATTTGATAGAGATCTTTTACATCGAGGAAGAAGTAATGAGTACGAGTTACGGGATAAGGACAAGAGGATCGTGTTGAAACCAATGTCACTTCAATCTATGATCCCTAACCGAGGTGAGAAACCGAATCTAACTATGTTTGCTAGTGAGAGGGAAATTGAGCTTGGTACTGAGATTTGCCGGTTAAAAGAAAACGACATCTTTGGGCCTAATTTTTATAACGACTCAGGTTCTTGTGATAGACTTATTGTCCTGAATAAATACCGGATTGGGCTTCATGGATTACTTTTCGATGGACCATTATTTGGGGAGCCCAATAATGTTAAAATAGAGAGTGTACCAGATTATGACGGACCACCAGTATTTGATGAGGAACCAGTTGATGAAGAGCGATCTATGACTACTGTCGCGCTTCCCATTTCAGATGTCCATTTAAAGGATGATTCATATCGTGATATCGGTATTACCTCGCAGAATAATTATTATTTTATTAATAATGATAGTTATTTTGTTGGAGATTCTCTGAAAACCCCTACTACTTATCGTCTCAAGATTTTGGGCCATGTACGCACTGCGGATATTTTCGAGATCAAGTACTTAGAGTCTTTAGTTAATTATCTTGATGACGAAGGGATTTCAGAATTGAGAACAATTCCCTTTGAAGGGGGAGGGAATGATACGGAATTGACTAGTCCGAATAAAGAAAACGAAGCAAGGATCGACGTAAATGGACTTACAACACGTCATGCATGTACGTCGACATTTTTAGGCGAGAAAACGGACACAAGAGGTAAAAGGACCAAGCTGCCGAGCTCGACCATGTCCCAAGACACGCCCGTGTCACAACCTGCCGGAAAATGCCGAAGCACTGCCGATCGAACTCGGCCGTGTCGTCCGACATGGCCCGTGCCGCACTGTCCCGAACAGGCAAAGTCACTGTCGGCCAAACCCGACCGTGTCCGGCGACACGGTCGTGTCATACTCGTCCAGAAACCCGACCGTGCCAAGCGACACGGTCGAGTCCTACTTGCCCAGAAATTCCGGAACTGACTCTCCAGACACGCGACCGTGTTCCAGGTGACATGGTCGAGTCCTGCCGACCATGTTACGCGCGCCGCGGCCGTGTCTCGGGACACGGTTGAGTCCCTGCCGGCAGCCACTATTTTTTTATACACTTTTGTTGCTTTTCTTTTTTCCCTTTCTTTGTTTACTTATTTGAGGGATTGTGTTCCCCTATTGTTTGATTTGTGTTCCCTTTTTGTATTTTATGTTGATTTGTTTTGATTATTCAAAGATTTTATAATCTTTAAATTGTTTTGTTTATTGGATAGGAAGACTTGGTTTTTCCTATAAGTAAGTCTGGTATGAACAATGTAAGATATTGAATGTTGTTATAAGAAGAATACACATTGTATTTTCCTTGGTGAATGCTTTTCATCGAAACTTGATTTTTATTCGACGCGTTTTTGAGTATTAATCCGATTGATTCTGAATAGGTCTTGAGAAGAAATCACATTATCAAACTATAGGTCTAGTTTGATAATCATCTTCACATTGTTCTTACTTACACAACTGAATTGCCCTACTTTCGGTTATTTCTCACGAGTGTTACACATATTCGAGTGTTATTCATTGTCGTGTTACTCTTTTGCTCGACTCGTCCTGCCTTCTGGTTACCTTTGCCTATGGTTCTAATGATCTTATTGAGAGGCGGCTGTTGTGGCAGTATCTCACTGATTTCTCGGTATTACATGCTGTTGAGCCTTGGGTCATTATGGGTTATTTTAATACTGTTTTGGACACTAGTGAGATTTTGGGAGGGGAAGCTCCTCATTCTGACGATGAGCCGCCCCTGGTGTAGTTCAGAGAGCTTTGCAGGCGTGCGGATATTGAGACCCTTCCGATGGTAGGCTCTTGGTTCTCCTGGCATAACAAGAGCCCATCTCCATGATTTTTATGGAAACGTCTTGATAGGGTGTTGGTAACCCGTAGTAGTTTATTGATCACGCTGATTGTACTTACTCTTGTGATCTGCCGCGGACTTCTGATCATAGCCCCCTTATTCTGGGTCTTGATAGTTTGCCTCGCTGTAGAGGTAAAATGTTCAGATTTGATAATTTCCTGGCTGACTCTGAGGATTTCCTCCCGGTGGTTTAGGACACTTGGCGTCACCATATTGTGGGGGCTCTGTTCTATGCGATTTGTCATAAGTTGGACGCCCTTAAGCCTGTTTTTCGCGCTATGAGGAAGAGGAAAGGGGATTTGGCATCGAATGTTGCTGCTACTACTTCGTTCCTCTCTTCTTCTCAGAGTATCCTCAGGGACCATCCCATGGAAGACTCAATTTTATTGTTGGAGAGATGTTGTCGGCGGGTTTTCTCAGTTGCCTTGGCTCAGGAACAGTCTTCGCTCAGGCAGCGGGCCAAGTTGGCTTGGCTTAAGGATGGGGACCAGTGTACTACCTTCTTCTTCCGGCGGATTGCATCTAGGTGAGTGATATCTCGTATCAATAGAATTAATACGGAGGATGGTGCTGAGTTGACTGACCCTTCTCTTATTAAGAATGAGGTTGTTGGGTTCCATGAGAGACTGTTGGGTTACTCTAATCGGATTATGCCTTTATCTTTCAGTCAGGTTAGGCCTTTTATTTCGGCTTCTCTTTCACCTGATGTTGCTGTGCACATGGTTAGACATGTTACTGCTGTTGAGGATCGGTCTGTGTTCTTCGAGTTTGATAAGGACAAGGCCCCGGGCCCTGATGGCTTTAATACTGCTTTTTACCGGCGGACTTGGCTGATTGTGGGGGGTGAGATTTCATTTGCTATTATGCATTTCTTTGCTACGGGAAAGTTTGTTTGGCAAATCAATTCTATGATCATTTTTCTTGTTCCAAAAGTAGCCTTACCTAGGAGCATGTCGGATTTTAGACCGATCTCTTGCTGAAATGTATTATATAAGGCTATTTCGAAAATTATTGTTCACCGTATGCATGATAGCTTGGATGCCTTGATTGACCCGGCTTAGACTGCCTTTATTCCTGGGAGAAGGATTAGTGATAATATCCTTCTTGCTCAGGAACTTCTTCATGGTTATGGGCAGAGGGGGATGCCTAGACGGTGTGTGTTTAAAGTTGACCTTATGAAAGGCTTATGACACTGTTGAGTGGGATTTTGTGCTGATTGCTCTGCAGTGTATGGGTTTCCATCAGTCGTTCATCGCATGTATCAGAGAGTGCATCACCACTACTACCTTTTTGGTATCCTTGAATGGTGATGCTGAGGGGATCTTTAGAGGTCGTAGGGGCTTCGGTAGGGAGACCCCATCTCTCCTCATCTCTTTGTTATTGTTATGGAGGTGCTTCATGGTATTATTACTCGTGAGATTGCTCAGACCCCGGGGTTCCGGTACCACTGGAAGTGTGAGGCTACCCGTACTTTCATCCTCGCCTTTGCAGATGATCTCCTTCTTTTTTGTAATCCAGATGAGGTCTCTATTGGTGTTCTTAATAGGAGTATTGATATCTTTGATTCTCTTTCGGGGTTTCACGCTAACCCTGGGAAGAGTAATTTTTTTCTTTCGGCGAGTGATTTGGAGCAGGGGGCTCAGCTTGAGCAGTTATTAGGGTTTCAGATAGGCCAGCTCCCTGTGAGGTACATGGGAGTCCCTTTATCTTCATCGAAAATCATGGTGGCTCAGTGCTCTCCTTTGTTTGATAGGATTGATGGTCGACTGAGTGACTGGGCTTGTAGATCTCTGTCCATGGCCGGTCGTTGTCAGCTTATTCGGTCTGTGTTATCTGCTCTTCACATTTATTGGGCCTGTCTTTTTATCCTGCCTAAGGGCGTGCTTGCCTTCATTGAAAAGCGTTTAAGGCATTTTCTTTGGAACGGTTCTCGTGACTCTGGGCATGCTAAAGTGGCTTGGTATAAGGTTTGCTTCCCTGTAGTGTGTGGTGGCCTTGGTATTACTCCGTTGAGGGTTCAGAACCAGGCCCTTATGACCCGCCATATTTGGGCTCTCCTGGCTGGGTTTTCTCGTTCTGTTTGAGTTAGCTGGGTTCGTTCGTATAGAGTTCAACAGTGTTCTTTTTGGGATATTCATATCTCTGCTGCGTCTTCTTGGTATTGGAAATAGCTGCCGAAGTTGTGCCCTCTTGTCATAGGAGCGTTTCAGTATTCTGTTGGTGATGGCTCTTCCTTCCGTTTATGGTCGGATCCTTGGCACCCTAGGGGTTTGATTAGGCATTCTCTGCCTAGAGCGCCTCTTTGGATTGGAATTGATGTGCATGCCCATCTTGGCTCTGTTATTTATGATAGTCATTCGGTTTGGCCGGTGTTTGATCGTTCCGAGTTTCAGCAGGATGTTTCTGCCCTCCCTCCTATCAATGGAGGCCAGGATCGCATCTCCTGGAGACCGCATAGCTCAAGTTCCTATTCTTCCTCGTTTGCTCTTCGGTTCCTTAGAGCGTATTCTCCTTCTGTTCTGTGGGCCCCTCTCATTCTTGGCCCCGGGAAGATTCCTAGGCACTCCTTCATCTTATGGTTAGCTATTCAGGAGCATCTATCGACTATGGATAAGCCTTGGCTGCAGCATGAAGATGGTATTTGTGTCCTTTGTGGGATGGCGTTAGAGTCTCATTCTCACTTATTCTTCATGTGCCCTTACTCTAGTAGGTGTATCTCTATTGCTAGGAGGGAGGTAAAATTTTGTTGGCCTCACTCTGAGTGGAGTACGGGTATTCTTTGGGCGGCTAGGAGGTGGAGAGATAAGCATGTGGTTAACGTGGCATACCGTATCTTTTTAGCGGCATTGGTCTACTTACTCTGGCAGGAGCGCAATGAGAGGAGATTCGGTCAGAGGAGTTGAGATCCACTCACAGTTACTTTCCATGGGATTGGTCTTGTTCGTGACATTATCTCTCAGCGGTGGCCGACTCATTCCTTATCTGCGGTCGTTGTTAGGCATATTTTAATACGAATCCTGTATCGAGAGGAAGCGGAAGCAGAATTTTGCGAAAGCTAAACAAACAGCAATCTACCAAATGGACTCGAAACAGTAACCTTCCTTCGCTACAGCAATAATGAACCGCAACAGTCAACAACTAACAGCAACCACCCATCGCTACAGCAGTAGCGAACAACAACAATCAACAGCTAAACAACGGACGATCGAACGGGAAACAACAGCAACAAAGAATCGCCAACAACTGTAGCGAGCAGTGAATTGTGGTCGAATGCGGAGGAAACAGGAATCACGCTTGGTCTCTGGACAGCAAATTCGAACAAGTCAATTTCAATGTCTGATGACAGATATGCCATGAATCACACTAAGCTGTGGATCTCAGTTTGTATAAACAGCAACAAGAGAACTGGTATGAATCTCGATCAAATATGAATTTTGCGATTTAACGGGATGGAAGCAAGTTCCACGAACAAGAAACTGGATAATACTCCGATGAACAACACCACGAACGACTCCAAAGATTCTGTCCAAACAAGAACAGTTTTCGATCGGACGAACAGAAAAACAATAAAATATTTTAACGAGTTCGGCCTATAACTCGTCAAAGATGATCTCTTCCCAAGACCTATTGAGAATTGATCAGATTATAATTCGAAATCGCGTCGAAAAATAATCAAGAATTTGTGTTTGAGACACGTCAAACAAATAAAACTCAAAGAGAGCAAAATATCAAGTGTATTCAAAATCAATGAAATCGGCCGAGCTATATGATGTATATATAGCCGCCAAAACCCTAGTAACATAATTAAGGTTACTCCCTAAAACGCCCTTAAACAAGTTTGGGCTACTACTGATTGAGTAAAATAACACACAAAGCAACATAGGGCTGCACATGTCACACCCTTAATTAAATAAATAATATAAAATAATGATAAACTACGTTATTCCGAGCCCGACCACCAAAGTCAATCCAAGCCTCGTGTCTATCTTCTCGCCTAAGTATGTAGCATGGTTGCTTACGTCGATCAACACCTCGTCTTCTTCCCTTGGACTTGTCAATCCCGTATCATCCCCTCCCCCTTTAAAAAGAATTGTCCTTAATTCTGCAATCCCGTCGTCATCAAGATAAGGAGAGAAATCTCCTACATTAAAAGTAGTGTGCACCCCATAATACCTCAGAAGTTCTACCTTGTATGCATTGTCGTTCACCTTCGAAACTACTTTAAATGGTCCCTCAGCTCGCGGCATCAATTTGTTCTTACGCTTACTCGGAAATGCACCCAAACCAAATCGCCAACTTCGAATAATTTCAGTTTTCTGTGCTTGCTCGACTTTCTTTTGTATGCTTCGTTTATCTCCTTGATTCGGTTATGTACTTGCTCGTGTAATTTCGTCATTGACTTCAGGTTCGATTCCGCATCCTTGTGCACCAACTCGTCACTCAGTAATGGAATTAGATCTAACGGCATATAAGGAATCAGCCCGTAAACTACTTCAAATGGAGAGTGTGCCGTGGCATGAGTAGGAGAGCGATTATAAGCAAACTCCGCATGTGCGAGCTTCAAATCCAAATCCTTTTGTGTCTTCCTCACAAGACCACGTAATAAAGGGCCCAAGGTTCGATTGGTTAACTTGGTTTGGCCTTCGGTTTGAGGATGATGCGAAGTACTAAACAAAAGCTTGGTTCCCACCTTTCTCCACAATATGTTCCAAAAGTAGCTAAGAAACTTCGAGTCCCGGTCTAAAATAATAGTCTTCAGAACTCCATGTAAACGTACCACCTCTCGGAAATACAAGTCAGCAACATTACTCGCATCATCGGTTTTGTGACAAGCAACAAAATGAGCCATCTTTGAAAAACGATCGACAACAAACATAATCGCATCCTTACCTCGTTGGGTTCGAGGCAAAGCAACAATGAAATGCATCGAGACATCTTCCCACGGCCTTTCCGGAATTGGTAGAGGCATATACTCGCCCGGTTTGAATGAGCTCTTCGCCATATGACACGTTACACACTTGCCAACGATGTCAGCCACGTCCCCTTGGATCTTCGGCCAATAAAAATGTTCCTGGAGCACCCCCATGGTCTTATCCGTGCTAAAGTGACCAGCCAAGCCCCCTCCATGAGCTTCACGAACCAACAACTCCCGAACGGCATGCTTGGGCAAACAAAGCCGATTCCCCTTAAAGAGAAACCCCTCCTGTATCACAAACTCCCCAAACGAACTAGATTTACAACGGCCAAAAATCTTCCCAAAATCAGCATCGTCATCATAATAATCTTTCAACGTTTCGAACCCCAACAAACGAACATCAAGGGTAGAGATTAAAGCATACCTCCTAGACAGTGCATCAGCAACCACATTGCTCTTACCGTCCTTATACTTCGATGAAAAGTGAAACGATTGTAAGAACTCCACCCACTTAGCATGTCTTGGACTCAACTTCTGCTATCCATTAATATACTTCAAAGATTCATGGTCCGAATGCGGAATAAAGTGTTTCAGCCGAAGGTAATGATTCCAATGATCAAGAGCTCTCACTATAGCATAGAACTCCTTGTCATAAGTACAATAGTTAAGTCGAGCCCCACTCAATTTCTCCGGAAAGTACGTAATAGGCCGCTTGCCTTGAATGAGGACCGCCCCAATACTAACTCCACTAGCATCACACTCCACCTCTAATGGCTGTGCAAAATCGGGTAATGCCAAGATAGGTGCTTCACATAACCTTGCCTTCAACTTTTCAAACACCCCTTGGGCAGCCCTGCTCCACACAAACGGACCCTTCTTCAAACACTCCATTATCAGACTCGTTATGGTGCTGAAATCTCGAATAAACCTCCGACAAAAAGAGGCAAGACCGTGGAATGATCTAACTTCAGTTACGGTTTTAGGAGTAGGCCACGACTTAATAGCTTCAATTTTACCTTGATCAACCGACACTCCATCCTTCAAAACAACATAGCCAAGAAAAGTTATGCTCTAGATGATAAACGCACACTTTTCTTTCTTTCCATAAAGCCTTTGAGACCTAAGAGTCTCAAATACTTGCCGTAGATCCACCGATCGACTATAAACCAAAATATCATCCAAATAAACAACCACAAATCTGCCCAAAAATGCCTTAAGTACTTCGTTCATCAAACGCATGAAAGTACTCGGGGCATTCGTAAGTCCAAATGGCATGACAGTCCATTCATACAACCCAAAATTCATACAACCCATGCTTAGTTTTGAACGCCATCTTCCATTCATCTCCCTCCGGCATTCGAATCTGGTGATAGCCACTTCGCAAATCAACTTTAGAAAAGACCATCGAGCCATGTAGCTCGTCCAACATATCATCCAGCCTTGGAATCGGGAATCGATAATTGATCGTTATATTATTCATGGCCCGGCTATCGATACACATCCGCCAAGACCCATCCTTCTTAGGAACAAGTAGAACTGGAACCGCACATGGACTTAAACTTTCTCGAACATACCCGTGGCTCATTACTTCTTCAATCTGCTTCTGAAGTTCCTTCGTTTCCTCGGGATTTCACCTATAGGCAGCCTTATTTGGAAGAGGTTCACAAGTATAAGGTCGATTTGATGCTCAATCCCACGAGTTGGCGGCAAACCCGACGGCAATTCTTCAAGAAAGACATCCGCGAACTCATGTAATAAGTATGTCACTGTACCCTCGTTTTTCTCTACCACGAAATCATCTCGAGTCTCCTTTATCACCAGCATGTAAACATGCTCACCACTCTCCATAGCGTGTTCAACTTCCCTCTCGTTAGCGAACATGGTTAGGTTCGGCTTTTCCCCTCGTTTGGCACTCATCGAAAGAACAGATTGAGGTGACATCGGCTTCAACACGAACTTCTTTCCCTTATCTCGCAACTCGTATTCGTTACTCCTACCCCAATGCAAAACATCCCTATCAAAGAACCAAGGACGTCCCAAAAGTACATGACAAGCATCCATCGGAATCACATCACATAATATCTCATCACGATATGAACCCATTGCCAATCCAACCCGAACTTGCTTCGAAACCCTCACCGTACTTCCGTCATCTAGCCAATGTAAAGCATATGGCTTAGGGTGAGCCGTGGTGGCCAGTCCAAGTTTCGTCACCATCTCACTCGAAGCTACGTTGGTGCAACTCCCTCTGTCAATAATCAAACTACACCACTTATCTCCAACTTGACACTTCGTATGGAATATTTGGTCCCGTTGTTCTGACTCGCTCGGAACTGACTTAGCTTGCAAAGTGTGAAGGACCAAAGTTGTATCGTAATTCGGAGCATCGTAAGCCTCACAATCTCCTTCTTCTTCGCCTCCCAAATCAAATACATCACCCAACCTCTCTACTTCTTCCTCGTCTAACAATTCCTCTCGGGCCACGAGAGCCTCTCTCAACGTCACGACTCGCTTATTCGGACAAGCGTTTTGATAATGGCCAAAATCCGGACATTTAAAACAGCGCACCTTCGATAGACTCGTATCATTATTCGCGCTGGGAGCCTTAGGAACTGGATTAGGGGTTAAAGTTGGCACTGTTTTGGTAGCCGAACTAGAGCTGCTACTCGTGGTTACGAATTTTGAGGGGAACTCAGGCTTAGTCCATCCGCTTGGCATGTGGTTAACATGGCATACCGTATCTTTTTAGCGGAATTGGTCTACTTACTCTGGCAGGAGTGCAATGAGAGGATATTCGGTCAGAGGCGTTGAGATCCACTCACAGTTACTTTCCAGGGGATTGGTCTTGTTCGTGACATTATCTCTCAGCGGTGGCCGCCTCATTCCTTATCTGCGGTCGCTGTTAGGCATATTTTGATACGAATCCTGTATCGAGACGAAGCGGATGCAGAATTTTGTGAAAGCTAAACAAACAACAATCTACCAAATGGACTCGAAACAGTAACCTTCCTTCGCTACAGCAATAATGAACCGCAACAGTCAACAACTAATAGCAACCACCCATCGCTACAGCAGTAGCGAACAAGAACAATCAACAGCTAAACAGCGGACGATCGAACGGGAAACAATAGCAACAAAGAATCGCCAACAACTGTAGCAAGCAGTGAATTGTGGTCGAATGCGGAGGAAACAGGAATCACGCTTGGTCTCTGGACAGCAAATTCGAACAAGTCAATTTCAATGTATGATGACAGATATGCCTGGTGGGTCCCATGTAGGGGTCCACGACGCTGTAATATACTTCGAATACCTCGGGGGGGTTACACGATGCTAGTACAAGTACCACAACATATTATTCCACATTTCACGAAGAATAATAATAACATAAATGACAAAGAACCAAAGAGTCTTCTCCTGCGAGAAACTAAATAATAACATAAACACATGATAATCACAACATGATATCACAACATACACATGGTAATTCCGATGATCCAGCATTTACTGCCTAGACCCCCCGATGATTCCGTCAAACCAACCCGAGGTGGAGAGATAAGCATGTGGTTAACGTGGCATACCGTATCTTTTTAGCGGCATTGGTCTACTTACTCTGGCAGGAGCGCAATGAGAGGAGATTCGGTCAGAGGCGTTGAGATCCACTCACAGTTACTTTCCAGGGGATTGGTCTTGTTCGTGACAGTATCTCTCAGCGGTGGCCGCCTCATTCCTTATCTGTGGTCGCTGTTAGGCATATTTTGATACGAATCCTGTATCGAGACGAAGCGGAAGCAGAATTTTGCGAAAGCTAAACAAACAGCAATCTACCAAATGGACTCGAAACAGTAAGCTTCCTTCGCTACAGCAATAATGAACCGCAACAGTCAACAACTAACAGCAACCACCCATCGCTAGAGCAGTAGCGAACAACAACAATCAACAACTAAACAGTGGACGATCGAATGGGAAACAACAGCAACAAAGAATCGCCAACAACTCTAGCGAGCAGTGAATTGTGTTCGAATGCGGAGGAAACAGGAATCACGCTTGGTCTCTGGACAAAAAATTCGAACAAGTCAATTTCAATGTGAAGTGAGTTGGATATCCTCAGGTATAGTACCGTCGTCGGATTCCAAGACGGTTGGTGGGGCGGGTGCTGATTCGATTTCTTCGGCGGCGACAGCAGGCTCGAGTGCCTGTTCCGAAATGAATAGTTGATCCTCCGCGATAGGGGGAACTGATTCCTCCTGCTCAGGAACAATATCTGGTTGTTGCGAGGGTGGCTCATTGCGGCTTGATGACCCTTCATCATCTTGTTGAACTTGGGGGACATCTATTTCGTGAGCCTTCTCACGGCTCATTCTCAGACCTGCCTGAAAGGCATCGTCGTCGTCATCTAAGTCATGATCTTCTTTTAGACTTTTGGGAGATTCCTCGTACTTATCCTTTCCTTTCCTTCTGGCATCAGATTTGTGCAAAATATGGCTTTCAATTAACAATTTGCAGCATAGATTATCCCATTGGATCAGGCCTTCAACTTTTGTGGAGTCCGTCACTTCCAACACGAATCTTTCTTCATTGCTCCACTTGCTCCAGTTGTATATGGTGTCGTATGGATCTATCCTGTAGCTTTTCCATTGAAGAAATCTTTCATAAGCCTGTTCAATTTGCACAGAAAGAAGGATTCCAATGATAATCGAGTACGGGGAGGGACTTCGTACAACGTTTGTATCCGTTGTATTGACTGGTTCCTCTACAGGTGTGGGATCCTGTATGGAAGAGGGATTCCTTACAGGGGATGGTACCCCAAAGAAAAGTGGATCCTGTACGGGTGTGGAATCCCGCATAGGAGAGTTAGATGTTGGCTTCAAAGGGGCAGCCGACTCGCTAGATTCTTCCAAGTTGGCAGATGACCTCATATCCGTTGTTGCCGCCAAAGGCTCGATATTTACTGTCGATATAGTAACGGGCATCTCTTCCACAGGGGTTGGGCCCTGGGGTAGTTCATCAGTTGGTTGAGCCACGATAGAAGCATCTTTTGAGGATTTGGTAGATTTAGCTTTTGTGAGCCTCCTTAGCTTCTTTTTCGGCTTCTCAGCAGCAACATGTGTCTTGCTGTGAGATCTCTTTCTTTTCCTTGAAGATTCCACACTCTGGGACTTAGGGGAAACGTCCCTTGGATCTTCAGATAACGGTAGGTTCCAGATGAAAGGTCTGTCTACGATCAGAATACTTTGTTTGAAGGTTATGGGCTTGACTCCTCCCAAGTATATCCGCGAACTTATCTTCTTTGCATCTACGGATTGTGGAAGTCTGCACTTCGTCAAAATGTGGTTTATGAATAAACTAAATGATTTCATCTGAGTAGCAGGTTTGGACACTTCTTCCTGCAAGGGTTTCAGAATAATTTAACACCAATTGACCTTTTCACAGGTCATAATAGCAACCATCATTCTAAACCTAAGATTAGTGCACATCTCAAATGCACCAGTACGATTTTCAATGATGCGACAGCAAAAATTATGCAAATAAACAAACAGTAAGCAAAAGTTCTTCTTATGGCAAGTGGTGTGAACCACTTCAACCGTGTTCAAACCGGCGAACAAGCCATAATATTGGGTCAGCAACTCTTGAGACCCAAATGTCTCAAGTTCCTCCATGGTCATGCCTTCACAGGGTAGCCTGTAAATGTTTTTGAGAAGATCTTGGTCGATGCAGATCTCCTCTCCGCGAATGACGGCGGTGATATCAGCGACGTGTCCTCCTAGGGCCATAGGCAGAAAACAAACCACTGCGTTGAGGTAGAACTCCTCAACAAGATGAACATCATATTTGTCTGCGGTGTGGCTCTCAAGGCGGTAGAGGCCTTGTTGACGGATTCTGGTGATGACGACCTCCATCGTATCGACGTCATCAATTTCAGCATGGATGCATTCCATCACGACCGATCTAGAGAAGATCCATCCATCGATGAAGTTCAGAGACTTCTTGAGAGCGGATGTCTGAGCAGACGCCATTGATGATTCTCAAGAAAAGATGAAAAAGATATAAGAGGAATATGCAGTAAAACACAGAAAAACTTGTAGGCTGAATTTGCTTGAGTGCTCTTAAAAATATGCAGAAGGCGTAAAGAGTCTCAAATGGCATTTTCAGTCCTTTTATAGTAGGCGGCGAAGAAGGGTTTTCAGAGTACGAATGGTCAGATTTAAGGGAAGGGAACCGGTGTTTGAAATGAACGGTCACGATGGACTGAGTGTAACTGGTACACTTATCCATGGAATATTAAAATAAAAGCGGGTCCCACTTCTGACATTTGTTGTTACCCTTAATGCCTGAAACGGTAGTTTTAAATATTAAAGAATTTGAAAACATCACGGCTTTTGAGATTCAATTGTCCAGATGTCGTGTAAGGCATTTAATATAAATGACGTTTGACATGAAAACAGGGCACGTGGACAAAAATTAATTTTTAAAATAGAAATATTATAATATATATATAATGAATCAAAATTCCATAGTATGTGCTGTATCTGCGACGATACATCGTTCCCCCATAAAAGGTACATATAGGTTTCAATTCCGTTCAGCAACTTTTGGATTAATGCTGTATTCATGGGTCATACTGTATTACCCCTTAATTATTGCACACGTCAGCTGTAGGATAATTCATATCACTTTGTTCACTACAGTGATGTATTGAAGGTTCTGAGTGTACAGATAATTAATGGTGGATACTGTATTCTTGGGTGTTACAGCATTCCCCCACAATTGTTCAGTAAAAATAGTAAATACTTACAGGGAGTCAGGCTGTAGCAATCCCAATTCTTGTCGAAGCATGTTGAATCTTGCTGTGTCGAGAGGTTTAGTGAAGATGTCGGCCAACTGAATATCTGTATGAACTTTTTCCATCTGAACATCCTTGTTCTCGACATGATTCCTGATGAAATGATGCTTCATGTTGATATGCTTTGTGTGCGAGTGCAAGACAGGATTGTGCGTTATTGCAATTGCACTCGTGCTATCACACATGATTGGCGTTTCCTTGGCTTCAATCCCATAATCTGACAATGGTTGCTGCATCCAGAGGATCTGCATACAGCAACTACCAACAACATAGTATTATGATTCAGCCGTGGAAAGTGAGTTTGCCAATTGCTTCTTACTGAACCAAGAAACAAGTCTAGGTCCAAGGAAGTGACAAGTTCCACTTGTACTCTTCCTATCTAGCTTGCAGCCTCCGAGATCCGAGTCGCTGTATCCAACTAAATCGAATCCGCCTTCTTTAGGATACCACAGTCCTACATCGACTATTCCTTTAATGTAATTCAGGATTCGTTTAGCTGTATTGAAGTGTGATTCCTTAGGTGCTACTTGATATCTCGCACACACTCCTATAGCAAACTAGATATCGGGCCTGCTAGCCATTAGGTACAGGAGAGAGCCAATAAGCTTCCTGTAGAGTGATTGGTCAACAGACTTTTCGGCTTCATCAGCACTAATTTGGAGGAAGTGCTCATGGGAGTTGGCGATGATTTGGAAGTGTTCATTCCAAATTTGTTGAGAAGCTCCTTGCTGTATTTTTTCTGGTTGATGAAGATCCCTGTAGGCAACTGCTTTACCTGCAAACCTAGGAAATAACTAAGTTCTCCCATCATACTCATTTCAAATTTACTTTGCATGAGATGAGAGAACCTTTGACACAAAGCAAGGTTAGTTGAACCAAATATAATATCATCAACATAGATTTGAACCATTAGAAGGTCATTGCCTTCCTGTATTTTGAACAAGGTTTTATCCCCAGCACCTTTCTCAAATCTATTACTGGTTAGATACTGGGACAGGGTCTCATACCATGCTCTAGGGGCTTGCTTAACTCCATACAGTGCTTTTCTTAGCTTGTATACTAGATCGATACCGTCTATGTTGGAAAACCCTGGAGGTTGTTCAACATAAACTTCTTCGGCAAGGTCTCCATTTAGGAATGCACTTTTGACGTCCATTTGGTATACAATAAAGCTTTTATGGGCGGCAAAGGCTAAGAATATCCTAATGGATTCTAGTCTGGCTACAGGGGCAAATGTTTCATCGTAGTCTATGCCTTCTTCCTGTCTATAGCCTTGTGCGACTAGTCTTGATTTATTCCTTATAATAAGTCCATTTCAATCCTTCTTGTTTCTAAATACCCATTTGGTTCCTATAACCGATTGATGCGTAGGTCTGGGTACAAGATACTATACATTGTTTATTTCGAAACCGTTAAGCTCTTCTTCCATAGATGTTATCCAATGAGAATTATTAAGAGCGTCTATGGTAGAAACAGGTTCGGACTGGGCTAAGAATACAGAAATAGTGTACATGTTGAGTCTTTTAAGCTCGGATTGAGATTTCCATTCAGGAAATGGTGATTTCTCAGTATCTAGTTCTTTCTGTGCACACAGTACATTTTGTTGTGTACTCTGTATTCTTCTTCGAGTAGAAACACCAACATCAATGTTTCCAATGATCAGCTCTTGCGGGTGATCTCTCAACCATATTCGGTCGGGTTCTAATTCAGGGTCCCGTACTGTATCTAGAGTTGCTGTAGTTTCAGCTTCATCTTGTACAGCATCGGCTTCATCTTCGTCGATTCTTATAGCTGCTGGGTTGATTTCTAGGTCAACAACATGTTCTATGGGAGTTGGTGGATATAATATGGAGAGTTTTTCGATGTTCTGAGTAACAGCTTCTACTCCTGTAGGGTCATGGTGAGGTTCGTCGAACACTACATGAACTGATTCCTCGATCGCCAGCTTCCTTTTATTAAAGATCCTGTATGCTTTGCTGACGGAGGAGTATCCTACAAATATTCCTTCATCTGACTTCTCATCAAAGGTTATAAGTTGATCCTTCCCATTATTCAACACATAGCACCTGCATCCAAAAATGTGAAAATATGAAACTAAAGGAGTTTTGTTGTTCCATACCTCGTATGCTGTTTTGTTATGGTGTTTGTTGACGATACAGCGGTTTTGAGTGTATCATGCTGTATTGGTTGCTTCACCCTAGAAACGCTGTGGCAACTTGTGTAATACCCAGTTGTAATTCAGTCATTATCATTCAGTATTTATCATTCAGTATTTGTCACTCAGTATTTTTCACTCATTAATGATCATTTGTCACTCATATTCAATCATTGTATTCATCGTTCAGAGTAATTATATCGTCATTCATCATCAATCTAGTTGGAGAATCATGCGGTGTTTATCATTGTTGTCATTTCATAGTGTGCTGTGTGTGAGGAGTAGCCCACGCTACGTACTCTCTTTAGCGTGCGCTAATTGAGTACGGGTAGCGCACGCTACCTCTCAACACTAGCGCATGCTAGAATGTTTCAAGCAGGCAGTCCAGAAGGCACTGGACTGCAGTTGGGTTGTAAGTAGGGCACGCTACGAATGGTAAGTAGCGCGCGCTAGTAGGTCGGAGTAGCGCACACTACGCAGTCGGTGTAGCGCGCGCTAAGGACGGATCAGGCAGAGTCCAGTGGCTACTGGACTGCATTGGATAAATGCCTAGCGCATGCTACGAGTAGATTAGCGTACGCTAATCGGTGTAAGTAGCGCACGTGAAGCCTGTGTGTAGCGTACGCTACCGCGATCAGACCAGAGGACAGGAGGTTCTGGACTCCAGTACTGGGCATCAGATAATTCGTTAGCGCACGCTAACCATTGGTGTTAACGCACGCTAATTAAAGGGGGTAGCGCATGCTATAAGAGGTACGTAGCACATGCTACCGTTGCGATCAGAGGGTACTGGACTACCCAGTACACCCGTTAGCGCACGCTACGCACAGGAGCTAGCGCATGCTAACTGGGATTTGCTATATATAGGACAGTCCAGTCTTTTAATATCATTTGTCATTTCTCTTCGTTTCTTCGTCGGTTTTGAGCGATTCCAGGCGTTTTGGAGAGTGTTCTTCGAGGTGTAATCATCAATCATCATCTTCAAGTCTTTGAGTTGGATTAATCATTACTTCATCATCTCCATTACATCAAATCAAAGGTAATGATTTCTTGAACCTAGGATTTCGGATATTTGAGGTTTTTCTTCTGATTTCTTCATAGGAACTTAGATTGTTGTTGGAATATGTTAGATATGTATTATCTACCTTGGATAAATGTATTCTTACGGATTTAATGGCAGATATTTCGGATTTCTAGAACACTTTGGGGTTGACTTTGATATTTTTGGTTTTCAATTAGATGTTGTCGTTAACTCGAATTATGGATTCCTATGGGATTATTGATATCATTGAAAGTGTTTTGATGGTTTGAAATACTCATTTTCGTGTTGGTTTCGATATATTCAGGATTAGATATTTTCAAAGGTTGTGTGTTTCCTAAGTGTTCGCTTGAATGCCTCAATGAGTTCGAATATTGTTGTATCAACGTTTGAGTTGGTTATAATCGTGGTTGATACGTATATTGAGCATTTGTTGGTAATTGTCATTCAAGGTTGTTCGAGCGATCGACATTTCATTTAGGACGTTGTTCGTAGAAGGACATTGTTCACCGGTGTTGTGTAAGATAATTCTTACTCAGTTAAAAGGATATTCATTCCTTTCGTTGTTATTTATTCATAACCATAATTCATTCATAAAGTACTAACCGTATTGAGACTTGTAATTGTCACTTAATCACTTAATTCACGAGGAACGACGGTTCCAATCATTTCATTGAGCTGTCATTCATTTTACTGTCATTTCATCTTGGTGAGTCATTATTGATTTTCGATGTCACTTTTGTTATATCGTGGCATTCCGGGTCATACTGGCGTGCCAGTTGGTATGTGTAGGATTTTCATGCCGGGCACATATAAAGTCGTGTGTTGGTTGTTGGCCTCACATTGGAATGTGCACACGAGACGATCACTTCGTGAGACTGATTAGGTACAAGACCACACATGTATTCGATCGATACTCGTTGGTGGCTTGTGCACGGACACATTTCCATCCCGGGCGTAGTGTGGCACCATTCTTTGAGCAGTATTATTAGTTGATTCATACAGCATGTTTGATTGCGTATGTTTTCAATAGGATTTGTGATTATTCAACTCTTGAGGATTGTCGTTCTGTGTAACTGACCCTGTTGGGGGATTTTGTTTTTCAGGTCATGGCAAGGCAAAAGCATGGGAAGAGCACGTTGACAGCGAGGAGTCCTAATGATACTAGTAGGGGGCCCCAGTCTGTAACACCCCAACCCGACAAGGGTAGAAGTATCACATTATGGTGGCATATCAGAACATACATAAATAAACGCAAACGGAAGTCTTAAACATAAATAATCAAAAGGAGTTAAGTCGAAGTGACTTAAACCAAAACATAAGTTCAACGAAACAAATACTCCGAGGGATGAATAACAAATCATCCAAGTCTAAACAATGTCCTAACAATAGCAAAATAAATATAAGATGACTAGGGTAAAGTCTTCACAAGCTCAACTCTCAACCCCAAAGCAACCCCAGCTCCTAGCTTAGATACCTGCCGCAGGAAAAGGAAAATGCGGCTGAGCTTAAAAAGCCCAGTAAACAAACATATATAAACAAAACCAAAAGATAAGGAACGAACTCATAAAGTACGGTGCGTTGGGAAAAGCATGAAGTATAAACAAATAGATATCAAAAGTAAGGAAGGCTCAGTAATCTACCACGAGCCCGAACATAAATCAAATCAAATATCATAGTAACCATGGAGTAGCTAACTCCCGAACATGTGAAAGATATGTATTGCACACAAGCATAAATCACCGAACATATCATATCATAATCATGTCATATCCAATCAAATATGAATCGAACCTAGGATGCATCCATATGTCCC
Organism: Orobanche coerulescens; assembly: GCA_033398695.1. NCBI lineage: Eukaryota > Viridiplantae > Streptophyta > Magnoliopsida > Lamiales > Orobanchaceae > Orobanche > Orobanche coerulescens. Next base: position 165,456,753 of record CM065807.1, on the reverse strand, counting down.
CGAACAAATCATATTGGCCATAACAAATGTAAAGTGCACATATCATATCAAATGGGACGGTGTGGAACATCACTCAACCACACTAGAGTCATGCCATTGGTGCATCAATGACACGACCATGTTACCTTCATGGCTAGGAAATGAACTTGGCTCGGGTATTAAACTGAAGGGTTCAAATGGCATATCATATGAAAGTTCATATCAAAGGTTCATATCAAATGTATCATATCAAAGGTTCAAGGATATCCGTACGAATATCAAAACAAACGAAACAACCGATACAATGGTAGAGAGAAGGGGGTATCAAGAATATCCGTACCTCCAACCGCAAAATGCAAAACACGTCAGAAGATATAAAGATTAGAGTTTACTCCTTCTTCATCGAATCTACACAAATTAGGTTCATTTATGCTTATTAGCTCATAATATCATAACAGGTTCTTAATTACTTAACACTATTTATTAATGTGATTAGAGTTTCGTTATTGGAATTAGGTTAACATATGACCGATTGTATCATAATTAATGTTCAAATGCATTTTAGGGTTCAAGTATATTAAATGGTATTAAAATCACAACAATCTTAATCTTCTAATAAAATTCTGGTTTTACTATGTTTTAGCCTTCATTTTATGAACTTCAACACCATACCAAATATCAAAGTAAAAATTCACCAAAATTACCACTGAAGCATATATGTCTTAGGAGTCTACTTGAATTTGTTCAGATTTTATTCATTAGTACAGGCACACAATAAAAATCACTCTTTACGCGACTGTCCAGAAAGTAAACTGCTGAAACACCCAGAAGGTATACATTACAAAGGCATATCAAAACACTTTGGAAAAATCCACAAAATTTCCAGAACTTAGAAAACATCTGAAATATAACTCCTGTAAATTGGCAAGTCATAACTACTTATAGTTTTCAAATGAAAAATCGTGAAACCAGACTGAATTTAAATTCTTAAAACTCAGGTTTTGACATATGATCCCGTAAAATTCAAAAGCATGACCAATACAACTTCAATTACCTTCAAACCAATTGGAAAACTTAAATAAGACATTAAACTAAGTTTTAATGCAAAATTAAAGAATTAAATCCTTATGAAACTCGAGCTATAATGCACATATAATCAGCTTTTCAAAACTGTCTCCTTCATAAATCCGTTTTAGGCCATCGTTATCATGTTTTACTGACACAAATGCACACGAGACCTATATATATCACAAGACCTGGTTTAATTGATATATTAACACACATGTTTCCAGACTTTAATGATCATACACACGACACACACATAATACAGAATATACGAGCCAAGTAAACACATGAAATCATACCAAACAAGCCCTAGTTCTCTAGTATCAAATGCATATGTTTCTCATAAACACTTAGGGTTTTAGATCAGATTTTAAAGGTACGTGATAGAGATCATATTGGGTAGAATAGATCAGGTTTAGGATCGAATTAATAAGGAGTTGAATCAGATCAGAACATAAGTTGATTTGATTTGGTATTTACATATCGAAACATCCAATACAGTTATGATTTTATGTGATCTTCCATATACGTTTTAACATATAATTCAAATAGAACAGATCAGACCTTTGTTTATTATGTATACGAATTAGATTTCAAGTTTATATATTCAGATTATACGTGAAATCATGTGTCAAATAGAAAAGAGATACAAGATCGATTAGAGATACCTTATGATGAATCAAATAAAGGAGACAACAAGAACGAAACCCTCATGAATCAAACCCTAATCACGATCCAAACAACAAGCACCAAGGGTTCACGATTACCCGACCTCAGCAACACTTTTTAAGGGCCACGAACAGCAGCAACTTTGATCTTTGATAGAGAAAATAGTAGCAGCCTTGTATGTGTGTGTTTTTGGTTTATTTGTTTCGTATGAATGGAATGGGGAAGAGGAGTCAGAAGTTATACACGTTACATCCCAAGATTGTAGGGAGCATGTGAGGCAAATAAGGAAAGTCATCAAGAGTCTTAATTTTGATTTAATTGGGCATTAATATTCGGTTATGGTAGGGTGAGTAGTGGCCGAAATTTATGGAGTTTAGTGACAAATTTTCGGTTGTTAATATTGATTTGGAACGTGTGATAGATTATCATTTATGAAAGTTTTGTTTGGTGTACAAACATAGACTTAGGTTACTAATTTCTTAATTAAATTATACCATATAGTATATAGGTTAAGGTCTACAAATGAATTATTACAAAGTATAGGGAAATTTTGAAATTAGACGAAAATTTGAGATTCGAAATATTTGGACTTTACAACTCTTCCCCTCTAAAAGAAATTTCATCCTCGAAATTGAATTGAAAGCGAAATAGATACGTACCAGACTACGAAAATAAATGCAGATAACTTGTTCGCTTCGATTCCTCGGTTTCCCAGGTAGCTTCACGCTCTGGGTGATTCTTCCAAAGAATTTTAACAAACGGAATGACTTTGTTTCTCATGACTCTATCTTGTCGATCCAAAATAGCTTCGGGTTCCTCATAAAGAGACATATCAGGCTGAATCTGATCAAAAGGATAAGACGCCATATGCAACGGATGATAATTGTATCCCCTTAGAAGAGATACATGGAAGACATTATGAACATGTGATAACTGAGGAGGTAGAGCCAAGCGATAAGAAACCTCCCCAATACGTTCAAGAATTTCGAACGGTCCAATGAATCGAGGACTAAGCTTCCCTTTGATCCCAAAACGTTTCACACCTCTGAACGGCGATACTTTCAGAAATACACAATCCCCAACCTGAAACTCCAAGTCACGTCGATGCTTATCAGCATAACTCTTCTGTCGAGTGCGAGCCTCTTTCAGCTTCTCCTTGGCTACAGCCACTTTCTCATTAGTGATTTGATTAAGTTCCGGCCCCTCGATCACACGTTCACCTACCTCGTTCCAACAAATGGGTGCTCTACATTTCCTCCCATATAAAAGCTCATACGGTGCTGCATTCATGCTAGCATGCCAACTATTATTATAAGCAAACTCCACCAAGCACAAGTATTCATCCCAACTTCCCGTCCATTCCAAAGCACATGCCCTCAACATGTCTTCCAAAGTCTGAATGGTTCTTTCAGACTGACCATCTATCTGTGGATGAAAAGTCGTGCTAAACTTAAGATGTGTACCCCAAGCTTTATGTAGGCTTTTCCAAAAACGAAAAGTAAACCGCGGATCTCTTTCTGACACGATAGATGTCGGAGTACCATGAAGTATAACAATCTCCTGTTGAAAAATTTCCGCCAATCTACTAACACGAAAATACATACGAATAGGTAAGAAATGGGCATATTTGGTTAGACGATCGACGACTACCCAAATTGCATCATGTCTTTTTCGAGTAAGAGGTAAACTAGTAACAAAGTCAATGGAAATCTCATCCCACTTCCAAGTAGGGATATCTAATGGTTGCAGCAAACCACTAGCCCTCTGATGTCCGATTTTGACCTGATGGCAACTCATACACCTAGCAACATACAAGGCTACATCCTGTTTCATGCCGTTCCACCAAAAGTGTTGCTTAAGATCCCTATACATCTTGGTAGAACCAGGATGGATAGTGAATGGGGAACTATGGGCGTCTGACAACACAGCCTCACGCAAATCAGGATCGTTAGGAAAACAAAGTCGATTTTCAAACCATACCACACCAGAGTCATCTACCCTGAACTCTGACTGCTTACCCTCCTGAACATTCTGAACCACAGCCCAAAGATCACCATCATCCTTTTGAGCTTCCATAATCCGTAGTATAATATTGGATTTTATCTTCATACTAGCCCAATATCCGCCATAACCTCGTACACAAAGTTCAACATCCAAAAGTTCTAAATCATGAAGAACCCTTGGTTCAATCTCTAAACTAGCAATCATACCAGACTTCCGGCTAAGCACATCGGCAACAACATTCGCCTTGCCCGGATGGTATTGAATATTAGCATCATAATCCTTAAGGAGTTCCAACCACCTTTATTTGTCTCATGTTAAGTTCCTTCTGGGTGAAGATATACTTGAGACTCTCGTGGTGAGAAAAGATATCACATGATTCGCCATACAAGTAGTGTCCCCAAATCTTCAAAGCAAAAACCACCGCAGCCAACTCTAGATCATGAGTAGGATAATTCTCTTCATAAGGTTTTAATTGCCTCGAAGCATAAGCAATCACCTTACCGTGCTGCATAAGGACACATCCTAAACCCTTCTTCGACACATCACTATAAATTTGATAGTCCCCAGAACCAGATGGAAGAGTCAAAATAGGAGCCGACACGAATCTCTGTTTCAACTCTTCGAAACTCTGCTCGCGTTCCTCCGTCCAAACAATCTTCTCACCCTTCCTCATCAGTCGCGTCAAAGGTAATGCCAACCGTGAGAAACTCTCGAAAAACGTCGATAGTAGCCAGTAAGTCCCAGAAAACTCCTGACCTCAGTCACAGTAGTAGGTCTCGGCCACTTGGTGATAGCCTCAACCTTAGATGGATCCATGGTGATGCCATCTGCGGATACAATATGACCAAGGAATGCAACTTGCTTTAGCCAAAACTCACACTTCGACAACTTGGCGTACAACTTCTGCTGTCGAAAAGTCTCCAAAACAATCCGGAGATGTTGCTCATGATCTCCTTCAGTCTTGGAATAAACAAGAATGTCGTTGATGAAAACAATAACGAACTTGTCGAGATACTCGTGGAATACGCGATTCATAAGATCCATAAATACGGTGGGAGTGCTTGTCAAACCGAAGGACATAACCAAAAACTTGTAGTGACCATATCGGGTACGGAACGTGGTCTTAGGAACATCTTGCTCCTTCACACGTAATTGGTGATAACCGGACCTCAAATCGATTTTTGAAAAGAATTTAGCCCCTTGCAATTGATCAATCAAATCATCGATACACGAAGAGGATAACGATTATAGATAGTGATATGGTTAAGCTCACGATAGTCGATACACAGTCGCATACTTCCATCCTTCTTCTTAACAAACAAAATAGGTGCACCCCAAGGAGAGACACTGGGTCGGATGAAACCATTCTCCAAAAGTTCCTGTAACTGTTCCTTCAACTCCTTCAACTCTAAGGGCGCCATACGGTACGGAGCTTTGGAAATAGGTTCATCACCTGGGATCAACTCAATGCCAAACTCAACTTCCCTAGCAGGAGGTATACCAGGAAGTTCGTCGGGAAAAACGTCGGAAAACTCTCGTACGACAGGAAGACTTTCTATACTAGGACTCTTCAAAGATGTATCTTTAATAGAAGCCAGAAAACCTTGGCAACCATGGGAAATCAAGGTTCGTGCCTTCATGGCAGAAATAATTTTAGCAGAGTTAAGAGGTTGAGAACCATTATAAATAAAATCAGGCTGATGCAAGTCGCCGAAGATCACATTTCTGGCATGGCAATTAATGGTAGCTCTATGCGAAGCCAACCAATCCATGCCCAAAATCACATCAAAATCGATCATATCAATAGGGAGCAAATTTGCCAGGCGAATGCGGTCATCAAACCGTAAGGGACAATTTACATATTCATTTTCAATGAGTACATGGTTTTTCATTGGTGTTGAGATGGATATACGATTTGTTAGTGGTGTTGGGGTCATATTAAGTTTTTTTGGAAAATGCAACAAATATAATGGAGTGCGTGGCACCGGTATCAAACAATGCAAAAACTGTATGATCACCAATGTAAAGAATGCCGGTAATAGTACCTGATAAGTTTGCTGCCTGATCACGCGTCGTAGCATAAACACGACCCATAGTAGGAGCTGGCTTGGCGGAGTTCACTGATGTAATCCGTTTCTCCTGGGGACAATCCCTCACCTTGTGATTAGTGGACCCGCAAGTGAAACATCCTCCAGTAGCTTTGTGACAAACGCTCGGGTGAGGCTTCCCGCAAGTAGCACAGAGGGGTGGAGGAGGTAAGGTCTTAGTAGGCCTCCTCTGACCCGAACAACCTGAAGAACGACCCTAGTAAGAACCTCGAGTCGACTGATCCCTGTACTAACGCTGGTTGTTGTTGCCATAACCCTGACGGTCATTCCCATTCCTACCAGTAACCCTTTGATCCTGACCTCTGTACTCCTGTCGCCTCTGATCAAAACCCCAATCCTGGCGACCCCTGTGCTCAACACCCTGGTCCGGACGACCCCTATGCTCATGACCCTGGTCCTGACGACCCCTGTAGTTAATACGATCACCATCCCTGTCCCTCTTGTTCGAACCCCTATCAGCCTGAAGTAACTCAATATTGCGGGCTGCGTCCGCTACTAGTGCAACATCGGTGTAATCAGTATTCATGATCCAGTCTAATATCCACTTCTTTAGCCCCCACTTAAAGTTCCTAGCCTGCCTATGAGCATCACCCGTAATCGGTCCAACAAAACTAGCTAACCTCAGAAACCTTTGCATATACTCTCCAGACGATTCCCGATCCAACTGATGGATAGCCCCATATTCGCGCTCATACATTTGCTGCTCGGAGAAAGGAAAGTACTGCTTATAAAAGATGTCACGGAAAGTATTCCAAGCATAAGCGTCAGCAAAATTCTCTCCCTTAGCCATAACATACGCCTTCCACCAATTCAATGCATCACCTTTCAACTTGAAGGTAGACAAACGCATCTTGAATTCATCACCACAACCCAAGACTTTGACCAACTTCTCCATATGTGTGATCCAATCTTCTGCCTCTGTGGGTGTGGCAGCAGATCGGAAAGAAAGAGGCTTAAGCTTAGTGAACTTTTCAATCCAACCATGCATCCCAATAGGTGGAGCACCGCCACCGGACGAACCAGCACAATTTCTGATGTCATCGATGATTCTGGTCCTCAATTCAGTAGAGAGATTCGGGAGAGCATTAGCCAAAGCAGCGGCTATCATGGCCTCGAAGTCAGGGATATCATCACCATTAGGATTTCTACGCGTATACACCATCTGAATGATCATCAAAACGATTTGTAAGGCCAAATAAAGACGAAGTATGAAAGGAAAATACACATAAGGAAACCTAATGTCTACCCAAATCCTCACAGGTCATAGCCTAAGTTCTACAGGTCGAACCTAAAGCTCTGATACCATAATTGTAACACCCAAACCCAGCAAGGGTAGAAGTATCACATTATGGTGGCATATCAGAACATACATAAATAAACGCAAACGGAAGTCTTAACATAAATAATCAAAAGGAGTTAAGTCGAAGTGACTTAAACCAAAACATAAGTTCAACGAAAGAAATACTCCGAGGGATGAATAACAAATCATTCAAGTCTAAACAATGTCCTAACAATAGCAAAATAAATCTAAGATGACTAGGGTAAAGTCTTCACAAGCTCAACTCTCAACCCCAAAGCAACCCCAGCTCCTAGCTTAGATACCTGCCGCAGGAAAAGGAAAATGCGGCTGAGCTTAAAAAGCCCAGTGAACAGACATATATAAACAAAACCAAAAGATAAGGAACGAACTCATAAAGTACGGTGCGTTGGGAAAAGCATGAAGTATAAACAAATGGATATCAAAAGTAAGGAAGGGTCAGTAATCTACCACGAGCCCAAACATAAATCAAATCAAATATCATAGTAACCATGGAGTAGCTAACTCCCGAACATGTGAAAGACGTGTATTGCACACAAGCATAAATCACCTAACATATCATATCATAATCATGTCATATCCAATCAAATATGAATCGAACCTAGGATGCATCCATACGCCCCCGAACAAATCATATTGGCCATAACAAATGTAAAGTATCACATATCATATCAAATGGGACGGTGTGGAACATCACTCAACCACACTAGAGTCATGCCATTGGTGCATCAATGACACGGCCATGTTACCTTCATGGCTAGGAAACGAACTTGACTCGGGTATCAAACTGAAGGGTTCAAATGGCTTATCATATGAAAGTTCATATCAAAGGTTCATATCAAATGTATCATATCAAAGGTTCAAGGATATCCGTACGAATATCAAAACAAACAAAACAACCGATACAATGGTAGAGAGAAGGGGGTATCAAGAATATCCGTACCTCCAACCGCAAAATGCAAAACACGTCATAAGATATAAAGATTAGAGTTTACTTCTTCTTCAGCGAATCTACACAAATTAGGTTCATTTATGCTCATTAGCTCATAATGTCATAACGGGTTCTTAATTACTTAAAACCATTTATTAACGTGATTAGAGTTTTGTTATTGGAATTAGGTTAACATATGACCGATTGTATCATAATTAATGTTCAAATGCATTTTAGGGTTCAAGTATATTAAATGGTATTAAAATCACAACAATCTTAATCTTCTAATAAAATTCTAGTTTTACTATGTTTTAGCCTTCATTTTATGAACTTCAACACCACACCAGATGTCAAAGTAAAAATTCACTAAAATTACCACTTAAGCATATATGTCTTAGGAGTCTACTTGAATTTTCTCAGATTTTATTCATTAGTACAATCACACAATAAAAACCACACCAGACTGTCCAGAAAGTAAACTGCTGAAACACCCAGAAGGTATACATTACAAAGGCATATCAAAACACTTTGGAAAAATACACAAAATTTCCAGAACTTAGAAAACATCTGAAATATAATCCTGTAAATTTGCAAGTCATAACTCCTTATGGTTTTCAAATGAAAAATCGTGAAACCAGACTGAATTTAAATTCTTAAAACTCACGTTTTGACATATGATCCCGTAAAATTCAAAAGCATGACCAATACAACTCCAATTCCCTTCAAACCAATTGGAAAACTTAAATAAGACATTAAACTAAGTTTTAATGCAAAATTACATAATTAAATCCTTATGAAACCCGAGCTATAATGCACACATAATCAGCTTTTCAAAACTGTCTCCTTCAGAAATCCGTTTTAGGCCATCTTTAACATGTTTTACTTACACAAACGCACACGAGACCTATATATATCACAAGGCCTGGTTTAATTGATATATTAACACATGTTTCCAGCCTTTAATGATCATACACACGACACACACATAATACAGAATATACGAGCCAAGTAAACACATGAAATCATACCAAACAAGCCCTAGTTCTCTGATATCAAATGCATATGTTTCTCATAAACACTTGGGGTTTTAGATCAGATTTTAAAGGTACGTGATAGAGATCATATTGGGTCGAATAGATCAGGTTTAGGGTCGAATTAATAAGGAGTTGAATCAGATCAGAACATAAGTTGATTTGATTTGGTATTTACATATCGAAACATCCAATACAGTTATGATTTTATGTGATCTTCTATATATGTTTTAACATATAATTCGAATAGAACAGATCAGACCTTTGTTTAGTATGTATACGAATTAGGTTTCAAGTTTATGTATTCAGATTATACGTGAAATCATGTGTCGAATAGAAAAGAGATACAAGATCGATTAGAGATACGTTATGATGAATCGAATAAAGGAGAGAACAAGAACGAAACCCTCACGAATCAAACCCTAATCATGTTCCAAACAACAAGCACCATGGGTTCACGATTACACGACCTCAGCAACACTTTTTAAGGGCCACGAACAGCAGCAACTTTGATCTTTGATAGAGAAAATAGTAGCAGCCTTGTATGTGTGTGTTTTTGGTTTATTTGTTTCGTATGAATGGAATGGGGAAGAGGAGTCAGAAGTTATACACATTACATCCCAAGATTGTAGGGAGCATGTGAGGCAAATAAGGAAAGTCATCAAGAGTCTTAATTTTGATTTAATTGGGCATTAATATTCGGTTATGGTAGGGTGAGTAGTGGCCGAAATTTATGGAGTTTAATGACAAATTTTCGGTTGTTAACATTGATTTGGAACGTGTGATAGATTATCATTTATGAAACTTTTCTTTGGTGTACAAACATAGACTCAGGTTACTAATTTCTTAATTAAATTATACCATATAGTATATAGGTTAAGGTCTAAAAATGAATTATTACAAAGTATAGGGAAATTTTGAAATTAGACGAAAATTTGAGATTCGAAATTTTTGGACTTTACACAGTCTCTTCAGTCATTCTTGTTTTTCTTCATTTGTATTTCCACTGCAGAATTCCGTTTGAGATGTTTATTTATTCAGGGTGGTGTATTTTATCTTCATATAAAATATACTAGTATTCGGTATTGTCTTGGTGTACTGTACTTAAGCTCCTCATCGGAGTATTTGGTAATATAATGTGGTTCAGTACTGCTATTATATTATTTAATTCATTAATTTTCATTCGCCTGGTGGGTCCCGGTTGGGATTCCATGGCACTGTAATAGCCGCCTAGTTTGGGGTGTTACAGAGTTGGTATCAGAGAGTGGTTTTGAATACTACCTTCCGAGTCATGTCTCATTTGAAATCATCGTTCATCAGACTAGTATCATTGGATTTTCGCGTCATGTGTGACCTGTGCAAGATCCGAGCCTTCAGACCAAAGAACAGTAAGGTTTCCTCTTTTATCATTTTCATTTGTAATCATGTTAACCATGTTAACTCATTAACCACCCAGTTCATTTCATTGTTCAGTTATTGATCTTGAGGATCATATCATTAATCTTGTTAACTTGTTCAAGATATTCATTTCAAGAATTTCATCAGATAATCACGTCACTTCAGTTGATCATTCATGTAATCATTACGTTTGAGCGCGTATGCTCATTTTTATCATTTCATAACGTAATCATAATGTGATATCCATGCGAGATATATAATTATCATATGACTTTCCACTTCAGTATGGAAAGAGTTGGCAGCGGACGCGGGGGAAGAGGCCGTGGTGCAGGCCGAAAACTCGAGAGCTCGTGTGAATACACGCGCGAATGCTAGGAATAAGGCTAACTCATCGAGCAGTGACGCTGCCACTCTTTTACCTGGACGTAATCATTCACTATCAGGGAGTCGTACCTGGGACACAGCTCAGTCAGAAGGTGTTTGGGTTGACCCACTCGCTTTTATGCAGGGCATGATGGCCCAAATGACTCAGATGGCACAACTGATGGAGACGATGCATAACTCGACTACTCAAAATCAACAGGCTCCTCCGCCGCCACCTCAGAGGCAAGAGAGGGGTGTAAGCAGTATCAATGGCGATATCTCTCGCCAGAGACCACCTACCTTTGAGGGCTCATCTGAGCCGGCGGATATTGTTCATTGGCTAGAGCATTTCGAGAAGTTATTTGCTATGGTGGATTGCCCTGAAGGGCATAAAGTTTCAATTGTGGCCTACTATCTTGGTAAGAGCGCTCATTCTTGGTGGTTATCGTTGAAGCCGACCGATGGATCATGTACTTGGGAGCAATTCAAAACTCTCATGATGGAGAGGTATTATCCGGCCCCTCTCAAGGAGGCCAAGTTGTCAGAATTACTCACTCCCGACCTCTCAGCGGACGATGATGTTCTCGCCATCGCCGAAAAATTTCAGGAACTTCTTCCATTCGCCTCATCTATCATTCACTCTAAGGCGGACAAGATCAAGTACTTCAGCAAGAGGTTGAAACCTCGTATGCGACTACAATTGCTTAATCATAATTGCACCACACTGGCTGAATTCATTGAGAAAGCTCTTACTTACGAGCTTACTGCTAAGGAGATTGCTAAGCAACAACCTTCATCTGCTCGCAAGAAGTCTAAGAATCGTAATCAGTCTGACGGCAGTCAGGCCACTATCAAGAAACCACGTGCAGGCTCTATTTTTTTTGAGCGACCTCCTATGGCGCCTAGACCCGCGGAATCTCAGTGACGAGCGGCCAGTTCGGCCATCACCTGTTTCAACTGTGAAGAACAGGGCCATTTCAGTACCAAGTGTCCGAGGCAGACTGTCACGTGCCATAACTGTGGGATTGCTGGGCATAGGGCCCGTTTTTGCCGAAAGGACTCTAAACCTACTCCGGCATCATCTCAGGCCCCAGGACATTCAGCGGTGCAAAATCAGGCCACTCAGTCAACGTCGTTCAAGACGACAGGAGCTAATAAAGGCGGAGCCAAGATCTATCAGACAGGAGCATCCGGTTCGGGGGCCGGCAAGCCCCGAATTTATGATATGAAGAAGACCGACGACCCAGAGGCACGGATGATCTCAGGTACACTCGATATTCTATCTCAACCTGTGTGTACCCTTTTTGATACTGGTGCATCGCATTCATTCATTTCCGAGTCATGTTTTAGTAGACTACGTCTGGGTAGTGCTACTAGTTGTGAGCCTTATGTCATTGGTCTACCTAACGGTAAAAGAATTATCGGTAATCATGAGGTTAAGGATTGTCCGATTCAGCTTCATGGCCATGATTGGATAGCAGACCTAATCGTGGTAGATTTACCGAGAGACAACGTCATTCTGGGTATTGATTGGATGGATCATCATGATGCCGTCATTAGTGTCCGAGCGTATGGTCACTATCATTTCAGACGATGGGGTCGAATGTGTATTTCAGGGAGGTAATCCCAGCTGTTCTGGGAGAGTCATTAACTTGATGAAAGCAGTGCGATTACTCAATCAGGGGTGTGTCGGTTATTGGTGCTATATGACCAAGACCGAGGAGCCATCAGTAATGTTGACGGATATTCCTATGGTGAGAGAATATGCCGATGTATTTCCAGACGAGTTACCTGGTTTGCCTCCACAGAGAGATGTGGAATTCACGATTGAGTTGGAGCCCAGTACGTCCCCTATATCGAAGGCACTGTACCGGATGGCCCCGACCGAAATGCAGGATTTGAAGAATCAATTAGAGTATTTGACCGAGAAGGGTTATATTCGACCGAGTGCGTCCCCGTGGGGAGCACCAGTGTTATTTGTCAAGAAGAAGGATGGCTCGTTCCGCTTGTGTATTGATTACCGGGAATTGAACCGGGTGACGATGAAGAATAAATATCCTCTACCCCGTATCGATGATCTTTTAGATCAACTTCAGGGAGCTTCAGTATTTTCCAAGATCGACTTAAGATCTGAGTATCATCAGTTGCGAATTCGAGAGTCGGATATCGCAAGGACGGCATTCCGAACACGCAATGGTCATTATGAGTTTGTGGTTATGCCGTTTGGGTTGACTAATGCACCTGCAGTATTAATAGAGTTAATGAATCGGGTTTTTATCGACTATTTGGATCAGTTCGTGGTTGTCTTCATTGATGACATTTTGGTTTATTCTCGTGACCGGGAGGAACACAAGTTTCACCTTCATCAAGTGCTCGACGTGTTGAGACGAGAGCAACTTTTTGGAAAGTTTTCCAAATGTGAGTTCTGGTATCCGAAGTGACATTTCTCGGACATTTAATTTCATCAGACGGAGTTCGTGTCGACCCTCAAAAGACGGAGGCTATTCGAGATTGGCTACCTCCGAAGAATGTTAAGGAAATCCGAAGTTTCCTCGGATTAGCGGGTTATTATCGACGATTTGTGGAGGGATTTTCTAAAATCGCTCAGCCCATGACGAACCTTTTACGGAAGGATAAGAAATACACGTGGTCCGACGCGTGTCAACAGAGTTTTGAGGAACTCAAGAGTCGGTTAACTTCAGCACCTGTCCTTTCTTTACCGCAAGGGACGGAAGGATTTGTGGTTTATAGTGATGCGTCCGGACAAGGTCTCGGATGTGTACTAATGCAGAACGGGAAAGTTATTGCTTATGCTTCACGGCAATTGAGACCTTACGAGGTTAATTATCCGACCCATGACCTGGAGTTAGCAGCCCTGGTATTTGCATTGAAGATTTGGCGTCATTATCTTTATGGCGTTACCTGTCAGATATTCACCAATCATAAGAGTTTAAAGTATATATTTACTCAGAAGGAGTTAAATATGCGACAGAGACGGTGGTTGGAACTAATCAAAGATTATGATATCGAGATCCTTTACCATCCGGGCAAGGCGAACGTTGTCGCCGACGCCTTGAGTCGTAAGTCCGTTCAGGAACAGATGCTTGCTCGATTAACAGTTCAGAAGGAACTTCAGCAGGATTTTATGAGACCCGAGATCGAGGTCTGGTTACAGCGAGTACAAGGGCAACATTGTACATTGGAGATTTCATCACCACTTGAGGAGGCGATCATGGAGAATCAGGGTTCAGACCCATTTCTGTTACGCATTCAAGAGGATGTGACTCAGGAGAAAGCCCCCGGGTTTGTGGTCCACGAGGATGGACTTTTGCATTTTAAGAATCGGTTGTGTGTACCGGCGAATGACGAGTTGAAAAACTCAATTTTGAGAGAAGCTCATGCTACCCCTTATTCAGTTCATCCAGGGTCTAGCAAGATGTATAAAGACTTGAAACAAAATTACTGATGGAGTAATATGAAGCGAGAAGTCGCGGAATTTGTTTCGAGATGTTTGACCTATCAGCAAGTTAAGATATAACATCAGCGACCAGCGGGTATGCTGAAACCTCTCCCTATTCCAGAGTGGATGTGGGAGGATATTTCAATGGACTTCATCACGAGTTTGCCGATGAGTCATCGTGGCATGAATACAATCTGGGTAATTGTGGATCGCTTAACTAAATCAGCTCATTTCCTTGAAATTAAGGATACGTGGGGTCCCGAGAGACTTGCCCAGTTGTTTATCAAGGAGATAGTGAGACTTCACGGTACTCCCAAAAGTATCGTTTCCGATTCGTGATGGATACCTAGGCTGTCGGTGTTTTGGGGTCTATTAAATTGAGTCAGTTGTTATCTACGATATCATTGGCATGCTACCACCTTGTGTTTCGTGTGCTGGAAGACTCTTCGGATGTTGGTTGTTTCTTTCCTTCGGAAATAATTACCTTAATATTGTGCAATCTATTATTGTAATCATTTCCATGTTGAATCATTCTTACTCTTCAGTATGCCGAGAGGTAGAGCTATCCGTCAACGTGGTCGTGGCAGAGGCCGTGGCAGAGTGGTAGTGTCTGAGTCCAAGAGGTCCGTTTCAGAATCAGCATCTCGTTCTACGAATAGGTCGGACCCGATCCCTTCGGGAGGTTCGAATGAAGGCTCGGAGGCCGAAGTGCCTAACGTTCTTCAACAAGTTGTAATACAAGTGCACCAACTGGCACAAGTGGTGCAGAATATTAATACTGGCAGGACGTCTGAGGATCGATGGCTTCAAGAAGTTATGAAGATGAACCCTCCCAAATTCGATTGTTCCGGTGATGCGAACAACTGGGACCATTGGTTAGTTTAGCTGGAGAAGATCTTTGACGGTATTGGTTGTCCTGAAGCCAAGAGAGTTGCGATTGCTCAGTATCTGACAGTTGATGACGCTTCGGACTGGTGGCGAGCTGTTAAGCCCAAGGACCGTGATGTCAGTTGGGAAGAAATTAAAGAGTTGATGGAAGCGCAGTATTGTCCAGCGCCGGTACAGCTAGCAAGAGTCAGTGAGTTCTTCAGAGCTCAACCCGAAGATGTTCCTATTTTTGAGGCAATCAGGACATACAACAAGCAGTTAGTGTATGTCCAAGACCGGGTTAAGGATGAGATAGACAAGATACTTCATTTCGATGCAAGGATGAAACCGGAGGTCCGAAAGTATATGGCGGGCCTTGGGTGTACTACTTTGAGAGAATATCAGGATAGAGCACTTGCTTACAAAATGGTGTCAGTTCCGGTTCCAGAATTTTCGAGCTCGAAGAAACCGAAATTTTCTGGTAGTTTCCGAGGCAGTGGATTGCGTAGGCCTCAATCATCTATGCAATCTTCTGTCGGTTCCCCTCAGCCTAGTGGAGGAGTGCCGAGAGTTTGTTTTAATTTTGGAAATCTGGGACATGTCAGTTCTCGTTGCACTTCTTGCCCCATTGATTGTTTTAAGTGTGGGAAGCAGGGTCATCGCATATTATATTGTGAGTCAGTGGGCAGAATATTCTCTAAACAGTCTCCTACCCCGGCTGGCACAGTTACGGGTCAGCCAACTCCGAGTGTCGGACGCGGCAGTGGCAGAGGTAAAACCGAGCATAAGGATGCACCTAGCATTGGATCAGCCCCACCCCGATTGTATGAGATGAAGCGGACTGATGACGTAGGGACTGCCACTACGTCAGGTATTGTTTATATTTCGATGCACCCGGTAGATGTATTGTTTGATTCTGGAGCTACTCATTCTTTTATATCATTGTGTTGTGTGAATCGTTTGGGCCTAGACGGTCTCTCAACATGTGAACCTTTTGTTGTTGGGTTGCCAAGTGGGGAAAGGATAGTTGGGGATCAAGAGATCGCCAATTGTCCTGTAACCATTGGCAGTAAAGATTGGTCATCAGATTTGATTGTGATCGATATGATGGGAGATGATTTAATCTTCGGTTATGATTGGTTAAATCGGCATGGAGCGATAGTAGATTATCGTCGGAAGATAATTTCGAAAGTCGCGCCGGATGGTACTGAACACGTTTTTGAAGGGCAAAAACCTGGTACTTCTGGGAAGATTATTCGAGCCATGAAAGCGATGAAATTATTGCGACAAGGTTGTACCAGTTATTGGTGTTACGCGTTGAAGTCGGAAGTTGGCGGGAATGCTGATTATCCTCTGTTCCAGTTGTGAATAAATTTCCAGACGTATTTCCGGATGATTTGCCGGGATTGCCACCACATCGTGAAGTGGAGTTCGTCATCGAACTAGAGCCCAATGCGGCGCCAATATCCAAGGCACCGTACAGAATGGCCCCATCGGAAATGCTAGAATTAAAGAAACAATTGGGTGAATTGTTGGACAAAGGTTATATTCGGCCTAGTGTGTCTCCATGGGGTGCACCGGTATTGTTTGTACGAAAGAAAGATGGGTCCTTATGGTTATGTATTGACTATCGTGAGTTGAATAAACTCACTATTAAGAACAAGTATCCGTTGCCAAGAATCGATGATCTATTTGACCAATTACAAGGGGCTACGGTTTTCTCCAAGATTGATTTGAGGTCAGGATATTACCAACTACGAATTCGAGATTCGGATATTCCCAGGTCAGCATTTCGAACGAGGTATGGGCATTACGAATTCGTAGTTATTCCATTCGGTTTAACAAATGCTCCGGAGGCCTTCATGCAGCTTATGAACAAAACTTTTATCGAATATCTCGATAAATTTGTAGTGGTGTTTATCGACGATATATTAATCTATTCCAAAAGTGAGACGGAGCATACCGAACACTTGAGAATCGCGTTGAGTATTTTGAGGGCTGATAAGCTTTATGCTAAATTTTCTAAGTGCGAGTTCTGGCTTAGAAAAGTTTCTTTTCTGGGACACATCATCTCAGCCGATGGTATTCGAGTAGACCCTCAAAAGATTGAAGCAGTCTTAGCTTGGGAGCCTCCACGGAATGTTAAGGAAGTTCGGAGTTTTCTAGGATTAGCGGGCTATTATCGTCGATTTGTTAAAGGATTCTCGAAAGTTGCTCGACCGCTCACCCTATTATTGCAGAAGACACAGAAATTTGAGTGGAGTGATGAGTGTCAGAAGAGTTTTGATGAGTTGAAAAAGTGGTTGACTACGTCTCCGATCCTATCCTTACCACAAGGAACGGAAGGTTTCGTTATTTATAGTGATGCTTCTAAACAAGGATTGGGATGTGTATTGATGCAAAATGAGAGAGTAGTGGCTTATGCGTCTCGACAATTAAAGCCATACGAGATGAATTATCCTACTCATGATCTTGAGTTAGCCGCTGTGGTGTTTGCATTGAAAATTTGGAGGCATTACTTGTATGGTTCTTCTTGTCGAGTGTATACGGATCATAAGAGCTTGAAGTACATATTTACGCAGAAGGAGCTAAATATGCGTCAGCGGCGATGGTTGGAACTGCTTAAAGATTATGATCTTGACATTCTTTACCATCCAGGTAAAGCAAACATCGTTGCCGATGCGTTAAGCCGCAAGTCAGTCGTGTTGCAGAAGTTGGAACTACTTACCATTCAACCGAAGCTTAGACGAGAGTTGATTGATATGGAAATTGAAGTTTGGCCTCACAGAACTCAAGGACATTTGCGTTTCCTTGAGATTACATCCTCCGTAATGGAAGATATTAAGTCCAAGCAGTTAGATGATCTCTCAATTGTGCAGCTTCGGGAAGATAGTGTTAGAGGAAAAGCTCCTGGATTCTTAATCGATGAAGACGGAGTTCTTCGATTTCGAGGCAGAACTTGTGTACCTAATCGGGATGATCTCAAACAAGTGATTTTGAATGAAGCACATTCTACTCCATACTCGATTCATCCGGGTATGAGTAAAATGTATAAGGACTTGAAGAAAAACTTTTGGTGGCCGAACATGAAGAAAGATGTAACAGAGTTCGTGTTGAAATGCTTGACTTGTCAACAGGTTAAAGCGGAACATCAGAGACCTGCCGGTAAATTGCAACCGCTACCAATTCCGGAATGGAAGTGGGAAGATATAGCGATGGATTTTATTGTGGGAATGCCAAAGACGCGAACTGGAGTGAATATGATTTGGGTAATTGTTGATCGGCTAACCAAATCCGCACACTTTCTGGGCATTAGAGATACTTGGGGACCGGAGAGGTTAGCTCGGTTATTCATTGCGGAGATTGTGAGACTCCATGGTACCCCAAAGAGTATAGTGTCTGATCGCGATGGGCGTTTTGTGTCACATTTCTGGCAAGCAGTACATCGAGCACTCGGTACCAAATTGAATTTCAGCACCGCTTATTATCCCCAGACGGACGGACAGTCGGAGAGGACGATCCAAACGCTAGAAGACATGTTGAGGGCTTGCGCGTTGGATTGGAAAGAAGATTGGGAGACTCATTTACCATTGATTGAATTTGCGTACAATAATTGTTGGCATAGTTCGATTGGGATGGCTCTGTTTGAAGCATTATATGGAAGACGGTGTAGATCGCCAATCTGTTGGGATGAACCGTACGAGTTACTTGGAGTATAACCGGACTTGGTGGTTCATACTCGGGAAAAAGTCGCAATTATTCGGCAAAGGTTGTTGACTGCTCAGAGTCGACAAAAGTCATATGCCGACGTTCGTCGTCGACCATTAGAGTTCCAGGCGGGAGACCATGTGTTGTTGAAAGTATCGCCGACTCGTGGAGTTCTTCGGTTTGGTAAGAAGGGGAAGCTTAGTCCTCGTTATATTGGCCCATTCGAGATCCTGGACAAGGTAGGCAATGTATCTTATCGACTAGCATTACCTCCGACGCTTAGTCATGTTCATAATGTGTTTCATGTTTCACAACTGCGTAAGTACGTTCCCGATCCCAGCCATGTTATTGATTATCAAGAGATTGAGGTTAGTGATGATGTTACGTATGAAGAACAACCGGTAACCATACTAGAGCGACGAGTGAAATAATTGCGACGGAAAGTGATCCCGTTAGTAAAGGTCCAATGGTCTAAGCATGGGATTGAGGAGGCCACGTGGGAGACCGAGGATAGTATGCGTGCTCGATACCCTAAACTTTTTATATCTTAAGTTTCGGGACGAAACTTCTTTCTAGGGGGTAAGGGTGTAATACTCGTGTATTTTATGAGTGTTGTTGTGGATGTATTTTGTGGTATTGTGGTCATTTGGACCGTATATATTGATGATTGACCTTGGTATGTTCATGGCTGATAATTGTTGGGTTCTGTGATTCTCGGATTGTGCTCGTTTTAGCCGGACTTTTTGCGAATTTAATTTTGGAAAATAGCAGTTAGCGCACGCTAAGACTGTATGTCTAGCGCACGCTAACCAGGTTCGAGTAACGCACGCTACTCTTGTGCAATAGCGTGCGTTAGACCCGCTGGATAGTGAACTTTCTGGACTCTGGAATGGAGCGCTAGCGTACGCTATGGTAGAACTAGCGTACGCTATTTCGATGTACTAGCGCACGTTACTTGGAGGATAGCGTGCGCTAGAATGTCAGGTCAGTGAGGACAGAAACGTTTCTGGACTGCAGGTACTTGCAGGTAGCGCACGCTACTGTATGGAGTTAGCGCGCGCTAGTGGCAATCGATAGCGCACGCTAACAGATAGTTCAGCGTACGCTACCGGAGTCTGGCAGGAAGTTCTGGACTGCTTTTTCTTCAGCAGTGCACCGCCCTCAACTCGTTAGCGCACGCTAAGCCAGTAGCCGTAGCGTGCGCTAATGCCTCCCAGTATATATATAGGGGGCAGGTTCCAGAAACGTCATTTTTCACCTCTTCCTCTTCCCTTCGGCGGCTGGGCGACTTGGAGTGTAGTTAGACGTGGTTTTCGACCAGTTTTCACCATCCAACAACATTTTCGTGTTCCTAGACTCAATCTAACAAGATTTCATCCAGTGTATCATCCAAATCAAGGTGAGATTGTTCAATCCCTAGTTTTTCGGAATTTTGAGGGTTTTGTTTAGATCTCGTCATTCTAGTCCGTTTTAAACCTTGAATTGGGTCAGATTATGATTGTGAGACCATAATCCCTTGTTTTTCTTGAAGTCTACGGATTCTGTTTGAGTTCCCACCTATTGATTTGAGTATGAACAACTCCGCCTTAGTAGTGTTTGATAGTTTGTCCCTAAGAGTAGAATTGGAAGGGAATCCTTCCATTTCCGTGGTGTTGTGTTTTGATTTCAAATTTCGATGTGTTAGGATCGAGTCGTTGAAGGAAGTTCGGACCGTACATTCATCCGTTCGCCACTTCTTGTGTCGTTCAAATTGAGGCAAGTACTTTGATTGTGTTTAATGTACATCGTGTGAATATGTAAAAAATGGAATTTGTGCCAAAATGTTGATCGAGTGTGTGTGAGCCGAGTAAAACCAGTGAGGGTCCCCTGGGGTCCGGTAGGCCGCGTATCCCTACGGATCACTCGGTTGGGCTATACACCAGGGAGGGCCTGACGAGGTGTCTCTGGGGTGTGTATCTTGCTTGAGAGGTACAGGGCCAGTATAGCTCGGGAGGTTGTTTTGTGATGATGACTGTGATGTGGTATTCCGGAAATATCTGCGATGGCACTATGATTTCTGTGGTTTTTGTTGATTATTCACTTGTTGTACATATTCTAGAATCATTGTACTTGCACCGGATTCTTGCTGACCCCTTCTGGGGTGGATATACTTTTGTGTATTCAGGTACAGGTCCAGTGGGAGGTCTAGCACAGGACGGACACGAGCTTGGTGGGCAGCATTGATATCGTGCATTATATTGAGTTGGTGGTCATATGGTCATGGTCAAAGTCGTGTTTTGGTTTTATACTCGCGCGGGTACTGTCCGGTGTTGTATGTCATGTCATTATTAATGGTTAATGATGTTGTTGTATTCCAGTTGTGAACGGTTGTATTGGTTATGTTCCCACGGGATGATATGTTGTTTGGTATTGTGATGTATGTCATGTTGAAATTGAAGTTGGTTTTGATTGTATGAACGTTTATGTTTGTTGTATTTAATGTGTTCTATTTGGGTCTAAGCCTTGTAGGTTCTCCAAAAAGGATCTACGGCGCTGTAATATTCCTGTAAATCACGGGGATGTTACAGTATCAGAATCAATCGGCACCGAGCCCGATATGCTTATAGCCGCCCATGAGAAGGTAGCTTTGATCAGGAGTCGTTTGTTGACCGCTCAGAGTCGACAGAAATCTTATGCAGATAATCGTTGTCGACCATTAGAGTTCGAGACATATGACCATGTTTTGGTCAAGGTATCCCCGAGTCGTGGTATCTCCAGTTTTGGGAAGAGGGGGAAGTTGAGTTCGAGATTCATTGGACCATTTGAGATTTTGGATCGAGTAGGCGAGTTAGCTTATCGATTGGCCCTACCTCCGGCGTTGAGCCAAATTCATAATGTGTTTCACGTCTCTCAGTTACGGAAGTATGTTTCCGACCCAAGTCACATACTTCAGTTCGAAGAAATCGAGATCGCCGATGATCATTCATATGAGGAGCGTCCTATACGAGTTTTAGAGCAGCGAATCAAACACTTGAGGAACAAGACGATTCCTTTGGTTTAAATTCAGTGGTCTAGACATGGAGTCGAAGAGGCTACTTGGGAAACCGAGGATAGTATGCGGGAGAGTTATCCCGAGTTGTTTGACCCTTAGTTTCGGGGACGAAACTCTTTTAAGGGGGGGTGTATGTAATACCCGGTTGTAATTCAGTCATTATCACTCAGTATTTATGATTCAGTAATTGTCACTCAGTATTTTTCACTCATTAATGATCATTTGTCACTCATATTCAATCATTGTATTCATCGTTCAAAGTAATTGTATCATCATTCATCATCAATCTAGTTGGAGAATCGTGCGGTGTAGTTAGACGTGGTTTTCGACCAGTTTTCACCATCCAACAACATTTTCCTGTTCCTAGACTCAATCTAACAAGATTTCATCCAGTGAATCATCCAAATCAAGGTGAGATTGTTCAATCCCTAGTTTTTCGGAATTTTGAGGGTTTTGTTTAGATCTCGTCATTCTAGTCCGTTTTAAACCTTGAATTGGGTCAGATTATGATTGTGAGACCATAATCCCTTGTTTTTCTTGAAGTCTACGGATTTTGTTTGAGTTCCCACCTATTGATTTGAGTATGAACAACTCCGCCTTAGTAGTGTTTGATAGTTTGTCCCTAAGAGTAGAATTGGAAGGGAATCCTTCCATTTCCGTGGTGTTGTGTTTTGATTCCATATTTCGATGTGTTAGGATCGAGTCGTTGAAGGAAGTTCGGACCGTACATTCATCCGTTCGCCGCTTCTTGTGTCGTTCAAATTGAGGCAAGTACTTTGATTGTGTTTAATGTACATCGTGTGAATATGTAAAAAATGGAATTTGTGCCAAATTGTTGATCGAGTGTGTGTGAGCCGAGTAAAACCAGTGAGGGTCCCCTGGGGTCCGGTAGGCCGCGTATCCCTACGGATCACTCGGTTGGGCTATACACCAGGGAGGGCCTGACGAGGTGTCTCTGGGGTGTGTATCTTGCTTGAGAGGTACAGGGCCAGTATAGCTCGGGAGGTTGTTTTGTGATGATGACTGTGATGTGGTATTCCGGAAATATCTGCGATGGCACTATGATTTCTGTGGTTTTTGTTGATTATTCACTTGTTGTACATATTCTAGAATCATTGTACTTGCACCGGCTTCTTGCTGACCCCTTCTGGGGTGGATATACTTTTGTGTATTAAGGTACAGGTCCAGTGGGAGGTCTAGCACAGGACGGACATGAGCTTGGTGGGCAGTATTGATATCGTGCATTATATTGAGTTGGTGGTCATATGGTCATGGTCAAAGTCGTGTTTTGGTTTTGTACTCGCGCGGGTACTGTCCGGTGTTGTATGTCATCTCATTATTAATGGTTAATGATGTTGTTGTATTCCAGTTGTGAACGGTTGTATTGGTTATGTTCCCACGGGATGATATGTTGTTTGGTATTGTGATGTATGTCATGTTGAAATTGAAGTTGGTTTTGATTGTATGAACGTTTATGTTTGTTGTATTTAATGTGTTCTATTTGGGTCTAAGCCTTGTAGGTTCTCCAAAAAGGATCTACGGCGCTGTAATATTCCTGTAAATCACGGGGATGTTACAGTATCAGAATCAATCGGCACCGAGCCCGATATGCTTATAGCCGCCCATGAGAAGGTAGCTTTGATCAGGAGTCGTTTGTTGACCGCTCAGAGTCGACAAAAATCTTATGCAGATAATCGTTGTTGACCATTAGAGTTCGAGACATGTGACCATGTTTTGGTCAAGGTATCCCCGAGTCGTGGTATCTCCCGTTTTGGGAAGAGGAGGAAGTTGAGTTCGAGAATCATTGGACCATTTGAGATTTTGGATCGAGTAGGCGAGTTAGCTTATCGATTGGCCCTACCTCCAGCGTTGAGCCGAATTCATAATGTGTTTCACGTCTCTCAGTTACGGAAGTATGTTTCCGACCCAAGTCACATACTTCAGTTCGAAGAAATCGAGATCGCGATGATCATTCATATGAGGAGCGTCCTATACGAGTTTTAGAGCAGCGAATCAAACACTTGAGGAACAAGACGATTCCTTTGGTTTAAATTCAGTGGTCTAGACACGGAGTCGAAGAGGCTACTTGGGAAACCGAGGATAGTATGCGGGAGAGTTATCCCGAGTTGTTTGACCCTTAGTTTCGGGGACGAAACTCTTTTAAGGGGGGGTGTATGTAATACCCGGTTGTAATTCAGTCATTATCACTCAGTATTTATGATTCAGTAATTGTCACTCAGTATTTTTCACTCATTAATGATCATTTGTCACTCATATTTAATCATTGTATTCATCGTTCAAAGTAATTGTATCATCATTCATCATCAATCTAGTTGGAGAATCGTGCGGGGTTTATTACTGTTGTCATTTCATAGTGTGATGTGTGTGAGGAGTAGCGCACGCTACGTACTCTCTTTAGCGTGCGCTAATTGAGTACAGGTAGCGCAAGCTACCTCTCAACACTAGCGCACGCTAGAATGTTTCAAGCAGGCAGTCCAGAAGGCACTGGACTGCAGTTGGGTTGTATGTAGCGCACGCTACGAATGGTAAGTAGCGCGCGCTAGTAGGTCTGTGTGTGAGGAGTAGCGCACGGTACGTACTCTCTTTAGCATGCGCTAATTGAGTACGGGTAGCGCACGCTACCTCTCAACACTAGCGCACGCTAGAATGTTTCAAGTAGGCAGTCCATAAGGCACTGGACTGCAGTTGGGTTGTAAGTAGCACACGCTACGAAGGGTAAGTAGCGCGTGCTAGTAGGTCGGAGTAGCGGACGCTATGCAGCCGGTGTAGCACGCGCTAAGGACGGATCAGGCAGAGTCCAGTGGCTACTGGACTGCATTGGATAAATGCCTACCGCATGCTACGAGTAGATTAGCATACGCTAATCGGTGTAAGTAGCAAACGCTGAAGCTTGTGTGTAGCGTACGCTACTGCGATCGGACTAGAGGACAGGAGGTTCTGGACTCCAGTATTGGGCATCAGATAATTTGTTAGCACACGCTAACCATTGGTGTTAACGCACGCTAATTAAAGGGGGTAGCGCACGCTACAAGAGATACGTAGTGCACTCTACCGTTGCGATCAGAGGGTACTGGACTACCCAGTACACCCTTTAGCGCACGCTACGCACAGGAGCTAGCGCACGCTAACTGGGATTTGCTATATATAGGACAGTCCAGTCCATTAACATCATTTGTCATTTCTCTTCGTTTCTTCATCAGTTTTGAGCGATTCCGGGCATTTTGGAGAGTGTTCTTCGAGATGTAATCATCAATCATCATCTTCAAGTCTTTGAGTTGGATTAATCATTACTTCATCATCTCCATTACATCAAATCAAAGGTAATGATTTCTTGAACCTAGGATTTCGGATATTTGGGGTTTTCCTTCCAATTTCTTCGTATGAACTTAGATTGTTGTTGGAATATGTTAGATATGGATTATCTACATTGGATAAATGTATTCCTATGGATTTAATGGCAGATATTTCGGATTTCTAGAACACTTTGGGGTTGACTTTGATATTTTTGGGGTTTTCGATTAGATGTTGTCGTTAACTCGAATTATGGATTCCTATGGGATTATTGATATCATTGAAAGTGTTTTGATGGTTTGAAATACTCATTTTGGTGTTGGTTTCCTAAGTGTTCGCTTGAATGCCTCAATGAGTTCGAATAATGTTGTATCAACGTTTGAGTTGGTTATAATCGTGGTTGATACGTATATTGAGCGTTTGTTGGTAATTATTATTCAAGGTTGTTCGAGCCACCGACATTTCATTTAGGACGTTGTTCGTGGAAGGACATTGTTCACCGGTGTTGTGTAAGTTAATTCTTACTCAGTTAAAAGGATATTCATTTCTTTCGTTGTTGTTCATTCATAACCATAATTCATTCATAAAGTCCTAACTGTATTGAGACTTGTAATTGTCACTTAATCACTTCATTCACAAGGAACGACGGTTCCAATCATTTCATTGAGCTGTCATTCATTTCACTATCATTTCATCTTGGTGAGTGATTATTGATTTTCGATGTCACTTTTGTTATATAGTGGCATTCTGGGTCATACTGGCGTGCCGGTTGGTATGTGTAGGATTTTTATGTCGGGCACATATAAAGTCGTGAGTTGGTTGTTGGCCTCAGATTGGACTGTGCACACGAGACCATCACTTCGTGAGACTGATTAGGTACAAGACCACACGTGTATTCGATCGATACTCATTGGTGGCTTGTGTATGGACACATTTCCATCCCGGGCGTAGCGTGGCGCCATTCTTTGAGCCGTATTGTTAGTTGATTCATACAGCATGTTTGATTGCGTATGTTTTCAACAGGATTTGTGATTATTCAACTCTTGAGGATTGTCGTTCTGTGTAACTGACCCCGTTGGGGGATTTTGTTTTTCAGGTCATGGCAAGGCAAAAGCACGGGAAGAGCACGTTGACGGCGAGGAGTCCCAATGATACTAGTAGGGGGCCCCAGTCTCTTCAGTCATTCTTGTTTTTCTTCATTTGTATTTCCACTGCAGAATTCCGTTTGGGATGTTTATTTATTCAGGGTGGTGTATTTTATCTTCATATAAAATATACTAGTATTCGGTATTGTCCTGGTGTACTGTACTTAAGCTCCTCATCGGAGTATTTGGTAATATAATGTGGTTCAGTACTGCCATTATATTATTTAATTCATTAATTTTCATTCGCCTGGTGGGTCCCGGTTGGGATTCCATGGCACTATAATAGCCACCTAGTTTGGGGTGTTACAGAGTTGGTATCAGAGAGTGGTTTTGAATACTACCTTCCGAGTCATGTCTCATTTGAAATCATCGTTCATCAGACTAGTATCATTGGATTTTCACGTCATGTGTGACCTGTGCAAGAGCCGAGCCTTCAGACCAAAGAACAGTTTGGGGTGTTACAACTTGCTTGCGGCAATCATTGTCCTTGTAGCTTCTTTCAGCGTCCTATTCTTTCGCTCGGCAACACCATTTTGTTGAGGTGTACAGGCAGTTGAGTATTCGTGTTGTATCCCATTCTCCGTACAGTACTACTCTATAAAGCGGTGAGTAAATTCTGTACCTCTGTCGGAACGAATGGACATGATACTCAAACTCTTTTCATTTTGAAGCTTTCTCTGGAGCTCGGGCAGCTTTGATGTTGTTTCCTTCTTCTTGCTTAAGAAAATCGTCCAAGCATACCTGGAGTAATCATCAACAACAAAAAGACAGTATTTCTTACCTCCCAAACTTACCGGG
The DNA here is from genome assembly GCA_033398695.1 of Orobanche coerulescens. Classification (NCBI taxonomy): domain Eukaryota; kingdom Viridiplantae; phylum Streptophyta; class Magnoliopsida; order Lamiales; family Orobanchaceae; genus Orobanche; species Orobanche coerulescens. Next base: position 165,429,566 of record CM065807.1, on the reverse strand, counting down.
TCTACAGCACCGTAGAGATCCATGTGTAGCATCTCCAACACTCTGTGGGTTGAAAGGTAGGATTTGTTCTTCAGGGTTGACTTGATTTGCTTGCCTTTCTGACATGGTCCGTAGATGCTGTCCTTCTTGAATGACACGTTTGGCAATCCTCTGACCAGTACCTGTCTTGAGTGCTTGTTGATCATCTTTAAGTTGATGTGAGACATCCTCTTGTGCCATAACCAGCTTAGATCTGCAGTGCCTTTGGCAACAAAGCATGGAATTGAGGAGCTCATAGGCTTCCAGTCAGCAATATACATGTTACTTGATCTGCTTCCTGTAAGCACAACTTCTTTGGTTTGGATGTTCTTGACTCTACAGCGATCTATATATAATTTTACCGAGAACTGTTTGTCACAGAACTGGCTAATACTAAGTAGATTGAACTGTAAGCCTTCAACATAAGCTACATCGGTGACTTTGAATTTTCCTACAAGAAGGTTTCCTTTTCCTCTTGTTCTTCCTTTAGATTTATCACCGAAGCGCACTTTTGGACCACGACCTTCTACGAAATCTGATAGCTTGCGTCTATCTCCGTTCATGTGTCGAGAGCAACCACTATCGAAGTACCAGATGTCCTCCTCTAGGATGTCCTGTATGCAAAGAGATTAAGTAGATTTAGGTCCCCTTTGATTTTTGGGTCCATGAATGTTAGTGCCTTTAGGTACCCATATTTTCCTGACAGCAATTGGTCTACTATAGGTAACATTTGGTACAGACTTGCGGTATCTACGTGGGGCATGTACGTAGTTACTGTATCCATGATAAGCATTATGCATGTAAAAATCAGGGTTATTATTATTAATCCATTACGAGTGCCGTCTCGGAGGTGGAGCCATTTTCTTTGGCCTTACAGCTTGCTTTCTGGGTCTCCAGTTGGATTACCAGAGCCGTTATTGATACGGTGCGGACAATTGATGTCTCGATGGATAATGTGGCTCCTGTATCCAATACCTAGGCGTGCTGTACTTATAGTACTATCGTGCGGGCCTTTGGTATTTGGATACAGCCTTCTTTATGAATGGCTGTTGGCGCTTTTGATATGCTCGGGGAACATGTTGTTGCGTGTGCCTTACAGGTTGGAACGACTTATGATTATGCTGTCTGGAATAGGATTGCGGGGGCGGAATGGCAGCTTTTGCTTTTCGCGGTGCAGCAGGTTCCTTCACAGGACTAGGAGTGTCTTTCGATACAGGAATGTGTTCCACACTCTTGACGAACACATTACTAGTTTTCCCTTTATTAGAAAATGAGCTGTATCATAAGCCACTTTTATCGTGAGCATTTTGCCCAATGCTTAGAATTTCTTCCATTCTTTTAGAATATTTCTCGAAAGGTTTCAGAATGGTCTCAAGTTCGCTTTCTCGTTTCTCGAGAGTATTAAATTTAGCTTGAAGTAGAACAAGATCATTTGTCTTGCTTCCATTTTGAGACTTGGTCTCACTTAGTTCATGAGCAAGTTGATGATTGCTCTCCTCAATTTTTTCATGCTCAACCTTGCTGTTTTCACAATCAATAGACATATTTTCATAATTTATTTTTAGCAAGTCGTTTTCTTCTTTCAGCTCTATGTTGGAAAGTTGAAGCTGAATGTTTTCATTTTTCAAAGTCTCGTGGGCTTTTTAAATATTTTTAAATTCATTCATCATGTTTTCGAAAGTATGCGATGCATTTACTGGAATAGCCGAGGTTGAGCTTACCTCATCATCGCTGTCTTCATCTTCCGGAATGTCCTTGGCCATAAAGCACATATATGCTTTATCATCGAATTCATCGTCAGATGAGTCACTTTCAGTGACCACCTGAAGACATTCTTAGGATTTGGATGGTGTGGAGGCTTTTGATTCTCCTATCAGTGCCTTGAGCTTGTTTTTCCAAGCACGTCTTCGTTCATCCCTCTCTTGTTGCTCGGCTTCTGGCAACCTTCGTTCATCCATTCTTAACATTTGTTTGCATAATGTCCTGGTTTCCTGCAATTATAGCATAGGTTAGCGTCACCAGAGGAAGTTTCGGTACTTACCTTGTGGACAAGTTTGGGCCTGTAGGGAGTCTTTCCAGACTATTTGATGAACTTCTTGAACTTATGCATGAGAAGCGCCATTTCATCTTGAGACAGGATATCGTCGTCACTGTCTGCATTTTTGTAGTTTGGCTTTGGTGGGCTGGGCATGCTGTGTCGACGGTTCGATACAACGGCTAAGGCTGTAGTCCTACTGGAGATTCTTCAGCTTTGTCTCTCCTGTCTATATCATACTCGAAAGCTTTGAGGTCAGAAAAGAAATCAAAAGTAGATATTTCATTTATATTACACGACACACGCATAGCTGTGGTCTTAATGTCCCATCGGGCAGGGAGAGATCTGAAATTTTTTAAATTCTGCTCCTTTTGGATATAAATTTTGCCCAAAGCTTCAAGTTCACCAACAATTCCAGTGAATCTGAGGTCAAGTTCCTCAAGTGTCTCAGTTGGTTTTATTTCAAAAGATTCAAATTGTTGAGTCAGTTTTGAAATTTTGTTTTCTTTTGAGAGCTCAGTTCCCTCACAAATCAACTTGAGTTTATCCCAGATTTCCTTGCCGTTTTACAGCTCTTTACCTTCGAGATTGTGCCTTTGTCAAGGGTGACAAACAACGCATTCTTTGCAACATTGTCGAGGTTGCCGCGCTTTCTTTCATCTGTGGTCCACTGTTCGCGCTCCTTCTCGAGCATCTCAGCATGGGCTTGGCCTTCAATCCTTGCGGCCGTGTTTACCTTCATGATCTTAATGGGGCCATCCTGTATAACAAAAATTAATTCTTCGTGCATTACCGCAAGATGAGCCTCCATCCTGATTCTCCAGTCATCAAATTCATTAATAGAGAACATTGGATCTTTGTTGATCATTGATGTATCCATATGAGAGTGTAGGAATGAAAAAGACTATTTTAAAAAAAATAAGTGAATACTGGATCTGATTCGGTTAAAAATACGACTGATTCTTTTTAGAATCAACCGCTCCGATACCACGTGTTGGCCACTAAGTATACTGGATACAGCTTGGAAAGTGTTTTAAACAACAAGCTGTACTGATTTTAAATCTGAGTGCGTAGTGGAAGTCTTAAATAGTAAGTTGTTGTGGATACAACAACTCGATGTGCAGTGTATACTTCAATAATCACTGTTTAATAAAACAGTAAAGGCAGAAGGTAAATAACACAGTATTTAAAGTGGTTCGAGGTAAACCCCTCTACGTCCACTGGTCATCCACACAGGAGTAAATAGTTTATTATAATTACTGCATCCACAACTACGTAATTATAACAACACTTAATCAATATATCGTTCACATAGATTGATATAAAGATCTTAGCTTCAACCGTTCACACATATTGGTTTGAGCTAACACTTGACTTGCTTCTTCACACACAGTTCTGAAGCTTCGTATTCTTCGATGCAATTCCTTCACACACAGTTCCGAAGTAGCAAAGATTCTCAGTCCACACAGGGCTCATGGGTTTGTTCAAGGATTATAACAATATATGAACAATAGCTTTGACTTTATGAGCTTCTAGCTGATGATGTGTTGTTAATGGTTTGAGCACTGTATATCTCTTATATCTGAATAGTAGTGAGCTTTGGAGATATATTTTGCTCTAATGTATATGATAATAAATTCGTAAGCTTTTTGTAACTTGGTAACTGATATTCAATGCCTTGATGAGATATATATAGTCTTCTGAAAATATATCCGTTGAGATAAATCCGTTGAGCAAGATTCCGTTCCAACGGGATGATGTGTTTGAATAAAACACGATCCGGAATTTGCGGGATTTTGAAGATCTGTTGACTTACAGTATTTAAATACTTTATCCTTTAGTATTTAAATACTTCTTTATCAACGGGACTTCACTTCTAGCGAATACTGAAGATTCCTTCTTTGTCCTGTTGAGAGCTGTATGGAAGGATCACTGTATTGTCAATTCGAGACAGCTTCCATACTTAGTCCTTGTGAGACTTCTTTGCTGAATGATAGGTTCTACTGTATGCTGGACCTATGAGAGGTCTTCGATACAGGTTGACATTATTGATCAGCTTTTCGATACAGTTTCCTTACTGTATGCTGGATTGGCATATTGTCAAAATATCTTATCACCACTATTCGATATAAGGATTGTTTATCTTGACTATTTTGATACCAGGTATTTGTTATCCCAACAACCCCGATACCGAACGATGTTCGTAATTCAAAATTCTTTCAACACGCATTAAAATGTCGGTCTCGATATAGACTGCGATTCGTGTTTCTGAAAGTTTGTTTCAACTTGTTTTAAATGTTGGTATCAGGGTTAATTAACCAAGGATATTTGATGAGATCTCCGAAGGGTTAATTAATCAGGGGTCTTGAGCAGGATTTGTCGAATGAGAGGCTGTGTCCTTGATTGTATTGTGATGATATTCTGTGAATTGGGTCAAGGACCCATGAAATGTTGAGATGTTTGATCTCGTGATGATATTATTTGGATTGGGTCGATAACCCCGTGAGATGTTGTAATGACTCGCTTGTGACAGTGTTTCATAAATTGGGTCGAGGACCCCGAATAACATTGTAATGGTTTTCTTGCAATTGTTTTCCACATGCTGGGTCGAGGACCCGAGAGCTTTTAAAGTTATTTTCTAAAAGTATTCCCATTCGGTTTTCAAAACCCCAAGACGGCCCGAGTCAAAAATAACATTTTCAAAATATCTTATCAAATTGCTTTTCCATTTATAAAAGGGGTTTTTCAAGCTAGATCTTTTAACTCGTTGGGCTTATTTAATGTTTCATTGGTGTTATGACCCATAAAGAGAATATGGCTAAATGATTACCTTTCACCTTGTGTAAACGAATCCTTTGATGTACTGTTTGTGTGAATGTGTGGTTTGTGTTAAGGCTTCGTGGCTGTTGAGTTTGTGTTGATACTTTTCGTATATCTTGTATATGATGTACTTGCACTAGCAAAATTCTAGTTTGCTAACCCCCGAGTTTTCTGGGGTGGGTGCCTGTCACAGGAGCAGTCACAGGATTGGATTGGAAGGAGATGGAGGACAATGATGCTAATCACACCAGAGTCAGAGTCTTTTCTTTTGTTTCATTTTGGTCGGTATTTCTCTGTCGGTCGAGTATTCACCCTTGTATGGGTGTAGTTTTCATTTATTACATTGAGTTGTCATTATTTTATGTGTTCAAGTTTATTATTGTCATTGAAATGTGAATGTCGCTAGTTTCAGAATTGGTTAATGACCTTGTCGGTCTGCTTTGTAATTAATTTGACCCCGGTCGGTCAATCATTGAGTAGTCTTTTGGAGTTTAGCCTGGTAGATCCTTGTGATAAGCGTCTACGGCATGTAACATTCCCAGCCGGATTCTGGGTGTGTTACAGATATGGTATCAGAGCTTAGGTTTGCGAGAAACCTAGGCCGTTGGGTCAAGTATGTAACACCCCGAGATATTCGGAATAATTATAGCACCGTAAACACTTTAAGTAAGAATTTACAAGGCTAATTTGAAGAAATGAAAAAGTATTACAACAGTACCATTAAAGTTCAAAACACAAAAAACCGGTTCAAACAGATCAAATGAGTTCATTATTACAACCATCTCAAAATATTATTAAGACACGCGTACTCGAGTACTGAAAATGAACCAGAAAGACAAGCCACAACAACAATAAACATCACTGAGCCCCTTCGTCGTCATGTCGGTACTGTGGCTGTTTTCCCGCTCCTCGGCTACCTGAACATCAAAACAAATGTCCACCCCCAAATGGGTTAGCAAAATGATGCTAGTACAAGTATCATATTACACAAATCGAATATGCAACAATAATGCATAACAGAATACAATATACGGACTTCCGCTACCGGAATCCAACAATGCGAATCCACATGATTCCATTAACACAACATGGGTATTCCAATGATCCAGCGCCCTCAGCATAGATCTCAAGATGATCCCATCGGACCAACACCAGGTGGAAAACCCGTCCAATGATCCAGCGCCCTCAGCATAGATCCCAAGATGATCCCGTCGGACCAACACGAGGTTGACATCCGATCCAGCGCCCTCAGCATAGATCGTACAACATACACAAACACAACTTATGCATATATATATATGCAAAATCGCTATGTCCATCAACATGAACATACAAGTAATCAATAACAAATATCATGACAATTCAACGAAATAAATCCCATGTTCAACAACATGAATAAACCATATGCATGCTCAAAATACCTACATTAAAAATTTTAAAATACGATACTTGCCTCAATCATGGCAAGAATTAAATACTCCCACGAATGTCACACGTCCGAAGGTCGTCGCCCCTCGATCGATCACCTTGTACAAGGGAATAACAAAGAATTTAATAATCCTCCCAAAACTAATGCACGAGTACCGAACTCCTTAAGTTATAATCGAGTTATCAATAACGGACAATCGGTTCTCGGTCCTATTTTTTCGACGAGTACTAAGTTTGGAAAAAGGCATGCGAATTCAAGAGATTGTAACGGAACACCAAGTCGTTTTCTACAATTCCAAAGACATTCATCATATCATTATATCCCGTGTTCCAACTCTAATTTCGATTATTAACTTGAATGCTTGGTTCCGTTGCTACTACGATACATATCGAGATAATCATGTACAATCAAATTCTAGGTTAATACATCTCTACGATTCTTGTTCTTCCGTGGTTAATTCTTGTTATCAAGTTCTTCACTCAAAATGATTGTTCCAAATATCCTTGTTTAGTTTTAACTATCCTAAAGAAGATAAACAACAAGTCTTTCTAAGGCAAGAATCTAATAGAACACCCTTCACATTCAACTACTTGAATCCATCTTACACAGGGGTAAACCTTAGCATGTGTTCTCCAAAAGAGTGTTACGAAAACATCATCAAGCTAATTCATCTCAGGAAATTCCGTTCTATGGTTGGTAAGGATTATGGCTCAACTTAGTATCAAAGAAAACAGTAATTCAACCAATACAATCCTCTTTAAACATGGTGTTGGATTCATTTGACACAACAAGCTCAATAATCTCAGGGAAAAGTTCATAATCTAACTAAGAATGAAATCTCCATCTTGGTGTAAAGTTAACATACCTCAAAGAAGGGAAGAACAATGAAATCCTTGAAGAAACTCTTCACCGGAAGCTTTATCTCCAATCCACAAGGTCTAAGCTTCTCAAAATCTGATTAAGGTGATGATGTGAGGGATATAAGGTGAGGGATAATCTTCATAGCATGAAAATCGGCCAAGGTGAGGGTTAGAAATGAAGTGAGGGTCGAGTTCTATAAATAGAATTATAAGCCATTACGTACGTTACCCAATGTCAATTACGTACGTAATCACATTAGCGTACGCTATACTCGAACATTAGCGTACGTTAACATCTGGCCAGAGCTCACTGGACTGTTTTTGGTATTGGCTTATGTACGTTATAACACAGTCTTTACGTACGTAATGTATGGGACCTTACCGTACGCTAAAAACCGCCCTTAGCGTATGTTAAGTCCGTTGACTTGTATAGCTCGAAAGCCGCCCAGGTTCATGTGAGTGATCTCCTCACATCTTCGTCAGGCCCCACACACCGACCCTTGTCTGATTCCGAGTTGACTATGATTACGTACATTAAGCTGCACATGTAACATTATTCTATAGTCGTAACATACGTTATGGTCATCCTTTAGTGTACGTTAAGACGTGCAGGATTATGAATGCATGCATGGGAAAGGAATACAAAAACGGAGGGATACTAATACGGGAAACTGATCATCTATTAATATGTCACAAAGTCGAATCTTACAAGATCGAATACAAGATAAATACACCTTAATTATTGAGGCATTACATATTACCCCTCTAAAAAAAAGTTTCGGCCCGAAACTTAAAACGAAAACAATTCCGGGTATTTCGACTTCATACTATCTTCAGTCTCCCAAGTTGCTTCTTCGACTCCATGTCGAGACGACTGAACTTTTACCAAGGAGATCGGTTTATTCCTCAATTGCTTGACTCGACTCTCAAGTGTCTTGATTGGATTTTCTTCGAACGAGCCATCATTAGCCACTTCAATCTCGCCAAAATCAATGATATGACTGGAATCTGGTATATATTTCCGCAACTGGGATACGTGGAATACATTATGAACGTAACTCAGTGATGGCGGTAAAGCCAACATGTATGCCAATTCCCCAACTCTTTCAAGGATCTCGAATGGCCCGATATAACTCAGACTCAGCTTTCCTTTCCTCCCAAATCAGAAAATTCCCCGAGTAGGAGAAACCTTCAATAATACATGGTCCCCAATCTCAAACTCCAAGGGGCGACAGCGCAGATATGCATAAGACTTCTGTCGACTCTGGGCAGTCAACAGCCTTTCGCGAATCAGGTCTACCTTCTCTTGCGTCTGAACTATCAATTCTGGTTCCGTCCCGATTAGGTCGGAAGAATCATCCCAACATAGGGGCGATCGGCATCTTCTCCCGTATAACGCTTCAAACGGTGCCATCTTAATGGAAGCATGCCAACTATTGTTATAGGTCAATCAATGGTAAATGAACCTCCCAATCGGTTGACCAATCTAAGTCACAAGCTCTAAGCATATCTTATACTGTCTGTATAGTCCTCTCGGACTGACCGTCCGTCTGATGATGATAGGTCGTGCTAACGTTCAACTCGTTTCCCAAGGCCTTATGAACCTCCTTCCAAAAATGCGACACGAAGCGACCATCTCGATCCAAAATAATGGTCTTCGGTGTACCATGCAATCGGACTATCTCTGAAATAAATACTCATGCCAATTTCTCGGGTCCCCACGTGTCTTTAATTCCAATGAAATGAGCCGACTTGGTTAGTCGATCAACTACAACCCAAATCATGTTCATTCCTGTCTTGGTCCTTGGCATACTGGGGATGAAGTCCATCGATATATCCTCCCACTTCCACTCAGGAATCGGAAGTGGCTTCAACATTTCGGCAGGTCGTTGATGTTGAATCTTAACCTGCTGACAAGTTAAACACTTCGAAATGTATTCTGCTACGTCCTTCCTCATATTTCTCCACCAGAAATTTTGTTTTAAATTCTTATACATCTTACTGGTACCCGGTTGAATAGAATAGGGCGCGCTGTGAGCTTCCTTCAGAATTGTCTGTCTCAAAACATTATTATTGGGAACGCAAAGTCGACTCTGAAATCTCAAAACTCCATCATCTTGTATCACGAATCTTGAGGCCTTCCTTTTCTTTGCTTCGTCACATAACCGAAGAATCAGAGAATCATTCAACTGCTTAGATTTGATTTCCTCGACTAGTGACGAAGTTAGTTCCATCACATATAGTTGCCCTTGGACTCCTTGTGACCATAATTCAATCCCTTCGCGGATCAGTTCTCATTGAATGTTGGTTTGGGATGTAAGCGCTTCCAACACTCGAAGAGAAACAGGTTTGCGGCTCAGTGCATCAGCTACCACATTTGCTTTGCCTGGATGATAAAGAATCTCAGGTCGTAATCCTTAATTAATTCCAGCCACCTTCTCTGCCTCATATTTAATTCCTTCTGACTGAAAATATACTTAAGGCTCTTATGGTCTTTGAATATCTGACAATGAGTGCCGTACAAATAATGTCGCCAAATTTTCAAAGCAAAGACCACAGCTGCTAACTCCAGATCATGAGTCGGGTAATTAACTTCGTATGATTTCAACTGTCGAGAGGCATACGCAATCACCCTATCCTTTTGCATCAACACACATCCCAGACCCTGATTTGAAGCGTCACTCTATACCACGAATCCCTCGGTTCCATCTGGTAAAGCTAGTATAGGTGCTGTCGTCAGTCTTCTCCTAAGTTCATCAAAACTAGCCTGACACTTCTTATTCCATGGGAATTTCTGAGTCTTCTGCAACAACTGAGTAAGCGGACGAGCAATTTTGGAAAATCCTTCAACAAAACGGCAATAATATCCAGCAAGTACTAAGAAACTTCGAACTTCTTTCACATTACTAGGAGATTCCCATTCCAAGATTGCTTCGACTTTCTTCGGATCTACCTGAACTCCATTAGCTGATATCACATGCCCAAGGAAGGTTACTTCCTTAAGCCAGAACTCGCATTTAAAAAGTTTCGCATAAAGCTGTTCATTCCTCAAAGTGCTAAAAATGATACGCAAATGTTCTGCATGTTCCTCTGTGTCTTTGGAATAGATCAAGATGTCATCGATGAAAACGATCAAAAATTTATCCAAGTATTCTAAGAATACTCGATTCATCAATTGCATGAACAGCGCAGGAGCATTGGTAAGTCCGAATGGCATCACCACGAACTCATAGTGCCCGTACCGGGATCTGAAAGCAGATTTCGGTATATCTGATTCCTTAATTCTCAAATGATGGTATCCTGATCGCAAGTTAATCTTCGAGAATATTCTAACCCCCTGCAGTTGGTCAAACAAGTCGTCGATCTGTGGTATAGGATACTTGTTCTTCATTGTCACCTTATTTAGTTCCCTGTAATCAATACATAATCAGAGGGAGCCATCTTTCTTCCGGACAAAGTGAACGGGTGCTCCCCAAGGAGAAACGCTAGGTTGAATATAACCCTTCTGCAATAATTCCTCCAGCTGCTTCTTTAGTTCATACATCTCGGTTGGTGCCATACGGTATGGTGCTTTGGAAATAGGAGCGGCTCCAGGCTCTAATTCGATATTGAACTCTACTTCTCTCCGCAGAGGTAACCCAGGTAGTTCGTCAGGGAATACATCTGAGAATTCGTTCACAACTGGAATAGATGAGATTTCTACTCCTCCTTCTTTCTTCATGGCATAACACCACAATCCGTGACAACCCTGCTTCAGTAATTTCACTACTTTCATGGCTTTGATCAATTTTCTTGAGCTTCCCGGTCTCCATCCTTTGAATAAATATTCAGATCCGTCATCAACAATGATATAAATGACTCTCTTTCGGTAATTTAAAATAGCCCCATAACGGTTGAGCCAATCATCTCCGAGAATTAGATCGTCACCATGGATGTCAACCAAAATAAGGTTTGATGGCCAATCTCTCCCTCCTATAGATACTGGAAAATATCTAGTTTCTAGGGTTCCCACAATTCTCTCTCCGCTCGGAAAACCCACAACATAAGGCTCACAATCAAATAAACATGAGATTTTCAAACGGTGAACACAGTTTAATGATATGAAAGAATGTGTATCTCCTGAATCGAATAAGACACTAACTGGTTGCAAAAGGATCTGAATCGCACCTGATGCAACAATAGTGTTCTGATCATCTGACTTCCTCATCTCGTACAGGCATGGAGGAACGGACCCATCACTGGACGGCTTTCTTTTCCCAACATTCTGCTGCTGAAACCCACTTTGCTGCGTCTGGTTCACACTTGTCTCTTTCGGAACTGGTGCTGGAGTGCGAGTACTAAGTGATCTAGTCACATTTCCGCAAAAATTCGCCCGGTGCCCTTCTTGCCCACATTCAAAACAAGTCACAGAAGGAGCGGAACAATCACGCCGAACATGCCCTGTTCGACCACAGTTGTAACACTTCTTCGGTGCGTCTGAAACTATTGATGTTGTCCGGAACTTCTTTCCACCTCGAGAAGGATGCAGAGGTTTCCTATACGAATAAAATGAACACTGGCCCTTGCGGGGCCCACTACTCTTGTTCTCCGAGAAGTTTCCGGACACTTTCTGCTTCTTTTCCTCCATCGATTTCTCCACCGCCGCCTCTTTCATGTCGTAGGCCAGCGCTTTGTCCTGATACTGTCGCAGGGTAGTACACTCGAATCCGGACATATACTGCTGAATCTTCGGCTTCATCCGCATATCGAAATAAAAAATCTTCTCCGCCTCCGTCCTTACCAAGTGTCGCACACAAGTCATCTGATGAATAAAAGTCTTGATTATGTCTGTCACATATGCTTCCGAACTCTGCGGAGAGAAGAACTCTCGGACTCTAGACTCTCTGACTGGATGAGGACAATGCTATGCTTCCATCATTAATCTGAATTCTGTCCAGTCAGCATTATGATCCTCAGGTCGAACAGCTTCCCACCAGTCAAAAGCCTCCCCAGTCAGAAAATACTGGGCAATAGGAACTTTTCGGTCATCGGGACAGTAGATCCCTACAAATATATTTTCCAACTCCTTCAGCCAGTGATCCCAAGTAGGCATCTCAGCAGAACCATCAAATTTTGGCGGGTGCAATTTGACCATCTCAGCGACTTGTCTCCCCGATTATCCTCGTTGTGCTGCTGGCCCATCGCTGTCTGCATGCGGTCAACCACTTGAGCGAACTGGGTCATCTGAGCGACCACCTGCTGAAGCACCCCTGGCCTGTTAGGATTTGCGTTGTCATTCGCTGATCCCTGTTGTCCTCCAGAATGGAAATCGGTTCGACTAGCTGATAATTCTGGGGTAGTGGCTGAATCCTCCTGTCTCGCATTACCACGTCCGCGTCCGCATCCACGACCTCCCCTCAACATACTGTAAACACGAATACTCAATATCCAGGGCAAAATTTTCAAAAAATAAAGTCCGTCAATATTCATAAAACAGAAATTAAGTAAAATGGTAGTATAAGATATTAGGAGACTTACAACCACGGTCCACATGACGACGCTGTTAGGCATATTTTTATGCTCTTATCTATCATTATTTTATATCCACTTTGAGCCTAAATCTGCATAAATGGGCTTTTAATGCACTATCTTTATATGTTTTGTAGGAAGTTGGAGTCCGGAAGCTCGAACGGTGAAAAACGGGCAAAAATGGCAATTTCTGGTCATGAGCCGCGGCACAAGGAAAGCGGGCCGCGACACACGAAGTTGACTAACAAGCACCGAGCACGCTGTACTATGAGCCGCGGCACAAGGATTCTGAGCCGCGGCCCAGGAAGAAAAATAGGCGCCCAGGCAATTCGCTGAAGGTTAGGGGCCGCGGCACAGATTAAGTGAGCCGCGGCCCGCGGGGCGGTTTTGCTGAGTCTTCCGCGTTTCTTTGCCGTTTTTGGAGCCTGTTTTCAACCGAATTCCTGAACGCGTTTTGGAGGCTAAGGACCGCTATAAATAAACATCGGACACTATAAGAATAAACGTCAAAGACTTCGGATAATATCTGAAGTAAAAATGTTATAATTACCGAAGTCTATGTTCGTGTAGTTAAAGAAATACCTTAGACTTCGCTTATTAGGCGAAGTCTAATATCGTAATAACCGAAGTCTATCTCGGTTTTTAGAACCCGAATATGGGGGTTTGCGAAGTAAAAAAGGTCCTTCCACTTCACTTATCTTATAATCGCTGAAGTGTATATTTCGTATTCGCTTCAGTAAAATATATACAGATGAAGTGAAATAATGTTATCGACTTCGCTTGGTAATAGGCAACGAAGTTAAAGATACCACATTTACTTCACTTTTATTTGTTTAGCCGAAGCATTACAGTCCTTTTTACTTTGCTTATTCTATTTTGTGTCGCTAATTATATATCTCTGACTTCGTTTTTTATCCGAAGTAAATAACCACATTGAATATTTCTTTTCGATTTGTAAATATAGAATTCCTGTTGTACAAAAACATGATCCATCCAATAAAAAACCTCAATTCACAAGAATGCAACAACACAACCTCAAATACATCAATCAACCTCATTAAAAATCCAACAAACTCAAATCACAAGATCCCAATTCAATAACATAAGATCATAAGCATTGATAATAGTAATAAACAACACTTTCATATATAAACGACGGATTGTCGTACAAAAATGCCAAATATTCATATTCGCGTGATTCACAAGTTTGCATTTGGAATAACTATAATATGCCAACATCAAATAAACTTCCACAATGTCTACGAGACACATGCAGGTCTAGATAATGGACTGCACATCAACCAAACATTCACCATATTTCGCGGAAGTCAACACTGTCTTCTTAGTTTGTGGCGCTAATTCAAACACATTCTGCCAATTATCAAAAAAATTGTTAATATTAGAACAAAATATCAACAAATATCTGATATCATATAAAACACATATATAACATTGCAACATTTAGTCAGATCCATAAAAACAGAAGACGGAAGACGGATCCATAAAAACGTTATCGAGTCTGGTGGTGATATTTTAAGTAAAACACAGTGTTACACAACTTACAAAATTGATGATGGTCCTTTTCACCAATATCAGAGCAACTAGTGGAATCATCAAATCAAAATCTATATCTTCTTTGTTTCCAGTAGGAGGTTCTAACACGCTTAAAGCATTCCTTTGGAGCTTAACCTCAACCCCGTTCTTTAAAACCTGGCAGCATATCTTATGTTAGTTTACCAAAAAAACAACTGAAATTGGGAAGAACAACAAACTCAATGAGATGTAACAAAACTAAAAAGAGAACATAAGTGTCGGAACAACACATGCCAATAAAAAAACCCGAAACATTTAAACAAAATCTGGGAAATTTTCTTTGAAAATTGACAATCTTCAAACCCCATTCCTTGGTTCTATCACTTTCGGTTGCATATGGAAAATGAAGAAATAATTTCCAAAATTTGAAGGGGTTCCAAGAATTTATTGATCAATAGACAAACTGGCCCCAAGAATACTCTCAATTATGTGAACACATACTCCACTAAAATAGCGGAATTACAGGCTAAGAGATAAATGCGCAAAATTATCCAATATCATATCACCATAAGAGAAAGTAATGAGCAATCCTATAATCTCTAGATATATGTCTTATCTTTCCATAAACATCAAGGAGTAAGTGTGTATACCAGGCATTGTTGATGAGAAGATACAAACATAAATAAGCAATATGTTTTCCTAGTAAATAGAAGACGTCCCACCAAAATGTCTAAAGTAGTCTGACATCTTATATGACTTACATTACTACAAAGTCATCAGTAACTCTATTTCCCCAAGAACGGCTGCTCAAAGTGCTTGGTTTTGGTACAATACTTTTCCTGACACTGGGCTTCATTGAAATGACACCGGGCTTCACGGAGAGCAAGAAAATTTAGTAGCACTAATTAGCATCACCTTCAGTATTTATTCTAGACGGAAGTAAAATGTTGAGAATTATGCCCTAACAGAAGAGCTCACCAGGGAATCTATATTTGCAACTAAAATTATCTGAGTTCTCAGAATTGTCCTGGAGTAGCATGTGATAGAACCGTGTCATACTCGCAACACATTAACAGAAGTTCATGATTATAAAATTAGTTGTGGAAATCAAAACCTTTTTAGTGCCACTTGTTTCCACCTTGCTGACCTGCTTTGGTGCTGGTAAAGATTTCCTTCTATAAACAAAACAGGCACGTCAATGCACAAATCATTCATTTACACATTAACATATCAATAGAAAAAGAAAATGTTAACCCTCTAACCTTGTCAGATGGAGAGGAATTATGACGGGTTTTCTGGAACCAACAGAAAAGGAAAAAAAATCATCAAATGAAATATACAGGAGAAAAATCTCAAGTCTGAAATTAGGTAAATAAGTGAAGCAGCATTAGGCACTTCAAAATTCTAGAGCATACCTTCCAATAGCAGCTGCTGCGCTACGACCTTCAAATTTGGTCCTTCGCTCATCAGATTTAGCCTTAATATTTTGGTTGACAGCTGCCATAAAGTGAAAGGAACACATAACGCATAGAAAACTTAAACATCAATATCTAGTTATTGTAGGGACAGGAAAAGCAAAACCTACACTTCTTGGAAGTTTGGCTGTCATCTGTAGCTTGAATCTTGGTTAGTCTCATGCTGTCCTGTTTTCATAGGCAAGCTCAGAGCCTGATAAAGAATTGGTAAAAAAAGAGAAACTAATATATTGGAAGTGTATGGCATCATCATTTTCACGGGACTTCGTTACACTATACGAGTAGATGGAAAAACTGGAAAGTACTTAGATGTGTGAAGTTAATACATATTTTCCTGATAATGGCCGAACCCGGTCCCCCCGCCAACTCACCCCCAAGTTGGATTGACGTCATCGTGGTCCAATGTAGAGTACTTCAGGCTCCACAACCCTAACACCATTTACCATTTCGTAGATGTACCGAACCACACGTACCCTACTAAGATATAATACAGCAGGCCTCTACAAATTAATATATGAATACAGAACGCGGAGCATATTAATAACTAATAAGAATGTTTAAGCTTATTAAGTTGGATGAACTCAAGAAAGAACATTAAGAATATTAAGGTAACACTGATAAACCCAGTAATTTATAGGATTAGGTTAGTTCTTAAATTAGTTCTTAAAATGACAAAAAGGATAAGTAGTTTGTGGACGGAGGGAGTATATCAGACTATCACAAATAATACCCCCCTGGGAGTTTCTTAAAATTCTTTCCGCTTGAATTTGTCGCTCCTGCATTGACAGTACTCGGGTAAATTTCTGTTCCATAAAAATATTTTCATGTCATTATGCAGACCAAAGAAAAATTGTCAACGGTATCACCTAGATCTGCTCTGCCAACTAGTTCCAGGTTAGCTCCATGAATCATTCAATGTAACTGAATCATGCATTAAACATAAAGAGTGCTTTATGCTTCTGGCGTGTATCATGCTCTGACAACTAGTTCCCCCATCTTATGAATCATGTCAAGATAACCCACTGAAAGAACAATTTGCAAAGAAAAGCTTTATGCTTCTGGCGTGTATCATGCACAAGAAGAATCAAGACACAGGAAGAAAAAGGAAATGTAAAACAACATTATCATATGTTCATGATATTCTGAACAACGGGATCTATAGATACTTCAATGAGAATAGTATCTAAAATGCCTGTACACTTACACAAGGCTAGAGTGTCTTATCATGGGCAAAAATTCAGTCACCATTTTCGACGGATTAGCCCCCATCTATTGTAAAATCATTTTTGAAGCAAACGGAAGTGAAGCACTAGCTTCGTTCTAGCAAACGCCTTAAAAAGAAAACTATAAATATTAAGTCTAGAGAGCGACAGAGGTAGTATACAAAACTGGATCTGTATTGAGGTGTCTAAAAAGATTAAGAAGCCAATTATTTATTGTACTCTATAAGCCTAAACATTTGCTAAAGTTTCTATGTGGAAGTTTTACAACCACATAGTACTATCTGGAACTAAATAGTGAATACTACTGAGAACATATAAGAAAAATGAAAAATGAAAATGGCAATTGTACAGCTAGAAAATTATGTTGAGATGAGGGTTGAAGCCGAATCTTGTTATGGACTCAGAGTATTCCACGCGAGCTTCACAACCATGTATAAGATTTCAACATAATACATCATGCTTAAATATTTAAGGTTCAAGAGTAGGGATCTTTAAGAGTTTATTTGTTCTTCTTGAGTTTAGTTTTGTCAATCTTCTCCACAAGCTCAGGTGAATCATGTTCGCAGCAATCTTTCAGGGAGCTGCAGCGAAGAGGTAGAATTGATTATATGGAAAAAGATTTCTCGACAGGCAAATATTACCAATATATCACTAGGTGTGCTCCTAGTCTCCTGGTGAAAAGATGACCAAATTAACCTTGTTTTCCACAAGAAAGCTGTATAAGATGTCCAACTAGAATGAACTAACAAACGACATATCATCTACAGCTTGAATTATATTCCAAGCAATTTTCTCCAATTATAAAGTAGAAAAGCAGCAATACTCACTACACTTGAGCGTCAAAAGAGAGAACCAGATATTGCAACCCAGGATTGTTGCACAACAGAAAGAACAACAAGGGACACTTCAGTTACCTTTGATTCATTCATCTCATGGTTAGAAGTTAAAATTCTTATAATGGGTATCACATCCTTCTCTATTCGCATTTCAAAATCAGCATTCTTAAGCTAGTCAGACAGTGTACATAGGGTACAAGAAACATAAAACTCTTTTTTCTTTGTTCTTTTTTGATAGGAAACAAAAACTTTATTATAAAAAAGAAGTGAGTACAGCCAGGGACAAGGAATTCCTACAATGTCTAAACACGCGGGGAAAAAAGTAAAAGAGAAACTAAACTAAAATGCTTCAATCTCTAACAATGTCATTCACCAAAAAAAAAAGATCCATAAAGTTCAGTACTAGACGTCCACTATGCCACTTTGGTTTTCAGTTTATCCCAGATGTCATCAACAGATTTCTCAGCATCTTCAAGAATTCATTTGCTGCGTTCTAACAAGATAGAACAATAAAGAGCGTGGACAACAATTCTCCAAAGGTAGAAACATATAACTCTTACTTTATAAGAGTCTTTCGAAGTAGGTAGAGACTTAAGTTATGTGCATTATAAGACGGTAAGTTTAGACCATCAGTAAAGCAATGCACAAGTTAGTTACTATATATTTGTTTGCTCTCCACGTGGTGGAAACAGGACAGGTTCCTCGAATCACGTGTTCTTAAAAAACATTATTTTCTCCACCTCAAAACGCATTATTTCCCTTGGTGGCCACACATCTCACCAGCTAACCAAACAATTGGTGCCCTTAACCATCTTTAAGATCTAAAAACAACGCAACTATGTAGGTAAAGTTATTCTGATTCGTGCAGAGTAGTTGGGCAACCAAAAAAAGGAAGCATGTCCAAAAATCATGGTATAAGTGAAGATGTTTTTGGAACTATACTAATGTGACTAAGTTTTTACTTCAAAGACATACGCAATTTGAAAAGTCGACTAGTATAACACTTAAGTTCCTCCATCTGATGAAACAGTTTTCTGAAAAGGCTACCTGCTCCAAGTGTTCCAACCAAGATTCCAATCATGTTGGCATCCTTTGCTTTCTCAAATAGATAATACCTGCAAAGATCATTAAAGCATCACATAACGGGCAAGATTGAAAAGGAAAAGAAAGAACAAGTGAACAACAGAAGACAGAAATTCACATATAGTCGTGTGACTCGTACCTACGCCTCAGTACTTTTTTCTGCTGCGATAAGTCAGTAATCAATCAATCTTCTCTTGCATCATATCTGACTAAAAGCAACATAGACATGGCAAAACTAATCACTACATAATATATTGACAAAAAAAAAGCAAACAAGCAGCAGAAAGTAGCAGCTGGATTTAAATATCAGCAATAGGATATCGACATCACAGCAAGTAATTATGGCAAATTTTGTATCCTCCCTCTATCAAGGTTGACTTAATATGGATTGAACATCATCTTACCGAGTAGGCCTGACCCAAGTATCTCAGGATTCATTAGATTGAAGGCAGCAAAATATCATTTTCAAACAAGGAGAGAAAAAACTGCCCTGCCCAGTATGGGGTTTCGTCTACTTTACCATCTAAATATTTTTTTCTAAATTCTCCGCTCCTCTATGCAAAGTTTTACATCCACCACCACCTCCCCCCAACCCCTTAAAAAAAAAACTACATTTTCCTGAGCAAAAATACCCCCGAAAGCCACATCAGCAATTTATTGATATATAATTGGGAGGGGGGGAAGAAAAATTATGTTTACAGAAAATCAGAGAAAATGTAAAATTCTATAATTAATCTCAAAACTTATTTGTTCTTCTTTGAGTTTAGTTTTGTCAATCTTCTCCACAAAACTGTTGTGTGGGAAAGAAGAATTCCGAATTTGGAGGTGAAGGTCGATTCATTGATGAGATTAAAGATGATCCAAAGAGATGTGGAAACCCTAGCTTACCTTGTAGATCTAGTTCAAGAGTGCCAGGAGCTTATCAAGATGCCTTGGACAATCGGTTCTCGGTGGGTGCCTCGCGCTGCAAACCGCCTTGCAGATTTTCTCGCCGCATTTGGAACTGAAGAGGAAAGGAGTGAAATCGCTTTCCCTTTTATTCTCGTGATTTCAGAGAACTACATATGATTTAGGTGATTAGAGGAGGAGTTCTTGGGAGACCGGTCTCCATCTTTCTTTCTTCGCAGAGAAGAAAGAAGAGAGAAACGAGAGCTGGGGAGAGATTGAGGGGGCGGTTCTAGTAGGGTTTCGGTAAAATCCCGGTTAAGATATACGTTACTTCACTAATGGGGATATATTTTTAATCAAAAAAATTTATTGCGCTTTTTACTTCAGTAATTATCAAATTAGCGAAGTCTTTGTAACTTTAAATTTTTAACTAGCTCCTACTTTTTTGGTTCGTACCATTTACTGAAGTCTATGTGGATTTTTGACTTTAGTAAATTGAAAAGCGAAGTTGTTTGTTTTTACTTTGCTAATATAGATTACCGAAGTGAGACGTACCGAAGTCTTTGATGTTTATTCTACTAATGGGAGGTCAGAAAAAGAGCATCATCGAATACGGTTGGAAGGGATCGAAGAACACAAGAATCCAGGGGGAGCGGAAACGAGGAGATTTGTGGGCGACGACAAGACCACGGATCCCTTACGGTTTACCTGATTTTTTCCGCATCTTATCTTCTAGATCTATTCGAGTAGGATTGTGATTGTAGCCGATTACATGACGGTTTGATTTATTTATTTTTATTTCAATTCACTCGTTATTCGTACTGAGTTGGATTTTTCTCATTGTTCTTAATACCTTTTAATTGTCTGGCCAACAATTGAATTGATTTGAATGTCTTTATGGATTCAGAAGATGAAATTTAGGCATAGTTCTTGTGAGAAAAATCATGATTGTCGTGAGATAGGGATATACTCATGGGAATTGTGAAGCCTATTTATTGTAGGGATTCATGAACTATTTTTGCTATTAATTATCTAATTCGAATAGGAATATATCGAGTTAATAATTATTAGTATTTTCTATCGACTTTGGGAGAAGCTTTAGAATAATTTAGGAATTCCCGGCTTACAATCAATTGAATAAAGGTGAATTGAATTACAAAAAAATCATTCCTGATTGTTTGAGGTGAAAATCATAATTCTACGCCCTTATTATTGTTATTAATTATTATTAGTATTAGTATTATTATTTTCTGTTTATTTTTCTGCAATTAGTTTAGAAATAAATTCTATATAATTATTCTTCAAATAAAATTACGAGTTGACTATATTTTGGTACTTAGTGAAATCAGTCCTCGTGGGAACGATATCTTACTTATCACTTTATTACTTGTTGACACTGTGCACTTGCGGCATAGTGTGAGAGATTTCCTCACAACAAGTCTTTGACGCCGTTGCCGGGGACTGATTTTTCGCTAATATCATTACCAAGTGACTCTAATTTTAATTTGATGTTTTTTTTCTTTAGTTTTTATATTTTCACTATGTTTTCCTTTGATTATCGTGACCCTTGGCATTTCATAAATTTCGATGATCTTAATAATTTGCCTAATAGGGTTAGTCAGCCCCCTCCCCCGAAACAAAAGACCATGTTTGAACATTGTGTAGATGCTCTCAAAAATCCTGATAGCACCCCTCTTGAGCGAGAATGTGCAAGTCGTGGTATAGAGATTCACTATGATTATTTTCCAGCTCATCGATTTCGTAGTGAAGTTGAGGGGGGGTTGAGAAGAAAGACATGCTGAGTTTTAGGGTCGATCCCCCAGCACCTGATAATTGCATAAAGTGTGATGAGATTGTAGAAGAAGTTACCATTGATGATGTTTCTAAAGAAATTTCATTAATTTGTCATCAAACTTCGAATAATAAGGTAAACACTTTTGTGCCAAAAATTTTATTAACGGTGCCACGCATAATTTTTCCTAAATCAATATTGGGAGAGATTGACCCCATTACTTTTGATTTTGTTTAGGCTGATTCTTTGAGTTCTAATGAGGTTGTTCATGATATATCTTTATTATTTATCCATTCGAACTCTGCTTATTCTTTCATACCTTATAATTATTATATTATTCCACTATTTTTTGGTTGTCCGGATAATTATTCTTACTCATTATTTTTGGCAATCAGGCATGAACCAAAGCCTCTCTTGTCGAATAAGAGGCTTATAGATTTCAAGAAGGGGGTATTTGGCAATCTCCCTAGAAAGAAGCCACGTTAATTTTTTTTGCCACGTCGTGCTCAAGACGTAAGATAGAGCGCTTGATGGGAGGCAACCCATCATTTTTACTTGCTTTCTAGTTAGTTGTTTTTATTTGTTTTTTCGTTAATAATTTTTTTTCTTTGTTTTGTTATTTCGTTTGGATGCGTGCATTCTTGTTGGCCCTTATTTCTCTAATATTTTTTTATATATAAACCCCAATGAGTTATCATCCTTCATATTCTAGTCTTTCTTGACTTAATCCCTATAGTTATTTGATGACTAGAGACTAAGTTTGGGAGTCCCTGGTGATGTTGGGAATTATTTAAAGTATGGATTGACAGACGATTCCACTCAGACATGTGCTGGCGTTCAAGAAGACATTTGGAATAAGATTCACTTTTCCTTATCTCTTTTATTTTCACATGAGTTTTATTGTTGATGATTTTATGTGTAGTGGAATAAATTGAAGCATGCGATATTTTCTTAATTTTTCTTGGTTATAAATTGCAATTTCATCATTGCTTTATTTTCTTGCATGCTGTTGATGGTTTTTGCCAAAAATGTGAATTTTTCGTGAATTTTTCGTGCTTCCATGTGTAAAATTGATGTTACGATACTGATTTCTTTTTGAAGAAATGGTTGACTTTTGGTCGAGTTGCAGTCAGCGATATCTGTTTCCGTTGAGTATTCATTTAGGTCCGAAATTTTTTCATTTTTGTAGAAATCTTAGCAGATAAGAAAGGAGACATACGTGTTTTCAAATCACCATCTATGTGTTTGGTTACACTTTTCGCGCAGCTAGTCGTCCAGTAACATTAGTCTTGTGGGTACTTAAAGTGAGTTTAGAGTCGGACAGTTTTTCCCAAAAAAGTCGAGAATTTATACATGTTCTATGATGGTGAGTCTAGTAACCGAGGGTATTCACGTGACCCGTTGTTTACTTTCGCGTAAAACGACAACCCTGAATAGACTAATGATTTAGAAATATCGCATTACCGATGATAGGAAGCCTAGTAACCGGGGGTATTCACGTGACCCGTTGTTTACTCTCGCGTAAAACAGCAACCTTGACATGCGGGAATTGCTATTCGAGTTTTTTCTCCGCTGTAGAGGGGGACTTAGTAACTAGAAGCATCCATGTTCCCCATGAGTGTCTTTTACGTCAAACGGTTCCCCAATACATGAGAATGGAAATCCACCCTAGGATTATCCAGATGAAACATCCCGAGATCCGAACCTAGTGGTTAACTCGAATCATTATTATGATCATACATAAGGGAATACTGTCCGAGGATTATTTTTGACGATGAAACTCTTAAATTTTTGCGACTAGACTGTGGGACTGGGCGAATTGGCTTGTTTAATCTAACCCTTAATATTGATGGTCGGTTAAATTCACGCTTGTTAATCTTTGAGCTTGATTTTCTTCATGAACGATTGGTTAGGACTGAAAATGATTACTTTTTGGAATCAGTGTCCGTGAATGTGACTCACTAATACGATACTCGTATTATTCTTTGAGATTTTCAGGGTAGTATTGATTAAGTTGAGCACTATAGATTTGCACGATCATTCACGATACTTTTTATTTGAAAATTGATTTTTGCTTGAGGACAAGCAAAGGCTCAAGTTTGGGGGTATTTGTTAGGCGTATTTTTATGCGCTTATTTATCATTATTTTATATCCACTTTGAGCCTAATTCTGCATAAATGAGCCTTTAATACACTATCTTTATATGTTTTGTAGGAAATTGGAGTCTAGAAGCTCGAACGGCGAAACACGGGACAAAACGGCGATTTCTGGTCATGAGCCGCGGCACAAGGATAGCGGGCCGCGGCACACGAAGGTGACTAACAAGCACCGAGCACGCTGTACTGTGAGCCGCTGCACAAGGATTCTGAGCCATGGCCCAGGAAGAAAAATAGGCGCCCAGGCAATTCGCTGAAGGTTAGGGGCCGCGGCACAGTTTAAGTGAGCCGCGGCCCGCGGGGCGGTTTTGCTGAGTCTTCCGCGTGTCTTTTCCGTTTTTGGAGCCTGTTTTCAACCGAATTCCCGGACGCATTTTGGAGGCTAAGGACAGCTATAAATAAACATCGGAGGTCAGAAAAAGAGCATCATCGAAGATGGTTGGAAGGGATCGAAGAACACAAGAATCCAGGGGGAGCGGAAACGAGGAGATTTGTGGGCGATGACAAGACCACGGATCTCTTACGGTTTTCCTGAATTTTTCCGCATCTTATCTTCTAGATCTGTTCGAGTAGGATTTTAATTGTAGCCGATTACATGACGGTTTGATTTATTTATTTTTATTTCAATTCACTCGTTATTCATATTGAGTTGGATTTTTCTCATTGTTCGTAATACCTTTTAATTGTCTGGCCAACAGTTGAATTGATTTGAATGTCTTTATGGATTTGGGAGATGAAATTTAGGCATAGTTCTTGTGAAAAAAATCATGATTGTCGTGAGATAGGGATATACTCATGGGAATTGTGAAGCCTATTTATTGTAGGGATTCATGAACTGTTTTAGCTATTAATTATCTAATTCGAATATGAATATATCGAGTTAATAATTATTAGTATTTTCTATCGACTTTGGGAGAAGCTTTAGAATAATTTAGGAATTCCTGGCTTACAATCAATTGAATAAAGGTGAATTGAATTACAAAAAAATCATTCTTGATTGTTTGAGGTGAAATTCATAATTCTACGCCCTTATTATTATTAATTATTATTATTATTAGTATTATTATTGTTTTCTGTTTATTTTTCTGCAATTAGTTTAGAAATAAATTCTATATAATTGTTCTACAAATAAAATTACGAGTTGACTATGTTTTGGTACTTAGTGAAATCAGTCCTCGTGGGAACGATATCTTACTTATCACTTTATTACTTGTTGACACCGTGCACTTGCGGCATAGTGTGAGGGATTTCCTCACAACAGAAACACAAATCGCAGTCTATATCGAGACCGACATTTTAAAGCGAGTTGAAAGAATTTTGAATTACGAACATCGTTCGGTATCGGGGTCTTAGTTGTCACTCGAATATCCGTAACCAATAAGCCTGCCAGGCACCTCCCTTGCACATGTCACCGCCCCGGCGTTCACTCCACTATGTTGGCTGCCCCTTGAACATGTCACCGCGCCGGCGATCACTCCCGTAAGAGCCGCCCCTTGCACGCGCATTTGGTAACACCGGTGTTCACCAACCATATGAAGCCGCACATTGCAGCGTACAGTAGGCCGGAGTACACGCCCCCCCCTCAGAGGTTCCCGTATACGACGTTTCTCACAACAAGTATCCATATTGTTTCATGTTAGGAGTATGCCCTCGAATGCCACTCAGAGGATGTTGAGTGAGGGCATTGTACTTGTAATTATGTAAATCATTAATAATAAGGCAATGGATGTTTCTTTATTTACTGGCAGTTATTGGCATTCCTAACTTGTAAATATACATATAGAAACTAGTCCGTGTATTTGAGAGCAAAACGTTCCACTCCTTATTTGATAAAGGGGTCAGCACTGGAAAGGTTTATAGCTCAAATACTTAATCGTTCGCAAGTCGATGAAACATGACTGGGCGTTAAGTTTATGTGAAGACTTGTATGACGTGTTCTTTGACATGGAGAGTGCCTGTCGAACACTAATGGTTAGTGGGAACACACGTTATAGGTATGCTAATTGGATTAGTATACTCGAACCGACTCACCCTCGATTCGTCACACGGATTTCACTCCGGGACAGTCAATGACGGAATCGAAAGGTTGTGATAGGTATTCGAGAACCTTCGACTTGAGGATTTAGTAGGGATGTGCTTGTGATGTTAAGATTTTCATTAGAGTAGTTCGACCCTATAAACCGGGAGGTGGGGGTCAACCTCGACGTGCATCTTAACGGGCAAGTAGCAGGTCCTACTGAATACCAAGATAGAATTCTTTCTCCCGTTAGTGAGCGGGTTATATGTCCTATGTGGTTATTGGCAGATGAGATCATAAGTCTTTGGCCAAATCATTGGAGCTAGTTGTATTGGATACACGAGAGCTCAATGATCTCGATTTGCATTAACGCATGCATAGCGTCAAGTACAGATAGGGTTTGACTGACCGTGACCCTATAACTTGATCAGGACATTTGATTGAAGGGTTTATACGTATACTGGTATTCAAGACAGAATGGTTTTTGAATGATCCCAATCATTCATTCTCAGTTGGGGTACAGTGTAGGCCGCCAGGCTGGCTAGGTGGTGCTACTACTCTTTGGTTCCTCCCATTGCTGACTGAGACGGACCTACCGAGTCGCGCGTAAGGTAGACGTCGGTATATATCGAGCATATTCTCTCGGTATGAATATTATATATTAGATATCTAATTTAGGACATTGTATGTCTAAATCGATTTATTGGATAAATTGATTTACGGCCTAATGGATTAAAAAAATTACTGGGTGATTAATTTAATTCATGAATATAATTATTTCTTGGAGAAATTAATTATGTTATCATGTATTTGATATGATTAATTAATTGGATTAATTAATCGATATAAATACATCGGAATGGAATCGGAGTTTATCTGTTTGGAATCTCGGGATTCCGAAACGAACTGAACTCGTCTAATTTCTTCTAGAGGCCGACCCCACGTTGATTTCTTACCTTGTTCATACTCTTGATTTCATGTTGGAAGACTTGTGACATATGATATTTCATGTATCTTATAATAAGGAAAAGGAGATTTTGTGGGAGACATTATCTTGTGAATGATTTTGAAGACCAAAATAAAAACTCCCTTTCTCTTCTCCCTAAGAAGTCTCACGGCAGATTCATCTAGCATAGAGGGAAGAGAAAACTTTGTTTTGTGTTTTTCATCATTCACATTTTCTTAGAGAAAAAATTATTGAGAGATATATTATAAACTTAGAGTGTAGTAATAAAAGCTTCATCACTTGATTCTAGCCGTAACCATAGAGGTTAATCAAGTGTTGTTATTCCGGTCATTTTTTCGGCGCGTGGAAAGTAGAGATGCGGTGCTTTCGGCATTGGATCGTTCAAGGGCTTGGAGCGGATTGGATTCGTAGAGATCAAGCAAAACTTGGGGAATAGCTCAAGAGAAGGTTACCATTTAATCAACGGACTTCGAGGGTTAGTTTCTTACAACTCTTGCTTTTCGTTTATCTATTCGTATATATGTAGCTCGATCGATCCTCGCAGGGATTCAGATCGAATTAATTTTCATTTTACCGCTTCCGCTGGGCCTTCATTTTTGAGTGAGAGCATTGTACTTGTAATTATGTAAATCATTAATATAATGCAATGGATGTTTCTTTATTTACTGGAAGTTACTGGCATTCCTAACTCGTAAATATGCATATAGAAACTAGTCCGTGTATTTGAGAGCAAAATGTTCCACTCCTTATTGGATAAGGGGTCGGCAATGGAAAGGTTTATAGCTCAAATACTTAATCGTTCGCAAGTCGATAAAACTTGACTGGGCGTTAAGTCTATGTGAAGACTTGTATGATGTGTTCTTTGACATGGAGAGTGCCTGTCGAACATTAATGGTTAGTGGGAGCACACATTATAGGTATGCTGATTGGATTAGAATACTCGAACCAAGTCACCCTCGATTCGTCACATGGATTTCACTCCGGGACAGTCAATGACGGAATCGAAAGGTTGTGATAGGTATTTGTGAACCTTGGACTTGAGGATTTAGTAGGGATGTGCTTGTGACGTCAAGATTTTCATTAGAGTAGTTCGACCCTATAAACCGGAAGGTGGGGGTCAACCTCGACGTCCATCTTGACGGGCAAGTAGCAGGTCCTACTGAATACCAAGATAGAATTCTTTCTCCCCTTAGTGAGCGGGTTATATGTCCTATGCGGTTATTGGCAGATGATGTCATAAGTGTTTGGCCAAAGCATTGGAGCTAGTTGTATTAGATACACGAGAGCTCGATGATCTCGATTTGCATTAACGCATGCATAATGTCAAGTACAGATAGGGTTTGACTGACCGTGACCCTATAACATGATCGGGACATTTGAAAGAAGGGTTTATACGTATACTGGTATTCACGACAGAATGGTTCTTGAATGATCCCAATAATTCGTTCTCACTTGGGGTACAATGTAGGCCGCCATGCTGGCTAGGTGGTGCTACTACTCTTTGGTATTTCCTTTTATAAAAGGAAAAGCAATTTGATAAGATATTTTGAAAACGTTATTATTGACTCGGGCCGTCTTGGGGTTTTGAAAATCGAATGGGAATACTTTTAGAAAATAACTTCAAAAGCTCTCGGGTCCTCGACCTAGCATGTGGAAAACAATTGCAAGAAAACCATTACAGTGTTATTCGGGGTCCTCGGCCCAATTTATGAAACACTGTCACAAGCGAGTCATTACAACATCTCACGGGGTTCTCGCCCCAATCCAAATAATATCATCACGAGATCAATCATCTCAACATTTTATGGGTCCTCGACCTAATTCACAGAATATCATCACAATACAATCAAGGACACAGTCTCTCATTCGACAAATCCTACTCAAGACCCCTGATTAATTAACCCTCGGATATCTCGTCAAATATCCTTGGTTAATTTGTTGGGATTCGGTACCTAAAATGAAGGCCCAGTGGAAGCGGTATATCGAAAATTAATTCGATCTGAATCCCTACGAGGATCGATCAAGCTACGTATATACGAATATATAAATGAAAATCAAGAGTTGTAAGAAACTCACCCTTGAAGTCCGTTGATTAAATGGTAACCTTCTCTTGAGCTATTCCCCAAGCTTTGCTTGATCTCTACGAATCAAATCCGCTCCAAGCCCTTGAACGATCCAATGCCGAAAGCACCGCGTCTCTACTTGCCACGCGCCGGAAAAACAACCGGAACAATACCCACCTCGTTATCCTCCAAGGATGCGGCTAGATCATGGTGAGTAAGCATGTTATAGATATTAATTTCACTCTAAGTGTATGAATATCTATCTTTCTCAATATTTCCTCACAAAATTTCCCTAAGTATTTATGAAGAAGATGAATAAAGAAGAAGATGATGAAGAAGACTTCTCTATGTCTCTCCTCTTGCAAATATACGTATGGAATGAATATGGTCTGGAGAAGTGAGAGTTGTCTTCACATTTATTCGTCCATAAAATCCTCCTAAATCATGACCAAATAATTAAAAGGAATTAATTACAAGATCTTGTTCCCTTGATGCTTCAAGTCATCCACCAATTAAGGTGGAGACTATGACCAAAGGAAAGTGGAGGGAAAATGGGCGGCCATATAGAAGGAGCCGGGATGAGTTCGGTCCGTTTAGGACTCCCGAGAGTCCAAACAGATAAACTCCTATTCCGTTCCGATGTATTTGTGTCGATTAATTATTCCAATTAATTAATCACATTAAATACATAATAACATAATTAATTTCTCCAAGAAATAATTATATCTATGAATTAAATTAATCACCCAATAATTTATTTAATTCATTAGGCCGTAAATCAATTTATCCAATAAATCGATTTAAACATGTAATGTCCCAAATTTAGATATCTAATATCTAATATTCTTAATGAGATAACAAGCTTGATACAGTCCGTCATCAATCCTATTGCGCGACTCGGTTGGTCCGTCTCAGTCAACAATGGGAGGAACCAAAGAGTAGTAGTACCACCTAGCCAGCCTGGAGGCCTACATTGTACCCCAACTGAGAACGAATGATTGGGATCATTCAAGAACCATTCTGTCGTGAATACCAGTAGACGTATAAACCCTTCTTTCAAATGTCCCGATCAAGTTATAGGGTCACGGTGAGTCAAACCCTATCTGTACTTGACGCTATGCATGCGTTAATGCAAATCGAGATCATCGAGCTC
This sequence comes from Orobanche coerulescens, assembly GCA_033398695.1. Lineage (NCBI taxonomy): Eukaryota > Viridiplantae > Streptophyta > Magnoliopsida > Lamiales > Orobanchaceae > Orobanche > Orobanche coerulescens. The sequence goes on along the minus strand of CM065807.1, from coordinate 165,399,709 downwards.
TCGTATATCCAATACAACTAGCTCCAATGCTTTGGCCAAAGACTTATGATCTCATCTGCCAATAACCGCATAGGACATATAACCCGCTCACTAACGGGAGAAAGAATTCTTTCTTGGTATTCAGTAGGACCTGCTACCAGCCCGTCAAGATGCACATCGAGGTTGACCCCCGCCTTCCGGTTTACAGGGTCGAACTACTCTAATGAAAATCTTGACGTCACAAGCACATACATACTAAATCCTCAAGTCGAAGGTTCACGAGGACCTGTCACAACCTTTCTATTCCGTCATTGACTGTCCCGGAGTGAAATCCGTGTGACGAATCGAGGGTGAGTCAGTTCGAGTATACTAATACAATTAGCATACCTATAACGTGTGCTCCCACTGACCATTAGTGTTCTACACACACTCTACACGTCAAAGAACACGTCATACAAGTCTTCACATAAACTTAACGCCCAGTCAAGTTTCATCGACTTGCGAACAATTAAGTATTTGAGCTATAAACCTTTCCAGTGCCGACCCCCTTATCCAATAAGGAGTGGAATGTTTTGCTCTCAAATACACGGACTAGTTTCTATATGTATATTTACGAGTTAGGAATGCAAGTAACTGCCAGTAAATAAAGAAACATCCATTACCTTATATAAATGATTTACATAATTACAAGTACAATGCCCTCACTCAACATCCTCTGAATGGCATTCAAGGGTATACTCCTAACAATATCCCACTTGCACTCAATGCCACACACTATGGTATCTAATACCCATGTTCTCCAGATGACGCTCCAAGTTAGTCTGAGAAAGTGGCTTGGTCAGTAGATCGGCGACGTTGTCGGCCGAGTCTACTCTGTGCAGCACAATGTATCCCTTGTGAACAAATTCTCTTATGAGATGATACTTCATCTCAATATGTTTGGTGCTGTTGTGAAACCTCGGATCCTTGGCCTGCGCTACAGCTCCGTCGTTGTTGCAATATAGTGGAACAAGCAGCTCAGACATGGTATCACTTGAAGTTCTCCCAGAAACTTCTTACTCCAAAACCCTTCCTTGGAAGCCTCTGAGGCTGCTTGATACTCAGCCTGACAGGTGGAATCAGCAATCGCGCTTTGCTTGGCGCTACGCCAAGATACTGCTCCTCCATTAAGAGTAAATATGTAGCCAGAATTAGACATCGAGTCGTCCTTCAGTCCTTAGAAGTACGAATCAGTGTATCCCACCACATCCAATTCTCCACCGCCATACATCAGAACCATATCTCTAGTTCTTCTCAAGTACTTGAGAACGTTCTTTACGGCAGTCCAATGTTCCCTACCTGGGTTTGCCTAAAACCTACTCACCACGCTTACAGCATGCCCGATGTCAGGTCTTGTACACAACATAGCATACATAAGGCTACCCACGGCCGAAGCACATGGTATATTACTCATTTCCTTACGTTGTTCCTCAATTTGAGGACACATCTTCAAGGAGAGTTTTATTCCATGTCGCATCGGAAGGAACCCTCTTTTATAATCATCCATCTTAAATCGCTTTAAGATCTTATCTATATAGAGGGCATGGGAAAGACCTATTGTTCTCTTCGCTCTATCCCGTTAGAGTTGAATTCCAAGAATATATGTTGCTTCTCCCAAGTCTTTCATGGAGAAATTACTTGAAAGCCAAGCTTTCACAGAACCGAGCATTCCCACATCATTTCCTATTAGTAGAATATCATCCACATATAGTACTAAGAATGCGATCTTGCTCCCACTAACCCTCTTGTATACACAAGTTTCCTCTTTATTTTGCACGAAGTCAAACTCTTTGACCGCCTCGTCAAAACAAAGGTTCCAACTACGCGACGCTTGCTTCAGTCCATAAATGGAACGCTGAAGATTGCACACTTTCTGAATATCGACTTCGGACACAAAACCTTTAGGCTGCTCCTTATAGATTTCCTCCTCTAGGAATCCATTAAGGAAAGCCGTCTTTACGTCCATTTGCCATATCTCATAATCGTGGTAGGCAGCTATAGCAATCATCATGCGAATAGACTTGATCATGGCTATGGGTGAGAAGGTATCGTGGTAATCGATCCCTTCCTTTTGGGTATAACCCTTTGCCACAAGCCTGGCCTTATAGGCGTCAACCTTGCCATCACCATCAGTCTTTCTCTTGTAGATCCACTTGTTCCCAATAGGCACTATGCCCTCGGGGCTATCTACTAGAGTCCATACCTGATTGACATGCATCGAGTCTATCTCAGCTTCCATAGCTTCGTACCATTTCACGGAGTCTACATCCACCATCGCTTGGTCATAGGTCATTGGGTCGGTCTCTTGACTATCGCTTGGAACCTCATGGAGACCCAGCTCCTCCAAGTGCACAAGCCCATACCTCTCAGGTAAATGAGACACCCTACTAGACCTACGAGGTGGTTGTACTTGTGTTTCAGAAGGTTTGGTTCCAGTTTCTTGCACAGGTGTCTCCTTAGGAGTTTCATTGTATTCTTCCAAAGAAATACTTCTACCTGCTCTGCCTTCCTCGACGAACTCATCTTCCAGGAAGTGTGCTTGTAAAGCAACAACAATCTTTCGATCTTCGGGCATATAAAATAGATAACCCATCGTCCCAGACGGGAATCCAATGAAACGTCCCTTCTCGGACCTAGCTTCCAACTTTTCCACATTAGTCTTCTTGACATAGGCGGGACATCCCCAAATCCTAATATGATTAAGACTTGGTTTCCTGCCCTCCCACATCTCATGTGGAGTTTTAGAAACGGATTTGGAAGGTCATCTGTTAAACATATAAGCGGCAGTCAGGAGTGCATACCCCCACAGGTAAATCGGTAAGTCAGTATAGCCCAGCATGGAACGGACCATGTTCAACAAGGTCCGATTCCTTCTTTCTGACACACCATTTAACTGAGGAGTGCCTGGAGGTGTTAGTTGTGAAACTATTCCATGTTCCTTAAGGAACTTGTCAAACTCCGTACTCATATACTCGCCACCTCGGTCCGACCGAAGTGCTTTGATATGATTACCAGTTTGTTTCTTGACTAGGGCCTTGAATTCCTGGAATATCTCAAAGGCCTCGGATTTATGTTTCATTAGGTATACATAACCATACCTAGTATGATCATCTATAAACGTAATGAAATATTGATATCCATCACGTGCTGCTTCCGAAGCACCACATACGTCAGTATGGATTAATCCCAATTTATCAGCGGCTCTTTCAAAAGTCCTTGTGAAGGGGGACTTAGTCATTATGCCTTTAAGGCAAGATTCACAAGTAGGAAAGGGATCCGATCCCAATGGACCCATAAGTCCATATTTTTCCATCTTGTAAACCATAGTCTGACCAACATGACCAAGTCTAAGATGCCATTTCAAAACTTGATTGGTTTCATCCCTACCACATTTTCTAGTCATAGTATTAACAACTACTTTGCTGCTGAGATTTAGATTATACAATCCATTTAACAATGTAGCAATACCCACTAGTTTATTTCTAAAATAAATTTTGCAGGAACCATCACCAATGAAAAATGAAAAGCCTTTTCGGTCCATGACCGGAATGGATACAATGTTCTTGTGCCCCTTGGGCAAAACAAGTACATCTTTTAAAGTCAAAACAAAGCCGGATTCTAAACCCAAAAGAAGTGATCCTTTGTAGGTCGCCTCAACACTATGCCCGCTTCCGACTGTGATCATAACTTCTCCAGCTCCAAGTTTCCTACTTTGTTCCAGATCCTGATTCACTGTACAAATATGAGAACTAGCACCAGAATCCAGTCTCCAGAAAGTAGAAAATACGGTAGCAGAGCAATTTATTTCCAAAACTAAAAGTTCTGTACCTAAAGTGCCATGAAGAATTGGATAGTCTCTAGCCCAGTGTCCCAGCTCACCGCACTTGAGACAAGCATCCTTCTTCTTCTTGTTCTTCGGAACCATCGGGGCCTTGCCCTTTCCCTTAAGGTTCTTAACTTGTGGTCCTGTTTGCTTCTTGGTCTATTTCTTCTTATTCTTAGACGTCCGGGGTCCATAAGAAATCACAAGAGCAGACTCCTTCATCCGCGGAGTCTTCATCTGAGACTGAGCGGTCACTAGTTTGTTCATTAGCCCAGCTAAGTTACATGCAATCTCATTGCAGTTCAAGTTCATAACAAACTGTGAGAAGGAATCAGGGAGAGACTGTAGGATAAGGTCGGTTTGGAGAGAAGTATCCATTTTAAAATCAAGAGCCTCCAATCTCTCGATCATGGATATCATTTTGAGGACATGTTCCCCAACCTTCTCACCTTCCTTCATCCTTGCACCGAACAGTTGCTTGGATATCTTATATCTAGCAGTTCTGCTGTGCTCACCATAAAGTTCGGTTAAGTGAGATAGAATCTGCCTAGCAGAAGTCATTTTCTCATGAGATCTCTGAAGCTCATTAGACATAGAAGCCATCATGTACGCACGGACTTTTATGTCATCCTTAACCCAATTTTTGTGGTTTTCAATCTCTTCCTGATTGGCTCTGGTCCGCACAGGAGGCGCCGGAATGTCCATCTCCAAGACGTATCCCAGTGCCTCTATACTGAGGACAATCATCATATTGCAGAGCCAGTCCACAAAGTTAGGTACAATCAGGGTGTTCTTTTCGAGTAGAATTGCGATTGGATTCATTTTCATATTGAGAGTTATGTCTGCATTAAGTATAACAGATTAATTAGTGACTTGTTATATTATGTTCTAGAATTAAGGTCTTTTCTATTCTTGTTACCCATCTCCCACTATTTTTATCGGAACAACACACTACCATGTGAAATTCGGAAGTATCTCGAGTTCTTTATAAATCTTAATAGAGGGAAACCGAACAGGTTTCTAGTCTATTAATTTTCATAAAGTGGTGTCCAACACCAACCATCTAATGGATGATTCGATCTTCTTTTTCCCCTTATTCACTCCCCTCAACCTATATGGTTTCTATGGTTCGTGAACAAGTTAAGTTTATACCATCGACGCAAATCAGTTTCACAATTGAATCTTATCCGGCAACCTATCAGGTTTCTAGGGATAAAATTTGCTCCAAATGAAGGCATCCAATGCGCTCCTGGTAATTTATCCGTCTTCCCCGAACGACTACCCCGATAACTCGGAAGCATAGCACATCCGGTTTGGATTTCAATTTCCCGAAATCTCAATGGATGGAAGGAAAACCTTGAAACCTTATAAACTTAATAATTTATCGTGCGAGAATTTTCGCGATTAACGTCACACTTTGCACATTAATCATTTTAGCGCATTTGTGGCATTCCTACAATATGAAAAAACCATTCACAACCTAGTTGCTACCAACATGTGGTTCATGGACCGTTCCTAGAAAACAAAAACTCCGTAATCTAATTACAAGTCTTCGTCTTGAATCTTCGTCTTCTCGAAACGGATCTTCCTCCGGTGTTCGTCATTACATATAAATTTTGCATTGAAAATTGTATCCTAGGTACAAATATTTCTAGTAAAATAAATAGGCTCAAAACGGCATTTACAACCCAATCGAATAAAACGAACGATTCAAAAACTAGGTCCATGAACCACATCACCACTCAAAAATAATGCATCCAACACATTAAATAAATGGCATTCATAATGAATCTGAATATTGATCCAATCAATATAAAACAATCCATCCAAAACGAATTAATCCAATTAATTTAAACAACCGTCAATTTTAACTTGTTCCAGACGAGAAAATATTTCATTAAATTAATTCCCCTAAGAATAAAATTACCATAATTAAATCATAGTCAATAAATCACACGGGGAAAAACATCGCAAAATGACCGAATCTCCCTCTGCGGCATTTTCCCGGACACCTTCAAGGTGTCAATTGAAAACTCATATAAACGATGAATCGGACATGACAAAACCGTGGAAAGATAATGAAAATGATAGGACACAACTTAATCTTCGATTATCCATCAGTAATCTTAGTTAATACGATTAAATCCGACGAAGGCAACTAAAATCCCCAAAACTTGATTTTTAGGAAATCAAAACTTGATTCGATGGATCGGAGAAGGTTATAGGATGATTAATCAATGTTAGGAAATCAAAAATAGAGTGGATCAGTAGATATACACCATTCCTTCATGTTCTCCAAGTCTTGGCCACGGAGGAGGTGAGTTGGGGGAAGAAAATGGGTGAAGAATACGTCTGCCGGGTCATTATATAGATCCCGCACGAAGCACGAGCACACACGCACGAGCACCGGCCGTGCGTGATTCGTGCACCAAGAACCTGCCGGAACACGTCTGGGAGCCTTCCGTACACGCACGAGCATGATGCTCGGGCGTCCGGTCGTGTGGCCTGCTCGTGCGCGGCACTGCCTGGCCTCTGCCGCACCGCACGAGCACCGGGCACGATCACTGCTCGTGCGCGCCGGCTATCACCTGCCCAGTACAGCACGAGCGCCAGCCCGTGTGCCTTGCTCGTGCGCCCTGCTCGTGCGCGGCCCCCAGGGGCTGCCCAGCAGTCTGCTTGTCCCGCACGAGCGCCGCACGAGCGCCGATCCGTGTGGGCTGCTCGCGCATACCTGGCCGGTCACCACCGCCCCTGGACGGCCGGTTCCCAGTCACCATGACTCGATGACTCGATTTCCGAAATCTCACAAAAATGAACATGACGAAATGCTAGCGGACAAAAATATCGATCCGAAATAAAAACAACATATAACAAATCACCACATATGGCCATAAACACAAAATTCAATAGTTGAGAAAAATAATACCAACGCTCGACAACCGAGAAATTTCTGGTCTAAAAAGAAAAACATTCAAATTAATCAGAATAAAAATCTCGGGTATTACATTCTACCCCTCTTAAAATAAGTTTCGTCCCAAAACTTAAAATAGATAGCGGTGAAACAATCAAGGAAAAATAACTACTTGCTCTGCCCCAAAACATCACGAGCAATGCGCGAATACGAGGATCCTAGAAATACAATGAACTGACCTAGCAAGCATCTGGTACGTGAGTCGAAGCGATAAAATATATATGAACACAAGGACTCGAGGTGGAGTACGGGTTTGGAGATAAAAATCCAAGAGTTTAGAAAAATCACAAAACCGCTCAAACGTCCTGAAGCCATGTTTCGAGCTCGACCAACCACATCCAAGTTCACAACACATTTAGAAAAGTTAATTGTACATGTGGGAACAATAGCTTCAAACAAAATTTGCAAGAATCAAATTCGGATCTGGAAAGCCACAATAATCCACGGAATTTATCAAAACAGCTCCGAAATTCGTTCGGAGGATGGTAGGTGTTAGACCCTTAACATGGGTGACTCGCTGGGCTCGACAGGTGATCGAGTCAGTGGGCGGACTGTTCCGACTGGGCGTGGCACGACACTAAGGCACAGGAATGAAAAATGATTTAGAGGTTTCTTCGGGGGTGTGAGGCTTAGCTAAGACATGGAATCAAGACAATCTCGTGTTACTTTGAGGTTTTGCGCAGGTTCAAGGCTGGAGGCTGGCGAGTGATTCTTCAGCTTTTCAATGGTCACTGTCCTCACCAGGCTTTATTTGTCTAAGACTATTATAGGGGGGGAGGTAGTTACTGAGAGCCATGCCCAAGTGGTGACCCAAGGTGCTCGGCCAAGGACTTAGCAAGGTGCTGGGACTTGCCATGGGATTGGGTCATGGGTCGATCCGGAGGTGAAACCCAACCCGGATCGGACCGACCCGATCAACGAACATTTCGGGCATGGACAAGGCCTGGGTTGTGTGCCTAAGGCCGAGAGGGTTCGACAGTGCTGGGCGGACCTTGTTCGAAAATCGGATAAGTGCGCAAGATGTTGGACATTTGTGCACACTTGTGGGAATTGACTCGGACTATGTGGCAACAAGACTTGGGCATGAGGGAACGCCAGATTTGGCGCTCACAAGCTTGGCATTGACATTTTGAGGCGGTTACGAATCATAGCAGTTGCATGGGGCGGTTATGAGGTAGTTCCAGGCAACGACATGGCGGAACGGTTATGTGAGCGGTTTCGAGAAACGGTTGCAAGAAGGTTCCAAGTCATGTTAGACGTGCGGGGGACACGTCATCATACAGACAGTTACTTGGTGGACTGCATGTGCCAGGTGGAGTGCTGGGATCCATCAGGCCAGTTGCGGGACAGTTACTAGCAAGCGGTTGCGGACGGTTGCGGGATCGTTCCAAGAAGACCTTGTACATGGCAGTACAAGGCAGATGTGGGCAAGTTGCTGGGAAACTGCTCAGGAAAAGTGGCTTGGATGCATGGAGATCTTTGCCACGCGTCGACACGTTGAGTGTCGGGATTAACCTAGCGGTTGGGGTTGTCAACCGATGTAGTCCTTTGCTTGGGCTATAAATAGTTGCTTGGTACAATTTTGTAGGGGAGAGATCTGAGGGAGAGATCATTGTGAGGATCTTAGAGAGTTGTACAACGAGGCCTTTTCCTTGTATATTGAGTCTGCAATAATATGCAAGGTTGGGGAATTGTCCCCATAAATTGTGTGTGTACCTTTACGTGTTTTGATTGTATTCCGCTGCATACTCCTTCAAATACTAAAGGTGGTCTTGATCTGTAACTCTGATCATACTAAACACAAGTGCTGTGAGAAAAACACGAGTGTTTGGTGAGGATCGAAGGCTGACTGGTTGTTGTGTGGACAATCAGTGCCGGCACGGGGTTGAATTTCGGCGAAAAATTCTAGCCCGATTCGGACCCATGACAATTTAGTATCGGAGCCACGTTAGTGGGTTCTGAGGGAAAAGTTACTGAGTTATGGCACCTCGAGATGCAAGAGATGCGGATCGCAGAGATGAGATCGCGGCTTTGGACGAGAGGATTCAAAGGTTGGAGACTTTGATGGGGCAACCTCCACCAGTTCCAGTTGTAACAGTAGTTTTCGAACGGATCTCAATGCTGGAGATCGATTTCGAAAAGCTCCATGCTATGGCGGAAGTACTCCAGAAATCTGTGGATGAAATCCCTAATTTCATGGAAGGAAGGCTCATTTCGGTTCAAGAGGAGATCAGTTCCGTAAGCGAGGCAGTAGATGTCCGGTTGGGTGTAGTCAAGGACGAATGCAGGTTGTTAAGGATGGCGGTTATTGGCTGTGGTAGTCAAGGGAACTCGTCATCTTTATCTAGGTTCATGATGCCCGATCCAAACCCATTTGGCGGCGAGAGAAGTGCCAACGAATTGGAGAACTTCCTTTGGGACATGGAAACTTACTTTCATGCTGCACATGTTCCAAGTGAGGAGAAGGTCTCCATAGCTAGTATGTACCTTACTGGTGACGCCAAGTTGTGGTGGCGTACGCGTTAGTCGGAAGGCGCAAATGCCGATCGTGAGAAGATTGGTTCGTGGGAAATGTTGAAACAAGAACTCAAGGAACAGTTCCTGCCGTGAAACGTATCGTGGGTTGCACGTGAAGCCCTTCGTGAGGTGAAACACAAAGGGACTATTCGGGAATATGTGAAACGTTTCAGTACGTTGTTGCTGGATCTGAAAGATATGTCGGAAGAGGACAAGGTGTTCAATTTCATAGCTAGATTACAACCTTGGGCACAAACAGAGTTGAGAAGGCAAGGTGTTAAGGCTTTGCAATCTGCCACGGCTACTGCTGATCGATTGATGGACTATCGAGTTGGTGGCCTAGGCCCGGAACAGGGAAAGAAGGGTGCTGGAAAGGGCAAAGGCAAGTTTGATGGTTTTAGAGCTACTAAAGAAATAACAGTGCAGGCCAAGGGATCGTCTCAGTCCAATAATGCGGACCAAATGAAGAAGGTTGTTACATCTGCAGTGGTGACCATCGAATGAGGGATTGCCCAAAGTGGGGAAGGTTGAATGCTATCTTGTGCGAAGAAAATGGTGACGAGGGTGATGGTGAAACTGGTCGGCTCTGGGTAATGCAGTTAATGCATGAAATGCCGGAAAAGATCCTGAAGAATGCTCGTGGCGAGGCAGATACTGTGTAGCCTCCGTCCACTATGTGGAACTAATGGTGCTCATCGAGCACTAGGCCAACGGTGCGATAAATGGTTGGCCGAAGGACAAGTTGGTGCAGGTTGATGGCTGATTTGTCCCGGATGATGGAAGATCCTTGCAGATTGTGGTTTGTTCGTGTCAAGAGAGTGGTTGATGTGGCTCAAATTTCGGTTTAAGGTGCGAGGTCGGAAAGTCAAGTTGCTTACTTGCATGCAAAGACAACTTGCTGCATTTGGTAGGGATGCTATTCAACGACTTGGATCGATACGTGGTTGAGTAAGGATTTGTTTTCCATACGTTCATATGATGAATATATTTGTTGGTTCCTACTATGTTTTTCCATTTTTGAACTTGGTGTGCAAAGATGGTAGGATGTGTGTTCTGTGTGAAGCTTGTCCAGGTCATGTCTAATTTTGACGAAATGATGGTGTGGATGGTGGCTAAGGTCCCGATTAGCTTGTTATTTTCAGTCGACTGAGAAGTCGCACGAGTTTCAGTTGGACTGACCATCCGAGCATTGAGAGGATGTTTACAGTTAATGTGTCATCGGTGTTGTCAAAGGGATGCGTTACTGAAGTTTGCAAAAATGAGTAAGGAGTTGCAGCCTATTACTCGTTCCAGATAAGTCATTGGTTGTCCGTCTCAATGATTTAGTAGATGGTTTACTGTATATAGTTTACTTCAGTTTTTCGTTGTATGACCATTGTAAATATTTGCTAGGTCAAGTTGTGTTTGGTTGTTTTCCTAGCAAGCGGGGGATGTCCGCTTTCATATGTATGTAATTATGTCGAAGTGGCATTAAGTTAGGCATATTAAGTATATGTGTAAAATGTTAGACGGAAGATGCTAATTCAGTGTAGGAGACTTGGATGTTGAAGCTGATTTCATTCGGTTTGCTGGGATGGTTTGAAGTACGTAGCTGTCTTATCATCGGAGGTTTATCGGATGGGGGATAAATTAAAGTGATCCAGTGAAAGGGTGAACCAAAGCTACATTGCAAATGGAAGGCGAGCTTTTCAAAGTATCATGTTTAAGGGCTACACTTCTAGTCCGACAAGGACGTCGGTTTCTTTTAGTGGGGGAGGTTTGTTAGACCCTTAACATTGGTGACTCGCTGGGATCGGCAGGTGATCGAGTCAGTGTGCGGACTGTGCCGACTGGGCGTGGCACGACACTAAGGCACGGGAATGAAAAATGATTTGGAGGTTTCTTGGTGGGTGTGAGGCTTAGCTAAGACATGGAATCAAGACAATCTCGTGTTACTTTGAGGTTTTGGGCAGGTTCAAGGCTGGAGGCTGGCGAGTGATTCTTCAGATTTTCAATGGTCACTGTCCTCACCAGGCTTTATTTGTCTAAGCCTATTATAGGGGGGGAGGTAGTTACTGAGAGCCATGCCCAAGGGGTGACCCAAGGTGCTCGGCCAAGGACTTGGCAAGGTGTTGGGACTTGCCATGGGATTGGGTCACGGGACGATCCGGAGGTGAAACCCGACCCAGATCGGACCGACCCGATCAGCAAACACTTCGGGCGTGGACAAGGCCTGGGCTGTGTGCCTACGGCCGAGAGGGTTCGACAGTGCTGGGCGGACCTTGTTCGGAAATCGGATAAGTGCGCAAGATGTTGGACATTTGTGCACACTTTTGGGAATTGACTTGGACTATGTGGGAACAAGACTTGGGCACGAGGGAACACCAGATTTGGCACGCACAAGTTGGCATTGACTGTTTGAGGGGGTTACGAATCATAGCAGTTGCATGGGGCAGTTATGAGGTAGTTCTAGGCAACGAAATGGCGGAACGGTTATGCGAGCGGTTTCGAGAAACGGTTGCAAGAAGGTTCCAAGTCATGTTAGATGTGCGGGGGACACGTCATCATACAGGCAGTTACTTGGTGGGCTGCATGTGCCAGGTGGAGTGCTCGGATCCATCAGGCCAATTGCGGGACGGTTACTAGCAAGCGGTTGCGGACGGTTGCAGGACGGTTCCAAGAAGACCTTGTACATGGCAGTACAAGGCAGATGTGGGCAAGTTGCTGGGAAACTGCTCAGGACAAGTGGCTTGGATGCATGGAGATCTTTGCCATGCGTCGACACGTGGAGTGTCGGGATTAACCTAGCGGTTGGGGTTGTCAACCGATGTAGTCCTTTGCTTGGGAGATAAATAGTTGCTTGGTACAATATTGTAGGGGAGAGATCCGAGAGAGAGATCATCGTGAGGATTTTAGAGAGTTGTACAGTGAGGCCTTTTTCTTGTATATTGAGTGTGCAATAATATTCAAGGTTGGGGAATTATCCACGTAAATTGTGTGTGTGCCTTTACGTGTTTTGATTGTATTCCGCTGCATACTCCTTAAAACACTAAAGGTGGTCTTGGGCTGTAACTCTGATCATACTAAACACGAGTGCTATGAGGAAAACATGAGTGTCTGGTGAGGATCGAAGACTGACTGGTTGTTGTGTGGACAATCAGTGCCGGCACGGGGTTGAATTTCGGCGAAAAATTCTAGCCCGATTTGGACCCATGACAGTAGGCTAAGTAGAACAAGGTAGTTTAAAATCATCAAGAGGATCACAATTGAATTACCAACAATGTAAAGTCACACAATACCGGAAATACTAAGAAAAGTATGGGTAATACACTCCCCCATACTAAAAAGAAATTTCGATCCCGAAACTTAGAACAACAAGAGTTGGGAATGTAAAGCAATGAAATGAAAAACGATCAAAGTCACGATTGTTGGAAACAGCAACGATTAGGACATATTACAAAATATTCATTCTCCCATGTTAGGCTCTTCAGAAGGAGACATAGGGTTTCGGGACATTCTCTGGTCACTTGCTCTGTTTGCCAACAGGGTAGCATTCTTTGCCAATTCGGAAATTATCTCACAATGTTTCTCCCAATGACCTTCACGCCCGCACCGATAACAAGTTAAGAGTGTAAAGGGACAATTTGCACGAACATGTCCCCGACGGTTGCAGTTGAAGCACCCTCCCTTCTTACCGAGAGTCACTGATGCTGGCTTGGGATTCCCATCGCTCACTCCCGACCGCGAAGATGACGCGTTCGAACAACGTGGGGGTTTGGGAGCCTTAGACTCTTCACCGCCCAAAAATTTCCCAGATGTCCTCGGTCTCTTCGCTTCTCTCGTGGGCTCGACCACTGAGGAGATTTCATAGGATATCGTTTGATCTTGATACTACTTCACCGTAGCATGAATCGTGGTCGTACGAACCACCTCGCCGCTTCCATTTCCATCATCACATCTACGTCCGCCGAGGCTCGACATACTAATGCAGATAATATCGTTCAACAATATTGATTTATCAGTCGTACAGTATACCACAATTATTAACACGAGGTTTAGTTAGCATCCTTAGAATAACGGTAATATCGTAAAGCACAAAGTTTTCTGAAGTCAATTTCGAGTCCTTCGACGAGGACGATCATTATATGTATACACTTAATGAAAACAAAGTTTTGAAAAAGAGGGCGAGTCACGTTACGCCAAAAACTTGTAAATACTGTCCTTTATTTTAGAAGAGGAAGTTTATACATCGACTTTAAAAATTCTTTTCGAATAATGTATAAAAGAAAATTAAAAATTGAATCGTAATTAATTTTATCAAAAGTGTTGAGTTCCAAATACCACAATTTGAAAATTTCTCCTCTTCCACCAAAGTGTTTAATCGAGGATTCTTCACCGAGATACGTGACCATTTGACATGACGACATTAAATCATGGGTTTTCACAGTGTTAGAAATTTTGGAGCACCACGTTAAAATGTTCATGGTATTACAGCGCCGTAGGCCCCGCGCCGGAACCCACTAGGCTAAAAACCATTTTTAAAAACATTCAAAACGCCAAAAAGACCGATGACTGTAATATTTTCAAATACTCACAAAAGTCATTTATAAAATATCAAATACCGTCAAAACTTGCAAGACCAAAATGCCAAAACTCGGTTTAGGGAATCGGTTTTATGAAATAAAACTTAAAATTGCAAGATAGAAAAAGCCATTTCAAAATACTCACGCAGCAGATAAAATTTAACACTAAAAAATTTATCCTAATGAAATGTAGAAATCGATAAGTACACTTGACTTCCGAAGAATACTACATAACCGTTCTCACGCGGACCGTATACGCATGTTATATCCTAAAACAATAATATCACAAACAAGTTCCAGCCCCTCGTTCACATTAAACACATTAGCACAATATAATCAAATATGTATATAAGGGGACTTATAATCGGGAGACTTACCATCATGGATTGCCTGAAGATGCTGTCGGAACCATGATACTAATTAAAACTCTGATGCACGCGACTTACACGAGACATGGACTTTGTAATGTCCGGATAATTAAGGTGTATTCGATCTTGTAAGATTCGACTTTGTGACATATTAATCGATGATCAGTTTCTCGTATTAGTATCCCTCCGTTTTTGTATTCCTTTCCCATGCATGTATGCATAATCCTGCACTTCTTAACGTACGCTAAAGGATGACCATAACGTATGCTACGACTGTAGAATATCGTACGTTACATGTGCAGCTTAACGTACGTAATCATAGTCAACTCGGACTCAGACAAGGGTCGGCGTGTGGGGCCTGACGAAGATGCGAGGAGGTCACTTGCATGAACCTGGATGGCTTTCCAGCTATGCAAGTCAACGGACTTAACGTACGCTAAGGGTGGTTTTTAGTGTACGCTAAGGTCCTATACATTACGTATGTAAGGACTGTGTTATAACGTACGTAAGCCAATACCAAAAACAGTCTAGTGATCTCTGGCTAGACGTTAACGTACGCTAATGTTCGAGTATGGTGTATGCTAATGCAATTACTTACGTAATTGACATTGGGTAACGTACGTAATGGCTTATAATTCTTCTACCCTCACTTCATTTCTAACCCTCACCTTGGCCGATTTTCATGCTCTGAAGATTATCCCTCACCTTATATCCCTCACATCATCATCTTAATCCGATTTTGAGAATCTTAGACCTTGCAGATAGGAGATAAAGCTTCCCGTGAAGAGTTTCTTCAAGGATTTCATTGTTCTTCCCTTCTTTGAGGTATGTTAACTCTACACCAATATGGAGATTTCGTTCTTAGTTAGATTATGAACTTTCCCCTGAGATTATTGAGCTTGTTGTGTCAAATGATTCCAACACCATGTTTAAAGAGGGTTGTATTGGTTGAATTAAGGTTTTCTTTGATACTAAGTTGAGCCATAATCCTTACCAACCTTAGAACAGAATTTCCTGAGATGAATTAGCTTGATGATGTTTTCGTAACACTCTTTTGGAGAACACATGCTAAGGTTTACCCCTGTGTAAGATGGACCCAAGTAGTTGAATGTGAAGGGTGTTCTATTAGATTCTTGCCTTAGAAAGACTTGTTGTTTATCTTCTTGAGGATAGTTAAAACTGAGCAAGGATATTTGGAACAATCATTTTGACTGAAGAACTTGATAAGAAGAATTAACCATGGAAGAACAAGAATCATAGAGATGTTTTAACCTAGAATTTGATTGTACGTGATTATCTCGATATGTATCGTAGTAGCAACCGAACCAAGCATTCAAGTTAATAATCGAAATTAGAGTTGGAACACGGGATATAATGATATGATGAATGTCTTTGGAATTATAGAAACCGACTTGGTGTTCCATTACGATATCTTGAATTCGCATGCCTTTTTCCAAACTTAGTACTCGTCGGAAAATAGGATCGAGAATCGATTGTCCGTTATTGATAACTCGATTATAACTTAAGGAGTTCCGTACTCGTGCGTTAGTTTTGGGAGGATTATTGAATTCTTTGTTATTCCATTGTACAAGGTGATCGATCGAGGGGCGACGACCTTCGGACGTGTGACATTCGTGGGAGTATTTAATTCTTGCCATAATTGAGGCAAGTATCGTATTTTGAAAATCTTAATTTAGGGATTTTGAGCATGCATATGGTTTATTCATGTTGTTGAACATGGGATTTATTTCGTTGAATTGTCATGATATTCGTTATCGATTACTTGTATGTTCATGTTGATGGACATAGCGATTTTGCATATATGTATGCATAAGTTGTGTTTGTGTATGTTGTACGATCTATGCTGAGGGCGCTGGATCGGATGTCCACCTCGTGTTGGTCCAACGGGATCATCTTGAGATCTATGCTGAGGGCGCTGGATCATTGGACGGGTTTTCCACCTAGTGTTGGTCCGACGGGATCATCTTGGGATCTATGCTTAGGGCACTGGATTATTGGAATACCCATGTTGTGTTAATGGAATCATGTGGATTCGCATTGTTGGATTCCGATAGCGGAAGTCTGTATATTGTATTCTGTTATGCATTGTTGTTGCATATTCGATTTGTGTAATATGATACTTATACTAGCATCGTTTTGCTAACCCCTTCGGGGGTGGACATTTGTTTTGATGTTCAGGTAGCCGAGGAGCGGGAAAACAACCACAATACCGACATGACGGCGAAGGGGCTCAGTGATGTTTATTGTTGTTGTGACTTGTCTTTCTGGTTCATTTTCAGTACTCTAGTATGCATGTCATATTAATATTTTGAGATGGTTGTAATAATGAACTCATTTGATCTGTTTGAACCGGTTTTATATTTTGAACTTTAATGGTACTGTTGTATTACTTTTTCATTTCTTCAAATTAGCCTTGTAAATTCTTACTTAAATGGTTTACAGCGCTGTAATTATTCTGAATATCTCGGGGTGTTACAGAATATGGTATCGGAGCTAAGATTCATGGATATCTTGGAAGTCGGGTTTAGTTAGGTCTGTTTACGTTATTTGATTTACGGGTCGTTTGTAACATTACTGCTCAGCCAGCATCTGTTGTGAGGAAATCCCTCACACTATGCCGCAAGTGCACGGTGTCAACAAGTAATAAAGTGATAAGTAAGATATCGTTCCCACGAGGACTGATTTCACTAAGTACCAAAATATAGTCAACTCGTAATTTTATTTGAAGAACAATTATATAGAATTTATTTCTAAACTAATTGTAGAAAAATAAACAGAAAATAATAATAATACTAATAATAATAATAATAATAATTAATAATAATAATAAGGGCGTAGAATTATGATTTTCACCTCAAATAATCAGGAATGATTTTTTTATAATTCAATTCACCTTTATTCAATTGATTGTAAGCCAGGAATTCCTAAATTATTCTAAAGCTTCTCCCAAAGTCGATAAAAAATACTAATAATTATTAACTCGATATATTCCTATTCGAATTAGATAATTAATAGCTAAAACAGTTCATGAATCCCTACGATAAATAGGATTCACAATTCCCATGAGTATATCCCTATCTCACGACAATCATGATTTTTCTCACAAGAACTATGCCTAAATTTCATCTCCCGAATCCATAAAGACATTCAAATCAATTCAACTGTTGGCCAGACAAATAAAAGGTATTAAGAACAATGAGAAAAATATAACTCAATACGAATAACGAGTGAATTAAAATAAAAATAAATAAATCAAACCGTCATGTAATCGGCTACAATCACAATCCTACTCGAACAGATCTAGAAGATAAGATGCGGAAAAATTCAGGAAAACCGTAAGGGATCCGTGGTCTTGTCGTCGCCCACAAATCTCCTCGTTTCTGCTCCCCCTGGATTCTTATGTTCTTCGATCCCTTCCAACCGTCTTCGATGATGCTCTTTTTCTGACCTCCGATGTTTATTTATATCTGTCCTTAGCCTCCAAAACGCGTCCGGGAATTCGATTGAAAACAGGCTCCAAAAACGGCAAAGAAACGCGGAAGACTCAGCAAAACCGCCCCGCGGGCCGCGGCTCACTTAATCTGTGCCGCGGCCCCTAACCTTCAGCGAATTGCCTGGGCGCCTATTTTTCTTCCTGGGCCGCGGCTCAGAATCCTTGTGCCGCGGCTCACAATACAGCGTGCTCGGTACTTGTTAGTCACCTTCTTGTGCCGCGGCCCGCTTTCCTTGTGCCGCGGCTCATGACCAGAAATCGCCGTTTTGGCCCGTTTTTCGCCGTTCGAGCTTCCGGACTCCAATTTCCTACAAAACATATAAAGAGAGTGCATTAAAAGCTCATTTATGCAGATTTAGGCTCAAAGTGGATATAAAATAATGATAAATAAGCGCATGAAAATACGCCTAACAATTTCTGAAAGTTTGTTTCAACTTGTTTTAAATGTTGGTATCAAGGTTAATTAACCAAGGATATTTGACGAGATCTCTGAGGGTTAATTAATCAGGAGTCTTGAGCAGGATTTGTCGAATGATAGGCTGTGTCCTTGATTGTATTGTGATGATATTCTGTGAATTGGGTCGAGGACCGATGAAATGTTGAGATGATTGATCTCGTGATGATATTATTTGGATTGGGTCGAGAACCCCGTGAGATGTTGTAATGACTCGCTTGTGACAGTGCTTCATAAATTTGGTCGAGGACCCCGAATAACATTGTAATGGTTTTCTTGCAATTGTTTTCCACATGCTGGGTCGAGGACCCGAGAGCTTTTGAAGTTATTTTCTAAAACTATTCCCATTCGATTTTCAAAACCCCAAGACAGCCCGAGTCAATAATAACGTTTTCAAAATATCTTATCAAATTGCTTTTCCTTTTATAAAAGGGTTTTTTCAAGCTAGATCTTTTAACTTATTGGGCTTGTTTAAAGTTTCATTGGTGTTATGACCCGTAAAGAGAATATGGCTATGTGATTACCTTTCACCTTGTGTAAACGAATGCTTTGATGTGCGGTTTGTGTGAATGTGTAGTTTGTGTTAAGGCTTCGTGGTTGTTGAGTTTGTGTTGATACTTTTCGTCTATCATGTATATGATGTACTTACACTAGCAAAATTCCAGTTTGCTAACCCCCGAGTTTTCGGGGGGTGGGTGCCTGTTATGCGCTCAGGTTTTGGCAGCTTAGGAGGAGTCACAGGATTGGCTTGGAAGGAGATGGAGGACAATGATTCTAATCACACCAGAGTCAGAGCCTTTTCTTTTGTTTCATTTTGGTCGGTATTTCTCTATCGGTCGAGTATTCACCCTTGCATGGGTGTACTTTTCATTTATTAAATTGAGTTGTCATTCGTTAGTTTCTAAATTGGTTAATGACCTTGTCGGTCTGCTTTGTAATTAATTTGACCCCGGTCGATCAATCATTGAGTAGTCTTTTGGAGTTTAGCCTAGTAGATCCTTGTGATAAGTGTCTACGGCATGTAACATTCCCGGTCGGATTATAGGTGTGTTACAGTTCATATGCCCGAGGGGTATGTTCGTTAGTCGGGTTGTTTTCCTTGAGATCTAATATATGTGAATTGTATAATATCTTGAGAAATCATTTATCATGTATATCTGACCCTGTGTTGGGCGAAATACTTGTGTTGTATTTTAGGTCGAGGAAAAGGCAAGGCACGGGAAGATCATGGTGACGGCGAAGGGTTCGAAGGATACTAGTTCGGGGGCCCCAAGTCTTTTATTGTCCGGTGTTGTTCGAACTGTGTAATGTTATCTTTACGCTTTATTTTTAATTGTGGACTATGTATTGTTATTTAAGGTATATTGCATCTCCATATGGATTATACTCGTATTTCGGATCCTGTGTGTAATGAGGTCGTTGGCCATACTACTGTGAACTCCTCATCGGAGTAAGTAATATGTATTGTGGTTCGGTATCACATGTATTGTGTATTTAATCTGTATTTTGGGTATCGCCTGGTGGGTCCCAGTGTGGGGTCCACGACACTGTAATGGCCGCCTTTTTGGGGTGTTACAGAAGATGGTATCGGAGAATTGTCGTTTTTCTTTTTTTTTTTCTTTTTAGTCTTTGTGTATTGAACTAGTATCAAGAGACCTTCGTGTCACGTGTGACCTGTGCAAGCGCCTAATCCTACGAGCCAAATGCGGTACGTACTTTTTGAGCCATGATTTAATTACTAACATGATATTAATATCGGAATGGATCTCTTTGTTGATCTTGATATTTTGAGGATTTGTGGCAGGTTTTATCTGATTGATAATTCGAAGTAAATTCTGGATTGATTATAGGATTGGAATTATTTGTTTCAACGTCGATATGATATTCTGTGTGACACTCGTAGTGTCGATAATTCATTATGAACTGTTTTCTTGAATATGTAATTTCTTGTTGCTATTAACTTAGCATGAAATTTGATTGGTATCATAAACTGTACTTATGGTTATCTTTACGAATTGATTCTTTCAGTATGGAAAGAAATTTGAGAGGCCGTGGTAGAGGGGGACGAGGCCGCGGAAGGGGCCGAATCCCGATACCACGAGCCAACAGGCGTGCGAATACAGAGCATAGTTCCACAGGCAGTGATTCGCCTTCTAGGGACCAATCGCACCACACTGGACGCGAGGATGCTCGTGTCGATCCTTACACTATGATGCAGGGCATGATGGCTCAGATGACTCAGATGGGTCACTTAATGGAAACTATGCAGAGAGCTGCTACCGACCAGCATCAGGGGCCACCTCCTGTACATGGCGGACCGGTGAGTTGGATCATCAACAACATCTCTCGCCAGCGACCCCTGATTTTCGAAGGTTCCTCTGAGCCTGCTGTTATCGTGCATTGGATTGAACACTTCGAGAAATTGTTCGATATGGTAGACTGTCCAGCAGAGAATCGCGTCTCCGTAGCAGCTTTCTACCTGGGCAAGGGCGCCCACACTTGGTGGCTTTCGGTGAGGCCAGCTGATGGTGTATGTACTTGGGAGGAATTTAAGAATCTCATGCTAGACTGTTACTATCCGGGTCCACTCTGCGAGGCCAAACTATCAGAATTGCTGAATCCAAACCCGTCCGAAGATGATGACGTACTATCTATTGCCAAGAAATTACAGGCACTTCTTCTTTTTGCCGCGACGATTGTCCGAACGGAGGCCGATAAGATCAAATACTTTTTCAAAAGGCTTAAAACCCGAATGAGAATGCAGCTGCTAAACCATCACTGTGCGACCCTACCGGAGTTCATCGAGAAAGCTCTGGAGTACAAACTGACCATGAAAGAAATTTCCAAGAAGCAACCACAGTCCAACAACAAGAAATTCAGGAACCAGAACCAAACTGATAGCAACCGAGGAACATTCAAGAGGCCCCAACCAGTGCCAAATCCTTCTGAACGGCAACCCATGGCGTTGAAGCCAACCGGATCGTAACCTCGAGCGGTCAGCCTATCTGTTGTGTGCTATAACTATGGAGACCAGGGGCACATCAATTCTAAATGCCCAAGGCCAGCTGTTGCATGCCATACTTGTGGGAAGAATGGACATCATGCTCGTTATTGTAGGAGTGGACCAGGACGTACTCCAGCAGCACCTCATACTCCAGTTAAGTCTTTCGTCCAGGACCGTGTACATCCGTCCGCTTCTTATCAGACTACTGGGGCAAACATAGGGATGGGCCAAGGAAATCAAGCTGGTGCATCTAGTACCGGGGCTGCAGAACCCAGGGTCTACGAGATGAAGAAGGCCGCGATCCCGAAGCCAGCATGATTGCAGGTACTCTCAAGATCCGATCTCAGCCTGTCTATGTTCCTTTTGACACTGGTGCTTCACATTCCTTTTTATCTGCTTCTTGTTTGAGTCATTTGCAATTAGATCATTTTACCAATTGTGAACCTTATATAATTGGTATACCCGATGGTAGAAGAATTATTGGGAATCGTGAAGTGCAGAACTGTCCGATTCGCATGAACGATCGTGAGTGTTTGTCAAATTTAATTGTGGTCGATTTACCTAAAGATGATGTAATCTTGGGTATCGATTGGAAGGACCGTCATGATGCCATACTTAGTGTCTGCAAACGAATAGTGACCGTCACATCTGACAATGGTGTTGAGTGTACTTTCCAGGGTGACAATCCCAGCCGTTCCGGGAGAGTCATTAGCGCTATGAAAGCAGTGAAACTGCTTAATCAGGGATGTATTGGCTATTGATGTTTCATGAACAAAACAGCGGATCGACCAGTCGAATTGGCCAATATTTCGGTAGTCCGAGACTACCCAGACGTATTTCCAGATGAGTTGCCAGGCTTACCTCCACATTGTGATGTAGAGTTCAATATTGAGTTAGAGCCTGGTACATCCCCGCTTTCAAAAGCACCATATCGTATGGCTCTGACTGAGATGCATGAGCTGAAGAACCAACTTGAGGATTTGACCGAGAAGGGCTATATTTGACCTAGTGCATCCCCTTGGGGAGCACCAGTGCTATTTGTACGAAAGAAAGACAGATCACTACGTCTGTGTATTGATTATCGTGAGCTAAACAGGGTAACCATTAAGAACAAATATCCATTTCCACGTATTGATGACTTATTAGATCAGCTTCAGGGAGCTGCTGTGTTTTCTAAGATCGACCTGAGGTCCGATTACCATCAGCTGAGGATTCGTCCGTCTGACATCTCGAAGACCGCTTTTCGTACTTGCTATGGGCATTATGAGTTCGTAGTGATGCCTTTTGGACTGACTAATGCACTGGCAGTATTCATGTAGTTGATGAATCGAGTCTTTATTAATTATCTGGATCGATTTGTAGTAATTTTTATTGACGACATTCTAATCTACTCTCATGACCATGAAGAGCATGAGCGTCATCTCCATCTAGTTCTCTAGGCGTTAAGGCGGGAGCATCTTTATGGAAAATTTTCTAAATGTGAGTTCTGGATGCGTGAAGTTATCTTTATTGGACATGTGATATCAGCTGATGGGGTGCGAGTAGACCCACAGAAGACAGAAGCTATCCGAGTCTGGGTACCACCAAATAACGTTAAGGAAGTACGCAGTTTCTTGAGACTAGCAGGTTATTACCGACGGTTCGTGGAAGGTTTATCCAAGATTGCCCAACCGATGACTAATCTGTCGAGGAAGGATAAGTAGTATTTATGGTCAGAGGCATGTCAGCGGAGTTTTGATGAACTCAAGAGTCGGTTGATTTCGGCATATATTTTGGTTCTACCGAAAGGAACGGAAGGATTCGTGGTGTATAGTGACGCGTCTAAACAGGGCCTTGGATGTGTACAAATGCAGAACGGGAAGGTGATCTCCTATGCATCGAGACAGCTACGACCTTACGAGGTCAACTACCCCACCCATGATTTAGAACTTGCAGTCGTGGTGTTTGCTTTAAAATTCTGGCGTCACTATCTGTATGGAGTTACCTGTCAAATTTTTACCGATCACAAGAGCCTGAAGTATATTTTTACTCAGGAGTTAAACATGAGGCATAGAAGGTGGCTAGAACTCATCAAAGACTATGATATCGAGATCCTTTATCATCCGGGCAAAGCAAATGTAGTTGCCGACGTGTTGAGTCGCAAAACAGTACATGAGCAGATGCTTACCCGCTTGGCAATTCAGCGAAAATTGCAATTAGAGTTGGCGAGGCCAGAAATTGAAGTCTGGTTACAACGTATTCAAGGACAACTCTGTACACTTGATATTTCATCGTCCCTTGAGGTTATAATTAAATTGAAGCAAGTTACGGACCCATTCTTATCTCGAGTTCGGGATGAAGTAACTCAAGGGAAAGCACCTGGATTTGTGATCCACGAGGATGAATTGATACGCTTCAGGAATTAAGTTTGTGTACCCGCAGACGACGAATTAAGGAACTCTATCTTGAGAGAAGCTCATGCTACCCCGTACTCTATTCACCCGGGGTCTAGCAAAATGTATAAGGATTTGAAACAATATTATTGGTGGGGAAGTATGAAACGTGAAGTTGCAGAGTTCATTTGAAGCTGTTTAACCTGTCAACAAGTTAAGATTGAGCATCAGTGACCCGCAGGAATGCTTAAACCGCTCCCGATTCCTGAGTGGAAATGGGAGGACATATTGATGGATTTTATCACTAGCTTGCCGACGAGTCGTCGAGGGATGAATTCGATTTGGGTGATTATGGACCGTCTGACCAAATCAGCCCACTTTTTGGAGATAAAAGACACATGGGGACCCGAGATATTGGCCCAGCTATTTATCAAAGAGATTGTAGGGTTACATGGTACCCCTAAGAGTATTGTATCAGATCGTGATGGGCGATTCGTGTCACATTTTTGGAAAGCAGTTCATCGTGCGATGGGTACGCAATTGAACTTTAGCACATCATTTCATCCGCAAATGGATGGTCAGACTGAGAGGACTATTCTGACTCTAGAGGATATGTTAAGGGCGTGCGCTCTTGACTGGAAAGATGATTTGGAGGCCCAACTACCTTTGGTGGAATTCATTTATAATAATAGGTGGCACGCTTCGATTCAGATGGCTCCTTATGAAGCATTGTATGGCCGTCGTTGTAGATCCCCTATGTGTTGGGACGATCCCTCTGAAACCTTGGGTACAGAACCCGATATGTTGTTAGCAGCCCGTGAGAAGATGGCTCTGATTAGGAGTCGTTTTTTGATAGCTCAAAGCTAATAGAAGTCTTACGCAGACAACCGCCGACGACCACTTGAGTTTGAGGTCGGCGACCATGTTCTAATGATGGTGTCCCCTACTCAAGGTGTTTTTCGCTTTGTGAAGAGAGGTAAGCTGAGTCCGAGATATGTCGGGCCGTTTGAGATTTTGGAAGGAGTAGGCGATCTAGCCTATCACCTCGCGTTGCCACCAGCTCTGATCCTGATTCATAACGTGTTCCATGTCTCCCAGTTAAGGAAATATGTTGCTGATCCGAGTCATATACTCCAGTTCGATGAGATCGATATAGCAGAGGATCATTCGTATGAGGAGCGCCCCGTATGGATACCTGAGAGGAGGATCAAACAATTGCGGAACAAGACGATTCCCCTACTGAAAGTTCAGTAGTCACGACATGGAGTCGAGGAGGCCACATGGGAGACGGAGAGCAGTATGCAAGAGAGGTATCCCGAATTGTTTACCCCTTAGTTTTGGGGACGAAACTCCTTTTAAGGGGGGAGTATGTAATATCTGATGGAAATTCTTACCTATTGTTGTATTATTCGGATGATTCAATACTGTTGTAGTCTTGTGTTTGTTTAATGTTTATTGATGTTGAAATATATCATAATAGACTTGATAATAACTATCACTCGCTTTATGATTTGATTTCTCAACGTTGTATAGATACGAGCATTTTTGGGCTAGTAATTCTGCGCTTAACGTACGCTAACCCTTTAGCATAATGTATGATATAGTGTGAGATTTACGTACGTAAGGAGGTGCCTTTTACGTACATAATACTTGTAGTCATATCCGATCTCAACTTCGGCGTGTGGGGTCGGGCGTGATTCGAATATCTGATCTTTCGGAGGCAACCTAGTTGACCTACATTACATACGTAAGGCTTCAAGCCAAAACATACGTAATGATGTTCAGATTTTAGTCTAGTAACCTGTGATGGTGTATTACGTACGTAACATATTTCTGTATAGCGTACGTAATGAGGCTAACATACGTTATCTGCATGTGATAACGTACGTAGTGAACTGTGCTGTTATAAAAAGACAACTTGTGTCTTTCATTTTGCACGTCCAACTTCGATATTTCTCCAGTATAAACGTCCCCATACCTCCCTAGATCACTTCTACCTTCTTCCAACTTGTGTTTGAGCTATACATCTTGATTTGGAGCTTGTTGATTGGAAATTTGGAGTCATTCTTGAAGCTTAGAGTGTGTTCTTGTGATTTTGGTGTAGTGTTCTTCATTTCTGAAGGTATGTTATATGACTCCACCCTATAGTTTCGTAGTTTTACTGTTAGTGTTAAAGTATACTTCACCTAATGATGAATTAATCAAGCTAAACATGTTTGTAGTTGAAATTTTAACAACTTAATGATGAATATAATGATTAAGGGTTTTGTACCGATGTGTTCTTGATGCTTTAAATGGTAGTAATCATGGTTAACCGAAACTCACTCTTCTTGCTGAACTATTATCATCATTAAGACAATAATGATCCTTAGTTTCATTGTAGATAGGTTGAGTTGTAGGATTTTTATCATTATATTGAAACAAACCATCATGTTTAGGATGCTTCTAAAATAAATGAACTTAAGATCATCATCTAATTTGGTTGAACATTGAATCATATCAACATAAGATTTAATTCAGAGGTGTTTAATCCACCTTGATGGTGATTTCATGATAGTCTTGTGATGAATAAATCGACTATATCATAAACCTGACTTGGTGAACTCATAACTGATGAACATAGTATTAATTTTACAAACTCATGATTCGTTGAACAATGATAATCACCGAGTAACCTTCGTTTTAACCAATGTTTTATGAAACGTAGTTGTTCGGATTATATCTTTCAAAACATTGATGTTGTTTTAAGAAATTCTATCGGCATATCAATTTTAGAGAAGTTCTCCTTGATGGTTGTTCTTGATAAATTCTCATCCGTTTGAACAATACGAATAATTGAGAACACCTTGAATGAAAACCAATAATGAGTATAAATTGAAGTTAGTATGAATCTTTGAAATGTAATTAATACAAAGACAGTCGAACTAAGTGAATTGAATTTAGGATATCGATTCGCTGAACTAGACATCGATAGTTATGAGGATGTGTTATTGAATGGATTGTATCCCTAACAAGGTTGATTGTTCGAGTAACCGATATTAAGTCGAGGACCGTTCGTTCGTTTGACAAGGAAGGACTATTCTCACCTCCGTATTGAGGCAAGTTATCTTGCTTGGTTATAATGATGTTTAGATTCTTGTGATGATTATGCGTTTCATGTTTGTGAAACACTTATAAATTTGTGATCCGTGGTTTGATATTATTCTTTATGATGTTCCGTTTTCATCGTGGGATTACATTCCCAAGTTCATCACTTTCGAACCATTGATATCATTGATCCTTATTGTCATTTCGGTGAGTTTCTTGATCCTTCATCGGATATGTGATTTATTGAATTCATTGTCATGTTGTATCATGACATCTCCGGAATCATATTTGCGTTCCGATTGGTCATTGTGTAGGATTTTTAGCCAGGCACATATATAGTCATGCGTGGATATTTCTGTATTGGACTGTGCACACGAGACGTAGTTCGTGAGGCTAATTAGGTTTATTGTCCCACGTATATCCTGGATTCCATATACGGGGTGGACATGTGCACTGATACATTCCCGGATCGGGCGTACTGTGATGTCCATCATTGAGCCATACTATTTTGGTCGTTCATAGTTCATATATATATATTTGGATGTGTTCGACATTTTGTGACTAACCGTTCATACGCCCGAGGGGTATGTTCGTTAGTCGGGTTGTTTTCCTTGAGATCTAATATATGTGAATTGTATAATATCTTGAGAAATCATTTATCATGTATATCTGACCCTGTATTGGGCGAAATACTTGTGTTGTATTTTAGGTCGAGGAAAAGGCAAGGCACGGGAAGATCATGGTGCTGGCGAAGGGTTCGAAGGATACTAGTTCGGGGGGCCCAAGTCTTTTATTGTCCGGTGTTGTTCGAACCATGTAATGTCATCTTTCCGCTTTATTTTTAATTGTGGACTATGTATTGTTATGTAAGGTATATTCCATCTCCATATGGATTATACTCGTATTTCGGATCCTGTGTGTAATGAGGCCGTTGGACATACTACTATGAACTCCTAATCAGATTAAGTACTATGTATTGTGGTTCGGTATCACATGTATTGTGTATTTAATCTGTATTTTGGGTATCGCCTGGTGGGTCCCAGTGTGGGGTCCACGTCACTGTAATGGCTGCCTTTTTGGGGTGTTACATGAAATTTGGTTGAAATCATGCATCATGCTCGAATATAATGCAAATTCAATCACAGAGCTGGAAAATTTCTACTCAAAGTGAAACATCGAGAATTATGCATTCTTAATGTAACACCCCCAAATCCATCTGGGGATATTACAGCACCGTGAGCCTGACGCCGGAACCCACAAGGCTAAAAATAACTTTCGCAATCGTTTCAAACACGCCAAAGAGGCAATGGCGGTAATATTTTACGAATAATTAAATATTTTCCAAAATATAGTTCTCAAATACCGTCATAAAATTTCATTTGAAAATACAAGGCAAGGATACCAAAAGGGGCATTTTGAAAGTATACACAAGTTGGTAAAATACCGAAAAGTCATTTTAAGATACATACGCAGCGGATATAAACATAGTAAAAATACATTGGCAGCGGAATCAAAATAGTCAAGAAAATACTCGATTCTCAAATACATGCCATAGCCAGTATCACCTGGGAAGCTCATCCCTTCATGATGTCGCGCCCCTAAACATCGGGAAGGACGAGGGCGCGACGTATCGGTCAACATATCATGCACAGGCATCGCCTAGGACCGGGACGAAGCCACTGATCCCACTCGAGGCCTCTAAGGACCCTATCGAGCTGGCTAGCGAAACAAACTCTTGAATCTAGAGTGAAGTCGTACATTCCCTCAAGGCCTCGACGGACCCTCCCGAGGTGAGCAAAGCACACACAATATACATTACCATTTCATGTTAAGCATAAAGGTTTCCAAAAATACTTGCCTTGAATAATTGACGACGCAACGAACGGAAAGGGAAATCACCAACGAACGCTAGGAACTAATGGAACCGAACCTAATGATTCTAAGAATACAATCACAACAATTTCCAAACGAATACGTAAAAGGAATACACTTGAAAACCTGCCTACGATTCATGTATATTCGTACGAGAACAACAACGAGGGCGGACCACAACCAAACCCTCTCGATTACGAAAATACCATGAAATATACTATGAATCCGTAGAAAAACCAAGAATACCGACAAGATTAATCATATTCATCATGAATTAATCCACAACACGGGACGAATCGAACAATAAAATCGAATACCCCCAATTTATCCAAAAGTAGGGTTCTAAGAAGATTTACCTTGAATCAGACGGAGGAAGACGATTATGATGATGATAAACTACACTAGGAACACAATATTCGATCTCCCAATAATTTCCACGGGCAAAACTTGAAGAATCGCTCAAGAACTCTCTAAAACTCTCACTGCGGATGGAAGGAAGAAAATGAAGAATGTCGCGAATGGAAGGTCAACTCAGGTTTATAAAACCTGACCTCTAATTACATACGTTAACATGCAGCTGTTAACGTACGTTATGCTCATTACATACGTAACACACATGTGTTAGCATATGTAATGGCCCGGCAGAACAATCTGCCCAAATTGTTGATGTCGTTAGCGTACGCTACATCAGACGGCTAGCGCACGCTACAAAGGAGGTCTTACGTACGTAACACCAGCATGTTAACGTACGTAAGGACACGGCCAAATCCGGGCAGACTCACTGTCCAAAACACTGAAGGCCATAACGTACATTAACACAAATGTATAACGTACGTTATGTGAGTGTCGAAAGCGCACGCTAGGAAGCATGCATAACGCACGTTATGCATGCAGCAGTTCAGTACTGCTGAACAAAGTTACCCGCACCGGGCGGTCCGAACAGGAGATGCAACACCAGGACAGATTCCAACACGTAGATAAGAAATATTCACGACCCAGAAGCTAAGCGCTGAAGGAAAATACAATTCCGACTACCGAGGAATCCGAGAAACAACAAGGAAAGTAAAATTCCCTAAACTTATAGGAAATTACAAAACGGCCCAAACATCCAAAAATCACGATACGACGTCGGATCAATAAACTGAAACTCACAACACAAACAACACAACCATACGAACTCGTGCAACCAAAGAAATTACAAAATCGAATGGGTTCTACGAGAATCGAACGTCGATGCAACAATACATGACAAAAGACGGAATAATATCAAAACACCTCCGAAACTCGTCCAAATGGAGAAAATCCAAGAATAAAATAGATTCAAAATGTCGAAACGGTTACAAGCGAGTTGCTAAAAATGAAAAATACACCAAAAATGAGAATAGGGGAAAAGAAAATGCGGATATTACAGCCGCGGCCCAAGGCTTAGGGGGCCGCGGCCCAGGGCTCAGTGGGACGCGGGCCCAGGGCTGTTGCAGCCCATATGGTGGTTTCTGGACTGGGGGCCGTGGCCCAGGGCTGCTGGGCAGCCCTACTTGCTACCCGATGAGTTTTCGGGCGCGGTCCAGCCCCTTTCGGACCCGTTTCGGGCTTATTTTCTTCGTGTATTCCTAAAAATTGTTTCCCCACATTTTAAATTGGATTTAATATGATTAAAATAATATATGGTATTTCATTTTATAAGAGAAAATTGATTTATTGGAATACTTGTGATCGACCGAATTATTTTGAACGTTTACATATTACTGATTGTGTGAATCGATTGGATCGATTCGTATTGTTGATTGGATCAATGTATCTGTACGCTTTCCATATATATAGTATTTATTGGATGAATGCTTTTGAATGGGGATGTGGTTCATGGACTTAGTTTTAAATCATTCAGTTTTATTAGATTGTGTTGTAAAGGCCATTTTGAGCCTATTTATTTTACTAGAAATATTTGTATCTAGAATGCAATTTTCAATGTAAAATTTATATGTAATGACGAAGACCGGAGGAAGATCCGTTTTGAGAAGGCGAAGATTCAAGACGAAGACTTGTAATTAGATTACGGAGTTTTTGTTTCTAGGAACGGTCCGTGAACCACGTGTTGGTAGCAACTAGGTTGTGAATGGTTGTTCATATTGTATGAATGCAACAAACGCACTTAAATGAATTAATGTGCAAAGTATAATATTAATCGCAAAAATTCTCCCACGAAAAAATATTAAGTTTATTAGGTTTCAAGGTTTTCCTTCCCTCCATAGAGCTTTCAAGAAATTGAAATCCAAACTGGATGTGCTATGCTTCCAAGTTATCAAGGTAGTCGTTCGGGGAGGACGGATAAATTACCGGTAGCACATTGGATGCCTTCGGTTGGAGCAAATTTTATCCCTAGAAACCTAATAGGTTGCCAGATAAGATTCAATTGTGAAACTGATTTGCGTCGATGGTATAAACTTAACTTGTTCACGAACCATAGAAACCATATAAGTTGAGGGGAGTGAACAAGGGGAAAAATATGATCGAATCATCCATTAGATGGGTTGGTGTTGGACACCACTTTATGAAAATTAATAGACTAGAAACCTGTTCGGTTGCCTTTTATTAAGATTTATAAAGAACTCAATCACCATTATGAAGTAGAGCGACGATACTTCCGGATTTCACATTGGAGTGTGTTATTCCGATAAAAATAGTGGGAAATGGGTAACAAGAATAGAAAAGACCTTAATTCTATACTCAGACATAATGCAGACACTGAAATAGTGGGAAATGGGTAACAAGTCACTAATTAATCTGTCGTACTTAATGCAGACATAACTCTCAATATGACAATGAACCCACTCGCAATTCTACTCGAGAAGAACACCCTGATTGGACCTAACTTTGTGGACTAGCTCCGCAATCTGATGATTGTCCTCAGTATAGAGGCACTGGGACACGTCTTGGAGACGGACATTCCGGCGCCTCCTGTGCGGACCAGATCCAATCAGGAAGAGATCGAAAACCATGAAAAGTGGGTTAAGGAT
Source organism: Orobanche coerulescens (assembly GCA_033398695.1). Taxonomy (NCBI): domain Eukaryota; kingdom Viridiplantae; phylum Streptophyta; class Magnoliopsida; order Lamiales; family Orobanchaceae; genus Orobanche; species Orobanche coerulescens. The sequence continues at coordinate 165,368,133 of CM065807.1, read as the reverse complement.
GACGTAAAAGTCTGTGCTTACACGATGGCTTTTATGAGCTTCAGAGAGCTCATGAGAAAATGACTTCTGCTACGCAGATTCTATCTCACTTAACCGAACTCTATGGTGAGCACAGCAGAACTTCTAGATATGAGATATCCAAGCAACTGTTCGGTGCAAGGATGAAGGAAGGTGAGATGGTTGGGGAACACGTCCTCAAAATGATACCCATGATCGAGATATTGGAGGATCTTGATTTTAAAATGGATACTTCTCTCCAAACCGCCCTTATCCTACAGTCTCTCCCTGATTCCTTCTCACAGTTTGTTATGAAATTCAACTGTAATGAGATTGCATGTAATTTAGCTGGGATAATGAACAAATTTGTGACTGCTCAGTCTCAGATGAAGACTCCGCGAATGAAGGAATCTACTCTTGTGATTTCTTCTGGACCTCAGAGGTCTAAGAACATGAAGAAGAAGACCAAGAAGCAGACGGGACCACAAGTCGAGGACTTCAAGGGAAAGGGCAAGGCCCCAACGGTTCCGAAGAACAAGAAGAAAGACTCTTATCTCAAGTGCGGTGAGATGGGCCACTGGATTCCGTATACGGGGTGGACATGTGCACTGACACATTTTCGGATCAGGTGTACTATGATGTCCATCTTGAGCCATACTATTTTGGTCATTCATAGTCCATGCATAATTGGATGTGTTCGACCTTTTGTGACTAACCGTTCATACGCCCTAGGGGTATGTTCGTTAGTCGTGATGTTTTGCTTGAGATCTAATATATATGTGGATTGCATAATGTTCTGAGAAATCATTTATCAGGTATGACCTTGTGTTGGGCGAAATACTTGTGTTGTATTTTAGCTCGAGGAAAAGGCAAGACACGAGAAGATCATGGTGACGGCGAAGGGTTCGAAGGATACTAGTTTGGGGGGCCCAAGTCTTTTTGTTGTCCGGTTTTGTTCAAACCGTGTAATTTTATCTTTCCGCTTTATTTAAAATTGCTGACCGAATGTATTATTATTTGAGGTATATTCCATCTCCATATGGTTTATACTTGCGTTTCTGGATCCTGTGTATAATAAGGCTGTTGGCCATGTTATTGTAAAGTCCTAATTGGAGTAAAGAATATTTATTGTGGTTCGGTATCACAAGTATTGCGTTTTTAATCTATTTTTGGTATCGCATGGTGGGTCCCAGTGTGGGGTCTACGACACTGTAATGGACGCCTTTTTGGGGTGTTACAGAAAATGGTATCAGAGACTCATTTTCTTTTAAGAGTCATTGTGAAATTAACAAGTATCAAGAGACCTTCGTGTCACGTGTGACCTGTGCAAGCGCCTGACCCGACAAACCAATTCGGTATGTACTTTATGAGCCATGCTTTAATTACTGACATGATATTGATATCAGAATAGATCTCTCTATTGATCTTGATTTTTCGAGGATCTGTGGATTTCGAGGTAAATTCTGGATTGATTATATGACTTAAATTGTTCGACCCAATGTCGATATGATATTATGTGTGGCATCCGTAGTGTTGATAAATCATTGTGAACTGTTTTCTTGAAAATGTAGTTCCTTTTTACTCTTAATTTAGCATGGATTTTGACTTGGTGATCACGACGGACTTGAATTATACTTATGAATATTATTATTGTTGGATCTTTTAGTATGGATAGAAATCTGAGAGGCCGTGGCAGAGGGGGATGAGGTCGTGGAAGGGGCCGAATCCCGAGACCTCAAGCCAACACGCGTGCGAATTTGGAGCAGAGTTCCATAGGCAGTGATTCGCCTCCTAGGGACCAATCGCACCACACCGGACACGAGAATGCGCGTGTCGATCCTTATGTTGTTATGCAGGGCATGATGACCCAGATGACCCAGATGGGTCAGTTGATGGAAACAATGCACAGCTCTATTATTGGCCAGCAGCAGGGGCCGCATCCACGACCTCCTGTACATGGCTGACCCGTGAGTCGGATCATCAGGGACATCTCCCGCCAGCGACCCCCAACTTTTGAAGGCTCCTCTGAGCCTGCTGATATCGTGGATTGGATTGAACACTTTGAGAAACTATTCGAGATGGTGGACTACCCAGTAGAGAATCGTGTCTCTGTAGCAGCTTACTATCTTACCAAGGGCGCCCACACCTGGTGGCTTTCGATGAGGCTAGCGGGTGGCTTGTGCACTTGGGAGGAATTCAAGAACCTCGTGTTAGACCGTTACTATCCAGGACCTCTCCGCGAGGCCAAACTGTCAGAATTGCTGAATCCAGACCCGTCTGAAGATGATGATGTACTATCTGTTGCCGAGAAATTCCAGGCACTTCTTCCTTTTGCCTCGACGATTGTCCGAATGGTGGCCGATAAGATCGAATAATTTCTCAGGAAGCTTAAACACCGAATGAGAATGCAGCTGTTGAATCACCACTATACGACCGTGCCGGAGTTCATCGAGAGAGCTTTGGAATATGAAATTACCGCAAAGGATATATCGAAGAAGCAACCGCACTCCAACAACAAGAAATTCAGGAACCAGAACCAGACTGACAGAAACCGAGGAACAATCAAGAGGCCCCAACTAGTGCCAAATCATTTTGAACGACCACCCATGGTGTCGAAGCCAACCGGATCGCAACCTCGAGCGGTCAGCCTATCTGTTGTGTGCTATAACTGTGGAGATCATGGACACATCAATTCCAAATGCCCGAGGCCGGCCGTTGCATGCCATACTTGTGGGAAGAATGGACATCGTGCTCGTTATTGTAAGAATGGACGAGGACGTACTCCAGCAGCATCTCATGCTCCAGTTCAGTCTTCTGTCCAGGACCGTGTACCTCCGCCCGCTTCTTATCAGACTACTGCAGCAAACAGAGGGATGGTCCGTGGAAACCAAGCTGGTACATCTGGTACTAGGGCTACAAAACCCAGAGTCTACGAGATGAAGAAGGCCGACGATCCCAAAGCCAGCATGATTGCAGGTACTCTCTAGATATGATCTCAGCCCGTCTGTGTTCTTTTTGATACTGGTGCTTCACACTCCTTTTTATCTATTTCTTGTTTGAGTCGTTTGCAATTAGATCATGTTACCAATTGTGAACCTTATGTAGGTCTACCAGATAGTAGAAGAATTGTTGGGAATCGGGAAGTACATAACTGTCCGATTCGTAAGAATGACCGTAAGTGTTGTCAAATCTGATTGTGGTCTATTTACCAAAAGATGATATGATCTTGGGTATTGATTGGAGGGATCGTCATGATGCCATACTTAGTGTCCGCAAATGGATAGTGACCGTCACAGCTGACGATGGTGTTGAGTGCATTTTACGGGGTGATAATCCTAGCCATTCCGGGATAGTCATTAGCGCTATGAAAGCAATCAAACTACTTAATCTATGGTGTATTGGTTATTGGTGTTACATGACCAAAACAACAGATCAACTAGTTGAACTGGACGATATTCTGGTAGTCCGAGACTACCCCGATGTATTTCCAGATGAGTTTCCGGGTTTACCTTCGCATCGTGAGATAGAGTTTAATATTGAATTAGAGCCAGGTACATCACTGCTTTCGAAAGCACTGTATCGTATGGCTCCGACTAAGATGCAGGAATTGAAGAACCAGCTTGAGGATTTGACAAAGAAGGGCTATATTCAACCTAGTGCGTCCCCTTGGGGAGCACCAGTGCTATTTGTATGAAATAAGGACGGATCTTTGCATTTGTGTATTGATTATCGTGAGCCGAATAGGGCGACCATTAAGAACAAATATCCATTGCTTCGTATTGATGATTTATTAGATCAACTTCAGGGAGCCGCTATGTTTTCCAAGATCGACTTGAGATCCGGTTATCATCAGCTAAGGATTCATGAGTCTGACATTTAGAAGACCGCTTTTCGTACTCGCTATGGGCATTATGAGTTCGTAGTAATGCCTTTTGGACTGACTAATGCACCATTAGTATTCATGGAGTTGATGAATCGAGTCTTTATTAATTATTTGGATCGCTTCGTAGTCGTTTTTATTGATGACATTTTGATTTACTCTCGTGATCATGAAGAGCATGAGCGTCATCTCCATCAGGTTCTCGATGCGTTGAGGTGGGAACATCTTTATGGGAAAATTTCCAAATGTGAGTTCTGGATGCGCGAGGTTATCTTTCTAGGCCATGTTATATCAGCTGATGGGGTGATAATAGACCCCCAGAAGACAGAAGCTATCCGAGACTGATAGAACTCATCATGACGAGTTTCACGAGTGGCCTGAGAAATGTATTGATCACGGAAAGCCTTTATGAAGTTTTCCCATGTTCGTTCAGTAGCTTCCCATGTCCATTTTCCATTTGTAATCTTCCACCAGTCGCGAGCTGCAGATTCCAATCGAAAGGTTGCGAGCGCCGGCTTTTGTTCCTCCAAATACTGTAGGGTTGCAAATATACTTTCTATCCTTTCAAGCTAGTGTTCAGCTATCGTGTCATCCATTTCTCCAAAAAAAGTAGAGGGTTTGAATCCGAGGAACCTTTCTAATGCCCGATCATGTGTTTCGGGTGCATTCAGGTTTGGTGCAATGTGTTGTTGCAGGAAGGTCACCAATTGGGCGATTGCTTGAGCAGTGTTGTTATCCCCTTGGAATGGATTTCTAACTCCTCCGTGTGGTTCTTCATTGTCATTACATTGGGCACGAGGTCTTCAACGTCCACGTCGATTAGCCATCTATCGCAGTTAAAGGTTATTATAGTTAGCTTAATTCGAGTGGTAAATACAGAGGATTTAAATGGGCACACATTATTTTAAATCTTATTATCATAAAACACAAATAACATATCATCATAGTTGATACATCCTGATGGTATACCGTGACATGGAAAATTACAGTTTCGGATAGGGATAAATTAGAAATGCCGAATGTAGTAACTAACACGATTCTTATCGTAAGTAGCATCCCAGCGAGGCAACTAAAATAGACAGATATATATATATATATATATATATATATAATTATTAAGGAGGTAAGTCTTAATAATTCAATGCGACTCTTTTTAGTTTATGCGAGGTTTAGATTTCGCCTCATTCGGATGGTCGAATATTCTGAATAATTAATTGCAATATTGGCTTTATGCTTTTCGAACGAATATTGTAGCCAGATTGACTAGAATGTACGTAACAACATAGAACTTGTAATAAGTTGAAATTAGTCATCACTATTCCAAATAAATAGTATAGAGACTCAATTGATTTAGACAATGCTAATTGGCGACGCTTACTCTGAATGAATAGCAAAAAGATTGAAATATCTAATAATAAAACTCTATAAAGCATGAATTATCATCAAGCTTGTGAACTTAATGACTCAACAAATATGCTTATACGACACCAGCGACCAAGAAATAATAATACCCCATTTTGAAAAGTAATGAGGTTTAGTGGAGTTCAGAGGATATGATAAGTCAAATAAGCTATGTCCGTTTCAAGAGTTCAATAGGAGAAGTGATTTAATCGGGGAATTTCCGTGAATACTTAATCAAGTATCTTGGCCAATGACTTGGGAAATTTGAATTTGACTATGCATATTCCAAGTGAATAGCGACAAGTCGAAGAGATCTTAATGAGAATTGACTCGAGAAATCTACATTAGGTCTCATTTCTATGTTTCACTTAGCCCTAGGTGGAATTCCCATCTAAGTCCGAAGAATCTTATCCTGGAAAGCTCGATATAAGTGTCCTTCCTACAAACCTGGCTCCGATACCACTCCTGTCACGCCCCCACACCGGGGTTGGACGAGAACGCAACAGTTAACGTAATAAATAACGTTTGTGATAAAGAAATTTCAGTAAGCATACAAGTGCAAGATCTCAGCCCGGTGAACTAAGTCTGGTTATTCGATAGAAGAGACATTCATGAGTACAACGGAATTATTACATCAAGTGCAAAAGAGTACATCGGAAATCAAAATACATTTTGACACAGGAAATAAAAGAAGCCTTAAAGCAGTATCCTAATTCCTATGTCTTGGCAATACCTTGAGGATGGTCTTCAGTGGTCGTCAGCATCTGTCTCTTCTTCTTCTTGATTCTCTTCATCTAGTGGTGTTTAGAAAAACAATTCCAAGTGGGTTGAGAATAATGGATTCTCAGTGAGTTGGATTTGGGTATTTTCAAAATTTATATGTATGCAACTATTTTGAAATATAGTATATTATCTTCCACTTTTGAAAATGTTATTGTCTATAATTGATGCAAGTTTTCAAAGAAGCGCAATGAATTTATAGCATGAGTGCACAGTCAATCTCCGTAGATTGCTGTCGAGTATGATGTTATGTGGCGTCGAGCACCTAGTGAATATTTAGCTTCGGGAGGTCATCTTTGTGACTAAGTCCCTTGGCCTCCTTATGATGTCTTAGACCGTTAATAGTGTTTGGTCTTTGTTGGGAAAAACAATGTTGTTTTGATAATTACCAAACAGCAAGCTTCATACAACAAGCTAGCATACAGCAAGATGATAAATGCCCAGCATACAGCAACCAGCTGTATCGAAAGACAATCGAAGTTGTGAATCCTGTATCGAAGACTTTTCATAATGCCAGCATACAGCGAAAGTATAAAGTATCTTCATACAAGCCTTCGCGTTGCCATCATACATCAATAGAGTCTAAAAACGCCAAGTATGGAAGCTGTCTCTTCATACAACAACGTTTCATAGAGAGACTACTCCATTATAGCGTCGAGCATAAATGGATACAGCATTCAAGCTGTAAAGTATTGAGATCTTCAATACCTATCGAAACAGGACTGAAGACCGTTTGAAAAGGAATCTTTGGTATTCGCTAATGTCAAGTCCCATTTGAAAAGAAGTATTTAAATACTAAAAGGATAAAGTATTTAAATACTAAAACCTATGTTGCACAGGTGCGGGGGGGGGGGGGGGGGGTGCGGGGGCGGGCAGATACGGGTGCGGGGATATGGTTTTTTGAAAATGTTAGGGTGCGATACGGCAAGGATACGTCTGTTTATTTTATATTTTATTATATATAACACTTGTTAAATATAAAAAACAACAATTCAAATTTCACCATAAAACCAATTCAAATACATAAAACAAGTCGTACAAAAAATAATTCAAAATGGCTTTGAGGAGCGGAGCTTTCTAATGCTGTCCGTGAATACTGCTAAAGGTAAAAATAATTACTTATTAAATGATTTACTTTTTGTATTTTAGTTTATTTGATTTACTTTTTAAAAATTACAAAAAAATCTAAAAAAAAAAAAGGACTCGCATATCCTGTGCCAGGATACGCAAGTCCATTTTTTTTTTTAGCACGGATTCGCCCCGTGGCGAATCCCACGCGAATCGCACCTGCACCCGCACCCATGCAGTATCCGATACTGCATACTGCCCAATTTTGAAGAATCCGTGCATCATAGACTAAAACCGACAGAGATCTTCAAACAACGCAAAATCCGGATCTTGGTCTATACAAGTCAACCATCCAGTTGTCATGGACTTTTGCCCAACGGATCTTTCTCAACGGATCTATTTAGAAGGCTATATATATCCCCAAGAGTTTGAAGATCAGTTACCCAAGAAGAACAAGAAGTTACCAAGAAGTACTTACACAAATATATCTGAGCAAACATATTTCCTCAAGCATGCTGCCTATTCTGAGAGAACAAATACACAAGTGATCAACCTTGAACAACACATCATCAGCTCAAGCTCAAGAAAGTCAAGCTGTTGTTCAACAAATGTTCTTTCATTGAACAAACCCATCAGCCCTGTGTGGACTGAGAAAGCCTTGCTTTTCCTGAACTGTGTGTGACGGATATGCATTAAAGAGATGAAGCTTCGGAACTGTGTGTGAAGAAGCAAGTCAAGAGGAAGCTTTAACCAATCTATGTGAACGGTTGAAAGCGACAGTCTTTGTATCTATCTGTGTGAACGATACAAGGATAGGTTTGATTATAGACACATAGTTGTGTACGTAGTGTTTATAATAAACGTTTTTACTCCTGTGTGGAGGACCAGTGGACGTAGAGGGGTTTACCTCGAACCACTTTAAATACTGTGTTATTTATCTTCCGCCGTTACTGTTTTCATAAACTGTGATTTTTATAAGTATACACTGCAAAACCCTGTACGCACCAAGCTAACAGGAGATAAAGCCTAGTTGCTGTATTTATAGCAACTTACTGTTCAAGACTTCCGCTATGCACTCCTATTTGAAAATCATACAACTTGTTGCTTAAACACTTTCCAAGCTATATTATGTATACTTAGTGACCAACAAGTGGTATTAGAGCGGTTGATTCTAAAGAAAATCAGTCGTATTTTTAACCGAATCATATCCTAAATCACTTATTTTTTAAAACAATTTATCTTTCCCATTTCCTCACATATGGGTACCTCACTGATTAACAAGGTACCAATGTTTCCTACTAATGAGTTTGATGACTGGAGAAATAGGATGAAGAACAAACTCAAGGCCTTCATTGGAGAATCAAAAGCTTCCCCCGCATCAACAAAGACTGAGCGTCTTCAGGTGGTCACTAACAGTGACTCGTCTAATGATGAGCTAGAAGATAGAGCCTACATGTGCTCTATGGCCAAAGTTAACGAGGAAAATGTAGACGGCGATGATGATGAGGTAAGCTATACCTCAACTATTCCTGTAAATACATCTCAAACCTTTGAAAATATGTTGAATGAATTTAATAACATTCAAAATGCCTATGAGAGATTAAAAAGAGAAAACATAAAGCTGCAAATTTCTAACCTAGAGCTGAAGGAAGAAAATGATTTTCTGAAGGATAGTTACGAAAATATGTCTGTCGACTGCGAAAACAGTAAAGTCAATTTAGAAAAACTCATGGAGAGCAATCATCAACTTGCTCATGATCTAAATGAGACTAAGTCTCATTTTCAAAGCAAGACAAATGATTTGGCTCAACTCGAAGCCAAAGTAAAATCTCTCGAGAAACGTGAAGGAGAATTAGAGACAATCTTGAATTCTTTCGAGAAATTCTCTAATAGAATGGAAGAGATCCTAAGCACTGGGCAACATGCTCATGCTAAACGTGGCTTAGGGTACAACTCGTTCTCCAACAAAGGAAAATATAGTACGGTATTCGTCAGGAGTGAGGAACCCATTCCCGTACCGGAAGAAATCTCGAGTACTACGAGTACACCTATTGTACCGCGCACAACAAAGGCTGCCATTCCACCACCAAAGTCATATCACAGACAGCGGAATCCTCAGCCACTCAGACCTGCAAGGCGTAACCAACAGCATGCTCCCCGGGCATATCAACAGCACCAACAGCCGTTCAGAAAGAAGGATGTATCCAAATATCAAAGGCCCACACGGCAGTACTTTCAGTACAGCACGCCTAGATATTGGATACAGGAGCCCCGTTATCCATCAAGAAAATAGGTCGCAGCGCAGTATCAATAACAGCTTTGGGAATTCAATTGGAGACCCAGGAGGCAATCTGTAAGATCTATGAAAATGGCTCCACCTCCTAGACGACAATCGTATTGCGATAATAACCATACTCTCGATTTTACATGCATACTAATCATGATTACTGCATCTAAGTGATTGCCCCATGTAGACATCTAAAAAACGGACCAAAAGTAACCTACAACAAACCAATTGCTGTCCGGCAAATTTGGGTACCGAAAGGCACTATCACACCAGGACCCAAATTTACTTGATTTCACTAGTAGAATAAACATCAAAGACTTTGGTACATCTCACTTCGGTAATGTATATTAGCAAAGTAAAAACAAACAACAACTTCGCTTTTCAATTTACTGAAGTAAAAAACCCACATAGACTTCAGTAAATGTTACCAAACAAAAAAGCACGAGCTAGTTAGAAATTTTAAGTTACAAAGACTTCGCTAATTTGATAATTACCGTAGTAAAAAATTTGAAATTTTATTTTTTATCAAAAAAATTTACGATGTGAAGTGTATGTCTTGAGGCAGGAATTAATATTTTGAGGTTCAAGTTTTTATTTGGAACAAAATCTAAAGAATCTTGGTTTACCATTTCCTCCTTAAATTTTTCTTCCAATTCCCACGATAAAAAATTACTAAAATGAGTAATTTTATCAAAAACATTACCAAGGCATTGGCCGGCTATAATACATTTAAAATTGACCCGGAATACATTTTATACATCACATAGATACATTTATCTCAGTGTTAAAATTGACTGCGGCTAGAAAAATGGAGAGGAAACAAATTTGTTAGAGGAAGTAGTACGCGGTTTATCTCTGGCAAGATCCCGGAGTAAGAGTCGCAATCGGAGCACGTCGCCGATGTCGGGTTTATTCCGGTGGAAGGTTAGTAATACGAGTAACTCTAACTCGTTTATTGTGAGATCTTGTAGTCTGAGGCCTGTGGGTGAGATGCTGACGCCTTTAATGGAGGGTCCAGATCCAGATGGGGAGGAAGTCGGTGAGTCCAAGCGTTTCGGTTAGGGTCTTGGGCAGTGGGTCCGAGGACAGCTGACCCAGAACCCGTTGGTCACCGTTAACGAGGATGGCTGCGGCAGCAGCAAGAGGTCTGATTTGAGGCTGCTGCTCGGAGTAATGGGTGCCCCACTTGCTCCGGTGCACGTCAGCACCACTGACCCTCTGCCTCATCTCAATATAAAGGATACCCCCATTGTACGTATTTTGCTTGCTATATCTGTCTTTTTTTTTGCAGTTGTAATTTATTCATAATCAATTCAACTGGATGCTTTGCATTGGAATTTAGTGAATAGATCTATACACTTGCATTAAAAATAGTTTGAGTTTATATATATTATCGAGTTTAATTCCGACTCGGTTAGTCAGGGTTAAGTGCATGCATTTAAGTTTTAAAGATCCGTCCTCCCCTCGGAGAAGAAATGATGTTGAATACTTGGGCTCTTACCAGTTCTCTTCTCTGCAATATTTTATAGGAAACTTCATCTGCACATTACATAATCGAACTATATACCGCTGCTTCCGGAGGGCAAAAGCTCCAGAACTCCATAAAGAACGCATACGCCATGGAAAAGTTGAAGATGTTTGAGATGTTTGAGATGTAATTGCTTTTATTAGTCTACTTTAGCAGCTCTCTTTGGCAAATTACTTACGGGCTACTATTTTCAATTAGATAAAAATAAAGCTGAAGAAGTTGAAATAATGACATCAATATGGCAAAACACTTGGATTCTGTGAAAAATGAGCCCGTAAGCCCAGATTTATATAAAATGTATATCATATTTTTGTAGGAGCATGTTTTTTGTGGATTTAACTTAGTAATGGATTTTCATTCAATCCGTTCTTTCGGAGCAATGCATAAGTGCCCAACTAAGGGGCACACCAACTTCTGTGGGAATGACTAAAAGTTTCTAATTTTATGCAGTCTGGGATGTATGGATATGAAGATTTTTGGAAGGAGATTTCTCTTTCTTTGTCCACACTGTGAAATCATGGCATGAAAATTCGACTATGAGTCTGCTTAGTAGAGTCAAAGTTGCATGCAGGTATGCTAGGTTCCTGGATCATATTGTCCGAGTTAAAATGAAGATAAAAAATATCTTCAGTTCAAGTCCACGTTTGTCCTAGGCTTTAGAATACCGAAGTTGGACTTTAATTATGAATTCTTGTTTGTTCCAAGATTCGAACTTTAAATCCCCAAGCGACTTCTTGCGGATCTTTATATTTGCTACCAATCACATCAAGTCTCTTTTTTTCTTTTTAGCTTTAAATAATACTAGTAAATACAATAATAATACAACATCATCCACTCTACATTAAAAAAATATGGATTCCAATGCACAATATTTTGAAACTGCTCTTTTTCTTTTTCCCTTGTCTAACATATGAAACTATTTACGTTGTCTAAAATTTTTGAAGAAAATCTTTGGCCTTGTATGAGGAAAACCATCCAAATTTTGCAACCACTACAACGGCGTTAAACGCACGTGTCCAGCAGAGGTGATTTTTGGTATATTCTTATGCAAGACTTGAGTTGGCTTCAGTATCTATTCTTTTTTTGCACTTGTCCAGCAGAGGTGATTGTTGATGTATACATGTGTGGGTATGGGTGGGTCTGCAGGAAATACATGAAATTACATCTTGCATCTACTGCTGTGCTTTGGAGATGTTTGAGAGTGTATATCATCATCTCCAGGATTGAGTTTGAATATTTGGGCTCTTACCAGTTCTCTTCTCTACAATATTTTATAGGAAACTTCATCTGCACATTACATAATCAAACAATATACTACTGCTTCCGGAGGGCAAAAGCTCCATAACTCCATCAAGAACGCATACGCCATAGGAAAGTTGAAGATGGAAGTTTCTGAGTTTGAAACTGCAACAAAGGTTGTTAAGAACATGAACGCCTCTAGAGCTGCGGATCCCGGTGGATTTATCCTGTGGCAAATGAATCCAGATATGTGGTATGTCGAGCTTACTATTGGAGGAAGTAAAGTTCATGCGGGCTGTAACGGCAAGTTAGTTTGGAGGCACACACCATGGCTCGGTGCTCATACTGCAAAGGACCGGTTAGGCCGTTGCACCGTGCCCATCAGGTTAGGATTTAGAAAATTAATTCCCCCAGTGTAATGCAAAAGGAAAATATAATATTCTATGGAATTTCCGAGTCTAAAATCCCCAAATTTGTCTTTGAATAGCATATATATCTTGCTTATTAGTGTCTATATCTGGTGGATTTAGTACAAAGAGACCAATTAAAATGTTGAATTTTGATAACAGGGACTTGAACCAAGAAACACAGCTAGCATGTTTGTCGATTCTATAAGTAGTAATGGGAAAGTTAATTCTCTCATTTAATGTCGTTTTGATATAATAGCATATTGCGGAAAGCCTGAAACTAGTGAGATTGTAAATTGGGATGAATCGATCATGGCTGCTAATTTACTTGTTGTTCCTTTATAGTCGATCCGATGTTTGTATATTTGATGTGCAATCCTTTCTTTTGTCATTCCTTTATGTATATTTTATTTTTATTTATTTATTTTGGCAATCACGTGTTGGCGACTAGGGTTTTAGTTATTTATTAATTATTTTTTGAGGTGTCGAATGTGTCACAATTTCCGTATCTCGGTTGATGGTTGAGATCTGCATTTGGAGATGGCCTTATATCTCTTGTCTATGTGAAATTTACATCCTTGAACTCGTTGGGTATGGAAGTTGGACAATTATGTCTCTTCTAACAATACAGACATGCTTGTTCCATTGTGAAACATTCTTCACCGAGTGATAAGCTGTTGGTGTGCGGATTTCATTCTATAGGTGTCCTTAACTTCAAGAGAAAAACTTAATGGCTTCCAAGAGAATTTTGAAAAATTGAGGTGAGGTGGTTCGTGGATGAAACTTTCGATTCGGCTTGAGTTGAAGTTGGGATTTAGATTTTACCATTTTTTTTGTTTTTTGGGCTGGAACTTTTTCTGTTGATAAGATGACAACATTGGGAAAAATGATATTGTTAATTGAGTAGAACTTTTGTTATCATGAACTTGTTATTTTTGATTGTTTGATAATGTTGTAGTACGTGTGTTACGACACATTATGCTAATATGTTTTAGTTGATAATATAATTTTGGCTTTCAGGTAAAATCTTGTAATTTCTTTATTGGGGAAGAAGATTTGTTAAACCAGCAACAAAGTGATTATGTGTATTTGTTTGCTTCATGTGTCAATTTTGAAGATTTGAAGAAGAAAGTTGACGAGAAGATGCTTTCATGAACAAGAAGTATGATCTTCTGATGAAAAACAATGATATGCTGAAGAGAGACTTTGTCGTTTCGAAGTATATGATTTTTCTAATCCCTTTTGTCCTATTTGTGGTGTTCATGATGAAATAGATAGAATCTTATTACACATTCTTTGTCTTTGTTATGATATGTATCTGGTTTTGAATTGGTTGAAATGCATGTTATTTTTTTTAAAGATGTGATGATATGAAATTGTTGGTTCTTATATTATTGAGCTCTTGTGGTTGATGGTTAGTTATAGTTAAATGTAGATTTTGGCAATGAATTTTAAATTGAAATGTGAAATATTACTATATATTACTGTAGAAAATATTAATATATATTATACAATAACTGAAGTAAAATGTTCTTTATTTACTATGCCAATTATAAAATAACCGAAGTTAAAGGCATTCTTTTACTTCACTTACCCTCACATTTGGATCATGATTAGAAAAAAAACCGAGATAGACTTCGGTTATTAGGATATTAGACTTCGTATAAAAAACAAAGTCTAAAGTATACCTTTTACTACACGAACATAGACTTTGATAATTATAACGTTTTTACTTCAGATATTATCCGAAGTCTTTGACGTTTATTCTTATAGTGTTTCTATGCTTCGAAAAGAATTGGGAATGCTACAGCTAGATGTAAGTTTTTATGCCTGTACTCATAATTGAGGGGGAATGTTGTAAGACCCAAGAATACAGCATCCACCATTAATTAACTGTACACTCAGAACAGTCAGACAGCACTGTAGGATAGAGAAGGCATGAAACATTCCTACAGTTGACGTGTGCATTAATTAAGGGGGAATACAGTATGACCCATGAATACAGTGTTAATCCGAACATTAATGTAAGAACTGAATCCTTTATGTACCTTTTAAGGGGGAACGCTGTATTATTTGCGGATACAATACTTACACTACAAGACATCAATTATGCTTGATAGTTTTATTCTATTGTGTACTGCAAACAGTTTTAAGTCCACATGCCCTGTTTTAATATTCAAACATTTTTTTTAAACACTTTGTGTGACATCTGGACTTCACTATCTCAAACGACGCGAATTTAAACTCATCTCAACTTTTATTGCTGCAATCAAACAAGTTTAAGTATGAAGCTGTAAGAACTTGTCTGCGAACAAAGTTCATAGGTTTAGTTGTACTCAACTAGATCACACTGTAAGATTGTGCCTGCACGCTAATCATAAGTTTAAGATGTAATACACTTCCCTGTTAGATGCTATCATTTTAGAACTTGCCTGCGAGCAGTTCACATTGCTTTTAGACTAAGTGCTGAAGACCAGATCATTCGACAGAAGATCAAGAATTCTGCTCAAGATGTTATCGAAAAAGAGAGAAACTGTTGGGATAAACAAATCCTGTATCGAAGTCTTCTCAAATTACCAACATACAGCAAGACTTCGTATAAGTCATCATACAACAAGTAGCTGTCCCGAAGATGATCGTACGGTTGGATAAACCTCCTGTATCTTGCGTTGTCAAACATACAGCAAGATGACAAGTGCCTCAATCATACAGCAGGAGGATAATTTAACATTCTACCGAAGACCAAAAAGAAAGTCTCCCATTAAAGACGTTTCAAAGAGGTTTTGGCATCACAGTTTTGGCATCATGAAGAAGTTTTGGAAATTATGAAAAGGGGGAAAATTGTTGGGAAAAACAAAGTTGTTTTGATAATTACCAAACAACAAGTTTCATACAGCAAGCTAGCATACAGCAAGATGATAAATGGCCAACATACAGCAAGCAGCTGTATCAAAAGACGATTGAAGTTGTCTATCTGTATCGAAGACTTCTCATAATACCAGCATACAGCAAAAGTATAAAGTATCTTCATACAAGCCTTCGTGTTGCCATCATACAGCAACAGAGTCTAAAAACGCCAAGTATGGAAGCTGTCTCTTCATACAGCAACTTTCCATGCAGCGACTACTCCAATATAACCTACAGCATAAATGGATACAGCATTCAAGCTGTAAAGTATTGAGATCTTCAATACCTATCGAAACAGGACTGACGACCGTTTGAAAAGGAATCTTTGGTATTCGCTAAAGTCACGTCCCGCTTGAAAAGAAGTATTTAAAACTGAAAGGATGAAGTATTTAAATACTAAAACAGATAGAGATCTTCAAACAACACAAAATCCGGATCTTGGTCTATACAAGTCAACCATCCAGTTGTCACGGACTTTTTCCCAACGGATCTTTCTCAACAGATCTATTCAGAAGGCTATATATATCCCCAAGAGTTTGAAGATCAGTTACCCAAGAAGAACAACAAGTTACCAAGAAGTACTTACACAAATATATCTGAGCAAACATATTTCTTCAAGCATACTGCCTATTCTGAGAGAAGAAATATACAAGTGCACAACCTTGAACAACACATCATCAACTCAAGCTCAAGAAAGTCAAGATGTTGTTCAACAAATGTTCTTTCATTGAACAAACCCATCAGCCCTGTGTGGATTGAGAAAGCCTTGCTTTTCCTAAACTGTGTGTGACGGATATGCATTAAAGAGACGAAGCTTCGGAACTGTGAGTGAAGAAGCAAGTCAAGAGGAATCTTTAACCAATATGTGTGAACGGTTGAAAGCGACAGTCTTTGTATGTATCTGTGTGAACGATACAAGGATAGGTTTGATTATAGACACATAGTTGTGTACGTAGTGTTTATAATAAACGTTTTTACTCCTGTGTGGAGAGGACCAGTGGACGTAGAGGGGTTTACCTCGAACCACTTTAAATACTGTGTTATTTATCTTCCGCCGTTACTGTTTTCATAAACTGTGATTTTTATAAGTATACACTGCAAAACCCTGTACGCACCAAGCTAACAGGAGATAAAGCCGAGTTGCTGTATTTACATCAATTTACTGTTTCAAGACTTCCGCTACGCACTCCTATTTGAAAATCATACAGCTTGTTTCATAAACACTTTCCATGCCGTATTCTGTATACTTAGTGACCAACAGTCTTTGACAATTGCCACGACTTTTGGTTTAATGACCGCAGCCTTGGGCGTTTGTCGGACTGTCACTATAACTCTGGCCTTTGAGCTTTATCGCTCCCACGCTTGGTGACGTGCTGCCTTATCTCTTATCTGGGCTCGATATATCCTTAGCTTGGGTATATGCCCGGATTATCATAATCGCAATTACGACCCAGTCACCTCAGGAACACTCCGTCCTTTGGCTTTGATACGAATTACGTATATAAGTGTATGTAAAACGTATAAAATACAATGGAAGATTATCACTGTTTTTACAACTATCAAAGTAACAACGAAAAATAAAAGGTGGTGGCCGAATTTAGATGGTTTCGGCCGTGAGGTAGGATAGTGTATGGATTTGAATGTGTTTTATCGAATTAGACCTATAACTCGATAAAGATAATCTCTCCTCAAGACCTATTGAGAATTGATCAAGTTATAATTCGAGACACGTCGAAATAATAACCAAGGTTTTGTTGAACTCGTTCAACGTATATTTCAAGAGAAATACAATGTTTATAAATTTCCAGATGCTTACAACAACAAAGTGAACTACTATATATAGTAGTATACAAGGATAAGGAAATAAAAAACAAGAACAAAAAAATGAAAATACAAGTCCTTTTCCTAGCATGTTTCGGCCGAAAATTCAAGGGTGTGGGGAGGAGATCTTCAAGATCTTGTGTAAGATATGAAGACTTTGATGAGTCTCTTTATTCATGCTTTGGCCGAAAATTCAAAGGAGTGGGGGAGGAGATCTTCAAGATCTTGGACAAGATAGAGTTTGACAAAATCTTCATGCATCTTGGACTAAATAGAGTTTGACAAAAATCTTCATGCATCTTGGACTAAATCGGCCGAATCTCCCATAATTTGGACCGATTCCGAGTCCAACGTTGCCATGTCTACGTAACTCCAGTTCCGATTAATAACGTAACCCCAATTCGCATGTTCTTCTCGCCCAAGTATGATGATGTGTGGGCGTGTAACTGTGTATCGTCATTGATGTCGATTTTTAATGACTTCTCTTCGATTGGGATAGTTGATATCGTATCATTTCCTCCCTCTTTGAAAGAAATTGACCTCAATTCCGTAATGCCATCGTCTTCAAGCTAAGGCGAGAGATCACCTTGAAAGTTGCGTGTACTCCGTATTCGCCCGGAAGTTCTACTTTGTAAGCGTTGTCGTTCACTTTTCCCACAATTTTGTACGGACCTTCTACTCTCGGCATTAATTTGTTCTTGCATTCGTTTGGGAATCATTCTTTCCTCAAATGTATCCAAACTAAGTCGCCAACATCAAATAGTCTCGACTTTTTATTTTTATTCGATTTCCGTTTGTAAATTTCATTTACTTCTTTAATTCGATCTCGTACCTTTTCATGTAACTTCATCATTGACTTGAGTTTTGATTCTGCGTCTTTGTGAACCAATTCGTCGCTCGGCAAGGAAATCAAATCCAATGGCATGTGTGGATTTAGTCCGTACACTACTTCAAAAGGTGAATGGGCCGCGGCGAAACCGGGTGATGGATTGTATGCGAATTCGGCATGTGCAAGTTTAACGTCCCAATCTTTTTGTGTTTTGTTCACCAATCCTCGCGACAATGCTCCTAAGGTTCGATTAGTCAGTTCGGTTTGTCCGTCAGTTTGTGGGTGATGTGAAGTACTGAATAGAAGTTTAGTTCCCGCCTTTATCCATAAAGTATTCCAAAAGTAACTCAGGAATTTAGAATCTCGATCTGACACGATAGTTTTTGGAACTCCGTGTAAACGAACTACTTCTCGGAAATATAAGTTCGCCACATTGCTTGCATCATCGGTTTTGTGACATGCTATAAAGTGAGCCATTTTTGAAAAACGGTCGACGACAACCATGATCGAGTCTTTGCCCCGTTGAGTATGAGGTAAAGCAACAATAAAATCCATCGAGACATCTTCCCACGGTCGTAAAGGTATTGGCAACGGCATGTATGTACTTGGCTTGAACGAACTTTTCATCACGTGAGAAGTGACGCATTTACTCACGATCGTGCTTACGTCACCATATATCTTTGGCCAAAAGAAATGCTCCTTTAGAACTTCTACGGTTTTAGCCGAGCCGAAATGACCGGCTAGTCCTCCTCCGTGCGCCTCCCGAACTAGTAATTCCCGAATCGTATGCTTCGGCACACATAGTTTATTACCTTTGAAAAGAAAGCCATCCTGTAAAATAAATTCTTTGTACGGACCTGTTTTACAACGGGTAAAAATTTCTCCGAAATCCAAATCGTCAATGTAATGATTTTTCAAAGTCTCGAACCCCAACAAACGAACGTCTAGAATAGAAAGTAAGGCATACCGTCTTGATAGTGCATCCGCCACTATATTACTCTTACCGTCTTTGTACTTGGATGAAAAGTGAAAAGATTGCAAAAACTCCACCCATTCTGCACGTCTTGGACTTAGCTTGTTTTGCCCGTTAATGTATTTTAACGACTCGTGATCCGAATGTAACACGAAATGTTTCGAACGTAAATAGTGACTCCAATGATCTAGTGCTCTCACGATAGCATAGGACTCTTTGTCGTAAGTGCAATAATTAACTTGAGCACCACTTAACTTTTCTGAAAAATAGGCGATGGGCCGGCCTCCTTGAATAAGTACTGCCCCGATTCCAACTCCACTAGCGTCGCATTCCACCTCAAATGGTTGTGAAAAATCGGGTAACGTTAAAATCGGTGCTTCACATAACTTTTCTTTTAATTTTTCAAAAGCTTTTTGGGCCGGCTCTTTCCATGCAAATGTACCCTTTTTAAGACACTCCGTGATCGGACTAAAGATGGTACTAAAGTCCCGTATGAATCATCGGTAAAAAGAAGCGAGGCCATGAAATGATCGTACCTCCGTGATAGTTTTTGGTGTCGGCCAAGACTTGATTGCCGCGATTTTCTCTTGATCCACCGAAACTCCTTCTTTAGAAACGACATAGCCGAGAAAGGCAAGACTCTCGACTAGAAAAGTACACTTTTCCCGCTTTTTATAAAGTTTCTGTTTCCTTAGAGTTTCAAACACGTGCCGCAAGTGTTCAAGATGCTCCTCTAAGGATCGACTGTAGATTAAAATGTCGTCTAAGTACACGACAACAAACTTCCCCAAGAAAGGTTTAAGAACCTCGTTCATCAATCTCATGAAAGTGCTCGGGGCATTAGTGAGGCCGAATGGCATCACAACCCACTCGTAAAGTCCATTCTTCATTTTAAATGCCGTCTTCCATTCGTCTCCCTTTCGCATGCAAATTTGATGGTATCCGCTCCGTAAATCAACTTTTGAAAATATAACCGAGCCATGCAACTCGTCTAACATGTCGTCTAGCCTCGGGATGGGGAACCGATACTTGACGGTGATGTTATTCACGGCTCTACTGTCAATGCACATCCGCCATGATCCGTCTTTTTTTGGTACAAGTAGGACTGGAACCGCACACGAACTTAAACTCTCTCGGACATATCCGTGACTCATGAGCTCTTCAATTTGACGTTGTAGCTCTTTGATTTCTTCGGGATTACAACGATACGCCGCCTTGTTCAGTAATGGAGCTCCTGGTATAAGATCAATTTGGTGTTCGATTCCGCGGATAGGTGGTAATCCCACCGGCAAGTCTTCGGGAAAAACATCCGCGAACTCGTGCAACAATGTATCTATCTCTCCTTCGTGGTGTGATTTTGTAGCAAGGTTTCGGGTTTCTTTGATCATCATTAAATAAACACATTCGCCATCATCAATGGCGTGTTCGACTTCCTTTTCATTTGCAAACATCATGAGCTTCGGTCCGTCGACTTTTTTTGAACTCATTGTTCGGATAGCTTGAGGTGACATAGGTTTAAGAACAATTTTTTTACCTTTGTCTTGTAACTCATACTCGTTGCTCCTCCCTCGATGTAGTACGTCCCGATCAAATAACCAAGGCCTTCAACAACACGTGACATGCGTCCATCGGTAGTACATCGCATATAATATCATCACCATACGAACCCATGGTGAGTCCGACCTTCACTTGTCTTGATACTTTCACTTTGTTTCCTTCATCGAGCCAATGGAGTGCATACGGCCTTGGATGAGCCATAGTGGTTAGTCCGAGCTTCGAAACCATCTCGCTTGATGCCACGTTTGTACAACTTCCACCGTCAATGATCAAGCTACACCATTTCTCTCCGACACGACACTTCGTGTGAAAGATTTGATCTCGTTGTTCTATGTCACTCGGGGCCGCCTTCGTTTGTAACATGCGAAGGACGAGGTTCGTGTCATAATTCGGGGCATCGTATGCCTCGCAATATTCTTCTTCTTCATTGGCTTCCAAGTTAAAGACGTCTCCAATTCTTTCTTCTTCGGCTAGTAATTCTTCTAGGACGGCTATTGCTTCTCGTAATGTCACTATTCTTCGATTTGGGCAAGCACTTTGATAGTGTCCAAATCCTTGACATTTGAAACACCGAACTTTAGATAAGCTTGTTTCCTTTCTCGTGAGAGGAGTTTTTGGAATGGTAGTAACGGGTGGACTCGTCGTGACAGTTTTTGGAAACGAGCTAGAACTCGTGCCAAAGTTGGTATTTCCGAATTTAGGTGGGAATTCGGGTTTTGAAAATTTTGTCTTGTTTTGAGTTTCCAACTTTATGCAAAGTCCGCACAAAGTATCAAAGTCGGAATAGGGGTAGAGTTCCACGGAATTAGCAATGTTTCTATTCAAGCCTCGTAAGAAACGGGACATCCGTAATTCTTCGATCTCTTCAAGTTCTCCCATCAAGGATAAGTTTTCAAACTCTTCGATGTATTCTCCTACACTTAGCTTGACTTGTGTGAGGTCAGAAATTTTCCGATATAAACTTAACTTGTGTGTAGCCGGGACATATCTCTTACGTAGTTTCTTTTTTAGAGAATCCCACGAACGTATCTTTTCCTTACCGGTCCGAACTCGTTGTGTCTTCATTCGTTCAAACCAAAGGGAAGCTCCCTTTCCAAGTTTGAGAATCGCGTACTTGCATCGTTTCTCATCATCGAGGTCCTTGAACTCAAATATTCGTTTAATTTTTCTTTACCATTCCAAATAAGTCTCGGGATCAGTGCCACCTACGAATCCGGAAGTTCGCTTGTCTTGAATTCATCCGCATGTTGTGGTGCATGCATGGCGTCATATCCTCATCGTGCATGGATTCGGGGCTCCGGCAAGCCTCGAAGAACGTCACGCAATTTGGCTACTTCTTCATCGGTGAATGCCATCTTCTTGAGTAACGTCGAGTACCGTGAGACGAATGGCTCCGATACCACTTATGATACGAATTACGTATATAAGTGTACGTAAAACGTATAAAATACAACGGAAGATTATCACTGTTTTTACAAGTATCAAAGTAACAACGAAAAATAAAAGGTGGTGGCCGAATTTAGATGGTTTCGGCCGTGAGGTAGGATAGTATATGGATTTGAATGTGTTTTATCAAATTAGACCTATAACTCGATAAAGATAATCTCTCCTCAAGACCTATTGAGAATTGATCAAGTTATAATTCGAGACGCGTCGAAATAATAACCAAGGTTTTGTTTAACTCGTTCAACGTATATTTCAAGAGAAATACAATGTTTATAAATTTCCAGATGCTTACAACAACAAAGTGAACTACTATATATAGTAGTATACAAGGATAAGGAAATAAAAAACAAGAACAAAAAAACGAAAATACAAGTCCTTTTCCTAGCATGTTTCGGCCGAAAATTCAAGGGTGTGGGGAGGAGATCTTCAGGATCTTGTGTAAGATATGAAGACTTTGATGAGTCTCTTTATTCATGCTTTGGCCGAAAATTCAAAGGAGTGGGGGAGGAGATCTTCAAGATCTTGGACAAGATAGAGTTTGACAAAATCTTCATGCATCTTGGACTAAATAGAGTTTGACAAAAATCTTCATGCATCTTGGACTAAATCGGCCGAATCTCCCATAATTTGGACCGATTCCGAGTCCAACGTTGCCATGTCTACGTAACTCTAGTTCTGATTAATAACGTAACCCCAATTCGCGTGTTCTTCTCGCCCAAGTATGATGATGTGTGGGCGTGTAATTTTGTATCGTCATTGATGTCGATTTTTAATGACTTCTCTTCGATTGGGATAGTTGATATCGTATCAGGCTTCAAGGGAATAGGATATGACGGTAGCTTTGCCTAGAACCGCAGCCACGCTGCTCGATTCATGACTTAGACTAACTGCCCCTCATGCATATAAATAGAAAAAGGGACTCTAGAGGTACTCATACAGACTCTAGCGGTGGCTCCCGCCCGAAGGTCGTAGCACTTAGCTCCGCACAGCACTTACTCCCAATTTCTATTGAATAACAATTATTGTCGTGATTAACAACGATTATGCATATTATAAGATATCAATATGTTTATTTGATAGTAAATGTACTTGGATAAACTAGAGGAATTAGTTCAAACGGTTGATGATTAGATTGCTATTGTGCGAGTCTGAGCATAAACTCATAAACTTGAATAGTTCGGTACGGAATATTTATACGTCCAAAAATTATGTACTTTATTGTGAGAAGTCCGTTATGATGTGAGGATTGAAGGTCATAAGTTGTATGAAAGTTTTACCTTTTGGAAATTACAATTCTGCCCTTCTGTCTTTTAAGTACTATCATTATTATTTTTACTATAATTGTATGAATTTGGATAATTCGGTACGGATTGATTATACGTCCGAAAATTATGAACTTTATTGAAAAAAGTCCGTTATGATATGAGGCTTGAAGGTCAGAAGTTGCATGAAAGTTTTACCTTTCATAAATTACAATTCTGCCCTTCCGTCTTTTAAGTACTATCATTATTTTTACTCAAATATTATAAATTTGATTAAGTCGGAACAGTTTGATTGTACGTCCGAAAATTATGAACTTTGTGGCGAAAAGTCCATTATAATATAATATTCTGAGATCAGAAGCTGCATAGAGGTTTTTTCTTCCATAAATTATAATTCTGCCCTTTCGAAATTAAAGTACTATTATTATTATTTTTATTTAGTTTTGTCTTATAATTTTGATTAATTTGTTTGGATTCATTTAAACTCCAAAAATTATGAATCTAGTTGCGATTTGAACCTTATGACTTGTACTTTTAGATTACGTTCAGTTTTAATTTCTATTCTCTTAGAAATTATAATTTCATCCCTTCATTTTGCCTTAATCGGTATTTTAGTATTCTTGTCATATCTTTTTCATTTCTTGTAGGATTGACCTCAAACTTTCGGGGTAAGCTCTTTATATTATTATGAGTCTAGAGAGTTCAACTTTTCATGAAATTTTATTTTGAAAACAGTAATTTTCTGTAAATTACAGTTTTAGCCTCAAATTCTTAAAATTTTTATTTTTGCCCCGACTTTCTATTTTAATAAATTTCGATTTAGGTGAAATTTTATATAGAACTTATTTTTGATATATTAAGACTTTCTTTCAGGAGATAAGACCAGAATTATGGATTTTAACAAATTTACCCCAAAATTTATCTTAATTAAATTATTTTAGTTATCCTTCGAATTTAGGTTCGAATTATCAAATCTTCCGGTGACTAATTATCCTCTTACCATAGTCTAGTATATACTTATATTTGGAATTTTAAACCCCAAAGGTCAGATTTGTCATATTCAACCAAAATTTCCATCAATGAATTAATTTGCACATATAATGAAAATATGACAAACTAAAATTCAACAAATATCAAGACCATTACATGCATGGTAATGCATGTCAATAAAGTATAGATAACTAAAGTTTTAATACTGGCATGCACCATATATATTTAACTTGTATAAATTTTGAATAAGAGAAAAGAAAGAAAACAATTTTACCCACCTTAGTTCTTGGAGTTGTGTAGGAAATTAGGTATTAGGCTAGTCGAATCAACCCTCCCTTGATCTCTCCTATTTTCGGCCAACATAAACACCATGAGAGTTCATGATAGGACATGGTTTATATTTTTGTATGTATTTATATGTTAATATATAAAATGATGAACTTACCTTCTTGAGTTTGGGCCTTTCTTCTTCTTCTCTTCTTCTTTCTTTCCCTTCTTTTTTTTTTTCTCTTCCTCTCTCTCTCTCTCTCTCTCTCTCTCTCTCTCTCTCTAATTTTAAGATTTTTTTTGCTTTCTATTGCATGTGAAATGAGGTGGTAGTGGTGTATTTTTCTAAGTGTTAATAAGGTGGTCAAGGCATGGGAAAATGAGCACAAGTCACAAGATGATGTCTTACATGAGGAGGACATGAAGACTCTAGATGTCATCCTCCTCCCCACTTGGCCGCCCATTTTGTGTGTATGTGTGTGTTGTATATATTTTTTTTTGTATTTTAAGTGTGTAGAATGTTAATATAATTAGTTGGGTTTTTATTTTATTGTAAATGGATTAAGTAATTGGGTTGGGCTTTCAATCATAATTCCAAGACTTAAGAATTTTATTAGGTTGGGTTTGAGTCCATTAGTGAGTTTATATTAGTAAATGTTGGTACACATAGTCCATTAGGTGAATCAATATTCTACTTTAACTTTCAATTAATTTATTATTTACGAAACAATTAAGTAAAATAAAATGAAACTAGATGTAGATTATATTATAACATAACACATGTTATTAAAATACATCATGATAAAATAAACCGTACACATAGTGAGCTATTGAATTTAGGGGGTTCTACAGAGTGTTTGTAATATCCGATGGAAATTCTTACCTACTTATGTATTATTCGGATAATTCAAATACCGTTGTGGTCTTGTTGCATTTGTTTAGTGTTTATTGATGTTGGAATATATCATAATAGACTTGAATATAACTATCATTCGCATTGTGATTGATTTCTAGACGTTGTGTAGATAGGTACATTTTTGGGTTGGTAATTATGTGTTTAACGTACGCTAAGACTTCAGCCTAACGTACGCTATCTTGTTGGCTGTATGTACGTAAGGAAGTGCTGTTTACGTACATAATGCTTGTAGTCTTATCCGATCTCAACTTTCGGTGCGTGGGGTCGGGCGTGATTCGGATATCTGACCTTTTTTGAGGTAGCCTAGTTGACCTACATTACGTACGTAATTCTCCAAGCCATAACGTACGTAATGATGTTCGTGTTTTCAGTCAGTAGCCTCTGGTAGTCAATTACGTACGTGTAACACCCCCAGAGCCATCCAGGAATATTACAGCGCCGTGGGCCCCGAGATGGGACCCACAAGGCTGAAAGAAAGATTTACAAATATTTACAAACGCCTAAGAGGCTACGACGGTACTATCTTTTAAAAACATTCGAAGACTAATAAAATCCATTTATCAAAACCGTCGTAAAAATCTCATTTCAAACCACAAGGCCCGAAATGCCAAAACTCAATAGTTTAAAAACATGCGTTAAGCTATCGCTTACATGTACCAACAAAATAGGTTAGAAAATGATTGCCAAAGTAACCTAAGTTACCAGATACCAAAAGGCCATTTAAAAATACTCATGCAGCGGAAAAAGACAAACAATTAAACCATTCTAGCAGCGGAATACATGAACTGATCAGGAAACTCAATACACAAATACATGCCCTAGCCAGTATCCTCCGGGAAGCTCATCTCTCCACGACCGCTACAAGCTTGATATTCCAAGAACCTAAAAAGAAAGCCCACGACGGGGTCAGACATAATATCCAACAATGATAACCATCACATCACGTCAATAATTATATACCAATAAGATACTAAGTAAGAATACTACCAATGTAATCTTACCGCCATAACTTTACGAAAATCCACCATTCGTATCCTTAACAATACAATAAGCTAATACCGAAATATCTGTACTATATCTCAACAATGCCCAAGGTTCTCAAAACATTATCATAAATCACTGTTACGAAATTCACTAACTCTGTCCAACCCAATCCATCGGGTAACATCATCACATCTCAACACGATAATCGATTGTCCATCAAAGACAAATACTAAAGGAAATATGGAACATACCTCAAGATATGAAATGCCATGATGAAATAACTTCAGTTAACATACGGACACGGTCCTAACACAAAACCTACAAATGCATACTCATATGACAACGTCATATGCTCACATCAATAACAACAATGTATACTTATGGCAAACCCATAATATACATATGCACAACAACAACACATGGGTAATCCGATGATCCACCGTTCACTTCCTAGATCCCAAGATGATCCCGTCAGATCAACACGAGGTGGATAAACCCGTCCAATGATCCAGCGCACGCTAGCATAGATCCCTAGATGATCCCGTCAGATCAGCACGAGGTGGACATACGACAACAATGCACAAATGCATATTAGCAACAATACACAAATGCATGACATCAACAATATACGAATGTATCACAACATGATCGACACGAAATGACAAAAATGATTAGAGTACTTGCTCCGAGTGCTTCAAGAGCGATCTCAATGTCTAAACCATCACCATCCATTATCCTCAATACTCGACGGTCCAAAATATCACGGATGGTAGAGAACTCATATCCCTGTCTTTATCACAATGTATCCTCGATACCCAAGTATACCAATAACAAATGTAAATCATATACATTATGATTTAATTCTCAAAAATCAGAAAACCACATATAATCCAAATCTCCAGAGTTTACAATTATAATCATCGCTATACGAATTATAAACGAATGAAACTGAAACCATTCAATAAATATTATAAACTGAGCAAGTAATATACTTGCCTCGATTCAGATGAAGTCATTACCAATTCCTTTCCGTCGTCTACGAACTCCTCAACCCCGACCAAAGCAATCTACGAATATTCTCGAATACGACCGCAAAGCATGGTTCTAATCACCGATCAATAATCTCAACCTATTACAATAATCGATAAACAACAAGTTCGATAACAATCAACAATCGATATAACCAATTCACAAACCCAACGGCTCAACAATATCTCGATTAACCACTAGTTCGAACAATCCAACTCAATCCATTACGAACTCACAACCGTAATACAATTATGTACACTGTCTGTTGACATAGCGCACGTTAACCACTTAACGTAGCGTGCGCTAAGTCGCTTCCGTTAGCGTGCGCTAGCCAGTAACACTAGCATGCGCTAATGACATGCAGTTGCATGCATTTCAGGTACCGATCAACATATGGCGATTGTGAATATGAGTGTAAAGGAAATCATACTCCAAGATCAATCACAATCTTTCCAGATTCAATTTCGTTATCATACTCACATGATATATACCATTAATAAATCATCAATCAACATGACTTATTCCTAGATATGAACATTTCATCTTCGTATCTAAAACACCGATAATTCAACATACAATCGTCTTGCTATGGTATATTCATCAATAAGTTCTTTAAGAACACCAAGTGATTCGAAACCATGTTCATAGTCATTAAACCAACATAATCTAACATCCTTTAACATGTAAATAATCATCCGATTCATAATCCAAGTCATATACATCCATTAAACCTCATATAACCTCATCACATAATAATCCAACATACTCCCTCCCAGGTAATCATCCTTTAAAACGAAACACTAACAAAGGGACACGAAAATTACCTTGTAGACGAACCATGAAGAAGAACAATCGAACTCCATTCCAAGAATCATCAATAATCTTTCAAAACAAGGGTTTAATCCATGCTATCCATCTTATTATTGTTAAGAATGATCATCTCTTAGTGTTTGGAACCTCAAACTTTTCTCGAAGAACTCTCTCTATCGAAATAAGTGAAGGAATGGCCGAGTGGACATAATTCACATCTGCAATCATATATATATACTGACTGTTATTAGCGTGCGCTACCTTCACAAAATAGCGTGCGCTGTCGCAGTCCAGAGGCTACTGCCTTGCTTCGTACAATGACTTACGTACGCAATGCCCATGCAATAGCATACGTAAATGCCTCTATTTAGCATACGCAAGTGTCCGACCATAGCGTGCGCTACTCATAGTTGACTCATTTATCTGTATGTTCCGAAGACGGGTCCACACACCGAAAGCATCTGACAAGGATAAGATTCCCTTTTACCGATCTACAATTAGCGTGCGTTAAGCCTCATGCTTAATATGTGCCAATCCTTCGTAGCAAACATCCGTTGACCTTATCGGAACATGTGCCGAAAGTAGCCAGGTCCACATGTAGATTCCCTCTGATCTGTTCGACACTAGCGTGCGCTAACCTTGAACGATAGCGTGCGCTATGCTTCAATATTAGCATGCGCTAATAAGGCTATACTTAGCCATTTTCAGCTATCATTGTCCAACGTCTCAACATACAAAATACGAACATACGACATACTGGATACATATACTCAACACAATATATCCTCAAATACAATTGTCGACCAATTACGACCATTATACCAATACTGACATCTCAGTCCTTTATTTATTCCATCCATACCGTACAGATTCCACGCTCTACAACATAACTTGGATAAAATAATATTAAACAACAGTAGAAGAAATTCCGGATATTGCATACTACACCACTTAAAATTAGTTTCGTCCTCGAAACTTGCAATCTGTCATAGAAAAACCAACAAACCGTTCAACCAAAATATTCCGAAACCATCACAACAATGATCAATCATCATCATTAACGAATAACCAAAACAATACACTTACATATGCGCCAAGTCGACGATCTCCTGAGATACTAGCAAGTGACTTCATAAAGCTCAACACGCTTACAATCATAATTCCGTGTGTCTCAACAAAATATATCATCTTCGGATGAAATAATCTATCCGTGTGAAATCCTATCTGCCTGATCGCACAATCAAGTTCCAATTCTGATACAATCAATAATGCACGATACATCTACGAAACAACTGCCCAATACAACAACACAAATCCTGAAGCATCGACACAAAGTTCGAACGCTCATACGAACATTAACAATGATCAACCAAAAAATTAACCGAGAATATCATCAACGTGATAAACTCCAATTTGACCAGCCAGAGGTCAAAACATAATCGAGAATATCATCAACATGATAAACTTCAATATGACCAGCCAGAGGTCAAAACACAATCGAGAATATCATCAACATGATAAACTTCAATACTACCGATGAAGGATCAACAAGAACCGATCATACCATCGCATGGTAAGTTCCAACACGATCAATACAGAACCACAGAAACCGATATACGAAAGAACAAAATTCTCAAAACGTTAAACAATTCACATACATTGGATCTCAACGAAACACAACCGACTAGTGAACATACCCCTAGGCATACGAATAACCAATCGCAAATCGGCAAACATACCAAATCATTCATGGAGTGGGAATGACCAATCAATATCCAAAACAATCATCCTCGGGTCACCACCCTCAATTCTACACTTACTAAGGAATCATTCAAAAATCACTATGGTAAAATCGTACTACTACTATTCCAATGGAATCACATAGCACATATGTCCCGGTTTCACAAAAACCAAAGTTCCAAAATCATATTCTGTACCCGAATCTACAACACGCAGCATATTTCTCTTGTCTAATCAATCAACCGATCATATCTGGATAACCAAACTACCATACCAAAGTTCGAATCTCTTTTCATCGTACCATACTGATGTATTATCCAGTTTGTGAGCCACATTCATAAGTTCACCATGATATGCACTATGCACTAAATACGTATGTATATCTATCACGTTTTCAAAACCAGTTCCAAATCATATAATCTTGTCAAGAAGACAAATTTCCGAAGGTTCTTTCAAGAGTTTCAAAACTCTAAAACATAAATTTTAGTAAGACCACAAATTCAATTTTCAAAAAATTAAACTGGCTCGCTAATGCCAAGTATTCGATAACAGTTTCCTTCGAATCCACATGATTTTGAAGTTTTAAAATGAAAACTATGCAAATGATTGACCAAATCCATACTCCTGTATACTAGTTCGGCTTGTCATCAAATCCACTGAAATTCCATTGGAAAACCACACGATAGAGTTCCAAAATCTCAATATATAGACTCCGATAAAAACTCCTTTTCCACATATGACTCGCAACGTCGACCATTAACCCATCCTGAATCGCCTCAACTCTGCTATGACAAAACATTGAAACAAATCAACACAGCAAAAGACTTCCCGAGAAGTTTCATTTGAAGATGTAAACCAAAACTCCGAAAGGCAGAAACGAAATAGATAAACGATTGGTAAAGTGTTTTACAAATCTCGGGAGTTTTAGGAAATAGAAAAGCCTTTTGAAACATTAGGGTCTTAGCCTGTATCTCGTTCCGCATTACAAGAAGTTTAAAAAGTAGAAAACACTTTTGGACCCCAAGTCCTGAGTTATAAAACTATTTCAAAATTGATTGGGTCTCGTCCCAAAATCATTTTCCGTAAAACATTCATTTTGGAAAGTATCATTTTCAAATGCTCAAAAACAGTTTCATATATATCAAAATGAACTAGCATGACTACCTGTTCTTCTCAACAATCCACAGTCCTCCTCCCGAATACATAACTCCATTTCCAAAATTTAACCGACATCTTGATTTCCAAAATCACAACTTCTCAAGATCATCAATCTTGTCCAAACTCTGTCACCTTATACTGTAATGCATAATATCTTTCTGAATCTCATAACATATCAACTTAGAACGGCAATAAATCTCAATGCAATTCAAGAATCCAAATACTTACAGATCGTAAAGTCGACGATTCCCCATGATACTGGCACATGTCTCAACTCTAGAAAATACTCGACACAGATATTTACAAAACACACATTTTGCAAACTCAGTTCAACACGAGAACACAACACATCTCTATCCGAAGAAACACGTTAACACCATTTGGAAAAGTTTACAACGACCCCAGTACCACATTGGTAAATCACATAACACACAAGCCCAAGTGAACAACAAAAATCTAGGGCTCTAGTATTAGTCAATTGATAACTCGAATGATGCGACAACACACGACCCAAATCGACCCGACTGCCTAGGTTTTCACAACCTAAGCCCCGATACCATATTCTGTAACACCCCAGAGCCATCCAGGAATATTACAGTGTTGTGGACCTCAAGACGGAACCGCAAGGGTGCAAGAAATATTTACAAACGCCTACGAGGCTAACGACGGTACTATCTTTTAATAACATTCAAAGACTAATAAAATCCGTTTATCAAAACCGTCGTAAAAATCTCATTTGAAACTCAATACACAAATACATGCCCTAGACAGTATCCTCCGGGAAGCCCATCTCTCCACGACCGCTACAAGCTTGATATTTCAAGAACCTAAAAAGAAAGACCACGACGGGGTCAGCCATAATATCCAACAATGATAACCATCACATCACGTCAATAATTACGTACCGATGAGATATTAAGTAAGAATACTACCAATGTAATCTTACCGCCATAACTTTACGAAAATCCACGATTCGTATCCTTAATAATACAATAAGCTAATACCGAAATATCTGTACTATATCTCAACAATGCCCAAGGTTCTCAAAACATTATCATAACTCACTGTTATGAAATTCACTAACTCTGTCTGACCCAATCCATCGGGTAACATCATCACATCTCCACACGATAATCGATTGTCCATCAAAGACAAATACCAAAGGAAATACAGAACATACCTCAAGATATGAAATGCCACGATGAAATCACGTCAGTCAACATACGGACAAGGTCCTAACACAAGACCTACAAATGCATACTCATATGACAACGTCATATGCTCACATCAATAACAACAATGTATACTTATGGCAAACCCATAATATACATATGCACAACAACAACACATGGGTAATCTGATGATCCAGCGTTCACTTTCTAGAACCCAAGATGATCCCGTAAGATTAACAAGAGGTGGATAAACCCGTCCAATGATCCAGCGCACGCTGGCATAGATCCCAAGATGATCCCGTCAGATCAACACGAGGTGTACGTACGACAACAATGCACAAATGCATATTAACAACAATACACAAATGCATGACAACAACATTATACGAATGTATCACAACATGATCGACACGAAATGACAAAAATGATTAGAGTACTTGCCCCGAGTGCTTCAAGAGCGATCTCAATGTCTAAACCATCACCAACCATTATCCTCAATACTCGACGGTCCAAAATATCACGGACGGTAGAGAACTCATATCCCCATCTTTATCACAATGTATCCTCAATAACCAAGTATACCAATAATAAATGTAAATCATATACATTATGATTTAATTCTCAAAAATCGGAATACCACATATAATCCAAATCTCCAGAGTTTACAATTATAATCATCGCTATACGAATTATAAACGGATGAAACTGAAACCATTCATTAAATATTATAAATTGAGCAAGTAATATACTTGCCTCGATTCCGATGAAGCCGTTACCAATTCCCTGCCGTCGTCTACGAACTCCTCAGCCCGACCAAAGCAATCTACGAACATTCTAGAATACGACCGCAAGCATGGTTCTAATCACCGATCAATAATCTCAACCTATTACAATAATCGATAAACAACAAGTTCGATAACAATCAAAAATCGATATAACCAATTCACAAACCCAACAGATCAACAATATCTCGATTAACCACTAGTCCGAACAATCCAACTCAATCCATTACGAACTCACAATCGTAATACAATTATGTACACTGTCTGTTGACATAGCGCACGTTAACCACTTAACGTAGCGTGCGCTAAGTCGCTTCCGTTAGCCTACGCTAACTAGTAACACTAGTGTGCGTTAATGACATGCAGTTGCATGCATTTCAGGTACCGATCAACATATGGCGATTACGAATACGAGTGTAAAGGAAATCATACTCCAAGATCAATCACAATCTTTCCAGATTCAATCTCGTTATCATACTCACATGATATATACCATTAATAAATCATCAATCAACATGACTTAATCCTAGATATGAACATTTCATCTTCGTATATAAAACACCGATAATTCAACATACGATCGTCTTGCTATGGTATATTCATCCATAAATTCTTCAAGAACACCAAGTGATTCGAAACCATGTTCATAATCATTAAAGCACCATAATCTAACATCCTTTAACATGTAAATAATAATCCGATTCATAATCCAAGTCATATACATCCATTAAACCTCATATAACCTCATCACATAATAATCCAACATACTCCCTCTCAGGTAATCATCCTTTAAAACGAAACACTAACAAAGGGACACGAAATTACCTTGTAGACGAACCATGAAGAAGAACAATCGAACTCCATTCCAAGAATCATCAATAATCTTCAAGAACAAGGCTTTAATCCATGTTATCCATCTTATTATTGTTAAGAATGATCATCTCTAAGTGTTTGGAACCACAAACTTCTCTCGAAGAACTCTCTCTATCAAAATAAGGGAAGGAATGGCCGAGTGGACATAATTCACATCTGCAATCATATATATACTGACTGTTATTAGCGTGTGCTACCTTCACAAAATAGCGTGCGCTATCGCAGTCCAGAGGCTACTGCCTTGCTTTGTATAATGACTTACGTACGAAATGCCCATGCAATAGCGTATGTAAATGCCTCTATTTAGCATACGCAAGTGTCCGAGCATAGCGTGCGCTACTCATAGTTGACTCGTTTGTCTGTATGTTCCGAAGGCGGGTCCACACGCCGAAAGCATCTGACAAGGATAAGATTCCCTTTGACCGATCTACAATTATCGTACGTTAAGCCTCATGATTAGTAAGCGCTAATCCTTCATAGAAAACATCTGTTGACCTTATCGGAACATTCGCCGAAAGTAGCCAGGTCCACACGTAGATTCCCTCTGATCTGTTCTGCACTAGCGTGCGCTAACTTTCACTTTTAGCGTGCGCTAAACTTGAATGGTAGCGTGCGCTATGCTTCAATATTAGCGTGCGCTAATAAGGATATACTTAGCCATTTTCAGCTATCCTTGTCCAATGTCTCAACATACGGAATATGAACATACGGCATATTGGATACGTATACTCAACACATTATATCCTCAAATACAATTGTCGACCAATTACGACCATTATACCAATAGTGACAGCTCAGTCCTTCATTTATTTCATCCATACCATACAGATTCCACACTGTACAACATAACTTGGATAAAATAATATTAAACAACAGTAGAAGAAATTCCGGATATTACATACTACACCACTTAAAATAAGTTTCATCCTCGAAACTTGCAATCCGTCATAGAAAAACCAGCAAACCGTTCAACCAAAATATTCCGAAACCATCACAACAACGATCAATCATCATCATTAACGAATAACGAAAACAGTACACTTACATATGCGCCAAGTCGACGATCTCCTGAGATACTAGCAAGTGACTTCATAAAGCCTCAGCACGCTTACAATCACAATTCCGTGTGTCTCAACAAAATATATCATCTTCGGATGAAATAATCTATCCGTGTGAAATCCTGTCTGCCTGATCGCACAATCAAGTCCCAATTCTAATACAATCAATAATGCACAATACATCTGCGAAACAACTGCCCAATACATCGACACAAAATTCGAACGCTCATACGATCATTAACAATGATCAACCAACAAATTAACCGAGAATATCATCAACATGATAAACTCCAACATGACCAGCCAGAGGTCAAATCACAATCGAGAATATCAGCAACATGATAAACTTCAATATGACCAGCCACAGGTCAAAACACAATCGATAATATCATCAACATGATAACTTTCAATACTACCGATGAAGGATCAACAAGAACAGAGAATACCATCGCATGGTAAGTTCCAACACGATCAATACAAAACCACAGAAACCGATATACGAAAGAACAAAATTCTCAAAATGTTAAACAAATCACATACATTGGATCTCAACGAAACACAACCGACTAGTGAACATACCCCTCGGCATACGAATAACCAATCCCAAATCGGCGAACATACCAAATCATTCATTGAGTGGGAATGACCAATCAATATCCAAAACAATCATCCTGGGGTCACCACCCTCAATTCTACACTTACTAAGGAATCATTCAAAAATCACTATGGTAAAATCGTACTACTACCATTCCAATGGAGTCACATAGCACATATGTCCCGGTTTCACAAAAACCAAAGTTCCAAAATCATATTCTGTACCCGAATCTACAACACGCAACATATTTCTCTTGTCTGATCAATCAACCGATCATATCTGGATAACCAAACTACCATACTAAAGTTCGAATCTCTTTTCATCGTACCATACTGATGTATTATCCAGTTTGTGATCCACATTCATAAGTTCACCATGATATGCACTATGCACTAAATGCGTATGTATATCCATCACGTTTTCAAAACCAGTTCAAAATCATATAATCTTGTCAAGAAGACAAATTTTCGAAGGTTCTTTTAAGAGTTTCAAAACTCTAAAACATAAATTTTAGTAAGACCACAAAATCAATTTTCGAAAAATCCGGGTGTGCGATCTCAATGTTTGGTAGTAACCAAACTACCATACTAAAGTCCGATCTCAATGTCTAAAACATCACCAACCATTATCCTCAATAGTCGACGGTCCAAAATATCATGGATTGTTGAGAACTCATATCCCTGTCTTTATCACAATGTATCCTCGATACCCAAGTATACCAATAACAAATGTAAATCATATACATTATGATTTAATTCTCAACAATCGAAAAACCACATATAATCCAAATCTCAAGAGTTTACAATTATAATCATCGTTATATGAATTATAAACGAATGAAACTGAAACCATTCATTAAATATTATAAACAGACCAAGTAATATACTTGCCTCGATTCCGACGAAGCCGTTACCAATTCCTTGCCGTCGTTTACGAACTCCTCAGCCCTGACCAAAGCAATCTACGAACATTCTCGAATACGAACGCAAAGCATGGTTCTAATCACCGATCAATAATCTCAACCTATTATAATAATCGATAAATAACAAGTTCGATAACAATCAACAATCGATATAACCAATTCACAAACCCAACAGCACAACAATATCTCGATTAACCACGAAGATTCCCCCTGATCTGTTCTGCACTAGCGTGCGCTAACTTTCACTTTTAGTGTGCGCTAAACTTGAACGATAGCCTGCGCTAATAAGGCTATACATAGCCATTTTCAGCTATCCTTGTCCAATGTCTCAACGTACAGAATACGAACATACGGCATACTGGATACGTATACTCAACACATTATATCCTCAAATACAATTGTCGACCAATTACGACCATTATACCAATACTGACATCTCAGTCCTTCATTTATTTCATCCATACCGTACAGATTCCACGCTGTACAACATAACTTGGATAAAATAATATTAAATAACAGTAGAAGAAATTTCGGATATTACATACTACACCACTTAAAATAAGTTTCATCCTCGAAACTTGCAATCCGTCATAGAAAAACCGACAAACCGTTCAACCAAAATATTCCGAAACCATCACAACAACGATCAATCATCATCATTAACGAATAACCAAAACAGTACACTTACATATGCGCCAAGTCGAAGATCTCCTGAGATACTAGCAAGTGACTTCATAAAGCCTCAACACACTTACAATCACAATTCCGTGTGTCTCAACAAAATATATCATCTTCGGATGAAATAATCTATCCGTATGAAATCCTATCTGCCTGATCGCACAATCAAGTCCCAATTCTGATACAATCAATAATGCACGATACATCTGCGAAACAACTGCCCAATACAACGACACAAATCCCGAAGCATCGACACAAAATTCGAACGCTCATACGATCATTAACAATGATCAACCAACAAATTAACCGAGACTATCATCAACATGATAAACTCCAATATGACCAGCCAGAGGTCAAAACACCATCGAGAATATCATCAACATGATAAACTTCAATATGACCAGCTAGAGGTCAAAACACAATCGAGAATATCATCAACATGATAACCTTCAATACTACCGATGAAGGATCAACAAGAGCCGAGAATACCATCGCATGGTAAGTTCCAACATGATCAATACAGAACCACAGAAACCGATATACGAAAGAACAAAATTCTCAAAACGTTAAACAAATCACATACATTGGATCTCAAGGAAACACAACCGACTAGTGAACATACCCCTCAGCATACGAATAACCAATCGCAAATCGGCGAACATACCAAATCATTCATGGAGTGGGAATGACCAATCAATATCCAAAACAATCATCCTGGGGTCACCACCCTCAATTCTACACTTACTAAGGAATCATTCAAAAATCACTATGGTAAAATCGTACTACTACCATTCCAATGGAGTCACATAGCACATATGTCCCGGTTTCACAAAAACCAAAGTTCCAAAATCATATTCTGTACCTGAATCTACAACACGCAGCATATTTCTCTTGTCTGATCAATCAACCGATCATATCTGGATAACCAAACTACCATACTAAAGTTCGAATCTCTTTTGATCGTACCATACTGATGTATTATCCAGTTTGTGAGCCACATTCATAAGTTCACCATGATATGCACTATGCACTAAATGCGTATGTATATCCATCACGTTTTCAAAACCAGTTCAAAATCATATAATCTTGTCAAGAAGACAAATTTTCGAAGGTTCTTTTAAGAGTTTCAAAACTCTAAAACATAAATTTTAGTAAGACCACAAAATCAATTTTCGAAAAATTAAACTGGCTCGCTAATGCCAAGTATTCGATAACAGTTTCCTTCGAATCCACATGATTTCGAAGTTTTAAAATGAAAACTATGCAAATGATTGACCACATCCATACTCCTGTATACCAGTTCGGCTTGTCACCAAATCCACTGACATTCCATCGGAAAACCACACGATAGAGTTCCAAAATCTCAATATATAGACTCCAATAAAAACTCCTTTTCCACAAATGACTCGCAACGTCGACCATTAACCCATCCTGAATCGCCTCAACTCTGCTATGACAAAACATTGAAACAAATCAACACAGCGAAAGACTTCCCGAGAAGTTTCATTTGAAGATGTAAACCAAAACTCCGAAAGGCAGAAACGAAATAGATAAATGATTGGTAAAGTGTTTTACAAATCTCGGGAGTTTTAGGAAATAGAAAAGCCTTTTGAAACATTAGGGTCTCAGCCCGTATCTCGTTCCGCATTACAAGAAGTTTAAAAAGTAGAAAACACTTTTGGACCCCAAGTCCTGAGTTATAAAACTATTTCAAAATTGATTGGGTCTCGTCCCAAAATCATTTTCCGTAAAACATTCGTTTTGGAAACTATCATTTTCAAATGCTCAAAAACAGTTTCATATATATCAAAATGAACTAGCATGACTACCTGTTCTTCTCAACAATCCATAGTCCTCCTCCCGAATACATAACTCCGTTTCCAAAATTTAACCGACATCTTGATTTCCAAAATCATAACTTCTCAAGATCATCAATCTTGTCCAAACTCTGTCACCTTATATTGTAATGCATAATATCTTTCTGAATCTCATAACATATCAACTTAGAACGGCAATAAATCTCAATGCAATTCAAGAATCTAAATACTTACATATCGTAAAGTCGACGATTCCCCATGATACTGGCACATGTCTCAACTCTAGAAAATACTCGACACAGATATTTACAAAACACACATTTTGCAAACTCATTTCAACTCGAGAACACAACACATCTCTATCCGAAGAAACACGTTAACACCATTTGGAAAAGTTTACAACGACCCCAGTACCACATTGGTAAATCACATAACACACAAGCCCAAGTGAACAACAAAAATCTAGGGCTCTAGTATTAGTCAATCGATAACTCGAATGATGCGACAACACACGACCCAACTCGAACTGACTGCATAGGTTTTCACAACCTAAGCTCCGATACCATATTCTGTAACACCCCCAGAGCCATCCAGGAATATTACAGCGCCGTGGGCCTCAAGACGGAACCCACAAGGCTGAATGAAAGATTTACAAACATTTACAAATGCCTAAGAGGCTAACGATGGTACTATCTTTTAAAAACATTCGGAGACTAATAAAATCCGTTTATCCAAACCATCGTAAAAATCTTATTTGAAACTCAATACACAAATACATGCCCTAGCCAGTATCATCCGGGAAGCTCATGTCTCCACGACCGCAACAAGCTTGATATTCCAAGAACCTAAAAAGAAAGCCCACGACGGGGTCAGCCATAATATCTAACAATGATAACTATCACATCACGTCATTAATTACATACCGATTAGATACTAAGTAAGAATACTACCAATGTAATCTTACCGCCATAACTTTACGAAAATCCACGATTCGTATCCTTAACAATACAATAAGCTAATACCAAAATATCTGTACTATATCTCAATAATGCCCAAGGTTCTCAAAACATTATCATAACTCACTCTTACGAAATTTACTAACTCTGTCCGACCCAATCCATCGGGTAACATCATCACATCTCAACACGATAATCGGTTGTCCATCAAAGACAAATACCAAAGGAAATACGGAACATACCTCAAGATATGAAATCCCACGATGAAATCACGTCAGTCAACATACGGACACGGTCCTAACACAAGACCTACAAATGCATACTCATATGAAAACGTCATATGCTCACATCAATAACAACAATATATACTTATGGCAAACCCATAATATACATATGCACAACAACAACACATGGGTAATCCGATGATCCAACGTTCACTTCCTAGATCCAAAGATGATCCCGTCAGATCAACACGAGGTGGATAAACCCGTCCAATGATCCAGCGCACGCTGGCATATATCCCAAGATGATCCCGTCAGATCAACACAAGGTGTACATACGACAATAATGAACAAATGCATATTAACAACAATACACAAATGCATTACAACAACAATATACGAGTGTATCACAACATGATCGACACGAAATGACAAAAATGATTAGAGTACTTGCCCCGAGTGCTTCAAGAGTGATCTCAATGTCTAAACCATCACCAACCATTGACTGTCCAAAATATCACGGACGGTAGAGAACTCATATCCCCGTCTTTATCACAATGTATCCTCGATACCCACGTATACCAATAACAAATGTAAATCATATACATAATGATTTAATTCTCAAAAATCGGAAAACCACATATAATCCAAATCTCCAGAGTTTACAATTATAATCATCGCTATACGAATTATAAACGAATGAACCTGAAACCATTCATTAAATATTATAAACTGAGCAAGTTATATACTTGCCTCGATTCCGATGAAGCCGTTCCAATTCCTTGCCGTCGTCTATGAACTCCTCAGCCCCGACCAATAATCGATATAACCAATTCAAAAACCCAACAGCTCAACAATATCTCGATTAACTACTAGTCCGAACAATCCAACTCAATCCATTACGAACTCACAACCGTAATACAATTATGTACACTGTCTGTTGACATAGCGCACGTTAACCACTTAATGTAGCGTGTGCTAAGTCGCTTCCGTTAGCCTGCGCTATCCAGTAACACTAGCGTGCGCTAATGACATGCAGTTGCATGCATTTCAGGTACCGATCAACATATGGCGATTACGAATACGAGTGTAAAGGAAATCATACTCCAAGATCAATCACAATCTTTCCAGATTCAATCTCGTTATCATACTCACATGATATATACCATTAATAAATCATCTATCAACATGACTTAATCCTAGATATGAACATTTCAGCTTCATATCTAAAACACCGATAATTCAACATACGATCGTCTTGCTATGGTATATTCATCAATAAGTTCTTCAAGAACACCAAGTGATTCGAAACCATGTTCATAATCATTAAAGCACCATAATCTGACATCCTTTAAACTGTAAATAATAATCCGATTCATAATCCAACTCATATACATCCATTAAACCTCATATAACCTCATCACATGATAATCCAACATACTCCCTCCTAGGTAATCATCCTTTAAAACGAAACACTAAAAAAGGGACACGAAAATTACCTTGTAGACGAACCATGAAGAAGAACAATCAAAGTCCATTCCATGAATCATCAACAATCTTCAAGAACAAGGCTTTAATCCATGCTATCCATCTTATTATTGTTAAGAATGATCATCTCTCAGTGTTTGGAACCTCAAACTTCTCTCGAAGAACTCTCTCTATCGAAATTAGGGAAGGAATGGCCGAGTGGACATAATTCACATCTGCAATCATATATATACTGACTGTTATTAGCGTGCACTACCTTCACAAAATAGCGTGCGCTATCGCAGTCCAGAGGCTACTGCCTTGCTTCGTACAATCACTTACGTACGCAATGCCCATGCAATAGCGTACGTAAATGCCTCTATTTAGCATACACAAGTGTCCGAACATAGCGTGCGCTACTCATAGTTGACTCGTTTGTCTGTATGTTCTGAAGACGGGTCCACACACCGAAAGCATCTGACAAGGATAAGATTCCCTTTGACCGATCTACAATTAGCGTGCGTTAAGCCTCATGCTTAGTAAGCGCTAAGCCTTCGTAGCAAACATACGTTGACCTTATCGGAACATTCACCGAAAGTAGCCGGGTCCACTCGTAGATTCCCTCTAATCTGTTC
Organism: Orobanche coerulescens; assembly: GCA_033398695.1. Taxonomy (NCBI): domain Eukaryota; kingdom Viridiplantae; phylum Streptophyta; class Magnoliopsida; order Lamiales; family Orobanchaceae; genus Orobanche; species Orobanche coerulescens. The sequence continues at coordinate 165,325,681 of CM065807.1, read as the reverse complement.
TGCACTAGCGTGCGCTAATTTTCGCTTTTAGCGTGTGCTAATCTTGCACGATAGCGTGCGCTATGCTTAAATATTTGCGTGCGCTAATAACGCTATACTTAGCCATTTTCAGCTATCCTTGTCCAATATCTAAATATACAAAATACGAACATACGGCATACTGGATATATATACTCAACACATTATATCCTCAAATGCAATTGTTAACCAAATACGACCATTATACCAATACTTACATCTCAGTCCTTCATTTATTTCATCAATACTGTACAGATTCCATGCTATACAACATAACTCGGATAAAATAATATTAAACAACAGTAGAAGAAATTCCGGATATTACATACTACACCACTTAAAATAAGTTTCATCCTCGAAACTTGCAATCCGTCATAAAAAAACCAACAAACCGTTCAACCAAAATATTCCGAAACCATGACAACAACGATAAATCATCATCATTAACGAATAACCAAATCATTACTCTTACATATGCGCCAAGTCGACGATCTCCCGAGATACTAGCAAGTGACTTCATAAAGCCTCAACACGCTTAGAATCACAATTCCGTGTGTCTCAACAAAATATATCATCTTCGGATGAAATAATCTATCCGTGTGAAATCATGTCTGCCTGATCGCACAATCAAGTCCCAATTTTGATACAATCAATAATGCACGATACATATGCGAAACAACTGCCCAATACAACGACACAAATCCCGAAGCATCGACACAAAATTTGAATGCTCATACGATCATTAACAATGATCAACCAACAAATTAACTGTAACACCCCCAAGTTATTCAGGGAATATTACAGCGCCGTAAGCCCCGCCGTGGGACCCACAAGGCTAAACATACGCGGAACTATAAATTTTGACCGAGGAGGTCTACATACAATGGAATTAAGAACAACACAAAGGTATTCAAAACATAACCAATGTATTCACAACATCACAACTCGAATCAATACTTCGGCAAACACAGGCAGGAACATCAAGGAAAAGGGAAAACAATACTCGAGTATTCAATAGCCAATCCAGTACAACAATACTAAATGGGAAACTCCAAACATAACTGGGAGAAAGACACAGTATCACACTTGCCCACCATCTTCGTGCCGACCCGATACTTGCCCATCAGCTCTCCTGGAACCTGAAATACATAAAACGTATTTCCCCCATAAAGGGGTTAGCCGTCGAATAGCTAGTGCAAGTATATCAAGTATGAAACACAATACTTCTCAACAATAAAGTAAGGGTAATCGTCAATTCATCAATTTAAGACTAGTATTCCAGAATAACTAAAATCTCATAACACGTATGTGAATGCCGTAGAAACGGTTCGTTCACCTCATACGCCGTTACGTATGTGAATGCCGTAAAAACGGTTCGTTCACCTCATACGCCGATACATGTAGGAATGCCGTCAAAACGGTTCGTTCATTACATGCCAACAATATATCTATGAATGCCGTAAAAACGGTTCGTTCATGATATGCCATCAATATTTCTTACTTTCAAAGCCGAGAACGTACAATCATAAATGTATACTTGCCTTTGAGACATCGACAATTCGAATGGGAAAAGGTATGAGTTCGGTAGGTCCAAGAACATGCTTCCGGCACCTAAACGATTCGCAAGGAATATGATAATCAATTATCCATATTCAAATTACACGAAGAAACCCCCGAAACCCATCTACGATTCATAAAGAAATACGGATAATCAACTAGAGGTTGGAAACTCGTCCAAAATCTCACAAGTCCGAAAACGGCACAATCCAAACCATAAAATCGTAGGAAGAGCATGCATACGGTATAGATACATCATAATCTCAAGGTTCTCAAGCTTCCAAATGGATAGATCGGATGAATCTACGAAAAGTAGGGTTCTAAGGATTTTTACCTTGATTCGGACGCTAGGAGGAATTAGATGTTGAGAAATCCTTGTTCTCCAACCAAATATGTTGTTGTTGGAAGGAAGATTGCTTCCAATCACCCAAGATCGTCTCTCCCGAGCGATTTCCGTCGAAAAGGAGTGAAGTAGGTGAGAAATGACGAAATGGAAGTCAACTGTCATATTTATATACGCGATCTAGCGCACGCTACGCCTCTTTCATTAGCGTGCGCTAGCGAAGTTACCGGGTAGTCCAGTGGCTACTGTCATAAGATGTTAGCGCGCGCTAAGAAGCATCCTTTGCGTGCGCTAACTGCTGCCCTGCCAAAATCTCAGCTTACTGCCTCGGTCCGCTAGCGTGCGTTAATACTGAGCTCTAGCGTGCGTTACACAACACATATAGCGTACGCAGGCCGCTGCCTAGCGTGCGCTACCTGCTAGTCCAGAAAATCTGAAACTCCACTGCTTCTACTGACCAAAACATTAGCGTGCGCTACCATTATGCCTTAACGTGCGCTACGTAACAGTTTTAGCGTGCGTTAGACGAAGCATAGCGCGCGCTACCTGATAGTCCAGAAACCTGACAACCTCACTGCCTCTGCCGACCCGGACATTAGCGTGCGCTACGGAAGGATGTTAGCGTGCGCTACTAACCACGAATAGCGCGCGCTAACGAACTCCTAGCGTGCGTTAATCCGCCAGTCCAGAGAGCAGTCTGAGTTCTTGGTTACGACTGATAGTCCCTTAGCGCGCGCTACGGTTCAATGCTAGCGTGCGCTAATCAAGCTGAATTAGCGTGCGTTAGCCTAGACCTAGCGTGCGCTATTCCTCTGGCCCAGAATGCTTCCGAAAGGTCTAAAAAATATGATCGTGTCCTAAACAAGGCACGGAACTTAATAACAATATCAACAACATCTCTATGCGTTTACAGAGCGACAAAATAAGGGGGACGGAAAGGGCAAACGGTCAATAAAAGTACGGGTATTACATTCTACCCCTCTAAAAAGAAGTTTCGTCCCGAAACTTAAGAAATAAATAATTCGGGGTATTCCACCCGCATCTTCTCTTCCGTCTCCCAAGTTGCTTCCTCGACTCCATGTCTCGACCATTGCACTTTAACCAGTGGAATGGTCTTATGCCGAAGTTGTTTCTCGCGATGCTCAAGGATCTTCACGGGTTTCTCCGGAAAGGTAACATCCTCGGCTACGTCAATCTCGCTGTAGTCGATAATGTGGCTCGGATCGATGCGTACTTCCTCAATCGAGACACATGAAAAACACTGTGGACGTGACTCAAAGCTGGAGGCAACGCCAATCGATAAGCTAGATCCCCAACTCTATCCAAAATCTCGAAGGGCCCGATATACCTCGGACTAAGTTTCCCCTTTTTCCCAAAGCGAAAGACCCCTCTGGTCGGCGACACCTTGAGTAAGACATGATATCCCACTTCAAACTCCAAGGGTCGACGACGAGTATCAGCATAAGATTTCTGACGACTCTGGGCAGTCAGCAATCGGTCCCGGATGATAGAAATCTTTTCCTTAGTCTCTATCAACATATCCGGCTCCGTCCCAACTAGCTCAGAAGCCTCGTCCCAACATAATGGCGACCTACATCGCCTGCCATAAAGTGCCTCGAAGGGTGCCATTTTGATTGACGCGTGCCAACTATTATTGTAAGCAAACTCGATCAATGGCAAATGAAGCTCCCAATCATTACTCCAATCTAAGGCACAAGCTCGTAACATATCTTCCAACGTCTGAATCGTACACTCTGTCTGACCGTCCGACTGAGGATGAAAAGAAGTGCTCAATCTCATCTCTGTACCCAACGCCTGATGAACAGCCTGCCAAAAATGCGATACGAAATGGCCGTCTCGATCAGAAACAATGGTCTTGGGGGCACCGTGTAGCCTCACAATCTCAGCAATAAAAGTTCGAGCTAGTCTATCCGGTCCCCAAGTATCCTTAATACCCAAAAAGTGTGCAGATTTGGTCAGCCGATCGACAATTACCCAAATCATATTCATTCCGGCCCGAGTTCTCGGCATGCCAGCGATGAAATCCATAGAAATGTCTTCCCACTTCCACTCGGGAATGGGAAGCGGTTTCAACAACCCCGCTGGTCGTTGATGTTCGATCTTGACTTGTTGACACGTCAAGCACCGTAGTACAAACTCCATAACATCCTTCTTCATGTTATTCCACCAAAAATTACGCTTCAAATCTTTGTACATCTTACTCGTCCCGGGGTGGATTGAGTAAGGCGTAGTATGCGCTTCTCGGAGAATTCTCTGTCTCAACTCTAAATCGTTCGGAACACAAAGCCTGCCCTGAAATCTCAGAATACTATCATCGTGTACCATATAGCCAGGAGCTTTTCCTTTAATTACATCTTCCTTCAGTTGAGAAATCATCGGGTCACTCCACTGCTTCCCTTTGATGTCATCAACTAAAGACGAAGTAATTTCGAGAGTACACAGCTGCCCCTGTACTTGTTGAAGCCAAACTTCTATCCCTTGCTCAATTAAGTCTGGCGAATTTTAAATGCGAGGTGTAAGAACCTCGAGCATTTGAAGAGATGCCGATTTGCGGCTCAAAGCATCATAGCGACATTAGCTTTTCCGGGGTGGTAAAGAATTTCCAAATCATAATCCTTTATCAACTCTAACCAACGCCTCTGTCTCATATTCAGCTCCTTCTGACTGAAAATATATTTCATGCTCTTGTGATCGGTATAAATCCGGCACGGCGAACCATACAAATAATGTCGCCAAATCTTGAGTGCGAAGACAATTGCGGCCAACTGTAAATCGTGAGTAGGATAATTCATCTCATAAGGCTTTAATTGTCGAGACGCAAAAGCTATCGTCTTATCATGTTGCATGAGCACACAGCCCAGGCCTTGACTCGAGGCGTCACTATAAACTGCAAAGCCCTCGACAAACCGACGGTAATACCATGTGGTAAGGTTAAAATCGGCGCTGAAGTCAAACGTTTCTTCAGTTCATCGAAGCTCTGCTGTCTCTCATCCGTCCAAACAAACTTTTCGGTCTTCTGGAGTAATTTCGTAAGCGGTCGAGCGAGTTTCGAGAACCCCTAGACAAACCGACGGTAATACCCAGCAAGGCCCAAAAAGCTACGAACCTCCTTAACATTTTTATGCGGTGCCCAATCTAGCACTGCCTCGATCTTCTGCGGGTCTACACGAACCCCTTCGGCCGAAATCACATGGCCGAGAAACATAACTTCTTCCAACCAAAATTCACATTTCGAGAATTTTGCATAGAGGTGCTCGGTTCTCAAAATGTCTAATATCAAACGCAGTGTCGGGCATGTTCCTCCTTATCTCGAGTAGATCAAGATGTCGTCAATAAAGATGACTACACATCCGTCGAGGTACTCGATGAATATCTTATTCATTAAGCGCATGAAAGCGCCGGTGCATTAGTCAACCCAAAGGCATAACTACAAATTCATAATGCCCATATCTCGTCCGAAATGCCGTCTTGGGCGTCTGACTCCCTCACCCTGAGTTGATAATACCCGGATCTTAAATCAATTTTCGAGAAAACTGCAGCCCCTTGCAATTGATCAAATAAATCGTCTATACGTGGCAAAGGATACTTGTTTTTGATGGTTACTTTGTTCAGCTCACGGTAGTCAATGCACAAACGTAGTGAACCATCCTTCTTCCTCACAAAAAGAACAGGCGCGCCCCAAGGCGAGGCGCTCGGTCTGATGTACCCTTTTTCCAGAAGTTCTCCCAACTGATTCTTCAATTCTTGCATCTCGGAAGGTGCCATCCGGTAAGGTGCTTTAGAAATCGGAGCCGCATCTGGCTCCAAGTCCACGGTAAATTCTATCTCTCGATCTGGCGGTAATCCCGGGAGGTCATTCGGAAAAACATCGGGGTACTCACTAACAACCGGAATCGAAGAGAAATCGATTTCATTTCCTTCCGTTTTCAGGGCATAACACCAATAGCCCGCACAACCTTTATTCAAAAGTTTTACGGCCTTCATGGCACTGATAAGTAACTTGGATAGTCCCGACTTACGCCCCAAAAATGAGTACTCAGATCCGTCTTTAGTCATCATGGTGATAACCTTAGTACGGTAGTTCATAATCGCTTGATGACTATCAAGCCAATCCTCGCCGAGGATCACGTCCTCGCCTTCCATATCAACTACAATTAAATTCGATAACCAATCCATACCGGATATAATCACCGGAAAATCTCTAATCTCCCGGTTCCCCACAATTCTATCCCGCTAGGCGGTCTCACGATGAAGGGATCGCAAGCGATCAGACAAGTTATATTCAAACGGCGTACACACTCCAAAGAAATAAAAGAATGTGTAGCACCCGAATCAAAAGTACAATTTGGATGAGATAGGATATGAATGGTACCTGAAGCCACCGCCGCGTTGGGTTCGTCTGCTCGACGCATCTCATAAACTCGTGGTTGCACCGAACCGACGTTAGAGTTTCCCCTTTCAGCATTCTGACCCCGTCCCCGGCCCCTGCCAAAATTCTGTTGAGGTTGACCAAAAGATTTTCGCTGATTAATACCTTGATCAAGAGTTGTTGGGGCAGAAGCCCGAGTGTCCAAAGTCTGGTTCGGCTCGGAACAATAAACCGCTCTATGCCCCATCTGACCACACGTGTGACATTTCAATGGTGGAAAGTAGCATTCCGCACTAAAGTGGCCTGGACGACCACAATTGTAGCATGTCACTGTGCGATTTGAGGTGCCCGGAGTGGGACGGTAACCCCTCTTCCCTTTATTAGAACGTGACGACTTTCCGGCAAAACGGTTAGTCGTCTGTGACTTCTGAAAGTTGCCACCCTTAGAGCCAGAAAAATTTCCCCCGACTTTCTACTTCTTCGGTTCTTCAACGGTATCATTGTCGGGGCTCAACATATCATGGGCCAAAGCTCTGTCTTGATACTCTTTTAGCGTGGTACAAGCAAATCCGGCCATGTACCGCCGTAAATCCAAATTCATCCGCATATCAAAATAACGGACCTTATCACGCTCGTTCTGTACTTGATCCTTCACGTGGATCAGTTGTTGGTTGTACTCAACAATCGCTTGCGAAACAGGAATGTTTTGTGGTTTAGCCTCGAAAAAGGCTCGGATTCGGCTCTCTCGCACCGGCCAAGGACAAAACTCGGCCTCCAAAAGCTCCTTAAATTCCTCCCATGTGGCAATGTGATCCTGTGGCTTGATGACCTTCCACCAGGTAGCGGCCTCCTTGGTGAGGAAATACTGAGCAATCGGTACTTTCCTCACTTCGGGGAAGTCAACATCCTCGAAAATCTTTTCTAATTCCGCTAGCCAGTCTTCCCATCCTAACGGATCTGTGCCACCACCAAACTATGGAGGGTGCATACGAATTACATTCTGAAGCAAGGCATCCGTGTTCGGGTTCGGATTATTCAGCTGAACTGTTTGGGCTAAAATGGTCATCTGGGCGGCCAATTGTTGAAGTACATTCGCAACTCCAACGTCCGCGTTGTTCCCTTGGCCATTCGACTGGTCATGCTGACTTTCGGTGTCGGGATGCACCGAGTTTGACAAGCTGGGGTTGGTTGAACCCGCAACAGAACTGATGGAAACGGCCGCGCCATGACCTCATCCACGTCCACGGCCACGACCACGGCCACGGACCCTACCAGCTGACATACTCAAGAGCACACAAGTCACGCAAGCACAAGAAACGGTTCGTTCACCTCATACGCCGTTACGTATGTGAATGCCGTAAAAACGGTTCGTTCACCTCATACGTCGATACATGTAGGAATGCCGTCAAAACGGTTCGTTCATTACATGCCAACAATATATCTATGAATGCCGTAAAAACGGTTCGTTCATGATATGCCATCAATATTTCTTACTTTCAAAGCCGAGAACGTACAATCATAAATGTATACTTGCCTTTGAGACATCGACAATTCGAATGGAAAAAGGTATGAGTTCGGTAGGTCCAAGAACATGCTTCCAGCACCTAAACGATTCGCAAGGAATATGATAATCAATTATCCATATTCAAATTACACGAAGAAACCCCCGAAACCCATCTACGATTCATAAAGAAATACGGATAATCAACTAGAGGTTGGAAACTCGTCCAAAATCTCACAAGTCCGAAAACGGCACAATCCAAACCATAAAATCGTAGGAAGAGCATGCATACGGTATAGATACATCATAATCTCAAGGTTCTCAAGCTTCCAAACGGATAGATCGGATGAATCTACGAAAAGTAGGGTTCTAAGGATTTTTACCTTGATTCGGACGCTAGGAGGAATTAGATGTTGAGAAATCCTTGTTCTCCAACCAAATATGTTGTTGTTGGAAGGAAGATTGCTTCCAATCACCCAAGATCGTCTCTCGGCGATTTCCGTCGAAAAGGAGTGAAGTAGGTGAGAAATGACGAAATGGAAGTCAAGCTGTCATATTTATATACGCGATCTAGCGCACGCTACGCCTCTTTCATTAGCGTGCGCTAGCGGTTCTGCAGGTAGTCCGGTGGCTCTTGTCATAAGATGTTAGCGCGCTAGAAGCATCCTTTGCGTGCGCTAGCTGCTGCCTGCCAAAATCTCGACTGCGCCTCGGTCCGCTGGCGTGCGTTAATCACGAGAACTAGCGTGCGTTACAACACATATAGCGTCGCTAGCCGCTCCCTAGCGTGCGCTACACGCTAGTCGGAAAATCAAACTCCATCGCTTCTCGACCAAAACATTGGCGTGCGCTACCATTATGCCTTAACGTGCGCTCGTAGCGGTTTTAGCGTGCGCTAGCAGAAGCATAGCGCGCTACGATAGTCGAAGCGACAACCTCACTGCCTCTGCCGACGCGGACATTAGCGTGCGCTACGGACGGATGTTAGCGTGCGCTACTAACCACGAATAGCGCGCGCTAACGAACTCCTAGCGTGCGTTAATCCGCCGATCCGAGAGCGATCGAGTTCTTGGTTACGACTGATAGTCCCTTAAGCGCTACGGTTCAAAGCTAGCGTGCGCTAATCAAGCTGAATTAGCGTGCGTTAGCCTAGACCTAGCGTGCGCTATTCCTCTGGCCCAGAATGCATCCGAAAGGTCTAAACAATATGATCGTGGCCTAAACAAGGCACGAAACTTAATAACAATATCAACATCTCTATGCGTTTACAGAGCGACAAAATAAGGGGGACAGAAAGGGCAAACGGTCAATAAAAGTACGGGTATTACATTAACCGAGAATATCATCAACATGATAAACTCCAATATGACCAGCCAGAGGTCAAAACACAATCGAGAATATTAATATGACCAGTCAGAGGTCAAAATACAATCGAGAATATCATCAACATGATAAACTTCAATACTACCGATGAAGGATCAACAAGAACCGAGAATACCATCGCATGGTAAGCTCCAACACGATCAATACAGAACCACAAAAACCGATATACGAAAGAACAAAATTCTCAAAACATTAAACAAATCATATACATTGGATCTCAACGAAACACAACCGACTAGTGAACATACCCCTCGGCATACGAATAACCAATCGCAAATCGGCGAACATACCAAATCATTCATGGAGTGGGAATGACCAATCAATATCTAAAACAATCATCCTGGGGTCACCACCCTTAATTCTACACTTACTAAGGAATCATTCAAAAATCACTATGGTAAAATCGTACTACTACCATTCTGATGGAATCACATAGCACATATGTCCCGGTTTCACAAAAACCAAAGTTCCAAAATCATATTATGTACCCGAATCTACAACACGCAGCATATTTCTCTTGTCTGATCAATCAACCGATCATATCTGGATAACCAAACTACCATACTAAAGTTCGAATGTCTTTTCATCGTACCATACTGATGTATTATCCCGTTTGTGAGCCACATTCATAAGTTCATCATGATATGCACTATGCACTAAATGCGTATGTATATCCATCACGTTTTCAAAACCAGTTCGAAATCATATAATCTTGTCAAGAAGACAAATTTTCGAAGGTTCTTTCAAGAGTTTCAAAACTCTAAAACATAAATTTCATGAAGGCCACAAAATCAATTTTCGAAAAATTAAACTGTCTCGCTAATGCCAAGTATTCGATAACAGTTTCCTTCGAATCCACATGATTTCGAAGTTTTAAAATGAAAACTATGCAAATGATTGACCACATCCATACTCCTTATACCAGTTCGGCTTGTCACCAAATCCACTGACATTCCATCAGAAAACCACACGATAGAGTTCCAAAATCTCAATATATAGACTCCGATAAAAACTCCTTTTCCACATATGACTCGCAACGTGGACCATTAACCCATCCTGAATCACCTCAACTATGCTATGACAAAACATTGAAACAAATCAACACAACGAAAGACTTCCCGAGAAGTTTCATTTGAAGAAGTAAACCAAAACTCTGAATTGCAGAAACGAAATAGATAAATGATTGGTAAAGTGTTTTTCAAATCTCGGGAGTTTTGGGAAATAGAAAAGCCTTTGGAAACATTAGGGTCTGAGCCCGTATCTCGTTCCGCTTTACAAGAAGTTTAAAAAGTAGAAAACACTTTTGGACCCCAAGTCCTGAGTTATAAAACTATTTCAAAATCGATTGGGTCTCGTCCCAAAATCATTTTCCGTAAAACATTCATTTTGGAAAGTATCATTTTCAAATGCTCAAAAACAGTTTCATATATATCAAAATGAACTAGCATGACTACATGTACTTCTCAACAATCCACAGTCCTCCTCCCGAATACATAACTCCGTTTCCAAAATTTAACCGACATATTGATTTCCAAAATCATAACTTCTCAAGATCATCAATCTTGTCCAAACTCTGTCACCTTATACTGTAATGCATAATATCTTTCTGAATCTCATAACATATCAACTTAGAACGGCAATAAATCTCAATGCAATTCAAGAATCTAAATACTTACATATCGTAAAGTCGACGATTCTCCATGATACTGGCACATGTCTCAACTCTAGAAAACACTCGACACAGATATTTACAAAACACACATTTTGCAAACTCAGTTCAACTCGAGAACACAACACATCTCTATCCGAAGAAACACGTTAACACCATTTGGAAAAGTTTACAACGACCCCAGTACCACATTGGTAAATCACATAACACACAAGCCCAAGTGAACAACAAAAATCTAGGGCTGTAGTATTAGTCAATCGATAACTCGAATGATGCGACAACACACGACCCAACTCGACCTGACTGCCTAGGTTTTCACAACCTAAGCTCCGATACCATATTCTGTAACACCCCCAGAGCCATCCAGAAATATTACAGCGTCGTGGGCCTCAAGACGGAACCCACAAGGCTGAATGAAAGATTTACAAACATTTACAAACGCCTAAGAGGCTAACAACGGTACTATCTTTTAAAAACATTCGAAGACTAATAAAATCCGTTTATCCAAACCATCGTAAAAATCTTATTTGAATCTCAATACACAAATACATGCCCTAGCCAGTATCCTCCGGGAAGCTCATCTTTCCACGACCGCTACAAGCTTGATATTCCAAGAACCTAAAAAGAAAGCCCACGACGGGGTCAGCCATAATATCCAACAATGATAACCATCCCATCACGTCAATAATTACATACCAATTAGATACTAAGTAAGAATACTACCAATGTAATCTTACCGCCATAACTTTACGAAAATCCACGATTCGTATCCTTAACAATACAATAAGCTAATACCAAAATATCTGTACTATATCTCAACAATGCCCAAGGTTCTCAAAACATTATCATAACTCACTGTTACGAAATTCACTAACTCTGTCCGACCCAATCCATCGGGTAACATCATCACATCTCAACACGATAATAGATTGTCCATCAGAGACAAATACCAAAGGAAATACGGAACATACCTCAAGATATGAAATCCCACGATGAAATCACGTCAGTCAACATACGGACATGGTCCTAACACAAGACCTACAAATGCATACTCATATGAAAACGTCATATGCTCACATCAATAACAACAATGTATACTTATGGCAAACCCATAATATACATATGCACAACAACAACACATGGGTAATCCGATGATCCAACGTTCACTTCCTAGATCCCAAGATGATCCCGTCAGATCAACACGAGGTGGATAAACCCGTCCAATGATCCAGCGCACGCTAGCATAGATCCCAAGATGATCCCGTCAGATCAACACAAGGTGTACATACGATAATAATGCACAAATGCATATTAACAACAATACACAAATGCGTTACAACAATAATATACGAATGTATCACAACATGATCGACACGAAATGACAAAAATGATTAGAGTACTTGCCCCGAGTGCTTCAAGAGCGATCTCAATGTCTAAACCATCACCAACCATTATCCTCAATACTCGACGGTCCAAAATATCACGGACGGTAGAGAACTCATATCCCCGACTTTATCAAATGTATCCTCGATAACCAAGTATACCAATAACAAATGTAAATCATATACATTATGATTTAATTCTCAAAAATCGGAATACCACATATAATCCAAATCTCCAGAGTTTACAATTATAATCATCGCTATACGAATTATAAACGGATGAAACTGAAACCATTCATTAAATATTATAAATTGAGCATGTAATATACTTGCCTTGATTCCGATGAAGTCGTTACCAATTCCCTGCCGTCGTCTACGAACTCCTCAGCCCCGACCAAAGCAATCTACGAACATTCTCGAATACGACCGCAGAGCATGGTTCTAATCACCGATCAATAATCTCAACCTATTACAATAATCGATAAACAACAAGTTCGATAACAATCAACAATCGATATAACCAATTCACAAACCCAACAGATCAACAATATCTCGATTAACCACTAGTCCGAACAATCCAACTCAATCCATTACGAGCTCACACTCGTAATACAATTATGTACACTGTCTGTTGACATAGCGCACGTTAACCACTTAACGTAGCGTGTGCTACTCATAGTTGACTCGTTTGTTTGTATGTTCTGAAGACGGGTCCACACACCGAAAGCATGTGACAAGGATAAGATTCCCTTTGACCGATCTACAATTAGCATGCGTTAAGCCTCATGCTTAGTAAGCGCTAAGCCTTCGTAGCAAACATCCGTTGACCTTATCGGAACATGCGCCGAAAGTAGCTGGGTCCACTCGTAGATTCCCTCTGATCTGTTCTGCACTAGCGTGCGCTAATTTTCGCTTTTAGTGTGTGCTAAACTTGCACGATAGCGTGCGCTATGCTTGAATATTTGCGTGCGCTAATAACGCTATATTTAGCCATTTTCAGCTATCCTTGTCCAATGTCTAAATATACAAAATACGAACATACGGCATACTGGATATATATACTCAACACATTATATCCTCAAATGCAATTGTCAACCAAGTACGACCATTATACCAATACTTACATCTCAGTCCTTCATTTATTTCATCAATACTGTACAAATTCCATGCTATACAACATAACTCGGATAAAATAATATTAAACAACAGTAGAAGAAATTTCGGATATTACATACTACACCACTTAAAATAAGTTTCATCCTCGAAACTTGCAATCCATCATAAAAAAACCAACAAACCGTTCAACCAAAATATTCCGAAATCATCACAACAACGATAAATCATCATCATTAACGAATAACCAAATCATTACTCTTACCTATGCACCAAGTCGACAATCTCCTGAGATACTAGCAAGTGACTTCATAAAGCCTCAACACGCTTACAATCACAATTCTGTGTGTCTCAACAAAATATATCATCTTCGGATGAAATAATCTATCCGTGTGAAATCATGTCTGCCTGATCGCACAATCAAGTCCCAATTTTGATACAATCAATAATGCACGATACATATGCGAAACAACTGCCCAATACAACGACACAAATCCCGAAGCATCAACACAAAATTCGAATGCTCATACGATCATTAACAATGATCAACCAACAAATTAACCGAGAATATCATCAACATGATAAACTCCAATATGACCAGCCAGAGGTCAAAACACAATCGAGAATATTAATATGACCAGTCAGAGGTCAAAATACAATCGAGAATATCATCAACATGATAAACTTCAATACTACCGATGAAGGATCAACAAGAACCGAGAATACCATCGCATGGTAAGCTCCAACACGATCAATACAGAACCACAGAAACCGATATACGAAAGAACAAATTTCTCAAAACGTTAAACAAATCATATACATTGGATCTCAACGAAACACAACCGACTAGTGAACATACCCCTCGGCATACGAATAACCAATCGCAAATCGGCGAACATACCAAATCATTCATGGAGTGGGAATGACCAATCAATATCTAAAACAATAATCCTGGGGTCACCACCCTTAATTCTACACTTACTAAGGAATCATTCAAAAATCACTATGGTAAAATCATACTACTACCATTCCGATGGAATCACATAGCACATATGTCCCGATTTCACAAAAACCAAAGTTCCAAAATCATATTCTGTACCCGAATCTACAACACGCAGCATATTTCTCTTGTCTGATCAATCAACCGATCATATCTGGATAACCAAACTACCATACTAAAGTTCGAATGTCTTTTCATCGTACCATACTGATGTATTATCCAGTTTGTGAGCCACATTCATAAGTTCACCATGATATGCACTATGCACTAAATGCGTATGTATATCCATCACGTTTTCAAAACCAGTTCGAAATCATATAATCTTGTCAAGAAGACAAATTTTCGAAGGTTCTTTCAAGAGTTTCAAAACTCTAAAACATAAATTTTATTAAGGCCACAAAATTAATTTTCGAAAAATTAAACTGGCTCGCTAATGCCAAGTATTCGATAACAGTTTCCTTCAAATCCACATGATTTCGAAGTTTTAAAATGAAAACTATGCAAATGATTGACCACATCCATACTCCTTATACCAGTTCGGCTTGTTACCAAATCCACTGACATTCCGTCAGAAAACCACACGATAGAGTTCCAAAATCTCAATATATAGATTCCGATAAAAACTTCTTTTCCACATATGACTCTCAATGTTGACCATTAACCCATCCTGAATCACCTCAACTATGCTATGACAAAACATTGAAACAAATAAACATAGCGAAAGACTTCCCGAGAAGTTTCATTTGAAGAAGTAAACCAAAACTCTGAAAGGCAGAAACGAAATAGATAAATGATTGGTAAAGTGTTTTTCAAATCTCGGGAGTTTTAGGAAATAGAAAAGCCTTTGGAAACATTAGGGTCTGAGCCCGTATCTCGTTCCGCTTCAGTAGAAAACACTTTTGGACCCCAAGTCCTGAGTTATAAAACTCGAATAACTCGAATAACACTTTTAGTCAATCGATAACTCGAATGATGCGACAACACACGACCCAACTCGACCTGACTGCCTAGGTTTTCACAACCTAAGCTCCGATACCATATTCTGTAACACCCCCAGAGCCATCCAGAAATATTACAGCGCCGTGGGCCTTAAGACGGAACCCACAAGGCTGAATGAAAGATTTACAAACATTTACAAATGCCTAAGAGGCTAACGACGGTACTATCTTTTAAAAACATTCGA
Organism: Orobanche coerulescens; assembly: GCA_033398695.1. Taxonomy (NCBI): domain Eukaryota; kingdom Viridiplantae; phylum Streptophyta; class Magnoliopsida; order Lamiales; family Orobanchaceae; genus Orobanche; species Orobanche coerulescens. The sequence goes on along the minus strand of CM065807.1, from coordinate 165,310,142 downwards.
AGACTAATAAAATACGTTTATCCAAACCATCGTAAAAATCTTATTTGAAACTCAATACACAAATACATGCCCTAACCAGTATCCTCCGGGAGGCTCATCTTTCCACGACCGCTACAAGCTTGATATTCCAAGAACCTAAAAATAAAGCCCACGACGGGGTCAGCCATAATATCCAACAATGATAACCATCACATCACGTCAATAATTACATACCGATTAGATACTAAGTAAGAATACTACCAATGTAATCTTACCGCCATAACTTTACGAAAATCCACGATTCGTATCCTTAACAATACAATAAGCTAATACCAAAATATCTGTACTATATCTCAACAATGCCCAAGGTTCTCAAAACATTATCATAACTCACTGTTACGAAATTCACTAACTCTGTCAGGCCGATCCATCGGGTAACATCATCACATCTCAACACGATAATAGATTGTCCATCAGAGACAAATACCAAAGGAAATACGGAACATACCTCAAGATATGAAATCCCACGATGAAATCACGTCAGTCAACATACGGACACGGTCCTAACACAAGACCTACAAATGCAAACTCATATGAAAACGTCATATGCTCACATCAATAACAACAATGTATACTTATGGCAAACCCATAATATACATATGCACAACAACAACACATGGGTAATCCGATGATCCAACGTTCACTTCCTAGATCCCAAGATGATCCCGTCAGATCAACACGAGGTGGGTAAACCCGTCCAATGATCCAGCGCACGCTAGCATAGATCCCAAGATGATCCCGTCAGATCAACACAAGGTGTACATACGACAATAATGCACAAATGCATATTAACAACAATACACAAATGCGTTACAACAACAATATACGAATGTATCACAACATGACCGACACGAAATGACAAAAATGATTAGAGTACTTGCCCCGAGTGCTTCAAGAGCGATCTCAATGTCTAAACCATCACCAACCATTATCCTCAATACTCGACGGTCCAAAATATCACGGACGGTAGAGAACTCATATCCCCGTATTTATCACAATGTATCCTCGATAACTAAGTATACCAATAACAAATGTAAATCATATACATTATGATTTAATTCTCAAAAATCGGAATACCACATATAATCCAAATCTCCAGAGTTTACAATTATAATCATCGCTATACGAATTATAAACGGATGAAACTGAAACCATTCATTAAATATTATAAACTGAGCAAGTAATATACTTGCCTCGATTCCGATGAAGCCGTTACCAATTCCCTGCCATCGTCTACGAACTCGTCAGCCCCGACCAAAGCAATCTACAAACATTCTCGAATACGACCGCAGAGCATGGTTCTAATCACCGATCAATAATCTCAACCTATTACAATAATCGATAAACAACAAGTTCGAAAACAATCAACAATCGATATAACCAATTCACAAACCCAACAGATCAACAATATCTCGATTAACCACTAGTCCGAACAATCCAACTCAATCCATTACGAACTCACACTCGTAATACAATTATGTACACTGTATGTTGACATAGCGCACGTTAACCAATTAACGTAGCGTGCGCTAAGTCGCTTCCGTTAGCCTACGCTAACCAGTAACACTAGCGTGCGCTAATGACATGCAGTTGCATGCATTTCAGGTACCGATCAACATATGGCGATTAAGAATACGAGTGTAAAGGAAATCATACTCCAAGATCAATCACAATCTTTCCAGATTCAATCTCGCTATCATACTCACATGATATATACCATTAATAAATCATCAATCAACATGACTTAATCCTAGATATGAACATTTCATCTTCGTATCTAAAACACCGATAATTCTGTAATACCCGGTTGTGAATTCATTTATTATCATTCAGTAACTGTCACTCAGAATTTTTTTCAGTCAGTAATAATCATTCATCATTCATATTCAGTCAACTATGTTCACCATTCGGCGTATTTTGGGATCATCACTGTTTGAAATCGAGCCGAGATTATTGTCATCATCATCATCATCATGTTTTGATTTTCATTTTGAGAGGTAGCGCACGCTACCCATTGTAGTTAGCGCGCGCTAATGAGGTGCATGTAACGCACGTAATGACTCAGTTTTAGCGCACGCTAGCGCAAGTGAGCGAGGCAGATCCGAAGGTGCCGGGCTGATATTGGAAATTCGTAGCGCACGCTACGAGTGGTAAATAGCGTCGCTAACTATCTTTGTGCCACGCTAAGACTTGAGTAGTGCACGCTAGCGCTCGGATCGAGAGGCGATGAGTTACGGACTCCGAGATTTTGGATACCAACTATCGGGTAGCGCACGCTAACATAAGGTTAACGTCGCTAAGGGCGGTGTTAGCGCACGCTACCAAAGGTTATTAGCGCACGCTAACGATTGATCGAAGTCTTGGACTACGGTACACACGTTAGCGCACGCTAACATCGGGGAGTTAGCGCGCTAAGCGGGCAGTATATATAGGGCCAGTTTGGTCGACTTTCGTCATTTCTTCATTTCTCAATCATTTCGGACGAGCTCGGGCGATTCAGAAAGGTCTTTTCGAGCTACAATCACCTAGCATCATCTTCAACCTTCTAAGTTCGATTAATCATCATCTAAATCAGTTTCATCACTCCAAATCAAGGTAATGATTCTTGGATCTAGAATTTCGGATCTTGGGTGTTTTGCTTTCGATCTCTTCGTGTAAATCGATGTTATGTTGGAATATGTTAGATATGGATTATATATCTTGGATACATGTATTTCTACGGATTCATTGGTGTAATTTTCGGAATTTGTGAATAATTGAAGAATTGTTCAAGAACCCTTACGGGTTGACTTTGGAATTTTGGGGGTTTTCGACTAAATGTTGTTGAAACATCGTTCTAAGTATTCCTATTGGATTATTGATAGTATTCATGAGTTTTTGTGGGTTTGAATCATTCATTGGGAGTTGGTTTCGGATGTAATTGAGTTTTGGTTGTAAACAATTGGAGATTGTTTACAACGCGTTTGTGTAAATGCCCCAATGAGTTTCGGGTATTGTTGTATTGACTTTTGAGTTGGTTGTGATTATGCTTGATTCATGTATTAAGAGAATTGTTGGTTTTTGTGTTGTTTAAGGTTGTTCAAGCGGCCGGTAATTTCATTAAGGACGTTGATAGTGGAAGTACCTTCTCGCCTTCGGTTTGAGGCAAGTTTTATACTTGTACTGGTCAATGAGCTAATGTCATCATGTATGTGTATGAATGTGTTGTATCATTCCGAGACTTAGTCTCTTCATGAATTCATTGATATCAAGAGATCGTTCGATACGATACCTTCCGGCAATTTTGCCAAATGTTGATTGTTGTTAATATAGATGTCAATTTAAGACATCGTTGAGATCATTGTTATTCCTGTTTGGATCGTCATTAAAACTGTACAGGCCGATTAAAGGTATTGGCTTATTCATTTCTCACCTTCGTCGTCGGTAACCGATTAAAGGTGCCGAGGCATCATTCGTATCATTGTCATCGATTGGCCGTTCTCAGGCAAATCTAAATGTTCAATCATTCACTGCATCATTGTTATCGATTGACCTTTCTAAGGCAATCGAGGTATTCACTCATTCATCGTGTCATTGTTATCGATTGACCTTTCTAAGGCAATCGAGGTATTCACTCATTCATCGTGTCATTGTTATCGATTGGCCGTTCTCAGGCAAATCGAAGTGTTCAATCATTCACTGCATCATTGTTATCGATTGACCTTTCTAAGGCAATCGAGGTATTCACTCATTCATCGTGTCATTGTTATCGATTGACCTTTCTAAGGCAATCGAGGTATTCACTCATTCATCGTGTCATTGTTATCGATTGGCCGTTCTCAGGCAAATCGAAGTGTTCAATCATCCGCTGCATCATTGTTGTCGGTTGGCCATTCTAAGGCAATCGAGGTGTTAATTTGGGACTGTCAAGGACGGTGTCTATCCGTGTGTTACTATCATCGTGTTGGCCGACTCAAGGCAGCACACTATCATTCATTGTGATACGGCTTCGTGCCGTGGCCCCCTAATTGTGATACGGGTGGATCGTGGCCGGCCCTAATTGTGATACGGTGGATGCCGTGGCCCGACCCTAAGTGTGATACGGTGGATGCGTGGCCGGCCCTCATTGTGATACGGCTTCATGCCGTGGCCCGACCCTAAGTGTGATACGGTGGATGCCGTGGCCGGCCCTCATTGTGATACGGCTTCGTGCGTGGCTTGACCCTCATTGATCTGACTTCGGGCATTACGACTTCAGTGTTTGTGATATTTGTTAATTTCCATTTGAGCGGCTTGTAAGCCTTTATTATTGTCTGCTAATTTCATTGGAGCCTTCGGGCATTGTGATTCATAATTAATTCGATCTGGTTTGGTTCATGTCTTGTAATTCATTGTGGTATTACGTGATTTTGATTCGCCGTCGGGCACTTATGTTCTAACTTTGTCGAGCAGGTATTAATAGTATGCCGTGGGCATAGTATTTCACGAATGCTCGGTTCTTACCTTGGTTTGTGAGCATCTCGTATTATTATTATCATTGTACCGTTTCATTACGCCTTTGGATGCATATCATGTTATACATGTATTTGATGTTCATTATCTGGATGGTGACCCGTGGCGGAACATGTTTTCATGTTTTAGGTGCTTGCGAGGAGAGAGTTGAGACACGAGAGGCATGACGTTGGCAACGAGGCATTCGAGCGATACTAGTCCGAGTTGTTCATTGTTGGTCGATCGGTTGGAGTGTACTCGGCATCGTCGATTGTTGTCATGTTGTATTACGACGGATGTTCGTGGATGTTGTTGTATTTCATTTTGGCCATGTAGGCCACTTTTGTCATAGAAATTCCTAATCGGAATATTGGGACGGACATCATGCAAAGGACAATGAGTTACCCTTGTTGTTCAAATTAATGTATTTTTAGTCATGTTACTTTGGTGGATCTCTGGCGTGGGGTCCACCAACCTTGTAATAACTTGATAGGATTTGGGGTGTTACGAAATGGTATCGAGATTTGGGTTGTGAAATACCCGAGATGTGAGTTATGTGGTCCTACCGACGCGGTAGTAGTGGGATTGTCGAGGTTATGACAATCTAGTCGATCGAGTTTTGTGAGTCGTAATATTAGTGCGGCGCACGAGTCATTCATTCATCGAGTCGTAAATCGGTGAAGACTAGTATCGCGAGACCTCGAAGCTTAGTATGACCTGTGTAAGGACTCGATTCTCTTTATGTTCATACATTCATCATGTCATTAATTGTTCATGCTTTGCTGAAACCTATATGTGATATTAGTGTTATGATTGATTCATGACTAATTGTTTTGGGACACGTGTGGCTTGTGTAAGCATTAAGGATCAACTCATTCATCAGTTAATAATCCTCAATCATCATTCTGATCTTGTCAATCATGTTAATTCATTCATCACTCAGTCAATATCATTACTCAGTTAATTCATCACTCAGTTAATTCATTCATCATTCAGTCAATATCAATACTGAGTTGCTTCGTTCATCACTCAATTAACCTCATCGTTCAGCTAATTCATTCATCACTCAATTAACCTCATCGTTCAGCTAATTCATTCATCACTCAATTAACCTCATCGTTCAGCTAATTCATTCATCACTCAATTAATCTCATTGTTTAGCTAATTCACTCGTCGCTCAGTCAATCTCATTGTTCAGTTAATTCATTAATCATTCAGCCCATCTCACGGTTCAGTTGTTGATCTTGAGGATCGAATTTTCCACCTTGTTAACTTGTTCAAGGTAATCATTTCAGGAATTTCATCAGGCAATCATGTTACCTCATTTGATGTTCATACGGTCTTATCATACTCTGACGTAATGTCGACGATCATTTCATTAAATCATTAATGCATTCATTGTGTTAGAGCGTGTATGCTCATTATTGTCACTCTGTAACGTAATCATAATGCGATATTCATGCGGAATCTATAATCATCATGTGACTTTCCTACTTCAGTATGGATAGAGTCATCGAGGACGCAGGGGAAGAGGCCGCGGTGCGGGCGAACCCGGGATCTCGTGTGCATGCCCACACGAACGTGAGGGATATCATTAATTCATCAAATAGCGAGGCTACTCATTCATCGCCAGATAATCATTCCTTTGTCGAGAGTCGTACCCGAGAGGCATCTCACTCGGAAGGTGTTCGGGTTGATCCATTCATATTTATGCGGGGCATGATGGCCCGGATGACTCGGATAGCGCGGATAGTGGAGACCATGCGGACCTCGATGGGTTGTGGTCCACCGCCAGAGGATACAGTGCCATTTCATGGGCCATTTGGAGGAGTGAATCAGATTGTTGGCGATATCTCTCGTCGGATGCCGCCTACTTTTGAGGGTTCGTCAGAACCGGTGATATTGTTCATTGGCTCGAGCATTTTGATAAACTCTTCGACATGGTTCGGTGTCAGGAGGAGAGTAAAGTGGCGGTAGTGGCTTATTACTTGAGTAAGGGCGCTTATTCGTGGTGGCTTTACGTGAAACCCATCGATCGTGATTGTATTTGGAGCGAGTTCAAGACTCTCATGTTAGAGAGGTATTATCCGGCTCCACTTCGTGAAGCTAAGTTGTCGAGGTTTTGAACCCCGAACCCGATGGGGACGAGGGTGTTATTGTCATCATTGAGAAGTTTCGGGGACTACTTGATTTGCTTCGTCAATAATCCGTCTTGAGGCGGATAAAATTAAGTATTTTAGCAAGAGGCTAAATCCGATTGAGGATGATTGTTCAACCACAATTGTAATTCACTTAGTGAGTTCATCGGAAGGCTCTTGGAGCGAGCTTTTGATCAAGGAGCTTACTCGAAGCATCCTTGATTTCTTGGTGAGAGGACTAGAATGCCGGCTCGTTCGGAGGGACATCGGGCTCCGTCATCCAGGGTCGTTTTCTAGTCGTCTTCGTCTTTGGGACAAACATCTTCCTCTCGGGCGACGAGTTCATTTATTGTTTGCTTTAAGCGTGATTCCAGGTCACGTTAGTACCGGTGCAGTGCGGCTATTGTTTGTTTTACGTGTGGGAGCGGGGACACCGCGAGAAATCTGCAGGGGTTCTAGCGCCAGTAAATCTCAAGAGAGCTCGAGGGCCTCGAGAGACTTCGTTACTCCAGCCCGTGCATCATCCAAGGGACCCTATCAGGCCTCGAGGGCCAGAGGTAAGGACATTCATCACCGGTTTGAACAAGTTAATTCTTGTGCGCTAATAGTATAATCATTCATTTCATTGCCGTTCATTCATTCATATAATTCATTTATCATATATATCAATCATATGGGGACTCATAATTATCGATTAATCATTCAATTCACGAGGAACGGCGGTTCCAATCATTTCAGGGATCTATCACTCATGACGTTATTAATTCACCTTGGTGAGTCATTCCAAATCCTTGTCGGATTTGTAGTCATTTATCATTCATCATTCATTTTTGTCACTTTCATTATCGTGACCTTCTGAGATCATAGTTAGTGGCGAGTTCATCGTCGGATATACCTTAAATCGTTGAGATAGAGGAAATCGATGATATGGAAGGATATCGATGTTGGGTACATTTGAGATGTAACCTTGTTTATGGATGACTGTGTTAATCTATCAGTAATAATGTATCGTGACTGTGGATCATTTATTGTTGATCTATCTTATTATGATTATATTTGAGAATCTTGAGATTTGGATCATTTGTTGGGAGTTCATACCTCCGGCGTTGTGCTCGAGATTTCGTGATAATTTGAGAAATAGTTCACTGTGTTTCGAGACGTCAAGTCTTGGGGACTTGGGCTTGCGGTTGATTTGGTCCCGAGGACTATTTGGGCGTTATTGTTTTCAGATCGTGATGGATAGTTCATATCCCGAGTTGTTTACCCTCAGTTTCGAGGACGAAACTCTTTTTAAGGGGAGTATGTAATACCCGGTTGTGAATTCATTTATTATCATTGAAGAATGTCACTCAGAATTTTTTCATCATTAATAATCATTCATCATTCATATTGATCAACTATGTTCACCATTCGGCGTATTTTGGGATCATCCTTTGTTTGAAATCGAGCGAGATTATTGTCATCATCATCATCATCATGTTTTGATTTTCATTTTGAGAGGTAGCGCACGCTACCCATTGTAGTTAGCGCGCGCTAATGAGGTGCATGTAACGCACGTAATGACTCAGTTTTAGCGCACGCTAGCGCAAGTGAGGCAGATCCGAAGGTCTTGGGCGTGATATTGGAAATTAAGCGCACGCTACGAGTGGTAAATAGCGTACGCTAACTATGCCGGTAACGCACGCTAAGACTTGAGTAGCGCACGCTAGCGCGCTCGGATCAGAGGACGGTAGGTTACGGACTCCAGGATTTTGGATACCAACTATCGGGTAGCGACGCTAACATAAGGTTAACGTCACGCTAAGGGCAGCCGTTAGCGCACGCTACCAAAGGTTCTTAGCGCACGCTAACGATTGATCGAAGTCTTGGACTACCGGTACAGCGTTAGCGCACGCTAACATCGGGAGTTAGCGCGCTAAGCGGGACAGTATATATAGGACAGTTTGGTCCAACTTTCGTCATTTCTTCATTTCTCAATCATTTCGGACGAGCTCGGGCGATTCAGAAAGGTCTTTTCGAGCTACAATCACCTAGAATCATCTTCAACCTTCTAAGTTGGACTAATCATCATCTAAATCAGTTTCATCACTCCAAATCAAGGTAATGATTCTTGGATCTAGAATTTCGGATCTTGGGTGTTTTGCTTTCGATCACTTCGTGTAAATCGATGTTATGTTGGAATATGTTAGATATGGATTATATATCTTGGATACATGTATTTCTACGGATTCATTGGTGTAATTTTCGGAATTTGTGAATAATTGAAGAATTGTTCAAGAACCCTTACGGGTTGACTTTGGAATTTTGGGGGTTTTCGACTAAATGTTGTTGAAACATCGTTCTAAGTATTCCTATTGGATTATTGATAGTATTCATGAGTTTTTGTGGGTTTGAATCATTCATTGGGATTTGGTTTCGGATGTAATTGAGTTTTGGTTGTAAACAATTGGAGATTGTTTACAACGCGTTTGTGTAAATGCCCCAATGAGTTTCGGGTATTGTTGTATCGACTTTTGAGTTGGTTGTGATTATGCTTGATTCATGTATTAAGAGAATTGTTGGTTTTTGTGTTGTTTAAGGTTGTTCAAGCGGCCGGTAATTTCATTAAGGACGTTGATCGTGGAAGTACCTTCTCGCCTTCGGTTTGAGGCAAGTTTTATACTTGTACTGGTCAATGAGCTAATGTCATCATGTATGTGTATGAATGTGTTGTATCATTCCGAGACTTAGTCTCTTCATGAATTCATTGATATCAAGAGATCGTTCGATACGATACCTTCCGGCAATTTTGCCAAATGTTGATTGTTGTTAATATAGATGTCAATTTAAGACATCGTTGAGATCATTGTTATTCCTGTTTGGATCGTCATTAAAACTGTACAGGCCGATTAAAGGTATTGGCTTATTCATTTCTCACCTTCGTCGTCGGTAACCGATTAAAGGTGCCGAGGCATCATTCGTATCATTGTCATCGATTGGCCGTTCTCAGGCAAATCTAAATGTTCAATCATTCACTGCATCATTGTTATCGATTGACCTTTCTAAGGCAATCGAGGTATTCACTCATTCATCGTGTCATTGTTATCGATTGACCTTTCTAAGGCAATCGAGGTATTCACTCATTCATCGTGTCATTGTTATCGATTGGCCGTTCTCAGGCAAATCGAAGTGTTCAATCATTTACTGCATCATTGTTATCGATTGACCTTTCTAAGGCAATCGAGGTATTCACTCATTCATCGTGTCATTGTTATCGATTGACCTTTCTAAGGCAATCGAGGTATTCACTCATTCATCGTGTCATTGTTATCGATTGGCCGCTCTCAGGCAAATCGAAGTGTTCAATCATCCGCTGCATCATTGTTGTCGGTTGGCCGTTCTAAGGCAATCGAGGTGTTAATTTGGGACTGTCAAGGACGGTGTCTATCCGTGTGTTACTATCATCGTGTTGGCCGACTCAAGGCAGCACACTATCATTCATTGTGATACGGCTTCGTGCCGTGGCTTCGGCCCTAATTGTGATACGGCTGGATGCCGTGGCTTCGGCCCTAATTGTGATACGGCTGGATGCCGTGGCTTCGGCCCTAAGTGTGATACGGCTGGATGCCGTGGCTTCGGCCCTCATTGTGATACGGCTTCATGCCGTGGCTTCGGCCCTAAGTGTGATACGGCTGGATGCCGTGGCTTCGGCCCTCATTGTGATACGGCTTTGTGCCGTGGCTTCGGCCCTCATTGATACTGACTTGGTACATTCGACTTCAGTGTTTGTGATATTTGTTAATTTCCATTGACGGCTTGTAAGCCTTTATTATTGTCTGGTAATTTCATTGGAGCCTTCGGGCATTGTGATTCATAATTAATTCGATCTGGTTTGGTTCATGTCTTGTAATTCATTGTGGTATTCTGTGATTTTGATTCTCCGTCGGGCACTTATGTTCTAACCTCGTCAAGGTATTAATAGTATGCCGTGGGCATAGTATTTCACGAATGCTCGGTTCTTACCTTGGTTTGTGAGCATCTCGTATTATTATTATCATTGTACCGTTTCATTCTGCCTTTGGATGCATATCATGTTATACATGTATTTGATGTTCATTATCTGGATGACTGACCCCGTGGGGGCGGAACATGTTTTCATGTTTTAGGTGCTTGCGAGGAGAGAGTTGAGACACAGAGGCATGACGTTGGCAACGAGGCATTCGAGCGATACTAGTCCGAGTTGTTCATTGTTGGTCAGTCAGTTGGAGTGTACTCCGGCATCGTCAGTTGTTGTCATGTTGTATTACCCGAACAGATGTTCGTGGATGTTGTTGTATTTCATTTTGGCCATGTAGGCCACTTTTGTCATTGAAATTCCTTATCGGAATATTGTGTCGGACATCATGGTAAGGACTATGATTTTCCCTTGTTGTTCAAATTAATGTATTTTTAGTCATGTTCGCCTGGTGGATCTCCTGGCGTGGGGTCCACGGCACTGTAATAACCCAATAGGATTTGGGGGTGTTACAAATTCAACATACGATCGTCTTGCTATGGTATATTCATCAATAAATTCTTCAAGAACACCAAGTGATTTGAAACCATGTTCATAATCATTAAAGCACCATAATCTAACATCCTTTAACATGTAAATAATCCGATTCATAATCTAAGTCATATACATCCATTAAACCTCATATAACCTCATCACATGATAATCCAACATACTCCCTCTCAGGTAATCATCCTTTAAAACGAAACACTAACAAAGGGACACGAAAATTACCTTGTAGACGAACCATGAAGAAGAACAATCGAACTCCATTCCAAGAATCATCAATAATCTTCAAGAACAAGGCTTTAATCCATGCTATCCAACTTATTATTGTTAAGAATGATCATCTCTAAGTGTTTGGAACCACAAACTTCTCTTGAAGAACTCTCTCTATCGAAATAAGGGAAGGAATGGCCGAGTGGACATAATTCACATCTGCAATCATATATATACTAACTGTTATTAGCATGTGTTACCTTCACAAAATAGCGTGCGCTATCGCAGTCCAGAGGCTACTGCCTTGCTTCGTATAATGACTTACGTACGCAATGCCCATGCAATAGCGTATGTAAATGCCTCTATTTATCATATGCAAGTGTCCGACCATAGCGTGCGCTACTCATAGTTGACTCGTTTGTCTGTATGTTCCGAAGACGGGTCCACACGCCGAAAGCATCTGACAAGGATAAGATTCCCTTTGACCGATCTACAATTATCGTACGTTGAGCCACATGATTAGTAAGCGCTAATCCTTCATAGCAATCATCCGTTGACCTTATCGGAACATGCGCCGAAAGTAGCCAGGTCCACACGTAGATTCCCTCTGATCTGTTCTGCACTAGCGTGCGCTAACTTTCACTTTTAGCGTGCGCTAAACTTGAACGATAGCGTGCGCTATGCTTCAATATTAGCGTGCGCTAATAAGGATATACTTAGCCATTTTCAGCTATCCTTGTCCAATGTCTCAACATACAGAATATGAACATACGGCATACTGGATACGTATACTCAACACATTATATCCTCAAATACAATTGTCGACCAATTACGACCATTATACCAATACTGACAGCTCAGTCCTTCATTTATTTCATCCATACCGTACAGATTCCACGCTGTACAACATAACTTGGATAAAATAATATTAAACAACAATAGAAGAAATTCCGGATATTACATACTACACCACTTAAAATAAGTTTCATCCTCGAAACTTGCAATCCGTCATAGAAAAACCAGCAAACCGTTCAACCAAAATATTCCGAAACCATCACAACAACGATCAATCATCATCATTAACGAATAACCAAAACAGGACACTTACATATGCACCAAGTCTACGATCTCCTGAGATACTAGCAAGTGACTTCATAAAGCCTCAACACGCTTACAATCACAATTCTGTGTGTCTCAACAAAATATATCATCTTCGGATGAAATAATCTATCCATGTGAAATCCTGTCTGCCTGATCGCACAATCAAGTCCCAATTCTGATACAATCAGTAATGCACAATACATCTGTGAAACAACTGCCCAATACAACGACACAAATCCCAAAGCATAGATACAAAATTCGAACGCTCATACGATCATTAACAATGATCAACCAACAAATTAACCGAGAATATCATCAACATGATAAACTCCAACATGACCAGCCAGAGGTCAAAACACAATCGAGAATATCATCAACATGATAAACTTCAATATGACCAGCCAGAGGTCAAAACACAATCGAGAATATCATCAACATGATAACCTTCAATACTACCGATGAAGGATCAGCAAGAACAGAGAATACCATCGCATGGTAAGTTCCAACACGATCAATACAGAACCACAGAAACCGATATATGAAAGAACAAAATTCTCAAAATGTTAAACAAATCACAAACATTGGATCTCAACGAAGCACAACCGACTAGTGAACATACCCCTCGGCATACGAATAACCAATCGCAAATCGGCGAACATACCAAATAATTCATTGAGTGGGAATGACCAATCAATATCCAAAACAATCATCCTGGGGTCACCACCCTCAATTCTACACTTACCAAGGAATCATTCAAAAATCAATATGGTAAAATCGTACTACTACCATTCCAATGGAGTCACATAGCACATATGTCCCGGTTTCACAAAAACCAAAGTTCCAAAATCATATTTTGTACCCGAATCTACAACACGCAGCATATTTCTCTTGTCTGATCAATCAAACGATCATATCTGGATAACCAAACTACCATACTGTAACACCCCGATAAGGCGGCCATTACAGTGCCGTGGACCCCACACTGGGATCCACCAGGCGATATCCAAAGTAAAGATTAAATACACAATACATGTGATACCGAACCACAAAACATAGTACTTACTCCGATGTGGAGTTTACAGCAGTATGGCCTACGGCCTTATTACACACAGGATCCAAAGCATAAGTATAATCCATATGGAGATGAATTATACCTTAAATAACAATACATTTGTTCAAACTTAAAATGAAGCGGAAAATAACATTACACGGTACGAACATGACCGGACACGAAAGACTTGGGGCCCCCGAACTAGTATCCTTCGAACCCTTCGTCATCACCTTGATCTTCCCGTGCCTTGCCTTTTCCTCAACCTAAAATACAACACAAGTAATTCGCCCAACACAGGGTCAGATATACATGATAAATGATTCTCAAGATAGTATACAATTCGCGCATATAAGATTTCAAGAATAACGCCCCGACTAACGAACATACCCCTCGGGCGTATGAACGTTCAGTCATAAAACGTCGAACACATCCACGTATAAAAATGGACTGTGAGCGACTAAGATAGTACGGCTCAAGAGGGACATCACAGTACACCCGATCCAAATATGTGTCAGTGCACATGTCCACCCCGTATACGGAATCCAGGATATACGTGGGACAATGTACCTAATTAGCCTCAACGAACTACGTCTCGTGTGCACAGCCTTTCACGGAAAATATTCACGCATGACTATATATGTGCCCGGCTAAAAATCCTACACAATATCCAATCGGAACGTAGATATGACTCCGGATATGTCACGATGCAACATGACAATGAATTCAAGAATTTCACAAAATCCGAATAAGGATCGAGGACTCACCGAGATGACAACAAGATCAACAATATCAAGGGTCCAAAAGTAACGAACTTGGGAATACAATCCCACGATGAAAACGGGACATCATTAAGAGCAACATCAAATCATAAGACACAAGTTTATAAGTGTTTCATATACACGAAATGCATAATCATCATAAGAATCCACACATCATTATAAGCAAGCAAGATATCTTGCCTCAATACGGAGACGGGAATAGTCCTCTTCTTGTCGGAACGAACGAACGGTCCTCCACTAATATTGTGTACTCGAACAATCATCCTTGAATGAAGTATATTTTGATCATTAATACGTTTATATGATCATCTACACCGAATGTTCGCGAGATAACATCTTAATTTCCGATTGAGTAGTTTAACTTCTAAAGTGTTACTTCAAGAACCTTATTCATACCATTCAATTCTCACAATTGATTACAAGATGATACCAAATGTTTGTTGGATTAAGAATCATTCCATAATGTTTTAAACAATAATCTCCTATCCTTTAATCTTATCAAGAACATCTCAAATGATTAAAAGTAAAATCTGCACTACATACAATTACTTATGTTGAGTTAATTAGTTGTAAATCCATATCATGGTTATGAAGACTATCTCAAGTTTAGCACCACTCTTATACTCTTCCAACTGACTTGGGGATTCACACAACACACCTCTGAATTCACTTAGCCTAGGTTCAAGAAGATTATTTCATTCTTCTAATGATCAACAAGGTTTCTTAAAACATTTATGGTAATTATTCCAATAAGTCATTTACATTACAATGGAACAAGGATTATTATTATACCAATGGTGTTATAAGTCTAGCAAGGAGAGTGTGGTTAAACTAAACATGATCATTACCATATTAAAACACCAAGAACACACCATTACAAACCCTCTAATCATCATGTTCATCATTAAGTTGTTGAAAGCTTAACTACAACATGTTTATTTTGATTAATTCATCACTAGGTGAAATATACTTAATCACTATCATATTAAATTCGAGATTATAGGGTTAAATCGTAGAACATACCTTCAGAAATGGAGAACAATACACCAAACCACAAGAACACAATATAAGCTTCAAGAATGTCTCCAAGTTCCAATCAACAAGCTCCAAAATCAAAATGTAAAGCTCCAACACAAGTAGGAAGAAGGTAAACTTGCTCTAGGGATGAAGGGGGATGATTATATTTGTGAAAATCAGAGGTTGGACGTGCAAAATGAAAGACACAAACTGTCTTTTTATAATAATGATTAGATCGTACGCTACACAACAAGTGTTACGTACGTAAGCTAAGTTCAGAGGTTACTGGACTGAAATACGAACTTCATTACGTACGTTACCCCTAGAAGCATTACGTACGTAATGTGGGTCAACTAGGTTGGCTCCAAAAATCAGATATTCGAATCCCACCTGGCCCCACACGCCGAAAGTTGAGATTGGATACGATTGCACTGATTACGTACGTAACAGGTACCCCTTTACGTACGTAAAGGCCTCAAAATAGCGTACGCTATGACTTACGATTAACGTACGTTAGGCTCAGGTTTTTAATAGTTCAATATGCACTTATCTCTACAACACTGAAATTTCAAACATAATGCGAGTGATCATTTTATTCAAGTCTATTATGATATATTCCAACATCAATATTCATTTCACAAATGCAACAAAATTACAACAGTGTTAAATTATCCGAATAGTACAACAGCAAGTAAGAATTCCGTCGGATATTACATACTCCCCCCCTTAAAAGGGGTTTCGTCCTCGAAACTAAGGGGTAAACAATTCAGGATACCTCTCTTGAATGCTTCTCTCCGTCTCCCACGTGGCTTCCTCGACCCTGTGTCGAGACCACTGAACCTTCAGTAGGGGAATCGTCTTATTGCGCAGTTGTTTGATCCTCCTCTCAAGTATTCGTACGGGGCGCTCCTCATACGAATGATCCTCCGATAAATCGATCTCATCGAACTGAAGTACATGACTCGGGTCAGCAACGTATTTCCTTAACTGGGAGACATGAAACACGTTATGGATCCGGCTCAGGGCTGGTGGTAAAGCCAAGCGATAAGCCAAATCGCCTACTCGTTCCAAAACCTCAAACGGCCCGATATACCTCGGACTCAGCTTGCCTCTTTTTCCAAAACGAAAGACTCCTAGGGTAGGTGACACCTTCATTAACACATGGTCACCAACCTCGAACTCAAGCAGTCGTCGACAGTGGTCAGCATAAGACTTCTGTCGACTTTGAGCCGTTAACAACCGGCTCTTAATCAAAGTGATCTTCTCTCGAGCTGATAATAACATGTCGGGTTCCGTACCCAGAGATTCTGATAGTTCGTCCCAACACAAAGGGGACCTACAGCGACGGCCATACAATGCCTCATACGGTGCCATCTGAATCGAAGCGTGCCAACTATTATTAGAAGTGAATTCCACCAAAGGCAGCTGGGCTTCCCAATCGCCCTTCCAATCAAGAGCGCATGCTCTCAACATGTCCTCTAGAGTCTGGATGGTTCTCTCAGACTGACCATCGGTCTGTGGATGAAAACCCGTACTGAAATTCAACTGCGTGCCCATCGCACGATGAAGCGCCTTCGGAAGTGTGACACGAATCGCCGTCACGGTCGATACAATACTCTTGGGGGTACCGTGTAATCTCACAATTTCCTTAATAAGCAGTGGGCGATCTCTCGGGACCCCACGCGTCCTTAATCTCCAAGAAGTGGGCTGATTTGGTCAGACGGTCCACAATCACCCAAATCGTATTCATTGCTCGACGACTCGTCGGCAATCTAGTAATAAAATCCATTGATATGTCCTCCCATTTCCACTCGGGAATCGGGAGTGGTTTCAGCATTCCTGCGGGTCGCTGGTGCTCAATCTTAACTTGCTGACAGGGTAAACATCTCGAAACAAATTCGGCAACCTCACGTTTCATATTTCCCCACCAATAATTCTGCTTCAAATCCTTATACATCTTGCTAGATCCCGGGTGAATAGAGTACGGGGTAGCATGGGCTTCTCTCATGATAGAGTTCCTTAACTCTTTGTCAGCGGGTACACAAACTCGACTTCTAAATCGTATCAATCCATCCTCGTGGATCACGAATCCATGGGCTTTCCCTTGGGTTACCTCATCCCGGACTCGAGATAAGAATGGGTCTGTAACTTGCCTCGATCTGATCATATCATCAAGAGATGAAGAAATCTCAAGGGTGCAAAGTTGTCCCTGAATACGCTGTAACCAAACTTCAATTTCTGGCCTCATAAGGTCCAATTGCAATTGTCGCTGTGCTGTCAAACGGTTCACCATCTGCTCATGCACTGTCTTACGGCTCAAAGCATCAGCAACTACATTTGCTTTGCCCGGATGATAAAGGATCTCGATATCATAGTCTTTGATGAGTTCTAGCCACCTTCTCTGCCTCATGTTTAACTCCTTCTGAGTAAAAATGTATTTCAGGCTTTTGTGATCAGTGAAAATCGACAGTTACTCCATACGAGATAATGACGCCTTGATTTTTAAAGCAAACACCACAGTGCGAGTTCTAAATCATGGGTGGGGTAGTTGACCTCGTAAGGTCGTAGTCTCGATGCATAGGAGATCACCTTCCCGTTTTGCATTAGTACACACCCAAGGCCTGTTTAGATGCGACTATACACTACAAACCCTTCCGTTCCTTTCGGTAGGACTAAAATAGGTGCCGAAATCAACCGACTCTTAAGTTCATCAAACCTCTGCTGACAAGCCTCTGACCATAAATATTTCTTATCCTTCCTCAACAAATTAGTCATTGGTTGGGCAATTTTGGAAAAACCCTCCACGAACCGTCGGTAATAACCTGCTAGTCCCAAGAAACTGCGTACTTCCTTAACGCTCTTTGGTGGTAACCAGTCTCGGATAGCTTCTGTCTTCTGCGGGTCTACTCGCACCCCATCAACTGATATCACATGCCCGAGAAAGATAACTTCATTTATCCAGAACTCACATTTAGAAAATTTTCCATAAAGCTGCTCTCCCCTTAACGCCTCGAGAACTAGATGGAGGTGACGCTCGTGCTCTTCATGGTCACGAGAATAGATCAGAATGTCGTCAATAAAAACGACTACAAAGCGATCCAGATAATTAATAAACATTCGATTCATCAGCTCCATAAATACTGCCGGTGCATTCGTCAGTCCAAAAGGCATCACTACGAACTCATAATGCCCATAGCGAGTACGAAAAGCGGTCTTCGAAATATCAGACTCACGAATCCTCAACTGATGGTAACCAGACCTCATGTCGATCTTCGAAAACACAGCATCCCCTTGAAGCTGATCCAATAAATCATCAATACGCGGCAATGGGTATTTGTTCTTAATGGTTACCCTGTTCAACTCACGATAATCAATACACAGACGTAGAGATCCGTCCTTCTTACGTACAAATAGTACCGGTGCTCCCCAAGGGGACGCACTAGGTCTAATGTAACCCTTCTCGGTCAAATCCTCAAGTTGGCTCTTCAGCTCCTGCATCTCAGTCGGAGCCATGCGATACGGTGCTTTTGAGAGCGGGGACGTACCAGGCTCTAGCTCAATATTGAACTCTACATCACGATGCGGAGGTAAGCCTGGCAATTCATCTGGAAATACGTTTGGGTAGTCTCGGACTACCGGAATATCGATCAATTCAAATGGTCGATCCATTGTCTTGGTCATGTAACACAAATAGCCAATACATCCTTGATTAAGTAGTTTCACCGTTTTCATAGCGCTGATGATTCTCCCGGAACGGCTGGGATTATCACCCTGGAAGGTACACTCAATACCATCGTCAGATGTGACGGTTACTGTTCGCTTGCGGACACTAATTATGGCATCATGACGGTCTATCCAATCGATACCCAAGATCACATCATCTTTAGGTAAATCGACCACAATTAAGTTTGACAACCACTCACGGTCATTCATTCGAATCGAGCAGTCTTGAACTTCACGATTCCCAACAATTCTTCTACCATCAGGTAGACCAATTATATAAGGTTCACAATTGATAACATGCTCTAGTTGCAAACGACTCAAACAAGAAGTAGATAAAAAGGAGTGTGAAGCACCAGTATCAAAAAGAACACAGACAGGTTGAGATTGGATCTCGAGAGTACCTGCAATCATGCTCGCTTCGGGATCTTCAGCCCTCTTCATCTTGTAAACTCTAGGTTTTGCAGCCCCTGCACCAGATGTACCTGCTTGATTTCCACGTCCCATCCCTTTGTTTGCCCCGGTAGTCTGATAAGAAGCGGATGGAGGTACACGGTCCTGAACCGAAGATTGTACTGGAGCATGAGATGATGTGGGAATACGTCATAGTCCACTCCTACAATAACGAGCACGATGTCCGTTCTTCCCACAAGTATGGCATGACACGGCTGGCCTAGGACATTTCGAATTGATGTGTCCCGGGTCTCCAAAATTATAGCACACAATAGATAGGCTGACCGCTCGAGGTTGCGATCCGGTTGGCTTCGATGTCGTAGGTTGCCGTTCAGAAGGATTGGGCACTGGTTGGGGTCTCTTGAATGCTCCCCGGTTGCTGTCTGACTGGTTCTGGTTCCTGAATTTCTTGTTGTTAGACTGCGGTTGCTTCTTGGAAATTTCCTTCACGGTCAATTCGTACTCCAGAGCTTTCTCGATGAACTCCGGTAGGGTCACACAATGATGATTCAACAGCTGCATTCTCATTCGGGGTTTAAGCCTTTTGAGAAAGTATTTGATCTTATCAGCTTCTATGCGGACAATCGTCGCGGCAAGAGGGAGAAGTGCCTGGAATTTCTCGGCGATAGATAGTACGTCATCATCTTCGGACGGTTCCGGATTCAGCAATTCTGATAATTTGGCCTCGCGGAGAGGACCTGGATAGTAACGATCTAGCATGAGATTTTTAAATTCTTCCCAAGTACATACGCCATCAGCTGGCCTCACCGAAAGCCACCAAGTGTGGGCACCCTTGCCCAAGTAGTAAGTCACACGAGACGCGATTCTCTCGGATGGTCTACCATATCGAACAACTTCTCAAGTGTTCGTTCCAATGCACGATATCGGCCGGCTGAGGAACCTTCAAAATCGGTGGTCGTAGGCGCCAGAAGTCACTGATGATCCGATTCACCGCCCGCCATGTATAGAAGGTGGCCCCGATGCCGGTCGGTAGTGACTCTCTGTATTGTTTCCATTAACTGACCCATTTGGGTCATCTGAGCCATCATGCCCTGCATTACAGTTTAAGGATCGACACGAGCATCCTCGCGTCCATTGTGGTGCGATTGGTCCCTAGAAGGCGAATCACTGCCTGCGGAACTATGCTCTGCGTTCGCACGTATGTTGGCTCGTGGTATCGGGATTCGGCCCCTTCCGCGGCCTCGTCCCCCTCTGCCACGGCCTCTCAAATTTCTTTCCATACTGAAAGAATCAATTTTTAATGATAATCATAAGTATAGTTCATGATACCAATCAGAATTCACGCTAAGTTAATGGCAGTAAGAAATTACATATTCGAGAAAACAGTTCGTAATGAGTTATCATCACTACGAGGGTCACACAAAATATCATATCGATGTTTGAGTCGAATGATTTCAATCATATAATCAATCCAGAATTTTATTTGAATCATCAATCAGATAATTCCTGCCACAAACCCTTAAAATGCCGAGATCAACAAGGAGATCTATTCAGAGATCAATATCATGTCAATAATTTATTCATGGTTCATAAAGTACGTGCATCAATTTGGCTCGTAGGATCGGGCCGCACGGGTCACACGTGACACGAAGGTCTCTTGATACTAGTTCAATACACAAAGACTCAAAAAGAAAGAAAACGACCTCTCTCGATACCATCTTCTCGTAACACCCGATAAGGCGGCCATTACAGTGCCGTGGACCCCACACTAGGATCCACCAGGCGATATCCAAAGTAAAGATTAAATACACAATACATGTGATACCGAACCACAAAACATAGTACTTACTCCGATGTGGAGTTTACAGCAGTATGGCCTACGGCCTTATTACACACAGGATCCAAAGCATAAGTATAATCCATATGGAGATGAATTATACCTTAAATAACAATACATTTGTTCAAACTTAAAATGAAGCGGAAAATAACATTACACGGTACGAACATGACCGGACACGAAAGACTTGGGGCCCCCGAACTAGTATCCTTCGAACCCTTCGTCATCACCTTGATCTTCCCGTGCCTTGCCTTTTCCTCGACCTAAAATACAACACAAGTATTTCGCCCAACACAGGGTCAGATATACATGATAAATGATTCTCAAGATAGTATACAATTCGCGCATATAAGATTTCAAGAATAACGCCCCGACTAACGAACATACCCCTCGGGCGTATGAACGTTCAGTCACAAAACGTCGAACACATCCACGTATAAAATGGACTGTGAGCGACTAAGATAGTACGGCTCAAGAGGGATATCACAGTACGCCCGATCCGAATATCTGTCAGTGCACATGTCCACCCCGTATACGGAATCCAGGATATACGTGGGACAATGTACCTAATTAGCCTCAACGAACTACGTCTCGTGTGCACAGCGTTTCACGGAAAATATTCACGCATGACTATATATGTTCCCGGCTAAAAATCCTACACAATATCCAATCGGAACGTAGATATGACTCCGGATATGTCACGATGCAACATGACAACGAATTCAAGAATTTCACAAAATCCGAATAAGGGTCGAGGACTCACCGAGATGACAACAAGATCAACAATATCAAGGGTCCAAAAGTAACGAACTTGGGAATACAATCCCACGATGAAAACGGGACATCATTAAGAGCAACATCAAATCACAAGACACAAGTTTATAAGTGTTTCATATACACGAAATGCATAATCATCATAAGAATCCACACATCATTATAACCAAGCAAGATATCTTGCCTCAATACGGAGACGGGAATAGTCCTCTTCTTGTCGGAACGAACGAACGGTCCTCAACTAATATTGTGTACTCGAACAATCAACCTTGAATGAAGTATATTTTGATCATTAATACGTTTATATGATCATCTACACCGAATGTTCGCGAGATAACATCTTAATTTCCGATTGAGTAGTTTAACTTCTAAAGTGTTACTTCAAGAACCTTATTCATACCATTCAATTCTCACAATTGATTACAAGATGATACCAAATGTTTGTTGGATTAAGAATCATTCCATAATGTTTTAAACAATAATCTCCTATCCTTTAATCTTATCAAGAACATCTCAAATGATTAAAAGTAAAATCTGCACTACATACAATTACTTATGTTGAGTTAATTAGTTGTAAATCCATATCATGGTTATGAAGACTATCTCTCAAGTTTAGCACCACTCTTATACTCTTCCAACTGACTTGGGGATTCACACAACACACCTCTGAATTCACTTAGCCTAGGTTCAAGAAGATTATTTCATTCTTCTAATGATCAACATGGTTTCTTAAAACATTTATGGTAATTATTCCAATAAGTCATTTACATTACAATGGAACAAGGATTATTATTATTATACCAATGGTGTTATAAGTCTAGCAAGGAGAGTGTGGTTAAACTAAACATGATCATTACCATATTAAAACACCAAGAACACACCATTACAAACCCTCTAATCATCATGTTCATCATTAAGTTGTTGAAAGCTTAACTACAACATGTTTATTTTGATTAATTCATCGCTAGGTGAAATATACTTAATCACTATCATATTAAATTCGAGATTATAGGGTTAAATCGTAGAACATACCTTCAGAAATGGAGAACAATACACCAAACCACAAGAACAAATATAAGCTTCAAGAATGTCTCCAAGTTCCAATCAACAAGCTCCAAAATCAAAATGTAAAGCTCCAACACAAGTAGGAAGAAGGTAAACTTGCTCTAGGGATGAAGGGGGATGATTATATGGGTGAAAATCGGAGGTTGGACGTGCAAAATGAAAGACACAAACTGTCTTTTATAATAAAGATAGCCACATGCATACACTACACAACAAGTGTTACGTACGTAAGCTAAGTTCAGAGGTTACTGGTGAAATACGAACTTCATTACGTACGTTACCGCTAGAAGCATGACGTACGGAATGTGGGTCAACTAGGTTGGCTCCAAAAATCAGATATTCGAATCCCACCTGGCCCCACACGCCGAAAGTTGAGATCGGATACGATTGCACTGATTACGTACGTAACAGGTACCCCTTTACGTACGTAAAGGCCTCGAAATAGCGTACGCTATGACTTACGATTAACGTACGTTAGGCTCAGGTTTTTAATAGTTCAATATGCACTTATCTCTACAACACTGAAATTTCAAACATAATGCGAGTGATCATTTTATTCAAGTCTATTATGATATATTCCAACATCAATATTCATTTCACAAATGCAACAAGATTACAACAGTATTAAATTATCCGAATAGTACAACAGCAAGTAAGAATTCCGTCGGATATTACACATACTAAAGTTCGAATCTCTTTTCATCGTACCATACTGATGTATTATCCAGTTTGTGAGCCACATTCATAAGTTCACCATGATATGCACTATGCACTATATGCGTATGTATATCCATCACGTTTTCAAAACCAGTTCGAAATCATATAATCTTGTCAAGAAGACAAATTTTCCAAGGTTCTTTCAAGAGTTTCAAAACTCTAAAACATAAATTTTAGTAAGACCACAAAATCAATTTTCGAAAAATTAAACTGGCTCGCTAATGCCAAGTATTCGATAACAGTTTCCTTCGAATCCACATGATTTCGAAGTTTTAAAATGAAAACTATGCAAATGATTGACCACATCCATACTCCTGTATACCAGTTCGGCTTGTCACCAAATCCACTGACATTCCATCGGAAAACCACATGATAGAGTTCCAAAATCTCAATATATAGACTCCAATAAAAACTCCTTTGCCACATATGAGTCGCAATGTCGACCATTAACCCATCCTGAATCGCCTCAACTCTGCTATGACAAAACATTGAAACAAATCAACACAGCGAAAGACTTCCCGAGAAGATTCATTTGAAGATGTAAACCAAAACTCCGAAAGGCAGAAACGAAATAGATAAACGATTGGTAAAGTGTTTAACAAATCTCGGGAGTTTTAGGAAATAGAAAAGCCTTTTGAAACATTAAGGTCTCAGCCCGTATCTCGTTCCGCATTACAAGAAGTTTAAAAAGTAGAAAACACTTTTGGACCCCAAGTCCTTTGTTATAAAACTATTTCAAAACTGAATGCTCATACGATCATTTACAATGATCAACCAACAAATTAACCGAGAATATCATCAACATGATAAACTCCAATATGACCAGCCAGAGGTCAAAACACAATCGAGAATATCATCAACATGATAAACTTCAATATGACCAGCCAGAGGTCAAAACACAATCGAGAATATCATCAACATGATAACCTTCAATACTACCGATGAAGGATCAACAAGAGCCGAGAATACCATCGCATGGTAAGTTCCAACATGATCAATACAGAACCACAGAAACCGATATACGAAAGAACAAAATTCTCAAAACGTTAAACAAATCACATACATTGGATCTCAACGAAACACAACCGACTAGTGAACATACCCCTCAGCATACGAATAACCAATCGCAAATCGGCGAACATACCAAATCATTCATGGAGTGGGAATGACCAATCAATATCCAAAACAATCATCCTGGGGTCACCACCCTCAATTCTACACTTACTAAGGAATCATTCAAATATCACTATGGTAAAATCGTACTACTACCATTCCAATGGAGTCACATAGCACATATGTCCCGGTTTCACAAAAACCAAAGTTCCAAAATCATATTCTGTACCCGAATCTACAGCACGCAGCATATTTCTCTTGTGTGATCAATCAACCGATCATATCTGTATAACCAAACTACCATACTAAAGTTCGAATCTCTTTTCATCGTACCATACTGATGTATTATCCAGTTTGTGAGCCACATTCATAAATTCACCATGATATGCACTATGCACTAAATGCGTATGTATATCCATCAAGTTTTCAAAACCAGTTCAAAATCATATAATCTTGTCAAGAAGACAAAATTTCGAAGGTTCCTTCGAATCCACATGATTTCGAAGTTTTAAAATGAAAACTATGCAAATGATTGACCACATCCATACTCCTGTATACCAGTTGGGCTTGTCACCAAATCCACTGACATTCCATCGGAAAACCACACGATAGAGTTCCAAAATCTCAATATATAGACTCCAATAAAAACTCCTTTTCCACATATGACTTGCAACGTCGACCATTAACCCATTCTGAATCGTCTCAACTCTGCTATGACAAAACATTGAAACAAATCAACACAGCGAAAGACTTCCCGAGAAGTTTCATTTGAAGATGTAAACCAAAACTCCGAAAGGCAGAAACGAAATAGATAAACGATTGGTAAAGTGTTTTACAAATCTCGGGAGCTTTAGGAAATAGAAAAGCCTTTTGAAACATTAGGGTCTTAGCCCGTATCTCGTTCCGCATTACAAGAAGTTTAAAAAGTAGAAAACACTTTTGGACCCCAAGTCCTTTGTTATAAAACTATTTCAAAATTGATTGGGTCTCGTCCCAAAATCATTTTTCGTAAAACATTCATTTTGGAAAGTATCATTTTCAAATGCTCAAAAACAGTTTCATATATATCAAAATGAACTAGCATGACTACCTGTTCTTCTCAACAATCCACAGTCCTCCTCCCAAATACATAACTCTGTTTCCAAAATTTAACCGACATCTTGATTTCCAAAATCATAACTTCTCAAGATCATCAATCTTGTCCAAACTCTGTCACCTTATACTGTAATGCATAATACCTTTCTGAATCTCATAACATATCAACTTAGAATGGCAATAAATCTCAATGCAATTCAAGAATCCAAATACTTACAGATCGTAAAGTCGACGATTCCCCGTGATACTGGCACATGTCTCAACTCTAGAAAATACTCAACATTTTTCAAACTCAGTTCAACTCGAAAACACAACACATCTCTATCCGAAGAAACACGTTAACACCATTTGGAAAAGTTTACAACGACCCCAGTACCACATTGGTAAATCACATAACACCCAAGCCCAAGTGAACAACAAAAATCTAGGTCTCTAGTATTAGTCAATCGATAACTCGAATGATGCGACAACACACGACCCAACTCGACCCGACTGCCTAGGTTTTCACAACCTAAGCTCTGATACCATATTCTGTAACACCCCCAGAGCCATCCAGGAATATTACAGCGCCGTGGGCCTCAAGACGGAACCCACAAGGCTGAAAGAAAGATTTACAAACATTTGCAAACGCGTAAGAGGCTAACGACGGTACTATCTTTTAAAAACATTCGAAGACTAATAAAATCCATTTAACAAAACCGTCGTAAAAATCTCATTTTAAACTCAATACACAAACACATGCCCTAGCCAGTATCCTCCGGGAAGCTCATCTCTCCACGACCGCTACAAGCTTGATATTCCAAGAACCTAAAAAGAAAGCCCACGACGGGGTCAGCCATAAAATCCAACAATGATAACCATCACATCACGTTAATAATTACATACCGATGAGATACTAAGTAAGAATACTACTAATGTAATCTTACCGCCATTACTTTACGAAAATCCACGATTCGTATCCTTAACAATATAATAAGCTAATACCGAAATATCTGTACTATATCTCAACAATGCCCAAGGTTCTCAAAACATTATCATAACTCACTATTACGAAATTCACTAACTCTGTCCGACCCAATCCATCGGGTAACATCATCACATCTCAACACGATAATTGATTGTCCATGAAAGACAAATACCAAAGGAAATACGGAACATACCTCAAGATATGAAATGCCACGATGAAATCACGTCAATCAACATACGGACACGGTCCTAACACAAGACCTACAAATGCATACTCATATGACAACGTCATATGCTCACATCAATAACAACAATGTATACTTATGGCAAAACCATAATATACATATGCACAACAACAACACATGGGTAATCCGATGATCCAGCGTTCACTTGCTAGATCCCAAGGTGATCCCGTCAGATCAACACGAGGTGGATAAACCCGTCCAATGATCCAGCGCACGCTAGCATATATCCCAAGATTATCCCGTCAGATCAACACGAGGTGTACATACGACAACAATGCACAAATGCATATTAACAACAATACACAAATGCATGACAACAATAATATACGAATGTATCACAACATGATCGATATGAAATGACAAAAATGATTAGAGTACTTGCCCCGAGTGCTTCAAGAGCGATCTCAATGTCTAAACCATCACCAACCATTATCCTCAATACTCGACGGTCCAAAATATCACGGATGGTTGAGAACTCATATCCCCGTCTTTATCACAATGTATCCTCGATACCCAAGTATACCAATAACAAATGTAAATCATATACATTATGATTTAATTCTCAACAATCGAAAAACCACATATAATCCAAATCTCCAGAGTTTACAATTATAATCATCGCTATATGAATTATAAACGAATGAAACTGAAACCATTCATTAAATATTATAAACTGACCAAGTAATATACTTGCCTCGATTCCGACGAAGCCGTTACCAATTCCTTGCCGTCGTCTACGAACTCCTCAGCCCCGACCAAAGCAATCTACGAACATTCTCGAATACGAACGCAAAGCATGGTTCTAATCACCGGTCAATAATCTCAACCTATTACAATAATCGATAAACAACAAGTTCGATAATAATCAACAATTGATATAACCAATTCACAAACCCAACAGCACAACAATATCTCGATTAACCACTAGTCCGAACAACCCAACTCAATCCATTACGAACTCACAACCATAATACAATTATGTACATTGTCTGTTGACATAGCGCACGTTAACCACTTAACGTAGCGTACGCTAAGTCGCTTCCGTTAGCCTGCACTAACCAGTAACACTAGCGTGCGCTAATGACATGCACTTGCATGCATTTCAGGTACCGATCAACATATGACGATTACGAATACGAGTGTAAAGGAAATCATACTCCAAGATCAATCACAATCGTTCCAGATTCAATCTCGTTATCATACTCACATGATATATACCAATAATAAATCATCAATCAACATGACTTAATCCTAGATATTAACATTTCATCTTCGTATCTAAAACACCGATAATTCAACATACGATCGTCTTGCTATGGTATATTCATCAATAAGTTCTTCAAGAACACCAAGTGATTCGAAACCATGTTCATAATCATTAAACCACCATAATCTAACATCCTTTTACATGTAAATAATAATCCGATTCATAATCCAAGTCATATACATCCATTAAACCTCATATAACCTCATCACATGATAATCCATCATACTCCCTCCCAGGTAATCATCCTTTAAAACGAAACACTAACAAAGGGACACGAAAATTACCTTGTAGACGAACCATGAAGAAGAACAATCGAACTCCATTCCAAGAATCATCAATAATCTTCAAGAACGAAGCTTTAATCCATGTTATCCATCTTACTATTGTTAAGAATGATCGTCTCTCAGTGTTTAGAACCTAAAACTTCTCTCGAAGAACTCTCTCTATCGAAATAAGGGAAGGAATGGCCGAATGGACATAATTCACATCTGCAATCATATATATATTGACTGTTATTAGCGTGCGCTACCTTCACAAAATAGCGTGCGCTACGCAGTCCAAAAGCTACTGCCTTGCTTCGTACAATGACTTACGTACGTAATGCCCATACAATAGCGTACGTTAATGCCTCTATTTAGCATACACAAGTGTCCGAACATAGCGTGCGCTACTCATAGTTGACTCGTTTGTCTGTATGTTCCGAAGACGGGTCCACATGCCGAAAGCATCTGACAAGGATAAGATTCCCTTTGACCAATCTACAATTATCGCGCGTTAAGCCTCATGCTTAGTAAGCGCTAATCCTTCATAACAAACATCCATTGACCTTATCGGAACATGCGCCAAAAGTAGCCGGGTCCACACGTAGATTCCCTCTGATCTGTTATGCACTAGCGTGCGCTAACTTTCACTTTTAGCGTGCGCTAAACTTGAATGATAGCGTGCGCTAATAAGGCTATACTTAGCCATTTTCAGCTATCCTTGTCCAATGTCTCAACGTACAGAATACGAGCATACGGCATACTGGATACGTATACTCAGCACATTATATCCTCAAATACAATTGTCGACCAATTACGACCATTATACCAATACTGACATCTCAGTCCTTCATTTATTTCATCCATACCGTACAGATTCCACGCTGTACAACATAACTTGGGTAAAATAATATTAAACAACAGTAGAAGAAATTCCGGATATTACATACTACACCACTTAAAATAAGTTTCATCCTCGAAACTTGCAATCCGTCATAGAAAAACCAACAAACCGTTCAACCAAAATATTCCGAAACCATCACAACAACGATCAATCATCATCATTAACGAATAACCAAAACAGTACACTTACATATGCGCCAAGTCGACGATCTCCTGAGATACTAGCAAGTGAATTCATAAAGCCTCAACACGCTTACAATCACAATTCCGTGTGTCTCAACAAAATATATCATCTTCGGATGAAATAATCTATCCGTATGAAATCCTGTATGCCTGATCGCACAATCAAGTCCCAATTCTAATACAATCAATAATGCACGATACATCTGCGAAACAACTGCCCAATACAACGACACAAATCCCGAAGCATCGACACAAAATTCGAATGCTCATACGATCATTTTCAATGATCAACCAACAAATTAACCGAGAATATCATCAACATGATAAACTCCAATATGACCAGCCAGAGGTCAAAACACAATCGAGAATATCATCAACATGATAAACTTCAATATGACCAGCCAGAGGTCAAAACACAATCGAGAATATCATCAACATGATAACCTTCAATACTACCGATGAAGGATCAACAAGAGACGAGAATACCATCGCATGGTAAGTTCCAACATGATCAATACAGAACCACAGAAACCGATATACGAAAGAACAAAATTCTCAAAACGTTAAACAAATCACATACATTGGATCTCAACGAAACACAACCGACTAGTGAACATACCCCTCAGCATACGAATAACCAATTGCAAATCGGCGAACATACCAAATCATTCATGGAGTGGGAATGACCAATCAATATCCAAAACAATCATCCTGGGGTCACCACCCTCAATTCTACACTTACTAAGGAATCATTCAAATATCACTATGGTAAAATCGTACTACTACCATTCCAATGGAGTCACATAGCACATATGTCCCGGTTTCACAAAAACCAAAGTTCCAAAATCATATTCTGTACCCGAATCTACAGAACGCAGCATATTTCTCTTGTCTGATCAATCAACCGATCATATCTGTATAACCAAACTACCATACTAAAGTTCGAATCTCTTTTCATCGTACCATACTGATGTATTATCCAGTTTGTGAGCCACATTCATAAATTCACCATGATATGCACTATGCACTAAATGCGTATGTATATCCATCACGTTTTCTAAACCAGTTCAAAATCATATAATCTTGTCAAGAAGACAAAATTTCGAAGGTTCCTTCGAATCCACATGATTTCGAAGTTTTAAAATGAAAACTATGCAAATGATTGACCACATCCATACTCCTGTATACCAGTTGGGCTTGTCACCAAATCCACTGACATTCCATCGGAAAACCACACGATAGAGTTCCAAAATCTCAATATATAGACTCCAATAAAAACTCCTTTTCCACATATGACTTGCAACGTCGACCATTAACCCATTCTTAATCGTCTCAACTCTGCTATGACAAAACATTGAAACAAATCAACACAGCGAAAGACTTCCCGAGAAGTTTCATTTGAAGATGTAAACCAAAACTCCGAAAGGCAGAAACGAAATAGATAAACGATTGGTAAAGTGTTTTACAAATCTCGGGAGCTTTAGGAAATAGAAAAGCCTTTTGAAACATTAGGGTCTTAGCCCGTATCTCGTTCCGCATTACAAGAAGTTTAAAAAGTAGAAAACACTTTTGGACCCCAAGTCCTTTGTTATAAAACTATTTCAAAATTGATTGGGTCTCGTCCCAAAATCATTTTCCGTAAAACATTCATTTTGGAAAGTATCATTTTCAAATGCTCAAAAATAGTTTCATATATATCAAAATGAACTAGCATGACTACCTGTTCTTCTCAACAATCCACAGTCCTCCTCCCGAATACATAACTCTGTTTTCAAAATTTAACCGACATCTTGATTTCCAAAATCATAACTTCTCAAGATCATCAATCTTGCCCAAACTCTGTCACCATATACTGTAATGCATAATATCTTTCTGAATCTCATAACATATCAACTTAGAACGGCCATAAATCTCAATGCAATTCAAGAATCTAAATACTTACATATCGTAAAGTCGACGATTCCCCATGATACTGGCACATGTCTCAACTCTAGAAAATACTCGACACAGATATTTACAAAACACACATTTTGCAAACTCAGTTCAACTCGAGAACACAACACATCTCTATCCGAAAAAACACGTTAACACCATTTGGAAAAGTTTACAACGACCCCAGTACCACATTGGTAAATCACATAACACACAAGCCCAAGTGAACAACAAAAATATAGGGCTCTAGTATTAGTCAATCGAAAACTCGAATGATGCGACAACACACGACCTAACTCGACCTGACTGCCTAGCTTTTCACAACCTAAGCTCCGATACCATATTCTGTAACACCCCCAGAGCCATCCAAAAATATTACAGCGCCATGGGTCTCAAGACGGAACCCACAAGGCTGAATGAAAGATTTACAAACATTTACAAACGCCTAAGAGGCTAACGACGGTACTATCTTTTAAAAACATTCGAAGACTAATAAAATCCATTTATCCAAACCATCGTAAAAATCTTATTTGAAACTCAATACACAAATACATGCCCTAGCCAGTATCCTCCGGGAAGCTCATCTCTCCACGACCGCTACAAGCTTGATATTCCAAGAACCTAAAAAGAAAGCCCACGACGGGGTCAGCCATAATATCCAACAATGATAACCATCACATCACGTCAATAATTACATACCGATTAGATACTAAGTAAGAATACTACCAATGTAATCTTACCGCCATAAATTTACGAAAATCCACGATTCGTATCCTTAACAATACAATAAGCTAATACCAAAATATCTGTACTATATCTCAACAATGCCCAAGGTTCTCAAAACATTATCATAACTCACTGTTACGAAATTCACTAACCGTGTCCGACCCAATCCATCAGGTAACATCATCACATCTCAACACGATAATCGATTGTCCATCAAAGACAAATACCAAGAGAAATACGGAACATACCTCAAGATATGAAATCCCACGATGAAATCACGTCAGTCAACATACGGACACGGTCCTAACACAAGAGCTACAAATGCATACTCATATGAAAACGTCATATGCTCACATCAATAACAACAATGTATACTTATGGCAAACCCATAATATACATATGCACAACAACAACACATGGGTAATCCGATGATCCAACGTTCACTTCCTAGATCCCAAGATGATCCCGTCAGATCAACACGAGGTGGATAAACCCGTCCAATGATCTAGCGCACGCTAGCATAGATCCCAAGATGATCCCGTCAGATCAACACAAGGTGTACATACGACAATAATGCACAAATGCATATTAACAACAATACACAAATGCATTACAAAAACAATATACGAGTGTATCACAACATGATCGACACGAAATGACAAAAATGATTGGAGTACTTGCCCCGAGTGCTTCAAGAGCGATCTCAATGTCTAAACCATCACCAACCATTATCCTCAATACTTGACGGTCCAAAATATCACGGACGGTAGAGATCTCATATCCCCGTCTTTATCACAATGTATCCTCGATACCCAAGTATACCAATAACAAATGTAAATCATATACATTATGATTTAATTCTCAAAAATCGGAAAACCACATATAATCCAAATCTCCAGAGTTTACAATTATAATCATCGCTATACGAATTATAAACGAATGAACCTGAAACCATTCATTAAATATTATAAACTGAGTAAGTTATATACTTGCCTCGATTCCGATGAAGTCGTTCCAATTTCTTGCCGTCGTCTATGAACTCCTCAGCCCCGACCAAAGCAATCTACGAACATTCTCGAATACGACCGCAAAGCATGGTTCTAATCACCGATCAATAATCTCAATTTATTACAATAATCGATAAACAACAAGTTCGATAACAATCAACAATCGATATAACCAATTCACAAACCCAACAGCTCAACAATATCTCGATTAACTACTAGTCCGAACAATCCAACTCAATCCATTACGAACTCACAACCGTAATACAATTATGTACACTGTCTGTTGACATAGCGCACGTTAACCACTTAACGTAGCGTGCGCTAAGTCGCTTCCGTTATTCTGCGCTAGCCAGTAACACTAGCGTGCGCTAATGACATGCAGTTGCATGCATTTCAGGTACCGATCAACATATGGCGATTACGAATACGAGTGTAAAGGAAATCATACTCCAAGATCAATCACAATCTTTCCAGATTCAATCTCGTTATCATACTCACATGATATATACCATTAATAAATCATCAATCAACATGACTTAATCCTAGATATGAACATTTCATCTTCTTATCTAAAACACCGATAATTCAACATACGATCGTCTTGCTATGGTATATTCATCAATAAGTTCTTCAAGAACACCAAGTGATTCGAAACCATGTTCATAATCATTAAAGCACCATAATCTAACATCCTTTAACATGTAAATAATAATCCGATTCATAATCCAACTCATATACATCCATTAAACCTCATATAACCTCATCACATGATAATCCAACATACTCCCTCCTAGGTAATCATCCTTTAAAACGAAACACTAAAAAAGGGACACGAAAATTACCTTGTAGCCGAACCATGAAGAAGAACAATCGAATTCCATTCCAAGAATCATCAATAATCTTCAAGAACAATGCTTTAATCCATGCTATCCATCTTATTATTGTTAAGAATGGTCATCTCTCAGTGTTTGGAACCTCAAACTTCTCTCGAAGAACTCTCTCTATCGAAATTAGGGAAGGAATGGCCGAGTGGACATAATTCACATATGCAATCATATATATACTGACTTTTATTAGCGTGCACTACCTTCACAAAATAGCGTGCGCTATCGCAGTCCAGAGGCTACTGCCTTGCTTCGTACAATGACTTACGTACGCAATGCCCATGCAATAGCATATGTAAATGCCTCTATTTAGCATACACAAGTGTCCGACCATAGCGTGCGCTACTCATAGTTGACTCGTTTGTGTGTATGTTCTGAAGACGGGTCCACACACCGAAAGCATCTGACAAGGATAAGATTCCCTTTGACCGATCTACAATTAGCATGCGTTAAGCCTCATGCTTAGTAAGCGCTAAGCCTTCGTAGCAAACATCTGTTGACCTTATCGGAACATGCGCCGAAAGTAGACGGGTCCACTCGTAGATTCCCTCTGATCTGTTCTGCACTAGCGTGCGCTAATTTTCGCTTTTAGCGTGCGCTAAACTTACACGATAGCGTGCGCTATGCTTGAATATTTGCGTGCGCTAATAACGCTATACTTAGCCATTTTCAGCTATCCTTGTCCAATGTCTAAATATACAAAATACGAACATACGGCATACTGGATATATATACTCAATACATTATATCCTCAAATGCAATTGTCAACCAAATACGACCATTATACCAATACTGACATCTCAGTCCTTCATTTATTTCATCCATACTGTACAGATTCCATGCTATACAACATAACTCGGATAAAATAATATTAAACAACTGTAGAAGAAATTCCGGATATTACATACTACACCACTTAAAATAAGTTTCATCCTCGAAACTTTCAATCCGTCATAAAAAAGCCAACAAACCGTTCAACCAAAATATGCCGAAACCATCACAACAATGATCAATCATCATCATTAACGAATAACCAAATCATTACTCTTACATATGCGCCAAGTCGACGATCTCCTGAGATACTAGCAAGTGACTTCATAAAGCCTCAACACGCTTACAATCACAATTCCGTGTGTCTCAACAAAATATATCATCTTCGGATGAAATAATCTATCCGTGTGAAATCGTGTCTGCCTGATCGCACAATCAAGTCCCAATTTTGATACAATCAATAATGCACGATACATATGCGAAACAACTGCCCAATACAACGACACAAATCCCGAAGCATCGACACAAAATTCGAATGCTCATACGATCATTAACAATGATCAACCAATAAATTAACCGAGAATATCATCAACATGATAAACTACAATATGACCAGCCAGAGGTCAAAACACAATCGAGAATATTAATATGACCAGTCAGAGGTCAAAAAACAATCGAGAATATCATCAACATGATAAACTTCAATACTACCGATGAAGGATCAACAAGAACCGAGAATACCATCGCATGGTAAGCTCCAACACGATCAATACAGAACCACAAAAACCGATATACGAAAGAACAAAATTCTCAAAACGTTAAACAAATCATATACATTGGATCTCAACGAAACACAACCGACTAGTGAACATACCCCTCGGAATACGAATAACCAATTGCAAATCGGCGAACATACCAAATCATTCATGGAGTGGGAATGACCAATCAATATCTAAAACAATCATCCTGGGGTCACCACCCTTAATTCTACACTTACTAAGGAATCATTCAAAAATCACTATGGTAAAATCGTACTACTACCATTCCAATGGAATCACATAGCACATATGTCCCGGTTTCACAAATCCCAAAGTTCCAAAATCATATTCTATACCCGAATCTACAACACGCAGCATATTTCTCTTGTCTGATCAATCAACCGATCATATCTGGATAACCAAACTACCATACTAAAGTTCGAATGTCTTTTCATCATACCATACTGATGTATTATCCAGTTTGTGAGCCACATTCATAAGTTCACCATGATATGCACTATGCACTAAATGCGTATGTATATCCATCACGTTTTCAAAACCAGTTCGAAATCATATAATCTTGTCAAGAAGAAAAATTTTCAAAGGTTCTTTCAAGAGTTTCAAAATTCTATAACATAAATTTTATTAAGGCCACAAAATCAATTTTTGAAAAATTAAACTGGCTCGCTAATGCCAAGTATTCGATAACAGTTTCCTTCGAATCCACATGATTTCGAAGTTTTAAAATGAAAACTATGCAAATGATTGACCACATCCATACTCCCTCATACCAGTTCGGCTTGTCACCAAATCCACTGACATTCCATTGGAAAACCACACGATAGTGTTCTAAAATCTCAATATATAGACTCCGATAAAAACTCCTTTTCCACATATGACTCGCAACGTCGACCATTAACCCATCCTGAATCACCTCAACTATGCTATGACAAAACATTGAAACAAATCAACACAGCGAAAGACTTCCCGAGAAGTTTCATTTGAAGAAGTAAACCAAAACTCTGAAAGGCAGAAACGAAATAGATAAATGATTGGTCAAGTGTTTTTCAAATCTCGGGAGTTTTAGGAAATAGAAAAGCCTTTGGAAACATTAGGGTCTGAGCCCGTATCTCGTTCCGCTTTACAAGAAGTTTAAAAAGTAGAAAACACTTTTGGACCCCAAGTCCTGAGTTATAAAACTATTTCAAAATCGATTGGGTCTCGTCCCAAAATCATTTTCCGTAAAACATTCATTTTGGAAAGTATCATTTTCAAATGCTCAAAAACAGTTTCATATATATCAAAATGAACTAGCATGACTACATGTTCTTCTCAACAATCCACAGTCCTCCTCCCGAATACATAACTCCGTTTCCAAAATTTAACCGACATATTGATTTCCAAAATCATAACTTCTCAAGATCATCAGTCTTGTCCGAATTCTGTCACCTTATACTGTAATGCATAATATGTTTCTGAATCTCATAACATATCAACTTAGAACGGTAATAAATATCAATGCAATTCAAGGATCCAAATACTTATAGAACATAAAGTCGACGATTCCCCGTGATACTGGCACATGTCTCAACTCTAGAAAATACTCGACCCAGATATTTACAAAACACATATTTTGCAAACTCAGTTCGACTCGAGAACACAACACATCTCTATCCGAAGAAACACGTTAACACCATTTGGAAAAGTTTACAACGACCCTAGTACCACATTGGTAAATCACATAATACACAAGCCCAAGTGAACAACAAAAATCTAGGGCTCTAGTATTAGTCAATCGATAACTCGAATGATGCGACAACACATGACCCAACTCGACCCGACTGCCTAGGTTTTCACAACCTAAGCTCCGATACCATATTCTGTAACACCCCCAGAGCCATCCAAGAATATTACAGCGTCGTGGGCCTCAAGACGGAACTCACAAGGCTGAAAGAAAGATTTACAAATATTTATAAACGCCTAAGAGGCTAACGACGGTACTATCTTTTAAAAACATTCGAAGACTAATAAAATCCGTTTATCAAAACCGTTGTAAAAATCTCATTTGAAACTCAATACACAAATACATGCCCTAGCTAGTATCCTCCGGGAAACTCATCTCTCCACGACCGCTATAAGCTTGATATTCCAAGCCCCTAAAAAGAAAGCCCACGACGGGGTCAGCCATAATATCCAACAATGATAACCATCACATCATGTCAATAATTACATACCGATGAGATACTAAGTAAGAATACCACCAATGTAATCTTACCGCCATAACTTTACGAAAATACATGATTCGTATCCTTAACAATACAATAAGCTAATACCGAAATATCTGTACTATATCTCAACAATGCCCAAGGTTCACAAAATATTATCATAACTCACTGTTACGAAATTCACTAACTCTGTCCGACCCAATCCATCGGGTAACATCATCACATCTCAACACGATAATCGATTGTCCATCAAAGATAAATACCAAAGGAAATACGAAACATACCTCAAGATATGAAATGCCACGATGAAATCACATCAGTCAACATACGGACGCGGTCCTAACACAAGACCTACAAATGCATACTCATATGACAACGTCATATGCTCACATCAATAACAACAATGTATACTTATGGCAAACCCATAATATACATATGCACAACAACAACACATGGGTAATCCGATGATCCAGCGTTCACTTCCGATGATCCAGCGTTCACTTCCGAGATCCCAAGATGATCCCGTCAGATCAACACGAGGTGGATAAACCCGTCCAATGATCCAGCGCACGCTAGCATAGATTCCAAGATGATCCCGCCAGATCAACACGAGGTGGACATACGATAACAATGCAAAAATGCCTATTAACAACAATACACAAATGCATGACAACAACAATATACGAATGTATCACAACATGATCGACACGAAATGACAAAAATGATTAGAGTACTTGCCCCGAGTGCTTCAAGAGCGATCTCAATGTCTAAACCATCACCAACCATTATCCTCAATACTCGACGGTCCAAAATATCACGGACGGTAGAGAACTCATATCCCCGTCTTTATCACAATGTATGCTCGAGTATATCAATTACAAATGTAAATCATATACATTATGATTTAATTCTCAAAAATCGAAAAACCACATATAATCCAAATCTCCAGAGTTTACAATTATAATCACCGTTATACAAATTATAAACGAATGAAACTGAAACCATTCCTTAAATATTATAAATTGAGCAAGTAATATACTTGCCTCGATTCCGATGAAGCCGTTACCAATTCCTTTCCGTCGTCTACGAACTCCTCAGCCCCGACCAAAGCAATCTACGAAAATTCTCGAATACGACCGCAAAGCATGGTTCTAATCACCGATCAATAATCTCAACCTATTACAATAATCGATAAACAACAAGTTCGATAACAATCCACAATCGATATAACCAATTCACAAACCCAACAGCTCAACAATATCTCGATTAACCACTAGTCCGAACAATCCAACTCAATCCATTACGAACTCACAACCGTAATACAATTATGTACACTGTCTGTTGATATAGCGCACGTTAACCACTTAACGTAGCGTGCGCTAAGTCGCTTCCATTAGCCCGCGCTAGCCAGTAACACTAGCGTGCGCTAATGACATGCAATTACATGCATTTCAGGTACCGATCAACATATGGCGATTACGAATACGAGTGTAAAGGAAATCATACTCCAAGATCAATCAAAATCTTTCCAGATTCAATCTCGTTATCATACTCACATGATATATACCATTAATAAATCATCAATCAACATGACTTAATCCTAGATATGAACATTTCATCTTCGTATCTAAAACACCGATAATTCAACATATGATCGTCTTGCTATGGTATATTCATCAATAAGTTCTTCAAGAACACCAAGTGATTCGAAACCATGACTAATAAAATCCGTTTATCAAAACCGTCATAAAAATCTCATTTGAAACCACAACGCCCGAAATGCTAAAACTCAACAGTTTAAAAACATACGTTAAGCTATCGCTGACACGTACCAACAAAATAGTTTAAAAAACGATTTCCAAAGTAACCTAAGTTACGAGATAACAAAAGGCCATTTAAAAATACTCACACAGTGGAAAAAGGCAATCAATTAAAATACTCTAGCAACGGAATACAAGAACTGATCAGGAAACTCAATACACAAATACATGCCCTAGCCAGTATCCTCCGGGAAGCTCATCTCTCTACGACCGCTACAAGCTTGATATTCCAAGAACCTAAAAAGAAAGCCCACGACGGGTTCAGCCATAATATCCAACAATGATAACCATCACATCACGTCAATAATTACATACCAATGAGATACTAAGTAAGAATACTACCGATGTAATCTTACCGCCATAACTTTACAAAAATCCATGATTCGTATCCTCAACAATACAGTAAGCTAATATCGAAATATCTGTACTATATCTCAACAATGCCCAAGGTTCTCAAAACATTATCATAACTCACTGTTACGAAATTCACTAACTCTGTCCAACCCAATCCATCGGGTAACATCATCACATCTCAACACGATAAGCCAATGTCCATCAAAGACAAATACCAAAGGAACTACGGAACATACCTTATGATATGAAATGCCACGACGAAATCACGTCAGTCTAATCCAAGATCAAATCAACACAACATACGGACACGGTCCTAACACAAGGCCTACAAATGCATACTCATATGACAACGTCAATATGCTCACATCAATAACAACAATGTGTACTTATGGCAAACTAATAATATACATATGCACAACAACAACACATGGGTAATCCGATGATCCAGCGTTCACTGCCTAGATCCCAAGATGATCCCGTCAGATCAACACGAGGTGGATAAACCCATCCAATGATCCAGCGCATGCATGCATAGATTCCAAGATGATCCCGTCAGATCAACACGAGGTGGACATACGAACAATGCACAAATGCATATTAACAACAATACACAAATGCATGACAACAACAATATACGAATGTATCACAACATGATCGACACGAAAGGACAAAAATGATAAGAGTACTTGCCCCAAGTCCTTCAAGAGCGCTCTCAATGTCTAAACCATCAACTACCATTATCCTCAATACTCGACTGTCCAAAATATCACGGACGGTCGATAACTCATATCCCCTTCTTTATCACAATGTATGCTCGATACCCAAGTATATCAATAACAAATGTAAATCATATACATTATGATTTAATTCTCAAAAATAAAAAAACCACATATAATCTAAATCTCAAGAGTTTGTAATTATAATCACCGCTATACGAATTATAAACGAATGAAACTGAAACCATTCATTAAATATTATAAACTGAGCAAATAATATACTTGCCTCGATTCCGATGAAGCCGTTACCAATTCCTTGCCGTCGTCTACGAACTCCTCAGCCCCGAACAAAGCAATCTACGAAAATTCTTGAATACGACTGCAAAGCATGGTTCTAATCACCGATCAATAACCTCAACCTATTACAATAATCGATAAACAACAAGTTCGATAACAATCAACAATCGATATAACCAATTCACAAACCCAACACCTCAACAATATCTCGATTAACCACTAGTCCGAACAATCCAACTCAATCCATTACGAACTCACAACCGTAATACAATTATGTACACTGTCTGTTGACATAGCGCACGTTAACCACTTAACGTAGCATGCGCTAAGTCTCTTCCGTTAGCCTGCGCTAGACAGTAACACTAGCGTGTGCTAATGACATGCAGTTGCATGCATTTCAGGTACCGATCAACATATGGCGATTACGAATACGAGTGTAAAGGAAATCATACTCCAAGATCAATTAAAATCTTTCTAGATTCAATCTCGTTATCATACTCACATGATATATACCATTAATAAATCATTAATCAACATCACTTAATCCTAGATATGAACATTTCATCTTCGTAACTAAAACACCGATAATTAAACATACGAACGTCTTGCTATGGTATATTCATCAATAAGTTCTTCAAGAACACCAAGTGATTCGAAACCATGACTAATAAAATCCGTTTATCAAAACCGTCGTAAAAATCTCATTTGAAACCACAACGCCCGAAATGCTAAAACTCAACAGTTTAAAAACATACGTTAAGCTATCACTTACACATACCAACAAAATAGTTTAGAAAACGATGGCCAAAGTAACCTAAGTTACGAGATAACAAAAGGCCATTTAAAAATACTCACGCAGTGGAAAAAGACAAACAATTAAAATACTCTAGCAGCGGAATACAAGAACTGATCAGGAAACTCAATACACAAATACATGCCCTAGCCAGTATCCTCCGAGAAGCTCATCTCTCTACGACCGCTACAAGCTTGATATTCCAAGAACCTAAAAAGAAAGCCCACGACGGGTTCAGCCATAATATCCAACAATGATAACCATCACATCATGTCAATAATTACATACCAATGAGATACTAAGTAAGAATACTACCGATGTAATCTTACCGCCATAACTTTACGAAAATCTATGATTCGTATCCTCAACAAAACAATAAGCTAATATCGAAATATCTGTACTATATCTCAACAATGCCCAAGGTTCTCCAAACATTATCATAACTCACTGTTACGAACTTCACTATCTCTGTCCAACCTAATCCATCGGGTAACATCATCACATCTCAACACGATAATCGACTGTCCATCAAAGACAAATACCAAAGGAAATACGGAACATACCTTAAGATATGAAATGCCACGATGAAATCACGTCAGTCTAATCCAAGATCAGATCAACACAACATACGGACACGGTCCTAACACAAGACCTACTAATGCATACTCATATGACAATGTCAATATGCTCACATCAATAACAACAATGTATAGTTATGGCAAACTAATAATATACATATGCACAACAACAACACATGGGTAATCCGATGATCCAGCGTTCACTGCCTAGATCCCAAGATGATCCCGTCAGATCAACACGAGGTGGATAAACCCGTCCAATGATCCAGCGCACGCTTGCATAGATCCTAAGATGATCCCGTCAGATCAACACGAGGTGGACATACGACAACAATGCACAAATGCATATTAACAAAAATACACAAATGCATGGCAACAACAATACACGAATGTATCACAACATGATCGACACGAAATGACAAAAATGATAAGTGTACTTGCCCCAAGTCCTTCAAGAGCGCTCTCAATGTCTAAACCATCACCTACCATTATCCTCAATACTCGACTGTCCAAAATATCACGGACGGTAGATAACTCATATCCCCGTCTTTATCACAATGTATCCTCGATACCCAAGTATACCAATAACAAATGTAAATCATATACATTATGATTTAATTTTGGAAAACCACATATAATCCAAATCTCTAGATTTTACAATTATAATCATCATTATATGAATTATAAACGAATAAATATGAAACCATTCAGTAAATATTATAAACTGAGCAAGTAATATACTTGCCTCGATACTGATGAAGCCGTTACCAATTCCTTGCCGTCATGTACGAACTCCTCAGCCCCAACCAAAGCAATCTACGAACATTCTCGAATACGACCGCAAAGCATGGTTCTAATCACCAATCAATAATCTCAACCTATTACAAGAATCGATAAACAACAAATTCGATAACAATCAACAATCGATATGACCAATTCACAAACCCAACGGCTCAACAATATCTCGATTAACCACTAGTCCAAACAACCCAACTCAATCCATTACGAACTCACAACCGTAATACAATTATGTACACTGTCTGTTGACATAGCGCACGTTAACCACTTAACACAGCGTGCGCTAAGTCGCTTCCGTTAGCGTGCGCTAGCCAGTAACACCAGTGTGCGCTAATGACATGCAGTTGCATGCATTTCAGGTACCGATCAACATATGGCGATTACGAATACGAGTGTAAAGGAAATCATACTCCAAGATCAATCACAATCTTTCCAGATTCAATCTCGTTATCATACTCACATGATATATACCATTAATCAATCATCAATCAACATGAATAAATCCTAAATATGAACATTTCATGTTCGTATCTAAAACACCGATAATTCAACATACGATTGTCTTGCTATGGTATATTCATCAATATGTTCTTCAAGAACACCAAGTGATTCGAAACCATGTTCATAATCATCAAAGCAACATAATCTAACATCCTTTAACACGTAAATAATCATCCGATTCATAATCCAACTTATATACATCCATTAAACATCATATAACCTCATCACATGATAATCCAACATACTCCATCCCAAGTAATCATCCTTTAAAACGAAACACTAACAAAGGGATACGAAAATTACTTTGTAGACGAACCATGAAGAAGAACAATCGAACTCCATTCCAAGAATCATCATTAATCTTCAAGAACAAGGCTTTAATCAATGCTCTCCATCTTATTATTGTTAAGAATGGTCATCTCTCAGTGTTTGGAACCTCAAAATTCTCTCTAAGAACTCTCTCTATCGAAATAAAGAAAGGAATGGCCGAATGAACATAATTCACATCTGCAATCATATATATACTGACTGTTATTAGCGTGCGTTACCTTCACAAAATAGCGTGCGCTATCGCAGTCCATAGGCTACTGCCTTGCTTCGTACAATAATTTACATACACAATGCCCATGAAATAGCATACGTAAATGCCTCTATTTAGCATACGCAAGTGTCCGACCATAGAGTGCGCTACTCATAGTTGACTCATTTGCCTGTATGTTCCGAAGACGGGTCCACACATCGAAAGCATCTGACAAGGATAAGATTCCCTTTGACCAATCTACAATTAGCGTGTGTTAAGCCTCATGATTAGCGTGCGCTAATCC
Organism: Orobanche coerulescens; assembly: GCA_033398695.1. Taxonomy (NCBI): domain Eukaryota; kingdom Viridiplantae; phylum Streptophyta; class Magnoliopsida; order Lamiales; family Orobanchaceae; genus Orobanche; species Orobanche coerulescens. The sequence continues at coordinate 165,265,254 of CM065807.1, read as the reverse complement.
TTCGTAGCAAACATCCATTGACCTTATCAGAACATGCGCTGAAAGTAGCCGGGTCCACACGTAGATTCCCTCTGATCTGTTCTGCACTAGCGTGCGCTAACTTTCGCTTTTAGCGTGCGCTATGCTTGAATATTAGCGTGCGCTAATAAGGCTATACTTAGCCATTTTCAGCTATCCTTTCTCAACGTCTCAACATACAGAATACGAACATACGGCATACTGGATATGTGTACTCAACACATTATATCCTCAAATGAAATTGTCGACCAAATACAACCATTATACCAATACTGACATCTCAGTCATTCATTTATTTCATCCATACTGTACAGATTCCACTCTGTACAACATAACTCGGATAAAATAATATTACACAACAGTAGAATAAATTCCGGATATTATATACTACACCACTTAAAATAAGTTCCGTCCTCTAAACTTGCAATCCGTCATAGAAAAACCAACAAATTGTTCAACCAAAATATTCCGAAACTATCACAACAACGATCAATCATCATCATTAACGAATAACCAAAACCGTACACTTACATATGCGCCAAGTCGACGATCTCCTGAGATACTAACAAATGACTTCACCGTAAAGCCTCAACATGCTTACAATCACAATTCCCTGAGTCTCAACAAAATATATCATCTTCGGATGAAATAATCTATCCGTGTCAAATTCTGTCTGCCTGATCGCACATTCAAGTCCCAATTCTGATACAATCAATAATGCACGATACATCTGAGAAACAAATGCCCAATACAAAAACACAAATCCCGAAACATCGACACAAAATTCGAATGCTCATACGATCATTAACAATGATCAACCAACAAATTAACCGAGAATATCATCAATGTGATAAACTCCAATTTGACAAGCCAGGGGTCAAAACACAATCGAGAATATCATCGACATGATAAACTCCAATATGACCAGCCAGAGGTCAAAACACAATCGAGAATATCATCAACATGATAAACTTCAACACTACCGACGAAGGATCAACAAGAACCGAGAATATCATCGCATGGTAAGCTCCAACACGCGCAGTACAGAACCATAGAAACTGATATACGAAATAACAAAATTCTCAAAATGTTAAACAAATCACATACAGTGGATCTCAACGAAACACAACCGACTGGTGAACATACCCCTCGGCATACGAACAACCAGACACAAATCGGCGAACATACCAAATCATACATGGAGTGGGAATGACCAATCAATATCCAAAACAATCATCCTGGGGTCACCACCCTCAATTCTACACTTACTAAGGAATCATTCAAAAATAACTATGGTAAAATCGTACTACTACCATGCCAATGGAATCACATAGCACATATGTCCCGGTTTCACAAAATCCAAACTTCCAAAATCATATTCTGTACTCGAATCTACAATACGCAGCATATTTCTCTTGTCTGGTCAATCAACCGATCATACCTGGATAACCAAACTACCATACTAAAGTTTGAATCTCTTTTCATCGTACCATACTGATGTATTATCTAGTTTGTGAGCCACATTCATAAGTTCACCATGATATGCATATCCATCAAGTTTTCAAAACCAGTTTGAAATCATATAATCTTGTCAAGAAGACAAATTTTCGAAGGTTCTTTCAAGAGTTTCAATACTCTGAAACATAAAATTTAGTATGACCACAAAATCAATTTTCAAAAAATTAAACTGGCTCGCTAATTCCAAGTATTAGATAACAGTTTCATTCGAATCCACATAATTTCGAAGTTTTAAAACAAAAACTATGCAAATGATTGACCACATCCATACTCATATATACCAGTTCGGCTTGTCACCAAATCCACCGACATTCCATCGGAAAACCACACGATAGAGTTCCAAAATGTCAATATATAGACTCCGATAAAAACTCCTTTTCCACATATGACTTGCAACGTCGACCATTAACCCATCTTGAATCGCCTCAACTATGCTATAACAAAACACTGAAACAAATCAACACAGCAAAAGACTTCCCAAGAAGTTTCATTTGAAGAAGTAAACCAAAACTCCAAAAGGCAGAAACGAAATAGATAAACGATTGGTAAAGTGTTTTACAAATCTCGGGAGTTTTAAAAAATAGAAAAGCCTTTTGAAACATTAGGGTCTGAGCCCGTATCTCGTTCCGCATTACAAGAAGTTTAAAAGTAGAAAACCCTTTTGGACCCCAAGTCCTGAGTTATAAAACTATTTCAAAATCGATTAGGTCTCGGCCCAAAATCATTTTCCGTAAAACATCCGTAAAATATTCATTTTGGAAAGTATCATTTTCAAATGCTCAAAAACAGTTTCATATATCTCAAAATGAACTAACATGACTGCACGTTCTTCTCCCGAATACATAACTCCGTTTCCAAAATTTAACTGACATATTGATTTCCAAAATCATAACTTCTCAAGATCATCAATCATGTCCCAACTCTGTCACCTTATACTGTAATGCATAATATCTTTCTGAATCTCAAAACATATCAACATAGAACGACAATAAATCTCAATGCAATTCAAGAATCCAAATACTTACAGATCGTGAAGTCGACGATTGCACGTGATACTGGCTCATGTCTCAACTCTAGAAAATACTTGACACGGATATTTACAAAACACACATTTTGCAAACTCAGTTCAACTCGAGAACACAACACATCTCTATCCGAAGAAACATGTTAACACCATTTGGAAAAGTTTACAATGACCCCAGTACCACACTGGTAATCACATAACACACAAGCCCAAGTGAACAGCAAAAATCTAGGGCTCTAGTATTAGTCATTCGATAACTCGAATGATGCGACAACACACGACCCAACTCGACCCAAATGCCTAGGTTCTCACAACCTAAGCTCCGATACCATATTCTGTAACACCCCCAGAGCCATCCAGGACTATTATAGCGTCGTGGGCCCCGAGACGGAACCCACAAGGCTGAAAGAAATATTTACGAACATTTACAAATGCCTAAGAGGCTAACGATAGTACTATCCTTTAAAAACATTCGAAGACTAATAAAATCCGTTTATCAAAACCGTCGTAAAAATCTCATTTGAAACCACAACGCTCGAAATGCCAAAACTCAACAATTTAAAATCTTACCTTAAGCTATCGCTTACACATACCAACAAAATAGTTTAGAAAATGATTGCCAAAGTAACCTAAGTTACTAGATACCAAAAGCCCATTTAAAAATACTCACGCAGGGGAAAAAGATAAACAATTAAAATACTCTAGCAGCGGAATACAAGAACTGATCACGAAACTCAATACACAAATACATGCCCTAGCAAGTATCCTCCACGACCGCTACAAGCTTGATATTCCAAGAACCTAAAAAGAAAGCCCACGACGGGGTCAGCCATAATATCCAACAATGATAACTATCACATCACGTTAATAATTACATACCAATGAGATACTAAGTAAGAATACCACTAATGTAATCTTACCACCATAACTTTACTAAAATCCACGATTCGTATCCTTAACAATATAATAAGCTAATACCGAAATATCTGTACTATATCTCAACAATGCCGAAGGTTCTCAAAACATTATCATAACTCACTGTTACGAAATTCACTAACTCTGTCCAACCCAATCTATCGGGTAACATTATCACATCTCAACACGATAATCGATTGTCCATCAAAGACAAATACCAAAGGAAATACGGAACATACCTCAAGATATAAAATGCCACGATGAAATCACGTCAGTCTAATCCAAGATCAGATCAACACAACAAACAGACACGGACCTAACACAAGACCTACAAATGCATACTCACGTGACAACGTCAATATGCTCACATCAATAACAACAATGTATACTTATGGCAAACCCATAATATACAAATGCACAACAACAACACATGGGTAATTCGATGATCTAGTGTTCACTACCTATATCCCAAGATGATCGCATCAGATCAAGATGAGGTGGATAAACCTGTCCAATGATCCAGCGCACACTAGCATAGATCCCAAGATGATCCCGTCAGATCAACACGAGGTGGACATATGACAACAATGCACAAATGCATATTAACAACAATACACAAATGCATGACAACAACAATGTAACGCCCCCAAACCCCATTGGGTTATTACAGTGCCATGGACCCCACACCAGGAGATCCACCAGGCGAACACGACTGAAATACATCCACGAGCATCTTCTCGTAGGATATATAATTACAATGAATGACAAACTGGAGAACACTCCAAATGACTGACCAACATGAACAACTCGGACTAGTATCGATCGAATGCCTCGTCGCCATCGTCATGCCCATGTGTCTCAACTCTCTCCTCGGAAGCACCTAAAACGTGAAAACATGTTCCGCCCCCACGGGGTCAGTCATCCAGATAATGAACATCAAATACATGTATAACATGATATGCATCCAAAGGCAGAATGAAACGGTACAATGATAATAATGATACGAGATGCTCACAAACCTAGGTAAGAACCGAGCATTCGTGAGACACTATGCCCACAGCATACTATTAATACATGTTCAACAGGTCAGAACAGAAGTGCCCAACGGCGAATCATAAGTATAGAACACCACGATGAATTATACGAATATGAACTAAACCAGAACTGAATTAAATATGAATCACAATACCCGAAGGCTCCAACAGAAATACCAAGACATCACAAAGGTCTGAAAAGCCACTCATCAGAAGCTGTCAAACAACACAATCAACTGAAAGTCACTCAGCCAAAGCTGTCAAATATCACAATGGCCCGAAGCCAAAATAGTCTGAAGCTGTATCAATGAGGGCCGAAGCCACGACACGAAGCCGTATCACAATAAGGGCCGAAGCCATGGCACGAATCCATATCACAATGAGGGACAAAGCTACGGCACGAAGCCATATCACAATGAGGGCCGAAGCCACGACACGAAGCCGTATCACAATGAGAGCCGAACCCACGGCACGAAGCCGTATCACAATGAGGGCCGAAGCCACGGCACAAAGCCGTATCACAATGAGACCATCCAATGGTCGTGACCTACTGAACTGTAGGTGTTGCGAAACCAACCGCGAAGGTTCAAGCCCCAAACATACCCATAATGAGCACTAGCCAAGACTAGCCTCTAAAACACTATTAATTACAAACGGCAACGATCCCAAGATTACCGAATTCACAAGAATGACAGTGTGCTGCCTTGAGTCGGCCAACACGACGACAGTAACTCACGGATGGGCACCGTCCTTGTAACACCCCCAAGACGTTCAGGGTATATTACAGTGCCGTGGACCCCACACTGTGGAATTTACCAGGCTAACATACCAACAAGACATTTGCCAACGACAAACAATCATCAATAAAAGGACAATTCGAAATAAAAGACTACAACCCGACCAATAGAATCCATCATCAATCTATTTCCCAAAACGGGAACACAACGTTAACAATTTTGCAAAAGAAGTACTCGAGTACTTAAACCAGTTTTATAAACCAAAATCCCCAAAACAAGATATCAAAATATTCGACAGATAGAACACCAATAATCAACTTTCGGACAGTATCATGCTCGCCCATCATCCTCATACGGCTCTGGTGCTCGCTTGTCCCCACGATCAGTACCTGAAATACAAAAAGTATTTCCCCCATTTAAGGGGTTAGCGACAACTGCTAGTGCAAGTACAATCCATTTGAACTACATTCTAATCAGATGAATATATGCGCCAAAATCATTTTAGAAAACATTTTATATTCCGGAATATTTACGATGCACAAGCACAAAACACATTTTCTCCAACCAAAACAATTCAAAGTTAACCTTGGTACGTGACTCACGGCCACCGTACCCCGCAGAGCCCCGTCGGACATCCCTGGGTGGTTAACCACAGTTCGCGATACGAAACTCACGGCAACGTATCCCTAGAGGCCCCGTCGGACCGTCCCTAGGTGAACATACACATGTCCATCCACAACAACTGCAATACAGCCATAATTCAAATATTAGAACATGTAAACAAATGTAAAGTACTTGCCTTTGTGACATCTTCGAAGAATCGGAAGTGAAAAATGACTACAGATGATCCGAGTGGAAAACGACGGTTCCTAAACGAAGAATTAGCATAACTCAGTCCCGACGGACATCAATAATCGAAAGGAATACTCCCAAAACCCCGACTACAAATCACGACAATAGACGTTCAATCGATACGGGCGAGGGTTTATGCAAAATCTCCCCGTATCAACAATACATGGATTAATTCGAGGAAAAACGGATTGGGAATCACCCAATAACAACAATCGATAAGAAGTTTCGCAACATACAAGAACAATTCGGAGTCAATCACGAAAATCCTGAAAAAACCCCCAATTTCGTTAAAGTTAGGGTTCCTGAGGAAATACCTTGGATTCGACTGATGGAAGATGTGAATGTTGTAGATTAATCTCTCTTGGTGAACAATAATCAATCTCTAAAGGAAATCCACGGGTTGTTCTGGACAAATCGCTCCAAAGGCACTCAAGAACACTCACGTCGCGAGAAGGGTTGAAGAAAAACGAAAAGAAACTGACTGAGGTTAAGTCAGGTTTACAAACGCCGACAATAGCATGACGTTAACACCAGCTTGTTAACGCACGTTATGATGGTTACGACGTAACCCACGCCGTTAACGACGTAACCAAATGTCTCATCTTGAATGCGAAGGGTCATAACGACGTTATGGGTCATGCATAACGACGTTATGCACATAACAGTCCCGATTCAACACCAATCGCATACCGATTCGATGACGAACTACAACACGAGGATAGAATCAAAAGTGTTAATACGATGTATTCATAGCAACGAAGCTGAGTGCTCGAAAGTAAGTGCATTACCAACTACCGAGGACTCCAAAATACGACAAGGAGATGAATTTTCCCAAATTTATAGGAAATTACGAAAATGACCCAAGCGTCCCAAAATCACGATACGACGTCGGATTTGTAAACCGGAAGTCTCAACATGACCAATTCAACCATACGGACTTGTACAACCCAAGAAACAATGAAAACGAACGAGTTTTACGAGAATCGAACGTTCATACGGCAAAACATGTCATAAAATGAAATTACGTGAAAACATCATCAAAACTCGTCCAAATGGAAAAACTCCAAGAACAAAATAGATTCAAAATGACGAAACGGTTACAAGCGAGTCGATAAAAATAGACATACACCAAAAATGGAAACTGCTAAAAATGGAAAAATTACGGATATTACAGTCCTTGACAGTCCCAATTCAACACCTCGATTAACTTAGAATGGCTAATCGATAACCACGAACAACGGATGGGAACTATCCTCGACAGTCCCAATTCAATACCTCGATTGCCTTAAAATGGCCAACCGACAACAATGATGCAGTGGATGATTCAATACCTCGATTACCTTAGAACGGCCAACCGATAATAATGATATAACGAATGATTCAATACTTTGATTGCCTTAGAATGGCCAATCGATAACAATGATACCACGAATTCCTCGGCACCTTTAATCGGTTACCGACGACGAAGATGAGAAATGAACACACCAATGCCTTCAATCGACCAATACAACATCAATGACAAAACTCCAACATCAATAACAATGATTTCAATGATGTCTTAGATCGACATCAATATCAAAAACAACAATCGATACATTGATACCGCGAGCCGGCTATCGACAACAATATTAATAACGAGTATCCCAATGCCTTGAACCGGCCATTAATGAACAATAATAGATATTTAGCATAATTGCCGAAAAGTATCGTATCGAACGATCCCTTAGTATCAATGAACTCATGAAGAGACGAAGTCTCGGACTGATACAACACATTCATACACATATATGATAACATTAATCGCATTGACTAGTACAAATATAAAACTTGCCTCAAACCGACGGTGAGAAAGTCCTTCCACGATCAACGTCCTTAATGGAGATATCGGCCGCTCGAACAACCTTTAATAACACAAGTACCAACAATTCGCTTAATATACGAATCTATCATGATCACAACCAACTCAAAAGTCGATACAATACTACCTAAACTCATTGGGGCAATTTAACAAGTACGTTGTAAACAATCTCCCATTGTTTACAACCAATCCAAATTATATCGATACCAAAACTCCAATGAATTATTCAATCCAACAAAACGTCATTCATACCATCAATAATCCAATAGGAATACTCCATTCCAGATTACGACAACATCTAGTCGAAACCCCCAAAATTCCAAAGTCAACACCCAAGGTGTTCTTGAACAAATCCCCAAATATTCAAAAATTCCAAAAATTAGATCAATAAATCCGTAAGAATACAAGTATCCAAGGTAGATAATCAATATTCAACATATTCCAACATGATAGCAAGCTAACTTGAAGAGATCGGGAAGAAAACCTTCAAATCCCGAAATTCAAGATTCAATGAAAAGTTACCTTGATTTGGAGTGATGGAGCGGATTAAATGTTGATTAATCTGAACTAGGAGCTTGAAGATGATGCTAGATGATTGCAGCTCGGAAAGATCTATGCGAATCGCCCAAAATCACCCGGAATAGTTTAGAAATAAAGAAATGACGGAATGAAGAGTGAAGTGTCCTATTTATACAAAACCCAGCTTAGCGCGCGCTATCTACTGTGATTAGCGTGCGCTAGCGGGTTTACCGGGTAGTCCAGTGAACTCTGTATGCCGTGTTAGCTTGCGCTACGAACTTGGTAGCGTGCGCTAATGCCTCCTCTTAGCGTGCGTTAACCTTGTGTTAGCGTGCACTACCTGAAAATTCATGTCCAGAAACATGGAGTCCAGAACCCACTGTCTTCCGCCTGCTTGACTTAGCGCGCGCTACTATGATGACTTAGCGTGCGCTACGAATTTCCACTTTCAGTCCAGTACCTACTGTACTATCTGCCTCAATTGCACTAGCGTGCGCTAATGCTGATGCATAGCGTGCGCTACCTATACTCCATTAGCGCGCGCTAACCAGAGTACGTAGCGTGCGCTGTCTGACACACACACTACCAAAATTTGATGATGATGATGACAATACTCTCGTCTCGATCTCAAACAGTGATGAATGATGAATAACAACTGATACACGATTCTAAAGTACGCTGAACAGTGATCACAATTGAATGAATATGAATGGTGAATGATTATTACTCAGTGAAAAATTTCTGAGTGACAATTACTGATAGATAATCAATGAATTCACGGCCGGGTATTACATACTCCCCCCATTAAAAAGAGTTTCATTCCCGAAACTAAGGTACACTGCTCGGGATATGAACTATCCATCAGGATCTGAAAAAAACATCTCCATGAATACTCCTCAATGCGAAACACTCCGCCGGAGACCAGCCAGAAAGTCGTACCAACCACATGATTCGAAACACCGGCGTACACATCCCGAGGGAGCCATTCATTGTACATGTCTACAATCCATCAGTGTACACTTCCCCATCCTCATTGGTGTCAGACGCCCATGCAAGCACTGACTCTCGCCTCAAAAGACAATCAACAACGCACATATAGTCCTCGGAACCATATCAATCGTACGCCAAAGTTCTCATAACTTGACGTCTCGAATCATAATGAACAATTACTCAGATTATCACGAAATCTCGGGTACAACACCAAAGGGAAGAAATCCCAACCAATGACCCAAATCTCAAGATTCTCAAATATAATAGTTACAAGATAAATCAACAACAGATGGTTCACAACCACAATACTATGATGCAGATTAAGTAAACAGTAATCCGGAAAACAAGGCTACATCTCAAATGTAGCCAACATCAATATCCTCCAAATCATCGATCCCCTCGATCTCATAGATTCAAGGAATACCCAAACCTAAACTCACCGCTTAATATGATCCCGAAAGGTCACAAAAACGAGAGTGACTACGATGAATGATAAATGACTAGAAATCCGACAAGGATCAAGAATGACTCACTGAGGTGAACTAATAATGCAATGAGTGATAGCTTAAATGAAGTGATTGGAACCGTTGTTCCTCGTGAATTGAATGATTAGTTTGATAATTACAAGTCTCAACATGATTGATGTATGATGAATGAATTATATGAATGAATGAATGACAATGAAATGAATGATTATCCTATTACCGATCAAGAATTAACTTGTTCAAAACCAGTGATGAATGTCCTTGCCTCCGGATCTCGAAGCCTGATAGGACCCCTTGGATGATACACGGGCTGAAGTAACAAAATCCCTCGAGGCTTGTGAGCCCTCTCGAGATCTACCAGCACTAGAACTCTTGCAGTATTTCCGTAGGTGTCCCTGCCTCCCACACAGAAAACAAACAATAGCTGGCACCGTACACCGAGTACTAACGTGCCCTGCTGAATCACAGTTAAATAAAACAACAGTCAAACTCATCGTCTGAGAGGAAGATGCTATCCCAGCACGAAGACAACTAGAAAATGACCTCTTGGATGCCAGAGCCCGATGTCCCTCTGAATGAACCGACATCCTAGTCCTCCCACCAGAAGAAACTGAAGGGTACTTCTGAGTAAGCTCCTGGATCAAAAGCTCTGCTCCAAGAGCCTTATCGATGAACTCACTAAGTGAATTACAATTTTGACTGAACAACTGCATCCTCAACTGCGGATTTAGCCTCTTGCTAAAATATTTGATCTTATCCGCCTCAGTACGTATAACAGACGAAGCAAACTGAAGAAGTCCCTAAAACTTCTCAGCAATGACAATAACATCCTCGTCTTTGATGGGTTCGGGGTCTAAAACCTATGATAACTTGGCTTCACAGAGTGGAGCCGGATAATACCTCTCTAACATGAGAGTCTTGAACTCACTCCAAACACAATCACGATCGATGGGTTTCATAGAAAGCCACCAAGAATAAGCACCCTTACTCAAGTGGTAAGCCGCTACTGCCACCTTACTCTCTTCCGGAGACTGAACCATGTCAAAGAGTTTATCAAAATGCTCAAGCCAATGAACAATATCAGCTGGTTCCGACGAACGCTCAAAAGTAGGCGGTCTCTGAAGAGAGATATCACCAACAATCTGACTCACTCCTCCAGTCTGTCCATGAAACGGCATCTGGAATCCCTGCTGTAGTGGACCATGAACCATCAAGGTCTGCATGGTATCCATCAGATGTGTCATACGAGTCATCTGGGCCATCATGCCCTGCATATATATGAATGGGTCCACCCGAACACCTTTCGATTGAGCTGCATCTCGAGTACGACTCCATGACAGTGAATGATTATCTGTTAGTGAATGAGTAGCATAGCTAACTGATGAACAAATGTTATCCCTCGCGTTCATGTGGGTATTCACACGAGATCCCGGGTTTCAGCCCGCACCGCGGCCTCTTCCCCTGCGTCCTCTGACAGCTCTTTCCATACTGAAGCAGGAAAGTCACATGATGATTATAGATCCCACATGAATATCGCATTATGATTACGTTACGGAATGATAATAATGAGCATACACGCTTATCACATTGAATGCATTAATAATACAGTAAAATGATTGTCAACATGACGCCGGAATATGATAAGATCGCATGAAAGGTCAAGTGCGGTGACATGATTATTTGATGAAATTCCTGAAATGATTATCTTGAACAAGTTAACAAGGTTGATAATTCGATCCACAATATCACAACTGAGCAATGAGATTGACTGAGTGATTAATGAATTCACATGATCGACAAGATCAAAAATGATGATTGAGGATTTTTGACTGATGAATGAGTTGATCCTTATCGCTTGCATAGGTCACACGTGCTCCAAACCAATTAGTCATGAATCAATCGTAACACTAATGTCACATATAGGTTTCAACAAAGCATGTATAATTAATGACATGATGAATGTATGAACATAAAGAGAATCGAGTCCTTCACAGGTCATACGAAGCTTCGAGGTCTCACGATACTAGTCTCCACTGACGACGACTCGATGGATGAATGACTTATGCAGTCGTACAAATTTCACGACTCACAAAGCCCGACTGTCCAGATCAATATAAGCTGACAGTCCCACTACGACCGCACTGGTAGAGTCACATAACTCACAGATCAAGGTATCTCACAACCCAAAGCTCTCTGATACCATCTTCTGTAACACCCCCAAATGCCATTGGGTTATTACAATGCCGTGGACCCCACCCCAGGAGATTCACTAGCCGAACACGACTGAAATACATCAAATTAACCAACAAGGGAAATCACAGTCCCTACTATGATACCCGACATAATATTCCGATAAGGAATTTCAATGACAATGATGGGCCTACATGGCCAAAATAAAAATACAACAACATCCACGAGCATCTTCTCGTAGGATACATAATTACAATGAATGACAAACTGGAGAACACTCCAACTGACTGACCAACATGAACAACTCAGACTAGTATCGCTCGAATGCCTCGTCGCCATCGTCATGCCCCTGTGTCACAACTCTATCCTCGCAAGCACCTACAACATGAAAACATGTTCCGCCCCCACGGGATCAGTCATCCAGATAATGAACATCAAATACATGTATAACATGATATGCATTCAAAGGTAGAATGAAACGGTACAATGATAATAATGATACGAGATGCTCACAAACCAAGGTAAGAACCGAGCATTCGTGAAACACTATGTCCACGGCATACTATTAATACCTGTTCAACAGGTTAGAACAGAAGTACCCAACGGCGAATCATAAGTATAGAACACCACGATGAATTATATGAATATGAACTAAACTAGAACTGAATTAAATATGAATCACAATGCCCGAAGGCTCCAACGGAAATACCAAGACATCACAAAGGTCTGAAAAGTTACTCAGCCGAAGCTGTCAATCAACACAATCAACTGAAAGTCACTCAGCCGAAGCTTTCAAATATCACACTGGCCCGAAGCCAAAACAGCCCGAAGCTGTATCAATGAGGGCCGAAGCCACGGCACGAATCTGTATCACAATGAGGGACGAAGCCACGGCACAAAGATGTATCACAATGAGGGCCGAAGCCACGGCACGAAGCCATATCACAATGAGGGTCGAAGCCACGGCACGAAGCCATATCACAATGAGAGCCAAAGCCACAGCACGAAGCCGTATCACAATGAGGGCCGAAGCCACAGCACGAAGCCGTATCACAATGAGACCATCCAATGGTCGTGACCTACTAAACTGTAGGTGTTGGGAAACCAACTGCGAAGGTTCAAGCCCTAAACTTACCCATAATGAGCACTAGCCAAGACTAGCCTCTAAAACACAATTAATCACAAACGGCAATGATCCCAAGATTACCGAATTCACAAGAATGACAGTGTGCTGCCTTAAGTCGGCCAATACGACAACAGTAACTCATGGATGGGCACCGTCCTTGACAGTCCCAACTCAAAAAACTCGATTACCTTAGAATGGCCAATCGATAAACACGAACAACAGATGGGAACTATCCTCGATAGTCCCAATTCAATACCTCGATTGCCTTAGAATGGCCAACCAATAACAATGATGCAGCAGATGATTCAATACCTCGATTACCTTAGAATGGCCAACCGATAACAATGATATAACGAATGATTGAATACCTCGATTGTCTTAGAACGGCCAATCGATAACAATGATCCCATGAATGCCTCGGCACCTTTAATCAGTTACTGACGACGAAGATGAGAAACGAACACACCAATGCCTTCAATCGGCCAATACAACATCAATGACAAAACACCAACATCAATAACAATGATTACAACGATGTCTTAGATCGACATCAATATCAACAACAACAATATTAACAACGAGTATCCCAGTGCCTTGAACCGGCCGTTAATGAACAATAATAGACATTTGGCATAATTGCCGAAAAGTATCGTATCGAACGATCCCTTAATATCAATGAACTCATGAAGAGACTAAGTCTCGGAATGATACAACACATTCATACACATATATGATAATATTAATCTCATTGACTAGTACAAGTATAAAACTTGCCTCAAACCGACGGCGAGAAAGTCCTTCCACGATCAACGTCCTTAATGGAGATATCTGTTGTTGGTTGATTCTTTAGTCTAATACTCGCAAGCGCATGATTTTTTCGATGTAGATATGCGGTGCAAGGTCGATTCCACAGGGAGGACTATAATAGTGAAGTCAAATTATTCCTATCGTTTTGAACCAAATTATATTAAATTCTAACCTAGTCCCAAATAATTTTATTTTTAAATGGTTATAATAATTGCATTAAATAACAATAATTTTTAAGTAGATTTTAGATAAATTGATTTTAAATAATTTACTAGGGTTTAGAGTCCACCAATGTCTATTTATTATTTATTTTATATTTTAATTCCAAGAAATTCAGGGAATAGATTCTGAAATCAATCTCACTATTTCCCTATAGATTTGACAATAAGTACAAAATTATAATTCAAATATAGATTTTACTTCGCTTGAAAAATGTAATTTCTAAGCATTATATGTATCCAATTTCATGGAAAACAAATAATCAAAGAAATTAACTAATATCAATAATGACAAAGCAATGGGGAATTTATAACTATCAAAAATACGTGATATAATTGATGAAATAATATTCCCCTATTGAAGCGAAAATCATAATCGTTAAAAACATTTATTTGAAATTATTATATAAATATTAATAATAATATAGACATGGTTTCATCATAACACCAGTAAAAGAAACTTACTCACTCATAATAACAACACAAATAAATAAATATTCCATAATATTATTACTCAAATATAATTATATTACACAATTTTTTATTTCTCTCCCTTACAATAATATCTCTCTATTCTCTCTTCTTTTTCTCCTCCTCAAACACTACACATTCATCCCCTATTTATACTACTATAAAATTAATAAAATAATAATTTTTAACATATTAAAATCCCACCCCCAATAATACACGGCTGCCAATTAATGCTGATATCATGGATGACATCAGCAGAGAGTTGAATTTCCGGTCCAATCGGGTGTTGACACGTGGCACAATATGGTCCGCCTATTTAATTGTCCTTCGAACGGTCAAAACTTCTTCATACGAGCTCGGATTCGGATGAATTTTTTTTAAAACGATCGTCTCGACGAGACGAATAAAATGAGACCAGTCGTGACTATATTTCAATTTTGTAAAAATATCGACCTTGAACCAATTGATTTGTCTTGTACCGGTTGGTTAACCTGCAGATATAATATAATTCCAATTAATTATCCAAAAATGACACAAAATTATAGAGAATTCTAAAAAAAAAGAAATAATATAAATATATGGTAAAACGAATAAATTATCACACAACACACAATTATATATATAAAATATTAATAAAAATATTACTCAAAATATACTAAACAATATCGACCGCTCGAACAACTTTGAATAACACAAGTACCAACAATTCGCTTAATATAACTATCAATCATGATCACAACCAACTCAAAAGTTGATGCAATATTACCCAAACTCATTGGGACAATTTAACAAACACGTTGTAAACGATCTCCCGTTGTTTACAACCAATCCCAATTATATCGATACCAAAACTCCAATGAATTATTCAATCCAACAAAACGTCATTAATACCATCAATAATCCAATAGGAATACTCCATTCGAGATTACGACAACATCTAGTCGAAACCCCCAAAATTCCAAAGTCAACACCCAAGGTGTTCTTGAACAAATCCCCAAATATTCAAAAATTCCAAAAATTACATCAATAAATCCGTAAGAATACAAGTATCTAAGGTAGATAATCAATATTCAACATATTCCAGCATGATAGCAAGCTAACTAGAAGAGATCGGGAAGAAAACTTTCAAATCCCGAAATTCAAGATTCAATGAAAAGTTACCTTGATTTGGAGTGATGGAGCGGATTAAATATTGATTAATCTGAATTAGGAGCTTGAAGATGATGCTAGATGATTGCAGCTCGGGAAGATCTATGTGAATCGCCCCAAATCACCCGGAATGGTTGAGAAATGAAGAAATGATGGAATGAAGAGTGAAGTGTCCTATTTATACAAAACCCAGCTTAGCGCGGGCTATCTCCTGTGATTAGCGTGCACTAGCGGGTTCACCGGGTAGTCTAGTGAACTCTGAATGCCGCGTTAGTGTGCGCTACGAACTTTGTAGCATGCGCTAACGCCTCCTCTTAGCGTGCGTTAACCTTGTGTTAGCGCGCACTACATGATAGTTGATGTCCAGAAACTTGGAGTCCAGAACCCACTGTCCTCCGCCTGCTTGACTTAGCGCGCACTACTATGATGACAGCGTGCGCTACCAGTACAATTAGCGTACGCTACTATCCACTTATAGCGTACGCTACGAATTTCCAATTTCAGTCCAGTACCTACTGGACTATCTACCTCAATTGCGCTAGCGTGCGCTAATGCTGATGCATACCGTTTGCTACCTATACTCCATTTGTAATACCCGGTTGTAATTCATTCACTTTCATTCAGTAATTATCAGTCTGTAATTGTCACTCAGTGTATTCTCACTCAAGTATAATCATTCATCAATCATGTTCTTTCACCGTGTTCACCATTCGGAAAAACTTCGAGTTGTGTATCGTTATTGTTCATTATTTCAACTTTCCTCATATGAGTTCGACTTTGTTAGATCACCATTAATTTTTGGTAACTTCAAAAAATTCTATATCTTTGCAGTAGTATAGAGCATCGAGTTAGCTTTCCAATGGTTCAAACGGTGAGTCAATCGGAGTCCGGACGAGAGAGTTATGCTCGTTTTAGCTCAACCGCTCACTTTTCAGTTGTTGGCCGATCACCGCGAGCGAACTCGGCGTGTCGTCCGACACGCGGCCGTGCCGTACTCGTCCGGATAATGCCGAAGTGTGCGCCTCAGGACCCGACCGTGTCGTGCAGCACGGCGAGTCGCACCCTTCCGGATATGCGTAACTGTCGCCGGAGGCCCGACCGTGTGCCAGGACACGGTCGAGTCAATGCCAAGCGCCGCGGACGGGTCACTTGTCGGTAGGCCCCTTCGGCGCTGCGACCGTGTCATGCGAGGACACGGTCGAGTCCTCGCTGCCGCCGCGGCGCGACCGTGTCGGGCGGGCACGGTCGAGTCCGGCTGCCGAGTCAACCCCTATAAATTCATTTTTGAGCATTTTGAGCTCATTTCTTCCATTTTTTCCATCTTCTTCACTGCAACCGAGAGAGAATAACTTGAGGGAGAGATTTCTTCATCAATTATCATTTGAGTGTGTATTTTTCATCACCTTCAATCATTTGGGAAGCTTGGATACTCGATTAAACTCGTGTTCTTCGGATCGAAGTGATTGGATATTAAAGAGGTAATTTCTTCGACACCTTGGACTTCGATTTTGTGTTGAGATATGATGTTTTGGACGTTATAATCATGTTATATGAAGGGATATGTATATGATTATGAGTTTGTATAAGGATTCATTGGATTATTGAGGGATTATTCAAGAACACTTTGTATATCGAGTTGAAATTGGGGGTTTTCGTTTAATTGTCGTTAGAATCACGTTTTCGGATATTCATTTCGGATTATTGATCATTTGGAAGATGTTTTGTTGGTTTGAAACACTTCTTCGGGGAATTGATATTGGTTTTTGAGGTTTGAGTGTAAACAATCGGAGTTTGGACGCAACGTGTTTGATTTAATACCTCAATGAACTTGGTTTATTCGTATCGACGTTTTGAGTTAGTTATATTCGTGTTTGATTCGTATTTTGAACGGGTTGTTGAATATTGTATAATTCAAGGTTGTTCGAGCGATCGATATCTCAATTAGGACGTCGTTCGTGGAAGGATTGTTGTCACCGGTATTGTGTAAGTTAATTCTTACTCGGTTAAAAGGATATTCATACCTTTTGTTGTTAATCATTCATAATCATAACTCATTCATCATTGTATTAATCATATTAAAACTTGTTATTGTCAATTAATCACTTCAGTCATAAGGAACGACGGTTCCAATCCTTTCGTTGAGCTATCATCCATTTCATTATTACCCTCATTTCGGTGAGTCATTCTTGACTTTGTCAGATTATTATTTATTCATTGATATTCATTACGGTCATTCTCGTTCATATGACCTTCTGGGTTCATATTGCGTGGCCGGGTGTGGCTGTGTGGAATTTTTAGTCGGGCACACGATGGTTATGTATTGGGTTCACCGATACATTAGACCGTGCACACGGGAAAGTGTTACACCGTGAGACTAATTAGGTACACGGACGGGTGTTGTACACTCGCACAGAACATTATGGGCGTACTATGATACTCCTCTTCAGCGTAATTCATAACTAAGAATATTTCATAACTTCAGTTAATCATGATTGTGTACTTTCAACCCTTGGGGATTGTTGTTCTGTATAACTGACCCCGTTTGGGGATTTTGTTTTTCAGGTCTTGGTAAGGCAAAGGCACGGGGAGAACATGCTGACGTCGAGGAGTCCCAGTGATACTAGAAAGGGGCCCCGATGCATTGATCACTTATTGATCATTTATGTTTCCTTTATTTATTCAGCTGAGACATTCCGTTTGAATACTCGTTTCATTCGGTGTTGTGTATTTTATCATCACATAAGATACACATGTATTCTATTTTATCACAGGTGTGTTGTATGAAACTCCTAATCGGAGTAATTGATGATGTAATGTGGTTCAAGACTACATTTACCTGTGCAATTCATCCTTTTTCATTCGCTGGTGGGTCCCGATCGGGGTCCACGGCACTGTAATATCCGCCTAGTTTGGGGTGTTACAGAGTTGGTATCAGAGCGTGGTTTTGAATACTACCTTCCGAGTCATGTCTCATTTGAAGTCATCTTCATCAGACTAGTATCACTGGACTTTCGTGTCACGTGTGACCTGTGCAAATACCAAGCCAATCAGACCGAAAGAACTGTAAGACTTCTAACGCCATGGTATAATTTCTGGCAATAGTCATTCATTCATCATTCATCATTTAACAATCCTCAAACATCATCATTCATTATGATCGGGACGATCATATTAACTCATCAATCACTTAATTCATTTTATTACTCAGTTAATAATTAGGACGATCATGTTAACTCATTAATTACTCAATTCATTTCATTACTCAGTTGTCAATATGGATGATCATATTATCAAACTTGTTAAATTATTCAAGATAATCATGTGACTTCAGTAAATCATTCATATAATCACTAAGTTAGAGCATGTATACTCATTTTCATCATCTCATGACATAATCATAACGTGCTAATCATGCGGGAAATATAATCATTATGCGACTTTCTACCTTCAGTATTTAAAGGGCAAGAAGAGGACGTGGAGGGCGAGGCCGTGGAGCGGGCCGAATCCCGAGAGCTCGTGTGAATACCCGTGCGAATGCGAGGAATAATGCTAATTCATCTAGTAGCGACGCTGCTACTCATTCACCTGGACGTGATCATTCTCTATCAGGGAGTCGTACTCGGGACACCGCTCAGTCAGAAGGTGTTCGGATCGATCCACTCGCCTTTATGCAGGGCATGATGGCCCAGATGACTCAGATGACACAACTAATGGAGACGATGCAAAATTCAGCTAATCAAAATCAACAGGCTCCTCCGCCGCCGCCTCAGAGGCAAGAGAGGAATGTGAGCAGTATCATCGGCGACATCTCTCGCCAAAGGCCACCTACTTTTGAAGGCTCATCTGAGCCGGCGGATATTGTTCATTGGCTCGAACACTTCGAGAAGCTATTTGCGATGGTAGAGTGTCCCGAAGGACACAAAGTTTCAGTTGCGGCTTACTATCTGGGTAAGAGCGCTCATTCTTGGTGGTTATCGTTGAAGCCCACCGAAGGATCGTGTACTTGGGAGCAGTTCAAGACTCTCATGATGGAGAGGTATTATCCGGCCCCACTCAGAGAGGCCAAGCTGTCAGAGTTACTCACTCCCGACCCCTCATCAGACGCGGATGTTCTCGCCATTGCCGAGAAATTTCAGGAACTTCTTCCGTTCGCCTCATCCATCATTCATTCCGAGGCGGATAAGATTAAGTATTTCAGCAAGAGGCTGAAACCACGTATGAGATTACAGTTGCTTAATCATAATTGCACCACGTTGGCCGAATTCATCGAGAAAGCTCTCACTTATGAACTTACTACTAAGGAAATTGCTAAGCAGCAACCTTCGTGTGCTAGCAAGAAATCGAAGAACCGTAATCAGTCTGAAGGCGGTCATACAACCTTCAAGAAACCCCGTGCGGGATCTGCTTTTTCGGAGCAACCTCCTGTGTCGTTTAAACCCGCGGAATCTCAGTCTCGAGCGGCCAGTTCGGCCATCACCTGTTTTAACTGTGGGGAGCTTGGTCACCTCAGTACCAAGTGTCCTCGACAGACTATCACGTGTCATAATTGTGGGATTGCTGGGCATAAGGCCCGTTTTTGCCGTAGGGACTCCAAACCTACTCCAGCGTCATCTCAGGCCCCGAAGCAGTCAGCCGTTCAGAATCAGGCCACTCAATCAGCGTCGTTTAAAGCAGCGGGAGCGACTAAAGGTGGAGCCTATAGTCGTGAGGCAGAGGCGTCACGGTGCGGGACTAGCAAACCCCGGATTTATGAGATGAAGAAGACCGATGATCCGAGGCCGAATGATCTCGGGTACACTCGATATTCTATCTCAACTTTGTGTGTACCCTTTTTGATCTTGGTGCATCGCATTCATTCATTTCGAATCATGTTTGAGTAGACTACTACAGGTAGTGCTACTAGTTGTGAGCCTTATGTCATTGGTCTACACGATGGTAGACGAATTATCGTAATCGGGAGATTCGTGATTGTCCGATTGGGCCATGGTCGTGTATGGCCAGCGGACCTTATCGTGGTAGATTTGCCGAGAGACGACGTCATCTTGGGTATTGATTGGATGGATCGTCATGATGCCATCATTAGTGTCCGTAAGCGTATGGTCACTATCATTTCTGACGATGGGGTTGAATGTGTTTTTCAGGGAGGTAATCCCGACTGTTCTGGTAAAGTCATTAATTTGATGAAAGCAGTACGGTTGCTCAGTCAGGGATGTGTTGGTTATTGGTGCTACATGACCAAAACCGGAAAATCATCAGTATTGTTGTCGGATATTCCGGTTGTGAGAGAATATGCCGATGTATTTCCAGACGAGTTACCTGGTTTACCTCCACAGAGAGATGTGGAATTCACGATCGAGTTGGAGCCTGGTACGTCTCCGATATCGAAGGCACCGTACCGGATGGCCCCGACCGAAATGCAGGAGTTGAAGAATCAACTTGAAGAATTGTTCGAGAAAGGTTATATCCGACCGAGTGCGTCTCCGTGGGGAGCACCAGTGTTGTTTGTCAAAAAGAAGGATGGTTCTTTTCGCTTGTGTATCGATTTTCGGGAGTTGAATAGGGTGACAATCAAGAATAAGTATCCTTTACCCCGTATCGATGACCTTTTGGATCAACTTCAGGGAGCTTCAGTATTTTCCAAGATCGACTTAAGATCTGGATATCATCAGCTGCGGATTCGAGAGTCGGATATCGCGAGGACGGCGTTTCGAACACGCTATGGTCATTTTGAGTTCGTAGTTATGCCGTTCGGGCTAACTAATGCACCTGAAGTATTCATGGAACTAATGAATCGGGTCTTCATCGACTTTTTGGATCGATTTGTTGTTGTCTTCATCGATGACATTTTGATTTATTCTCGTAACCGAGAGGAACACGAGATTCATCTTCATCAGGTTCTCGACGTGTTGAGACGAGAGCAACTCTATGGAAAGTTTTCCAAATGCGAGTTACGATGTCCGAGGTGACTTTTCTCGACATGTAATTTCATCGACGGAGTTCGTGTCGACCCTCGAAGACGGAGGCTATCCGAGACTGGTTACCTCCGAAGAATGTTAAGGAAATCAGAAGTTTTCTCGGATTAGCGGGCTACTATCGGCGATTTGTGGAGGGATTTTCTAAAATCGCTCAACCCTTGACGAACCTTTTGCGGGAGGATAAGAAATACACGTGGTCCGACGCATGTCAACGGAGTTTTGAGGAACTCAAGAGCCGATTAATGTCAGCACCTGTACTTTCCTTGCCACAGGGGACGGAGGGATTTGTGGTTTATAGTGATGCGTCCAGACAGGGTCTCGGATGTGTACTCATGCAGAATGGGAAGGTTATTGCTTATGCTTCACGGCAATTGAGACCTTACGAGATTAATTATCCGACCCACGACCTTGAGCTAGCAGCCGTGGTGTTCGCCTTGAAAATTTGGCGTCATTATCTTTATGGCGTTACTTGTCAGATATTCACCGATCATAAAAGTTTAAAGTATATATTTACTCAGAAGGAGTTAAATATGCGACAGAGGCGGTGGTTAGAACTAATCAAGGATTATGATATTGAGATCCTTTACCCCCGGGCAAGGCGAACGTTGTCGCCGACGCCTTGAGTCGTAAGTCCGTTCAGGAGCAGATGCTTGCTCGTTTAACAATTCAGAAGGAGCTTCAGCAGGAATTCCTTAGACCCGAGATCGAGGTCTGGCTTCAGCGAATTCAGGGACAACTTTGTATGTTAGAGATTTCATCGTCACTTGAGGAGGTAATCAGAGAGAATCAGAGTTCAGACCCTTCATTGTTGCGCATCCGTGAGGATGTGACTCAGGGGAAAGCCCCTGGATTCGTGGTCCACGAGGACGGACTTTTGAGGTTTAAGAACCGGTTGTGCGTACCGGCGAATGACGAGTTGAAAAACTCGATTTTGAGAGAAGCTCATGCTACCCCTTATTCTGTTCACCCGGGGTCTAGCAAGATGTATAAAGACTTGAAACAAAATTACTGGTGGAGTAATATGAAGCGAGAAGTCGCGGAATTTGTTTCGAGATGCTTAACTTGCCAACAAGTCAAGATTGAACATCGGCGGGTATGCTGAAACCTCTCCCTATTCCAGAGTGGAAATGGGAAGACATTTCTATGGATTTCATCACGAGTTTGCCGACGAGTCGTCGTGGCATGAATACGATCTGGGTGATTGTGGACCGCTTAACTAAATCAGCTCATTTTCTTGAGATTAAGGATACTTGGGGTCCCGAGAGACTTGCCCAGCTATTCATCAAAGAGATAGTGAGACTGCACGGTACTCCTAAAAGTATCGTTTCCGATCGTGACAGACGGTTTGTGTCACATTTTTGGAAATCAGTTCATCGTGCTATGGGAACTCAGCTTAATCTCAGTACTGCCTTTCATCCTCAGTCCGACGGACAATCAGATAGGACTTTTCTGCCATGAGAGGACATGTTGAGAGCTTGCGTCCTCGATTGGAAGGACGATTGGGAAGCCCAACTACCATTGATCGAGTTCACGTATAATAATAGTTGGCATGCTTCCATTAAGATGGCACCTTACGAGGCCTTGTACGGTCGTCGTTGTCGCTCTCCTTTGTGTTGGGATGACTTGTCAGAATCAATCGGCACCGATCCCGATATGCTTATAGCCGCCTGGGAAAAGGTAGCTTTGATCAAGAGTCGTTTGTTGACCGCTCAGAGTCGACAGAAATCATATGCAGATAACCGTCGTCGACCATTAGAGTTCTAGGCTGGTGACCATGTGTTGTTCAAAGTATCCCCTAGTCGTGGTATCTTCCGTTTTGGGAAGAGGGGAAAGTTGAGTCCGAGATTCATTGGACCGTTTGAGATTTTGGATCGAGTAGGCGAGTTAGCTTATCGATTGGCTTTACCTCCGGCGTTGAGCCGAATTCATAATGTGTTTCATGTCTCTCAGTTGCGAAAGTATGTTGCCGACCCGAGTCACATACTGCAGTTCGACGAAATCGAAATCGCCGACGACCACTCATATGAGGAGCGTCCTATACGAGTCTTAGAGCGGCGAATCAAACAGTTGAGAAATAATACGATTCCTTTGGTTAAGATTCAGTGGTCTAGACACGGAGTCAAAGAGGCCACTTGGGAAACCGAGAAGAATATGCGGGAGAGTTATCCCGAGTTGTTTGACCCTTAGTTTCGGGGACGAAACTCTTTTAAGGGGGGGTGTATGTAATACCCGGTTGTAATTCATTCACTTTCATTCAGTAATTATCAGTCTGTAATTGTCACTCAGTGTATTCTCACTCAAGTATAATCATTCATCAATCATGTTCTTTCACCGTGTTCACCATTCGGAAAAACTTCGAGTTGTGTATCGTTATTGTTCATTATTTCAACTTTCCTCATATGAGTTCGACTTTGTTAGATCACCATTAATTTTTGGTAACTTCAAAAAATTCTAAATCTTTGCAATAGTATAGAGCATCGAGTTAGCTTTCCAATGGTTCAAACGGTGAGTCAATCGGAGTCCGGACGAGAGAGTTATGGTCGTTTTAGCTCAACCGCTCACTTTTCAGTTGTTGGCCGATCACTGCCGAACGAACTCGGCCGTGTCGTCCGACACGGCCCGTGCCGTACTCGTCCGGATAATGCCGAAGTGCGCCTCGGGACCCGACCGTGTCGTGCAGCACGGCCGAAGTCGCACCCTTCCGGATATGCGTAACTGTCGCCCGGAGAGGCCCGACCGTGTGCCAGGACACGGTCGAGTCAATGCCAAGCGCCGCGGACGGGTCATCGGTAGGCCCCTCGCGCCGCGACCGTGTCATGAAGGACACGGTCGAGTCCTCGCCGCAGTGCGCGCGCGACCGTGTCAGGCGGGCACGGTCGAGTCTGGCTGCCGAGTCAACCCCTATAAATTCATTTTTTGAGCATTTTGAGCTCATTTCTTCCATTTTTTTCCATCTTCTTCACCTGCAACCGAGAGAGAATAACTTGAGGGAGAGATTTCTTCATCAATTATCATTTGAGTGTGTATTTTTCATCACCTTCAATCATTTGGGAAGCTTGGATACTCGATTAAACTCGTGTTCTTCGGATCGAAGTGATTGGATATTCAAGAGGTAATTTCTTCGACACCTTGGACTACGATTTTGTGTTGAGATATGATGTTTTGGACGTTATAATCATGTTATATGAAGGGATATGTATATGATTATGAGTTTGTATAAGGATTCATTGGATTATTGAGGGATTATTCAAGAACACTTTGTATATCGAGTTGAAATTGGGGGTTTTCGTTTAATTGTCGTTAGAATCACGTTTTCGGATATTCATTTCGGATTATTGATCATTTGGAAGATGTTTTGTTGGTTTGAAACACTTCTTCGGGGAATTGATATTGGTTTTGAGGTTTGAGTGTAAACAATCGAGTTTGACGCAACATGTTTGATTTAATACCTCAATGAACTTGGTTTATTCGTATCGACGTTTTGAGTTAGTTATATTCGTGTTTGATTCGTATTTTGAACGGGTTGTTGAATATTGTATAATTCAAGGTTGTTCGAGCGATCGATATCTCAATTAGGACGTCGTTCGTGGAAGGATTGTTGTCACCGGTATTGTGTAAGTTAATTCTTACTCGGTTAAAAGGATATTCATACCTTTTGTTGTTGATCATTCATAATCATAACTCATTCATCATTGTATTAATCATATTAAAACTTGTTATTGTCAATTAATCACTTGAGTCATAAGGAGCAGCGGTTCCAATCCTTTCGTTGAGCTATCATCCATTTCATTATTACCCTCATTTCGGTGAGTCATTCTTGACTTTGTCAGATTATTATTTATTCATTGATATTCATTACGGTCATTCTCGTTCATATGACCTTCTGGGTTCATATTGCGTGGCCAGGTGTGGATGTGTGGAATTTTTAGTCGGGCACACGATGGTTATGTATTGGGTTCACCGATACATTAGACCGTGCACACGGGAAAGCGTTACACCGTGAGACTAATTTGGTACACGGACGGGTGTTGTACACTCGCACAGAACATTACGGGCGTACTATGATACTCCTCTTCAGCGTAATTCATAACTAAGAATATTTCATAACTTCAGTTAATCATGATTGTGTATTTTCAACCCTTGAGGATTGTTGTTCTGTATAACTGACCCCGTTTGGGGATTTTGTTTTTCAGGTCTTGGTAAGGCAAAGGCACGGGGAGAACATGCTGACGTCGAGGAGTCCCAGTGATACTAGAAAGGGTCCCCAGTCTGTTCATTCACTTATTCAGTCATTTATGTTTCCTTTATTTATTCCGCTGCAGACATTCCGTTTGAATACTCGTTTCATTCAGTGTTGTGTATTTTATCATCACATAAGATACACATGTATTCTATTTTATCCTGGGTGTGTTGTATGAAACTCCTAATCGGAGTAATTGATGTTGTAATGTGGTTCGGTACTACATTTACCCTGTGTAATTCATCCTTTTTCATTCGCCTGGTGGGTCCCAGTCGGGGGTCCACGGCACTGTAATATCCGCCTAGTTTGGGGTGTTACACCATTAGTGCGCGCTAACCAGAGTACGTAGCGTGCATTATCTCACATACACACTACCAAAATATGATGATGATGATGATGACAATACTCTCATCTCGATCTCAAACAGTGATGAATGACGAATAACAACTGATACACGATTCTAAAGTACGCCGAACAATGAACACAATTGAATGAATATGAATGGTGAATGATTATTACTGAGTGAAAAATTTCTGAGTGACAATTACTGAATGATAATCAATGAATTTACGACCGGGTATTACAAACAATACATGAATGTATCACAACATGATCGACACGGAACGACAAAAATGATTAGAGTACTTGCCCCGAGTCCTTCGAGAGCGATCTCAATGTCTAAACCATCACCAACCATTATCCTCAATACTCGACAGTCTAAAATATCACGGACGGTCATATCCCCATCTTTATGATAATGTATCCTCGTTACCCAAGTATACCAATAACAAATGTAAATCATATACATTATGATTTAATTATCAAAAATTGGAAAACCACATATAATCAAAATCTCCATAGTTTACAATTATAATCATCGCTATACGAATTATAAACGAATGAAACTGAAACCATTCATTAAATATTATAAACTGAACAAGTAATATACTCCTCGATACTGATGAATCTCTTACCAATTCCTTACCGTCGTCTATGAACTCCTCATCCCCAAGCAAAGCAATCTACGAACATTCTCGAATACGACCGCAAAGCATGGTTCTAATCACCGATCAATAATCTCAGCCTATTACAATAATCGATAAACAACAAGTTTGATAACAATAATCAATCGATATAACCAATTCACAAACCCATCGGATCAACAATATCTCGATTAACCACTAGTCCGAACAATCCAACTCAATCTATTACGAACTCACAACTGTAATATAATTATGCACACTGTCTGTTGACATAGCGCACGATAATCACTTAACATAGCGTGCGCTAAGTCGCTTCCGTTAGCGTGCGCTATATAGTAACACTAGCATGTGCTAATGACATGAAGTTGCATGCATTTCAGGTACCGATCAACATATGGTGATTACGAATACGAGTGTAAATGAAATCATACTCCAAGATCCATCACATTCTTTCCAGATTCAATCTCAGTATCATACTCACATGATATAGACCATTAATCAATCATCAATCAACACGACTTAATCCTAGATATGAACATTTCATCTTCGTATCTAAAACATAGATAATTCAACATATGATCGTCTTGCTATGGTATATTCATCAATAAGTTCTTCAAGAACACCAAGTGATTCAAAACCATGTTCATAATCATCAAAGCAATATAATCTAACATGCTTTAACATGTAAATAATCATCCGATTCATAATCCAAGTCATATACATCCATTAAACCTCATATAACCTCATCACATGATAATCCAACATACTCCCTCCCAGGTAATCATCCTTTAAAACAAAACACTAACAAAGGGATACGAAAATTACCTTATAGACGAACCATGAAGAAGACCAATCGAACTCCATTCTAAGAATCATCAATAATCTTCAAGAACAAGGCTTTAATCCATGCTCTCCTTCTTATTATTGCTAAGAATGATCATCTCTCAGTGTTTGGAACCTCAAACTTCTCTCTATCGAAATAAGGGAAGGAATGGCCGAATGAACATAATTCACATCTGCAATCATATATATACTGACCGTTAGTAGCGTGCCCTACCTTCACAAAATAGCGTGCGCTATCGCAGTCCAGAGACTATTGCCTTGCTTCGTACAATGATTTACGTACACAATGCCCATGCAATATGTAAATGCCTCTATTTAGCATACGCAAGTGTCTGACCATAGCGTGCGCTACTCATAGTTGACTCATTTGTCTGTATGTTCCGAAGATGGGTCCACACGCCGAAAGCATCTGACAAGGATAAGATTCCCTTTGACTGATCTACAATTAGCGTGCGTTAAGCCTCATGCTTAGCGTGCACTGTAATATCCGGATTAATTATTGAGTATTTAAGTTGTAATTGAGCCCTGTATTGTTCGGATTTTTGATATCAATAATTGAAGTATGATATTTCTCGCATTTCTATCCTTGTGCATGATTATAGCAACATGTAAATTTTCTCATGCAAGTACGTGATAACGTACGCTAAGAAGGAAGCTTAACGTACGTTATCCGCCAAAGATAGCGTACACTATGAATGAAGTGTAGCGTACGTAAAGAGGCCAATAATTGAGCTGGCAGCTAGCACATGCGCCAGCCAGACGATGGGTCCGGATAAGATTCCCGCGGATGAACCTAGACAGTTTTGAAGTCAACAAGTGTTAACCTACGCTAAGAAATGTGTCTAGTGTAACAACCCCGATGTATTCAGGAATATTACAGCGCCGTAAATCCTTTACATAAGAATTTACAAGGCTGAAGAAAGGAAAAGATAATAACAAGGACCGACATATAACAGTAATCGACAGTTCAGAATGAAATACCGAAATTACAATTATCCAAAGGAAGAACATTAATACATTACTAAAATCCAATCATCACAAACGACATCGTACTCGAGTACTTATTAAAAATAATATAACAACAGACAATGAAACCCGGCCGGAACATCACTTTGCACCCTCATCGTCATGCAGCTCTACTGGTTGTTTCCTTGCTCTCCGGGATCCTGAACATATACAAATGTTCACCCCTGAAAGGGTTAGCACAACGATGCTAGTATAAGTACAATAATCATTCAACAATGATTTAATCAACAATAGTCATAACGAGTTTTTCCAACGAGAAATAACAGCAATACATATCACATCATAACAGTTTCAACATACTCATGGTATTTCAATGATCCAGCGCACACAGCTATAGATTCACATGATGATCCCGTTGGACCAAAGCATGGTGGAACTACCTGTCCAATGATCCAGCGCACACATCTATAGGTTTCCCGTAATGATTCCCATCGGATCAACGCATGGTGGACAATTAATCATAACACATGTACACAGTACAATTATAACATAACCGACATATTACGGATAATTTTCTAATTAAAGTACTTACCTCGATTTGATGACAACAAAAATACTTCCACGAATATCAAAATGCTCGAAGGTCATCCCCATCGATTAAACACGTTGCTAAGCTCGAACGTTAACAAAAGAAATAATATAGAATTTATGTCACGTCGTACGAATGTCTAACAATCCAATTTACGTCTGAAAGTTCATAAAACGTAATCTACCTGAACTGCTTAGCGTACGCTACGTATTCTATGTAGCGTGCGTTAATCCTGCTCGTTAGTGCATATAAACAACGAAGTCTAGCGTACGCTAACTATGTATCGACAGTCCTCTCTGATTAGCCGACTGACTCGCCTGGTGATATAACGTATGTTATGTACCAAACGTAGCGTACGCTAAACATGCCCGATAACGTACATTAATCTACATAGCTTAGCGTACGCTAAGCATGTATGGCAGTTTCACTACTGGGCAGCAGACTGTTCTAACGGTGATGAAACTTACGAACTCCTCAGTAGTTAACGTACGTTATCCGTCTACATATCATATTCACAACTTATGAATGATCTTATGGATTCAATCATCTTTGAATTCAAGGAAATGAATATCATCACAATTCTTATATTCAACTTGATTATCATTCTCATGTGAAGTTCGGTGATCTCAGGTTGATGCACTAGATTCCATTGTCATTAATACATTCAAACTTCATCTTAAAGGTGAACTAACAATTCCAATTTATAAGAAAGGGTACAACCTAAGATGATTCTTTCTAAAGTCCTCTTAACAAAAGTGATATCAACTCCAAGTTTACGATCAATATGGCAACGTTATTCATTCGGATAATCAATTTCAGAATATTCCGCTCATTATTTGACGTACTAGGATTCCAACTATGATGTTTCAACGACGATATCATAAGCATAATCATTCCAACTTCTAAACATGATGTTTGTTTGAATAATTCATCAATGGAACTCAATATCTTGATAGCATGATCATCTTATTCTGAAGAACATGAATCTAAGGCTGGAGATAGAATTAACATAGCTTAAGATGAAGAAATCACCAAGTGAAAAAGGTTGAATCCAACTCCGGTTGTTTGTATGCCAATCCAAGGTGCTTCTCCACTTCAATGATCAATCACAAGTGACATCCAATCTTTAATAATCAAGTAGAGGTGGTCTAAGTGTGTTTAAGGAGGATATAAGGCTCTCTGGTCTCTCAAGAACGAAGGAAAAGTGAAGGAAATGTAAACCAAGTAAAATGGGTTGTTGTCCCTTTTATAACATTTCTGTACGTACTTTATTTATCGCACGCTATCGCAATATCCTTAGCGCACGCTAACTAGTGTTGAATCCAAATCTGTCCAGGTTCGCCCGCGGGAATATTATCCAGACCCACGTCCGGCTAGTGTATGTGCTAGCCTCCCAGCTCAATAATTGACTGGTTAACGCATGCTACGCTACATTCGTAGCGTACGCTAATTCTAACAGATAACGTATGTTAAGCTATCCTTGTTAGCGTACGTTATTACGTACTTGGATGGGAAAAATTACGTGTTGCCATACTCACGTACAAGGGTTAAAATACGAGAATATCATACTTCAATTATCGATACCACAATTCTGAATAATACAGGGTTCAAAACAGATGAAATACACAATAATAAATCCGGATATTACATACTATCCTACTAAAAAAGAGTTTCGTCCCGAAACTCAAGACGTAAATAACTCTGGATATCTGGACCTCATGATATCTTTCGTTTCCCAAGTGGCTTCTTCCACTCCGTGGCGTGACCACTGGACCTTGACCAAAGCGATCAGTTTGTTCCTAAATTGCTTAACTCGACTCACGAGTATCCTGATCGGTCTCTCTTCAAATGTGCCATCTTGAGCAACTCCGATCTCGTCGAAATCAATGACATGACTACGGTCTGGTATATACTTCTGCAGCTGGGATACGTGGAACACACTATGAACATGGCTGAATGATGGCGGTAATGCCAATCTGTATGCCAATTCCCCAACTCTCTCACGAATTTCGAACGGTCCGATATATCTTGGACTCAACTTTCCCTTTCTTCCGAAACAAAATATTCCCCGAGTAGGAGAAACCTTTAAAAGTATGTGATCTCCAGTACTGAACTCCAACGAGCGACGACATACGTCTGTGTAAGATTTCTATCGACTTTGGGCAGTCAATAGCCTTTCGCGAATCAAGGCTATCTTTTCTCGTGTCTGCACGATCAATTCCGGTTCCATCCCGATTAAGTCTGACGAATCATCCCAACATAGGGGTGATATACACATCCTCCGTATAATGCCTCAAATAGTGCCATCTTAATGGAATCATGCCAACTATTATTGTAGGTGATTTCAATCAACAGCAGATGAACTTCCCAATCAGCTGACTAATGTAAGGCACAAGCCCTTAGCATGTCTTCCACCATTTGAATAGTCCTCTCATATTGTCCGTCTGTCTGCGGGTGATAAGCTATGCTGAAGTTCAATTCGGTTCCCAAGGCCTTATGAACTGCTTTCCAAAAATGGGACACAAATCGTCCATCTCGGTAAGAAATAATGGTCTTTGGCGTACCATACAATCGGACTATCTCTGAAATAAATACTCGTGCCAACCTCTCGGGTCCCCACGTGTCCTTAATGCCTAGAAAAGGAGCTGATTTGGTTAAACGATCAACTATCACCCAAATCATGTTCATTCCTGTCTTGGTTCTCGGCATACTAGTGATAAAGTCCATCGATATGTCCTCCCACTTCCATTCAGGAATTGGGAGCGGCTTCAGCATTCGGGAAGGTCGTTGATGCTCGATCTTAACCTACTGACAAGTCAAGCATTTCGAGACATAATCCGCTACATCTTTCTTTATGTTGCCCCACCAAAAGTTCTGTTTCAGGTACTTATACATCTTACTGGCGCCCGTATGGATAGAACAGGGCGTGCTGTGAGCTTCCTTCATAATTGTATGTTTCAGAACATCGACATCGGGAATGCAAAGTCATTTCTGAAATCTCAAAACTCCATCATCATGAATTACGAATCCGGGGGCCTTTCCCTTGATCACTTCATCACGTAACCGAATCATCAAAGGATCATCTGCTTGCTTAGATTTGATTTCTTCGGTTAACGATGAAGTTATTTTCATCACGCACAGTTGTCCTTGGACTCTTTGTAACTATACTTCAATTCCTTATCGAATCATCTCTCATTGAATGCTGAGCTGGAAGGTCAGAGTCTCCAGCATCTGAATAGAAATAGGCTTGCGGCTAAGTGCATCGGCCACTATATTTGCTTTTCTTGGATGGTAAAGAATCTCCAAGTCATACTCCTTAATAAGTTCCAGCCATATCCTTTGCCGCATGTTCAACTCTTTCTGACTGAAAATGTATTTGAGACTCTTATGATCCGTAAAGATCTGACAGTGAGTCCCGTACAGGAATGTCTCCAGATTTTCAAAGCAAAAACTACTGCTGCCAGCTCCAAATCATGCGTTGGGTAATTCACTTCATAAGGTTTCAGCTGTCGTGACGCCTAAGCGATCACCATATCATTCTGCATCAATAAGCATCCGAGCCCTTGGTTCGATGCATCACTGTAAACTATAAATCCTCCAGTTCCCCGTGAAAGTGCTAAAATCGGTGCCGTCGTCAATCTCTTCTTCAATTCATCGAAGCTCTTCTGGCACATCTCATTCCACTCAAACTTTTGAGTTTTCTACATTAGTGGAGTTAGTAGGCGGGTAATTTTGGAAAACCCTTCCACGAACCGACGATAATATCCAGCAAGTCCTAAGAAACTCCGGACTTCTTTCACGTTCTTAGGAGGCTTCCAATCCATAACTGCTTCGATTTTATGAGGATCTACTCGGACTCCTTCAGCCGATACCACATGGCCTAGGAACATTACTTCCTTTAGCCAAAATTCACACTTTGAAAGCTTAGCGTACAATTGTTCATTTCTCAACCGGTCTAACACAATCCGTAAATGCTGCGCATGCTCTTCCGGGCTCTTAGAATACACCAGAATGTCATCAATGAACACAACCACA
This sequence comes from Orobanche coerulescens, assembly GCA_033398695.1. Classification (NCBI taxonomy): domain Eukaryota; kingdom Viridiplantae; phylum Streptophyta; class Magnoliopsida; order Lamiales; family Orobanchaceae; genus Orobanche; species Orobanche coerulescens. The sequence goes on along the minus strand of CM065807.1, from coordinate 165,231,712 downwards.
AACTTATCCAAATACTCGATGAACACTCGGTTCATCAATTGCATAAACACGGCAGGTGCATTAGTGAGACCAAACGGCATCACTACAAACTCATAGTGTCCGTAGCGAGTTCTGAATGCTGACTTCGGAACATTAGATTCTTTAATCCTCAGCTGATCATATCCTGATCTCAGAACGATTTTAGAAAACACTATTCCTCCTTGTAACTGGTCAAACAAATCATCAATCCATGGTAATGTATACTTGTTCTTAATCGTCATCTTGTTCAGTTCTCAGTAGTCAATGCACAATCGAAGTTATCCATCCTTCTTCCGAACGAAAAGAACTAGTGCACCCCAGGGCGAAACGCTTGGCTGAATATAGCCCTTGTCCAGTAACTCTTCCAGTTGTTTCTTCAATACATACATCTCGGTAGGTGCCATACGATACGGCGCCTTAGAAATTGGTGTAGCTCCTGGTTCCAGCTCGATGGTGAATTCTACATCCCGTCATGGAGGTAGTCTAGGTAATTCGTGAGGAAATACATCCGGGAATTCATTCACAACTGGAATGGATGAGAGTTCCACTTTTCCGTCTTCTTTCTTCATTGCATAGCAGCAGGATCCGGTAGAACCCTGTTTCAACAATTTGACAGCTTTCATCGCTTTGATCATCTTTCCTGAGCTTCCTGGTTTCCATCCCTCAAGCAGTATTTCGGAACCATCGTCAGCGATCAGTGAGATATTCCTATTTTGGTAGTTTACAATAGCTCCATATCGATCAAGCCAATCATCTCAGAGTATCAGGTCGTCTCCTTGCATTTCTATCACAATCAGATTTGAGAGCCACTCTCTGCATGTAACACCCCAAACTAGGCGGATATTACAGTGCCGTGAATCCTCGACTGGGACCCACCAGGCGAATGAAAAGGATGAATTACACAAGATAAATGTAGTACCGAACCACATTACAACAGTAATTACTCCGATGAGGAGTTTAATTACAACACGCCAGGACAATACCGAATACTAGTGTATTTTATATGAAGATAAAATACACAACACTGAATGAAACGGAGTATCCAAATGAAAATATGCAGCGGAAAATAAAGGACAATAATATGAATGACTGAAAGATCGGGGCCCCCTACTAGTATCACTCGGACTCCTCGACATCAACATGCTATTCCCGTGCGTTTGCCTTGCCATGACCTGAAAAACAAAATCCCCAAACGGGGTCAGTTACAAAGAACAAACAATCCTCAAGGGTTGAAAATACACAATCATGATTATATCTGAAGTTATGAAATATCCTGTCGAAACATACGCAATCAAACATGCTATATGAATCAACTAACAGTACGGCTCAAAGGAAATGGCACCACACTACGCCCGGGATGGAAATGTGTCCGTGCACAAGCCACCAACGAGTATCGATTGAATACACGTGTGGTCTTGTACCTAATCAGTCTCACGAGACAATATGAATCGTGTGCACAGTCCAATGTGAGGCCACCAACCAACACACGACTATAATGTGCCCGACATGAAAATCCAACACATACCAACCGGCACGCCAGTATGACCCGGAATGCCACGATATAACAAAAGTGACATCGAAAATGAATAATGACTCACCGAGATGGAATGGTAATAAAATAAATGACAGCTCAATGAAAAGATTGGAACCGTCGTTCCTTATGACTGAAATGATTAATTGATAACAACAAGTTTTGATACGGTTAATATAATGATGAATGAGTTATGATTATGAATGAACAACAACAAAAGGGATGAATATCCTTTTAACCGAGTAAGAATTAACTTACTAAATACCGATGAAGAAAGTCCTTCCACGAACAACGTCCTAAATGAAGTGTCGGTCGCACGAACAACCTTAATTCAATACAATTACCGACAATCCGATCAATATACGAATCAAACACGAATATAACGAACTCAAAACGTCGATACGATAAAACTAAGTCCATTGAGGCATTAAATCAAACACGTTGTATCCAAACTCCGATTGTTTACAATCAAACCTCGATATATCAATATCAAAGTCCCCAAGAAGTGTTTCAAACCAACAAAACATCTCCCATACGATCAATAATCCGTTATGAATATCCAAAAATGTGATTATAACAACAATTAGTCGAAAATCCCCAATTCCAACTCGATTTTCAACGTGTTCTTGAATAATTCCTCAATAATCCAATGAATCCTTATACAAACTCATAATCATATACATATCCCTTCATATAACATGATTATAGCGTCCAAAACATCATATCTCAACACAAAATCGAAGTCCAAAGTGTTGAAGAATTTACCTCTTGAAGATCCAACCAATTCGATCCGAAGAACACGAGTTTAATCGAGTATCCAAGCTTCCCGAAAGATTGAAGGTGATGAAAAATATACTCTCAAATGATAATTGATGAAGAAATCTATCCCTCAAGTATTTCTCTCTCGGTTGCAGGTGAAGAAGATGGAAAAAATGGGAGAAATGAGCTCAAAATGCTCAAAAAAAGAATTTATAGGGGTTGACTCGGCCAACAGGCTCGACCGTGCCCGCCTGACACGGTCGTGGCGCGCAGCCGGCCGACAGGGACTCGACCGTGTCCTGCTTGACACGGTCGAGGCGCGAAGGGGCCTACCGAAAGTGACCCGTCCGCGGCGCTCGACAATGACTCGACCGTGTCCCGGAACACGGCCGCCTCGGGCGTCGCTACGAGCTAATCCGGAAGAGCTCGACTGCCGTGCCGACGACACGGCCGGGTCCCGAGGCAGACGCCCGGCACTATCCGGACGAGTGCGGCACGGGCCGTGTCGACGACACGGCCGAAGTTCGTTCGGCGATGATCGCCAAAACTAAAAATGAGCGGTTGAGCTAAAGCGACCATAACTCTCTCGTCCGGACTCCGATTGACTCACCGTTTGAACCATTGGAAAGCTAACTCGATGCTCTATAATATTGCAAAGATTTAGAATTTTTGGAGTTACCAAAAATTAATGGTGATCTAACAAAGTCGAACTCATATGAGGAAAGTTGAAACGATGAACAATAACGATACTCAACTCAAGTTTATACGAGCGGTGAACACGGTGAATGAACATGATTGATGAATGATTATAATTGAGTGAAAATACACTGAGTGACAATTACAGTGATAATTCTTGAATGAAAATGAATGAATTACAACCGGGTATTACATACTCCCCACTTAAAAAGAGTTTCGTCCCGAAACTAAGGGTCAAACAACTCGGGATAACTCTCCCGCATAATCTCCTCGGTTTCCCAAGTGGCCTCTTCGACTCCATGTCTGGACCACTGAATCTTGACCAAAGGAATCGACTTATTTCTCAAGCTTGATTCGCCGCTCAAACTCGTATAGACGCTCCTCATATGAATGATCGTCGGCGATCTCGATTTCCGAATCGCAAAGTATGTGACTCGGGTCGGCAACATACTTCCGCAATCGAGAGACATGAAACACATTATGAATTCGGCTCAACGCCGGAGGTAAAGCCAATCGATAAGCTAACTCGCCTACTCGATCCAAAATCTCGAACGGTCCAATGAATCTCGGACTCAACTTTCCCTCTTCCCAAAACGGAAGATACCACGACTCGGGGATACCTTGACCAACACATGGTCACCAAATTTCGAACTCTAATGGTCGACGACGGTTATCTCGCATATGATTTCGCCGACTCGAAATGTCAACAAACGACTCGATCAAAGCTACCTTCTCACGGCGGCTATAAGCATATCGGGCTCGGTGCCGATTGATTCGATAAGTCGTCCCAACACAACGGAGATCGACAACGACGACCATACAAGGCCTCGTAAGGTGCCATCTTAATCGAAGCATGCCAACTATTATTATACGTGAACTCGATCAATGGTAGTTGGGCTTCCCAATCGTCCTTCCAATCGAGGACGCATGCCCTCAACATGTTCTCTAATGTCTCAGAAGTCCTCTCGATTGTCCGTCTGACCGAGGATGAAAGGCGGTGCGAGATTGAGCCGAGTTCCCATAGCACGGTGAATCGATTTCCAAAATGAGATACAAATCGTCCGTCACGATCGGAAACGATACTCTTAGGAGTACCATGCGGTCTTACTATCTCCTTGATGAATAATCTGGGCGATCTCTGGGACCCCACGTATCCTTGATCTCAAGGAAATGAGCTGATTTAGTTAAACGGTCCACAATCACCTGAGATCGTATTCATGCCACGACGACTCGTCGGCAAACTCGTGATGAAATCCATAGAAATGTCTTCCCACTTCCACTCGGGAATAGGGAGAGGTTTCGATACCCGCCGCCGATGTTCAATCTTGACTTGTTGGCAAGTTAAGCATCTCGAAACAAATTCGCGACTTCTCGCTTCATATTACTCCACCAATAATTTTGTTTCAAGTCCTTGTACATCTTCTTGGACCCCGGTGAACAGAATAATGGGTAGCATGAGCTTCTCTCAAAATAGAGTTTTTCAACTCGTCATTCGCGCAGACGCACAACCGGTTCTTAAACCTCAAAAGTCCATCCTGTGGACCACGAATCCAGGGGCTTTCCCCGAGCCACATCTTCACGGATGCGCAACAATGAAGGGTATGAACTCGATTCTCTCCGATTACCTCCTCAAGTGACGATGAAATCTCTAACATACAAAGTTGTCCCCGAATTCGCTGCCGGACTTCGATCTTGGGTCTAAGGAATTCCCGCCAAGCTCCTTCGATCGTTAAACGAGCAAGCATTTGCTCTTGAACGGACTTACGACTCGGAGCGTCGCGACAACGTTCGCCTTGTCCTATGGTAAAGGATCTCGATATCAAAATCTTTGATTAGTTCCAACCACCGCCTCTGTCGCATATTTAACTCCTTGTGAGTAAATATATCCTTCAACTCTTGTGATTGGTGAATAACTGAAAGGTGACGCCATAAAGGTAACGACGCCAAATTTTCAAAGCGAACACCACGGCTGCTAGTTCCGGGTCGTGGGTTGGATAATTAACCAACTAATCCGAGGAAACATCGGATTTAATTAATATCTTTCGGAGGTTGCTAATCTCGGATAGTCTCCGTCTCCTGAGGGTCGACACGAACTCTGTCAGATGAAATTACATGCCCGAGAAAGTCACTTCGACCTCCGTAACTCACATTTGGAAAAACTTTCCATATAGTTGTTCTCGTCTCAACACGTCGAGAACCTGATGAAGATGAACCTCGTGTTCCTCTCGGCTACGAGAATAAATCAAAATGTCGTCGATGAAGACAACAACAAATTGATCCAAAAAGTCGATGAAAACCCGATTCATTAACCCCATGAATACCACAGGTGTAATAGTTAGCCCGAACGGCATAACTACGAACTCATAATGACCATAGCGTGTATGAAACGCTGTCCTCGCGATATCCGACTCTCGAATCCGCAACTGGTGATATCCAGATCTTAAGTCGATCCTGGAAAATCCGAAGCTCCTGAAGTTGATCTAAAAGATCATCAATACGAGGTAAAGGATACTACTCTTGATCATCACCCTGTTCAACTCCTAGTAATTAATACACACACGAGACGAGCCATCCTTCTCCTTGACAGATCACACTGGTGCTCCTCACGGGAACGCAATCGGTCGGAGATAACCTTTCTCGAACTATTCCTCAAGTTGAATCTTTAACTCCTGCTTTCTGGTCGGGGCCATCTGATACGGTGCCTTCGATAAATGGGACGTACCGGCTCCCACTCATTCTTGAATTCCCCTACTCGATGTGAAGGTAACTAGATAACTCGCCTGGAATACATCGTCAATCGATGACAATGATACCACGAATGATTGAACATTTCGATTACCCTAGAATGGTCAATCGATAAAAAGAGATACCAATAATGATTGAACAACTCGATTGCCTTAGAAAGGTCAATCGATGAAGATGATACAATGAATGATTGAATGACTCGATTGCCTTAGAAAGGCCAATCGATGAAAATGATACAATGAATGATTGAATGCCTCGATTGTCTTAGAAAGGCCAATCGATGAAAATGACACAATGAATGATTGAATGACTCGATTGCCTTAGAAAGGCCAATCGATGAAAATGATACAATGAATGATTGGATAGTTCGATTGCGGAATTTCTCTGCTTCCGCCATAATAGAAATTCTACTGGAACAACGGGAATTACTTCCCTGAAGCACACATTCGACAACTAACGACGGAAAGATAGCGACCAAACGCTAACAAACACTGAGGATAGTATCAAGACGGTTAAACCAACTAATACCGAAATTACATCGTCCTAAGATAAATTCACCACGATTAGGTCCACCAACCAATCGCGGTTACTAAGCTTACTTAGGTATGATTCCGAAAATTCTTCCATCGTCAGGTATACCGATGGTATGATGTCCACAAGCAATAGGACTATCCCGAAATAAGTCTATTCAAGCATGATTCGAAAATGAATGAATGCGGTGTACCAGAATCAAAAGGTACACACAAGTTGAAATAAAATTACGAGTATACCTGAAATCATTCGGGCCACCGGATCGTCGATCCTCCTCATCATATGAATCTGGGACTTGCCGGTCCCGAACCGGACGCTCCGTCCCGATAAATACGAGCTCCAACTCTATTTGCTTCCATTATCTTAAGCAGCGATGACAAAGCGGTCGATTAAACGCTGGTTGCTTGGGCTTGGGATGCCGACGAGCCGACTTGGAGTCCTTTCGGCAAAACGGGCCTTATATCCAACATTCCCACAATTATAGCACGTGACAGACTGTCTCGGACACTTGGTGCTGACATGACCAAGATCCCCACAGTTATAACAGGTGATGGCTGAATTGGCCGCTCGTGACTGAGATCCCGCACGATTATGCGCCATAGGAGGTCGCTCAGAAACGATAGGACTCACACGAGGCTTCTTGAAGGTTGACTGACCGCCTTCGGATTGATTACGCTTCGTTGATTTCTTGCTGACAGATGAAGGTTGTTGTTCAGCACTTTCCTTAGCAGCTGGCTCATACGGGAGGGTTCTCTCGATTAATCCGGTCAGAGTGGCGCAATGATGATTGAGCAACTGCACATGGGTCATCATGGCCTGTATAAAAGTAAGTGGATCAACCCGAACATCTTCTGATCGAGCCGAGTCCTGGGCACGATTTCCCGGCCAGTGATTATTTCTCGGGTTTCGGTCCGTACTGCGGCCTCTTCTCGTGCATCCCCGACCGCTCTCTCCATCTTGAAGTAGGAAGGTCGCATAATGATTATATTTCCGCATGATTACCACGTTATGATTATATCATGAGATTATGAATATGAGTATATATGCTCTAACTTAGTGATTATATGAATGATTTATGAAGTTACATGATTATCTCGATGAAATTCTTAAAATGATTATCTTGAATAACTTAACAAGATTAATAATATGATCTTCAGTTGACAAGAGTAATGAAATGAATTGAGTAATTAATGAGTTAACGTGATCGTCCTGATTATTAACTGAGTAATGAAATGGATTAAGTGATTAATGAGTTAACATGATCGTCTTAATCACAATGAATGATGATGTTTGAGGATTGTTAATTGATGAATTATGAATGAATGATAATTGCCAGAAATTATACCATGGCGTTAGAAATCTTACAGTTCTTCCGGTCTGATTGGCTCGGCATTTGCACAGGTCACACGTGACGCGAAAGTCCAATGATACTAGTCTGATGACGATGATTTCAAATAAGACATGACTCGGAAGGTAGTATTCAAAACCACGCTCCGATACCAACTCTGTAACACCCCAAACTAGGCGGATATTACAGTGCCGTGAATCCTCGACTGGGACCCACCAGGCGAATGAAAAGGATGAATTACATAAGATAAATGTAGTACCGAACCACATTACAACAGTAATTACTCCGATGAGGAGTTTAATTACAACACGCCAGGACAATACCGAATACTAGTGTATTTTATATGAAGATAAAATACACAACACTGAATGAAACGGAGTATCCAAATGAAAATATGCAGCGGAAAATAAAGGACAATAATATGAATGACTGGAAGATCGGGGCCCCCTACTAGTATCACTCGGACTCCTCGACATCAACATGCTATTCCCGTGCGTTTGCCTTGCCATGACCTGAAAAACAAAATCCCCAAACGGGGTCAGTTACAAAGAACAAACAATCCTCAAGGGTTGAAAATACACAATCATGATTATATCTGAAGTTATGAAATATCCTGTCGAAACATACGCAATCAAACATGCTATATGAATCAACTAACAGTACGGCTCAAAGGAAATGGCACCACACTACGCCCGGGATGGAAATGTGTCCGTGCACAAGCCACCAACGAGTATCGATCGAATACACGTGTGGTCTTGTACCTGTCGATCTCACGAGACAATATGAATCGTGTGCACGGTCAATGTGAGGCCACCAACCAACACACGACTATAATGTGCCCGACATGAAAATCCAACACATACCAACTGGCACGCCAAGATGACCCGGAATGCCACGATATAACAAAAGTGACATCGAAAATGAATAATGACTCACCGAGATGGAATGGTAATGAAATAAATGACAGCTCAATGAAAAGATTGGAACCGTCGTTCCTTATGACTGAAATGATTAATTGATAACAACAAGTTTTGATACGGTTAATATAATGATGAATGAGTTATGATTATGAATGAACAACAACAAAAGGGATGAATATCCTTTTAACCGAGTAAGAATTAACTTACTAAATACCGATGAAGAAAGTCCTTCCACGAACAACGTCCTAAATGAAGTGTCGGTCGCACGAACAACCTTAATTCAATACAATTACCGACAATCCGATCAATATACGAATCAAACACGAATATAACGAACTCAAAACGTCGATACGATAAAACTAAGTCCATTGAGGCATTAAATCAAACACGTTGTATCCAAACTCCGATTGTTTACAATCAAACCTCGATATATCAATATCAAAGTCCCCAAGAAGTGTTTCAAACCAACAAAACATCTCCCATACGATCAATAATCCGTTATGAATATCCAAAAATGTGATTATAACAACAATTAGTCGAAAATCCCCAATTCCAACTCGATTTTCAACGTGTTCTTGAATAATTCCTCAATAATCCAATGAATCCTTATACAAACTCATAATCATATACATATCCCTTCATATAACATGATTATAACGTCCAAAACATCATATCTCAACACAAAATCGAAGTCCAAAGTGTTGAAGAATTTACCTCTTGAAGATCCAACCAATTCGATCCGAAGAACACGAGTTTAATCGAGTATCCAAGCTTCCCGAAAGATTGAAGGTGATGAAAAATATACTCTCAAATGATAATTGATGAAGAAATCTATCCCTCAAGTATTTCTCTCTCGGTTGCAGGTGAAGAAGATGGAAAAAATGGGAGAAATGAGCTCAAAATGCTCAAAAAAAGAATTTATAGGGGTTGACTCGGCCAGCGAGCTCGACCGTGCCCGCTGACACGGTCGTGGCGCGCGCCGGCCGACAGGACTCGACCGTGTCACCTTGACACGGTCGAGGCGCGAAGGGGCCTACCGACGGTGACCCGTCCGCGCGCTCGACAATGACTCGGCCGTGTCCCGAACACGGTCGGGCCTCAAGCGTCGCTACAGGCTAATCCGGAAGAGCTCGACTCGGCCGTGCTGCGACACGGTCGGTCCCGAGGCGACGCTCCGGCACTATCCGGACGAGTACGGCACGGGCCGTGTCGTCCGACACGGCCGAGTTCGTTCGGCGATGATCGCCAAAATCAAAATGAGCGGTTGAGCTAAAACGACCATAACTCTCTCGTCCGGACTCCGATTGACTCACCGTTTGAACCATTGGAAAGCTAACTCGATGCTCTATAATATTGCAAAGATTTAGAATTTTTGGAGTTACCAAAAATTAATGGTGATCTAACAAAGTCGAACTCATATGAGGAAAGTTGAAACGATGAACAATAACGATACTCAACTCGAAGTTTATACGAACGGTGAACACAGTGAATGAACATGATTGATGAATGATTATAATTGAGTGAAAATACACTGAGTGACAATTACAGGCTAATAATTACTGAATGAAAATGAATGAATTACAACCGGGTATTACACTGCATCCAAAAGATATAGGGAAATCTCTAGTTTCTAAGTTTCCAACAATCCTCTCTCCACTCTGTAAACCCACAACATAAGGCTCACAATCATGAAAAACAGAAATATTCAAACGATTTACAGAAGACAAGGATATAAAAGAATGCGTAGCTCCTGTATCGAATAAAACGCTAACTGGCTGGGAAAGGATTTGAACAGTACCTGATGCGACAGCAGCATCCTGATCATCTGTCCTCCTCATCTCGTACAGCCATGGGGGAGCGGATCTGACACTCGAGACTCCCTTATGGTCGAATTGTCCTCTGCCTCGACCTCGACCGAAATTTTGGGGCAGCTGAACACTCTGTTGCGTCCGCTGATTACTTGCTTCTCTCTGAGGTGGCTGTGATGTATGGGTTCCATTAAACTTTGTGGTATCCTTGCAAAACATCGCACGGTGCCCTTCCTGTCCGCAATAAAAACATGTAACTGGAGTACGGAAACAATCATGCCAAAGTGGCCTAGGCGACCACAGTTAAAGCACTTCCTAGCTGTATCCGTTGTGACTGATACTACTCCAGAGTTCCTTCCACTTTTGGATGGGTGCGGAGGTTTTTTAAACGAATGAAAGGTTGACTGGGCCTTGCGGGGCCCGCTGCGCTTGTGCTTTGTAAAAGTACCAGAGACTTTCTGCTTCTTGGATTCTGTAAACTTCTCCATTGCTGCTACCTTGATTTCATACGCCAATGCTTTATCCTGGTATTGGCGGAGAGTGGTACATTCAAAACCAGACATGTACCTCTGGATTTCTGGTTTCATTCTCATATCAAAATGGATCATTATTTCTACGTCTGTTCTGACCAAGTGTCGAACAAACGCCATATGCTGATTAAACATTTTAATTGTCTGGGATACTGGCTCGTCTGACCGCTGAGCGGAGAAAAATTCCCGAACTTTGGCTTCCCTCACAGGACGAGGGCAATACTGAGCTTCCATCATCAATTTAAATTCTATCCAGTTAGCATCATGATCTATGGGCCGGATGGCTTCCCACCACTCGGACGCTTCCCCTATCAGAAAGTATTGAGCGATAGAGCCTCTCCGGTCGTCTGGGTAGTTAATCCCGGCAAAAAATATCTCCAATTCTTTCAAACAATGATCCCAGGTTGGTGTCTCAGAACAGCCATCGAATTTAGGTGGTTGCATCTTCGCCACCTCTTACAGCCATCGGTTACCTCGATTTCCTATGTTTGGGATTCCTTGTTGCCTATCTCCCTGCTGTAATCCCACCGCCACCTGCATTCGGTCCACGACCTGAGCAAACCGAGTCATCTGGTTAACCACCTGGCGAAGGACCTCGGGCACAGCAGGTTCCGGTTCATTATTAATAGATCTTTGTGGCTCGCCTGAGCTGTGGTTATCATGATTAGAAGGCGACGCTTATCTTTCAGCATTCCTTCGTCCGCGTCCACGACCGCGACCACGTCCACATCCACCTCTCAACATACTATAAGCATAAATACTCAATATACAGGAAACAATATCTTTATAGTGTTCAAAAGAAGTATAACATGCAAAAGACGAGATAGAGTTTAGGAACTTGCAGCCACCTTTTGCACGAAGACGTAGGCAGTACAGTGCTGTTATTCACAGCCTTTTACCTCAAAAGACCTATACGACCCCTATTTTAACCCAACGGCCAAGATATCCATAAATATTAGCTATGCTACCATATTCCGTAACACCCCCGATATATTCAGGAATATTACAGTGCCGTAAATCCTTCACATAAGAATTTACAAGGCTGAAGAAAGGAAAAGATAATAATAATGACCGACATATAACTGTAATCCACAGTTCAGAACGAAATACCGAAATTACAATTATCCAAAAGAGGAACATTAATACATCACTAAAATACAATCATCACAAACGACGTCGTACTTGAGTACTTATTAAAAATAATATAACAAAAGACAATGAAACCCGTCCGGAACATCACTCTGCACCCTCGTCGTCATGCAGCTCTAGTTATTTTTTCCCTGCTCTCCTGGATCCTGAACATACACAAATGTTCACCCCCGAAGGGGTTATCACAACGATGCTAGTACAAGTATAATCATCATTCAACAATGATTTAATCAACAATAGTCATAACGAGTTTCTCCAGCGAGAAATAATAGCAATTCATATCACATCATAACAGTTTCAACATACTCATGGTATTCGAATGGTCCAGCGCACACAACTATAGATTCCCATGATGATCACGTCGGACCAAAGCATGGTGGAGCTACCTGTCCAACGATCCAGCGCACACAGCTATATATTTCCCATGATGATTCCAGTCGGATCAATGCATGGTGGACAATTAATCATAACACATGTACACAGTACAATTATAACATAACCGACATATTACGGAAAATTTTCTAATTAAACTACTTTCCTCGATTTGATGACAAGAAAGATTTCCACGAATATCAAAATGCTCGAAGGTCGTCCCCTTCGATTAAACACGTTGCTAAGCTCGAACCTTAACAAAATAAATAATATAGAATTTATCTCACGTCGTACGAATGTCTAACAATCCAATTTATGGCCGAAAGTTCATAAAACGTAGTCTACCTGAACTGCTTAGCATACGCTACGTATTCTATGTAGCGTGCGTTAAGCCTACTCGTTAGCGCACATAAACAACGAAGTCTAGTGTACGCGACAGTCCTCTCTGATCAGCCGACTGACTCGCCTGATGATATAACGTACGTTATGTAACAAATGTAGCATAAACTAAACATGCCCGATAGTGTTCGTTAATCTACATAGCTTAGCATACGCTAAGCGTGTATGGCAATTTCACTACTGGGCAACAGACTGTTCTAACGGTGATGAAACTTACGAACTCTTCAGTAGTTAACGTACGTTACCCATCTACATATCATATTCATAACTTATGAATGATCTTACGGATTTAATCATCTTTGAATTCAAGGAAATGAATATCATCATAATTCTTATATTCAACTCGATTATCATTCTCATTTGAAGTTCGGTGATCTCAGGTTGATGCACTAGATTCCATTGTCATTAATAAATTCAGACTTCATCTTAAAGGTGAACTAACAATTCCAATTTATAAGAAAGGGTACAACCTAAGCTGATTCTTTCTAAAGTCCTCTTAACAAAAGTGATATCAACTCCAAGTTTACGATCAATATGGCAACGTTATTCATACGGATAATCAATCTCAGAATATTCCTCTCATTATTTGACGTACTAGGATTCCGACAACGATGTTTCAACGATGATATCATAAGCATAATCATTCCAACTTCTAAACATGATGTTTGTTTTAATAATTCATCAATGGAACTCAATATCTTAATTGAATGATCATCTTATTCTTAAGAACATGAATCTAAGGCTAGAGATAGAATTAACATAGCTTAAGATGAAGAAATCACCGAGTGAAAAAGGTAGAATCCAACTCCCGTTGTTTGTATGCCAATCCAAGGTGCTTCTCCACTTCAATGATCAATCACAAGTGACATCCAATCTTTAATGAACAAGTAGAGGTGGTCTAAGTGTGTTTAAGGAGGATACAAGGCTCTCTGGTCTCTCAAGAACGAAGGACAAGTGAAGAAAATGTAAACCAAGTAAAATGGGTTGCTATCCCTTTTATAACATTTCTGTACATTATTTAGCGCACTCTATCGCAATATCCTTAGCGCACGCTAACTAGCGTTGACTCCAAATCTGTCCTGGTTTGCCCGTGGGAATCTTATCCGAACCCACATCCGGGTGGCGCATGTGCTAGCCGCCCAGCTCAATAATTGACTGGTTAACGCACGCTACGTTACATTCATAGCGTACGCTAATTCTAACAGATAATGTACGTTAAGCTATCCTTGTTAGTGTACGATATCACGTATTTGCATGGGAAAAATTACATGTTGCCATACTCATGTACAAGGGTTCAAATACGAGAATATCATACTTCAATTATCGATATCACAATTTTGAATAATGCAGGGTTGAAAACAGATGAAATACACAATAATAAATCTGGATATTAGATCTAGCGTATGCTAATGGGTGTTATTTACAAACGCAACCTGATGGTGTAGCGTATGTAATCGAGTACAGAATGAGAACAGTTAACTATCAGTGACGATAGAATATGCTAAGTATACCGAGTAGCGTATGCTAAGCGACTAACGTACGTTATGCATGAAGGCTAACGTACGTTAAGGTCAGAAATTTATAAATAAGACTTTACCCCATTTCATTTCATTCGTTTCTTTCACTTGGCTTTCAACCTACTTCATCCCCAGAGAGTTCCCAACCACTTTCTATACCGTTAGAACACCTTTCATTGATCACTGAAGATTGGAGATTACTTATACTTGATCATTGAAGTGGAGAATCATTTTGGATTGACACACAAGCAACTGGAGATGGATTCTACCTGTTGTCTCGGTTTTTTCTTCATCTTAAGGTATGTTAATGCTATCTCCAACCTTGGATTTGTGTTCTTAAGCTTATGATGATCATGCTATCAAGATATTAAGTTCCATAGATGATTTATTCCACCAAACATCATGTTTAGGATTGGGATGATTATGCTTAAGATATCATTATTGAGAACATCATAGTTGGAATCCTGTGTCATCAAATGATGAGAGTAATGTTCTGAGATTGATTATCCGTATTGAATTGTGTTGCCATAATGGTCATAGATTTAGTATTGGTATCACTTTTGCTTAACGGAATTAGATGAAGGATCACCAAAGGTTGAAGTTGATTTAGCAAATTAATCTTCATGATGAAGCTGGAATATGTTGATGATATTGGTAACTAGATTATCAACCTCAGAATAACTGAATTATGTAAGAGAATTTGTGATCAAAGATTGGACTATGACATCATGATGATATGCTTATCCTTGAAGTTGTAAGACATTGAACACCATTAGATCATTCAAGTTTTCATGAGTGTATCATGCATGGAGTTAACGTACGTTAACACTGAGAATTTCGTGCGGCGAGTCAGTTGTATGATCAGGTAAGAGAATGTCGGATGCATGTTTAGCGTACGCTAGGCTCTGCAGCTTACGTACGCTAACGGGCAGAATTAACGTACGCTACGTTGTGTACGTAACGTACGTTATATCATCATAGAGTTAGTTAACTGATCAGAGAAGATACTGTCAATGTAAGATTAGCGTACGCTAGACTTCATACTTTACGTATGCTAACGAGCAGCCTAAACGTACGCTACGTTGGAAACGTAATGTACATTACGCAGACCAGGAAGGATACGTTTTATGAACTTTCAACTGTAATTTGGATTGTTAGATGTTCGTACGACGTGAGATGAACTCTATATAATTTCTTTTGTTTAAGGTTCGAGTTTTGCAACGTGATTAATCGAAGGGGCGACCTTCGAGCGTTTTGATATTCGTGGAAGTGTTATTCTTGTCATCCAATCAAGGCAAGTACTTTAATTATTCTATGTATTGATGTTATACATATTGTTGTACATATATGTCGTTGTTGTATGTCCATCTCGTGTTGGTCCGACGGGATCATCGGGGGATCTATGCTAGCGTGCGCTGGATCATCGGACGGGTTTTTCCACCATGGGTTGGTCTGACGGGATCATCGTGGGTTCTGGGCAGTGAACGCTGGATCATCAGAATAACCATGTGTATGTGTTAGGTGTATTTTTATGCGTTTTTATATCATTATTTTATATCCATCTTGAGCCTAAATCAGCATAAATGAGCTTTTAATGCATTATTTTTATATGTTTTGCAGAAAATCGGAGTCCGGAAGCCAAAACGATGAAAAATGGGCGAAAATAGCATTTTTTGGTCATGAGCCGCGGCACACGCCAAGTGAACCGCGGCACACGAAGACAACCAGCGAATAACGTGCTCACTGTACTGTGTGCCGCGGCACACACAAAATGAGCCGCGGCACACAAAGCGCAAGAAGACGCCCACTGGGAACCACACAGGAAAAGAAGTATGCTGAGTTTTACAAAATTGGGCCGCGGATGTAATACTGTTGGGCCACAACTCATGGGCTGTTGTGTGCACCATGCCGTGAGGAGAATTGGGGGATGAGAAAGAGAAAAGAATATAAAAGGGAGGACAGCAAAGAGAATGAAAAAGGAGGAGAGCAGGTTTGATATTTCGGCGGAAGAAGGAGAAACCAAGGTGTAGATTTGCGGGGCAACGACAAGACCACGGATCCCTACGGTTTTTCTGCATCTTAGTTTTTTTTAGATTTATTCGAGTATGATTTTGATTGTAGCCAATTTCATGACGGTTTGATTATTTATTATTATTTCGATTTACTCGTTATTCTATTGAATTGAATTCTTCTTACTGTTCTTAATGCTTTTTAATTGTCTGGCCAACAATTAATTTATTTTGAATGTCTTTATGGATTCGGGAGATGAAATTTAGGCATAGTTCTTGTGAGACGAATCATAATTTTCTTGAGATAGGGATATACTCATGGAATTGTGAAGCCTTTATTGTGGGAATTCTTGAACTGGTTTAGCTATTAATTATCTGATTCGAATAGGGATATATCGAGTTAGTAATTCGTAGTATTTTCTATCGACCTTGGGAAAGGCTTTAGAATAATTTAGGAATTCCTGGCTTACAATCAATTGAATAACAGTGAATTGAATCGAATAAATATCATTCCCAATTGTTTGAGGTGAAAATCATAATCCTACCTCTTATTATTATTATTATTATTAGTTATATTATTTATTTTCTGCAATTAGTTTAGATTTAAACTCTATTTAATTGTTCTTCAAATAAAATTGTGAGTTGATTAAATTTTGGTACTTAGTGAAATCAGTCCTCGAGGGAACGATACTTTACTTATCACTTTATTACATGTTGACACCGTGCACTTTCGGCATATTGTGAGGGATTTTCCCGCAACAAGTTTTTGGCGCCGTTGCCGGGGACTGATTTTTCGCTAATATCAATACCAAGCGACTCTAATTTTAATTTGAAGTTTTTTTTTTCATTGTTTAGTCTCTTTATTTTTATTTTCTTCATTATGTTTTCCTATGAGTATCGTGACCCTTGGCATTTCATAAATTTCGATGCTCTTAATAATTTGCCAAATAGGGTCAGTGAGCCCCCTCCCCCAAAAGAAAAGACCATGCTTGAAATTTATGTAGACGTTCTTAAAAATCCTGATAGTAGCATTTTTGAGCTATCATGTGCACATCGTGGTCTTGAGAATCACTACGGTTATTTTCCAGCTCATTTATTTAGTAGTGAAGTTGAGGGGGAGGTTGAGAAGAATGACATGTTGAGTTTTAGGGTCAGTCAGCCCCCTCCCCCAAAAGAAAAGACCATGCTTGAAATTTATGTAGACGTTCTTAAAAATCCTGATAGTACCCTTTTTGAGCTATCATGTGCACATCGTGGTCTTGAGAATCACTACGGTTATTTTCCAGCTCATTTATTTAGTAGTGAAGTTGAGGGGGAGGTTGAGAAGAATGACATGTTGAGTTTTAGGGTCAGTCAGCCCCCTCCCCCAAAAGAAAAGACCATGCTTGAAATTTATGTAGACGTTCTTAAAAATCCTGATAGTACCCTTTTTGAGCTACAATGCGCACATCGTGGTCTTGAGAATCACTACGGTTATTTTCCAGCTCATTTATTTAGTAGTGAAGTTGAGGGGGAGGTTGAGAAGAACGACATGTTGAGTTTTAGGGTCGATCTGACACCCAATGATTTCATAAAGTGTGATGAGCCTAGAGAAGTTATCATTGATGATGTTTCCAAAGAAATTCCATTAAATTGTCATCAAACTTCGACTAATAAGGTGAATACTTTTGTGCCAAAAATTTTATTAACGGTGCCACGCATAATTTTTCCTAAATCCATAATGGGAGAGATTGACCCCATTACTCATGATTTTGTTGAGGCTGATTCTTCGAGTTCTAATGAGGTTGTGCATGATAATTCTTTATTATTTGACCATTCGAACTCGCTTATTTTCATGCCTTATCATTATTATATTCTTCCATCATTTTTTGGTTGTCCGCATAATTATTCTTATTCATCATTTTTGGCAACCGGGCATGAGCCAAAGCCTCCCCTATGGAATAAGAGGCTTATAGATTGCAAGAAGGGGGCATTTGGCAATCTCCCTAGAAAGAAGCCACGTTAGAATTTTTTCGCCACGTCGTGCTCAAGACGTAAAATAGAGCGCTTGATGGGAGGCAACCCATCATTTTTACTTGCTTTCTAGTTAGTTGTTTTTATTTGATTTTTCGTTATTAATTTTTTTTTCTTTGTTTTTGTTATTTCATTTGGATTCGTGTATTCTTGTTGGCCCTTATTTCTCTGATATTTCTTTATGACCCCTATGAGTTATTATTCTTCATATTCTAGTCTTTCTTGATTTAATGTCTATTGTTATCTCATGACTAGAGAATAAGTTTGGGGGTCCCTCGTGATGTTGGGAGTTATTTGAAGTATGGATTGACTGACATTTCCACTCAGACATGTGCGGGTGTTCAAGAAGACATTTGGAATAAGTTTCACTTTTCCTTATCTCTTTTATTTTCACATGAGTTTTATTATTGATAATGTTATGTGTAGTGGACTTTATTTTGCATGCTGTTGATGGTTTTTGCAAGCTTGAATTTTTCGTGAATTTTTCGTGCTTCCATGTGTAAAACTGAGTTACGATACTGATTTCTCTTGGAAGAAACGGTTGAGTTTTAGTCGAGTTGCAATCAACGATATCTGTTTCTGTTGAGTATTCAATTAGGTCCGAAATTTTATCGTTTTTGTAGAAATTTTAGCAGATAAGAAAGGAGACATACGTGTTTTCAAATCATCGTTTATACGTTTGGTTATACTTTTCGCGTAGCTAGTCGTCCAGTAACATAAGTCTTGGGGGCATTTAAATTGAGTTTAGAGTCAGACAGTTTTTCCCAAGAAAAAGTCGAGATATTAATTGTTCTATGATGGGAAGTTTAGTAACCGGGGGTATTCACGTGACCCGTTGTTTACTCTCGCGTAAAACGACGACCCTGAATAGATTAATAATTTAGAAATATCGCATTACCGATGATGGGAAGCCTAGTAACCGGGGGTATTCACGTGACCCGTTGTCTACTTTCGCGTAAAACGGCAACCTTGACATGCGGGACTTGCTATTCGAGTTTTTTCTCCGCTGTAGAGGGGGACTTAGTAACTAGAAGCATCCATGTGCCCCATGAGTGTCTTTTACGTCGAACGGTTCCCCGATACATGAGAATGGAAATCCACCCTAGGATCATCCCGATGAAATATCCCGAGAGCCGAAACCTAGTGGTTAACTCGAATCATATTATTGATCATACATAGAAGAATGCTGTCCGAGGAGTTAGTTTAATAATGAAACTCTTGAATTTTGCCTCTAGACTGTGGGATTGTGCGAATTGGCTTGTTTAATCTAACCCTTCATATTGATGGTCGGTTGAATTCACGCTTGTTAATCTTTGAGCTTGATTTTCTCCATGAACGATTGATTAGGACTGAAATTGGTTATTTAGTGGAATCAGTGTCCTGGATGTGACTCACTATTACGATACTTGTATTTTCTTTGAGATTTTCAGGGTAGTATTGATTAAATTGAGCACTATGGATTTGCATGATTATTCACGATACATTTTCTTTAAAATTGAAATTTTTTTTTTGCTTGAGGACAAGCAAAGGCTCAAGTTTGGGGGTATTTGTTAGGTGTATTTTTATGCGTTTTTATATCATTATTTTATATCCATCTTGAGCCTAAATCAGCATAAATGAGATTTTAATGCATTATTTTTATATGTTTTGCAGAAAATCGGAGTCCGGAAGCCAAAACGATGAAAAATGGGCGAAAATATCATTTTTTGGTCATGAGCCGCGGCACACGCCAAGTGAACCGCGGCACACGAAGACAACCAGCGAATAACGTGCTCACTGTACTGTGTTCCGCGGCACACACAAAATGAGCCGCGGCACACAAAGCGCAAGAAGACGCCCACTGGGAACCACACAGGAAAAGAAGTATGCTGAGTTTTACAAAATTGGGCCGCGGATGTAATACTGTTGGGCCACAACTCATGGGCTGTTGTGTGCACCATGCCGTGAGGAGAATTGGGGGATGAGAAAGAGAAAAGAATATAAAAGGGAGGACAGCAAAGAGAATGAAAAAGGAGGAGAGCAGGTTTGAATAACAGTGAATTGAATCGAATAAATATAATTCCCAATTGTTTGAGGTGAAAATCATAATCCTACCTCTTATTATTATTATTATTAGTTATATTATTTATTTTCTGCAATTAGTTTAGATTTAAACTCTATTTAATTGTTCTTCAAATAAAATTGTGAGTTGATTAAATTTTGGTACTTAGTGAAATCAGTCCTCGAGGGAACGATACTTTACTTATCACTTTATTACTTGTTGACACCGTGCACTTGCGGCATATTGTGAGGGATTGATATCATGTTGTGATTATCATTTGTGTATGTTATTTATGAGTTTCTCGTAGGAGGAGACTCATTGGTATTTTGTCATTTCTGTTATTATTATTTTTCGTGAGATGTTGAATAATACGTTGTGGTACTTGTGCTCGCATCGCACCTTCGGGGGTGAACATTTGTTTATGTTCAGGATCCAGGAGCGCAGGGAAACAACCACTGGAGCTGCATGACGACGAGGGTGCAGAGGGATGTTCCGGCTGGGTTTAATTGTCTGCTGTCTGTGCTGTTTTTAATAAGTACTCGAGTATGTCGTCGTTTGTGATAATTGGATTTGGTGATGTATTAATATTCTTCCTTTGGATATTTGTATTCTCGGTGTTGTCCCAGAACTGTTGTATTTTATTTCAGTTACTTTCATATGTTGGTATCTGTTATTGTCTTTTCATTTCTTCAGCCTTGTAAATTCTTATGTAAAGGATTTACGGTGTTGTAATATTCCTGAATATATCGGGGGTGTTGCAGAATATGGTATCGGAGCTAATATTATGGATATCTTGGCCATTGGGTTAAAATAGGGGTCATATATGTCTTTTGAGGTAACCGGCCGTGAATAACATCACTGTACTGCCTACGTCTTCGTGCAACAGTGGTTGTAAGTTCCTAAACTCTATCTCGTCCTTTACATGTTATACCTCTTTATACTTGAACATTAGAACGATATTGTTTCATATATATTTAGTATTTATTCTTACAGTATGTTGAGAGGTGGACGTGGATGTGGTTGCGGTCGCGGACGAAGGAATGCTGAAAGAGATGCTTCGCCTTCTAATCAGGCCAGCCACAGCTCAGGCGAGCCACAAAGATCTATTAACAATGAACCAGAACCTGTTATGCCCGAAATCCTTCGTCAAGTGGTTAACCAGATGACTCAATTTGCCGAGGTCGTGGAACGAATGCAGGTGGCAGTAGGATTACAACAGGGAGATAGACAGCAAGGTATCCCACACATGGGAAATCGAGGCGACCGATGGCTGCAAGAGGTGGCGAAGATGCAACCACCCAAATCCGACGGCTCTTCTGAGACACTGATGTAGGATCATTGGTTAAAAGAACTAGAGAAAATTTTTGCCGGGATTAATTACCTAGACGACCGAAGAGCCTCTATTGCTCGGTATTTTCTGATAGGGGAAGCGTCCGAGTGGTGGGAAGACATCCGGCCTGTACATCATGACGCCGACTGGGGAGAATTTAAATTGATGATGGAAGCTCAGTACTGCCCTCATCCGGTGAGGGAAGCCAAAGTTCGGGAGTTTTTCTCCACGCAGCCTTTGGATGTGCCAGTATTTTAGGCGATTAAGACGTTTATCCAGCAGCTGGCATTTGTTTGACATCTGGTCAGAACAGATGCAGAAATGATGATCCATTTTGATATGAGAATGAAATCAGAGATTTAGAGGTACATGTCCGGTTTTGAATGTACCACTCTCCGTCAATATCAGGATAAAAGCATTGGCGTATGAAATCAAAGAATCAACGATGGAAAGTTTGCAGAATCGAAGAAGCAAAAAGTCTCTGGTAGTTTCACAGAGCACAAGAGCAGCGGGCCCAGCAAGGCACAGTCATCCTTTCATTTGTTTAAGAAACCTCCGCACCCATCCAAGAGCGGAAAGAACTTCATAGCAGTATCAGCCACGACAGACGTGACAAGGAAGTGCTTTAACTGTAGTCAGACGGGACACTATCGGCAAAATTGCCCCCTTTCTGCCGTGACTTGTTTTGATTATGGTCGAGAGGGAGATCGTGCGGTGTACTGTGAAGAGGTTGCAAAATCTTTTAGAGGTCGTATGTCACAGCCAGCTCAGAAGGAAGCCAGTATTCAGCAGACGCATCAGAGTGTTCAGCTGTCCCAAAATTTTGGTCGTGGACGAGGTAGAGGACAGTTGGACAGAAAGGGAACATCGAGTGCCGGATCCATTCACCCATGTCTGTAGGATATGAGGAGGGCAGACGACCAGGACGCTGCTGTCGCATCAGGTACTGTTCAGATCCTTTCACAGCCAGTTAGCATTTTATTCGATACAGGAGCTACGCATTCATTTATATCCTTGTCTTGTGTAAATCGTTTGAATATTTATGATTTTCATAATTGTGAGCCTTATTGATACGGGATTGACTAGTCCGAATAAAAAAACGAAGCAAGGATCGACGTAAATGGCCTTACAACGCGTCATGCACGTACGACAACATTTTTTGGCGAGAAAACGGACACAAGCCGGAAAATGGCACAACCTGCCGGAAAATGTCGTCCCGTGCCGGAAAATGTCGGGCCTGCCGGAAAATATCACACCGGCTGGAAAATGCCGGCCACTGCCGACCGAACTCGGCTGTGTCGTCCGGCACGGCCCGTGCTGTACTCGTCCGGAAATGCCAAGTTCACTGTCGGTCGAACCCGACCGTGCCAGGCGACACGGTCGAGTCCTACTCGCCCAGAAATGCCGAAAGTGACTGTTCAGATGCCCGACCATGCTCCAGGACACGGTCGAGTCAATGCCGAGTCACTGTCGGTCGAGTCGCTGTCAGACGTTCTTGTCACGCCGCGACCGTGTCAAGCGGACATGGTCGAGTCATTGCCGAACGTCCCTGTCGCGCCGCGCCCGTGCCGAGTCACTGTCGGACGAGTCACTGTCAGACGTTGCTGTCGCGCCGCGACCGTGTCAAGCGGACATGGACGAGTCCCTGTCGGCGCATGTCGACCGCGCCGCGGCCGTGTCACGGGACACGGTCGAGTCATGCCGACAGCCCACTTATTTTATACACTTTTTTGTATTTTTGACTTCTCTTTTCCTTTTTACTTATTTTAGGGATTATGTTTTCCCCATTTTGTGATTTTATGTTCCTTGTTTGTATTTTATGTTGATTTGTTTGGATTATTCAAAGATTTTATAATCTTTGAATTAATTTATTTTTTTGTTTGTTTCCTTAGTAGTAGGAGACTTCACCTCCTATAAGTAGGAGTTGAGTAGCCTTGTAATGAAGGAGAGTATTATGAATGTTGAAGTATAAGAATACACATTGTGTTTTCTATTCTTGGTGAATGCTTTTCATCGAACCTTGATTTTTATTCGACGCATTTTCGAATATTAATCCGATTGATTCTCAATAGGTCTTGGGAAGAAATCACCTTATCGAGTTATAGGTCTAATTCGATAAACCCTTGTTCTTGATCGTTCAAGTCTTCTTGATCGATATTATCACTTTTCCGATATTACTTCCATTTTTCATTTGTTCGAATTTTCCTCGTCATATTCGATATTACATCACAAAATATCTCCGAAAAACTCCATATTCGTAAAAAGCCTTCCGCTACGATATTCATACAAACACTCCGACCGATACGTATTCGCCTCTCCCCGGAGAATTCGTATCATAAGTGGTATCGGAGCCCAGGGTCATCTCCCTGGGCGATTTATTCAACGATTACTTGTCGAAGAAAATATCTCTTGGTTCTTGTCATCGGAAACCACACCTGAATTTCTTAATTCAGTTAAGGTTCTTGATCTTTCAACAAAATGGAGTTCAACGATATTTGTCACTTGGCGATATTACGCGACGCATTACACAGCATACCGGAGTTCATGGGACATTCCGATCCAGAATCAGGTGTTGATTGGCTCCACGTTTGTGAGGAGTTTTTCAACCACAATTCAATTCCAGTAGACCGCCGAGTCTCGTTGGCGACAAAACGCCTTCGTGGTCGCGCCTCGTCTTGGTGGAAGAAATTGAAAACCAGTGTGTTTACACCAAGGTAAACCCAAACTAAGAGACTGGAACAAATTCATAAAACACTTTACTCGGAAATTCATCCCCACAAATTCTCACCGCCACGATCCACCAACGGCACCACCCCGGAAATTGCAGAAGTTCGGCGCCACCCCGTCACCAACCTTCGATCTAAGGTTTATTGCCATCGAAGAATTTCCAGCAAAGCCATTTTTCGATGAAGACGATGTCCCTACCACCGTTTTCGATGGAGTAGACGAGACAGAGGTTTCAACGCCGCAATACAACGAAGAAAGTGAGCTGAGCCATGTTTCTATAATTGACGAACTTGGAACTTTCTATTATGAGCATGAACCAATCAGTTGTGTTGGTCAAATTGACCAAAACGGAATTGATGGGCCGAAGGAATTATTCACAGAAATCGGACCTTTTAAAGTTGTGGGAGACAAAATTGAGCTTGGTACTAAAATTGATCGGTTAGAAGAAAATGACAATTTTGGGCCTAAATTTCATATCGACTCAGTTTCTGGTGATAGACTTATTATCTTGGATGATTACCAAATTGAGGTTAGTAAAATATTTTGTGATGGGCCATTATTGGAGGAGCCCAACAATATTGGAACGGAGAGTTGGTCAGATTATGACGGACCGCCAGCATTTGATGAGGAACCAGTTGTTGAAGAGGAATCCGTAATAAATTCTGTGTTTCCCATTCATGATGGTGAAACCGATGTGGAATTATCGGTGTTTCCAATTCTGGAGGATGAACCCGATGTGAAATTAACCGTGCGTCCCATTTAAGATGTCCACTCATTTCATGATATCGGTATTACCTGGCGGAGTAATTATTATTATTTTATTAATAATGATAGTTATTTTGTTGGTGATTCTCGAGGGGCCCCCACTACCTATCGTCTCAAGATTTTGGGCCATGTACGTACTGCGGTCATTTTCGAGATCAAGTACTTAGAGGCGTTAATTAATTATCTTGATGACGGAGGAAGTTCGGAACTGAGGACAATTCCCTTTAAAGGAGGAGGGGATGATACGGAATTGACTAGTCCGAATAAAGAAAACGAAGCAAGGATCGACGTAAATGGCCTTACAACGCGTCATGCACGTACGACAACATTTTTTGGCGAGAAAACGGACACAAGCCGGAAAATGGCACAACCTGCCGGAAAATGTCGTCCCCTGCCGGAAAATGTCGAGCCTGCCGGAAAATATCACACCAGACGGAAAATGCCGGCCACTGCCGACCGAACTCGGTCATGTCGTCTGGCACGGCCTGTGCTGTACTCGTCCGGAAATACCAAGGTCACTGTCGGTCGAACCCGACCGTGCCAGGCGATACAGTCGAGTCCTACTCGCCCAGAAATGCCGAAAATGACAGTTCAGACGCCCGACCGTGCTCCAGGACACGGTCGAGTCAATGCCGAGTCACTGTCGGTCGAGTCACTGTCAGACGTCCTTGTCACGCCGCGACCGTGTCAAGCGGACACGGTCGAGTCATTGCCAAACGTCCCTGTCGCGCCGCGCCCGTGCCGAGTCACTGTCGGACGAGTCAGCTGACGTTCTTTGTCGCCGCGACCGTGTCAGCGGACACGGCCGAGTCCTGCCGGCGCTGTCCGATCGCGCCGCGGCCGTGTCACGGGACACGGTCGAGTCCTGCCGACAGCCCACTTATTTTATACACTTTTTTGTATTTTTGACTTCTCTTTTCCTTTTTACTTATTTTAGGGATTATGTTTTCCCCATTTTGTTATTTTGTGTTCCTTGTTTGTATTTTATGTTGATTTGTTTGGATTATTCAAAGATTTTATAATCTTTGAATTATTTTATTTTTTTGTTTGTTTTCTTAGTAGTAGGAGACTTCACCTCCTATAAGTAGGAGTTGATTAGCCTTGTAGTGAAGGAGAGTATTATGAATGTTGAAGTATAAGAATACACATTGTGTTTTATATTCTTGGTGAATGCTTTTCATCGAACCTTGATTTTTATTCGACGCGTTTTCGAATATTAATCCGATTGATTCTCAATAGGTCTTGGGAAGAAATCACCTTATCGAGTTATAGGTCTAATTCGATAAACCCTTGTTCTTGATTGTTCAAGTCTTCTTGATCGATATTATCGCTTTTTCCTATATTACTTCCATTTTCCATTTGTTCGAATTTTCCTCATCATATTCGATATTACATCACAAAATATCTCCGAAAAACTCCATATTCGTAAAAAGCCTTCCGCTACGATATTCATACAAACACTCCGACCGATACGTATTCGCCTCTCCCCGGAGAATTCGTTTACCGAGTGGAGAGAGGATTGTGGGAAACTTAGAAACTAGAGATTTCCCTGTATCATTTGGAGGCAGAGAGTGCCCTCAAATCTGATTGTGCTAGAAATGCTAGGAGAGAACCTAATACTCGGAGATTATTGGCTTAATCGATATAGAGCTATTGTAAACTACTGAAAGAGGAATATCTCGGTGATAGATGATGATGGTTCCGAAATACTGTTTGAAGGATGGAAACCAGGAAGCTCAGGAAAGATAATCAAGGCGATGAAAGCTGTCAAATTGTTGAAACAGGGCTGTACCGGATACTGGTGCTACGCAATGAAGAAAGAAGACGGAAAAGAAGAACTCTCATCCATTCCTGTTGTGAACGAATTTTCGGATGTGTTTCCTGACAAATTACCTGGACTACCTCCACGACGAGATGTACAATTCACCATCGAGCTGGAACTAGGAGCTACACTAATTTCTAAGGCGCCGTATCGTATGGCACCTACTGAGATGTATGAATTGTAGAAGCAACTGGAAGAGTTACTGGACAAAGGCTATATCCAGCCAAGCGTTTCACCCTGGGGTGCACCAGTTCTTTTTGTTCGGAAGAAGGATGGATCGCTTCGATTGTGTATTGACTATCGAGAGCTGAACAAGATGACAATCAAGAACGAGTATCTATTTCCAAGGATTGATGATTTGTTTGACCAGTTACAAGGAGCAACAGTGTTTTCTAAGATTGATCTGAGGTTGGGATATCATCATTTGAGGATTTAGGAATCCGATGTTCCAAAATCAGCGTTTAGAACTCTCTATGGACACTAGGAGTTTGTAGTGATGCCATTTAGTCTCACTATCACACCTGTTGTATTCATGCAATTGATGAACCGAGTGTTCATAGAGTATTTGGTCAAATTCGTGGTAGTATTTATTGATGACATTCTGGTTTATTCCAAGAGCCCGGAAGAGCATGCACAGCATTTGCGGATCGTTTTAGACCTTTTGAGAAACGAACAATTGTACGCCAAGATTTCTAAGTGTGCATTCTGGCTAAATGAAGTAATGTTCCTCGGTCATGTGGTATCAGCAGAAGGAGTCCGAGTAGATTCCCAAAAAATCGAAGCAGTTATGGATTGGAAATCTCCTGAGAACGTGAAAGAAGTCCGGAGTTTCTTAGGACTTGCTAGGTATTATCATCGGTTCGTGGAAGGATTTTCCAAAATTACCCACCCATGTACTCGACTACTGTAGAAAACTCAAAAGTTTGAGCGGTACTAGATGTGCCAGACTAGCTTTGATGAATTGAATAAGAGATTGACGATGGCACCGATTTTAGCACTCCCACAGGGAACTAGAGGATTCATAGATTATAGTGACGCTTCGAACCAAGGTCTTGGGTGTGTATTGATGCAAAATGAGAAGGTGATCGCCTATGCGTCACGATAGCTGAAACTTTATGAAGTTAATTACCCAACGCATGATTTGGAGCTGGCGGCAGTAGTTTTTGCTTTGAAATCTGGAGACACTATCTGTACGGGACTCACTATAAAATCTTTACAGATCACAAGAGTCTCAAATACATCTTCAGTCAGAAAGAGTTGAACATGCTGCAAAGGAGATGGCTGGAACTGATTATGGACTACGACTTGGAGATTCTTTATCATCTAGGCAAAGCAAATGTAGTGGCCGATGCACTTAGCCGCAAGCCTGTTTCTATTCAGATGCTGGAGACTCTGACATCTCAGCCCAACATTTAACGAGAATTGATTTGTGAAGGAATTGAAGTTTGGTTGCAAAGATTCCAAGGACAACTCTGTGTGATAGAAGTAACTTCATCGTTTACCAAAGAAATCAAATCTAAGCTAGTAGAAGATCCTCTGATGATTCGGTTACATGATGAAGTGATCAAGGGAAAGGCCCCAGGATTCATAATTCATGATGATGGAGTTTTGAAATTTCAGAACCGACTTTACGTTCCTGATGTCGATGTTCTGAATCAGACAATTATGAAGGAAGCTCACAGCATGCCCTATTCTATCCACCCAGGCACCAGTAAGATGTATAAGGACCTGAAGCAGAACTTATGGTTGGGCAACATGAAGAAATATGTAGCGGAGTATGTCTCGAAATGTTTGACTTGTCAGCAGGTTAAGATCAAGCATCAACGACCTGCCGGAATGCTGAAACCGCTCCCGATTCCTGAATGAAAGTGGGAGGACATATCGATGGACTTTATCACTAATATGCCGAGAACCAAGATAGGAATGAACATGATTTGGGTGATAGTTGATCGTCTAACCAAATTGGCTCATTTTCTAGGGATTAAGGACACTTGGGGACCCGAGAAGTAGGCACGAGTATTTATTTCAGAGATAGTCCGATTCCATGGTACGCCGAATACCATTATTTCTAACCGAGACGGTCGCTTTGTATCTCATTTTTGGAAAGCAGTTCATAAAGCCTTGGGAACCGAATTGAACTTCAGCACAGCTTATCATCTGCAGACAGACGGACAATCCAAGATGACTATTCAAATGGTGGAAGATATGCTGAGGGCTTGTGCCTTAGATTGGTCAATTGATTGGGAAGTTCATCTGCCATTGATTGAATTCACCTACAATAATAGTTGGCATGCTTCCATTAATATGACACCGTTTGAGGCATTATACGGGAAGAGATTCAGATCGCCCCTATGTTGGGACGATTCATCAAACTTGATCGGGACGGAACCGGAATTGATCGCGCAGACACGAGAGAAGATAGCCTTGATTCGTGAAAGGCTATTGACTTCCCAAAGTCGACAGAAATCTTATGCAGACGTGAGCCGTCGTCCATTAGAGTTCAGTATTGGAGATCACGTGCTTTTAAAAGTTTCTCCTACTCGGGGAATCTTTTGTTTTCGGAGGAAAGGAAAGCTGAGTCTGAGATATATCGGACCATTCGAGATTCTTGAGAGAGTTGGAGAGCTGGCATATAGATTGGCATTACCGCCGTCATTGAGCCATGTTCATAACGTATTCCACGTATCCCAGTTACGGAAGTATATACCAGATCCTAGTCATGTCATTGATTTTGGCAAGATTGAAGTCGCTCAGGATGGCACGTTTGAAGAGAGACCGATCAGGATACTCGAGAGTCGAGTTAAGCAATTAAGAAACAAATTGATCGCTTTGGTTAAGTTTCAGTGGTCACGCCACGGAGTGGAAGAAGCCACTTGGGAAACGGAAGATAGCATGAAGTCCAGATATCCATAGTTATTTTCGTCTTGAGTTTCGGGACGAAACTCCTTTTTAGAAGGAGAGTACGTAATATCCGGATTAATTATTGAGTATTTCATCTGTAATTGAGCCCTGTATTATTCGGATTTGTGATATCAATAATCGAAGTATGATATTTCTCGTATTTGTATCCTTGTGCGTGATTATAGCAACATGTAAATTTTCTCATGCAAGTACGTGATAACGTCGCTAAGAAGGAAGATTAACGTACGTTATCCACCAAAGATAGCGTACGCTACGAATGAAGCGTAGTGTACGTAAAGAGGCCAATAATTGAGCTAGGCGGCTACCACATGCGCCAGCCGGACGATGGGTCTGGATAAGATTCCCGCGGATGAACCTAGACAGTTTTGAAGTCAACGAGTGTTAACGTATGCTAAGAAATGTGTCTAGCGTATGCTAATAGGTGTTACTTACGTACGTAACCTGGTGGTGTAGTGTACGTAATCGAGTACAGAATGAGAAGAGTTAACTATCGGTGACGATAGCATATGCTAAATATATTGGGTAGCGTACGCTAAGCGACTAACATACGTTTTGAATGAAGGCTAACGTACGTTAAGGTCAGAAAGTTATAAATAAGACATCACCCCATTTCATTTCATTCATTTCTTTCACTTGGCTTTCAACCTACTTCATCCCCAAAGAGTTCCCAGCCACTTTTTATACCGTTAGAACACCTTTTATTAATCATTGAAGATTGGAGATTACTTATACTTGATCATTAAAGTGGAGAATCATTTTGGATTGACACACAAGCAACTGGAGTTGGATTCTACCTATTGTCTCGGTGTTTTCTTCATCTTAAGGTATGTTAATGTTATCTCCAACCTTGGATTCGTGTTGTTAAGGATATGATGATCATGCTATCAAGATATTAAGTTCCATATATGATTTATTCCACCAAACATCATGTTTAGAAGTTGGGATGATTATGCTTAAGATATCATTGTTGAGACATCATAGTTAGAATCCTGTGTCGTCAAATGATGAGAGTAATGTTCTGAGATTGATTATCCGTATTGAATAGTGTTGCCATAATGGTCGTAGATTTAGTATTGGTATCACTTTTGCTTAACAGAATTAGATGAAGGATCACCAAAGGTTGAAGTTCATTTAGTAAATTAATCTTCATGATGAAGCTGTAATATGTTGACGATATTGGTAACTAGATTACAACTTCAGAATAACTGAATTACGTAAGAGAATATGTGATCAAAGATTGGAGTATGACATCATGATGATATGCTTATCCTTTAAGTTGTAAGACATTGAACACCATTAGATCATTCAAGTTTTCATGAGTGTATCATGCATGGAGTTAACGTACATTAACACTGAGAATTTGTGCAGCGAGTCAGTTGTCTAATCAGGGAAGAGACTGTCGGATGCATGTTTAGCGTACGCTAGGCTCTGTAGCTTACGTACGCTAATGGGTAGAATTAACGTACGCTATGTTGTGTACGTAACATACGTTATATCATCAGACGAGTTAGTTAACTGATCAGAGAAGATACTGTCAATATATGATTAGCGTACGCTAGACTTTGAAGTTTACGTACGCTAACGAGAAGCCTTAACATACGCTACGTTGGATACGAAACGTACGTTACGCAGACCAGGCAGGATACATTTTGTGAACTTTCGACTTTAATTTGGATTTTTAGATGTTCGTATGATGTGAGATGAACTCTATATTATTTCTTTTGTTTAAGGTTCGAGTTTTGCAACGTGATTAATCGAAGGGGCGACCTTCGAGCATTTTGATATTCGTGGAAGTGTTATTCTTGTCATCGAATCGAGGCAAGTACTTTAATTGTTCTATGTATTGATGTTATACATATTGTTGTGTATATATGCCGTTTTTATATGTCCACCTCGTGTTGGTCCGACGGGATCATCCGGGGATCTATGCTAGCGTGCGCTGTATCATCAGATGGGTTTTTCCACCACGGGTTGGTCTGACGGGATCATCGTGGGTTCTAGGCAGTGAACGCTGGATAATCAGAATCACCATGTGTATGTTGTGATATCATGTTGTGATTATCATTTGTGTATGTTATTTATGAGTTTCTCGTAGGAGGAGACTCGTTGGTATTTTGTCATTTATGTTATTATTATTCTTCGTGAGATGTTGAATAATATGCTGTGGTACTTGTACTAGCATCTTTGTGCTAACCCCTTCGGGGGTGAACATTTGTTTATGTTCAGGATCCAGGAGAGCAGGGAAACAACCACTAGAGTTGCATGACGATGAGGGTGCAGAGTGATGTTCCGTCCTAGTTTAATTGTCTGTTGTTTGTGTTGTTTTTAATAAGTACTCGAGTACATAGTCGTTTGTGATGATTGGATTTTGTGATGTATTAATATTCTTCCTTTGGATATTTGTATTCTCGGTATTGGCCCAGAACTGTTGTATTTTATTTCAGTTACTTTCATATGTTGGTATCTGTTATTGTCTTTTCATTTCTTCAGCCTTGTAAATTCTTATGTAAACGATTTATGGTGTTGTAATATTCCTGAATATATCGGGGGTGTTACATGCGCTAAGCCTTCGTAGCAAACATCCATTGACCTTATCAGAACATGCGCCGAAAGTAGCCGGGTCCACACGTAGATTCCCTCTGATCTGTTCTGCACTAGTGTGCGCTAATTTTCGCTTTTAGCGTGCGCTAAACTTGCACGATAGCGTGCACTATGCTTGAATATTTGCGTGCGCTAATAAGGCTATACTTATCCATTTTCAGCTATCCTTGTCCAATGTCTAAATATACAAAATACGAACATACGGCATACTGGATATATATACTCAACACATTATATCCTCAAATGCAATTGTCAACCAAATACGGCCATTATACCAATACTGACATCTCAGTCCTTCATTTATTTCATCCATACTGTATAGATTCCATGCTATACAACATAACTCTGATAAAATAATATTAAACAACAGTAGAAGAAATTCCGGATATTACAGTACGTAACACTTTTGGTGTAGCGTACGTAAAGTTGCTAACGTACGTTATCCACGTGTGATAACGTACGTAACGAACTGTGCAGTTATAAAAAGACAACTTATGTATTTCATTTTGCACGTCCAAACTCCGATCTTTCTCCCCTATAATTATCCCCCCTGCCTTCCTAGACCAATTCTACCTACTTCCAACTTGTGGTTGAGCTTTGCATCTTGATTTGGAGCCTGTTGATTGGAAGTTTAGAGTTATTGTTGAAGCTTGGAGTGTGTTCTTGTGGTTTTGGTGTTTTGTTTTTCATTTTTGAAGGTATGTTTCACTCTATAATTTCGTAGTTATAATGTTAGTGCTAGAGTATACTTCACATAATGTTAAATTAATCAAGTAAAACATGTTTGTAGTTAAGCTTTTAACAACTTAATGATGAATATGATAATTAAGGGTTTGGAATGATGTATTCTTGATGTTTTAAATGGTGGTAAGCATGTTTAGTAGATTCACGCTTTTCTTGCTGGACTAATAACATCATTAGGACAATAATAATCCTTGTTTCCTTGTAGTTAAGGTTGATTGTTGGAATTGTTGTCATAAGATATTTTAAGAACTCCTTGATGAATATTATAAGATTAGAGTGATGTTCTTGAACTTAAGCTAGGTGAATTCATAGGTGTGATGTTTGATTCTCCAAGTTAGTAAGAAGATTATAAGGATGGTTTTAATATGAGTTAATCTTCATGATCATAACATGTATTTATAACTAAATAAACTTGACATAGTGAGTGAACAAGTTATGCAGATTTTCACTTTGATCAATTATGATGTTCTTGATAGGGTTAATGATACAAGATGATTGTTTAACATATTATTGATCAATTCTTATTCTTTCAAATATTCGGTAATGTCTTGTAAACCAATTGTAAGAGTGGAATGAAGTAAATAGAGTTCTTGGAATAGAACTTCGATCTCTTGAGAAAGTTGAACTATTCAAATGGAAATTAGGATGTCGTCTCACTATATTCGATATCAATGATTATAAGAATGAGTTATTGAGTGAAGTATATTTCATTCAAGGTTGATTGTTCGAGTAACCGATACTAGTCGAGGACCATTCGTTCATTCGACAAGGAAGGATTATTCCTGTCTCTATATCGAGGCAAGTTATCTTACTTGGTTATAATGTTGTTTGGATTCTTGTGATGGTTATGCGTTTCGCGTGTATGAAACACTTATGAATTTGTGATCCGTGATTTGATATTATTCTTGACGATGTTCCATTTTCATCGTGGGATTGCATTACCAAGTTCTTCACTTTGAACCGTTGATATCATTGATCCTTATTGTCATTTCGGTGAGTTCTTGATCCTTAATCGGATATATGATTTATTGAATTCGTTGTCATGTTGTATCATAACATATCCACAATCATATCTGTGCTCCTATTGGTTATTGTGTAGGATTTTTATCCAGGTACATATATAGTCATGCGTGGATGTTTCCGTATAGGACTGTGCACACGAGACGTAGTTCGCGAGGCTAATTAGGTCCATTGTCCCACGTATATTCTGGATTCCGTATACGGGGTGGACATGTGCACTGACACATTTCCGGATCGGGCGTACTGTGATGTCCATCTTGATCCATACCATTTTGGTCATTCATAGTCCATGCATAATTGGATATGTTCGACGTTTTGTGACTAACCGTTGATACGCCCGCGGGGTATGTTCGTTAGTCGGGAAGTTTTCCTTGAGATCTAATATATATGTGAATTGCATAATGTCATGATAAATCATTTATCATGTATATCTGACCCTGTGTTGGGCGAAATACTTGTGTTGTATTTTAGGTGGAGGAAAAGGCAAGGCACGGGAAGATCATGGTGACGGCGAAGGGTTCGAAGGATACTAGTTTGGGGGCCCCAAGTCTTTCTGTTATCCAGTTATGTTCAAACTGTGTAATTTTATCTTCCGCTTAATTTAAAATTGCTGACCGAATGTATTATTATTTGAGGTATATTCTATCTCCATGTGGTTTATACTTGCATTTCTAGATCATATGTATAACAAGGCCGTTGGCCATATTATTGTAAATTCCTAATCGGAGTAAAGACTATTTATTGTAGTTTGGTATCACAAGTATTGCGTTTTTAATCTATTTTTGGTATCGCCTTGTGGATCCCAGTGTGGGTTCCACGGCACTGTAATGGCAACCTTTTTGGGGTGTTACAACAACATCATTTAAAAACTAAATTAAACTCGTTGATAATGCACCATTCTAGATGTTTCATCGTCTACCGGTATCTTTAAGCCATAAGACTGGACTAGTATTTTATTCGAAGATAATGCAGGATTTCTGCCCAAATTCAAAACTAAATAATGTATAATGATGTACTAAATAATAATTTGACTACAAAACAACATTAAACTCGTTAAGAATGCACAATTCTTGAGGTTTCACTTTGAGTAGAAATTTTCCAGCTCTGTGACTAAATTTGTATTATATTCTAGAATGATGCATGATTTCAACCAAAATTCAACATTGAATCATGTATAACAGTCTATTAAATAATATTATGATCCGAAATCTACACTAAACTCGTCAAGAATGCACCATTTTCATGTTTCAGTCTCTAGTGGTATTTTGCAGCTCCACGAGTGAACTTGCATTTCTGAGCATGACGCATGATTCCAACCCAAATTCAACACAAAACCATGAAACATGATGTATTTAAATATTATATGAATGTGAAAATAAATTAAACTCGTTAATAACGCACCATTCTCGATGTTCCAATGTAGAGTAATATTTTTCGGCTATACGACTGAACTTACATTTTATTCGAGCATGATGCACGATTTCAACCAAAATTCAACATAAAATTGTGTACAAATATGTATCAAACAATAATATGATTGGAAAATTACACTAAGCTTGTCAATAATGCTTCTCATATTTCACTGTCTAGTGGTACTCTTCAACTCTACGATAAACTTGCATTTTATTCGAGCATGATGCATAATTCCAACCCAAATTCAACACGAACCATGCATAATGATGTATTTAACAACAATATGGTTTGAAATCTACATTAAACTCGTCAATAATGCACCATTTTCGATGTTTCAATGTTGAGTAGTATTTTTCAGCTCTACTGAACATTCATTTTATTCGAGCATGATGCATGATTTCAAGCCAAATTCAACACGGAACCATGGATAATGATGTGTACAACATCATTTAAAAACTTAATTAAACTCATTAATAATGCACCATTCTCGATGTTTCATCGTCTAGCGGTATCTTTAAGCCCTAAGACTGGACTAGTATCTTATTTGAGCATAATGCAGGATTTCTGCCAAATTCAACACTAAATAATGTATAATGATGTAATAAATAATAATTTGACTGCAAAACAACATCAAACTCGTTAAGAATGCACAATTCTCGAGGATTCACTTTGAGTAGAAATTTTCCAACTCTGTGACTAAATTTGTATTATATTCTAGCATGATGCATGATTTCAACCAAAACTCAACATTGAATCATGTATAACAGTCTATTCAATAATAGTATGAATCAAAAGCTACACTAAACTAGCCAAGAATGCACCATTTTCGTGTTTCAGTGTCTAGTGGTATTTTGCAGCTCTGCGAGTGACCTTGCATTTTATTTGAGCATGACGCATGATTCCAACCCAAATTCAACACAAAACCGTGGACAATGGCATATTTAAAAATAATATGATGTGTGAAAATATATTAAACTCATTAATAACGCACCATTCTCGATGTTCCAATGTAGAGTAATATTTTTTAGCTATACGACTGAACTTGCAGTTTATTCGAGTATGATGCACGATTTCAACCAAAATTCAACAAAAAGGTGTGTATAAATATGTATCAAATAGTAATATGATTGGAAAATTACACTAAGATCGTCAATATTGCTCTCATGTTTTACCGTCGAGTGGTATTCTTCAGCTCTACGATAAACTTGCATTTTATTCGAGCATGATGCATAATTCCAACCCAAATTCAACACGAACCATGGATAATGATGTATTTAACAACAATATGGTTTCAAATCTACATTAAACTCGTCAAGAATGTACCATTCTCGATGTTCCAATGTTGAGTAGTATTTTTCAGCTCTACGACTGAATTTTCATTTTATTCGAGCATGATCCATGAGTTCAACCCAAATTCAACACAAAACCATGGATAATGATGTAAACAATATGATTTGAAAGCTACATTAAACTTGTTGATAATACACCATTCTCGATGTTTCATTGTCTAGCGGTATATTTAAGCCCTAAGACTGGACTTGTATTTTATTCGAGCATAATGTAGAATTTCTTTCCAAATTCAACACTAAATAATGTATAATTATGTACTAAATAATAATTTGACTGCAAAACAACGTCAAACTCGTTAAGAATGCACAATCCTTGATGTTTCACTTTGAGTAGAAATTTTCCAGCTCTGTGACTGAATTTGCATTTTATTCGAGCATGATGCATGATTTCAACCAAAATTCAAAATTAAATCATGTATAACAACAGTCTATTAAATAGTAGTATGATTCAAAAGGTACAATAAACTCTTCAAGAATGTACTATTTTCATTTTTTAGTGTCTAGTGATATTTTGCAGCTCTACGAGTGAACTTGCATTTTATTTGAGCATGACGCATGATTCCAACCCAAATTCAACACAAAACCATGAAACATGATGTATTTAAATATTATATGAATGTGAAAATAAATTAAACTCGTTAATAACGCACCATTCTCGATGTTCCAATGTAGAGTAATATTTTTCGGCTATACGACTGAACTTACATTTTATTCGAGCATGATGCACGATTTCAACCAAAATTCAACATAAAATTGTGTACAAATATGTATCAAACAATAATATGATTGGAAAATTACACTAAGCTTGTCAATAATGCTTCTCATATTTCACTGTCTAGTGGTACTCTTCAACTCTACGATAAACTTGCATTTTATTCGAGCATGATGCATAATTCCAACCCAAATTCAACACGAACCATGCATAATGATGTATTTAACAACAATATGGTTTGAAATCTACATTAAACTCACAATAATGCACCATTTTCGATGTTTCAATGTTGAGTAGTATTTTTCTCTCTTGAACATTCATTTTATTCGAGCATGATGCATGATTTCAAGCCAAATTCAACACGGAACCATGGATAATGATGTGTACAACATCATTTAAAAACTTAATTAAACTCATTAATAATGCACCATTCTCGATGTTTCATCGTCTAGCGGTATCTTTAAGCCCTAAGATCGGACTAGTATCTTATTTGAGCATAATGCAGATTTCGCCAAATTCAACACTAAATAATGTATAATGATGTAATAAATAATAATTTGACTGCAAAACAACATCAAACTCGTTAAGAATGCACAATTCTCGAGGATTCACTTTGAGTAGAAATTTTCCAACTCTGTGACTAAATTTGTATTATATTCTAGCATGATGCATGATTTCAACCAAAACTCAACATTGAATCATGTATAACAGTCTATTCAATAATAGTATGAATCAAAAGCTACACTAAACTAGCCAAGAATGCACCATTTTCGTGTTTCAGTGTCTAGTGGTATTTTGCAGCTCTGCGAGTGACCTTGCATTTTATTTGAGCATGACGCATGATTCCAACCCAAATTCAACACAAAACCGTGGACAATGGCCTATTTAAAAATAATATGATGTGTGAAAATATATTAAACTCATTAATAACGCACCATTCTCGATGTTCCAATGTAGAGTAATATTTTTTAGCTATACGACTGAACTTGCAGTTTATTCGAGTATGATGCACGATTTCAACCAAAATTCAACAAAAAGGTGTGTATAAATATGTATCAAATAGTAATATGATTGGAAAATTACACTAAGATCGTCAATATTGCTCTCATGTTTTACCGTCGAGTGGTATTCTTCAGCTCTACGATAAACTTGCATTTTATTCGAGCATGATGCATAATTCCAACCCAAATTCAACACGAACCATGGATAATGATGTATTTAACAACAATATGGTTTCAAATCTACATTAAACTCGTCAAGAATGTACCATTCTCGATGTTCCAATGTTGAGTAGTATTTTTCAGCTCTACGACTGAATTTTCATTTTATTCGAGCATGATCCATGAGTTCAACCCAAATTCAACACAAAACCATGGATAATGATGTAAACAATATGATTTGAAAGCTACATTAAACTTGTTGATAATACACCATTCTCGATGTTTCATTGTCTAGCGGTATATTTAAGCCCTAAGACTGGACTTGTATTTTATTCGAGCATAATGTAGAATTTCTTTCCAAATTCAACACTAAATAATGTATAATTATGTACTAAATAATAATTTGACTGCAAAACAACGTCAAACTCGTTAAGAATGCACAATCCTTGATGTTTCACTTTGAGTAGAAATTTTCCAGCTCTGTGACTGAATTTGCATTTTATTCGAGCATGATGCATGATTTCAACCAAAATTCAAAATTAAATCATGTATAACAACAGTCTATTAAATAGTAGTATGATTCAAAAGGTACAATAAACTCTTCAAGAATGTACTATTTTCATTTTTTAGTGTCTAGTGATATTTTGCAGCTCTACGAGTGAACTTGCATTTTATTTGAGCATGATGCATGATTCCAACCCCCAACACAAAACCATGGAAAATGATGTATTTAAAAATAATATGATTGTTAAAATAAATTAAACTCGTTATTAACGCACCATTCTCGATGTTCCAATGTAGAGTAATATTTTTTGGCTATACGATTGAACTTGAATTTTATTCGAGCATGACGCACGATTTCAACCAAAATTCAACATAAAATTGTGTACACATATGTATCAAACAATAATATGATTGGAAAATTACACTAAGCTCGTCAATAATGCTTCTCATATTTCACTGTCTAGTGGTACTCTTCAACTCTACGATAAACTTGCATTTTATTCGAGCATGATGCATAATTCCAACCCAAATTCAACACGAACCATGCATAATGATGTATTTAACAACAATATGGTTTGAAATCTACATTAAACTCGTTAATAATGCACCATTCTCGATGTTTCAATGTTGAGTAGTATTTTTCAGCTCTACTGAACTTTCATTTTATTCGAGCATGATGCATGATTTCAAGCCAAATTCAACACGGAACCATGGATAATGATGTGGACAACATCATTTAAAAACTAAATTAAACTCATTAATAATGCACCATTCTAGATGTTTCATCGTCTAGCGGTATCTCTAAGCCCTAAGACTGGACTAGTATCTTATTTGAGCATAATGCAGGATTTCTGCCCAAATTCAACACTAAATAATGTATAATGATGTACTAAATAATAATTTGACTGCAAAACAACATCAAACTCGTTAAGAATGCACAATTCTCGAGGTTTCACTTTGAGTAGAAATTTTCCAACTCTGTGACTAAATTTGTATTATATTCTAGCATGATGCATGATTTCAACCAAAACTCAACATTGAATCATGTATAACAGTCTATTCAATAATAGTATGAATCAAAAGCTACACTAAACTAGCCAAGAATGCACCATTTTCGTGTTTCAGTGTCTAGTGGTATTTTGCAGCTCTGCGAGTGACCTTGCATTTTATTTGAGCATGACGCATGATTCCAACCCAAATTCAACACAAAACCGTGGACAATGGCATATTTAAAAATAATATGATGTGTGAAAATATATTAAACTCATTAATAACGCACCATTCTCGATGTTCCAATGTAGAGTAATATTTTTTAGCTATACGACTGAACTTGCAGTTTATTCGAGTATGATGCACGATTTCAACCAAAATTCAACAAAAAGGTGTGTATAAATATGTATCAAATAGTAATATGATTGTAAAATTACACTAAGATCGTCAATATTGCTCTCATGTTTTACCGTCGAGTGGTATTCTTCAGCTCTACGATAAACTTGCATTTTATTCGAGCATGATGCATAATTCCAACCCAAATTCAACACGAACCATGGATAATGATGTATTTAACAACAATATGGTTTCAAATCTACATTAAACTCGTCAAGAATGTACCATTCTCGATGTTCCAATGTTGAGTAGTATTTTTCAGCTCTACGACTGAATTTTCATTTTATTCGAGCATGATCCATGAGTTCAACCCAAATTCAACACAAAACCATGGATAATGATGTAAACAATATGATTTGAAAGCTACATTAAACTTGTTGATAATACACCATTCTCGGTGTTTCATTGTCTAGCGGTATATTTAAGCCCTAAGACTGGACTTGTATTTTATTCGAGCATAATGTAGAATTTCTTTCCAAATTCAACACTAAATAATGTATAATTATGTACTAAATAATAATTTGACTGCAAAACAACGTCAAACTCGTTAAGAATGCACAATCCTTGATGTTTCACTTTGAGTAGAAATTTTCCAGCTCTGTGACTGAATTTGAATTTTATTCGAGCATGATGCATGATTTCAACCAAAATTCAAAATTAAATCATGTATAACAACAGTCTATTAAATAGTAGTATGATTCAAAAGGTACAATAAACTCTTCAAGAATGTACTATTTTCATTTTTTAGTGTCTAGTGATATTTTGCAGCTCTACGAGTGAACTTGCATTTTATTTGAGCATGATGCATGATTCCAACCCCCAACACAAAACCATGGAAAATGATGTATTTAAAAATAATATGATTGTGAAAATAAATTAAACTCGTTATTAACGCACCATTCTCGATGTTCCAATGTAGAGTAATATTTTTTGGTTATACGACTGAACTTGCATTTTATTCGAGCATGACGCATGATTTCAACCAAAATTCAACATAAAATTGTGTACAGA
The DNA here is from genome assembly GCA_033398695.1 of Orobanche coerulescens. NCBI lineage: Eukaryota > Viridiplantae > Streptophyta > Magnoliopsida > Lamiales > Orobanchaceae > Orobanche > Orobanche coerulescens. The sequence continues at coordinate 165,189,860 of CM065807.1, read as the reverse complement.
TATGTATCAAACAATAATATGATTGGAAAATTACACTAAGCTCGTCAATAATGCTTCTCATATTTCACTGTCTAGTGGTACTCTTCAACTCTACGATAAACTTGCATTTTATTCGAGCATGATGCATAATTCCAACCCAAATTCAACACGAACTATGCATAATGATGTATTTAACAACAATATGGTTTGAAATCTACATTAAACTCGTCAATAATGCACCATTCTCGATGTTTCAATGTTGAGTAGTATTTTTCAGCTCTACTGAACTTTCATTTTATTCGAGCATGATGCATGATTTCAAGCCAAATTCAACACGGAACCATGGATAATAATGTGGACAACATCATTTAAAAACTAAATTAAACTCATTAATAATGCACCATTCTAGATGTTTCATCGTCTAGCGGTATCTCTAAGCCCTAAGACTGGACTAGTATCTTATCGGAGCATAATGCAGGATTTCTGCCCAAATTCAACACTAAATAATGTATAATGATGTACTAAATAATAATTTGACTGCAAAACAACATCAAACTCGTTAAGAATGCACAATTCTCGAGGTTTCACTTTGAGTAGAAATTTTCCAACTCTGTGACTAAATTTGTATTATATTCTAGCATGATGCATAATTTCAACCACAACTCAACATTGAATCATGTATAACAGTCTATTCAATAATAGTATGATTCAAAAGCTACACTAAACTAGCCAAGAATGCACCATTTTCGTGTTTCAGTGTCTAGTGGTAGTTTGCAGCTCTGCGAGTGACCTTGCATTTTATTTGAGCATGACGCATGATTCCAACCCAAATTCAACACAAAACCGTGGACAATGGCATATTTAAAAATAAAATGATGTGTGAAAATATATTAAACTCGTTAATAACGCACCATTCTCGATGTTCCAATGTAGAGTAATATTTTTAGCTATACGATTGAACTTGCAGTTTATTCGAGTATGATGCACGATTTCAACCAAAATTCAACAAAAAGGTCTGTATAAATATGTATCAAACAGTAATATGATTGGAAAATTACACTAAGATCGTCAATATTGCTCTTATGTTTTACCGTCGAGTGGTATTGTTCAGCTCTACGATAAACTTTCATTTTATTCGAACATGATGCATGATTTCAAGCCAAATTCAACACGGAACCATGGATAATGATGTGGACAACATCATTTAAAAACTAAATTAAACTCATTAATAATGCACCATTCTAGATGTTTCATCGTCTAGCGGTATCTCTAAGCCCTAAGACTGGACTAGTATCTTATCGGAGCATAATGCAGGATTTCTTCCCAAATTCAACACTAAATAATGTATAATGATGTACTAAATAATAATTTGACTGCAAAACAACATCAAACTCGTTAAGAATGCACAATTCTCGAGGTTTCACTTTAAGTAGAAATTTTCCAACTCTGTGACTAAATTTGTATTATATTCTAGCATGATGCATAATTTCAACCACAACTCAACATTGAATCATGTATAACAGTCTATTCAATAATAGTATGATTCAAAAGCTACACTAAACTAGCCAAGATTGCACCATTTTCGTGTTTCAGTGTCTAGTGGTAGTTTGCAGCTCTGCGAGTGACCTTGCATTTTATTTGAGCATGACGCATGATTCCAACCCAAATTCAACACAAAACCGTGGACAATGGCATATTTAAAAATAAAATGATGTGTGAAAATATATTAAACTCGTTAATAACGCACCATTCTCGATGTTCCAATGTAGAGTAATATTTTTTAGCTATACGATTGAACTTGCAGTTTATTCGAGTATGATGCACGATTTCAACCAAAATTCAACAAAAAGGTCTGTATAAATATGTATCAAACAGTAATATGATTGGAAAATTACACTAAGATCGTCAATATTGCTCTTATGTTTTACCGTCGAGTGGTATTGTTCAGCTCTACGATAAACTTGCATTTTATTCGAGCATGATGCATAATTCCAACCCAAATTCAACACGAACCATGGATAATGATGTATTTAACAACAATATGGTTTCAAATCTACATTAAACTCGTCAAGAATGTACCATTGTCGATGTTCCAATGTTGAGTAGTATTTTTCAGCTCTACGACTGAATTTTCATTTTATTCGAGCATGATCCATGAGTTCAACCCAAATTCAACACAAAACCATGGATAATGATGTAAACAATATGATTTGAAAGCTACATTAAACTTGTTGATAATACACCATTCTCGATGTTTCATTGTCTAGCGGTATATTTAAGCCCTAAGACTGGACTTGTAATTTATTCGAGCATAATGTAGAATTTCTTTCCAAATTCAACACTAAATAATGTATAATTATGTACTAAATAAAAATTTGACTGCAAAACAACGTCAAACTCGTTAAGAATGCACAATCCTTGATGTTTCACTTTGAGTAGAAATTTTCCAGCTTTGTGACTGAATTTACATTATATTCGAGCATGATACATGATTTCAACCAAAATTCAACATTAAATCATGTATAACAACAGTCTATTAAATAGTAGTATGATTCAAAAGGTACAATAAACTCTTTAAGAATGTACTATTTTCGTTTTTTAGTGTCTAGTGATATTTTGCAGCTCTACGAGTGAACTTGCATTTTATTTGAGCATGATGCATGATTCCAACCCCAACACAAAACCATGGAAAATGATGTATTTAAAAATAATATGATTGTTAAAATAAATTAAACTCGTTATTAACGCACCATTCTCGATGTTCCAATGTAGAGTAATATTTTTTGGCTATACGACTGAACTTGAATTTTATTCGAGCATGACGCACGATTTCAACCAAAATTCAACATAAAATTGTGTACACATATGTATCAAACAATAATATGATTGGAAAATTACACTAAGCTCGTCAATAATGCTTCTCATATTTCACTGTCTAGTGGTACTCTTCAACTCTACGATAAACTTGCATTTTATTCGAGCATGATGCATAATTCCAACCCAAATTCAACACGAACCATGCATAATGATGTATTTAACAACAATATGGTTTGAAATCTACATTAAACTCGTCAATAATACACCATTCTCGATGTTTCAATGTTGAGTAGTATTTTTCAGCTCTACTGAACTTTCATTTTATTCGAGCATGATGCATGATTTCAAGCCAAATTCAACACGGAACCATGGATAATGATGTGGACAACATCATTTAAAAACTAAATTAAACTCATTAATAATGCACCATTCTAGATGTTTCATCGTCTAGCGGTATCTCTAAGCCCTAAGACTGGACTAGTATCTTATTTGAGCATAATGCAGGATTTCTGCCCAAATTCAACACTAAATAATGTATAATGATGTACTAAATAATAATTTGACTGCAAAACAACATCAAACTCGTTAAGAATGCACAATTCTCGAGGTTTCACTTTGAGTAGAAATTTTCCAACTCTGTGACTAAATTTGTATTATATTCTAGCATGATGCATGATTTCAACCAAAACTCAACATTGAATCATGTATAACAGTCTATTCAATAATAGTATGATTCAAAAGCTACACTAAACTAGCCAAGAATGCACCATTTTCGTGTTTCAGTGTCTAGTGGTATTTTGCAGCTCTGTGAGTGACCTTGCATTTTATTTTAGCATGACGCATGATTCCAACCCAAATTCAACACAAAACCGTGGACAATGATATATTTAAAAATAATGTGATGTCTGAAAATATATTAAACTCGTTAATAACGCACCATTCTCGATGTTCTAATGTAGATTAATATTTTTTAGCTATACGACTGAACTTGCAGTTTATTCTAGTATGATGCACGATTTCAACCAAAATTCAACAAAAAGGTGTGTATAAATATGTATCAAACAGTAATATGATTGGAAAATTACACTAAGATCGTCAATAATGCTCTCATGTTTTACCGTCGAGTGGTATTCTTCAGCTCTACGATAAACTTGCATTTTATTCGAGCATGATGCATAATTCCAACCCCAATTTAACACGAACCATGGATAATGATGTATTTAACAACAATATGGTTTCAAATCTACATTAAACTCGTCAAGAATACACCATTCTCGATGTTCCAATGTTGAGTAGTATTTTTCAGCTCTACGACTGAATTTTCATTTTATTCGAGCATGATCCATGATTTCAACCCAAATTCAACACAAAACCATGGATAATGATGTAAAAAATATGATTTGAAAGCTACATTAAACTTGTTGATAATACACCATTCTCGAAGTTTCATTGTCTAGCGGTATATTTAAGCCCTAAGACTGGACTTGTATTTTATTCGAGCATAATGTAGAATTTCTTTCCAAATTCAACACTAAATAATGTATAATTATGTACTAAATAATAATTTGACTGCAAAGCAACGTCAAACTCGTTAAGAATGCACAATCCTCGATGTTTCACTTTGAGTAGAAATTTTCCAGCTCTGTTAGTGAATTTGCATTATATTCGAGCATGATGCATGATTTCAACCAAAATTCAACATTAAATCATGTATAACAACAGTCTATTAAATAGTAGTATGATTCAAAAGGTACAATAAACTCTTCAAGAATGTACTATTTTCGTTTTTTAGTGTCTAGTGATATTTTGCAGCTCTACGAGTGAACTCACATTTTATTTGAGCATGATGCATGATTCCAACCCCAACACAAAACCATGGAAAATGATGTATTTAAAAATAATATGATTGTGAAAATAAATTAAACTCGTTATTAACGCACCATTCTCGACGTTCCAATGTAGAGTAATATTTTTTGGCTATACGACTGAACTTGCATTTTATTCGAGCATGACGCACGATTTCAACCAAAATTCAACATAAAATTGTGTACAGATATGTATCAAACAATAATATGATTTGAAAATTACACTAAGCTCGTCAATAATGCTTCTCATATTTCACTGTCTAGTGGTATTCTTCAACTCTACAATAAACTTGCATTTTATTAGAGCATGATGCATAATTCCAACCCAAATTCAACACGAACCATGCATAATGATGTATTTAACAACAATATGGTTTGAAATCTATATTAAACTCGTCAATAATGCACTATTCTTGTTGGGAAAAACAATGTTGTTTTGATAATTACCAAACAAACAAAACTTCATACAGCAAGCTAGCATACAGCAAGATGATAAATGTCCAGCATACAGCAAACCGCTGTATCGAAAAGTCGATCAAAGTTGTTAGCTCTGTATCGAAGACCTTTTCATAGCGCCAGCATACAGCGAGCCTTCGCATTGCCAAGATACAGCAACAGAGTCTAAGTAATCGCCAAGATGGAAGCTATCCAAATACAGCTTCTTTACATATAGCATCGAACTACTCCAATATGCCTACAACATAACTGGATACAACATTCATATCGGAATAAGACTGAAGACCGTTTGGAAAGGAATCTTTGGTATTCCCTTAAGTCAAGTCCCGTTTGATAAAGAAGTATTTAAATACTGAAAGGATAAAGTATTTAAAATACTGAAGCCGACAGAGATCTTCAAATCCCGCAATATCCGGATCATGGTCTACTTAAGTCAACTATCTAAGTTGTCACAGAATATTGCTCAGCGGATCTATATCAATGGATATATTCAATAAGGCCATATATATATATCTCCAGAGTTTGAGGAACTACAACAAGAATATCCCCGAAAAACAACAACCACCAAGTGCTTACAAGAATATTCAGAGCAAACATATTTCTTCAAGTATAGTGCATATTCTAAGACAAGAAATATCAAAAGTGCTCAAACCGTGAACAACACATCATCAGCCAAAATCTTAGAAAGTCAAAGCTGTTGTTCAAACATTGTTCTATCCTTGAAAAAAACCCATCAGCCCTGTGTGGACTGAGAAACCTTGCCTTTCCTAAACTGTGTGTGACGGATCTGCATTGAAGAGACGAAGCTTTAGAACTGTGTGTGAAGAAGCAAGTCAAAAGGAAGCTTTAACCAATCTGTGTGAACGATTGAAAGCGACAGCCTTTGTATCTATCTGTGTGAACGATACAAGGATAGGTTTGATTATAGTTACGTAGTTGTGTACGTAGTGATTATAATAAACGTTTTACTCCTGTGTGGAGGATCAGTGGACGTAGAGGGTTTAACTCAAACCACTTTAAACACTGTGTTATTTACCTTCCGCCGTTACTATTTTCATAAACTGTGATTTATTTAAGTATACACTGCTAAACCCTGTACGCACCAAGCTAACAGGAGATTAGACCAAGTTGCTGTATCGACAGCAACTTATTGTTGCAAGACTTCCGCTACGCACTTCGATTAGAAAATCGTACAGCTTGTTGCTTAACACACTTTCCAAGCTGTATTCTTTATACTTGGAGACCAACAAGTGGTATCAGAGTGGTTGATTCTAAAAAGAATCAGTCGTATTTTTAACCGAATCAGATCCTACATCACTTATTTTTCGAAAACAATTTATCTTTCCTATTTCATCACATATGGATACCTCATTAATAAGCAAGGTACCTATGTTTCATATTAACGAGCTTGATGAATGGAGAAATAGGATGAAGAACAAACTCAAGGCCTTCATTTTAGAATCAAAAGCTTCACCCGCATCAACAAAGACTGAATGTCCTCAGGTGGTCACTGACAGTGACTCGTCTGATGATGAGCTAGTAGATAGTGCCTACATGTGCTCTATGGCCAAAGTTAACGAGGAAAATGAAGACGGCGATGATGATGAGGTAAGCTCTACCTCAACTATTCCTGTAAATACATCTCATACCTATGAAAATATGTTGAATGAATTTAATAACATTCAAAAGGCCCATGAGATATTGAAAAGAGAAAACATACAGCTTGAAATTTCTAGCTTAGAGCTGAAGGAAGAAAACGACTTGCTGGAGGATAATTACGAAAATATGTCTATCGACTGCAAAAACAGCAAAGTCAATTTAGAAAAACTCATTGAGAGCAATCATCAACTTGCTTACAATCTAAATGAGACCAAGTCTCATATTGAAAGCAAGACAAATGATTTGGATCTACTCGAAGCCAATGTAAAATCTCTCGAGAAACGTGAAAGAGAACTAGAGACAATCTTGAATTCTTTAGAGAAATCCTCTAATAGAATGGAAGAGATCATAAGCACTGGGCAACAAGCTCATGATAAACGTGGCTTAGGATACAACTCGTTCTCCAACAAAGGAAAATCTAGTACAATATTCGTCAGAAGCGTGGAACCCATTTCTGTATCGGAAGAAATTCCAATTCCTGTATCGGAACCCGTTGCACCGAGAACTGCAAAAGCTGACATTCCGCCACCACAGTCATATTCCAGACAGTGGAATCACCAGCCATTCAGACCTACAAGGAATAACCAACACCATGCTCCCCGAGCATATCAACAGCGCCAACAGCCGTTCAGAAAGAAGGCTGTATCCAAATATCAAAGGCCCGCACTGCAGTATTTTAAATACAGCGCGCATAGATATTGGATACAGGAGCCCCGTTATCCATCAATAAAACAGGTCACAGCACAGTATCAACAACAGCTTTGGGAAATCAACTGGATACCCAGGAGGCAATCTGTAAGATCTATGAAAATGGCTCCACCTCCTAGACGACAATCGTACTGGAATAATAACAATAACTCTCGATTTTACATGCATAATAATCATGATTACTGCAGCTACGTGCTTGCCCCACGTAGACATCGCAAGAACGGACCAAAAGTAACCTACAACAGACTAATTGCTGTCTGGAAAATTTGGGTACCGAAAGGCACTATCACACCAGGACCCAAATTTACTTGATTTCTATGCTTCGACATGAATCGGGAAACGCTACAGCTAGACTCCTTGTAAGTTTTTTTGCTTTTACTCATTAATTGAGGGGGAATGCTGTAAGACCCAAGAATACAGTGTTAATCCAAATATTAATGTAAGAATTGGATCCTGTATGTACCCTTTAAGCGGGAACGCTGTATTATTCGCGGATACAGTATTTACACTACAATTTTATTCTATTGTGTACTACAAACAGCTTTAAGTTCACATGCCCTATTTTAATATTCAAACATTTTTAAACGCTTTGCTTGACATCTGGACTTCACTATCTCAAACAACGTGAATTTAAACTCAACTCAATTCTTATTGATGCAATCAAACAAGTTTAAATATTAAGCTGTAAGAACTTGTCTGCGAACAGTTCATAGGTTCAGTTGTACTCAACTAAATCACATTGTAAGATTGTGCCTGCGCGCCAATCATAAGTTTAAAATGTAATACACTTCCCTGTTAGATGCTATTACTTTAGAACTTACCTGCGAGCAGTTCACATTTCTTTTAGACTAAGTGCTTAAGACCAGATCATTAGAAAAAAGATCAAGTAGTGTGCTCTTGACATTATCGAAAAAGAGGGAAACAGTTGGGATAAACAACTCCCGGATCGAACTCTTCTCAAATTTTCAAACATACAGCAAGATGACAAGTGGCTCAATCATACAACAGAAGGAAAACTGAACATTCGACAGAAGACCAAAAAATGTCTCCCATTAAAGACATTTCAAAGAGGTTTTGGCATCATCAAGAAGTTTTGGAAATTATCAAAAAGGGGGAAATTGTTGGGAAAAATAATGTTGTTTTGATAATTACCAAACAACAAAACTTCATACAGCAAGCTAGCATACAACAAGATGATAAATGTCCAGCATACAGCAAACTGCTGTATCGAAAAGTCGATCAAAGTTAATGGCTCTGTATCGAAGACCTTTTCATAGCGCCAGCATACAGCGAGCCTTCGCATTGCCAAGATACAGCAACAGAGTATAAGTAATTGCCAAGTATGGAAGCTATCCGAATACAGCATCTTTCCATACAGCATCGAACTACTCCGATATGCATACAGCATAATTGGATACAACATTCATATCGGAATAGGACTGAAGACCGTTTGGGAAGGAATCTTTGGTATTCACTAAAGTCAAGTCCCGTTTGATAAAGAAGTATTTAAATACTGAAAGGATAAATTATTTAAATACTAAAGCCGACAGAGATCTTCAAATCCCGCAATATCCGGATCATGGTCTACTTAAGTCAACTATCTAAGTTGTCACAGAATCTTGCTCAACGGATCTATATCAACGGATATATTCAAGAAGGCTATATATATATATATATATATATATATATATATATATATATATCCAGAGTTTGAGGAACTACAACAAGAATATCCCCGAAAAACAACAACCACCAAGTCCTTACAAGAATATTCAGAGCAAATATATTTCTTCAAGTCTAGTGCATATTCTGAGACAAGAAATATCAAAAGTGCTCAAACCGTGAACAACACATCATCAGCCAAAAGCTCAGAAAGTCAAAGCTGTTGTTAAAATATTGTTCTATGCTTGAACAAAACCCATCAGCCCTGTGTGGACTGAGCAACCTTGCCTTTCCTGAACTGTGTGTGACGGATCTGCATTTAAGAGGCGAAGCTTTGGAACTGTGTGTGAAGAAGCAAGTCAAAAGGAAGCTTTTAACCAATTTGTGTGACTGGTTGAAAGCGACAGTCTTTGTATCTATCTGGTGAACGATACAGGGATAGGTTTGATTATAGTCACATAGTTGTGTACGCAGTGATTATAATAAACGTTTTACTCCTGTGTGGAGGATCAGTGGACGTAGAGGGGTTTACCTCGAACCACTTTAAACACTTTGTTATTTATCTTCTGCCGTTAGTATTTTCATAAAGTGTGATTTATTTAAGTATACACTGCTAAACCCTGTACGCACCAAGCTAATAGGAGATTAGACCGAGTTGCTGTATCGACAGCAACTTACTGTTGCAAGACTTCCGCTACGCACTTCGACAATCGTACAGTTCAATGTGTCGGTGAACCCAATCACATGACTATCACGTGCCCGACTAAAAATTCCACACATCCCCACCCGGCCACGCAATATGAACCCAGAAGGTCATACGGACAAGAATGACCATGAAGAATAATAATAAATAACAATCCGACAAAGTCAATAATGACTCACCGATATGAAATGATAGTGAAATGAATGATAGCTCAATGAAATGGTTGGAACCGTCATTCCTCGTGAATGAAGTGATCAACGGTTAATACATTATGAATGAATTATGATTATGAATGAACAACAACGAAAGGAATGAATATCCTTTTAACCGAGTAAGAATTAACTTACCCAACACCAGTGAAGAATGTCCTTCCTCGAACAATGTCCTAAAATGAGATGTCGGTTGCTCGAACAACCTTGAATGACATGATTACCAACAAACGCTCAATATACATATCAAACACGATTATAACCAACTCAAACGTCGATACAACAATATCCAAACTCATTGAGGCATTCTAACGAATACTTAGCAAACATACATCCTTTGATAATATCCAATCCCGAATATATCAAAACCAAACTCCAAAATGAGTATTTCAAACCAACAAAACACCTTAAATGATATCAATAATCCCATAGTAATCCACAACTCGAGTTAACGACAACATCTAAGCGAAAACCCTCAAAAATATCAAAGTTAACCAAAAAGTGTTCTTGAATTAACCCCAATATTCACGAAATCCGAAATATATGCCAATAAATCCATAGGAATATATTTATCCGAGGTAGATAATCCATATCTAACATATTCCAACAACAATCCAAGCTTACATGAAAAAATCGGAAGGAAAATACCCAAAATCCGAAATTCAAGATCCACAAAATTATTACCTTGATTTGATGTGATGGAGATGATGAAATGATGATTAAATCGAATGATAAGCTTGATGATAATGATAGGTGAGTGCAGCTCGAAAAGATCTCTCTGAATCGCCCGAAATCGCCCGAAAATGCCCAAAAACGAATGAGAAGTCAGAAATGACGAAACCTGGGCTGACTGTCCAATTTATACTATTCCAAGATTAGCGCACGCTACAACCTCTTATTTAGCGTGCGCTAACGGGTTAATCAAACAGTCCAATGAACTCTGACTACGTCGTTATCGTACGCTATAAACTTGATAGCGTGCGCTAACGCCCTCCCGATAGCGTGCGTTAACTCCAAATGTTAGCGTGCGCTAGCTAAATACCTGATGTCCAGTGACTGAAGTCCAGAACCTCCTGTCCTCTGACCTGCTCCCGATAGCGCGCGCTACGTCCAATAATCAGCGTGCACTACTGCCCCATTAGCGTACGCTAAAATCCACTCCTAACGTGCGCTAAGAATTATTCCAAAATCAGTCCAGTACCCACTGGACTCTGCCTGATCGGCCTTAGCGCCCGCTACACGGATTGCGTAGCGTGCGCTATCCAAACTTATTAGCGTGCGCTACTTACCATTGGTAGCATGTGCTACATCAACTCGATTGCAGTCCAGTGCCTTCTGGACTATCAGCCTGAACCATGCTAGCGTGCGTTAATACTGAGAGATAGCGTGCGCTACCCATACTCAATTAGCGCCCGCTAATGAAGAGTACGTAGCGTGCGCTACTCATCACACACATCCAGCTATAAAGGTGAAAATGATAAGATGCTCGATCCGATTCTCCAACCAGGTAGAATAACGGATAACAATTGATACACGATACAAATTACTCTGAACGGTGAATACAATGAATGAATATGAACGATGAATGATCATTAATGAGTGAATAATTACTGAGTGACAATTACTGAACGATAATTACTAAATGATAATTACTGAATTACAACTGGGTATTACATACACCACCCTTAAAAGAGTTTCGTCCTCGAAACTAATGGTCAAACAACTCGAGATAACTCTCCCGCATACTATCTTCGGTTTCCCAAGTAGCCTCATCGACTCCATGTCTAGACCACTGGATCTTAACCAAAGGAATCGTCTTGTTCCTCAACTGTTTGATTCGCCACTCTAAGACTCGTATAGGACGCTCCTCATACGAATGATCATCCGCGATCTCGATTTCGTTGAACTGAAGTATGTGACTCGGGTCGGCAACATACTTCCGCAACTGAGAGACGTGAAACACATTATGAATTTGGCTCAACGCCGGAGGTAAGGCCAATCGATAAGCCAGATTGCCTACTCGATCCAAAATCTCAAACGGTCCAATGAATCTCGGACTCAACTTCCCCCGTTTCCCGAAATAGAAGATACCTTGGCTTGGGGATACCTTGACCAAAACGTGGTCACCTATCTAGAACTCTAATGGTCGACGATGATTATCTGCGTATGATTTCTGTCGACCCTGAGCGGTCAACAAACGACTCCATATCAAAGCTACCTTCTCATGGGCGGCTATAAGCATATCGGGTTCGGTGCCAATTGATTCTGATAAGTCATCCCAACACAAAGGAGATCGAAAATGATGACCATACAAGGCCTCGTAAGGTGCCATCTTAATCGAAGCATGCCAACTATTATTGTATGTAAACTCAATCAACGGTAGTTGGGCTTCCCAATCATGTTTCCAATCGAGGACGCATGCTCTCAACATATCCTCCAATGTCTGAATAGTCCTCTCTGATTGTCCGTCGGACTGAGGATGAAAAGCTGTGCTGAAATTAAGCTGAGTTCCCATGGCACGATGAAATGATTTCCAAAAATGTGACACGAATCGTCCGTCACGATCAGAAACGATACTCTTAGGATTACCGTGCAATCTCACTATCTCTTTGATGAACAACTGGGCAAGTCCCACGGGACCCCACGTATCCTTAATCTCAAGGAAATGGGCTGACTTAGATAGACGATCCACAATTACCCAAATTGTATTCATGCCACGATGACTCATCGGCAAGCTCGTGATGAAGTCTATTGAAATATCTTCCAACTTCCACTCTGGAATAGGGAGAGGTTTCAGCATACCCGCCGGTCGTTGATGTTCTATCTTGACTTTCTGACAGGTTAAGCATCTCGAAACAAATTCCGCGACTTCTCGCTTCATATTAACCCAACAATAATTTTGTTTCAAGTCCTTGTACATCTTGTTAGACCCCAGATGAATGGAATAAGCATGAGCTTCTCTCAAAATCGAGTTTTTCAACTCGTCATTCGCCGGTACGCATAACCAATTCTTAAATCGCAAGAGTCCATCCCCGTGGACCACAAATCCAGGTGCTTTCTCCTACACCACATCCTCACGAATGCGCAATAAAAACGGGTCTGAACCCTGATTCTCTCTGATCGCCTCCTCAAGTGACGATGAATATCTAACGTGCAAAGTTGCCCTTGTACTCGCTGTAACCAGACCTCGATATCGGGTCTCAGAAATTCTTGCGGAAACTCCTTCTGAACGGTTAATAGAGCAAGCATCTGCTCCTGAACGGACTTACGACTCAAGGCGTCGGCGACAATGTTCGCCTTGCCCGGGTGGTAAAGTATCTCAATATCATAATCTTTGATTAGTTCCAACCATGGTCTCTATCGCATATTTAACTCCTTCTGAGTAAATATATACTTCAAACTCTTATGATCGGTGAATATCTGACAGGTAACGCCATAAAGATAATGACGCCAAATCTTCAATGCGAATACCACAGCTGCTAGCTCCAGGTCGTGGGTCGGATAATTTGTAATACTCGTGTATTTTATGAGTGTTGTTGTGGATGTATTTTGTGGTATTGTGGTCATTTGGACCGTATATATTGATGATTGACCTTGGTATGTTCATGGCTGATAATTGTTGGGTTCTGTGATTCTCGGATTGTGCTCGTTTTAGCTGGACTTTTTGCGAATTTAATTTTGGAAAATAGCAGTTAGCGCACGCTAAGACTGTATGTCTAGCGCACGCTAACCAGGTTCGAGTAGCGCACGCTACTATTGTGCAATAGCGTGCGTTAGACGCGCTGGACAGTGAACTTTCTGGACTCTGGAATGGAGCGCTAGCGTACGCTATGGTAGAACTAGCGTACGCTATTTCGATGTACTAGCGCACGTTACTTGGAGGATAGCGTGCGCTAGAATGTCAGGTCAGTGAGGACAGAAATGTTTCTGGACTGCAGGTACTTGCAGGTAGCGCACGCTACTGTATGGAGTTAGCGTGTGCTAGTGGCAATCGATAGCGCACGCTAACAGATAGTTCGGCCAGACGCTACGAGTGCGGGCAGAAGTTCGGGCGCTTTTTCTTCAGCAGTGCACCACCCTCAACTCGTTAGCGCACGCTAAGCCAGTAGCCGTAGCGTGCGCTAATGCCTCCCAGTATATATATAGGGGGCAGGTTCCAGAAACGTCATTTTTCACCTCTTCCTCTTCCCTTCGGCGGCTGGGCGACTTGGAGTGTAGTTAGACGTAGTTTTCGACCAGTTTTCACCATCCAACAACATTTTCGTGTTCCTAGACTCAATCTAACAAGATTTCATCCAGTGTATCATCCAAATCAAGGTGAGATTGTTCAATCCCTAGTTTTTCGGAATTTTGAGGGTTTTGTTTAGATCTCGTCATTCTAGTCCGTTTTAAACCTTGAATTGGGTCAGATTATGATTGTGAGACCATAATACCTTGTTTTTCTTGAAGTCTATGGATTTTGTTTGAGTTCCCACCTATTGATTTGAGTATGAACAACTCCGCCTTAGTAGTGTTTGATAGTTTGTCCCTAAGAGTAGAATTGGAATGGAATCCTTCCATTTCTGTGGTGTTGTGTTTTGATTCCATATTTCGATGTGTTAGGATCGAGTCGTTGAAGGAAGTTCGGACCGTACATTCATCCGTTCGCCGCTTCTTGTGTCGTTCAAATTGAGGCAAGTACTTTGATTGTGTTTAATGTACATCGTGTGAATATGTAAAAAATGGAATTTGTGCCAAATTGTTGATCGAGTGTGTGTGAGCCGAGTAAAACCAGTGAGGGTCCACAGGGTGCAGTAGGCCGCGTATCCCTACGGATCACTCGGTTGGGCTATACACCAGGGAGGGCCTGACGAGGTGTCTCTGGGGTGTGTATCTTGCTTGAGAGGTACAGGGCCAGTATAGCTCGGGAGGTTGTTTTGTGATGATGACTGTGATGTGGTATTCCGGAAATATCTGTGATGGCACTATGATTTCTGTGGTTTTTGTTGATTATTCACTTGTTGTACATATTCTAGAATCATTGTACTTGCACCGGCTTCTTGCTGACCCCTTCTGGGGTGGATATACTTTTGTGTATTAAGGTACAGGTCCAGTGGGAGGTCTAGCACAGGACGGACACGAGCTTGGTGGGCAGCATTGATATCGTGCATTATATTGAGTAGGTGGTCATATGGTCATGGTCAAAGTGGTGTTTTGGTTTTGTACTCGCGCGAGTACTGTCCGGTGTTGTATGTCATGTCATTATTAATGGTTAATGATGTTGTTGTATTCCAGTTGTGAACAGTTGTATTGGTTATGTTCCCACGGGATGATATGTTGTTTGGTATTGTGATGTATGTCATGTTGAAATTGAAGTTGGTTTTGATTGTATGAACGTTTATGTTTGTTGTATTTAATGTGTTCTATTTGGGCCTAAGCCTGGTAGGTACTCCAAAAAGGATCTACGGCGCTGTAATATTCCTGTAAATCACGGGTATGTTACAGAATATGGTATCAGAGCCTAGGTTTATGGATACCTAGGCTGTCGGTGTTTTGGGGTCTATTATTGGCATGCTACCACCTTGTGTTGCCTGTGCTGGAAGACTCTTCGGATGTTGGTTGTTTCTTTCATTCGGAAATAATTACCTTAATATTGTGCAATCTATTATTGTAATCATTTCCTTGTTGAATCATTCTTACTCTTCAGTATGCCGAGAGGTAGAGCTATCCGTCAACGTGGTCGTGGCAGAGGCTGTGGCAGAGTGGTAGTGTCTGAGTCCGAGAGGTCCGTTTCAGAATCAGCATCTCGTTCTGCGACTAGGTCGGACCCGATCCCTTCGGGAGGTTCGAATGGAGGCTTGGAGGCCGAAGTGCCTAACGTTCTTCAACAAGTTGTAACACAAGTGCACCAACTGGCACAAGTGGTGCAGAATATTAATACTGGCAGGACGGCTGAGGATCGATGGCTTCAAGAAGTTATGAAGATGAACCCTCCCAGATTCGATGGTTCCGGTGATGCGAACAACTGGGACCATTGGTTAGTTGAGCTGGAGAAGATCTTTGACGGTATTGGTTGTCCTGAAGCCAAGAGAGTTCCGATTGCTCAGTATCTGACAGTTGATGACGCTTTGGACTGGTGGCGAGCTGTTAAGCCCAAGGACCGTGATGTCACTTGGGAAGAATTTAAAGAGTTGATGGAAGCTCAGTATTGTCCAGCGTCGGTACAGCTAGCAAGAGTCGGTGAGTTCTTCAGAGCTCAACCCGAAGATGTTCCTATTTCTGAGGCAATCAGGACATACAACAAGCAGTTAGTGTATGTCCAAGACCGGGTTAAGGATGAGATAGACAAGATACTTCATTTCGATGCAAGGATGAAACCGGAGGTCCGAAAGTATATGGCGGGCCTTGGGTGTACTACTTTGAGAGAATATCAGGATAGAGCACTTGCTTACGAAATGGTGTATATTCCGGTTCCAGCAGTTTCGAGCTCGAAGAAACCGAAATTTTCTGGTAGTTTCCGAGGCAGTGGATCGCGTAGGCCTCAATCTTCTATGCAATCTTCTGTCGGTTCCCCTCAGCCTAGTGTAGGAGTGCCGAGAGTTTGTTTTAATTGTGGAAATCTGGGACATGTCAGTTCTCGTTGCACTTCTTGCCCCATTGATTGTTTTAAGTGTGGGAAGCAGGGTCATCGCGCATTATATTGTGAGTCAGTGGGCAGAATATTCTCTAAACAGTCTCCTACCCCGGCTGGCACAGTTACGGGTTAGCCAACTCCGAGTTTCGGACGCGGCAGTGGCAGAGGTAAAACCGAGCATAAGGATGCACCTAGCATTGGATCAGCCCCACCCCGATTGTATGAGATGAAACGGACTGATGACGTAGGGACTGCCACTACGTCAGGTATTGTTTATATTTCGATGCACCCGGTAGATGTATTGTTTGATTCTGGAGCTACTCATTCTTTTATATCATTGTCTTGTGTGAATCGTTTGGGCCTAGACGGTCTCCCAACATGTGAACCTTTTATTGTTGGGTTGCCAAGTGGGGAAAGGATAGTTGGGGATCAAGAGATCGCCAATTGTCCTGTAACCATTGGCAGTAAAGATTGGTCATCCGATTTGATTGTGATCGATATGATGGGAGAGGATTTAGTCCTCGGTGATGATTGGTTAAATCAGCATGGAGCGATAGTAGATTATCGTCGGAAGATAATTTCGATAGTCGCGCCGGATGGTACTGAACACGTTTTTGAAGGGCAAAAACCTGGTACTTCTGGGAAGATTATTCGAGCCATGAAAGCGATGAAATTATTGCGACAAGGTTGTACCAGTTATTGGTGTTACGCATTGAAGTCGGAAGTTGGCGGGGTACAGTTATCCTCTGTTCCAGTTATGAATGAATTTCCAGACGTATTTCCGGATGATTTGCCGGGATTGCCACCACATCGTGAAGTGGAGTTCCTCATCGAACTAGAGCCCAATGCGGCGCCATTATCCAAGGCACCGTACAGAATGGCCCCATCGGAAATGCTAGAATTGATGAAACAATTGGGTGAATTGTTGGACAAAGGTTATATTCGGCCTAGTGTGTCTCCATGGGGTGCACCGGTATTGTTTGTACGAAAGAAAGATGGGTCCTTACGGTTATGTATTGACTATCGTGAGTTGAAAAAACTCACTATTAAGAACAAGTATCCATTGCCAAGAATCGATGATCTATTTGACCAATTACAAGGGGCTACGGTTTTCTCCAAGATTGATTTGAGGTCAGGATATTACCAACTACGAATTCGAGATTCGGATATTCCCAGGTCAGCGTTTCGAACGAGGTATGGGCATTACGAATTCCTAGTTATGCCATTCGGTTTAACAAATGCTCTGGCGGCCTTCATGCAGCTTATGAACAAAACTTTTATCGAATAGCTCGATAAATTTGTAGTGGTGTTTACCGACGATATGTTAATCTATTCCAAAAGTGAGACGGAGCATACCGAACACTTGAGAATCGCGTTGAGTATTTTGAGGGCTGATAAGCTTTATGCTAAATTTTCTAAGTGCGAGTTCTGGCTTAGAGAAGTTTCTTTTCTGGGACACATCATCTCAGCCGATGGTATTCGAGTAGACCCTCAAAAGATTGAAGCAGTCTTAGCTTGGGAGCCTCCACGGAATGTTAAGGAAGTTCGGAGTTTTCTAGTGTTAGCGGGCTATTATCGTCGATTTGTTGAAGGATTCTCGAAAGTTGCTCGACCGCTCACCCTATTATTGCCGAAGACACAGAAATTTGAGTGGAGTGATGAGTGTCAGAAGAGTTTTGATGAGTTGAAAAAGCGGTTGACTACGTCTCCGATCCTGTCCTTACTACAAGGAACGGAAGGTTTCGTTATTTATAGTGATGCTTCTAAACAAGGATTGGGATGTGTATTGATGCAAAATGAGAGAGTAGTGGCTTATGCGTCTCGACAATTAAAGCCATACGAGATGAATTATCCTACTCATGATCTTGAGTTAGCCGCTGTGGTGTTTGCGTTGAAAATTTGGAGGCATTACTTGTATGGTTCTCCTTGTCGAGTGTATACGAATCATACGAGCTTGAAGCATATATTTACGCAGAAGGAGCTAAATATGCGACAGCGTCGATGGTTGGAACTGCTTAAAGATTATGATCTTGACATTCTTTACTATACAGGTAAAGCAAACGTCGTTGCCGATGCGTTAAGCCGCAAGTCAGTCGTGTTGCAGAATTTGGAACTACTTACCATTCAACCGAAGCTTAGACGAGAGTTGATTGATATGGAAATTGAAGTTTGGCCTCACAGAACTCGAGGACATTTGCGTTTCCTTGAGATTACATCCTCCGTAATGGAAGATATTAAGTCCAAGCAGTTAGATGATCTCTCAATTGTGCAGCTTCGGGAAGACAGTGTTAGAGGAAAAGCTCCTGGATTCTTAATCGATGAAGACGGAGTTCTTCGATTTCGAGGCAGAACTTGTGTACCTAATCGGGATGATCTCAAACAAGTGATTTTGAATGAAGCACATTCTACTCCATACTCGATTCATCCGGGTATGAGTAAAATGTATAAGGACTTGAAGAAAAACTTTTGGTGGCCGAACATGAAGGAAGATGTAATAGAGTTCGTGTTGAAATGCTTGACTTGTCAACAGGTTAAAGCGGAACATCAGAGACCTGCCGGTAAATTGCAACCGCTACCGATTCCGGAATGGAAGTGGGAAGATATAGCGATGGATTTTATTGTGGGAATGCCAAAGACGCGAACTAGAGTGAATATGATTTGGGTAATTGTTGATCGGCTAACCAAATCCGCACACTTTCTGGGCATTAGAGATACTTGGGGACCGGAGAGGTTAGCTCGGTTATTCATTGCGGAGATTGTGAGACTCCATGGTACCCCAAAGAGTATAGTGTCTGATCGCGATGGGCGTTTTGTGTCACATTTCTGGCAAGTAGTACATCGAGCACTCGGTACCAAATTGAATTTCAGCACCGCTTATCATCCCCAAACGGACGGACAGTCGGAGAGGACGATCCAAATGCTAGAAGACATGTTGAGGGCTTGCGCGTTGGATTGGAAAGAAGATTGGGAGACTCATTTACCATTGATTGAATTTGTGTACAATAATAGTTGGCATAGTTCGATTGGGATGGCTCCGTTTGAAGCATTATATGGAAGATGGTGTAGATCGCCAATCTGTTGGGACGAACCGTACGAGTTAGTTGGAGTAGAACCGGACTTGGTGGTTCATACTCGGGAAAAAGTCGCAATTATTCGGCAAAGGTTGTTCCAGGCGGGAGACCATGTGTTGTTGATAGTATCGCCGACTCGTGGAGTTCTTCGGTTTGGTAAGAAGGGGAAGCTTAGTCCTCGTTATAGTGGCCCCTTCGAGATCCTAGACAAGGTAGGCGATGTAGCTTATCGACTAGCATTACCTCCGATGCTTAGTCATGTTCATAATGTGTTTCATGTTTCACAACTGCGTAAGTATGTTCCCGATCCCAGCCATGTTATTGATTATCAAGAGATTGAGGTTAGTGATGATGTTACGTATGAAGAACAACCGGTAACCATACTAGAGCGACGAGTGAAACAATTGCGACGGAAAGTGATCCCGTTAGTAAAGGTCCAATGGTCTAAGCATGGGATTGAGGAGGCCACGTGGGAGACCGAGGATAGTATGCGTGCTCCATACCCCGAACTTTTTGTATCTTAAGTTTCGGGACGAAACTTGTTTCTAGGGGGTAAGGGTGTAATTCTCGTGTATTTTATGAGTGTTGTTGTGGATGTATTTTGTGGTATTGTGGTCATTTGGACCATATATATTGATGATTGACCTTGGTATGTTCATGGCTGATAATTGTTGGGTTCTGTGATTCTCGGATTGTGCTCGTTTTAGCCGGACTTTTTGCGAATTTAATTTTGGAAAATAGCAGTTAGCGCACGCTAAGACTGTATGTCTAGCGCACGCTAACCAGGTTCGAGTAGCGCACGCTACTCTTGTGCAATAGCGTGCGTTAGACCCGCTGGACAGTGAACTTTCTGGACTCTGGAATGGAGCGCTAGCGTACGCTATGGTAGAACTAGCGTACGCTATTTCGATGTACTAGCGCACGTTACTTGGAGGATAGCGTGCGCTAGAATGTCAGGTCAGTGAGGACAGAAACGTTTCTGGACTGCAGGTACTTGCAGGTAGCGCACGCTACTGTATGGAGTTAGCGCGCGCTAGTGGCAATCGATAGCGCACGCTAACAGATAGTTCAGCGTACGCTACCGGAGTCTGGCAGGAAGTTCTGGACTGCTTTTTCTTCAGCAGTGCACCGCCCTCAACTCGTTAGCGCACGCTAATCCAGTAGCCGTAGCATGCGCTAATGCCTCCCAGTATATATATAGGGGCGAGTTCGAACGTCATTTTTCACCTCTTCCTCTTCCCTTCGGCGGCTGGGCGACTTGGAGTGTAGTTAGACGTGGTTTTCGACCAGTTTTCACCATCCAACAACATTTTCGTGTTCCTAGACTCAATCTAACAAGATTTCATCCAGTGTATCATCCAAATCAAGGTGAGATTGTTAAATCCCTAGTTTTTCGGAATTTTGAGGGTTTTGTTTAGATCTCGTTATTCTAGTCCGTTTTAAACCTTGAATTGGGTCAGATTATGATTGTGAGACCATAATCCCTTGTTTTTCTTGCAATCTACGGATTTTGTTTGAGTTCCCACCTATTGATTTGAGTATGAACAACTCCGCCTTAGTAGTGTTTGATAGTTTGTCCCTAAGAGTAGAATTGGAAGGGAATCCTTCCATTTCCGTGGTGTTGTGTTTTGATTCCATATTTCGATGTGTTAGGATCGAGTCGTGGAAGGAAGTTCGGACCATACATTCATCCGTTCGCCGCTTCTTGTGTCGTTCAAATTGAGGCAAGTACTTTGATTGTGTTTAATGTACATCGTGTGAATATGTAAAAAAATGGAATTTGTGCCAAATTGTTGATCGAGTATGTGTGAGCCGAGTAAAACCAGTGAGGGTCCCCTGGGGTCCGGTAGGGCGCGTATCCCTATGGATCACTCGGTTCGGCTATACACCAGGGAGGGCCTGACGAGGTGTCTCTGGGGTGTGTATCTTGCTTGAGAGGTACAGGGCCAATATAGCTCGGGAGGTTGTTTTGTGATGATGACTGTGATGTGGTATTCCGGAAATATCTGTGATGGCACTATGATTTCTGTGGTTTTTTTGATTATTCACTTGTTGTACATATTCTAGAATCATTGTACTTGCACCGACTTCTTGCTGACCCCTTCTGGGGTGGATATACTTTTGTGTATTCATGTACAAGTCCAGTGGGAGGTCTAGCACAGGACGGACACGAGCATGGTGGGCAGCATTGATATCGTGCATTATATTGAGTTGGTGGTCATATGGTCATGGTCAAAGTCGTGTTTTGGTTTTGTACTCGCGCGGGTACTGTCCGATGTTGTATGTCATGTCATTATTAATGGTTAATGATGTTGTTGTATTCCAGTTGTGAACGGTTGTATTGGTTATGTTCCCACGGGATGATATGTTGTTTGGTATTGTGATGTATGTCATGTTGAAATTGAAGTTGGTTTTGATTGTATGAACGTTTATGTTTGTTGTATTTAATGTGTTCTATTTGGGTCTAAGCCTGGTAGGTTCTCCAAAAAGGATCTACGGCGCTGTAATATTCCTGTAAATCACGGGGATGTTACATAATTAACCTCGTAAGGTATCAATTTCCATGAAGCATAAGCAATAACTTTCCCGTTCTGCATTAGTACACATCCAAGGCCCTATCCGGACGCATCACTATAAACCAAAAATCCTTCCGTCCCTTGCGGTAAAGAAAGGACAGGTGCTGAAATTAACCGGCTCTTGAGTTCCTCAAAACTCTGTTGACACGCGTCTGACCTCGTGTATTTCTTATCCTTCCGTAAAAGGTTCATCATGGGTTGAGCGATTTTAGAAAGTCCTTCCACAAATCGCCGATAATAACTAGCTAATTCGAGGAAACTTCGGATTTCCTTAACATTCTTCAGAGGTTGCCAATCTCGGATAGCCTCCGTCTTTTAAGGGTCGACACGAACTCCGTCTGATGAAATTACATGTCCGAGAAATGTCACTTCGGACATCCAGAACTCACATTTAGAAAACTTTCCATAAAGTTGCTCTCGTCTCAACACGTCGAGCACCTGATGAAGGTGCAACTCGTGCTCCTCCCGGTCACGAGAATAAATTAGAATGTCATCGATGAAGACAACCATGAACTGATCCAAACAGTCGATGAAAACCCGATTCATTAACTCCATGAATTAGGCAGATGCATTAGTTAACCCAAACGGCATTACCACAAACTCATAATGACCATAGCGTGTTCGGAACGCCGTCCTTGCGATATCTGACTCTCGAATTCGCAACTGATGATATCCAGATCTTAAGTCGATCTTGGAAAATACTGAAGCCCCCTGAAGTTGATCCAAAAGATCACCGATACAGGGTAGGGGATATTTATTCTTGATCGTCACCCGGTTCAATTCCCGGTAATCAATACACAAGCGGAACGAACCATCCTTCTTCTTGACAAATAACACTGGTGCTCCCCACGGGGACGCACTCGGTCGAATATAACCCTTCTCGGTCAAATCCTCTAATTGATTCTTCAACTCCTGCATTTCGGTAGGGGCCATCCGGTACGGTGCCTTCGATATTGGAGACGTACCAGGCTCCAACTCAATCGTGAATTCCACATCTCTCTGTGGAGGCAAACTAGGTAACTCGTATGGAAATACATCGGCATATTCTCTCACTACAAGAATATCCATCAACATTACTGATGGTTTCTAGGTCTTGGTCATATAGCACCAATAACCGACACACCCCTGACTGAGTAATTTCACTGCTTTCATCAAGTTGATGACTCTCCCGCAACAGTTGGAATTACCTCCCTGAAATACACATTCGACCCCATCGTCTGAAATGATAGTGACCCTACGCTTACGGACACTAATGACGGCATTGTGACGATCCATCTAATCAATACCTAGGATGACGTCGTCTCTCGGTAAATCTACCACGATTAGGTCTGCTAACCAATCACGGCCATGAAGATGAATCGGACAATCCTTAATCTCACGATTCTCGATAATTCTTCTACCATCAGGTAGACTAATGAAATAAGGCTCACAACTAGTAGCACTACCTAGACATAGTCTACTCAAACATGACTCGAAAATGAATGAATGCGATGCACCAGTATCAAAAAGGGTACATACAGGTTGAGATAGAATTTCGAGTGTACCTAAGATCATTCGGGCCTCCGGATCGTCAGTCTTCTTCATCTCATAAATTCGGGGCTTGCCGGCCCCCGAACCGGATGCTCCCGTCTGATAGCTCTTAGCTCCGCCTTTATTTGCTCCTGTCATCTTGAGCAGCGTTGGTAGTGGCCCGATTGGACCATTGTCTCGGGGCACGAGGTGACGGAGGTTTGGAGTCCCTTCGGCAAAAACGGGCCTTATGCCCAACAATCCCACAGTTATGGCATGTGATAGTCTGCCTCGGACACTTGGTGCTGAAATGGCCCTGTTCTTCATAGTTGAAATAGGTGATGGCCGAACTGGCTGCCCGGGACTGATATTCCGCGGTTCTAGGTGCCATAGGAGGTCGGTCAGAAAAAGTAGAGCCCGCACGAGGCTTCTTGAAAGTTGCCTGACTACCTTTAAACTGATTACGATTCTTAGACTTCTTGCCAGCAGATGAAGCAGCTTAGCAATCTCCTTAGCAGTAAGCTCATAAGTAAGAGCTTTCTCGATTAATTCAGCTAGAGTGGTGCAATTGTGATTAAGCAACTGTATCCGCATACGAGGTTCAACCTCTTGCTGAAATACTTGATCTTGTCCGCCTCTGAGTGAATAATAGATTAGGCGAAAGGAAGGAGCTCTTGAAATTTCTCGGCGATGGCGAGAACATCATCGTCCGCCAAGAGTTCGGGAGTGAGTAATTCTGATAACTTGGCCTCTCTGAGTGGGGCCGGATAATACCTCTCCATCATGAGAGTCTTGAATTGATCCCAAGTACATGATCCGTCAGTGGGCTTCAATGATAACCACCATGAATGAGCGCTCTTACCCATATAGTAAGCTGCAACTGAAACTTTGTGCCCTTCGGGACACTCTACCATAGCAAATAACTTCTGGAAATGCTCAAGCCAATGAACAATATCCGCCGGCTCAGATGAGCCCTCAAAAGTAGGTGGCCTCTGGAGAGAGATGTCGCTAATGATACTGCTTACACCCCTCTCTTGCCCCTGAGGTGGCGGTGGAGGAGCCTGTTGCTTCTGAGGTGTTGAATTCTGCATCGTCTCCATGAGGCGTGCCATCTGTGTCATTTGGGCCATCATGCCCTGCATAAAAGCAAGTGGATCAACCCAAACA
The DNA here is from genome assembly GCA_033398695.1 of Orobanche coerulescens. Taxonomy (NCBI): domain Eukaryota; kingdom Viridiplantae; phylum Streptophyta; class Magnoliopsida; order Lamiales; family Orobanchaceae; genus Orobanche; species Orobanche coerulescens. Next base: position 165,164,866 of record CM065807.1, on the reverse strand, counting down.
CCTTCTGAATGAGCTGCGTCCCGGGTACGACTCCCTGACAGTGAATGATCATTTCCAGGAGAATGAGTGGCAGCGTTGCTGCTCGATTAATTAGCATTGTTCCTCGCATTCGCGCATGTATTCACACGAGTTCTTGGGATTCGTCCCGCACCGCGGCCTCTTCCTCCGCGTCCTCTGCTAGCTCTTTCCATACTGAAGTGGGAAAGTCACATGATGATTATATATCTCGCATGAATATCACATTATGATTACATCATGAAATGATGAAAATGAGCATACGCGCTCTAACAGAGTGATTACATGAATGATTAACCGAGGTTACATAATTATCTGATGAAATTTTTGAAATGATTATCTTGAACAAGTTAACAAGATTAATGATATGATCCTCAAGATCAACAACTGAACAATGAAATAAACTGAGTGATTAATGAGTTAACATGATCGACATGATCAAAAATGAAAATGATGATTGAGGACTGTTGACTATTGAATGATGAATGAGTGATTCTTATTGCCAGAAATTATACCATGGCGTCAGAAATCTTACTGTTCTTTGGTCTGAGGGGCTTGGCTCTTGCACAGATCACACGTGACGCGAAAGTCCAATGATACTAGTCTGATGAATGATGATTTCAATGAGACATGACTCGGAAGGTAGTATTCAAAACCACGCTCCTATACCAACTCTGTAACACCCCAAACTAGGCAGATATTACAGTGCCGTGGACCCCCGACTGGGACCCACCAGGCGAATGAAAATTAATGACTTAGATAATATAATCGTAGTACCGAACCACATTATATCATCCATTACTCCGATAAGGAGTTTCAAGTACAACACACCCAAGATAATACAAAATACATATATATTTTATATGAAGATAAAAAATACAACGCTGAATGAAAATGAGTATCTAAACAGAAATCTACAGCGGAAAATAAAATGAAGACAACATGAATGACTGAAAGGATTAGGGCCCCTACTAGTATCACTGGGACTCCTCACCGTCAATGTTCTCTTCTTGTGCTTTAGCCTTGCCATGACCTGAAAACAGCATCCCCCAACGGGGTCAGTTACACAGAATAACAATCCTCAAGAGTTGAATAAACACAATCATGATATATCTTTATTATGAAATTAAGCTGGAGAGGGGCATCATAGTATGCCCGTAATGGTATGTGCAAGTGCACAAGACGAGTGTCCGGACACACCCGCCCTTGTACCTAATTAGTCTCACGGAGGTACGTTACCGTGTGCACAGTCCAATGTGTCGGTGAACCCAATCACATGACTATCACGTGCCCGACTAAAAATTCCACACATCCCCTCCCGGCCACGCAATATGAACCCAGAAGGTCATATGGACAAGAATGACCATGAAGAATAATAATGAATAACAATCCGAAAAAGTCAAGAATGACTCATCGAGATGAAATGATAGTGAAATGAATAATAGCTCAATGAAATGATTGGAACCGTCGTTCCTCGTGAATGAAGTGATTATTTGACAATTACATGTCTCAATATGGTTAATACATTATGAATGAATTATGATTATGAATCAACAACAACGAAAGGAATGAATATCCTTTTAACCGAGTAAGAATTAACTTACCCAACACCGGTGAAGAATGTCCTTCCTCGAACAACGTCCTGAAATGAGATGTCGGTCGCTCGAACAACCTTGAATGACATGATTACCAACAAACGCTCAATATACATATCAAACACGATTATAACCAACTCAAACGTCGATACAACAATATCCAAACTCATTGAGGCATTCTAACTAATACTTAGCAAACATACATCCTTTGATAATATCCAATCCCGAATATATCGAAACCAAACTCCAAAATGAGTATTTCAAACCAACAAAACACCTTCAATGATATCAATATCCCATAGGAATCCACAACTCGAGTTAACGACAACATCTAATCGAAAACCCCCAAAAATATCAAAGTCAACCAAAAAGTGTTCTTGAATTAACCCCAATATTCACGAAATCCGAAATATATGCCAATAAATCCATAGGAATACATTTATCCAAGGTATATTATCCATATCTAACATATTCCAACAACAATCCAAGCTTACACGAAGAAATCGGAAGGAAAATACCCAAAATCCGAAATTCAAGATCCCAGAAATTATTACCTTGATTTGATGTGATGGTGATGATGAAATGGTGATTAATCCGAATGATAAGCTTGATGATGATGATAGGTGAGTGCAGCTCAAAAATATCTCTCCGAATTGCCCGAAATCACCCGGAAACGCCCAAAAACAAATGAGAAGTGAGAAATGTGGAAACCTGGGCTGACTGTCCAAATTATACTATTCCCAGATTAGCGCACGCTACAACCTGTTATTTAGCGTGCGCTAACGGATTAACCGGACAGTCCAGTGAACTCTGACTGCCTCGTTAACATACGCTATGAACTTGATGGCGTGCGCTAACGCGCTCCCGATAGCGTGCGTTAACTCCAAATATTAGCGTGCGCTAGCTAAATACCTGATATCCAGTGACTGAAGTCCAGAACCTCTTGTCCTCTGACCTGCTCGCGATAGCGCATGCTACGTCCAATAATCAGCGTGCGCTACTGCCCCATTAGCATACGCTAAAATCCACTCCTAACGTGCGCTAGGAATTATTCCAAAATCAGTCTAGTACCCACTGGACTCTGCCTGATCGGCCTTAGCGCCCGCTACACGGATTTCATAGCATGCGCTATCCAAACTTATTAGCATGTGCTACTTACCATAGGTAGCGTGCGCTACATCAACTCGACTGCAGTCCAGTGCCTTCTGGACTGTCAACCTGAACCACGCTAGCATGCATTAATACTGAGAGATAGCGTGCGCTACCCATACTCAATTAGCGCGTGCTAATGAAGAGTACGTAGCGTGCGCTACTCATCACACACGGCCAGCTACAAAGGTGACAATGATAAGATGCTCTGTCCGATTCTCCAACCAGGTAGAATGACGGATAACAACTGATACACGATACAAATTACTCTGAACGGTTAATACAATGAATGAATATGAATGATGAATGATCATTAATTAGTGACAATTACTGAACGATAATTACTGAATGATAATTACTAAATTACAACCGGATATTACACACTAAACTCGTCTAGAATGCACCATTTTCGTGTTTCAGTGTCTACTGGTATTTTGCAGCTCTGCGAGTGACCTTGCATTTTATTTGAGAATGATGCATGATTTCGACCCAAATTCAACACAAAACCGTGGACAATGATATATTTAAAAATAATATGATGTGTGAAAATATATTAAACTCGTTAATAACGCACCATTCTCGATGTTCCAATGTAGAGTAATATTTTTTAGCTATTCTACTCAACTTGCATTTTATTCGAGCATGATGCTTGATTTCAACCAAAATTCAACAATAATGTGTGTATAAATATGTATCAAATAGTAATATGATTGGAAAAGTACACTAAGATCGTCAATAATGCTTCTCATGTTTCACCGTCGAGTGGTACTCTTCAGCTCTACGATAAACTTGCATTTTATACGAGCATGATGCATAATTCCAACCCAAATTCAACACGAGCCATGGATAATGATGTATTTAACAACAATATGGTTTCAAATCTACATTAAACTCGTCAATAATGCACCATTCTCGATGTTCCAATGTTGAGTAGTATTTTTCAGCTCTAAGACTGAACTTTTATTTTATTCGAGCATGACGCATGATTTCAACCCAAATTTAACACGGAACCTTGGATAATTATGTAAACAATATCATTTAAAATCTACATTAAACTTGTTGATAATACACCATTCTCGATGTTTCATTGTCTAGCAGTATATTGAAGCCCTAAGACTGGACTTGTATTTTATTCGAGCATAATGTAGGATTTCTTTCCAAATTCAACACAAAATAATGTATAATTATGTACTAAATAATAATTTGACTTCAAAACAACATTATACTCGTTAAGAATTAACAATCCTCGACGTTTCACTTTGAGTAGAAATTTTCCATCCATGTGACTGAATTTGCATTATATTCGAGCATGATGAATGATTTCAACCAAAATTCAACATTAAATCATGTATAACAACAGTCTATTAAATAATAGTATGATTCGAAAGCTACAATCAACTCATCAAGAATGTACTATTTTCGTTTTTCAGTGTCTAGTGATATTTTGCAGCTTTACGAGTGAACTTGCATTTTATTTGACCATGATGCATGATTCCAACCCAAATTCAACACAAAACCATGGAAAATGATGTATTTAAAAATAATATGATTGTGAAAATAAATTATACTCGTTAGTAACGCACCATTCTCGATGTTCAAATGCAGAGTAATATTTTTCGGCTATACGACTGAACTTGAATTTTATTCGAGCCTGATGCACGATTTCAACCAAAATTCAACATAAAATTGCGTACAGATATGTATCAAACAATAATATGATTGGAAAATTACACTAAGCTCGTCAATAATGCTTCTCATATTTCACTGTCTAGTGGTATTCTTCAACTCTACGATAAACTTGCATTTTATTCGAGCATGATGCATAATTCCAACCCAAATTCAACACGAACCATGCATAATGATGTATTTAACAACAGTATGGCTTGAAATCTACATTAAACTCGTCAATAATGCACCATTCTCGATGTTTCAATGTTGAGTAGTATTTTTCAGCTCTACTGAACTTTCATTTAATTCGAGCATGATGCATGATTATGTAATATCCGATTTTTCAGTATAAATTTTTCGCGTTATTTTATCTGAGATGTACTGCATAGCTTGGTGTCTATACAGTATGGATAAAATAATTTGAAGATTGAGACAGTTGTATTTGAAGGTATTGTGTGTCGGGCGTATCATATGAGAATATTGTTGGAAGGAGTATGTGTATACAATATGCCATATGTTCGTATTCTGTATGTCGAGACGTTGGACAAGAATAGGTGAAAATGGCTAAGTACAGCCACGATAGCGCACGCTACGATGTATACTTAATGTACGCTAATGCATAAGGATTACGTACGTTAAGAAGGATAATTAATGTATGTAAGGTGCATAGCTATTACGTACGTTATGTGGATGAGTTAACATACGTAAAGTTCGTATAAGGCATGATCCGAGATGTGATCAACAGGTGGGCCCATGGTCGGCAGCTTTCGGCGCGGATGTGGACAGGTGAGTCAACGGATGGTTTAACGTATGCTATGTAGACGGTGTTATGTACGTTAATAGTGTATGAAGATTATGTACGTTATACCCGTTGTATTACATACGTAATAGTATCAGTTGTTTATGGATTGAGGATAATGTACGCTAATCTTAGGTGATTACATACGCTAATGGATTGTTACACACGTAAGAGTTGGACATTACGTACGTAAACTGAGATACTGTAGTAAGTCAACTCCTGTATTATGTACGCTATGGCATGGGCCTTACGTATGTAAGCGTGTTATGGAATTAAGATAGGAGCCTCTGGACCATTGTTACGTACGCTATCAAGGACGGATAACATACGTAAAGGTGTGTTACATACGTTAACTTAGGCATGTTACATACGTAACGAGCTGGAAGTTTATATATGTGGGATTCTCGTAATTTCATCTTTCTTCAGAACTTGCCTTCGTTTTTTCGCCTTCAACACTCAGAGATGGAGTTTCAGTTCTTTCGATTATGAGCTTGAGAGCTTGTATTTTAGGCTTGGATATGAAGATATTGATGATTCTTGAGGTGGTTACTTGTGTATTTCATCTTCGAAGAGGTATGTTGGATAATCCTCTCTTTAAATTCGGATTTTTGATGTTGTTGTTGATGATTAGTTCGTATGATGATAGTTTATGGAGTTTTGTGATGATTCTTGGTATTTACGGAAATTTTTTTAAGGATGATGATGATGTGATGATATGTCTTTGATTTTTTTGGTTATGATTAGGGAATCATAGTGTTCTCGATGTTTTTGGTAGTATTGTTGTGATTCTTGATGTTAGGAGAATCGTATATTGGAAAATATGATAATATACATCTTGAATTATGAATGACGATTGTTTAGATGTTAGAACACATCGGATTATGTCGTTTTGAGGATTATGAATGTGATTTTGGAATAATTCGTGTTCTTAAGTAACTCTTGGATTATACGATTTGATGAATGTGTTTAAGAGATTTTGGTGTTTTGGATATCAATATGGAATATTCATACCTAGAACTAAGTTATGTGTTTTGGTACAATATTCGTATGGGAATACGAATATGATTACGAGTTCGATGAGGTTATTATTCATCTTTGAGTTTGGAAGTTCATACATATTGAACAAGTATTCAAATCGAATGATTGTATTTGACACCCTTGGAATATGATCATCTATATTTTGAACTAATCGGATTATCCGGATTGATGATGATAATCGGTAACTGGTTTTTATTATGAATTTACAAGGAGGAAACTTGTATTCATATTTAAGATTGAATTTGGAATCGGTAATGTTTAGACCCTTGTTATTGGTTTAATTTGATTATTGATATGATTATCGGATTATGAATCGTGTTTTGGTTTTGAGTTCATGATTGATCGATTTGGGCTTTTTCGGATTTGTGTTGAATTAGGATTTTATAGAACCGTTGGGTTTATTTATCGGTTATATTGATTATCGAGTTCCGACTTATATTGTGAATATGAGTTCATAATTGTTTGAGTTGTGTTGTTCGGTTTTGTGTATGATCGACGTATTGTTGAGCCGTTGAGTTTCATTGATTGTCTATGTCGGTTATTGATTGTTATCGGATTGTTGTTGATTGATTACTTCAATAGGTTGAGATGTTTGATCGTGGATTATGACCATTGTGTTGCGGTTGAGGTTGAAGAGTTCGTAGATTGCTTTTGGTCGGGGCTGAGGAGCTCGTAGACAAAGGCAATGGATTTTGGTAACGGCTTCGTGGTATCGGTATCGAGGCAAGTTATACTTTTCCAGTTCATAATATTTAATAAATGATTTTGAGTTCATTTTATTTATAATTCATATAGCAATGATATTACAAATGTAAATTGTCGGGATGATGGTTTGTATATTATGCGTTGGTTTGGATTAAATCATAGTTTATATGGTTTAAATGTGTTTAGTAAGGGCGGAGATGTGAGTTACCTTTGGTAAGTGATATGGAATGTTATCGAGGATGGTTTACCGTGTCGACATTGATGTCCGGATGGTGGTTTGTTGGTATAAATGAACTATACTTATTTCGGGATTATTTGTATAATTGTGTATTCGTTCAGGGATGTTGGTTCGTGGAAAGGATATTGTCTTTGACTTGAGGTAATTTAAGTATTGTTCAGTTATGAGGATAATAATTCTGTTGAATTGTTGTATGTTGAGGTTCCGTATAATGAGATTCGTAATGGTTGTTCATTGAGGGATGTTGATCCCAGAACTATTGTTGATATTAATGGTTGTGTTGATTGTTTCATTGAGGGATGTTGATCCCAGAGCTGTTGTCTGAGATTGTTGATCGTATGGATTATCCTTTGGGGATTGTGATCCCAGGATGGTTGTTTTGGATATTGTCGGTCGTGTCGATCTTTCATTATCCGTGTGTCTTTCTTCACTTCGGTGAGCTATTGATCCTTATTGGATATGATTCTTTGAGTTTCGCTGTCATGTTGCATCGTGACATATCTGGAGTCATATCTGCGTACCGATTGGTTATTGTGTAGGATTTTTAGCTGGTCACACTATGGTCATGTGTTGATATTTTCACATTGGACCGTGCACACGAGACGTAGTTCGTGAGGCTAATTAGGTACATGTCCCACGTATATCCTGGATTCCGTATATGGGGTGGACATGTGCACGGACACATTTCCGGATCGGGCGTACTGTGACGTGTAATATCCGCAAATTCGATTTCTGGTAATTTTCTGTTTTTGGCGGAAGTCCATCTTAGCGACTCTGTTGTGACCGTTTTGTCATTTCGAGAATGATTAATTCTGCACTTTTTGTCATCCGAGTTCGTTTTGGTGTCGTTTTGTTGAGTTCCATGTTCTTAAGCGGCTTTTCCGCACTTGAGTTTGATTCTTGCGAATCTCGTCCGAAACTATTGTTTCGAGTTTCTCGTAAGTTCATTTAATGTTATTATTCATGTTGCGAGCTTTGGCTTAGTGTTTCGATCGTGTATCTTGTATTTCGGACATTTTAGGGTAATTACTTCCTTTGTCGAATATCGAGCCTTCGGGTGGTCGGAATCGTGTGTTCTCTTAGCGCATATATTCGTCTTTGCGAGTACTTCGTAACCGTATCTTCAGTTTATATTCAAGCTTAGGTTTCGGGGTTTTCCGGACCGTCGGAGTTGGCCACGGCCGAGTCATGGCCGTACGTGTTGGGGCGTTGGCACACCTGGCCGAGTTACGGCCGTAATGGTCTTGCAGTTACGGCCGTAAGGCCTGTTACGTATGTAAGCCCTAGCCGGTAACATACGTAACGCTGCCACCAGATTTGGGCAGCAGGGTCGATGTAATACCCAGTTGTAATTCAGTAATTATCATTCAGTAATTGTCACTCAGTAATTTTCACTCATTATAATCATTCATCATTCACATTCATTCATTTGTATTCACCGTTGGCGTACTAGTAGTTGTGTATCAGTTTTGGTGCGTCATTCAACCCGGTAGAAGAGTCGGGCCGAGCGTATCATTGTTAGCATCTTTGTAGCGGGCTGTGTGTGAGGAGAAGCACACGCTACGTACTCTTCTTAGCGCGCGCTAATTGAGTACGGGTAGTGCACGCTACCTCTCAGCATTAGCGCACGCTACGGTGTTCAGGCTGACAGTCCGGAAGGCACTGGACTGCAGTTGAGTTGTAGTAGCGCGCGCTAGTAATTTGGGTTAGCGCACGCTATGCAATCGGTGTAGCGCGCGCTAAGGGCGATCAGGCAGAGTCCAGTGGGTACTGGACTGATTTGGAATAATTCATAGCACACGCTACGAGTAGAGATTAGCGTACGCTAATGGTGTAGTAGCGCACGCTGAGTTTGGGTGTAGCGCACGCTATCACGAGCAAGTCATAACGTACGCTAACATTTGGAGTTAACACACGCTATCGGGAAGGTGTTAGCACACGCTACCAAGTTCGTAGCGTACGTTAACGAGGTATTCAGAGTTCACTGGACTTTCCGGTTAACCCGCTAGCGCACGCTAAATATCAGTCTTAGCGTGCGCTAATCTAGGAACAGTATAAATTGGACAGTCCAGTCCAGTTTCATCATTTTCATTTCTCACTTTGTTTTTGGGCGATTCCGGGGTGATTTCGGGCGTTTTGTAAGAATCTATTCGAGCTGCACTCACCTATCATCATCTTCAAGCTTCTGAGTTGGATTAATCACCATTTCATCCTCTCCAATACATCGAATCAAGGTAAACATTTCTTGGATATAGAATTTTGGATTTTGGATGTTTTCGTTCCGATCTCTTCATGTAAGTTTGGATTTTAGTTGGGATATGTTATATATGGATTATCTAACTTGGATAAATGTATTCCTATGGATTTATTGGCGTATATTTCGGATTTCATAAATGTTGGGGTTTGATTCAAGAACACTTTAGAGTTGACTTTGATATTTTTGGGGGTTTTTGATTAGATGTTGTCGTTAACTCGATTTGTGGATTCCTATGGGATTATCGATATCATTAAAGGTGTTTTGTCGGATTTTATTACCCACTTGGAGTTTGGTTTCATTATATTTGGGATTGGTGTAACCAAAGGGAAGAATGTTTGCAAAGTATTCGTTAGAATGCCCCAATGAGTATGATTATTGTTGTATCGGCGTTTGAGTTGGTTATTATCGTGTTTGATACGTATATTGAGCATTTGTTGGTAATCATGTTATTCAAGGTTGTTCGAGCGACCGATATTTTTCCTTAGGACGATTTCGAGAGAGGACGCTTCATCACCGGTATTGAGGTAAGTTAATTCTTACTCGGTTAAAAGGATACTCATTCCTTTCGTTGTTGTTCATTCATAATCATAATTCATTCATAATGTATTAACCTTATTGAGACTTGTAATTGTCAAATAATCATTTCATTCACGAGGAACGACGGTTCCAATCATTTCAATGAGCTATCATACATTTCATTATTATTTCATCTCGGTGAGTCTTTCTTGACCTTTGTCGTATTGTTATTTACTATTACTTACTGGTCACTTTTGTTCTGGTGGCCTTCTGGGTTCATGTTGCGTGGCCGGGTGGGGATGTGTGGAATTTTTAGTCGGGCACATGATAGTCATGTGATCGGGTTTACCGACACAATGGACTGTGCACACGGTAACGTACCTCCATGAGACTAATTAGGTACAAGGGCAGGGTGTGTCCGGACACTCTTCTTGTGCACTTGCACATACCATTACGGGCGTACTATGATGCCCCTCTTCAGCTTAATTTCATAATTAAGATATATCATGATTGTGTTTATTCAACTATTGAGGATTATTGTTCTGTGTAACTGAACCCGTTGGGGGATGTTGTCTTCAGGTCATGGCAAGGCTAAAACACGGGAAGAGAATGTTGACGACGATGAGTACCGGTGATACTAGTAGGGGCCCCCAGTCCTTTTCAGTCATTCATGGTTCTTCATTTTATTTTCGCTGCAAATTTCAGTTTGTATACACATCTTTTACTCAGTGGTGTATATTTTATATTCATATAAAATATACATGTATTATATATTATCTTGGATGTGTTGTACTTGAAACTTCCCATCGGAGTAATTAATGATATAATGTGGTTCGGTACTACAATTATTATTTAATTCATTTAGTTTCATTCGCATGGTGGGTCCCAGTTGGGGGTCCACGACACTATAATATCCGCCTAATTTGGGGTGTTACAGTCGAGATGGCCGGTTACGGCCGTAAGCGCTCGGCAGGGACCGGCTATTTAAGACCTGGGCACAGGTCACGCGACCATTTTCACTATTTTCTTTATTTTTCGCGATCCTTCGACGGAAATTGAGGGTTTTGATCGGGAGCATCTTAGAACAACATCTTTTGGAAGGCTTGTGTTGATTATAACAACATCTAATCCTTGTTCTTCGTCGGATCGAGGTAATTTCTTGAAATCTACTAGGATTGACTTTCGAGATTTCCTTCTTGATTTTCATTGTTCGTCCGATTTTGATGAATCGGTTGATGTTATTGAGCATTAATAATCGTGTTCTATGGGTTGTATACCCATATTTCGAGTTTGTTCAACTCGATTGGTGATTCGAGTGTTCTTGGGAGTTATCGAACGTTGAGTGTTCGATTAAATGTCCCAATGAGTTTCCCTTCGATTAGTTTGGTGGGATTTCCTTTGTTTTGACCGTGATTCTCATTGTAATTGTATCTTCGTTGTTTTTATTGTTCCTTCCGGAGGATTATAGGTGCTCGAGGATTCCGAGTTGAATCCTGTTTGGTGATTGATAATTCATGTGGTGTTATTCTCGTAGTACTCGTGGTGCTATCGCGTTCTTGATAGTGTTCGGGGGTTCGGGGCTGTTCGACCGCATCCCATCCCTCGTCTCATTGCGATCGTGGTTTTGAGGCAAGTACCTTGTCCATACATCTCTCGTTTTGTGGATATGATGATCGGTGATTTTCTTGGTATGTTTGTTTGATTGTTTGAGATGAACTTTCAAATGATTTGGTTTAGCCTCGTTAAAGGCTCACTTTCAAAACGCGTGTGTTTTGTGAATGTTGCGTCTCGTGAATGGTTAAGTGAACCCTATGAATATGCTTGGTGTTGTTGTTGTGCTTTGATAATATATATGCATATATTATCTCATTTTGGTACGTTGTGATTTGATAATGGTGTCGTGCTTTGTGCTTGTTGCCTGTGGGTGAATTGTTTGGATATCCTTGGTGTGATATATTATTTGTGTGAATGTGTGGATATGGTCGAAGGTCTACGTTGACACATGGCATGTGATCATGTGGTCAGGATGCAATAAGTGATTGATCCAACCGTGAGAGCCTTAGACAATCTACGGTGACACATGGCTTGTGATCGTGTGGTCGGGATACAACAAGTGATTGATCCAACCGTGAGATGATAAGACCTGCGGTGACATATGGCATGCGATCATATAGTCAGTAGACAACAAGTGATTGATCCAACCGTGAGATTACGTGGCATGTGTTCACGGTGTTATGTGTATGATTGTGAATGTGTTTTGCTCACCTCGGGAGGGTTCAGTGAGACCTCGAGGGAATCCAATGGTATAGCTCTGGATTCACGAGTTGGTGTGTATATGATTTGTGAATGTATTTTGCTCACCTCGGGAGGGTCCTGCGAGGCCTCGAGGGAATCCAATGGTATAGCCCTGGATTCACGAGTTGGTGTTGTATTTGTGTGAAATAGATTTGCGTATGTTGGGTGATTATGTTGTGTTGATTTTATGCCCGTCGAGGACACGTGACGTGGGTTTTAACCCTGTGTATTGTTGTTGGTTTTCTATTTGCGAAAACAAAACCTTTGGGCTGTGACCCCTCTTGATTTTTGGAAAGAGAAGGATTCGAAAATCCTAAATTATCTTCTATTAAAACTCCCAATGGCTTATTAAACCATTTTATAAATTGTTTCTCTCGAATTGTGATCTTTCGATTTTAGAATATTTTACCCAAACTCTTACCCCGGGAAGTACATGTTGTTATGTTTGAATCTTGGGGGATCTCCTGGTTATTATTATTCTTGGAACTTGAATTGTATGGCTCGTATTTGCACTTTATACTTGCACTAGCAAAATAGTGGAATTTTGCTAACCCCCGAGTAATCGGGGGGTGGATGTCTGTATTGCATTCAGGTTTTGGGGAGCATAGCACAGGGTCGGCATGAAGGATGATGAAAGATGAACGATACTAATCACACGAGGACCCGTATGATGTCTTATTGGTTTAGTTGTATTTTATTTCCGGTGCAGTATTCTTTCCCCGTTGTATGGGAGTGTGTTGTATTTGACCCCTGCGTGGGCATGTATTGAGATTGAGTTGTATATATTAATTGTAAGACCAAATCGGTCTACTGAGTCCTTTTAGCCTTAAAGGCGATGTTTAGAGGTTTAATTATTTTTACCAGCATGGTAGATCCTTAAGGAAAAGGTCTACGACGTGTAATATCCCTGAGTGGATTGGGGGTGTTACATAAATGGTATCGGAGCTTAGGTTGTGGAAACCTAGGCTGTCGGGTTTAGTGGTGTCTGTTGAGTTTTTGTCTCGTCGGATTTTGTCTGACTGAGTCGTGTCGCGACGCGTCGTCTGAGTTGGTTGGTCGTGATCATGGGGCGATCATCATCTTCGTGCAACCTGTGGATGTAATTCTCCCTTCTTTGTGATTGTGCCTCGTCTTATGTGAGTTACTGGTATGATTGTGTGTTAAGTCACGGAATCTTTATGCAGATTATTGGTTTCGTGATGCGTTTATGTGACTCATGTTTCGTTTATATGAGGAGTGTTATCGTTATTTATGTCCTTTTGACTGTGATATTTGACTGTTTGTTTCCGGTAAAAGACAGGTGTTGTCTTGGTTTTGAACGAGTTGATGCATGTATTATGACGTATTTAAGTGAATGTTGATACGTGTGAGTTTTGGGCATCCTGGCCTATTGGATTTTTGAAAACCTTGAGTATCTTAGAAAATAAAATTCGAGACGCACTTTTAAATTGATTGTATTTTTGAGGCGCCTACTAGCGCAACTATCTGTTTCAAAATTCTTCTATCTTGAGGACCAAAATATTTTTTTTTGATCTTCCAGTAATTTTGGAAATGCATTTGCTTAGACCCAAGGGTCGAATATTTCTGAAAGGTTCAATTTAAAGGAAAAGTGTCCTCATTTTTATCAAATGTAAAATGGTTTTTCAAGGACTCGATAATGATGTTTGTACAACTTTTTGAAAAGGTGATACTCAAGATCAACTAGTGTTTTCAATCTTTTTTTTCAAAGGTGGTTTTCGTTTTTAAAACCTATCACTTCCTGCTTGTGGTCGGAGAAGGTGTGTATGATGTTAGTATTGTCGTTAGGGGGTTAGCCCTCTGAGTTGTGATTGAGTTGGTGATGTGAGCGTTGAGTTGTTTGCCACGCATTTGTTGTACTAGCCCTCTATGAGAGGTGTGATGTGGCATTTAATGTTTGTCGCCTCGTGGTGAATTGCGTGTTGTCGCACATGTGGGAGATGTTAAAGATTGGGTTTGTACATTTTTGTAAATGTGTGATTGTTTCATGATGTTGTTGTTTGCCACGCATTTGTTGTACTAGCCCTCTATGAGAGGTGTGATGTGGCATTTAATGTTTGTCGCCTCGTGGTGAATTGCGTGTTGTCGCACATGTGCGAGATGTTAAAGATTGGGTTTGTACATTTTTGTAAATATGTGATTGTTTCATGATGTTTTGTGATTATGTGCTGGTTATTTTTTCGTGCCGTTGAGATCGCCGAATGATTCCGTCGTTGCTGTGATGTTGATGTGCGTGTTGCTTAATGATAGTAATCATCGTATGTCACTACACCAAAAATAGCCATTGACAACGTTTTTATTAACAACGTTTTTAAAAAAACGTTGTCATTTAAGTTTTCCACAACATTTATTTCAAAAACGTTGTAGTATTTCTATATTGACAACGTTTATAAAAAAAACGTTGTGGTGACGGAAATAAACAACGTTTAATGAAGAAACGTTGCAGTATAATACAACGTTTAATAGTTAAACGTTGTGAAAAATTATTTAACAACGTTTTTTTATAAACGTCGTATTATAATTAAGTTCCTCCCCGCTCGTTCCCAAATCAGAAAAAGAAAAAGAAAAACACATACCGCTACCAAACACAGAACGCAGAAGGGAAAAAAGGAAAAAAAAGAAAAACAAAAAACGTGAACGGCTTCCTTCCCCGTTCCTTCCCCCGCTCGTTCCCAAATCCCAAAAGCACAGACGGCGGCGATACTGGTCGGAGGCGGCGCTGCTCTTGACACTCTCCACAACAACAACAACACCGTATCATCTCTCTTCCTTCCCCGTTCGTTCTCTCTCTCTCTCGGTATGTGTCTCTCTCTCTTTTATATTATCTTGTGACATATATAATTCAGAAACTGAATTAATAAGTCAGATAAGTTGATTATGGTGTTTGGTTATGAAAGGATTAATAGAGCTCTTTACGGTTTGTGGTGAAACCGATAGGTATTTTCAAAACCTAATGATGTTAATTTTTCGTCGGTATCTGTTTTCTAGTTTCGTGTTCCTGTAAGTTTATGCTCGTTTGTAGTTATTTATTACATGTCATATATTGATATAGAGAAGAGTGAAGAAACAGTGCGAAACGACTTGTAGTTAACTTTAGACAAAAATCCCCTACTATTGTTTACAAACGCAAAAAAATTTAGTTGTTTGTCCTTGCTGATGAGTTATATTTGGTAGTTTAGCTTAATCTGGTGTTTCACTCGGTTAAGTTCTGAAATGGCTTTGTAAAAAATTTAGCTGAAGTCCTTATTTAAGGGGTTTTCAACTGGTTTGTCGTTTTGAGCATATCCCTTGTACAACCTTGATGCTGATATACTTACTTTTTCATCCTATGGCACTGCGTGAATGAAAGTTATGTATTTTTAAACTGGAATGTGAACTCAAGACTCTATTGTAGAAAAAGCTGCTTTTTGGCTATTAGAGGTTTGAAGAATAGCTAGAGGATAGCTTTTTTTCCTCTCTCTATTCGTCTACAGATGTTCATGCTTTTTTTTCTTTGATTTCTTTTATTTTTCACGCACTCTATTGTTGTGACTCAAAATTTATTTTCTTTCTTGCCAAACTTCACAATTTTTCTTGGTTATTTTTACAATTAAAAACACATTTTAAAAATGATATTTTGCTTTCTTTTGTGATCTGATTTTCTTTTTTATGCGCATGTATGTTTGATGTTTATGTTTTTTCAGTCTTATCTGGGTCAGATGATCCTGGTTTTCTATTTACTTTAGGTCGATTTAACAAAAAAATTGAATTTGAAGGTCATAGAAATAATAATCTGTGAGACACCGTATGAACCATCAAACATACGGAGTTTAAATATTATTATCTCTGGTTTTCACATTTTTTGTTAGCTTTGGGCTAGCGGTTAAAGTACAATGAGATGTACTAAATTATTAATTCTTCAAACTGTGCTAATATTATTATCTCTTGTAGTGTTCTCGGTGTACTCATAATTCATATCGATGGATAAATCGTGGGTGAATCGCTTGAGTTTTCACTCTAAGCTTAAATAGTAGTTTCATAGCTTCTTGTTGTCTTATGCCGCCTATGTAATATGTATAATTTTGTTTGTAGGCCAACCGCTTACAGGGAAGGAGTAAGAAATTTTGTAGCAGTAAGTTTGGAAAGTCTAGGAAATCCCTCTAAAATTAGATGTCCTTGTACTCGATGCAGAAATTTGGATTACCAGTCTAGGGATGATGTAGTCTCGCACTTGGTTATATATGGTATGGATAAGACATACGATGTTTGGATTTTTCACGGGGAAGAACGTCCTAGCACTTCCTCCAAAAGGACATTTGATCTTGATGATATATCAGATACATATAGGATGTTCATAGATGCACGTGTTAACGAGGAAACGATTCCAAATTATATTGAAGCAATGGGAGATGAGGGGTTTTCAAAATTATTAGAACATGCAGAAACTCCCTTATATATGGGTTGTAGTGACTATACAAAGTTGACAGCGACAGTTGTGCTTTTCAAACATAAAGCCGTTAACGGCATTTCTGACAAAGCATTTACTGATCTTCTCAAAATTTTAGGTCACATGTTGCCACAGAAGAATGTACTTCCTAGTTCCACATATACTGCAAAAAAATTACTTAAGAGCTTTGACTTGGGTTATGAAAAAATACATGCATGTGCTAATGATTGTTGTTTATTTAGAAAAGACTTGGCAGATCTAGACAATTGTCCAAGGTGTGGTAAATCCAGGTGGAAAGTGGTAGGAAAAGGAGATGAGCGTAAAATTAAAAAGGGGGTACCAGCCAAGGTGTTGAGATACTTTCCTATTATTCCCAGATTTAGAAGGATGTTCAGATCATTAGATAATTCTGAACAATTATTGTGGCATAGCAGTCATCATAGTAACGATAACAAAATGCGACATCCTGTTGACTCGCCACAGTGGAAGTCTATTGATAGTAGGTGGCCTTGTTTTTCATCCGATCCTAGGAATTTAAGACTTGGACTTGCCACAGATGGATTTAATCCTTATAGTAATCTTAGTTCTACACATAGTTGTTGGCCCGTGATGGTTGTTAATTACAACCTCCCCCCTTGGCTGTGCATGAAAAGGGAAAATATGATGTTAACATTGCTAATCCCTGGTCCAAGGCAACCAGGAAATGATATTGATGTATATTTAAGGCCATTGATTTAAGATTTGAAAGAGTTATGGATAAGTGGGGTTGAGGTGTACGATGCATTTACGAAGAGCATTTTCAATCTGAAGGTTATTCTCATGTGGACGATTAATGATTTTCCGGCTTATGGAAATCTAGCTGGGTGTACGACTAAGGGTAAGATGGCATGTACTATTTGTGGTGCTAATACTTGTTCAATTTTTCTACCTCACAGTCACAAGTGTGCGTATATGGGTCATCGACGGTTTCTTATACCCAATCATCCTTACCGAAAGAAGAAGAGTTGGTTTGATGGAACCCATGAGAAGAGGGGGAAACCTCATATATTGTCTGGTTCTGAAATTCTAGCAGTTGTTAATGGGATTGAAAATGATTTTGGAAAATGGGATGAAATGAGCAGTGATGAAGAACCGAGACAAGGAAGGGCAAAAGGTAAGAGAAAGAAGAAAAGGAGGAGGAAGATTATAAAGAAAGTTAAGGTCCTGAATTGGAAGAAAAAATCAATTTTTTTTGAGTTGCCATATTACGAGGTATAACAAATTTTGTGCTTTAATGTTAATTCAATATAATGACATAGTTAATAGCTAGCTGATAACTAATAAAATATCTTATTTTTAGCATTTGTTGGTACG
The DNA here is from genome assembly GCA_033398695.1 of Orobanche coerulescens. Classification (NCBI taxonomy): domain Eukaryota; kingdom Viridiplantae; phylum Streptophyta; class Magnoliopsida; order Lamiales; family Orobanchaceae; genus Orobanche; species Orobanche coerulescens. The sequence continues at coordinate 165,146,794 of CM065807.1, read as the reverse complement.
TCACTGTTTGGATTTAATGCACATCGAAAAAAATTGTGGTGAGAGTTTACTGTGCACTTTGCTTGATATAAAAGGAAGATCAAAAGATGGCCATAGTGCTCGTAAAGACTTGGAAAGTATGGGAATTCGGCCATAGTTGCACCCAAGGCTTGATGAGAATAGTAAGTTAGCCCTTCCACCAGGCCAACATACGTTAACAAGTTCTGAGATAGAGACATTTTATTGGCGACAAAGAAATTTGAAAGTTCCCGACGGGTATAGCTCTAATATTGCAAACAGTTTTGCACAGAATGACAAGATACTTGGACTCAAGTCCCATGATTACCATGTATTGATGCAACAGTTATTGCCGGTCGCATTGAGAGGACTTCTACCAAAAGGGCCAAGAAATGCATTACTTCGTTTCTGTTCATTTTTCTATGATATAAGCCAAAGAGTGGTTGATGTCGAAAAAATTGAAGCTGCAGAAAAGGAGATAATTGATACATTGTGCATTCTTGAAAGATATTTTCCTCCTTCATTCTTTGATATTATGATTAACTTGACAATACATTTAGGCCGAGAAACTCGTCTTTGTGGATCAAATCAATTTCATTGGATGTACCCGTTTGAAAGGTATTTGATATCCATTTATTATCTGGTGATAGGCTTGAATGATATTTTCCTTCCTAATTTATATCCAATATTTTTAGATTTATGAAGCCGTGCAAGGAATATGTTAGAAATCCTGCACGACCCGAAGGATGCATATGTGAAGGCTATCTTGCCGAAGAATCCATACGATTTTGTTGTGAGTACATTAAGGAAAGTTGTGCACTATTTGAAACACATAAACGCAATGAGGAATACCAAAATGAAAACACATTTGAAGGACGACCAATTTCTAAAGGAGAGCATACTACATTGTCTAATGAAGACATGCAAAATGGTCATCGATATGTGTTGTTTAATACGGCAGAAGTGGAACCATATGAAGTGTAAGTTTAAGTTATATGCAATTTTGTCTAGTTTGTTTCTTAGGAATATTTTCACATTATTTGTTTTTAGGATGCATATGGAAGAGTTGAAGATGTTACATACTGATCTATCCGATGATCAACTTTCAAAGATGCATTCAGACACTTTCTCTAGTTGGTTTACAAAAAAGGTTTTTTTACATATTATTTGGACTTTATTAGTTTATACATTGTGAATAAGTATGTTATTTATTTAAAATAAATATACAGGTTAAAGACCAAATAGCCTCAGGCGAAGTAGAAGTTCCTGAAACAATAAAGTGGTTATCATATGGGCCTAGAAGGCAAGCTCTCTCATATTCTGGCTATATAATAAATGGTCGTCGATTTCGTACCAAGGACACCGAAAAGTCCACACAGAATAGTGGTGTTTCACTTGAAGCAACTACAATACGTCAATCTGGTCCAAATGACAATTGCCAATCTAGTAGCAACACAATAGGTCATTACGGGATCTTGCGTAACATTATAGTGTTAGACTATCTTATGTTTCAGATTCCCTTATTTAAGTGTGATTGGGCAAATATCTATCGTGGAGTAAAGGTTGAAGATTGATTTACATTAGTCAACTTTGCTCAATTTCAAGATCAATTTAAAGGAGATCCTTTTATACTAGCAACACAAGCCTCACAAGTATTCTATTGGAGAGAAAGCAAAACATCTAATTGGCAAGTTGTTGTTAGACCTGTAACACCCTCAAGATATTCAAGGTATATTACAGCGCCGTGAATCCCTATATGGGACCCACCAGGCTGAATAGCATCATACTCATCGACTCACATAAACGACAGAACAATACCATGTCATAAAGATGCAAAACAGAATAATCCACCCGGTTCAACCGGTCAATATAACATCATCATCCAACACAACATAATAAGCAACAATACAATCCGAACGAACAAGAACCCTTAAGTACTCGAGTACAACTATTAGTTCAAAACCACAAAAGATGAAAAGGTAAAAGACACTAAAACGTCACTCGTGCACAATCATCACGCACGGCCATCATCCGTGTACTGGTCCAGCGCCCGCTCGACTCGATGAACCTGACCTGAAATTCATAAAACGAATTTCCCCAAAACGGGTCCCGAGAGGGGTTAGCAATTACGCTAGTACAAGTAACCAGATGAACAACTTACATCTTACACATATAGTAAATGCATGCAATAAAGAAAACCATTCGAAAGCACTCATTTCCGGAAATGCCAATATCAAATCACATTTGTAAAATTCACCACAATTAACCGTCGATCCACACCTCCGTGGACCCCTACCGAGACCCCGTCGGATCTAACCCGTAGTGGTTAAAAGCAAAGCTCGTCGATCCACACCTCCGTGGACCCCTACCGAGACCCCGTCGGATCTAACCCGTAGTGAGCATGCACACACACACAAGTCTCATGCAATACTACTACGTTAAGATTGTAAGTTCATAAGGATACTTGCCTCGATTAATAGACGGTGACACGAACGGAACGGAAGAATCAAGCACGACCGTGAGGAACCGACGAATGAACCTAACGATTCGAATAACACAATCACAACCACTCCTAAACGATTAAGGAAATGGAATACATCCGAAAACCCGCCTACGATTCATGTATATTCATACAAAAATAACAACGAGGGCGGACCACAACCAAACCCTCTCGATTTCGCAAAACCATGAAAATATACCATGAATCCGTAGGAAAACTAATTATATCAACAAGATTAATCATATTCATCATGAATCCACCAACAAAACGGAATGAATCTAAGGAAATCCCAAAACCCCAAATTATCCAAAAGTAGGGTTCTAAGAGATTTACCGTGGATTAGGACGAAAGATTCGTGTTGTTGTTGATATAATACTCCAAGAACTCAAGAAGGATGTTGGATGAGATGATTGGAGGAAGAAATCGCCAAGAGAATCGCCGGGATCGCCTTCGCGCGGAGAGAGGAAGAAATGAGATTTTGTGTTTATCTCGGTCAACTCCTGGTTTATATAGCCGGGAGTGTTAGCGCACGCTAAAACCTCAAGGTTAGCGTGCGCTACGGGATAAGATTTCAAACCCTACCGTTAGCGTCCCATCCGAGAGCTGGTTTTTGGCCGTTAGCGTACGCTACTCAAAACGTAGCGTGCGCTAATAACCTCTCGGTAGCGCACGCTATCGACCAATAGCGTGCGCTACCTGAACATCAGCCGAGTCCAGTAGCCAAATGCCCAAAACTCACCTGACCCGTTAGCGTGCGCTACCATACAAGCGTAGCGTGCACTAACTAGCATCTGATTGAGTTCAGTAGTAAACTGCCCAATACTGGACAGTCACACTAGCGCGCGCTACTGAACAACTTAACGTGCGCTAGTCTCCCGACATTAGCGTGCGCTAGACAAGATAGCGTGCGCTAATCCGATAGTCCAGAGGGCTGGGAGCTGAACTGCCACTCCCAGGGCTAAATCGTTAGCGTGCGCTACGAAGTAAACGTAGCGTGCGCTAAAAGGAACTTCTAGCGCGCGCTATGCAGAAAAATTAGCGTGCGCTAGGTACAGAACATAAACGGTCCACTACACTAGAATACGAACGAAACTACAGAACATAAACGGTCCACTACACCAGAATACGAACGAAACATCAAACGGAACACCTCAAAACGCATCATAGCATATAATAGATCCACGGAAACCCCGAAACGGCGGTTCCGCACATCAATTACGAGAATCAGATCAAAGATGACGGAAAAGTTACACTGAAGGATACACGAGGGTCACTACAATCGAGAATTACACCGGAAATACAATTACAAGGGAAAGAAAAATGCGGATATTACATTCTACCCCTCTAAAAATAAGTTTCGTCCCGAAACTGAAGAAACAAACAACTCGGGGTACCTAGCACGCATGCTATCCTCGGTTTCCCAAGTTGCCTCCTCGACACCGTGTCTCGACCACTGCACCTTGACCAAAGGTATGGTCTTATGCCTCAATCGTTTCTCACGATGTTCCAAAATCTTCAAAGGGCGCTCTTCAAAAGTAACATCCTCGGCGACATCAATCTCACCATAATCGATGATGTGACTAGGATCCGGGACATATTTCCTCAACTGGAAAACATGGAAAACGCTATGAACATGACTCAAGGCCGGAGGTAACGCCAAACGGTATGCCAACCCACTTACTCGCTCGAGGATCTCAAAGGGGCCGATAAATCTCGGACTCAACTTCCCTTTCTTCCCGAAACGAAAATCTCCCTTCGTCGGCGACACCTTTAGCAAAACGTGGTCTCCCACCTCGAATTCCAAAGGTCGACGACGGACGTCGGCATACGACTTCTGTCGACTCTGGGCAGTCAACATCTGTTCCCGAATTACTTCTATCTTCCGCCTCGTCTCTAAAACGACATCCGGCTCGGTCCCGACCAAATCGGACGCCTCATTCCAACAGATCGGAGATCGGCATCGCCGCCCATAAAGTGCCTCATACGGTGCCATCCGAATCGACGCGTGCCAACTATTGTTGTACGTGAATTCGATCAATGGCAAATGCTCCTCCCAGTCTCTACTCCAATCGAGAGCACAAGCACGCAACAAATCCTCGAACGTCTGGATAGTGCGTTCCGACTGTCTATCTGACTGGGGATGAAAAGAGGTACTCAAATGCAACCGGGTACCCAACGCCTTATGCACCGCCTGCCAGAAGTGCGATACGAAACGGCCATCACGATCCGAAACAATAGACTTCGGAGTACCGTGAAGTCTCACAATCTGCGCGATAAACACACGAGCCAACTTCTCCGGGCCCCAAGTGTCCTTGATGCCCAGAAAATGTGCCGACTTGGTCAGGCGATCAACAATCACCCATACCATATTCATGCCCGACCTCGATCTCGGCAAACTCGTAACGAAATCCATCGATATATCTTCCCATTTCCATTCGGAACGGAAGTGATCGCAATAACCTGCCGGTCGCCGATACTCGATCTTGACCTGCCGACAAGTCAAGCATCTCGCTACAAACCATGCGACCTCATCCTTCATATCATTCCACCAGAAATTTCTTCTCAGGTCCTTGTACATCTTACTCGAACCAGGATGAACGGAATAAGGTGTAGCATGGGCCTCCCGTAAGATACTCTGCCTCAACTCTGAGTCGTTCGGCTCACAAAGCCGACTCTGGAATCTCAAAATACCATCCTCGTGAATCACAAACCCAGGAGACTTTCCCTTAAGAACGTTCTCTCGGATTTGAGTAATCATCGGATCCTCTGATTGCTTCAGCTTAATTTCATCGATTAGAGACGACAAAATCTCTAAAGCACGAAGTTGCCCGATGGCTCCAGGCAACAAAACTTCAACATCTAACTCGATCAAAGCCCGTCGAAGCTCAGACTGAGACGTAAGGATCTCAAGCGTTCGCAACGCAACCGGTTTCCGACTCAAGGCGTCGGCCACAACGTTCGCCTTGCCCAGATGATAAAGGATTTCGAGGTCATAATCGTTAATCAACTCTAACCACCTCCTCTGCCTCATATTCAACTCTCGCTGAGTAAATATGTATTTCAGGCTTTTATGATCGGTAAAAATCTGACATGTAGAGCCGAAAAGATAGTGACGCCAAATCTTGAGCGCAAAACGATGCCGCTAACTCCAAATCATGAGTAGGGTAGTTCAGCTCATACGGCCTCAACTGTCTCGACGCATAGGCAATGGTCTTGCCGTGCTGCATTAATACACACCCAAGACCCTGACCCGAAGCATCGCTATAAACGGCAAAACCCTCGTTGCCACATGGCAACGCCAAAACTGGGGCTGAAGTCAACCGCTTCTTCAGTTCCTCAAAACTCAACTGCCTCTCGTCATTCCAGATGAACTTCTCGGACTTCTGGAGCAACTGCGTAAGTGGTCGAGCATGTTTCGAGAAACCCTCGACGAACCTACGATAGTAGCCAGTTAAACCCAAGAAACTACGGAGCTCCTTCACATTCTTGGGCGGCGCCCAATCCAAAACGGCCTCAATCTTCCGCGGATCCACACGAACCCCCTCGGATGAAATCACGTGACCTAAAAACATCACTTCCTTCAGCCAGAACTCACATTTCGAGAACTTTGCATAGAGTTGCTCGGTCCTCAAAATGTCTAATACTACCCGCAAATGATGGGCATGCTCTTCCTCATTCCTCGAATAAATAAGAATATCGTCAATAAAGACGACGACGCACTTATCCAAATACTCGATAAACTTTGTTCATCAACTGCATGAACACCGCCGACGCATTAGTTAACCCGAAAGGCATGACTACGAACTCATAATGTCCGTACCTCGTCCGAAAGGCTGTTTTCGGCACATCGGACTCTCTCACCCGGAGCTGATAGTACCCCGATTTCAAATCAATTTTCGAGAATACCGCATCTCCCTGCAACTGATCGAACAAGTCATCAATTCTCGGCAAAGGATACTTGTTCTTGATGGTCACCTTGTTTAGTTCGCGATAGTCGATACACAAATGTAGTGAACCATCCTTCTTCCGCACAAACAGGACCGGTGCGCCCCAAGGCGAGGCACTCGATCGAACATACCCCGACTCAAGAAGCTCACTCAACTGCTTCTTCAACTCTGCCATATCTGAAGGTGCAATGCGATACGGCGCCTTCGAAATCGGAGCCGCGCCCGGCTCTAACTCTATAGCAAACTCAACCTCACGATCCGCTGGCAATCCCGGTAACTCGTCAGGAAATACACCCGGAAACTCATTAACGACTGGAATCGACGAAAGCTCGACTCCACCATCCTCCGCCTTCAAGGCATAGCACCAATAACCAGTACACCCCTTTCGCAGGAGACTCATCGCCTTCAAGGCATTAATGACAAATTTCTGATTTCCCCTCCTTCGCCCCGCGAAGGAGTGCTCGGTGCCATCCTCGGCTAACATGGTGATGATCCTCGTGCGGTAGTTCATGATTGCGCCATGCCGCTCGAGCCAATCATCCCCGAGAATCAAATCCTCACCCTCAATATCCACAACAATAAGATTAGAGGGCCAAGTCCTCTCACAAATAAGTCTGAGCAGGTCTCGAACCTCCTGATCACCAACGATCCTATCACCGCTAGGAAGCTTAACGATGAAGGGTTCACAAGGCATCAAACAGTCGAGACTCAAACGGCGTACACAATCCAAAGATATGAACGAATGCGTAGCACCGGAATCGAAAAGCACATTGACAGGATAAGAAAGAATACAAACGGTACCTGTCGCCACGGTAGCCGCTGGGCCATCGGCTTTCCGCATCTCATAGACACGCGGGTGGGCTGAGCCGACACTGGAAGCTCCCCCCTTAGAGGGCTGACCACGACCTCTCCCCCGACTAGCACTCGGCGGGGATTGAGGAGCAAACGATCCCTGATTCACACTTGGTTCCCTGGGCGCTGGAATGGAAGCCCGGGCACCAAGAATTTTCTCCCTCTCGGCCAGAGCGACCTTGTGGCGGTGGCCACACTTATTACACCTCAACAAAGGGAACAAACAAGTACGACTGATGTGGCCCGTACGACCACAATTGAAACACTTCAAATCACTAAAAGGAGCACCGGTAGTTCCACGAGGACCCAATGAACGAGCTGGACCACCGCCGGGGAAGTTAGCGATTGGGATCTCTGCGACCCCACTCTTGTGGCCCGAAAAGTTCCCGTGGACTTCTGCTTCTTACTCTCGCGGGCCGCCTCACTCGCCGTCACAGACATATCATAAGCAAGGGCCCTGCTCTGGTAATCTTTCAATGTAGTGCATACGAGCCCCGACATATAGTCCCGAATCGGCAACTTCATCCGTCTGGAGAAATGGAAAATTTTGTCACTCTCCTCGACAACTTGGGTCTTCACATAACCCAACTCCTTGTTAAAATCAGCAATATCTTGAGCTACGGGGATACCCCGCGGTTGAGCATCATAAAAAGCATGTACCCGAGCCTGTCTGACTGGCCACGGGCAATATTCAGTCTCCATCAACTCTTGAAACTCAGCCCACGAAGCAGCATGATCTTTGGGCCCAACGGCCTCCCACCAGTCCGTGGCGTCCCCTGTGAGAAAGTATTGAGCAATAGGGACTTTACGGTCCTCGGGACAGTTAGTGGCAACGAAGACCTTAGATATCTCCTTGATCCACCCTTCCCAGCCAATCGGGTCTGAAGCTCCCGAAAACTGAGGAGGATGCATCTTGATGACATCTTGGAGCCAACGGTCCGCTCCGCCCCGATTAGCATGGGCCTGATCCGGGTTCTGAACCACATGAGCTATCGACGCCATTTGATTCACCATTTGTTGCATAACGGCTGCAATACCAAGATCGGCATGCTCCTGAGAAGAAGCATGGCTATGACGGTCGCGATCTTGCCGCTCCGAAGCTGGCGTGGCCGCCCACCGCCGCCCGCGTCCCGGCCGCGTCACGACCACGACCGACCACTACCTCTTCCGGCATCCATCGGAGTTAAATAAGTAGCAAAAGCCATACGAGGATCGGTACAAGAAAAGAACAATTACAAGTCGAGAATCAAGTGTACGATACAAGGAATTAATGAACAGAGGAAGGAAAACTTACGGACCTGGTAGTACGGAATCATGGCGGCGTGACGATGATGTGCAAAACAAAACACCACAAGACCCAATAAAGCAACAAGCCTAGTTATCCATAACCTAGGCTCTGATACCATTTTCTTTAACACCCTCAAGATATTCGAGGTATATTACAGTACCGTGAATCCCTATATGTGACACACCAGGCTGAAAAGCTTCATACTCATCGACTCACATAAACGAGAACAATACCATGTCATAAAGACGAAAGCAGAATAATCCACCGGTTCAACCGGTCAATATAACATCATCATCCAACACAACATAATAAGCAACAATACAATCCGAACGAACAAGAACCCTTAAGTACTCGAGTACAACTATTAGTTTAAAACCACAAAAGATGAAAAGGTAAAAGACACTAAGCGTCACTCGTGCACAATCATCACGCACGGCCATCATCCGTGTCTTGGTCCGATTGCCCGCCGACTCGATGAACGACTGAAATTCATAAAACGAATTTCCCCAAAGCGGGTCCCAGAGGGTTAGCAATTACGCTAGTACAAGTAACGGATGAACAACTTACATCTTACACATATAGTAAATGCATGCAATAAAGAAAACCGTTAAAGCACTCATTTAGAAATGCCAATATCAAATCACATTTGTAAAATTCACCACAATTAACCGTCGATCCACACCTCCGTGGACCCCTACCGAGACCCCGTCGGATCTAACCCGTAGTGGTTAAAAGCAAAGCTCGTCGATCCACACCTCCGTGGACCCCTACCGAGACCCCGTCGGATCTAACCCGTAGTGAGCATACACACACACACAAGTCTCATGCAATACTACTACGTTAAGATTGTAAGTTCATAAGGATACTTGCCTCGATTAATAGACGGTGACACGAACGGAACGGAAGAATCAAGCACGACCGTGAGGAACCGATGAATGAACCTAACGATTCGAATAACACAATCACAACCACTCCTAAACGATTAAGGAAATGGAATACACCCGAAAACCCGCCTACGATTCATGTATATTCATACAAAAATAACAACGAGGGCGGACCACAACCAAACCCTCTCGATTTCGCAAAACCATGAAAATATACCATGAATCCGTAGGAAAACTAATTATATCAACAAGATTAATCATATTCATCATGAATCCACAACAAAACGGAATGAATCGGAAGGAAATCCCAAAACCCCCAAATTATCCAAAAGTAGGGTTCTAAGAGATTTACCGTGGATTAGGACGAAAGATTCGTGTTGTTGTTGATATAATACTCCAAGAACTCAAGAAGGATGTTGGATGAGATGATTGGAGGAAGAAATCGCCAAGAGAATCGTCGGGATCGCTTCGCCGCGAGAGAGGAAGAAATGAGATTTTGTGTTTATCTCGGTCAACTCCTGGTTTATATAGCCGGGAGTGTTAGCGCACGCTAAAACCTCAAGGTTAGCGTGCGCTAACGGATAAGATTTCAAACCCTACCGTTAGCGTCCCGATCCAAGAGAGCTGTGTTTTGGCCGTTAGCGTACGCTACTCAAACGTAGCGTGCGCTAATAACCTCTCGCAGCGCGCTATCGACCAATAGAATGCGCTACGAACATCACCGAGTCCAAGAGCCAAATGCCCGAACTCACCGACCCGTTAGCGTGCGCTACCATACAAGCGTAGCGTGCGCTAACTAGCATCCGATTGAGTTCGGAGTAAACCGCCCGATCGACAAATCACACTAGCGCCATCCGAACAACTTAACGTGCGCTAGTCTCTCGACATTAGCGTGCGCTAGACAAGATAGCGTGCGCTAATCCGATAGTCCGCAGGGTCGGGAGCTGAACTGCCACTCCCAGGGCTAAATTGTTAGCGTGCGCTACGAAGTAAACGTAGCGTGCGCTACAAAGGAACTTCTAGCGCGCGCTATGCAGAAAAATTAGTGTGCGCTAGGTACAGAACAAAAACGGTCCACTACACCAGAATACGAACGAAACTACAGAACATAAACGGTCCACTACACCAGAATACGAACGAAACATCAAACGGAACACCTCAAAACGCATCATAGCATATAATAGATCCACGGCAACCCCGAAACGGCGGTTCCGCACATCAATTACGAGAATCAGATCAAAGATGACGGAAAAGTTACACTGAAGGATACACGAGGGTCACTACAATCGAGAATTACACCGGAAATACAATTAAAAGGGAAAGAAAAATGCGGATATTACAAGACCACCACCAAGGGGCTACCATGATATGGAGATCTATGATAAGAGTGATGATGAGAATAATGAATTGTCGTGTAATCCACTTGATGTATCTTTGCTTGATAAAACCGATGATTGCCAAGATAGTACTTGCGCAAGAGTGGGATGTGATGACAAATTGGTATATTTGATAAGTATTTATGTAATTATGACTATTTTTTCTTAATTATAGTGTCATTATGTTTGTTTATTACATTACTTGTACTACCATATTTACAAAATTATTTGATTGCTTTTCTTCCATATAACAGGTAGAGGCTGAGTAGGAGGATCTTTAGATAACTCTATCAAAGTTTGTCGACGTGATCACAATGGGTAATGATGGGATAGAGGTAAGAGTTAGTGTTACCATAATGATTTTACATGTGTATGTCATTGTTTTTAGTTATAAAATATATACTCCCTCCGTCCCAAATGCTAACAATAGTGTCATTATGTTTGTTTATTGCATTTTTTCAAAGCAGATTTTAAAATTAGTTCCATGTCCAAGATAGAAAGGGGAGTAGGCGCTTGAAGAAAATACAGATTTTTCAAAGCAGATTTTTCATGTCCAGATTTTTCAAAGCAGATTTTAAAATTAGATTTTAAAGCAGATTTTTCAAAGCAGATTTTAAAATTAGTTCCATGTCCAGATTTTTCAAAGCAGATTTTAAAATTACTAACTTTACAATGATCTATGCAGAGTTCAAGAAAGGGGAGTAGGCGCTTGAAGAAAATACATTTAGCATCGGTTGCAATTTCGCAACAACAAGGGAATGAATGCATTCGAATTTGTGAAAGAGGGTCGAATCCCTCTCCTGAACGTGTTTATACTGAAGTTCCTAATGAATATATCTGTGAAGAGCAGTTGGTTGAAGAACAAGAGGCATTGGGAAAGAAAAAAAGAGGCCCAACAAGGTTGAGAGAATTATGCTCAAATCCTACGGAACTAATAGAGGTGGATTTCAATGAAAGAGGACAGCCTATCGGTGAGCATTCCGAGTGGTTATCTTCATTCTTGGGTGCTTTAGCACGACAATTTGTACCGGTCAATATTGATGATTGGAGGAAAGTTCCTAATGAAACAAAGAAAGATTTGTGGACATGTGTTAAGGTAATGATAATATATTTAATTGGGTTTGAACATAAAAATTAAAGTGTACATGTTCCCGTGTTTGTGATATGATGTTTATGTACAGGGGAGATTCAAGATTGATGACATGCACGAGAAGCTTATTATTCAACAAATGGGCACTCGTTGGAGGCAGTCTAAATCGAAGCTGATAGAATCTCTTAGAGATGCATCAAAAATGCGAGATAAAGAGTCAAAATTTGCAGCCCTTAAACCAGATAACATATCTCTTGAAGAGTGGAGCACTTTTATCGCAGAAAAGTTATCAAATGAATTTGAGGTAAATTCAGTTTTTTATAATTAGTTTATGTTGTATATTTTTTGTTTGTAACATAAGAAATGGCGTAGGTGAAGAGCAAAATGTATAAGGAGATTAGGGCGAACAATCATGCCCCACATACAATGAGTCGGAAGGGGTATGCTCGACTAGAGGATGAAATGGTAACTTTCTATAAATTGATCAATACTCCTTCCATCCCACCTCACGTGATTATTACATATTTTCAGTTTTGTATTTTAACTTAAATAGTACTTATTCTTTTTAGAGAAAGGAGAATCCAAAAAAGCCTCTAAGGAGAGGAGATATTTGGTGTAAAGCACACACTAAAAAGAATGGTGAAGTACCAACTCCATTTATTGCCGATTGTATGGTAAGTGACATTTCAACTAAATCATACTTTATTTTTTTACTCCCTCCGCCCAAAATGCCAATCTTTTATGTCATTATTACGAATGAACTTTGAGTAATTATTTTAGGTTGATTTAACTATCCTATTAAAAATACAAAAACTTGTTATTGATATTATAATCAAATCAATCCATGTTTATTTCTCAAAGTTCAATTGTAGTAACAATAAAGAAAAAATAGAAGATTATTTTGGGATGGAGGGAGTATTTTGCCTAATCTATCATTTAATACTTGTTTGTTTACTAATTTTCAAGAGTAAAATACAAGAGATCACATCCTCTCAAACCTCCCATTTGACATCAATTAATGAGGACGCACTCTCTCAAATACTCGGGCCCGAGAGAAATGGAAGAGTTAGAGGGATGGGATTTGGTATTACCCCATCAAAAATGGGTATCCACATGAATAGTTCAAAGAAAGTCCAAGCACTTGAGAATCAAGTTTCAGAACTGAATAAAAAAATGGAGAAGTTTGAACATTTAGAAAATGAAATGGCGGAGATGAGACACTTTATGCGTATGCAGGCAAGTATTTTGTAGTCAAGCACATTGTTTTTAGAGTTATTTATAGTTTTCACTTAGATGTTAACTCGTGATTGTTCCTAGGGTTTCGCGTCAAAGGAGAAAGCAAATTCAAAGATGGCCTCTCTGCATTTGCATAATATTGGTTCAAGGGAAAATTTGAATGGGAAGTCACCCACTCCGTCGTCACATAATGGTAGCTCTAATGCTCGTGATTGTTATGGTTCAACTTCAAGAGATGCCCGTACAAGTATCACTGTTGATCGCAAATGCAAATTATTGGATTGGCGAAAGAAGGTTCTTCTTTGGTTACAATTGCATCCACGGATCCTAATGCTATGGTGCACGGTGTTCCCGTTGGAAATGATGCTTGGAAGGTTTGGGTTCAAGTAGCTTTGGTTCCTAATGCTGATTTGTGGAGGCCTAACTCAGATATGTTAGTCATCGCGGATGCAGTTGGGAGTACGACCGCATGGCCTAAGGAATTCGTTTCTTTTAATTAGTCTGGACTTCTATTTTGGATTTCTATTTTGATGCACAATATGTGTCCTATGTTGGTTTATTGCTAAACATTTAGAACTTGGTATTACTTGTTTTTTTAAGATGTTTGCCCGACTTATTAACTAACCCTTTTTTAACTCCGCCAATGCAATTGTTGTATATTGCATTGCATTGCCGGTCCCAAGCCCGGATAAAGGAGGAGGGGAAAGGTATGTGAGCATATAAATCAAGGGTCAGTTGCATGGTTATAGGTAATTGATATTACACCTTCTTACTTATTATTGTGTTTTAATTGACCATGTGTAAGTATATATCTCAAATTTTTGCAAGTGTTGAATCATTTACACTTGATTTTAAAGGGAAAGAATGGAAGGGCGTTCTTAAAGAGTATAGTCTGTTTTGTGACTTTCTCGTGTTTAGGTTTGAAAGAGCGATATGTGTTAGCCGTGGTTTGTGAATTTTCGCACTAGAGTAATTCCTAATAGCAAGAGTAGAGGATAAGAGTTTCACCTTATTGTTTTCTTCGATTTTCTCTGTTAATTTACTAGGATTTCGGTGGAATTCCTTTCAAATAGAGTTCTGTGAGCTCTGTTATGTTGGTTCAAGTCTGTGAAATTTTGTTCATTTTCATAAATCTTGTTCCTTTTCATATTCAAAGAGCTACTGTTATGTTGGTTCAAGTCTGAAATTTTCCTAGGTTGAGTGAATCATGTTTCTCTGCTCCTCTTAGTCAAAAGTTCTTTTTCATCTGTTGATGCAGTTTATTTCATTGAATTTGTTGGTTTAAGTTTAGGATTTATCAATAATTTTCACATTTTTTTGTACCAATTATGTTGTAATTTCAGGTGTGGGTAAGAGTTGATTTTGTATCAACGGTCAAAGTTGAAAAACTCGTTAACGTCTAGTGCTAAGTGAAGGTGACAAAAAAAGATGGTACCAAAACGTGTCTGGTAGATGGGATGACCCGGATCCTATTTCGTTAATCTCAGGTATTACATCTAATTCCTGTACATTTTCAGATATCCTTTCTCTTGTATCACAGTTCACAACCGTCTCTCATTTTTAGTCTTGTCTAGTTAGATGTGGATAGGCGACCTCGATATTGTATATATTCAGTAGTTTTATGATCTCCTCTCTCTCTATTTTCTCCGATTCGTCTTCATGAGATTGCCAAACTAATTCATAACATTCATCCACCTGATCCCTTTCATAAAATTCAAGTAAATGTTTGATATGATTCGTTTTCCTGAGACATTTTCATGTTTTAATGGCGAAATGGTGAGTTGTAGCTGCGTGATATTGATTTCATGTTCTTTTGTCTTAGGAATGTTTTTGTAGTTAACATTTATCTATTTGCTCAAATTTACTAAAGATATGGCTCAACATGTTTGTCTGGTTTTACCGTTTTGGCGTTGATTACCGGAGAGACTAGCCGAGAGAACTATTTTCTGTTTAGTTGCTAATCAAATGGTGACGAATCGGACATATATGTGTTTTCCTAATTTGCATTTCTGGCAATTATTGTGCTCCAATTCTGTACATATATATTCGGATATCCTTTCTCTTGTATCACGATTCACAACCGTCTCTCATTTTTGTCTTGTCTAGTTAGATGTGGATATGCGACCTTGGTATTCTATATATTCGTAGTTTTATGATCTTCTCTCTCTCTATCTACTCCAATTTGTCTTCATGAGATTGCCAAACTAATTCATAGCATTCATACACGATCCATTTCATCATCTCATGGTTTCAATAAATGTTTATAAAATCCACATATGAACTTCATGCTATAGAGGATGTTCGTTTTGGTGTGACAAATGTTGTTTAGCGCGTTTTAACTTCTAGGCTTTTGCGGTGACTTCTCATGGAATTAATCTGGAGATGTGAAGAAACTTCAAGATGCGGGGATCTTTACTTGCAATGGTCTAATGATGCATACTAAGAAGGTATGCTCTGGTTAAATAACTCGAGCTGGATTATTTAAACATTGGATGCATCGGTATCGCTATACAATAATATATAGAGCTTGGCTGTGATCAAGGGACTTTACGAGGCTAAAGTTGACAAGATATGTGGAAATTTCTTGAGAAGATAGTGGTAAGGACTTTAGATCATTAATCTGAGTTACTTTTTCTTCTTGTTTCGTTTCTTCTATCTCTCACACTTCCTTGATTTTTCTTATCTTAGAATTTTGGCTATATCACTAGAAGCGGATCCTTATAACTTAAAACATATATGGGTTAGATAATCCAAAATTGGTGTTTATTAGCCTACTGGAGTAAATTTCTGGAGTTTGGTTTGTGCAATTGAGAGTGGCATCATATTTTATTCTATGTTTTGTGAAGAGAAATGCGGTTATCAACATCACTACCGGAAGCCAGACATTAGATGAACTCTTGGGAGGTATATCTTGCTTTCATATGTCTTCATTTGTGGCTTCACTTGGCTGTTTCATCGGCGTACTTGGCCGAGCTGTGGGGAGCCAGGGAAGGTCTGACACTCGCCATCAGCAAAGGAGTAACATCTCTTGAGCTGCAAATGGATTCAGTCGTTATTGTTAATTGCTTGAACAGGAACGAGCCTGGAAGCACGGCGGGGAGGCAGCAGCTTGTGCGAAGAATAAGACGGCTTATTGCGTCCCTCTCCAATGTTCGTATCATCCACATCTACCGAGAGGCCAACAAAGTTGCTGACAATCTTGCAAATATGGGGTGCCCTCGTAGTCGTTATTTCTTTGTTTATTTTGCGTGTGCACTGTATTGATTTATGTTCATGAGGACTTGAAGTGAGTAAGAAGTCCATTGACACACTTTATTGTAGTAGGTGCAATAGGTGAATTTGGGGGTGGATATTGTTTTTAGAAAAATAACTTTATACAACGTTTATGTAAAATGTTGTGAATAATCAAAGACAACGTTTTTACAAACGTTGTGGAAGTGGATATTTTTTTAGAAAAATAACTTTCTACAACGTTTTACATAAACGTTGTTAATACTAAAAGACAACGTTTTTTCAAACGTTGCGGAACTTATTAACAACCTTTTCAGAACGTTGTCAATAAGAAAGGACAACGTTTACGTAAACGTTGTTGAAGTTAGTAACAACGTTTTGTAAACGTTGTTAAAGGTTTTTAACAAAAAACGGGATCGCTATTACAACAACGTATCTGCAACGTTTAAAAAATGTTGTCATAAAGATGGACCTAAGACAACGTCGGATAATACAACGTTTTACGAAACGTTGTCAAACACTAATTACAACGTTTAAAAAACGTTGTTAAAGACCTTTTTTGTTGTAGTGTGTGTTGCATGTTATGATTTTCTATTTGCTGAGTTGGCATCTCCGGTTTGTTATTTTGCGATGTTATATTGCATTGTACCTAGTAATTGTATATTCGGTATGCCGAGCTGAGGTGCTTCAACCGTATTGTGACGGGTGTTAGGAATATGCCCTCGAATGCTACTCAGGGGATGAGAGAGTAGGGGCATTGTACTTGTAATTATGGAATAAATAATAAAAAGGCAATTCGATTCATTCACTATTTATTGTATTTCAATTGCATTCTTGACTTGGTAAATATTGAAGTGAAGTCCATGTAAATAAATTCAACATTCCATTCTCGTTATGGGATAAGAGAAAATGCACTGGAAATGTTTAAAGTTTATTTACGTAAATCATTCGCAAGTCAATAAACTTTAATGGGCATTAAGTTTTAATAAGACTTGTATAACTGATGATAGGACGTGTGCACGTCTTGATAGTATAGTTATAAGTATATTGGTGGGACCAGTATACTCGAACATGACTCATACTCGATTCAGTCATACGGTATTCACTCTCGGAGAGTCGATGACGAATCGAAAGGGTGTGATAGTATACGTGGACCTTTGACTTGAGGGTTCACTAGTAGAATAAACATCAAAGACTTCGGTACGTCTCACTTCGGTAATGTATATTAGCAAAGTAAAAACAAACAACAACTTCACTTTTCAATTTACTGAAGTAAAAAACTCACATAGACTTCAGTAAATAGTACCAAACAAAAAAATAGGAGCTAGTTAGAAATTTTAATTTACAAAGACTTCGCTAATTTGATAATTACTGAAGTAAAAAGTGTGAAATTTTATTTTTTACCAAATATTTTTTACAATAGCGAAGTGTATGTATTGAGACCGAGGATTAATATTTTGAGGTTCAATTTTTTTCATTTGGGCTCCAAAAAAACACTTAGCAAATATTGGTTTCCACCATTTCCTTCTTCAATTTTTTTTACTTTAATTTCCATAATAACACGCACGCACCCGGATTCCCACTAGAGTCGAACCCTCGACCTCCTTGTTACAAGAGGCAATGGCCCAATGGAACCAAGGTTTAATCGATTAACATAATGCCATATACCCCCCGTTCATAACCCAAAGAAAGAGAAGGAATTGTCTGCTTCTGTCCCTCCCCCCGCGACTCTCTCTCCCTCTCTGCATCCTGTCTGCCGGCCGGCGAAAATGTCGGCAGCAGTTTTTAAGTTCCCGAGTGGTGGTTGCCTTCTAACCTTATTCCAAGGAGAAAAATCGAGCCTCCCCACAAATCTCGATTCGACCCCCCAATGGAATTAAGGAAGGTGGTGGATCTCAACTCGACGGCGCTTAGTGCGGCAGCGGCGGCTCTCTGTATGAATTGACAGTGGCTGAGGGCTGAAGATGGCCGCGGACCTTCAAGGATTTATTTTTCTAGGTTTGATTTTTAAATGTATTAAAACTTTCTGTTCGATACCTTCTCTTCTCCTATGTCGTGCGAGTATCTTGTTGGGTTCAACCTCTAATTCTTCGAGTTTTAGTGCTCAATTACACTTGGAATGAACATCACAGTCAGGGAAAGTATGAAGGTGCCCTAGAGAAGTATAAACGTGTAAGTTCTCTTTGGCGTTTCATCTTTTTGTTACATGTGTTATTTTCTGCAGTTTTCTCTTTGTGATAGCATGTTTTTGTCTAATTCTTCTATTTTAACGATATTAGGCGAAGAATAACCTTAAAGGTGTTCCTACTTCAAAGGAAAAAATCTCCTCTTTGTGATAGCATGTTTTTGTCTAATTCTTCTATTTTAACGATATTAGGCGAAGAATAACCTTAAAGGTGTTCCTACTTCAAAAGGAAGAAATCTCTTGTTGGCTTGCTCTCTTAATATGATGTCGTGTTACTTGAAAATGGAACATTATGAATATTGTATCCAAGAAGGCACGGAGGTGAGGATGCTTCGTATTTTCTTTGTCTGGAGAAATTATTCTATTATCCAAATTGGATGGACCTTGCTGCTTCAGTTCATTTACCATGGACCTGACACTATTTTTTTTCATTTTCCCTGATATCCTCTATTAGACACTTTTCTTTTTTCATTTTCTCCACTACCCTCTATTGTAACATTAGTGCCTACATATGCTGAAAATTGGCCCATTTTTCTAATGTGGTAGAAAGTATTTACTAATAGTAATCTTGTTAGATGCCAATATCCTTACATTCACTTTCTTATATCTAGTTCTTAACTATGATGTGCATTAGAGATTACAGGTATTAGATGAAGAAGATTAAATGTGATTTACGACTTTTTGATACTCCAGGTTTTAGCAGATGATGAAAAGAATGTTAAAGCCCTATACCGAAGGGGTCAAACATATAAGGAACTGCGTCAACTAGGAGTAAGTAACTGTTATCTGTTTTCACTTACTTTTTGCAGAATGATGTTTGTTACCCTGTAATGTTATTTGTCCATAGTTCGAGATTTCTTTTCTGATTTTATGAAAATCTAAATTTTGCAGGATGCCGTGTCCGACTTGAGTAAAGCACATGAAATCTCTCCTGAAGATGACACTATTGCAGACGTCTTAAGGTACTGATATGTACAATGTTGTTCCCTTGATTTAGAATTATTGTGTAGCATGTGTTCGTGGTGACATGGGATTTGATCCCTTGTATTGAAGTAATTTCTTAAACCAGATCATAACCTAGTAAAACATCATATAAAATGGTTTGATTCAGAAAGTGGACACTTTTTTGTACGTCCTCAAAAGGAGTACTAGACTCTCTTTTTTTATTTTTTTCAGAAACGGTTGGACTTAGGAGTGCAAGGTTATTGCAATTTGAAGGAATTATATAGAAGTAGAGGTGCAATTTCTTAATTTGACCTTCAAACATGACTCCTTTCATGGGATGGGGGGAGTAAATGATAAGGAAAAGAAGACATTTTCCAGTTGAATACATGATAGAGAGAATTTTTAAAAGTATAATATCCCCCCTCCCCCTTCAAGATCTACCCCCTGCCATATCTGGGGTCTAAGTGAAAACATCCTTGACTACGAGGTTCAACATGAGGTTTTTATCTTGATTGCCAGGATTACAGTGCCCGCTGATTGTTGCTTTGCTGATTATAGGGGTTTGCTCCTTTGTATATATCTCTTTTTTGTTTCCAGATTCTTCCTGATTATTTCAGGGAAAACATAACAGTGTCTGAAAAAGCCGATACAACTTCACTAAAAGGTTTAGTAATGCTACATTTGTACCATAAATCATCCCAGGTGTGAGTTCTTGATGATTGATCGAGGGTAGGAAAACTGGTCTTTCTAGGAAAATGTTCAGGCAAAATAAACACAAGAGTTGGGAAGAATCCCATGAAAGGTACAAGTCACACCACATTTGTAACACCCCCAATCCACTCAGGGATATTACACGCCGTAGACCCTCTCCTCGAGGATCTACCAGGCTGGTAACAACATTTAACATCTCGACAATGCCTTCAAGGCTAAAATGACTCAGTAGACCGATTTGGTCTTTCAGTAAAAATATACTACTCAATTACAAACACATACCCTCGCAGGGGTCAAAATACAATAAACTCCCGTACAACGGGGAAAAGATACTGCAGCGGAAAAGAAAATACAACTAGACCAATACGACATCAATGGATCCTCGTGTGATTAGTATCGTTCATCTTTCATCATCCTTCATGCCGACCCTGTATTATGCTCCAAAACCTGAATGCAAAAATAGACATCCACCCCCCGAATACTCGGGGGTTAGCAAAACTCCACTGTTTTGCTAGTGCAAGTATAAAATACGAAAACAAGCCATACAAATCATACTCCACGAAACATGTTAACCATAAACATACTTCTCGAGGTGATTCACTTAATCAAACGATTAAATCGAAAGATAGGGTAAACCCGATATACATCTTGTGAAAAACATTTTACGACCTCGGGAGTTTTGAATACATTGGGATTTAAGAATTCTCAGGCCTTTCGAAAACATTTAGGGACACAGCCCAAAAGTCATTTTCCCAAAACATAAATTCGATAACAACAAGTGGGGTCCAAGACCCGATCATACCATAACAACATGTTTCCACAGATTATTCACGTCCCGTGCTAGCAAGCCACGGACCTCAGATGCTCCCGTAGAACAAACCCGAGTGAATAACCCACAGGGAAACTATATCAAATCACATGTCACCGTAACCGCAGTCACGTGACTAAAAGCACATATACTTACATAATCAAACCACAACCATAAGTTATCCTGGCATCGTGCTAACAAGCCACAAACCTCGGAGTCCCCGCAAGACATACCCGATGATAACCCCACAAGTTATCTCGGCATCGGGCTAACAAGCCACGAACCTCGGAGTCCCCGCAAGACATACCCGGTCTGGATAACCCTACGGTCATGCCCGACCCATACTAGCAAGTATGGATCCCTAAGATTCAACAATCATACCCGGAGGCACATCACATGCATCAAGCACACAACAATAATCACTTATGAAGCCGAACAACATTAAGCATCACAACCTCCTTTCAAGGAGTAGCAACTAATATGACACACATTACGTTCTTATCGAACAAGTACACAATAACAATACGTAATCCCCGGCAAAGGATTACGGTCTATTAACTCACTCGAAGAGATCATGTTATCTTTTAACATACCAAACCAACACACATATTCTGAGAATACATATTCACGAAGTATACGAATTATTGTTGAAAGACAACAATTTATCGAGAACATACCAATCCCTTTTTACGTTCATTAAACATTGGATTTCGCATAAAATCATTTATCAAGAATTATATCAATGAAACATGAAATGTATGGGCAAGATACTTGCCTTGAACAACCACAATGCAGAGAATCGACCGAAGTAGGTTGGCACGAACCGACTACGAACCCGCCGACTCCACCGAATGCCAACTCGCGATAATGAACTATGGAGGACAATAACAACAATGAAAATGAATTCCATAGCATGACTGAAAGCCGTTGAATTCAAAGAACGAACGACGAATGTTCAAGTGTTTTTCCCCAAAACGGCCAAGAACACGATTCGTCCAGACAAAACACGAAAATGGAATTCCAAGTTGAAATATGGATATACAATCCATAGAATATGTTTAGCAACATCATTTAACCACAATCTATCCAACAAAAACGGATGGAAAACGAGATCGAGGAAATCCCCCAAAAACTCGATTTGAAGGAAATCAAGAAATATACTTCGATTCGACGAAGAACAATGGATTAAATGATGTTCAACACAAGAATACTACCAAGATTAACGAATCGGACGAAAATGCAAAAATCCCCAAATTCACGAAATTAGGGTTCTAAGGAAGATTACCTTGATTCGCTGGATCAAAGGATGATAACGGATGATTGATTGATGTTATGAACTCAAGAACTTAATGGATTTGTTGTTAAACAACATGGCTTCGCCTGTAATACCCGGTTGTAATTCAGTAATTATCATTCAGCATTTATCATTCAGTAATTGATACTCAGTAATTTTCACTCATTATTAATTATTTGTCACTCAGATTCAGTCATGGTATTCATCATTCAGAGTAATTGTATCGTGTATCAATCGTCATTCATCACTAATCTGATTGGAGTTTCGTGCCGTGTTTATCATCATTGTCATTTTTGTTGCGAACTGTGCGTGAGGGGTAGCGCACGCTACATACTCCTTTTAGCGTACGCTAATTGGGTATAGGTAGCGCACGCTACCACTCAGCTTTAGCGCACGCTAAGGCTACCCTGGCTGCAGTCCAGAAGGTACTGGACTGCAGGTGAGTTATAAGTAGCGCACGCTACGAATGGTAAGTAGCGCGCGCTAGTGAGTTGTAGTAGCGCACGCAAATATGTGGTGTAGCGCGCGCTAAGGACAGATTAGGTTGAGTCCAGTGGCTACTGGACTGCACTGGATTAATTCTTAGCGCACGCTATGTGTTGTTTTTAGCGTACGCAATCGATATTATAGCGCACGCTAAATAATGGTTGTAGCGCACGCTATCGAGGTCAGATCAGAGGACAGGCAGTTTCTCGATTCCAGTACTGGGCATCACATGATTCGTTAGTGCACGCTAACAATGGGTTTTAACGTACGCTAGTGGTATGGCCGTAGCGCACGCTACAAATAGGTATGTAGCGTGCGCTACCGTGTTCGGACAGTGGGTACTGGACTACCCAAATTACCCGTTAGCGCACGCTACGCACAAGGGCTAGCGCACGCTAACCTGGATTGGCTATATAATGGACAGTTAGCCGGAGTTCGTCATTTTATCATTCTTTCTCACTCCCTCATCGGTTTCGGGCGATTTCGGACAGTTTGGAGAGTTCTCTTCGAGCTTCTATCATCCATCATCATCTTCAAGTCTTTGAGTTGGATTATCATTATTTCATCATCTCCTTAACATCGAATCAAAGGTATTAATTTCTTGGATCTCGAATTTCGGATTTTTGGGTTTTCCTTCCGATTTCTTCGTGTACGCTTGGATTATCATTGGAATATGTTAGATATGGATTATCTACCTTGGATAAATATATTCCTGCGGATTTAATGGTTATTTTCGGAATTGTTTTCAAGAACCCTTGGGGTTGACTTCGGTTAATTGGGGATTTTCCGATTGATGTTGTTGTAATCATGAATTATGGATTCCTAATGGATTATTGATATCATTGAAGTGTTTTGTTAGTTCGAAATACTCATTTTGGTGTGGGTTTCGACATATTCGGGATTGGATATTTCCGAAGTTGTGTGGTTGGTTATGTATTCGTTGGAATGCCCTATGAGTTTGATTATCGTTGTTTCGACCTTTGGGTTAGTCGTGTTTTGTTGCTTGATACGTGTATTGAACGATTGTTGGTAATTATTGTTATTCAAGGTTGTTCGAGCGACCGGTATCTTGGTTAGGACGTTGTTCGTGGACGGACATTCTTCGTCGGTATTGTGTAAGTTAAATCTTACTCGGTTAAAAGGATACTCATTCCTTTTGTTGTTGATTGCTCATAATCATAATTCATTCATCATAATATTAATCATTTTGAGACTTGTAATTGTCGAATAATCATTTCATTCACGAGGAACGACGGTTCCAAATCATTTCATTGGGTTGTCAATCACGTCACTATTACTTTCATATCGGTGAGTCATCTTGGCCTTGTCTAATTATTATTCATTGATATTCATTATGGTCATTCTCGTTCATGTGACCTTCTGGGTTCATATTGCGTAGCTGGGTGTGGCTGTGCGGATTTTTTAGTCGGGCACACAATGGTCATGTATTGGGTTCACCGATACATCGGACCGTGCACACGGTAACGCTTACCTCCGTGAGACTAATTAGGTACAAGGACGGGTGTGTCCGGTCATTCATCTTGTACACTTGCACAGAACATTACGGGCGTACTATGATACTCCTCTTCAGCGTAATTCATAATTAAGAATATTTCATAACTTCAGTTAATTCATGATTGTGTAATTTCAACTCTTGAGGATTGTTGTTCTGTGTAACTGACCCCGTTGGGGGATTTTGTTTTCAGGTCACGGCAAGGCAAAGGCACGGGAAGAGCATGTTGACGGCGACGAGTCCCAGTGATACTAGTAGGGGGCCCCAGTCATTCCGTTTGTTCAGTCATCTTCAGTCATTTTAGTTATTCCGTCATTTGTATTTTCCGCTGCAAATTCCGTTTGAGATGTTTATTTATTCAGGGTGGTGTATTTTATCTTCATATAAAATATACTAGTATTCGGTATTGTCCTGGTGTGTTGTACTTAAACTCCTCATCGGAGTACTTGGTAATATAATGTGGTTCGGTACCACAATTATATTATTTAATTCATCATTTTCAATGCCTGGTGGGTCCCAGTCGGGGATTCACGGCACTGTAATATCCGCCTAGTTTGGGGTGTTACAGAGTTGGTATCGTAGCGTGGTTTTGAATACTACCCTCCAAGTCATGTCTCATTTGAAATCATCGTCATCGGACTAGTATCATTGGACTTTCGCGTCACGTGTGACCTGTGAAAATGCCGAGCCAATCAGACCAAGAACTGTAAGATTTCTAATGCCATGGTATAATTTCTCGCATTAATCATTCATTCATAATTCATCAGTTAACAATCCTCAATCATCATTGTCATTTTGACCAGGACGGTCAGGTTAACTCATTAATAACTCGATTCATTTCATTATTCAGTTGTTGATCAGGAAGATCAAATCATTAATCATGTTCAATATAATCATGTCACCTCAGTTGATCATTCATGTAATCACTGTGTTAGAGCGCGTATGCTCATTTTTATCATCTCATGTCATAATCATAACGTATTATTCATGCGGTGAATATAATCATCATGTGACTTTCCTACTTCAGTATGGAGAGGGCAAGAAGAGGACGTGGAGGACGAGGCTGTGGAGCGGGCCGAATCCCGAGAGCTCGTGTGAATACACGTGCAAACGCGAGGAATAATGTTAATTCATTGAGCAGCGACGCTGCCACTCATTCACCTGGACGCGATCATTCACTATCGGGGAGTCGTACCCGGGACACGGCTCAGTCAGAGGGTGTCCGGGTTGACCCACTCGCTTTTATGCAGGGCATGATGGCCCAAATGATCCAGATGGCTCAGTTGATGGAGACGATGCATAACTCCGTCAATCAAAATCAGCAGGCTCCTCCGCCGCCACCTCAGAGGCAAGAGAGGAATGTGAGTAATATCATCGGCGATATCTCTCGCCAGAGGCCACCTACTTTTGAGGGCTCGTCTGAGCCGGCGGATATCATTCATTGGCTCGAGCATTTCGAGAAGTTGTTTGCTATGGTAGAGTGTCCCGAGGGACACAAAGTTTCTGTTGCGGCTTACTACCTGGGTAAGAGCGCACATTCTTGGTGGTTATCGTTGAAGCCCACCGAAGGATCTTGTACTTGGGATCGATTCAAGACTCTCATGATGGAGAGGTATTATCCGGCCCCACTCAGAGAGGCCAAGTGTCGAATTGCTCACCCCGACCTCTCAACAGACGAGGATGTTCTCGCCATTGCCGAGAAATTTCAGAACTTCTTCCTTTCGCCTCATCCATCATTCATTCAGAGGCGGATAAGATCAAGTACTTCACAAGAGGTGAAACCCCGTATGAGACTTGCCATTTAATCATAATTGCACCATGTTGGCCGAATTCATTGAGAAAGCTCTCACCTACGAGCTTATCGCTAAGGAAATTGCTAAGCAAAGAACCTTCGTCTCGCTAGCAAGAAATCGAAGAATCATAATCGACCAAGGCGGTCGACAACTTTCAAGAAACCCCGTGGGCTCTGCTTTCGAGTGACCTCTGTATCGTCTAAACCCGGGAATCTCGGTCTCGAGCCGCGGTTCGCCATCCTGCTTTAATCATGGGGATCTTGGTCACCTCGGTACCAAGTATCCGAGACAGACTATCACATGTCATAATTGTGGAATTGCCGGGCATAAGGCCCGTTTTTGCCGTAGGGACTCCAAACCTACTCGGACGTCATCTCGGGCACCTAAGCAACACTGCCGTTCAGAATCAGGCCACTCAATCAGCGTCGTTTAAAACGACAGGAGCGACTAAAGGTGGAGCTTTTAGCCAGCAGACGGGAGCATCCGGTGCCGGGACTAGCAAGCCCCGGATTTATGAGATGAAGAAGACCGATGATCCAGAGGCCCGAATGATCTCAGGTACACTCGATATTCTATCTCAACCTGTGTGTACCCTTTTCGATACTGGTGCATCGCATTCATTCATTTCCGAGTCATGTTTGAGTAGACTACGTCTGGGTAGTGCTACTAGTTGTGAGCCTTATGTCATTAGCCTACCTGATGGTAGACGAATCATCGGTAATCGTGAGATTCAGAATTGTCCAATTCAGCTTCATGGTCGTGTATGGCCAGCGGACCTAATCGTGGTAGATTTGCCGAGGGACGACATCATCTTGGGTATTGATTGGATGGATCGTCATGATGCCATCATTAGTGTCCGTAAGCGTATGGTCACTATCATTTCGCATTTAGGGGGTTGAATGTGTGTTTCACGAGGTAATCCCTACTGCTCGTAAGGTCATTAATTTGATGAAAGCAGTAAGGTTACTCAATCGGGGATGTGTCGGTTATTGGTGCTATATGGCCAAAACCGAGAAGTCATCAGTAATGTTAACGGATATTCCGGTGGTGAGGGAATATGCCGATATTTTTCCAGACGAGTTACCTGGTTTGCCTCCACAGAGGGATGTGGAATTCACGATTGAGTTGGAGCCTGGTACGTCCCCGATATCGAAGGCACCGTACCGGATGGCCCCGACCGATATGCAGAAATTAAAGAACCAACTTGAGGAGTTGTTCGAGAAAGGTTATATCCGACCGAGTGCGTCCCCGTGGGGAGCACCAGTGTTATTTGTCAAGAAGAAGGATGGTTCATTCCGCTTATGTATTGATTATCGGGAGTTGAACAGGGTGACGATCAAGAATAAGTATCCCTTACCCCGTATTGTTGATCTCTTAGATCAACTTCAGGGAGCCTCAGTATTTTCCAAGATCGACTTAAGGTCTGGATATCATCAGTTGCGGATCCGAGAGTCGGACATCGCGAGGACGGCGTTTCGAACACGCTATGGTCATTATGAGTTTGTGGTTATGCCGTTCGGATTGACTAATGCACCTGCGGTATTCATGGAGTTAATGAATCGGGTTTTCATCGACTTTTTGGATCAGTTTGTTGTTGTCTTCATCGATGACATTTTGATTTATTCCCGTGACCGGGAGGAACACGAGTTTCACCTTCATCAAGTGCTCGACGTGTTGAGACGAGAACAACTTTATGGGAAGTTTTCCAAATGTGAGTTCTGGATGTCCGAAGTGACTTTTCTCGGACATGTAATTTCATCAGACGGAGTTCGTGTCGACCCTCAGAAGACGGAGGCTATTCGAGATTGGCTACCTCCGAAGAACGCTAAGGAAATCCGAAGTTTCCTCGGATTAGCGGGTTATTATCGGTGATTTGTAGAGGGATTTTCTAGAATCGCTCAACCCTTAACGAACCTTTTGCGGAGGGATAAGAAATACACGTGGTCCGACGCGTGTCAACGGAGTTTTGAGGAACTCAAGAGCCGGTTAATGTCAGCACCTGTACTTTCCTTGCCGCAGGGGACGGAAGGATTTGTGGTTTATAGTGATGCGTCCGGACAGGGTCTCGGATGTGTACTCATGCAGAACGGGAAAGTTATTGCCTATGCTTCACGGAAATTGAGACCTTACGAGGTTAATTATCCGACCCACGACCTGGAGCTAGCAGCCGTGGTGTTCGCTTTGAAGATTTGGCGTCATTACCTTTATGGCGTCACCTGTCAGATATTCACCGATCATAAGAGTTTAAAGTATATATTTACTCAGAAGGAGTTAAATATGCGTCAGAGACGGTGGTTGGAATTAATCAAAAATTATGATATCGAGATCCTCTACCACCCGGGCAAGGCGAACGTTGTCGCCGACGCCTTGAGTCGTAAATCCGTTCAGGAGCAGATGCTTTCCCATTTAACAGTTCATAAGGAGCTTCAGCAGGAATTCCTTAGACCCGAGATCGAGGTCTGGCTTCAGCGAGTTCAGGGGCAGCTTTGTATGTTAGAGATTTCATCGTCACTCGAGGAGGCAATCCGAGAGAATCAGGGTTCGGACCCATCATTGTTGCGCATCCGAGAGGATGTGGCTCAGGGGAAAGCCTCTGGATTTGTGGTCCACGAGGATGGACTTTTGAGGTTTAAGAATCGGTTGTGCGTACCGGCGAGTGTCGAGTTGAAAACTCGAGTTTGAAAGAAGCTCATGCTACCCCTTATTCTGTTCATCCGGGGTCTAGCAAGATGTACAAGGACTTGAAACAAAATTACTGGTGGAGTAATATGATGCGAGAAGTCGCAGAATTTGTTTCGAGATGCTTAACCTGTCAACAAGTTAAGATTGAACATCAGCGACCGGCGGGTATGCTAAAACCTCTTCCTATTCCCGAATGGAAGTGGGAAGACATTTCTATGGATTTCATCACGAGTTTGCCGATGAGTCGTCGTGGCATGAATACGATCTGGGTGATCGTGGACCGCTTAACTAAATCAGCTCATTTCCTTGAGATCAAGGAGACGTGGGGTCCCGAGAGACTTGCTCAACTGTTCATCAAAGAGATTGTCAGACTGCACGGTACCCTAAAAGTATCATTTCCGATCGTGACGGACGGTTTGTGTCTCATTTTTGGAAATCAGTTCATCGTGCTATGGGAACCCAGCTTAATCTCAGTACCGCTTTTCATCCTCAGTCCGACGGACAATCAGAGAGGACCATTCAGACATTAGAGGACATGTTGAGGGCATGCGTCCTCGATTGGAAAGACGATTGGGAAGCCCAACTACCATTGATCGAGTTCACGTATAATAATAGTTGGCATGCTTCGATCAGGATGGCACCTTACGAGGCCTTGTATGGTCGTCGTTGTCGATCTCCGTTGTGTTGGGACGACTTATCAGAATCAATCGGCACCGAGCTCGATATGCTTATAGCCGCCCGTGAGAAGGTAACTTTGATCAGGAGTCGTTTGTTGACAGCTCAGAGTCGACAGAAATCATACGCAGATAACCATCGTCGACCATTAGAGTTCGAGGCTGGTGACCATGTGTTAGTCAAGGTATCCCCGAGTCGTGGTATCTTCCGTTTTGGGAACAGGGGAAAGTTGAGTCCGAGATTCATTGGACCGTTTGAGATTTTGGATCGAGTAGGCGAGTTAGCTTATCGATTGGCTTTACCTCCGGCGTTGAGCCGAATTCAAAATGTGTTTCATGTCTCTCAGCTGCGGAAGTATGTTGCCGACCCGAGTCACATACTTCGCCTGAAATCGAGATCGCCGACGATCATTCATATGAGGAGCGTCCTATGCGAGTTTTAGAACGACGAATCAAACAGTTGAGGAATAAGACGATTCCTTTGGTTAAAATTCAGTGGTCTAGACATGGAGTCGAAGAGGCTACTTGACCGAGGATAGTATGCGGGAGAGTTATCCCGAGTTGTTTGACCCTTAGTTTCGGGAACGAAACTCTTTTAAGGGGGGGTGTATGTAATACCCGGTTGTAATTCAGTAATTATCATTCAGCATTTATCATTCAGTAATTGATACTCAGTAATTTTCACTCATTATTAATCATTTGTCACTCAGATTCAGTCATGGCATTCATCATTCAGAGTAATTGTATCGTGTATCAATCGTCATTCATCACTAATCTGATTGGAGTTTCGTGCCGTGTTTATCATCATTGTCATTTTCGTTGTGAACTGTGCGTGAGGGGTAGCGCACGCTACGTACTCCTTTTAGCGTACGCTAATTGGGTATAGGTAGCGCACGCTACCACTCAGCTTTAGTGCACGCTAAGGCTACCCTGGCTGCAGTCCAAAAGGTACTGGACTGCAAGTGAGTTATAAGTAGCGCACGCTACGAATGGTAAGTAGCGCGCGCTAGTGAGTTGTAGTAGCGCACGCAAATATGTGGTGTAGCGCGCGCTAAGGACAGATCAGGTTGAGTCCAGTGGCTACTGGACTGCAATGGATTAATTCTTAGCGCACGCTATGTGTTGTTTTTAGCGTACGCAATCGATAATATAGCGCACGCTAAATAATGGTTGTAGCGCACGCTATCGAGGTCAGATCAGAGGACAGGCAGTTTCTGGATTCCAGTACTGGGCATCACATGATTCGTTAGCGCACGCTAACAATGGGTTTTAACGTACGCTAGTGGTATGGCCGTAGCGCACGCTACAAAAAGGTACGTAGCGCGCGCTACCGTGTTCGGACAGTGGGTACTGGACTACCCAAATTACCCGTTAGCACACGCTACGCACAAGGGCTAGCGCACGCTAACCTAGATTGGCTATATAATGGACAGTTAGCCGGAGTTCGTCATTTTATCATTCTTTCTCACTCCCTCATCGGTTTCGGGCGATTTCGGACATTTTGGAGAGTTCTCTTCGAGCTTCTATCATCCATCATCATCTTCAAGTCTTTGAGTTAGATTATCATCATTTCATCATCTCCTTAACATCGAATCAAAGGTATTAATTTCTTGGATCTAGAATTTCGGATTTTTGGGTTTTCCTTCCGATTTCTTCGTGTAAGCTTTGATTATCATTGGAATATGTTAGATATGGATTATCTACCTTGGATAAATATAGTCCTACGGATTTAATGGTTATTTTCGGAATTGTTTTCAAGAACCCTTGGGGTTGACTTCGGTTAATTGGGGATTTTCCGATTGATGTTGTTGTAATCATGAATTATGGATTCCTAATGGATTATTGATATCATTGAAGTGTTTTGTTAGTTCAAAATACTCATTTTGGTGTGGGTTTCGACATATTCGGGATTGCATATTTCCGAAGTTGTGTGGTTGGTTATGTATTCGTTGGAATGCCCTATGAGTTTGATTATCGTTGTTTCGACCTTTGGGTTAGTCGTGTTTTGTTGCTTGATACGTGTATTGAACGATTGTTGGTAATTATTGTTATTCAAGGTTGTTCGAGCGACCGGTATCTTGGTTAGGACGTTGTTCGTGGACGGACATTCTTCGTCGGTATTGTGTAAGTTAAATCTTACTCGGTTAAAAGGATACTCATTCCTTTTGTTGTTGATTGCTCATAATCATAATTCATTCATCATAATATTAATCATTTTGAGACTTGTAATTGTCGAATAATCATTTCATTCACGAACGCGGTTCCAAATCATTTCATTGGGTTATCAATCACGTCACTATTACTTTCATATCGGTGAGTCATCTTGGCCTTGTCTAATTATTATTCATTGATATTCATTATGGTCATTCTCGTTCATGTGACCTTCTGGGTTCATATTGCGTGGCCGGGTGTGGCTGTGTGGAATTTTTAGTCGGGCACACAATGGTCATGTATTGGGTTCACCGATACATCGGACCGCACACGTAACGCTTACCTCCGTGAGACTAATTAGGTACAAGGACGGTGTGTCCGGTCATTCGCCTTGTACACTTGCACAGAACATTACGGGCGTACTATGATACTCCTATTCAGCGTAATTCATAATTAAGAATATTTCATAACTTCAAGAAATTCATGATTGTGTAATTTCAACTCTTGAGGATTGTTGTTCGTAACCGACCCCGTTGGGGATTTTGTTTTCGTGTCACGGCAAGGCAAAGGCACGGGAAGAGCATGTTGACGGCGATTTAGTCCCAGTGATACTAGTAGGGGCCCTACCATTCCGTTTGTTCAGTCATCTTCAGTCATTTTAGTTATTCCGTCATTTGTATTTTCCGCTGCAAATTCCGTTGGAGATGTTTATTTATTCAGGGTGGTGTATTTTATCTTCATATAAAATATACTAGTATTCGGTATTGTCCTGGTGTGTTGTACTTAAACTCCTCATCGGAGTACTTGGTAATATAATGTGGTTCGGTACCACAATTATATTATTTAATTCATCATTTTCAATGCCTGGTGGGTCCCAGTCGGGGATTCACGGCACTGTAATATCCGCCTAGTTTGGGGTGTTACATCGCCACCCTCGAATCTCCAGTCGCGGATAGAAGAGGAAGGAAGTGAAAAATGAATGAAAATGTGACCGCTCTGTCACATTTATACTGTGCCGGAACTAGCGTGCGCTAGCCTTCCCGGACTAGCGTGCGCTATCGGCCGGTATCGGCTGAGTACCCTCGGCCAGGGCCCGCACGACCCGGCACCACCGACCAAACCTGCTGACCGTGACCTGTCCGCCCGACTCCCGCTAGCGTGCGCTACGGCCGGAAGCCTGCGCGCTAGCCGACTGGCCCAAAGAGCTCTGGACTAAACAGCTCGCCCTGGTAACGTACGCTAGTCGGCCGACAGCGTGCGCTACCCCTGCCGGTTAGCGTGCGCTACGACCGACAGTAGCGTGCGCTACCTGCCGATCCTAACCGAGTCCAGAACCCCAGGACTCCACTGCCCAGTCCCGATAGCGTGCGTTAGGCCAGCCGGTAGCGTGCGCTACACCTGCCGGTTAGCGCGCGCAGCCTTCCGGCCGTAGCGTGCGCTACGCCGGTTCCTGCCGCATCCGTCCGGATAGCGTGCGCTACACCAGGGCTCGACGACTCGATTTCCGAAAACGTACGGAACGAACACGACGAAAAGTTCGCGGACAACATCAACGACCCGAAATGAAAACATAATACCATAATTAATCATACGCGGCCAAGAAACGGGTCGAGACAACAATTACAGATACGGATACCCGTAACTTTGGGTAAATTACAAAATGGCCCAAAATGCCCGAAAATCACGATACGTGATCGAATAACCAAACCGAAGTTCACAACACGTCTAACAAAGTTAAACGGACTTACGGGAAACTCGAAACAGCAGTTTCGAACGAGATTAGCAAGAATCGAACTCAAGCGCGGAAAAGTCGCTAAAAAGCACGGAACTCAATAAAACGACACCGAAACAAACTCGGATGTCAAAAAGTGCAGAATTAATCATTCTCAGAATGACGAAATGGTCATGGGCGAGTCATCAAAACGGACTTCCGCTGAAAAAAAAGAAATTACCAGAAATCGAAAATTGCGGATATTACATTCTACCCTCCTTAAAATAAGTTTCGTCCCGAAACATAAAACAAGTAGGGAGAAGCAATATCCCACCAGGAAAACTCAACGAGATACGCAAGAAACGCGTAACTAACGCCCAACGGCGAAACGTTACAAATAACGCAACGGAATATACGGTGTGAAAACACGCTCCACGACGATCAACACAACGTCGCCGTTAGGGATATAATAAAACCAACAAGTGACAAGCGTCATCAAATGGATAATACAATCAAGTCAATTATCCGAACAATCACAAAACACAACGAACAAAAATCAATAAGATTGACCGACCCAACAGTTCATCAATCAAAACGCGAGCCAAACGCTGAACAAATACGGAATTCCACCGCCTAAGGGTTGGAAGATCGAAAACGAGACTAATTTCCCGAACTTAATGGAATTACGAAAGAGCCTGAACGCTCAAAAATCACGAAACGAGAACAAAAACCGAACAAACAACGATCGAGACAACAAAAATCGATCAATCATGTCTGAAACACGAAGGATAATAAAATTCAAACAACAACTCCCAGGATGATCTGGTGATAACTACAAGACATGCATTCCCATAAGATCCACAGGAAAGGGAATAGCGATTGAAAAGTCACAACGACAAATGAATTATTCCAAAACGATACCACACTCATTCGGTAAACAAAAACAAGGGGCAGGACAAGCTCAGAAATGTCAACGAACATAAATGAGTCGACAAAGTAGAATATACAGAAGTTCAAAATCCGATCCACTTCGAATAAAAGAACTAGTAGAACCAAATGATGTTACTCCTGAACAAGGTTCACAAGAATCGAACTGAACTCGAAAAAGTTACAGCGATAACCAGATCGACCCAAAACAAGATCACACTGCCTCGGACGATGAAACCAAATACGTAACAAGTCTGTAAAGTATCAACGAACACGAGCGAGTCGATAGACATGAGAAAGAGGAAATGCGGAAGTCAAAAATGATACGGGCATTACATTCGACCTCTTATAAAAGAAATGTCGTTCCCGCAACTCACAACAATGGGAGTAAGGTGACAACACAAAAATCAAATGACAGAGACATCTCCCATTGGCCTCTCAGAGCCGATCCTCATATATGTACTGAAGTTCGCGCCCCGAAAGACTCGGAACCCAACTCGCAAAACTGGATCCTGTGTCTCTCGGGTCCACACTTGAAAAGCGTTACTGACGAGAAGGACAATTTGCACGTACATGCCCCCGGCACAACACGTTCGAAATGCCTCGGCTCGGCATATAAAAAATACAGATGCTAAATACAATGGAACATAACACCGCAATACAACATACCGGAGATGCCAACTAAGCATAACATATCGACATATACAAAAATCACATAAACCGCATCGTTCGACGATTACAACGGCCCGAACGATAGCCAGCACACAATCATAAACATCATGAAACAATCACCAATGTGCTTAAACGCACAAAAATCCAAGCTTTAACAGCTCACATAGGTGCGATAACACGCAAGCCACCACGAAATGACAACATCAAAGATCATCATCACACCTCCCACAATGGGCTAACAAAACATATGCGTGGCGAACGACTCAACGTTCACACCACCAATTCAATAACAATTCGGAGGGCTAACACCCTAACAACAATATCAACATCGTACACACCTTCTCCGAGCACAAGCATGAAATGATGGGTTTTAAAAATGAAAACCACCTTTTGAAAATAGTTTGGAAACACCAGTTGATCTTGAGTATCACTTTACAAAAAGTAGTGCAAACATTGTTATCGAGACTTTGAAAATCATCTTGTGTTTGAACAAAAATGAGGACACCTTCTCTTAGTGAAAAACTTTCAGAATATTCGACCCTCGGGTCTAAGTAAAAGTGTTTATAAAACATTGAAAATATCTCAAAACATTTTGGGTCCTCGAGGTAGAAGAATTTTGAAACATATTGTGGCACCTTGGATGTACCACGAGAAACTAATTCATTTTAAACGTATGTCTCACAATTTATTTTCTAAGATACTCAAGGTTTTCGAAAATAATTCAATGGGCTAGAATGCCCAAAAATTTCAGGTAATTACACGGAACATTATAGCGCCGTGGGTCCCGCACCGGAACCCACCAGGATAAAACCATTTACAAAAACGCCAAAAAGGCCGATGACGGTAATATTTCAAAAACTCACAAAAGCAATTTACAAAATACTAAATACCGTCATAAGAATTTCGCCAAAATGATCAAGGCCGCAATGCCAAAAACTCGGTTAAGGGAATCGATTTTCGAAATAAAACTCGGTCGGTAAAATACCGAAAGTCATTACAAAAGAACTCACGCAGCGGATAAAAGAAATACAGTTCAACATGCACAATCCAGCAACACTACTCCTCATATGAACGAAATATGAGAGTCAAATAACCACATGTCACAAAATCAAAATCCATAAGAGGATTCCGTCACTTAACAAATAATCATAAAAATAGCTCGTGTCACACGAGGCACAATACAAAGAAGGGAGACTTACATTCAAAGGTCGCACGAAGATGATGATCGCCCACGATACTAATCACGACCAACAAACTCAGACGACGCGTCGCGACACGACTCAGTCAGATAAAATCCCACGAGACCAAACTCAATAGACACCACTGACCCGACAGCCTAGGTTTCCACAACCTAAAGCTCCGATACCATTTATGTAACACCCCCAATCCACTCAGGGATATTACACGCCGTAGACCCTCTCCTCGAGGATCTACCAGGCTGGTAACAACATTTAACATCTCGACAATGCCTTCAAGGCTAAAATGATTCAGTAGACCGATTTGATCTTTCAATAAAGATATATAACTCAATTACAAACACATACCCACGCAGGGGTCAAAATACAATAAACTCCCGTACAACGGGGAAAAGATACTACAGCGGAAAAGAAAATACAACTAGACCAATACGACATCAACGGATCCTCGTGTGATTAGTATCGTTCATCTTTCATCATCCTTCGTGCCGACCCTGTGTTATGCTCCAAAACCTGAATGCAAAAATAGACATCCACCCCCCCGAATACTTGGGGGTTAGCAAGACTCCACTGTTTTGCTAGTGCAAGTATAAAATATGAAAACGAGCCATACAAATCATACTCCACGAAACATGTTAACCATAAACATACTTCTCGAGGTGATTCACTTAATCTAACGATTAAATCGTAAGATAGGGTAAACCCGATATACATCTTGTGAAAAACATTTTACGACCTCGGGAGTTTTAAATACATTGGGATTTAAGAATTCTCAGGCCTTTCGAAAACATTTAGGGACACAGCCCAAAAGTCATTTTCCCAAAACATAAATTCGATAACAACAAGTGGGGTCCACGACCCGATCATACCATAACAATCTATTTCCCCAGATTATTCGCGTCCCGTGCTAGCAAGCCACGGACCTCAGATGCTCCCGTAGAACAAACCCGAGTGAATAACCCACAGGGAAACTATATCAAATCACATGTCACCGTAACCGCAGTCACGTGACTAAAAGCACATATACTTACATAATCAAACCACAACCATGAGTTATCCCGGCATCGTGCTAACAAGCCACGAACCTCGGAGTCCCCGCAAGACATACCCGGTTTGGATAACCCTACGGTCATGCCCGACCCATACTAGCAAGTATGGATCCCGGAGTTCAACAATCATACCTGAAGGCACATCACATGCATCAAGCACACAACAATAATCACTTATGAAGCCAAACAACATTAAGCATCACAACCTCCTTTCAAGGAGTAGCAACTAATATCACACACATTATGTTCTTACCGAACAAGTACACAATAACAATACGTAATCCCCGGCAAAGGATTACGGTCTATTAACTCACTCGAAGAGATCATGTTATCTTTCAACATACCAAACCAACACACATATTCTGAGAATACATGTTCACGAAGTATACGAATTATCGTTGAAAGACAACATTTATCGAGAACATACCAATCCCTTTTTATGTTCATTAAACATTGGATTTCGGATAAAATCATTTATCAAGAATTATATCAACGAAACATGAAATGTATGGGCAAGATACTTGCCTTGAACAACCACAACGCGGAGAATCGACCGAAGTAGGTTGGCACGAACCGACTACGAACTCGCTGACTCCACCGAATGCCAACTCGCGATAATAAACTACGGAGGACAATAACAACAATGAAAATGAATTCCATAGGATGACTCAAAGCCGTTGAATTAAAAGAACGAACAACGAATGTTCAAGCGTTTTTCCCCAAAACAGCCAAGAACACGATTCGTCCCGACAAAACACGAAAACGGAATTCCAAGTTGAAATATGGATATACAATCCATAGAATATGTTTAGCAACATCATTTAACCACAATCTATCCAACAAAAATGAATGGAAAACGAGATCGAGGACAAATCCCCCAAAAAGTCGATTTGAAGGAAATCAAGAAATATACTTCGATTCGACGAAGAACAATGGATTAAATGATGTTAAACACATGAATACTACCACGATTAATCATACTCATCATGAATTAATCAACAACACGGAACGAATCAGATGAAAATGCAAAAAACCCCAAATTCACGAAATTAGGGTTCTAAGGAAGATTACCTTGATTCGATGGATCAAAGGATGATAACGGATGATTGATTGATGTTATTAACTCAAGAACTTCATGGATTTGTTGTTAAACAACATGGCTTCGCCACCCTCGAATCGCCAGCCGCGGATAGAAGAGGAAGGAAGTGAAAAATGAATGAAAATGTGACTGCTCTATCACATTTATACTGTGCCGGAACTAGCGTGCGCTAGCCTTCCCGGACTAGCGTGCGCTATCGGCCAGTATCGGCGGAGTACCCTCGGCCAGGGCCCGCACGACCCGGCACCACCGACCAAACCTACCGACCGTGACCTGTCCGCCCGACTCCCGCTAGCGTGCGCTACGGCCGGAAGCCTGCGCGCGCTAGCCGACCTGTCCAGTAGCCTCTGGACTAAACAGCTCGCCCTCGTAACGTACGCTAGTCGGCCGACAGCGTGCGCTACGACCGACAGTAGCGTGCGCTACCTGCCGATCCTAACCGAGTCCAGAACCCAGGACTCCACTGCCCAGTCCCGATAGCATGCGTTAGGCCATCCGGTACCGTGCGCTACACCTGCCGGTTAGCGCGCGCAGCCTTCCGGCCGTAGCGTGCGCTACGCCGGTTCCTGCCACACCCGTCCGGCCGGTGCCCGCAATCGTCCGGACAGTCCCGCAACCGTCCGGCCAGTGCTCGAACACTAGGTTTCGACGACTCGATTTCCGAAAACGTACGGAACGAACATGACAAAAAGTTCACGGACAACATCAACGACCCGAAATGAAAACATAATACCATAATTAATCATACGCGGCCAAGAAACGGATCGAGACAACAATTACAGATACGGATACCCGTAACTTTGGGTAAATTACAAAATGGCCCAAAACGCCCGAAAATCACGATACGTGATCGAATAACCAAACCGAAGTTCTCAACACGTCTAAAAAAGTTAAACGGACTTATGGGAAACTCGAAACAGCAGTTTCGAACGAGATTCGCAAGAATCGAACTCAAGCGCGGAAAAGTCGCTAAAAAGCACGGAACTCAACAAAACGACACCGAAATGAACTCAGATGTCAAAAAGTGCAGAATTAATCATTCTCAGAATGACGAAACGGTCATGATCGAGTCATCAAAACGGACTTCCGCTGAAAAAAAAGAAATCACCAAAAATCGAAAATTGCGGATATTACAACATTGGACTCTCATGACTGCCATCACCTCCCAGTCAAAAATAAGCCATTCAGAGTTTATGGCTGTTTGCTAATGCAGATCGGCCACTCTATTTGTTCTGTAATTACTTTTGCTACCTTAGAAGGTCCTCCCTTGTAACATGTGTTAGATACAATATGTTTATCAATTTCAATCATGTATGTTGAAACAAATAAACAAGGTAAAAACAGAGTGTATATTATTGCAGTGCATTCTGGTTGCTATTTGCTAAAACTTGTTGAGCAATAGAAAGTCAAGAAGGAAAAAACCCTTAACCATTTTTTTAAAAAATAAAAATAAAAAATGTAAAAGCATTTTGGGACTAACTTTGTTGTTGTTGTAAAGCATCATCTTGATAAACTGGACATAAATAGTCAGGATACAACTTACGTGAGTCACAAATTTCAACTACTTCTTTGATTTATCTTTGAAGTGTTTTGGAAAATTTACGATAGCAGATTCTTCAGCGATTTTACTGCAGTCACTATTTTGCACATTTTTTTCGCTTTCAGTTAGAAGAACAACCTTAATGATGGCTGTTCTCTGTTGACCTTGACCATATAACAAAAATTCTGGAGTACAGCCTAATCTATTAATGAGAAAAATATTGGTAATCAGAAAGTTACATGTATACAGAAGCTTGAATAAGATTAGGGGCGCCATCACAAAACTCATACATGTTTCTCATAAAGTTTCATAAAATTAATGCAATAAACTCAACTTCTTCTTTGATCTAGCACCGTATCATATGTCGGGATCCTTCCGCCACTATACCAACGAAGCAATTTAATAACCAAAATTCTGTGTTGACTGTCATTGTTGATGAATTAAGGATGGAAGTCGGGTTGGTCAGCAGATGATGCGACATTGTGGAGGCGGAAAATTCTCACTTGCATTTGCTTTAAGCGTAATGGAAACAATGCACGGGTCTGCATCAACTTAACACCCCTTCAGGTCCGTGTTCTAATTGATGTTGGCCGTCTTGACTATCTATCAGCTTATTGAATCGAGTGTATTTTATAATTTCGTTGCTTTTGATTACTCTATATACAGGAGGAGAGGCTAAAAAGGTTGAGACACCAAACTAAAGTACACTTTGATGCTTCCAGTATAGAGCATCAGGTGTGGTATAACACATACATACAGCTTTCTGGATTTTAATATGAGTGTATATTTTGCTTATATATGACTACTTGCTTGGAGATCGAAGCCGAATGACCAAAAGAAAAACGTCTGGCTTTACGTTTACTGTTAAAAATAAATAAATCATTTGAGCAATTTATATGCAGGAAGCATTGAGGGCCTTATGGTGTGCTACATACCCTGGCAAGGAGCTACAAAGTTTGGTATCTGATCAGTGGAAAGAAATGGTATGGCTCAGTAGACTGGTAATGACCATTTGGAGGCTCTAAGAGATGATCCAGAATCTATAAGGTTTGTTGCTTTTGATGAAAAATTATCTATCATTGCCTCTTGTATGCTTGAAAAGATTGATTTTCTTCGTGTTCTAACTGATGCAAAATTTTTGCAACATTTTCTTCTCTCCTTTTCAATTTATGTTTGAGACTCCCTTCAATGTTTTTCTGCATATAATATAATTAGGTTTCGACATTGCAAACAGTTTATATAGTGAAAGTTATGTTACTAGCTACTAAGTGCTTGGTTAATATTTGTTATTTGGCCTTTGCTTACTTGTCCTTGTTTATTGCTTTTCTTTCATCACTCTCTCTTCTACAGGTTACCTGCGGCTGTATATATATATATCAGCTCACCTAAATGCATGTATCAATGAAAGCTAAATGTTTTTTTAGTATGTGATAGAGTGGGAGCTTGATATTCCATCTTCACAGTTTTTATATTGATATTTATTTATATTTATTCATTTCTGATTCAGCTGACGCAAGAACTTTCAACAAGCAAGGAATGCCTGCAGACTCATTGGCATGATGATAACTTTTTTTTGTGTGTGTGCACCAAATACATTGTTACTCTGCTTTATTCTGTTATGTTCATTAAACAGTTAATTTTATAAAACCATTTCCACTTAATATTTTGCATAAAGCAATGAGTTTTATGTGCTTTGTATTTACTTTTTAGTGTATCCACTGGAATGCAGGATTGCTGACAAGTCGCAGGTATACACTGTGAGTTTTAAGTTCTGGCATTATGTTTTTTTTTATGTATCACTAGAATTGTTATTCTGTGGTGATATGTTTACATATTAGAGAAATCGGAAGTTTCGCACTTTAATCGATCAACGTACTGCCGAAATTTTGGATTGTATCGATCATAATATTTCTATGGTTCATACTTCAAATAAGTTATTTTTTACTGTTTGATAATGTTGTAGTATGTGTGTTACGCACATTATGCTAATATGGTTTAGTTGGTAATATAATTTTGGCTTTCAGGAAAAATCTTGTAGTTTTTTTATTGGCGAAGAAGATTTGTTAAACTAGCAACAAAGTGATTATGTGGATTTGTTTGCTTCACGTGCCGATGTTGAAGATTTGAAGAAGAAAGTTGAGGAGAAGATGATTTCATGAACAAGAAGAATGATTGTCTGATGAAAAGCAATGATGTGCTGAAGAGAGACTTTGTCGTTTCGAAGTATATGATATTTTTTTAATCCTTTTTGTCCTATTTGTGGTGTTCATGATGAAATAGATAGAATCTTATTACACATTCTTTGTCTTTGTTATGATATATATGTATCTGGTTTTTAATTGGTTGGAACGCATGCTATTTTTTTTTAAGATGGGATGATATGAAATTGTTGGTTCTTATATTATTGAGCTTTTGTGGTTGATGGTTAGTTATAGTTGAATGTAGATTTTGGCAATGAATTTTAAATTGAAATGTGAAACATTAATATATATTACCGTAAAAAATACTAATTTTTATTATACAATAACTGAAGTAAAAAGTTTTTTATTTACTACGCCAATTATAAAATAACCGAAGTTAAAGGCATTCTTTTACTTCACTTACCCCCCATATTTAGATCATAATTAGAAAAAAAACTGAGATAGACTTCGGTTATTAGGAAATTAGACTTTGTATAAAATGCGAAGTCTAAGGTATACCTTTTACTACACGAATATAGACTTCGATAATTATAACGTTCTTACTTCAGATATTATCCGAAGTCTTTGACGTTTATTATTATAGTGGTTCAGTAGAAGATGTGCCTGTGACGTTTAGTTTGTCATT
The DNA here is from genome assembly GCA_033398695.1 of Orobanche coerulescens. Classification (NCBI taxonomy): domain Eukaryota; kingdom Viridiplantae; phylum Streptophyta; class Magnoliopsida; order Lamiales; family Orobanchaceae; genus Orobanche; species Orobanche coerulescens. The sequence continues at coordinate 165,104,131 of CM065807.1, read as the reverse complement.
AGAGTAGTTAGACTCATTTTCTTAATTGCTGAGTCGACCTCGAAGTGCGGACTATACGGGCAGGTAGCAGTCTTTACTGTACGCCAAGAAAGGATTATATCTCTTGTTATTGAGCAGGCGAATGTCCTATACGGTTAATGACAAATAAGATCATAAGTCTTTGGCCAAAGCATTCTGATATAGTTGTATTAGATACACTATTAATCAGTCGGTCTTGATTTGCATTAACACATGTATAGAGTCTAGTCAACAGTAGGGTTTGACTTTACTGTGACCTGAAGACTTGACCGTGACATCTAATGAAGGGTCTATACGTATACAGTATTCACGACATAATGGTTCTGGAATGATCCCTTCATTCGTTCTCAGTCGGGGTTTACAGTGCGGCCCGCTAGGCTGGCTAAGTGCTGCCCGCACTCATTGGTTCCTCCCAAATGCCGGCTGAGACGGACCTACGGAGTCGCGCATCAGGAGCGTTGACGGATAAATGTGAATTTATTATCTCTCTATTAATATTAGATATTGGATATCTAATTATGATTTATTGGATAAATCAAATAGCGGTCTTATGAATTAAAATTAAGTTACCAGGTAATTAATTTAATTAATAAATTATATTTCTTAGAGAAATATATTTGTATTTGATATAATTAATTAATTAGATTAATTAATTAATATAAATACATTGGTGATTAAACAGAGTGTATTTAACGGAGTCGTTTGACGAACGTTCGGTACACGAGCCGAGTGACTCGGCTCGTTTCTAGGAAATTTCCAATGGGCCGCCCCCCTCTCTCTCACATGGCTTGATTTGATGTGCATGTTATGTGTTGAGTTGTTTAGTGGAATCATAAATATTGAGATTATTTCTCAACATATTATAACATATAATTGTTGTTATATGTATGATTGAGATGACCAACTCATAAGGTGATATATAACTAAATACTCACACACATACCTGCAAGAAAAAGCTGCTTGACCGTGAGCTTCATAGAGAGGGAGATAAATTTTTTTTCTTTTCAATATTTTCATCTTAGAGGTGTTATAAAAGTTAAGAAAAAATGAGAGAAAAATTCCTACGAGTTCCCTCGCCGTGTTCTTGGAGAACGGAGTCTCGTCGAAATTTTTCCGGGCAAATTCCGACGCGTGTGAAGTAGAGGCTTCGAAGTTTCGGTGCTTGTTTTGTTACACAAAATATTATCCGGAGACGATATTGCTGGAATGGTCGAGTAACAAACAAATGCGAGATCACGTCCGTAGGGAAAGTAATAACACAAGATTTGCCGGGTTTGTTAGTCCCGGGCTTGAATGCTCTCGCGAGATGTTATTAATATGAATACTAGTGAGTACAAATATTAATGTTTTAGTGCAATTACAGTGAGTGTAAAGTCTCTAGTTATCTTAGCTATCGAGTGCTAAAGATTGCCGAAAGAACCAGAGTTGAAGCTTTGTGAGTTCTTGTTGCAAAGATGGAGAGATCTCTGTATGGTTTGCTTTTGGTGTTCTGAGTTTATGTTGTAAACTGTGTTTGTGTTCACATTTTTCACTGTGTCTTTCACTGTGTTTCACTTTTTTTCACCCGTGTTCTTCTGTCCTTTGGCCACTGCTGGAGGCCTTCTATTTATAGGAGAAGAGGTTGCTAGGTCCTCCCTGTCCATCGCAGGCGATCGCCGTTTTCTATATTAAAATAAGGTGGGCGATCGTCCCAGCACGTGGGACTGTTTCCTCAAAGTCCGCAGCTGCTGCTCGCAGCCAGACGCGCGAGCCAATGAGAAGTCTGCACGCGTCCTAAGTTGCCGTCTTCGGAGGTCCCACTTCGCACCTTTCGGCGGGTCTGTTGGTAGGTGAGGAGATGGTGACAGGCTGGGGTCAAAGGGCCTTATCCTGTGGCGCCTTTTGCGGATCTGCACATGGGTCTTCATCCGAGATTTGGTCTTCGAAGACTTTGACGGGTGTCGGATTCATACGTGGTACAGGACGATCGTCTCCAGTCGGCCATTAGAGGCGATCGCCATATGCCAATAGGCGATCGCCTTGGACGTCGACTGTTATGCGCTTGCCCATCATCTGTCTTCTTTAGCTAGCTCTAGACCATTATGCCGATCGCCATCGAGGCGTATAAATCGCCGCACAACAATTGCCCCCCAGCTCGCTCCGATGTCGAAGATGTGGGGTGAGTTGGCACTGCTGGCGATTGCCTATTTTAGGCGAGTGACTCATCTATTTATGACAAGGCCGATCGTCGCCTGAACGAACTTGTTTTTACTTTGGACGATCTCCCTAGGCGCTGGAAATAGCGGGAAGTGGAGGCGGTATTTCGAAACGTCACAAGGACACGCGTCGCGCTCCCGTTGGGGGAGTCCGATGGTTTTTGTCAAACCTGACACCTGGAGTGCCCTCCAAACGACGCGCACACGGGTTTCGAGGGCTGCATTTAATGTGTCCCCCCCGACGGTTGCACTTCAACCCCCGAGATTCTGCCTATTTGCACAGAGGCCCCTGATCTCGCCTATAAAAGGGCTAGGGCTGCTGGAGTTTAGATCTTTATGCACCCTTGCCTTTAGACGAAGACTCTGCCGAAATTTCTTGAAGCTTCTTGCGCCGATCTACATTTTCTCTAGGTAAGAACAGAAATTCTCTTCCCCCTTTTATCTTCGAACATGTCTGGAGGAGGATCCAATGTGCATGAGGCTGGTAGCTCTTATGCCGCCGCGACTTCGCCTGCCCGGGAAGAAACCTCTATGGCTCTTCACATGGAGACGGCCGTCGAGGCCATTCGTGCGGGGATTGTATCGGCGGAGATTGAAGAGCTTTTCAATGAGGCTGACGTGGCGAGGTCGGAGGCGGCGGGGCAGAAGGACTCACCGGTAGATGAGGACGAGGCGATGAGGATATATTGGGATCAGAATAGTGCGTTCAGCCGGGGCTTTATGGACTTCGCCGAACTTATGGAGAGGTTGGCCGGACCACGGCCTCGGTTTGACTTCCATACATACTCGGTCACCCACCCCTATGAACACGTGGAGCAGACGTCATTTCGGGCCGCGGACCGCTCCCTAAGGACCCTCGGTCAGATCCGTAGTTCGGCGACCAAGAAGGACTTGAGTTGCTAGAGGGCGAAGTTCCATATCCCTTCTGATGTCTCATTGTACGTGCCCTCGGAGAACGAACGCGCCGACCAACCTCCCGAGGGTATGGTCGCCGCAACGAACTGATCCTGGAGGCCAGTTTGTGGTTCCCATTGCCGTTCGCCGTGTCATTCCTGCTGACCGCCTGGAATGTGGCGCCGCTCCAATTGACGCCGAACGCATGGCTGCAGATTATTAGTACCTTGACACTTTTTGGTGGTCATCGGCTATTCCGTCCACCTTCTGCGCTAGAAATAAACTACATATTGAAGATGACTGCGCAGAAAGGTTCAATTGTCGGCTATCATATTCAGGGTCGCATGGGTAGGGTGGTCCTAGGGGTGCCGAACAAAGTTCGGGGCGCCCTAGCAAAATGGTGCTGGGTCGCCGGAGCATGGAGGTCGGCGGTCGAGTGATAGACCAGAAGATGAGTTGGATATCCCCACCAGCTTTCAGGAGAGGAATCCGAGTAAGGATTTTAACTCTCGCTTTTTTCGGATACACCTTCAACTGATCTAATTTGGTTTCCTTTTTGCAGGCTCCCTCGTTCCAGCGATCGGCGACCTTCCGTTTGACTTCTTGATCGTCTGGGAGCGAATCCGCGGTCTGCCGGACAACTATATCGACCCTCGCACGGTCAAGAATGAAGCTCATTGGTTGGGCGCTCAGTTGTTCCGCTTCCCTCGCCACCTGAAGGTTCCAGGTACGAATGTTCACTATCTCTTTTCCGCTTGACGATCATCTGATTGAAAAAGATGTCTAACATAGTTGAATATTATTCTTTGATATAGATCCACTTTCCCCGCTACTTCGAGCCCCCGAGAGAGATAATAATGTCGAACCCTGGCCTTATGAGTCGTCTCCGCCAAGGGAAGAAGACGGGTCATTCCCCTGCAACGACGTCCCGTCCTATCCCCGAGGAGAGACCTATCATAGCGCCGATCGTCCATCCGGAGGCTCGGGATGAGGAGAAACTCCAGCGCAACCGCAAGAGGCGGAGGCCGGAGGAGCCCCTGCCCACTGTTTCTACGGAGGCAACCATTGTGGTGCCTCCGGTTGCCGCGCCTCATATTTCTGCCGTTCCAATGGCGGAGGGGTCTTCGGCCTCAGCGGTCTTCCTAAAGATGGCGGCGATCGCTGATGCGGAGACTCCGCGGGGCAAGCCCTTTTTCGGCCGCGACCCCGAGTTGGTCACAAGGTAAGACTGGTTCGATCTTTCTGAGTTAGGCTACTTGTGTAGGGTGCATACTAACTCCTTCATTTTTTTTGGTGTTGCAGGGTCTGCCTTGCCGATCCTAATACCTCGCCGATCGTGTTGGATTTTCTGGTGAGCAAGTCCCCGCGCGAGCCTATCGAAGTCCCTTCCTATATCTCCCGGGCCATCTCTTCTCTTCCGAGGGCTTGGACGACCGACCTGGACGCGATTGCGCGCCGGTGGTCTGGAGATTCCATGCAGGCGACACTTGCCCTGACCCTCCAAGCGGCGATGATGGCCACTCAAGCTGTTAAAGATTATGAGGGGCGGCCTTCTACTGCTTGCCTTCACTCGGACCTTGAGGCAGCTCGGAACCAGAATGCCGAGTTTGCCAATAGGATCGTGGCCATGGAGAAGGACCATATAGAGACGGCCAAGCGATCCAAACAAGACCTTTACCGGATGAAACAGGAGCTCGACCGGTCCCAGGCGATGGTCGATAAGATGCGCGACCAGATGACGGATGCTCGTCGGTTGCGTGCGGCCTCACAGGAGGAGGTGACCGGGAATAAGGCGGTGGTGGATCGGCTAAATGGCGAGCTGGAGTCGTCGAAGGGGGAACTGGCTGCCAAGGTAGCCGAACTCAAGGATGCGGACCAGACAGCCGCTGGCTGAAGGAGAAGTTGAAGGCGATCGAGACCGATCTCTACCTCAACGTGGAGTACGTCGGCGAGTTCGCATATTACATGGCTTACGCCGATGCCATCCGTGCTTCCAAGAAGGTAGGGCTCGATGTTGGCCCTCTGATGGAAACCTTCAAACGTACGTGCTTTAGCATCCTTTGCAGCCGGACTTCTCTCTGCCGATTCTCGACCTCACCGACCTAGGGATCGATCTGAGCTGGTATCCGTTGCCGGATAAACTTGTTTATCCTAAAGATGGTGAGGAAGCGCGCGCCGATCCGCTTGCTGGAGGTGAAGGCCAGTCGGGGGCGGCCTGAGTGGGTCCGTAGTCAATTTGTTTTCCTTTGTAATTTTCAGTTCCTCCTTGTTTTGCCTTCGGGCGTGTATGTACAATCATTTTGAATGGAATAAAATACTTCTTTTTTGCATCTGATTCCTTATATGTACGATCGCCTCTTCTGAATGTTTGCATATGAATTTATACAAGTGTTTACACAATTACACCTGATGCCTTGTTTGTATGATTTTCTGCTTGAATGTTCCGCATCACTTCGACTTTGCACAATTGTCTGAATAGGTCTGAATGCATTGGTACACTTGAAAATTATTACTTGTAAATTTCTTGAACAAAACCGATCATCATGTGTGTGTTTGAACAAAGCCGATCGTGTATGGTTCCTTCCTCCCGATCATGTGTATGAATAGCTCCACTTTGCCCCTTGTTTTTGTTTACTTAGCGTAAGTAAGGGAACGAAAATAGTACGTTTGGTGAGCTATCTTTAATTGTTTCATGCGATCTTCAGCTTTTGCTGATTCCTCGAGGGAGGCCGATTGTTTAGACCTTGCGGAACTGTGCACGGTGGTGGAGTTCGATGGACCGACCTCCATAACCGTGTCTTTGTGTGCGAGGGACATTCCATCTGTAGGTCTGTCTCGCAACCCACTTTATTGTGAGGGTCATCCAATAGGCTGCGCCCGCCTCATATTTAAACGATGGGCTTGCGGTCTTGGTCTGGAGGAGTCCTTGCACGGGGCGTCGTCGGTTGAATCGACTTCACGTCCACGGCTTGTTAGCACTTTTCTACCTCGGATCACCATGTTAGATGGCAATCCTCGACGGTATACGTTGTGACTGGGGTAGGGACGTGTCGCCTTGTCCGGGTCCATCATGTTTAGATGATGTACCTTTGAGGGCAAGCGAGCGAGTCCACATATTTGTTTGGAGGGTCCTTCGGCTATGCCTGCCTCGTATTTAAATGAAAGGAGAGCGATTGCAGCCCAAAGGAACCTTGCATGGATGAAGCTGTCGGTTCCATCGACCTCTAGGACCATGGCTGCACTTTTCTACCTCGGATCGCCATGTTGAATGACGATCCTCGATGGTATACGTTGTGCTTGGAGGGGCTATCACTTGCATAGATCCGTCAGGTTAGATGACGACCTCTTGTGGGGCGAGCGAGTCGTCCTCTTTTTATTTGTTTGTCGTTGTCGAGGCGAATCACATAAATGGGATCGAAAAATCTCATTAAACTCTTTGTACATTAGGTAACTGAATACTGAGTTTTAATTGGTAGTATTTCTTCAGATGTACGGCGTTCTAGGGATATTGGTATGGAGTGCCGTCTGGGTGTTGGAGTTCATAGGCTCCCCTAGTTAGCCACTTAGATATCCTGAAGGGGTCTTCCCAATTCGGGCCAAAGACTCCCATGTGAGTCTGGACCTTTTTGAGGACTAGGTCACCCACTTGGAAACGTCTTTCCTTGACCTTCGTATTGAAGAATTTATCGGATCTCCTTTTGTGGATTGTGTTATTCATTTCCAAGGTCAGTCGCTGTTCTTCGAGCATGTCCAAGTCGATTCGTAGCGCTACATGATTGTCCATTGTCATTTCTTATTTAGTTTGGTGGCTGAGGATGGCGATCTCCGAAGGGATCACTGCTTCTGTTTCGAAGGCGAGGGTGAACGGGGTTTCGCCGGTTGAATTTCGGGTCGTTGTACGGTAGGACCAAAAAATGTCCGGGAGCTCGCTCGCCCATCGTCCTTGTTTGGGTTCAAGTCTTGCTTTGATCATGTATTTGAGAATCTTGTTTACAGCCTCTACCTGCCCGTTCGTCTGAGGGTGGTAGGGGGCCGAGAACAACTTTTTGATCCCCCATTTCTCACAGAATTCCATGACTTCCAAACCATCGAACTGCTTTCCGTTGTCGGAGATGATAGCCTGAGGTAGACCGAACCGGCATATGATGTTCTTCCAAATGAACTTGATTACTTGTTCCTGGCCGATCTTGTTGAGTGGTTCGGCCTCAGCCCATTTCATGAAATAATCGACCCCCACAATAGCAAACTTACATCCCCCTGGCGCCGTCGGCAAAGGACCGATGAGGTCGATGCCCCATTAGGCGAACGGCCATGGACTGTACATAGAAGTGAGCTGCTCGGGGGATAGCCTGATGTTTGGGCCCATCACTTGACACCCGTGACATAATCGGGCGTAGGCGATCGAGTCTTTTTGTAGTGTAGGCCAGAAAAAACCTTGCCTGGTTGTCTTGTGGATGAGAGCTCGTCCTCCAGCGTGATTTCCACAGATCCCATCATGGATCTCAGCTAAAACGAGTCAGCCTTCCTCCAGCGTAATAAACTTGAGGAGAGGAAGGCTGCAAGCTCGTTTGTAAATCCGGTCGTCCAATAGAGTGTATCTGGTTGCACGGAGGTGAAGCTGGCGAGCTTTGATACGGTCGGCAGGGACCGTTCCGTCCTTCAAGTATTTAATGAACGGAGTCATCCAGTTCTCTTCGGCGATGTCAACTGTGGTAATCAGGATTCTGTCGGTCGCCGGCTTTGTTGATTTTGTGATTTGGATGTTAGAGAAATCTGCCGCCCCATCTGATGATGCTAGTTTGGATAGGGCATCGGCTTGGGAGTTGTGCTCTCTCGGGACTTGTTCGATCAGCACTTCTTCAAACTTTGTGCACATTTCGGCGACCAATTCTTGGTATTTGATCATTTGTTCGCCGCACGCCTCATATTCTCTCTTGACTTGGTTCACGACCAAGAGGGAGTCCATGAAGATGTGGAGGCGACGAACGTCCAGGGCAAGTGCTAGATCGAGCCGGCCTACCAAGGCTTCGTACTTGGCTTCATTGTTGGTCGCGCGGAACCCGAAATGCACAGCATTTGTGAAACTTTGGCCGTCAGGGCTGATTAGGACAATCCCTGCCCCTGCTCGCGAGTTGGTCGCCGAGCCATCCACGTACAATTTCCAAGCAGGGCGGCCGAGCTGGGTCGGACTGGGTGGGAACATTAATTCCACCACGATGTCCGCCAGAGCTTGGCCTTTGATCGCCGTGCGAGGGGCGTATGTGATACCGTATTGGGCGATCTCCAGTGACCACTTGAGGAGTTGCCCATTGGTGTCTTGCCTTAAGGCGAGAGTCATCAGAACCTCCACTTGGTGTTCGAAGAAGTGGGCCCTCAGCTTGTGAACACTCGTGACTAAAGCATAGGCGATCTTCCCCAGAGGTGTGTAACGCGTTTCCGCATCATGGAGCGCTTGACTAACAAAGTAGATCGGCAAGTGGGCTTGCCCCTCTGCTCGCACTAATACAGCACTCAGCGCGACCTCCGAGGCTGCCAGGTAAAGGAATAGCTTTTTGCTGGGGATCGGCTTCGCCAAGATTTGGGGGTTAGACAGATACTCCTTGATTTTGGCGAATGCTATTTGACTCTCCTTTGTCCATGTGAACTTCTTGTTCTTTATGGTCGCGAAGAATGGCTTGCTTTTATCTCCGAGCCGAGATATGAAACGATTAAGGGCTAGACAACCTGTGAGGCATTGCACCTGCTTGACATTCCGTGGCTCCTGTATGTCGAGGATCGCCTGGATCTTGGTAGGGTTAACCTCGATCCCTCCTCGGCTCACGATGTGTCCCAGGAACTTTCCTGAGCTTACCCCAAAGTTGCATTTCTTGGGGTTGAGCTTCATGTTGAACTTCTCAAGGATGGCGAATGACTCGGCAAGGTCATTGAGGTGATATTCCTTTTTGAGGCTCTTAACTACTATGTCGTCAATGTAAACCTCCATGGTCTTGCCGATCTGGTTGACGAACATCCCGTTAACTAGCCGTTGGTAGGTCGCCCCCACATTCTTCAGACCGTCCGGCATTCGGACCCAAAAGTACACGTCTTTTTCCGTGTGGAACGACGTGTGTTTTATGTCTTTCTCCGCCATTGGGATCTGATGGTACCCGGCGAAAGCATCCATGAACGACATCATTTCGCAACCTGCCGTGCTATTGACCAAGTGGTCAATATGTGGCATCGGAAAGTGGTCTTTTGGACATGCCGCATTGAGGTCGGTGAAGTGGATGCATAACCTCTAGGAGTTGCTCGGCTTTTTGACGAGCACTGCGTTGGCTACCCACTGTGGCTCGTCTGTAGCTACTCCAATTAGTTTGTTGTGGAGTAGCTTTTTGACTTCTATGTCGAGCGCTGTGTACTTCTCAGGACCGAATTTCCTACGTTTCTGGTGAACAGGTTTCCTTGCCGGGTCGATCTTTAGATAGTGGCAAGCGTGTTCAGGACTTATGCCGACCATATCTTGATGCGACCAGGCAAAGACTCCGATGTTCTTACATAGTAAACTGATCAGATCATCCTTTAACTCGAGGCCGACGCTCGTGCCGATCTGTACTTCCCGCTCCGGGCGAGCCGAATCTATCGTTATACTTTCCAACTCTTCAATGGGGATGGTCGCTTCTCGTTTATAACGATTTCCATAATCGATCCTTGGATCGATGTCGAGTCTTGGCTCGAAACCGATCCTTGGCTCGATGTCGTCCGTCAATCGATGTGAGATGTCGTCCTATGAGTCGGGCTGGTTCGAGGTGCTTGGTTTATCGAGCTCCATCGTTTGATTGTCAATCGACTCAATGTTATAAATAGTATGGGAAGTGTTGAAAGAAGTTACGACACAGGAGTAATTCAAACATTTCTTAGCCATTAGTTGATCTCCTTTTACAGTACCGACCATCCCGTCGGCAGTGGGGAATTCGATACATTAAAAGAAAGAAGAGGCGACCGCCTCGAAGGTTTCTAGAAATGGGAGACCTAGGAACCCATTATAGATGCTGGGCTTATCTATGATTACAAAATTAAGGTTCCTAGTAATCCTAACCTTGGGATCGTAATAACAAATTAGCTCGACATAGATCTTGATCCTTCCATAGGCTTGGACTGTGCTGTCGCCAAAACCTTGAAGCACGGTATCAAATGGCTTGATGAACTTGGTTAGGTTGCCGAGCTGGTCAAGAGCAGATTTGAAAATGATATTGCAAAATCTCCCATTGTCAACCAGCCCGCGATCGACCATTTTCCCAAGGATACATGCAGAGATTACCAATGCATCCTCTTTGGGGCACTACACTCCCTCCCTATCCTTGTTGTAGAAAGTGATGAGCGTGCCTTTGGAGATGGTCGGCTCTGGGGGTACCACGACATGGACCCCGACGAACGCCCTCAATTCGGCATTCCGTTTTCTGTTTGACATGGTGGAAACCGGAGAAAGTCCTCCGAGGTTTCCACCTCCCGATTGAAGTATATTGATGCGGCCGCCGGGGTTGATCAGAGGGATTGATTCGTCAGAGTACTCCGGCACGTTCTGCTCGATCTTGGCGACCTGATTGTGAGTGATTCCGTCGTTCTGTCGGCGCTGGCGCCCCCCGGTCCTTTCTGCCCGAGGTTCTAGCTTGGTAACCATGTTATCCAACTTGCCTTCCTCAAACAGTCTCTAGAGTTGTTTGAGGAGGTCGCGGCACTGGCTGGTGTTGTGGCCGGGACTCTTGTGGTAGGCACAAAATTTGCTGCGGTCTAGATGACTATTGTCCCTCGGCGGCTTCGGTTTGCTAAGCCACTCATGTCCCTTGATGGCGTTGAAAATGTGGGCCTGAGATAGATTGAGGTTGCGAAGGAGGTGAACCTCCACATCCTCGAAGGCTTTGAATTCACCGGGCGGCTTTGCGACCGCCTTTCTGGGCTTGGCGACCGCCTTTCTCGGGATGGAAGATGGCGCCTTACCTTCCCCGGTAGATCCCTTGCCTAAGCAAAGAGAGAGCATCCTCTGCCTAGGCAGAAAATCAGTGGCCCTGACGCGGAAGATCGCGTAAGTCGGGGGGATGTCTTTCGTAAGGTGCCTGAACATGGGCGAATGGCCATAGAATCCCCCTAGGTGTAACACCCCAAACTAGGCGGCTATTACAGTGACGTGGAACCCCAACTGGGACCCACCAGGTGAATGAAAATTAATGAATTAAATAATATAATTGTAGTACCGAACCACATTATATTACCAAATACTCCGATGAGGAGCATAAGTACAATACACCAGGACAATACAGAATACTAGTATATTTTATATGAAGATAAAATACACCACCCTGAATAAATGAACATCCCAAACGAAATTTGCAGCGGAAATACAAATGAAGAGAAACAGAAATGACTGAAATGACTGGGGCCCCCTACTAGTATCACTGGGACTCCTCGCCGTCAACGTTCTCTTCCCGTGCTTTTGCCTTGCCATGACCTGAAAACAATATCCCCCAACGGGGTCAGTTACACAGAACAACAATCCTCAAGGGTTGAATATACACAATCATGATATATCTCCATTATGAAATTTCCTTTAGTTATGAATTTAAGCTGAAGAGGGGCATCGTAGTACGCCCGTAATGTTATATGCATGTGCACAATACGAGTGACCGGAAACACCCGTCCTTGTACCTAATTACTCTCACGGAGGTACGTTACCGTGTGCACGGTCCATTGTGTTGGTGATCCCGAACACATGACCATCATGTTGGTGAACCCGAACACATGACCATCATGTGCCCGACTAAATACCCCACACATCACCATCCGGCCACGAAATACGAACCCAGAAGGTCATGTGAACGAGAATGACCATGACGAATATCAATGAATAATAATCCGACAAAGTCAAGAATGACTCACCGGGATGAATTAATAGTGAAGTGAATGATAGCTCAATGAAATGATTGGAACCGTCGTTCCTCGTGAATGAAGTGATTATTTGACAATTACAAGTCTCAATATGGTTAATACATTATGAATGACTTATGATTATGAATGAACAACAACAAAAAGGAATGAATATCCTTTTAACCGAGAAAGAATTAATTTACTCAACACCGATGAAGAATGTCCTTCCACAAACAAACGTCCTAAATGAGATGTCGGTCGCTCGAACAACCTTGAATAACTCAATTACCAATAATCCGTTCAACATACGAATTAAACACGATTATAACTAACTCAAAACGTCGATACGACTAAACCAAGCTCATTGGGGCATTATATCAACCACATTGTGACCAATCTTCGATTGTTTACAACCAATCCTTAACTACACCAATATCAAATCCCCAAGGAGTGTTCCAAACCAACAAAACATCCTCAATTCAATCAATAATCTAATATGAACATCCAAATTCGTGATTACAACAACAACTAATCGAAAACCCCCAAATCCAACTCAATATTGAAAGTGTTCTTGAATAACCCTTCAATAATCCAATGAATACTCATACACACTCATAATCATACGTATATCTCTTCATACAACATGATTATAACGTCCAAAACATCATATCTCACCACAAAATTGAAATCCAAGATGTTTGAAGAATGTTACCTTTAAAGATCCAAACACTTTGATTCGATGAACACACGTTAGATCGGCTATCCAAGATTCACAAACGAATGAAGATGATGAAAACCAAACACTCAAGTGATTGATGATGAAAAATCTCTCCCTCAAGCTCTCTCTCTCTCGGACACAAGGTGAAGAAATGAAGAAATGAACTCAAAGTCCCGTCCAGGTCCTATATAAACTACCGAACGTTACGGCCATAACTCGGCCTTCATACAGCCGTAACATCCAAGTCAACGGCCTTAAGGCCATAACCATCCATCTCGTACGGTCGTAACTCGGCTTCGTCCAGTATCTTCCGACAGCCATACGGCCGTACCTGCACCTGACTTACGGGCGTAATTCGCCCTCGTCCAAGCACCTGCCAGCAGTCATACGGCCGTATCCGCACGCGCCTTACGGGCGTAACTCGACCAATACGGCCGTACCCAGCCAAACTTACGGGCATATGAAGCCTACATCGAAACTGCCTGGGCACCCTGCCCGAATCGTACGGCTGTAACCGGCCAAGCCTTACCGCCTTACCAGCCTCACCTTACGGCCGTATGCCGCAACCCTTACGGCCATAAGTCCTGTTCGTCCGAACTGTCCTGAAAGCAGCGAACGCATGTTACGGCCGTATCCGAAAATCCTTAATACCGTAACTCACCTTCGTCTAAAACCACCTTGAGCCAACGAATGCATGTTACGGACGTAATGCCTGACCAGTTACGGCCGTAACTCGCTGGTGGAAGTGACAAAAATCCGACAACTCCGTATACTCGCTACAACCGGTGAATGATCCGACGTACAATACTCGTATGAATGAAATTAAGTCTAATAACACGCGATAGATGATACTTCCATCACAAGACTATATTCACGATGATTATGATAATACTCTCGTCTCAACTCTCAATCGAAGATAAATAACGATCGGTAACTGATACACGGTTACAAAATGCCAACGATGAATACAAATGAATGAATCATGAATGATGAGAGATTATTAATGAGTGAAAATTACTGAATGACCATTACTGACTGATAATTACTGAATGATAATGAATGAATTACAACCGGGTATTACACTAGGACCAAGTAGAGAGCGAGCTCGTCGCTAATAGGCTCGCCGGTGAGGACTATTTCATCCACCCGGTCGATGTATTCTTCATCAGGCTCATCCTTCCCCTGCCTGATCTTCATCATGCGGTGGGGGCCTTCTGGCCGAGCAACTTTGGCGGCGAAATATGGCGTGAAGTCGTTCGCCAGTTTCTCAAAGTAGTTGATCGAGCGTGGTGGCAGCGAGATGTACCACCTATGGGCAAGTCGCCCAATGTCAATAGGAACATTCGTCACTTAGTCGTGTCCGATGCCCCACATCCGGTCATGTAAATCCAGAACTTGCTCAAATGGGTCTCAGGATCTGATCTCCCCTCATATAGAGGTGTTTGAGGAGGAGCGATCTTCGGTTGAACGGGGGCGAGCTCGAGCTGGGCAGCGAGCGGCTCACTCGGTCTGGCGATCGATCTCTTGGCGCCTGCCCCAGTTTCTAGGAGCACCTTCATTTCATCGAGCTGACGCTGCATGGCGGCCATTGCCGTAGCCTGACTGCTCGAGGATTGGCTCTCGGAGTGGGAGCCGAGGCTATCTTGTACCGATCTTCTGGCCCCGTGGTAGGTGACGAGTTCTCCACCGCCGAGCTCAATTCTGGGCTGAGTGGGAGCCCGTTGGCCGGCCTGTCTTCTGGGAGTCGGGTATGCCGAACTCCTGGTGATGGATTCGGACTCCGATGTCTCCCGGCTGGGGCCCGAATGCCCGGGTCACCATGAGGGTGTTAGGAATATGCCCTCAAATGCCACTCAGAGGATGAGAGAGTGAGAGCAATTGTATTGTAATTATGAATATTATATTTAATAAGGCAATTATTATTTCTATATTATTGTATATCACTGGCATTGTGATTTGGTATATAGAATAATAGTCCTTGCATTTGAGAGTGAACATTCTACTCCTTATGGAGATAAGGACATAGGCACTAGAATTGTTTAGAGCTCGAATGCTTAACTAGTTCGCAAGTTGATAAAACTTAACAGGACATTAAGTTTTAATAAGACTTGTATAACTGATGCTAGGACGTGTGCACATCCTGATAGCATAGTTATAAGTATATTGGTGGGACCAGTATACTCGAACACGACTCATACTCGATTCAGTCACACGGTATTCACTCTCGGAGAGTCGATGACGAATCGAAAGGTTGTGATAGTATACGTGGACCTTTAACTTGAGGGTTCAGTAGAAGATGTGCCTGTGACGTTTAGTTTGTCATTAGAGTAGTTAGACTCATTTGCTTAATTGCTGAGTCGACCTCGAAGTGCGGACTATACGGGCAGGTAGCAGTCTTTACTGTACGCCAAGAAAGGATTCTATATCCTGTTAGTGAGCAGGTGAATGTCCTATACGGTTAATGGCAAATAAGATCATAAGGCTTTGGCCAAAGCATTCTGATATAGTCGTATTGGATACACTATTAATTAGTCGGTCTTGATTTGCATTAACATATATATAGAGTTTAGTCAACAGTAGGGTTTGACTTTACCGTGACCCGAAGACTTGACCGGGACATCGGATGAAGGGTCTATATGTATATAGTATTCACGACATAATGGTTCCGGAATGATTCGTTCATTCGTTCTCAGTCGGGGTTTACAGTGCGGCCCACTAGGCTAGCTAAGTGCTGCCCGCACTCATTGGTTCCTCCCAATGCCGGCTGAGACGAACCTACGGAGTCACGCAATAGGATCATTGATGGATAAATGTGAATTAATAATCTCTCTTATAATATTAGATATTAGATATCTAATTTTGATTTATCGTATAAATCAAATATCGGTCTTATGAATTGTAAGTAGGTTACGAGGTGATTACTTTAATTCATAAATTATATTTCTTAGAGAAATATATATTTGTGTTTGGTATAATTAATTAATTGGATTAATTAATTAGTCCAAACATTGGAAATAAAACGGATTCATTTGACGAACATCCGGTACACGAGGGATTCGTTTTGACGAACATCCAATACACGAGCCGAGTAAATTCGACCCGTCTTCTTGGAAATTTCCCTTAGGGCCGCCCCCCTCCCTCTCTTGTCTCTTTTATACTTATTTTATGTCACTAGGTGACATATGTGAGGTGTATTTGATACCCTCAATCATGTGTTAAAGGGTGACTTTCATTTTTTTTATAAATAAAAGTCTTTAGAAAAGAGAGAGTACTTCTTCTTCTTCCTTGAACTCAAAATCATGAATTAGAGAGAGATAGAGAGAGAGTAAGGTTGATAACTTCATCTTGATCTTAGAGACAAGATATAAGAAGAATACATTGAGAGAGAAAATTCCTACAAGCTTCCCTAGCCGCATTCTTGAAGAAAGAAAGTTTGTCGATTTTTCCATCAAGTTCCGGCATGGGAAGTAGAGGCACCTTGCTTTAGGTGCTTGGAACGAAGGGCTCTTCATCATCATCATCATAATACTAAAGTTTTTCAGAGACATCATAGGTATGAGACTTTGATTCCTTGATCTTCGTATTTTTCTTTTCATATATACGTTACTTGATCGATCCTCTTAGGGATTCCGTTTATTCTTCCGCAGTGTTTATTTTCTGTGGAATCCCAATAGTGCTATCGGAGCGAGGTCAAATATATCGTATATACGATCATCTTTGCATTTGGAATGTTATTTGATGATGTTTATGATTTAGAATCATAATAGATATAATCGAAGAAATTTAATCGTTCGTAGTAAGTCAAGTTTTGACTATTTTATGTGAATTATAGATCTGAAAAATTTGATTTTTGTTGATTTATAAGTTCTTCATGAAGCTAAGAAACTTTTTTGTTTTGGAAGCGAGTCGAAAAAATGAGAAAAACGGGGGTTAAACACGAATACCGCACGAAGACGCAGCTGCCGGCAGCAGCTTATGGGATTGCTGCCTAGCCGGCCGAGAGTGACTCGGTAGGCTACTGTAGCAGACTAGTAAGCTCGGCAAGCCTGCCGGGCAGTGGCCGAGAGTGACTCGGTTCGGGTGGTTCTCGGGTTTTTGGCCCGATTTTGAATCGGGCCGTGGGCTGGGCCTGATACCGGATTTTCCGGGACTCCATTTTTGTGTTTATATTTCGTTGTAATAATTTCTGAAATTTAAATTGGATTTAATTGGATTTAATAAAATATTTGGAGTATTTTTTATTAAGGGAAATTATTAGACGAGAATATTGTTTTGGCCGGATTACTTTGAACGGATTAAAATGACGATTATAAATATTAATTTGATTAATATTGTAGAAATTAAATAGATTAATTTTTATATTAATTGGAGTAATATATTAATTGATTATTTAATTTCATTTACTGTTACATGTTGTATGGAATGCCTTATGTGATGGTGATATAGCTCGTGGACTTAGTTGTTGATTTGTTCGATTCGATATGGTTGTAAAGGCCGTTTTGAGCCTATTTATTTTTACTAGAAAATATGTATAATAGGACGTATTGTTCAATGGTGTAATTATTCATATGGCTATGACGAAGACCGAAGACGACCGACTAGAAGACGAAGAATCAATACTGTATTTTTCCTTTCTTTATTTGGCTTGGCCCAATACTTAGGAAAAAGTCCATGAGCTATAGGTTGGTAGTAACTAGGTTGCTATTTATTGTTTTTCATTTTGAATGATTGACAAACCACAAACCGCGCTTATAAACAGATTAATTTTTAATGTGTAACATGTAATCACGTTAATACTCCCACTTACAAACACTAAGTTATAAAGGTTACGAGGTTTCCTACCCTCCGTCAAACTCATGGAAAATTGAAATCTAAACCGGAATATTATTCTTCCAAGTATGTCGGGGTAATATTTTTGGGGAAAGTTGATAAATTTCTAGAGTGCATTAGATGCCTTTGGTTGTGACAAATCAAACCTCTATAATTCGTATGGGTTGCCGGGTAAGATTCAGTTGTCAGACTAATAGGAGTTGACGGTTTAAACTTAGATAGTTCAGCGAGCCATAGAAACAGAATGGGTTGAGGGAAAGTGAACTAGGGGTAAAAGAAGATCGAATCATCCATTAGATGGGTTGGTATTAGACACCACTTTATAAAGAATAATAGAATAGAAACCGTATGGGTTGCCCTCTATTAAACTTTGTAAAGAAATCGATCACCACTATGAAGTCACCCAAGACTTCCGGATTTAACATGGGAGTATGTAAATGCCGATAAAATAGTGGGAACCGAGTTATGAATAAAGAAAGCCCTTAAATTCTTTACTCGGATCATAATTAAATAATCACTAACGAATCTTCAATTATTCTCTACAGTTAAACAAAACTCTCAATATGACAATGAACTCACTCGCTATACTACTTGAAAAGAACGTCCTGACTCGTCCGAACTATGTGGACTGGCTTCGGAACTTGAAGATTGTCCTAACTATGGAAATGCTGGGATACGTCTTGGAGGCGGACATCCCAGCGGCTCCTGCAAGAACCCGAGCCAATCAGGAAGATGTCGATGCCCATGAGAAATGGGTAAAAGACAACATAAGAGTGCGAGGGTACATGTTAGGCTCAATGATCAATGAGCTTCGACGTGCCCATGAAAAGATGACGTCTTCGAGAGCCATCTTATTGCACCTGGATGAGCTCTATGGAGAGCATAGCCGAACTGCTAGATATGAGATATCGAAGCAATTATTCGGCACCAGGATGAAGGAAGGAGAGAGGGTTTGGGGACCATATCCTCAAGATGATCTCGATGATTGAGAGATTGGAAGCTCTTGATTTTCAGATGCATGCATCTCTCCAAACTGACCTTATCCTGCAGTCACTTCCTGACTCCTTTTCACAATTTGTCATGAACTTCAACTGCAATGAGATTGCATGTAACTTAGCTGGGCTAATGAACAAACTGCAACGGCCCAGTCTCAGATGAAGACAAAGGGAAAGGAAGCTGCACTTGTGATTTCTTATGGGACTTGGAAGTCCAAGAATAAGAAGAAAAAGAACAAGAAGCAGTTAGGTCCAATAGCCAAGATCGACAAGAGAATGGGCAAGGCCCCAATGGTTCGAAAGAGCAAGGGGGCCAAGAAAACAGATGCAAAAGAGCACAATAATCACGCCATAGCCAGTATCACCGGAAAGCTCATCCCTTCACGACCGCTACTAGCTCGAACTCCGAGTACCTAAAAGATAAAGCCCACGACGGGGTCAGCCATAATACTCAACAATGATAACGATCACATCACAAAAACAATACATATCAATGTAATTACAAGGTAAGAATAATTCCAATGTAATCTCACCGTAGTAACCTTACCAACCTGCCACGATCCATAACAAATCAATCCTTACCATAACCCACGCCCCGTGTCCTTAAGTGATGAATGAATTCAAAAGTAACCACCTGTATCCAAAACGATACCAAAATTCCCAAACTTATCATATCTCAATATAGAATGATCTGGCCAAGACTAACTCTATCGGCTGGGTCGCACAATCAGATCCCAATCCTGATAAAAACCGATATCACTCGATACATCTGCAAATCAACACATATTGTTCGATCCTTTAAACTTGTTTCCTGTTGCAATTCGTATCCGCCCGAAACGTGCTGTTTCGAGTGTTGCTGTTTGGAAGTGGTATGTATCAAGTCTTTAACATTTCGTCAAGTCCCTGTTTTGTTGTTGTATCGAGTTGCCGTCTTCATCACAGGCGCATACTACTCGTCAGTATTGTTGCTGTAGCGAACTGTTGTTATCAGTTCCCGACAGTTTCTTGCCGATAGCTTCTGCTCGTCAAAAAAGCCTTTTGTTGTATCGATAGCGAATTCGCATCACCAGCAAGAATTCGTATCATAAGTGGCATCGGAGCCTAAGTTCTTGATCTTTGGAATTATGGATCTCAACGACGCTGATTTCTTGGCAAAACTTCGTGACGCATTGCGTGACGTACCAGAACAATGCGACCAGCGTTGGCAACCTAGGCGTGGTGACTATGAACGACCCTCACACCATGTCGAAGAATTCAAGGTGAACAAACTTTCGGAGTTCGTTGGAGGGACAGACCCTGAAGTTTACCTGGAATGGGAACGAAAAATTGATCGTATGTTCGAATTTAAAGACCTTGACGATGAGAAAATGTGTAAGTATGCAATTCTCAAGTTGGGAAAAGGAGCTTCACTTTGGTACGAAGGAATTAAGACACGAAGAGCTCGTGCGGGGAAGGAAAAGATCCATTCGTGGAATTCATTAAAAAGAAAACTTCGTAAAAAATATGTGCCAACATCACACCGGTTGTCCTTGTACAGGAAGATTGCGGATCTCATGCAAGGAAGGTTAAATGTCAGTGAGTACATTGAGGAGTTTGAGAACCTAACCTTAATGGGAGAAATAGAGGAGAATGAGGAGCAGAAGATGTCGCGATTCTTGCGTGGCTTAAACCGAAGCATGGCTAACTCGGTGGAACTGTATCCATACGAGTACTTCGATACATTATGTGGGTTATGTGTAAAGGTAGAAGCTCAGAACAGGATGAAGCTGTACAAACCCGAGATTCCAGTCAAATTTGGAAACCCAAGCATCAGATCTAGTTCAGCTGCTAAGGCAACTGTACCGACTCCGGTTCCTGTTGGGATTCCTGCTAAGGCAACTGTACCCTACGAACCGAAGGAGACGAGTTTGGCTAAATGTCAAGGGTTCGGACATTATCAAAATGCATGTCCAAACAAACGAGTGGTAACCCTAAGAGAAGTGTCACGATCCGAGATGAGTTCTTGGTTGAGGAAGAAAGACTGGGTGATGTATTTGATTTCGACACGAAGGACGAAGAAGGAGAAGAATGTGAGACTTAAGATGCTCCAAGTTATGACACGGCTTTAGTTATGCGGACGCTACAATCCAAAGCTGTTTCGAATGATTCGGAACAGCGGAATCAAATATTTCACACGAACTGTCAAGTTGGAAATAAATGGTGTAGTTTGATCGTTGACGGAGGGAGTTGTACCAACATCGCTTCCAGTGAGATGGTGACTAAACTCGGACTGACCACTATGACTCACCCAAAACCTTACACTTTGCATTGACTCAATGATGGGAGCAAAATAAGGGTGACTAAACAAGTGAAGATTGGACTAGCCATGGGTTCGTTTGAAGACAACGTATTATGTGATGTACTCTCGATGGATGCATGCCATATACTGTTGGGAAGACCATGGATGTTTGATAGGGACGTTTTACACCGAGGAAGAAGCAATGAGTACGAGTTACGGAATAAGGGCAAGAAGATTGTGCTTAAACCAATGTCACCTCAAGCTATTCACTCTATGAGTTCTAGTCGGAGTGAAAAGCCAAAACTAGCCATGTTTGCTAGCGAATGAGATGTGGAACATGCTATTAAAGATGGCAAGTGTGTGTACTTGTTGGTTCTGAAGGAGTCACGGAATGGTAACATGGTTGTGCGGAACGAAAGGATGGATGCCTTATTACACAAATTTGCGGATGTTTTTCCCGAAGAATTACCATCGGGTTTGCCACCTATTCGTGGGATTGAACATCAGATCGACCTCATACCAGGTGCATCGCTCCCTAACAAAGCTGCCTATAGATGTAATCCCGAGGAGACAAGGGAATTACAAAACCAAATCGAAGAATTAATGGATCGTGGGTATGTTCGTGAAAGCCTAAGTCCTTGTGCGGTTCCGGTATTACTGGTTCCGAAGAAAGACGGATCTTGGAGGATGTGTATTGACAGTCGAGCCGTGAATAATATAACCATCAAGTATCGATTTCCAATTCCAAGGCTTGATGACATGTTGGACGAAATACATGGATCAGTGATCTTTTCAAAAATTGACCTACGAAGTGGTTATCACCAAATCCGGATGCGGGAAGGAGACGAGTGGAAGACGGATTTCAAAACTAAACACGGGCTGTATGAATGGACCGTTATGCCGTTCGGCCTTACAAATGCACTGAGTACTTTCATGCGCTTGATGAATGAGGTACTTAAGCCATTTTTAGAAAAATCTGTGGTTGTATACTTAGATGATATTTTGATCTACAGCCGATCGTTGCAAGAACATTTCGAACACTTGAGGCAAGTCTTCGAAACCCTTAGAAACCAGAAGCTGTATGGAAAAAAGGAGAAGTGTTCATTTTTGGTCGAAAGTATAGTCTTTCTTGGCTATATTGTTTCAAATGATGGAGTATCGGTCGATCAAGCAAAGATCGAAGCAATTAAGTCCTGGCCAATTCCCACTACAGTAACGGAAGTTAGATCGTTCCACAGACTGACTTCATTTTACCAAAGATTCATTCGAGACTTTAGTACCATTGCAAGCCCAATAACCGAATATTTGAAGAAAGGAACGTTTAATTGGAGCCGGGCTGCTCAGGAGGCGTTTACAAATTTGAAGGCGAAGTTGTGCGAAGCACCAATCTTAGCATTACCTGATTTTTCGCAACCGTTCGAGGTAGAATGTGATGCTAGCGGAGTTGGCATTGGAGCGGTTCTCATTCAGGGAAAGCGACCTATTGCTTATTTTTCCGAGAAGTTAAACGGTGCTCGTCTAAATTATTGTACGTAAGATAAGGAGTTTTATGCTATTGTGAGGGCTTTAGATCATTGGAGTCACTATCTTCGGCCGAAGCATTTCATCATACATTCGGACCATGAATCCTTGAAGTATATTAACGGACAACACAAGTTAAGTCCCAGGCATGCGAAGTGGGTGAAATTCTTACAATCATTTTACTTATCATCAAAGTATAAGGATGGCAAGAGCAATGTTGTAGCAGATGCATTGTCTAGGCGTTATGCCTTACTCGCCACTCTTGATGTTCGTTTGCTTGGATTCGAGACAGTAAAGGAGTATTACGACGGTGACGCGGATTTTGGCGAGACCTTTGCCCTTTGCAAATCTGGCCCGATGGGAGATTTTTCGATACAGGAAGGCTTCCTTTTTAAAGGGAATCGTCTTTGCCTACCCAGGCACACGATTCGAGAATTGCTGGTTCGAGAGGCTCACAGAGGGGGTTTGGCTGGCCACTTTGGTTCGGCCAAGACATTGGACATGCTTAAAGAACATTTTCATTGGCCAAGGATGCAGGGGGATGTTAATAATATAATTAGTAAATGTGTGACGTGCCGTGTTGCGAAGAGTTCGTTCAAACCAGGAGTCTACACACCTTTACCGATTCCGGAGAGGCCATGGGAAGATGTCTCGATGGGTTTTATTGTTGCCTTGCCTCGAACCCAACGAGGTAAGGATGCGATTATGGTTGTTGTCGATCGTTTTTCAAAGATGGCTCATTTTGTTCCTTGTCACAAAACCGATGATGCGAGTAATGTTGCTGACTTGTATTTTCGAGAGGTGGTACGATTACATGGAGTCCCAAAAACTATTGTTTCGGACAGGGACTCAAAGTTTCTAAGCTACTTTTGGAACACATTGTGGAGGAAGGTGGGAACCAAGCTGTTGTTTAGTACTTCGCATCATCCTCAAACAGACGGACAAACTGAAGTGACTAACCGAACACTGGGAACGTTGTTGCGAGGCTTAGTAAGCAAGACACAAAAGGATTGGGATCTGAAACTGGCACATGCGGAGTTTGCATATAATCGATCTCCTACTCATGCCACAGCACATTCGCCATTCGAAGTAGTTTACGGTCTAAATCCTTACATACCGCTAGACTTAATACCATTACCAAATGACGAGTTGGTGCATAAGGACGTGGAGTCAAAACTAAAATCGATGATGAAATTATACGAACAGGTACGGGATCGAATCAAGGAAATAAACGAGACGTACAAAAGGAAGTCAAACAAACAAAGAAAGCCGAGATTATTCGAGGTTGGAGATTTAGTTTGGTTACACTTGAGGAAAGAACGATTCCCGAATAAGCGCAAGAAAAAGTTAATGCCACGAGCCGAGGGGCCATTTAAAAAATTATGAAGGTGAATGACAATGCTTAAAAGTTAGAACTTCCGGGTGATTACGGAGTGCATGCTACTTTCAACGTAGGTGATCTATACCCTTACCTTGACGACGATGGGATTGCGGAATTGAGGACAATTCCTTTTAAATAATGAGGGAATGATACGAAACCGACTACTCCAAGCATAGAAGACAAAGTAAGAATTGACGTAAAACTCCTAGACCATACTCCAACGTATTTGGGCGAGAAAACAGATACGAGGCACGAAGTTACCTTGATAGTCAGCATTTCTTGGGGAGGGAAAGAGGTTCAAGTGGCAACTAAACAATAAAAGAATGTTCAGCATTCTCTTACAAAAGCAGCCGGATTCTTGGCAAAAGGCGGCTGTCAGCAAGCAACTTGGAGACAAAGACCCTGCTTTTACTTTTGTCAACAAGTGACATGAGGAACCATTTTATTATCTTTTCTTATTTTAAGCTCAACTTGTATTAGTTTAATTTATCTTGTCAGGCTGCTTTTGCCTATAAATAGTGGCAGTAGAGTTGTAATGAAAATTATTGAATGTTGAAGAATTAAGAATACACTTTGTGTTTTCTCTGGTGAATGCTTTTCATCAAAACATTGATTATTATTCGACACGTTTTCGAATCTTAATCCGATTGATTCTCAATAGGTCTTGATAAGAAATCCCTTTATCAAATTATAGGTCTAATTCGGTAAAACATCTGTTTCTATCCTGTTTCGATATTCTCTTTGTTTTCGATACAGTTTCATACTTGTTCAGAAATTCGCATATTGTTCGATCCTTTGAACTTGTTTCCTGTTGCAATTCGTATCCGCCCGAAACGTGCTGTTTCGAGTGTTGCTGTTTATAAGTGGTCTGCATCAAGTCTTTAACATTTCGTCAAGTCCCTGTTTTGTTGCTGTATCGAGTTGCCGTCTTCATCGCAGGCGCATACTACTCGTCAGTATTGTTGCTGTAGCGAACTGTTGTTATCAGTTAACGACAGTTTCTTGCCGATAGCTTCCGCTCGTCAAAAAAGCCATCCGCTGTATCGATAGCGAATTCGCATCACCAGCAAGAATTCATATCAATTCATACGAAAACGTGTAGAATTTTCCAAGTTCTACTCATTGAGACATTTCATTGAACACTTTGAAGGCATAATCCAATTTAATCGTTTATTCAAAGAAATACTCGAATTCGTTCCACAAAACTTCAAGAGTATTGAATGATTACGAGTATACAATCAAGTTCAATCAATAATCTGAATCAAAACGATGCAAATCTGCCAAAACACCAAGATACCTCAAGAACATCCAAAAACCAAAAGTTCATGTGTTCTTACCTTCGATCCGGGTGGAAGATGATGTTAATCCATAATTCCAACTTCCAAAACATGTTTCTACATAATATTCTTACTCAAATCCATCAACTTTGCTGAAAAAATCATAAAAGGAACGGAGAAAAATGAAAAATGATAAGGATGACTCGGTCTAGGCCTTATATAGGCCGAGACCAGCCGGCACCTTACGTACGTAACCGGCGGGTCCTTACGTACATAGCCGGCCGTGGCCTACCTTACTGTCCAGTTTGTTCGGCACCCTTACAGCCGTAACCGGCACCTGCCTTACGTACGTAATCAGCCACAGCCTACATACGTAATCGGCCAGTCCTAGCCCCCAGCGAGTGACTGCCGACCATGCTCGGCCACTATAGGTCCTCTCGGCCACGACTCGGCCAGCCGCCCCGTAACGTACGTAAAACTTATTCCATTGCGTACGTAATACGTATGTTGACTTGCTACAGTATTATACTCATATTACGTACGTAATACACCCTGTATAATGTACGTAACTCCATCCGTTGACTCACCTGTCCACATCCGCACTGAAAGCTGCCGATACCGGGCCCAACTATCCGATTCCTCTTGTTACGTACGTAATACATTACGTATAACGTACGTAACACGTACCACTTAGCGTACGTTATCTCAAAGTCTTAACGTACGTTAACAGATCCATACTTAGCCATTTCCGGCAATTCCTGTCCAACGTCTCGACATATCAAATATGAACATATGCCATACTGAACACATATACGAAATCCCAAAAATATTCTCATACGGTACGTCTGATGCACGATATCCTCAATTACAACTGTCGACCAAGTACGGAAATCTTAAAAATACTCATACGGTATATCCGACATCGAAAACACCAAGCATGTAATATCCTAGAATCAAAATAACCTCGATAGACATACTAGCACGACTGTCACGATTTCCAAAATTATTTATCCATACTGTATCGGTCCTACTCTGTACAGTACAACCCAGATAAAATAATGTGAAAAATTCATAGTGAAATTCTAGGATATTACAGTTTGGCTCGTCCTTGATAGAATTCGGAATTCGTATTATGGGGTTTGGTTAGTAAGGATTTTTTGAGAGGGCAGCCGCGGTGGTATTTTGAGCGGAGCGCAAGGCTCCTTTGGATGGGTTCTTGGTGTTAGTGAGCACTCTTAGAAGTATCATGTACTCCAGATGTTCAGGCAAATCGACCCGGTTTAATTCGGAGAACTTGTCGCTAGTCTCAGACTTGACAATGAGGGAGTAGCTTGATTTGAGCTAGAGTGGCAATCTAACACCATCGGTGGGTTTTTAGTTATATCAAGGCATGGAGAGAATGATTCCTGCCAAGATTAGTGTGGGTGTGCGCCGAGAGATAGTCAACATCCGGGAGGATGGAGAGTGTTTCGATCGCGTGCACTACATCCCTATAAGTTTGAATGCGCGATGCGCAAGGGTTGCCGAGCGAGCGGCAGGAAATTGCAATCATCGAGTGGCCGTGCAGGCATTCTTCGAGTTGGGCCTCCGACTTTACAAGCAGGTGACACTTGATGGAACTCAGAGTGTTGTGCTTAAGCACACGAGTTGAGGAGATGGAGGTAGAGTGTCGGGTTCATTGCCCAAGTATTTTCATGATGAGATGGGCAGCGCATGTACATAGAGCAGGTTGTGTGTGCATGCGTTGACGAGGACGTCAACGGATTGAGAGGGGGAGGATGTCACAAGGTGCTTTACATATTATTCGGAGTACCCGGGATTGCCCCGGACTTACAAAGGATTATGTTGGATAGTTGCCCTGCGACACGAATAAGGTTGGGGACATGCGACAGTGGTCGGCGTCCGGAGTGTGTCCATGCGCGAGAAGGACCTTGAGTCTGGGACAAGAGGGCTTTAGGAGAAGATTTCGTGAAATGCTTGTAATGGGGAGTTCCTTGGAGTGTTGGGAAGATCTCCACCAAGTTTCACAGCTAGACGGTTCCGTTTGAGTAGCGAACGATGCAAAGGATCAAGATGCTGCAGTGCAGTGGCATTGTAGTAGTTTCAGAATATTGGAGAGGCAATTCCTCACTCCTCGAGTATCGGATGGGGCTGAAACTTTGAGTACTTATAGATAATGTCGTAATATAATCTACAGTTCAAGCGGATAAGGATTTGGAGTTCGTATGAGTTAGTTACACCCGATGTTCTTCCTAGGCCAATCAATGTCTAGTGCACTTACAAGGCATTATTTTTCTAAGGCTATTATAGGGGGGACAGTCCTTAGATGGGCAATGGTGGGCAAGCGGCCAGTCTTCCTCGTGCTGTCGAGCACCAAGCGTGCAATCTTCCTAGAGGTAAGAGGGGCCTCTAGGGAGCCAACTCTAAGCATTCGAAGTGTGCAAAGAGTTCCCGAGCGAGTTGGAAATCGTTAGGGCAGCGTGGGACCTTTGGGGTCTGCATTAGGCTTAAGGTTGGCATGGAGGCTCTAGTGTGACCGGAGGAATGCTGTCGGCCATATAACACTTCCTCTATGTCAATTGGGCAATCGAGGCACTCATCTAAATCATACGCCTCGTGAGCTTACTCGTAAGCATTAGCTGTCGGTTCCGGCTATGCTGCGGGGGATCGTTGGCTTGTACATGTGGTTGCGAGACAACCCCACATTGCGGATTGAAGGTAATATGTCGGTATGAGAAGTAGTCCCAAACATCGTGAGGGGCAAATATCTATTGATGGCATGAATCTAAGCCAAGATCTAAAAGGTTGTCCGTCTCGGGTGAGGTACTCTCAAGGGCGCCAAGGTACTGCACCTAGGAAGTCCCGAGTGAGTGTCGAGCACGAGGAATTGCACTTCGGCCATGCGAGTGACCCTTAGTGCCGAGTGCCATGGCGGGTTAATCTTGAAGGGTATGAGATACCGGCCCTTAGTTGGTCGGAGGCAAAGGAAAGGTGGGTGCCTAGCATTTTACGCAGTACAATGGACCAGTGCATGATATCTCTAATGTTGGTATTCTATGAAATATCGTTGATGGTAGCCGGACGGAGACTCGGAAGTCTCCTAGGCGCACGGGTGATTCGTGATCTGCTGCACGAATTCGACGGCCTGAACCTCAGTGAGCCGCACCCTGTGACACCTAGGCTGCCGGGTCTGATTACGTTTTCGGCTGGTTTTTCGCCCCGATTCCAAAAATAACATTTTTCTAATCTTTATATTACATTTTAAATCATTTTTTCAAAAGAAAAATAAATTTACATTGTAACATAAAATCATGAAAAAATAATTTTTTTGAGTGAACAATAGAAAATCAACGATTAATACGATTATGATTCCAAATCAAACACCATCTAATCAAGCATTCCAAATACCAATATCGTATATACGATCGCAAGACCTACGCTCCGATACCACTGTTGGATTCAGTGCCTAAAACGAAGGCCCAGCGGAAGCGGTAAAAAGAAAATTAATTCGATCCGAATCCCTACGAGGATCGATCGAGCTACGTATATACGAATATATAAACGAAAAACAAGAGTTGTAAGAAACTCACCCTTGAAGTCCGTTGATTAAATGGCAACCTTCTCTTGAGCTATTCCTCAAGCTTTGCTTGATCTCTACGAATCCAATCCGCTCCAAGCCCTTGAACGATCAAATGCCGAAAGCACCGCGTCTCTACTAGCCACGCACCAGAAAAAACGATCGGAACAATACTCACCTCGTTATCATCCAAGAATGTGGCTAGATCAAGGTGAGGAATCTTGTTATAGATATTAATATCACTCTAAGTGTATGAATATCTATCTATCTCAATATTTCCTCGCAAAATTTCTCTAAGAAGTTATGAAGAAGATGAATAAAGAAGAAGACGATGAAGAAGACTTCTCTCTCTCTCTCTCCTCTTGCAACCTCACGTATGGAATCAAATTAATGAAGTGAGTTTGATGAGAAGTCTTCCTCTCTTTATTCAATTTCCACTCACATGCAAAACAAATCATCCCATATGATATTTTGCCCCACAAGCCATGCTCCTTAATATAAAAAGGAAACAACAAGACAATGGGAAGGTGGGTGGAAGGCGTTGGGGTGGCCTGTGTAGAAATCGGACGAGTTCGGTTCGTTTCGGACTCCCGAAAGTCCAAAGAGATAAATTCCAATTCCGTTTCGATGTATTTATATCGATTAGTTAATCCAATTAA
This sequence comes from Orobanche coerulescens, assembly GCA_033398695.1. NCBI lineage: Eukaryota > Viridiplantae > Streptophyta > Magnoliopsida > Lamiales > Orobanchaceae > Orobanche > Orobanche coerulescens. Next base: position 165,074,890 of record CM065807.1, on the reverse strand, counting down.
TTAAATATATCAAATACAAAATAATATAATTAATTTCTCCAAGAAATAATTATATACATGAATTAAATTAATCACCCAGAAATTTATTTAATTCATTTAGGCCGCAAATCAATTTATCCAATAAATCGATTTAGACGTCTAATGTCCCAAATTAGATATCCAATATCTAATATTCATAATGAGAGAATAAGCTCGATTCATTCCGTCCTCAATCCTATTGCGCGACTCGGTAGGTCCGTCTCAGTCAGCAATGGGAGGGACCAAAGAGTAGTAGCACCACCTAGCCAGCCTAGCGGCCTACACTGTACCCCAACTGAGAACAAATGATTGGGATCATTCAAGAACCATTCTGACGTGAATACCAGTAAACGTATAAACCCTTCTTTCAAATGTCCCGATCAAGTTATAGGGTCACGGTCAGTCAAACCCCATTTGTACTTGACTCTATGCATGCGTTAATGCAAATCGAGATCATCGAGCTCTCGTGTATCTAATACAGCTAGCTCCAATGCTTTGGCCAAAGACTTATGATCTCATTTGCCAATAACCGCATAGGACATATAACCCGTTCACTAACAGGAGAAAGAATTCTATCTTGGTATTCAGTAGGATCTGCTACTTGCCCATCAAGATGCACATCGAGGTTGACCCCCGCCTTCCGGTTTATAGGTCGAACTACTCTAATGAAAATCTTGATGTCACAAGCACATTCCTACTAAATCCTCAAGTTGAAGGTTCACGAATACCTATGACAACCTTTCGATTCCATCATTGACAGTCCCAGAGTGAAATCCGTGTGATGAATCGGGGGTGAGTCGGTTCGAGTATACTAATCCAATTATCATACCTATAAGGTATGCTCCCACTAATCATTAGTCTTCGACAGGCACTCTCCTTGTCAAAGAACACGTCATACAAGTATTCACATAAACTTAACGCCCAGTCAAGTTTCATCGACTTGCAAATGATTAAGTATTTGAGCTATAAACCTTTCCAGTGCCGACCCCCTTATCTAATAAGGAGTGGAACGTTTTGCTCTCGAATACAGGGACTAGTTTCTATATGTATATTTACGAGTTAGGAATGCCAGTAACTACCAGTAAATAAAGAAACATCCATTGCCTTATATTGATGATTTACATAATAACAAGTACAATGCCCTCACTCAACATCCTCTGAGTGGCATTCGGGGGCATACTTCTAACAGTGTAAAGTCTCTAGTTATCTTAGCTATCGAGTGCTGAAGATTTCCAGAAGAACCAGAGTTGAAGCTCTGTGAGTTCTTGTTACAAAGATGGAGAGATCTATGTATGGTTTGCTTTTGGCGTTCTGGGTTTATGTTGTAAACTTTGTTTGTGTTCACATTTTTCACTGTGTCCTTCACTGTGTTTCACTGTTTTTCACCCGTGTTCTTCTGTCCTTTGACCACTGCTGGAGGCCTTCTAATTATAGGAGAAGAGGTTGCTAGGTCCTCCCTGTCCATCACGGGCGATCGCCGTTTTTTTATATTAAAATAAGGTGGGCGATCGTCCCAGCACGTGGGACTGTTTCTTTAAAGTTCACGGCTGCTTCTGGCAGCCAGACGCGCGAGCCAATGAGTAGTCTGCACGCGTCCTGAGTTGCCGTCTCAAGAGGTCCCACTTCGCACCTTTCGGCGGGTCTGTCGGTAGGTGAGGAGATGGTGACAGGCTGGGGTCAAAGGGCCTTATCCTGTGGCGCCTTTTGCGGATCTGCACATGGGTCTTCATCCAAGATTCGATCTTCGAAAACTTTGACGGGTGTCGGATTCATACGTGGTATGGGACGATCTTCTCCAGTCGGCCATTAGAGGCGATCTCGAGATGCCAATAGGCGATCGCCTTGGACGTCGACTGCTAAGATCTTGCCCATCATCTGTATTCTTTAGCTGGCTCTAGACCATTATGCCGATCGCCATCGAGGCTTATAAATCGCCGCACAACAGCTTCGAACGAAGGGATTTCGTGTTCGGGACGGATCGTGATCATTGTCTACATTTTACGAAGATTTATTTCAAAGGCTTCACGGGTATGATCCTTTATCTTTGTATTTATTTTTTTCGTATATACATTACTTGATCGATCCTGCTTGGGATTCGTATTTATTTCCGCTGCGTATTTCGTTTTATTTTCGGAATCCCAACAGTGGTATCGAAGCGAGGTCAATGTTTCCGTATATACGATTTTTTGTGCATTTTGAATGCTTTTGGATGATGATTATGATTTAGAATCATTTTTGGAATAGTCGTAGATTTAAAATTGTTCATTGTAGCATCACGTTTTTAGAAACGGGCCGAAAAATGGAGAGACGGGGCTGCCGGCACTGGTGCTGGCAGCACTTCCTGGGCTGCCTGCCCAGGTTGCCGAGCATGCTCGGCCATGTGTCGGCCGTAGATGCCGAGAGGCAGCCGATGCCTGCTGATCAGGACTCGGCCAGGCTGCCAAGCATGGCTCGGCCAGGCAGCCCACGGGTTTTTGGCCCGATTTTGAATCAGGCCGTAGGCTGGGCTTAAAACCGGATTGTCCGGGACTCCGTTTTAAGTTTATATTTCGTTGTAATTATTTCCCAAAATTTAAATTGGATTTTAATTTGACTGAATTAATATTTGGAATATTTTTTAGTTAAGAGAAATAAATTAAACGAAAATATTATTTTGGCTGGATTACTTCGAACGAATTTAAATGATGATTATTAGTATTAACTGGATTAATACCATTAAAATTGAATAGATTAATTTTATATTGATTTGATTAATATATTAATTTATTATTTAATTTCAATGCCACTTTATATTAATTGGATTAATATAGTAGAAATTGAATAGATTAATTTTATAGATTAATTAGATTAATTTATATTAAAATTAATTGTTTAATTTCATTGTCATTACATGTTGTATGGAATCCTTATGTAATGGTGATATAGCTCGTGGACTTAGTTTTTGATCTGTTCGATTCGATTGTGGTGTAAAGGCCGTTTTGGGCCTATTTATTTTTACTAGAAAATTTGTATAGGATGCAATTTTTCAATGATGTAATTATTATTTTGGCTATGACGAAGACCGAAGACAACCGACCGAGAAGACGAATAATCGAAGACTGCTTTTTATTTATTGGGTCATTTGCTTGGCCCAGTACTTAGGAATTAGGTCCATGAGCTATATGTTGGTAGTAACTAGGTTACTATTTTCTGTTTTTCATTTGGAATGATTGACAAACCAACAAACGCGCGTATAAATGAATTAATGTGCAAAGTGTAACATTAATCGCGAAATTCTCCCGACAACAAACAGACTAAGTTTGAAAAAGGTTACGAGGTTTCCTACCCTCCATCAAACTCATAGAAAATTGATACCAAAGCTGGTGTGCTATGCTTCCGAGTTATCGGGGTAGTACATTTGGTAGAGGTTGAAAAATTTTTGAGTGCATTAGATTCCTTCGGTTGGTGATAAATTTCGCCCCTAAAAACCTGATAGGTTGCCGGGTGAGATTCAATAGTCAAACCGATAGACGTTGATGGTCAACAACTTATATAGTCTGGATTGCCAAGAAACCTGATAGGTTGAGGGCATGAAGAGTACGGTTAACAGAAGATCAAATCATCCGTTATATGGGTTGGTGTTAGACACCACTTTACAGAAATTAATTGGCAAGAAACCTGATAGGTTGCGTCTGTTAAAATTTGTAAAGAACTTGATCACCACTAAGAAGTCGATCTAACCATGACTTCTGGATTATAACATGGGAGTGTATAGTTCCAATAAAATTAGTGGAAGCCGAGATAAGAATTATACAAGCCCTTAAATTCAATACTCGGTCATAATTAAACAAGTCACTAATTTAATCTTGTCTAAATCTTTGCAGAAAACGAAACTGAATCTCTCTAAAATGGCTAAAAACCCACTCGCTATTCTAGTTGAAAAGAATCTCCTAACTGGCCCCAATTTTGTTGACTGGTTGCGGAATCTAATGATTATACTCAGTATGGAGTCTTTGGGATACGTCTTGGAGGCGGACATTCCACCGACTACCATCCGAACCAGGGGTAATCAGGAATATATTGATGTCCATGAAAAATGGGTCAAGGATGACGTGCTAGTCCATGGCTTTATGATGGGCTCAATGACTAATGAGCTGCAGAGAGCGCACGAGAAAATGACTTATGCTAGGCAGATTCTCGCACACTTGACTGGACTTTATGGAGAGCAAAGTAGGACTGCTAGATATGAGATATCGAAGCAGTTGTTCAGTGCTAGGATGAAAGAAGGGGAGAAAGTGGGAGACCACGTCCTCAAGGTGATCTCTATGATTGAGAGGCTCGAGGTGCCCAACTTTAATATGGATTTATCTCTTCAAAATGATCTCATCCTTCAATCTCTCCCTGACTCTTTCACGCAGTTTGTAATGAATTTCAACTGTAATGAAATTACATGCACATTAGCTGGGCTAATGAATAAACTGGTGACGACGCAGTCTAACATGAAGACTAAACCGAGAGAGGCTGCTCTTGCGATTTCTTCTGGGCCTTGGAGGTCCAAGAACATGAAGAAAAATACCTACGAGCAGTACAAACCCAAGAAAGAGGTACATAAAGGAAAGGGCAAGGCCCGAAAGGTTCAAAAGGTAGGCGGTCCAAAACCGACGGACAAATGCCTTGAATGCAGTGAGCTGGGCCACTGGCGAAGGACTTGTCCCAAGATTAATGGCGCATCAGGTACGAAACTTTTTGTTTTTGAAACTAATTGTTCCGCTACTGTATATTCTGCTTCATGGATTCTGGATTCAGGTGCCACTTCCCACATTTGTACTATGAATTAGGATTTGTAACAAAGTAGAAAACTTGTAGCTGGGAAAATAATGATCACTGTCGGAAGCGGACAAAGTGTTGAGGCAACCGATATTGGATCAATCCTACTGGGTTTAGAATCCGGTTTTAATTTGACATTAGATGAAGTACTTGTTTTGCCCAAGGGGCATAAAAACATTGTATCCATTCCAGTCTTGGACCGGAAAGGATTTTGTTTCTTCATAGGAAATGTAGTTGTAAAATTTATTTTCGAAATAAATTGGTTGGCACAGCTACATTGTTGAATGGTTTATATCATCTGAACATGCAAAATAAAACAGCAGTGAATACTATAACTGGGAAACGTGGTAGGCAAGATACTAATCAAGCTCTTAAATTAAACCTTAGACTTGGTCATGTTGGTCAGACCATGGTTCAGAAAATGGAGAAAGATGGACTTTTAAGTCCATTGTGTGTAGAACCCTATCCAACATGTGAATCTTGCCTTAGAGGCAAAATGACTAAGTCCCCCTTCACAGGGACTTTTGAAAGGGCTGGCGATAAACTTGGATTGGTACATACCGATGTTTGTGGTGCTTTAGAAGTAGCCCGAGATGGATATCAATATTTCATAACATTCACAGATGATCATACTAGGTATGGGATTGTGTACTTAATGAAACATAAATCCGAAGCCTTTACTAAATTCAAAGAATTTAAGGCCCTAGTTGAAAAACAGACTGGATGTCATTTCGGTCGGACTGAGGTGGCGAATATATGAGCACAGAGTTTGATGACTTCCTTAAGGAACATGTAATAGTTTCACAATTCACGCCGCCAGGAACCCCACATTTAAATGGTGTTTCAGAAAGGAGAAATCAGACATTGTTGGACATGGTTCGCTCCATGTTAAATTACACTGATTTACCTATTTACCTGTGGGGGTATTCCTTACTAACCGCTGCCTATATCCTTAACAGATGTCCTTCCAAATCCGTTCCTATCACTCCGCATGAGATGTGGAAGGGTAAGAAACCAAGCCTTTGTAGGTCACAAGTCGTCCAGGAATAAGTCTAGAGGGGGGTGAATAGACTTATTGAAACTTGAAACACTTAAACTCTTTTCTCCGACGAGTGAGTTTCTCATCTGATAGATATGCGGAAATCAGCTGATGACGAAAACATAGCTAAGTAATGGAACAGTAAAGTATGAATGCAATAGTTAAGTATGATGCTGAAAACAGTAAAACACGCAGGCAATTTATAGTGGTCTCAGAGGTGGGGTAATCCTCTACTAATCCACTTTCTCCAAACCAATTGGAGATGAATCCACTATAATTCTCAACTAGTGATAAATATTACAATGATTCTTTTACTTAGCTACAACAACTTCCAACAAGTGGAAATCCCATCGTTGTAACTCCTCTTTGACTGCCAAGCACCACTTGATTCTTCAAATCCTCGGATGCCTATCAGTCTCGCGACTTCAACAAGTGAAGTACCCCGAACTCAGGTTTTAAGACAAGAGTGTTTGTCTTCTCCAACTAAGAGCTTTCTTCAAATAAGAACTTCGAGTACTGCTCTTTTCATGATGCTATATGATTGCTTTGATTGCTTTGATAACTTTGATCGCTTGAGAGTTTTGTTTGCATCGTACTGCTCAACTTCAAATCTTCGGATATATATAAGTGTCGATCCTTGAGCATACTTTATAGCCGTTGCAAATCTTGTAACAAATGCGTCCGTTGGAGAAATAGACTTCTTTGTTTATTTTTCTGAACGTTGCAAGGCTGGATTCCCATATTTTAATTCATCTTTCGACCGTTGTGAAGACTTTGCATGTGAGGCACCGGATCTTTTGAATATAATAAGATTAAAGTCTTCAGTGGTAGGTCTGGATGAATTATTTAATTCATATCCTTGCGGGAATCTCTCCAATTTGTCTCTTCACGCTTGCATGTGACTTTCCATAAACATTGACTATTCAATGCATGCTGACGTGGACTTGGAGTTTTTGGCTGATCTCTTATAAGTCAAGTTGGCTGATGTCCAGTCAGCTTCTCTGCAGTTTGGACTTCTCTGTCGATGACTTCTCTGATGACTGTTGAGACTCGCCTGATCAGATGACTTGTCTGGAGTCTTCTGTCTTGATGGATTTTGACTTATCTGATGGTCAGACTTCAGTTTACTTGGTCCGCTGATTACTTGACTTCAGTCTGGTCAAACATCTCTGATGAATTTTTGTTGACCAGAACTTCTCTGATCTGACTCGGCTGTACTTCTCTGATGTACTTATGTGTACCTTTGTACTTAGCCGATTTGAGCCTAACTTATTTGGCCTATAGAAGATACTCATTTGGTTCTTCTTTACATTTTGCCAAGTATTTAACTTAACATAATTTGGCCTATGGAAGATACTCATCTGGTTGTTCCTTACATTTTTGCCAAGTAATAAACATTTGAATTACAATAATGACATCATCAAAATCTAATAAGTATTCTTAACAAATTCCCCCAATTTTGATGATGGCAAAACTCTAAGCAATTAATCAAATGCACAAGTCTGCACTTAGATGCATGACACAGACTCAAAATCAGTCTTGTTTTGAGACAACTAGGAGTTGTCATTCAAATGACTGTGTATATTAATTTTTCTGTTGATTACAATTACATGGCTTGCATAGAACAAATACATAAAAATCAATAAATTACAAAAATTACATTTACATCCAAAACCTATCTGCCCCTTCCTCTGCGAACAGTTTGCTTGGGAGGTCTAAATAGTTTTGCACCGATTGGTCAGCTTTTGATCGGTGCAAGACCATATTTCCTCCTTATGACTAGGGAAGCAAAGTCTTGGTCTTATTTTGAAGAGAACTTGTGCTCTTCACACAACCTTCTAATTTCATCTTGAAGCTCTAGCTCGTCAAGCTCATTATCCAAACGGGTCGGCGCTTCCACTGCTCTGAATAGAGGAATCATAGAATAAACACGCCATTTGGCTGCATATTTAAGCATGATCTTCCACAGAGTAGGCCATATAGCTTCTATGTAGTTGATGAATGACTGTTGGGGTGAGCATTCTTTGTCTTGGAGAATCTCCCAGAGGTAGAACTGCTCTGTGAATTGTTTCTTGGCATCCGCCCAACTAGTCATGAATTCTGTTGATAAGAATTCTTCAACATGCCACAACTGTTTGCCTTCCCATTCGAATATTTGTTCTTCTGTCTCTCCTGTTCTTCTCTTCTTCTCAACAGGCTGCTCTTCAGGTTGGTTAGGGGCAGATATCTCCTTTCTTTTCAAACTTGATGGTCCTCCTTCAATTTGGAGAATATCTTGCCTCTTCTACGATCTTAGCTCTTCAGCCTGAACAAAAACTTCCTCCTGTCGGCTACCTTCCCCCTGCATTCTATCTTCCCCCTTTGACCTCTCTTTCCCCTTAAACCTATCTTCCCCCTTTTTGCCAGCATCAACTAGAGAAGTTATCTACTACTCCATTCTATGCATCCAGTCTGACATGCCAAGCGGCATCCTAGAATTCGTAGGAGGAGGTGGTTGAGGGGCATTTCTCTGCAGCAGGGTGTCAAGTTTGGAGTGGATTAACTGCAGATCAGGTGAAATCTCGGAGGTAAGTAGTTCTCCAACTGTATCTCTGACGATTCGGCAAATCAGCTCTGACAGCATAGGTGAAATGTGAGATGCCTCTGGAGAGTGCTCACCTGAGCCTTCTTCGTCTGCAGGTAGGTGGGCATAGGACCGACCTGACTGCAGACTCTTTGCAATAGGCTGAACAGATGGGGTTGGCTCTGGAGTCCCCGATCTGTCTTCTTCCTCAGCTAGGCTGACATCAAGACTCGTGTATTGGGCGAGAGCCCCAGCCTTATCTTCATTCTTGTCTCCTTCAGCTTTAGCCTCTCTCTCTTCTTCAGGCTGCCTCTCTTCTTCAGGCTGCATCTCTTCTTCAGGCTGCCTCTTCTTCCCTCTCTTCTTCGACAGCTTTTTCTTCTTCTCTTATCACAGCCTCCTTTTCACCTCCATCATCTTTGTCATCATCTTCATCATCATCTTCATCATTATCTTCATCATCCTCCAATTCTTCTATTTTTTCAATCTCTTTTTCTTCAGACTGTTTTTCAACTACAATGTTTTCTTCTTCTGTTTCTTCCTGTCTCTCCTCTTCATCATCAACAATAATTTCTTCTTTTTCAACTTCTTCCTCCACTAACTCCTCTATCCTTATCTTTTTCTCTTCAACTTCTTCTTCTTCATTAATAGAGCCATCAAAAATGTTGTACATAATAGTATGGATAAATTGGTCCATGTTGGTTTTAAAATTAGACATGAACCAATTTTCCTGAAGTAACAAAATCGCGTCTGACTCGTTGCAAAAGTGCATCAGCGCTTCTTCAGTAGGATGGGGATACTCCCAGATACTCACCTCAATGAAAGATTGTAGTTGAGTGAAATAATATAATTTTAAAGTTTTCCATTCCTCATAAATATGAACAAAGGAATTTTTTAGAGCAAGGGGTTTTACCAATTTGAGCTGCTCTATGGACAGGTTGAAGATGTTGTTGTCAAGCAGGTTGAAGGTGTAATTCGCCTCAGGTATGTTAATGATCAAACCTGCTTCCTCTTCCTCTGATATGTACTGGGGAGTGAGAATAGGGACAATCTGGGTCTACAGGCTGGAAGGAGCAGGATGGTCCCCCAAATGAGTAGGTGACCTGGCTGCAGGGCTGAAATATTGCTCTGGCTGCTCCTCTTCACTAAACTGCAAATGTCTGGGCCTCTTCGGAGATGGTTCTAGGGAGGAGTGTATGACTGATGGTTCGCCAGGGGAAGGTCCCCTTCTCTTAAAACGGACAGCGATTGGGGTGTTGTCTGACTCTGTCTCAGATTGGGTTGTAGGTGAGTTGCGGGCTGCAGCTTGGTTGGACTCGTATGAGCTTTCAGGGTATCTGTAGGGGGGTCCCTCTTCAGATATCTCCTTTAGAATCTGAGCTGCTCTCCTTTCGCCTCCTAGCCTCCTCAGCGTTTCTTGGTCTAGATGACCAAGTCTCTTATTGATGTGGAAGGGGTCAGTGTTTCCCTTCGCCACACCAAGTTTCTCCAATATCCAACTGAGCTGCGTTCCGAACGCCACCTTGGATTTGAATCTCTTTTCTTCAACAAGCCACTTGGCCTTGTTAATCTCTCCCACCAATTGCCTGTAGATGTAATCAGTCCAGTTAATTGGTTCGTGTTGAATCAGTGCTCCCAGCACCATAAAATTGGCTGATGACAATTGGTCATAGCTACCTGCCATCCCCATAACTATCTTGTTGGTTATATCCAATGAATAGCGGTAGTCCTTCTTTATTTCGCTCCTTTTTGCGGTCAGCTTCAATTTCTCCAGTTGGTCGACAACCTTGATTTTCAGCCATGTGTCAGCTGCGCTCTGCTTTAGGGCTTCGACTGCTACGCCACGGATTTATATTCTAAATGTTTTTACTATTATTTCCGGCGTGATATCCACTTGGATTCCACAGATTGTGCTCCTAATCCCAGATTCGATCACTTGGGCCTCTCGATAAAAAGCAATAACAGCCTCCTTGAACAGATGCTTGGGGATGATGACCAAAAATGGCTAGATCCCATTCATTTTCATTGCTCTGATGAGGTTGCGCATGTCATTGTTCTCCAGATTTGCCTCTAGGAGTCCTTCAAAATCGACGACTAGAGAAAAGATGATGTGGTCCTTCACCGCCTTAAGGTTGACTCCATTGAAGTATGCTTCCATTTCTGTGCGAGATTGATGTCTTCTGAGTCTATGAAAATTTAAAAGGGTTTTTGCTCTGTGAAAATTAGGGTTTTGCGAGGTTGAAGAAGGTAAAGTGAAAAGTATTTTCCCGTACTTAAAAGGAAAATAAAACGACATTTGTAATTAAATATTTATTTAGTTTAAACGGTGGTCCACCTTTTGAGGCTTTTTTTTTAAAATTTAAATTTAGTAATCGGTGGTCCAGGTCTTGAAAATTTGAAAATGGACGGTTGGATTTTAATTGGTCACAGTGGAGGTCGATTGAACTCATAGCTGCCCCGTGTATTTTAAGCATATAGTATTATGCCACTTGTGATCTAAATAGTAATATGATATTATTCAAATAGCAAATAATAATATAATATTCAGAAGTCAGTCAGATAGAAAAACATAGCTGGTTGACTGTTTGACTCTTGACTGCTCTACATCAGGTGAGTTGACTCCTTTGACTTCTCGCATGTGGTTTGATCAGCTAAGTTCCTTCGTCTGTCCTTCGTCTTCTTATCTGCATTAGGTAGGGGCTCGTTCCTGTGATCAGCATAGTCTGTCCTTCGTCTCATCTGCTTCAGCTAGCTTTTTCATCTGTACTAGATTCCCAATCTAGTAATCCAAAATCCCTGCTCAGCTCCAAAAACCTTTCTTCTGGCAAAGATTTGGTGAAAATGTCAGCAATTTGGTAGTTTGTACTGACTCTTTCAACTCTGACTCTCTTGTTAAGCACGTGATCTCTTATGAAGTGATGCTTAACATCAATGTGTTTTGTCCTTGAATGCAATACCGAGTTGTTGGTTATTGCAATAGCACTATTGTTGTCACACCAAATTGGAACTTCATTGGCAATAATGTTGTAGTCCCTTAGCTGTTGTGTGATCCATAAGATCTGGGCACAACAACTACCTGCAGCTAGGTATTCTGACTCTGTTGTGGAGATAGAGTTAGAAACCTACTTCTTGCTAAACCAGGATATCAGTTTTGTTCCTAGGAATTGGCACGTTCCACTAGTGCTTTTCCTATTTATTTTGCATCCTGCGAAATCTGCATCTGAGTATCATGATAGCTCCAAGTTATCATCCTTAGGGTACCATAGTCCAACATTGACTGTAGACTTAAGGTATTTGATTATTCTCTTGGCTGCATCTTGGTGAGACTGCTTTGGCTTGGATTAAAATCATGCGCATACTCCTACGGCATAAGATATATCTGGTCTGCTTGCAGTGAGGTATAGCAATGATCCTATGATTCCTCTGTAGTGGGTTGGGTCCACTGATATGCCTCCCTCATCTGCGTCTAGATGAGTGCTTGTGCTCATAGGAATTCTTGCTGGTTTTGCTGATTCCATTCCAAATCTCTTGATAAGATCTCGGGTATATTTGGCTTGATTGATGAAAATTCCATTTTCCATGTGCCTCACTTGTAATCCAAGAAAGAAGTTAAGCTTTTCCATCATACTCATCTCAAATTCTCCTTGCATGAGGTTTGAGAATTTCTCACACAGCTCTGGGTTGGTTGAGCCAAATATGATGTCATCCACATATATCTGAACTAGTAATATGTGGCCTTCGTGCTCTACTCTGAATAGGGTCTTGTCCACTTTCCCTTTGCAGAAACCATTCTTCTCAAGAAATACAGATAAGGTTTCATACCAAGCTCTTGGTGCCTGCTTGAGTCCATACAGAGCTTTCAGTTGCTTGTAGACTTTGTCTCCTTTGAAAAATCATAGGGGTTGCTCCACATAGACTTCTTCTTATAGGATTCCATTAAGAAAAGCACTTTTTACATCTATCTGATAGACTTCAAAATCCTTGAATGCAGCATATGCGAGGAATAGTGTGATGGCTTCTAATATTGCAACAGGTGCATCGGTTTCATCAAAATCTATTCCTTCACATTGTGCGTATCCTTTAGCAACAAGTCTGGATTTATTCCTAACAACATCTCCATCTTCATCGCATTTATTTTTGTACACCCATTTGGTGCCAATAACCTTCTTATGATCTGGTCTGTCTGTTAGTTCCCAAAAATTGTTCCTTTCCATTTGTTCAAGCTCCTCTTGCATGGCATTGATCTAAGAATAGTCTTACTTGGGTTCTATTTGGGACATGAAGCATGAAAACATTGCCATTCGTGCGGGTAGAGTAGACTGTCTTTTCTTGACTCCATCAGTTAGCTACCCAATGATCTGTTGGATAGGGTGATCTTAGATCCACTTAGGAATGTCTTCTTCTTCAGGGTCTGTTCCCCTTATAGATTTGCTTTGGTGGATTTCCTCTCTGTCGGCATCAGCATGGTTTTGATCTCCTTGGTCTGCAACTGGATCAGCTACCGTCTTGTCATCCGCAGGTTGGGATCTGATCTGCAGATGAGTCTTTATCAGCTACAGTTTGGTCTTTATCAGCAGCAACTGGATCAGGTTGGTTTGATGGTCTTATCTGATCTGCAGTTGGGTCTTCATCAGCTACAGATGGGTCTTCAGGCTGATCTGCAGGTGAGTCCACCATCCCTGTGTCATGGACAATGACTTCTTCTAGGGTTGCGGAATTTAGCTTATCCTCAATTAATTTCACTTGTTTCTTGTACTCAACGGTATATTCATCAAAAACAACATGAGGTGTTTCCTGCACAACTAAGGTTCTTTTGTTAAAAACTCTATATGCCTTGCTTCTTTGTGAATATCCCATAAAGAGACCATCATTAGTTTTAGTATCAAAGGCATTTAGTTGGGTTCTACCATTGTTGTGGCTGAAACACTTACAACCCAAAATATGAAAATAAGCAACTGTAGGTGTTCTGCCATTCCAAACCTCATAGGGAGTTTTGCCATGTCTCCCTACTATCATACTCCTGTTCTAAGTATGGCATGTTGTGTTGACAGCTTCAGCCCAGAACCTCTTGGGCAGGTCTGCTTCTGCAATCATGCACCTAGCTGCTTCCTTTAAGGTTCTGTTTCTTCTTTCGGCAACACCATTCTGCTGGGGGGTCCTGGCTGTAGAGAGCTCATGCTGGATTCCATTCTGATCGCTGTAATCAGTGATTGCCTTGTTGAGAAATTCACCTCCTCTATCTGATCTGATCTTGATGATTGAGAGGGATTTCTCATTTTGGATCCTTCTCAGCAGCTTAGGTAACTTGGTCAAGGTTTCACTCTTTTTATATAGAAAGATAATCCATGTGTACCTTGAGTAGTCATCCACTACTACTAGAGCATGCTTTCTGCCACTTAGAGTCCTTGGCTTGATAGGGCCAAATAGATCCATATGAAGTAGATCTAAGATCCTTGATGTTAGAGTTGTAGGCTGGACTGGATTGAATGATGCTCTGGTCTGCTTTCCTTTCTGACATGCATCACAGAGAGCTTCCTTCTTGAATGCTTCTTCTGGAAGTCCTCTGACCAGCTTCTGAGAACTAATCTTGTTGATGGCTTTGAAATTTAAATTACAATCTTTTATGCCACAACCATCCATTTTCAGCTATTGTCTTAGATAGAAAACAGGTATTAGGGGTTCCTGTGTTCCAGTCTATCATGTAGACGTCTCTCCTTCTGAATCCTTGTAGCTGCACCTCTCCATATAGGATATCTATCACCATACATTTCCAAATGGTGAAGACTACTAGATTTTATTCATCACAAGACTGGCTTATGCTCAGGAGATTATAATTGAGCCCTTTGACATAATGAACTTTGGATATAGTGATATTTCCTCGGTGCAGCTCTCCAAAGTCTTTTGTTTGTCCTCTAGAGCTATCTCCAAATGTTACGTCTGGACCTCTTTCTTTGGTATATTTTGTTAGCACCTTCCTGTTCCCGGTCATGTGCCTTGAGCATCCGGAATCTACAAACCATTCTTCACCTCCAATGTTTGAATTTGTGGAGATGTGGTAGTAGTCCTTCCACCTTTTTTGCAATCAGACAAGTAGAGATTTAGGTACACAAATCTGTGTGGGTCCTCTAGGGTTAGATGGTTTCCTGGAGAATTGATTTCTCCTTGGATTGTGAAAACTAGATTGATTTCCCCTATAAGGTGTGTAAAGTCTGGGCCTATTTCCTCTATTAGGATTGTATACCGGATATGCCTCATAATATTGGTAGTGTGGGCCATATCTAAACCTTGGCTGAGACCATTTATTAAACCTTTGAGATCTCCACACTTGTTCATTTTGAAAATTAGGATAACCTTGAGGTTTCCATTTGCCCCTCCCATTTTGAAATCTGTTTTTGGGAAGTTTTTGATAATAGTGGGCATGTTGTCTGGGCTGCTGCTTCTGCCTTGGCCATTGCCCAGTCTCATGTCTAAGTGGCTGCCTTGTATACCTTGGCTGCTACCTAGATTTGTGACTTGGCTGATGCCTATTTTGAAATGCAGGTATGTATATTGGCTCAGCAGTCGAGACAATTGTTTCTCCCTTGATGAAAGTTGTTTTAGAACTAGATGGAGTGTGTGGGTCATATCCAAGTCTGATCTGGAATATAATGGCCTTTTATTGGTACACAGTTCGTCCAGAGTTAGAGACGCCTTCATGGAGGTTATTTCTTGCGCCTAAGTCTTACTTACCAGAGTCAGTTTAGTAAATTTGGCTTTGGCATGAGCAAGTGCAGCTGATTTTTCACTATTCAAAACAGTTAATCACTTTATCTCAGCTGTAGTGACATCAGCCTGGTTTTTCAAGTTAACCGCAGCGTGGTTTTCAAGATCAGATTTTACTTTATTCAATTCTAGGCTGAGTTTTTCAAAATCATTTTTCAGCTGCCTATTCTCATCTTGCAGCTGAGTCTTCTCGGCTGATAGAGATAGGTGTGCAGATTTTAGTGTCTCAAAATCTTTAAGTAGCTGATTTACAGATTCGTGGAAGTCCATATCTTGTGACATGGTTGAACTATTATTTGAATTAGAGGGTTTTGTTGTTACCTCTTCATCAGCTAGGTTAGCCATCAGGCAATCATACTCTTCATCATCATCAGAGAATAATCCGCTGCTTGATTCTACTCTCTCTTGATCTTCTCCGATGAGGGCCTTCATTCGGTCTTATTTTCTGCTCACTTCCTTCTTGCTCTCGTCCTTCTTAAGATAAGGACAGTCGATTTGAATGTGTCCTGTCTTATGGCAGTTGTAACCCTCTACCTTCCAGCTTCCGGCTTTTTAGTTTGTTATGGGATTCTCCTTATAATTCTTTTTATATTTGGAGTAATTCTTTCTGAAGTTACTGAACCTTTGCATGATCAATGCCATTTCTTCCTTGAAATCGAGTGGATTTGGAGGTTTAACTCCATATAGGCTTTTGGCGGGGGACTCGGCTGCAAACGCTATTCCCTTCTCTGCAGGATCGTTTGATGATGAACTTGGGAGTTCGAATTTATAAGCCTTCAGGTCAGAGAATAGTTCTTGAATCTTGATTTTATTGAGGTCTTTGGACTCCCTCATGGCTACCGCCTTCATATTCCACTCTGGGTTAAGTGATCTCAGAACCTTCAGGGCCATCTCCCTATGGCCATAGGATTTTCCCAGTGAATTGATTTCGTTGATGATCTCTGTGAACCTTGTGTCCACCTGGTCTATGGATTCTCCGGTCTTCATCTTGAAGTTGTCAAATTTATGGGTAGCGATTGACAACTTGTTTTATTTTATTAGCTCGGTACCTTCGCACATCACAGCAAGGGTATCCCAAATCTCTTTGGCATTTTTGTAATTTTTAATCTTGACCATTATTGATTTGTCAAGGGTTTGGTATAGCACATCTCTGGCGCGGCTATCTAGGTTGGCCATCTTTCTTTCTTCTGGGGTCAGCTCCGTCCTCTTCTTTGGGATATTTTCCGGCTTCCCAGCTGCAATCTCCTCAGGATTTTTGTCCTTCTCGAATATGAACGGGTCGTCCTCTATGATACACCACACGTCATCATGAATTGAAGATAAGTGTGCCTGCATCCTTATCTTCCAAATATCATACTCGTCAAGTGAAAACAGAGGTAATCTAGAATGCATGTGTTGCATGTGCTCCATTTTAATATGAGAGTTTAAAATTATACATCCTTGATATATGGATCTGGTTCGTGAAATAAATGAACCAGCCTCTCCGATACCACTTGTAGGTCACAAGTCGTCCAGGAATAAGTCTAGAGGGGGGGGGGGTGAATAGACTTATTGAAACTTGAAACTTATAAACTCTTTTCTCCGAAGAGTGAGTTTCTCAGCTGATAGATATGCGGAAATCAGCTGATGACGAAAACAAAGCTAAGTAATGGAACAGTAAAGTATGAATGCAATAGTTAAGTATGATGCTGAAAATAATAAAACACGCAGGAAATTTATAGTGGTCTAAGAGATGGGGTAATCCTCTACTAATCCACTTTCTCCAAACCAGTTGGAGATGAATCCACTATAATTCTCAACCAGTGATAAATATTACAGTGATTCTTTTACTTAGCTACAACAACTTCCAACCGGTGGAAATCCCGTTGTTGTGACTCCTCTTTGACTGCCTAGCACCACTTGATTCTTCAAATCCTCGGATGCTTATCAGTCTCGCAACTTCAACCAGTGAAGTACCCCGAACTCAGGTTTTAAGACAAGAGTGTTTGTCTTCTCTAACTAAGAGCTTTATTCAAATAAGAACTTCGAGTACTGCTCTTTTCACGATGCTATATGATTGCTTTGATAACTTTAATCGCTTGAGACTTTTGTTCGCATCGTACTGCTCAACTTCAAATCTTCAGATATATATAAGTGTCGATCCTTGAGCATACTTCATAGCCGATGCAAATCTTGTAACAAATCCGTCCGTTGGGGAAATAGACTTCTTTCTTTATTTTTCTGAATGTTGTAAGGTTGGATTCCCATATTTTAATCCATCTTTCGACCGTTGTGAAGACTTTACATTTGAGGCGCCGGATCTTTTGAATATAATAAGATTAAAGTCTTCAGTGGTAGGTCTGGATGAATTATTTAATTCATATCCTTGCGGGAATCTCTCTGATTTGTCTCTTCACGCTTGCATGTGACTTTCCGTAAACTTTGATTATTCAACGCATGCTGACGTGGACTTAGAGTTTTTGGCTCATCTCTTATAAGTCAAGTTGGCTAATGTCCAGTCATCTTCTCTGCAGTTTGGACTTCTCTGTCAATGACTTCTCTGATGACTGTTGAGACTCGCCTGATCAGATTACTTGTCTGGAGTCTTTTGTCTTGATTAATTTTGACTTATCTGATGGTCAAACTTCAGTTTAGTTGGTCCGCTGATCACTTGACTGCAGTTTGGTCAAACATCTCTGATGAATTTTTGTTGACCAGAACTTCTCTGATTTGACTCGGCTGGACTTCTCTGATGTACTTATCTGTACCTTTGTACTTAGCCGATTTGAGCCTAACTTATTTGGCCTATAGAAGATACTCATTTGGTTCTTCTTTACATTTTTCCAAGTATTTAACTTAACATAATTTGGCCTATGGAAGATACTCATCTGGTTCTTCCTTACATTTTTGCCAAGTAATAAACATTTGAATTACAATAATGACATCATCCAAATCTAATAAGTATTCCTAACATCCTTAATCACATAAGGATTTGGGGATGTCCAGCCTATGTCAAGAAGGCTAAGGTGGACAAAATGGAAGCGAGGTCCATCAAAGGACGTTTCATTGGATACCTAGAGGACTCGATGGGTTATCTATTCTACATGCCAGAAGACCATAGGGTAGTTGTGGCATTACAAACGCACTTTCTTGAGGATGAATTCATTCAGGAAGGTGGCTCGGGTATAAATATCTCTTTGAAAGAGCATAATAAAAATCCTAAGGAGACATCTGATCAGGGATCAAGAACCGAACCTATTGTAACACAACCTCCACTTCGAAGGTCTGATAAGGTGTCTCACTTACCTGAGAGGTATGGCTATACACATTGTTGTGTCAAGATTTAACACCTTCCGACCGGCGATCGCCTCCCAGGCCGAGCGACCGACTTACTGCCGAGCGACCAAGGCAAGCCTGCCGATCGGCGACCAGGCGACCGAGCCTTAACCCAGCGGGCATGCTAGACTGGCCAACCGTAGGGCCCAGGACAAGTCCCGGTGCCGAGCGATCGTCATCAAGACGATCGCCTCTCGGTACTCGACGACCGACCCTTGGCGATCGACCGTCTCTCGGCACCTGGCGACCTACCCTTGGCGACCGACCCTTGGCGACCTCCATCCACTGGCAGATGTCGACCTCCGAAGACCATCCAGGTCGATCACCACCGATGACCATCCAGTCGGTAAAGGCCAAGTCTCAAAGGCGACCCACGTGCGAGATCCACAAAAGGCGCTGACAATCTCGTCACCAACATCACCTACCAGCATCGCCCAGACCTGCGAAATGAGTTGGCGGACAAGACATGTGACTACTGCCTGTAGCCTATTCTGACAAAGTCCGCCTAAATTAGCTAATTGGGACCTCTGTGACGGTGCTTAGGACGCGTCTTTGGATCCTCATTGGACCGCAGTGGCCACCACTGTAGCTTTGGACTTTTGGAAGGCGGCCACGTAACCTTTAGGGCGATCGCCCCATTGCATTAAATGCCGAAAGGCGATCGCCCACTAGGGACAGGGCCCTCGGCCTCTATATATACAAGGCTCCCAAGACTTGTCCAGTGGACCGAAACTCTTCGCACAAACCGAGATTCGACTCTCTAAACACTCGAAACTTCACAATTCAAGCACTCAATACGAAACAATACTTGCACTTGGCTAACATCCAACTCTTGGCAACTTTCTTTCGGTCTTACTTCTCCGGCCTTTTCTCCTCGAGCAGACACGGGACGAAGAACACCGAGCTTCGCTCAAGAGCCGGATCAACAGAGTCTTTTTACACTCATTGTATTTAGATTTCTCTCATTAATACTTGTATCCACGAATATTTGTATTAATAACATCTCGCGAGAGCATTCAAGCCCGGGCCTAACAAACCCGGCAAATCTTGTTTTATTTATCTTCTCTCGGAAGTGCTCCCGCATTTGTTTGTTGTCCGTCTTCCAGCAGTATTAATCTTCGGATAAATATTTTGGGAAACAACAATTGGCGCTAGAGGAAGGGCATCCAACCCTCGAATTTTTACACCTACCGTCCCGAAGAACACTCACTGTTCTCGGGGCAGATATTTGAAGTGACACTCACTGCACTTCAAAAGAAATCCTTCAGAAAACATGTCTTCCGCCTCCGCGTCGAAGAAAGCCGGCGGCCGGCTGCAGACCTGTTCCGTCGGTCCGAGCCGCGGCCGATGGTGGAAGGTAGCCGCCGCGGCCGGAGGCGCTCGACCACGTCCGGAAGGCGGCCCGAGCCTCTCGCTCGATCGGTTCGAACCAAGGAACAGATCGAAGGGGCTCCCTGGCCGTCCTTCGGGAGCGGCAGTGCTCTCGACGCGCCTCCGGCTACCGCCCCCGGTCTCTCGCCGGGAGATCAAGCGAAGCTCAAGGCTCTATGGCCGAGCGTTCGCCAGAGGCTCCGTCCAGAAGAGGCGCTCGCGGCCGGGCACCTCTGTCTTCGATCGCAGGCGCGGCCGACAGCGGCCGGGCGATCGAGCCCGGCTACGAGACGCAGCGGAGTTTGAGTCCGTCACCGTGAGCTCGGCCTACCCGACTCCCGAGGCGCCTAGCCGTCTGGCTCCCCCTCGCCGAATTGCCGAGGTCGGCGGCAGCGGAGCCCGGAGATCGGTACACGATCGCCTCGGCTCCTGCTCCCAAAGCCGATCGGCAAGCGACCAAGCCACGGCGATGGCTGCAATGCAACGTCAACTTAACGACATGAAGGCGCTCCTGGAATCCAGGGCAGGCGCCAAGAAGACGATCGCCGGGCCAAGCGAGCCGCTCGCGATCGACATCGAGCTCGCCCGTGCAGCACAGGATCGCTCCCCCGCAAACACCCGTGTACGTGGGGCGATCGGACCCCCAAGTGCACCTAAGGAAGTTCAACATCTACATGACTGGGTGCGGGGCATCTGACGCGACCAGATGCCGAATGTTCCCTCTGACGCTGGACGACCTCGCCCACCGGTGGTATACTTCATTGCCACCTCGGTCCATTGGCTCCTTCAACGAGCTGGCGCACGGCTTCACCGAGTACTTCGCCACCAGGGTCGTCCGGCCTGAAGGTCCCCTTCGCATGATGCAAATCAAGCAGGGAGAAGAAGAGTCCGACTCGGACTACATCGACCGGGTAGACGTAATCATCCTCAATGGCGAGCCCATAAGCGATGAGACCGCCCTCTACGCGGTCCTAGGAGGTTTTCAGGGTTTTTCGCCTATGTTCAGGCATCTTACAAAGACCCAACCTACGACCTACGCAGCCTTCCGGGCAAGAGCCGCAGATTTTCTGGCCAGGCAAAGGTTTCTTCTTAGCTTTGTGGCGGCGCGATCGGCACCGGGCAGCGATCTCCCACCCGATCGCCAATATCGACCTACGAATAAAGCGATCGGCGGCGAGCGACGATCGGCGATCTTCGGCCGATCGCAGATCATCACGCTACATCATCCGCGATTCGGAGGACACGATCGCCATCTACATCCGGATATAACATGACGGACTAAGGCATAAGATCGCCTCCACCGCACATCATAAAGCCATGGCCCTGGCAGTCGATGGAACCGGCTGCTTCGGCCATGCAAGGTCCCTTTCGGCCAAGATCGCCTGCCCTTCGTTTAAATACGAGGCCGGTGTAGTCGGAGGGCCCTCCAACATTAATCAGTGGACTCATTCCACAACCCCGTCTCAACGTACACCGTCGAGGTCGGCCATCTCCATGGCTGGCCGAGGTGGAAGCAGAGCTAACAAGCCGCGGGCGTGGAGTTGATTCATCCGACGCTGCCCCGCGCAAGGACTCCTCTAGACCGAGACCGCACGCCTTTCGTTTAAAAACAAGGCGAGGCGCAGCCTAACAGAGGACCCTCATAATAAAGTGAGTCACGAGGCACTCATTGTCTACGTGCATCAAGACACGGTCATGGGGTCGGTCCATCGATCTCCGCGACTGTGCACGATTCCTCAAAGCAAGCGAAACCACCAAGTTTCCATGGGGGATCGGCCAATGTTGTTTTTTGCAGGTACAAGACCGAAAGATAGCTAAGCCAATCGACCATGATTAAGCCCAAGTCCGAGTCCTAAGTCAGCTCAGATCGCCCGTCCTCATCCGTACACGATCACCAGCAAGAACCACCTCGCCCCATGTCTTCAACATAGGAGCAAGCTGGGGGGCAATTGTTGTGTCAAGATTTAACACCTTCCGACCGGCGATCGCCTCCGAGGCCGAGCGACCGACTTACTGCCGAGCGACCAAGGCAAGCCTGCCGATCGGCGACTGTGCGACGAGCCTTAACCCGTGGGCATGCTAGGCCCAGCCAACCGTAGGGCCCAGGACAAGTCCCGGTGCCGAGCGATCGTCATCAAGACGATCGCCTCTCGGTACTCGACGACCGACCCTTGGCGATCGACCGTCTCTCGGCACCTGGCGACCTACCCTTGGCGACCGATCCTTGGCGACCTCCATCCACCGCGCATGTCGACCTCCGAAGACCATCCAGTCGATCACCACCGATGACCATCCAGTCGGCAAAGGCCAAGTCTCAAAGCTGACCCCACGTGCAGATCCACAAAAGGCGCTGACAATCTTGTCACCTACCTCACCTACCAGCATGGCCCAGACCTGCGAAAGGAGTTGGCGGACAAGACATGTGACTACAGCCTGTCGCCTATTCTGACAAAGTCCGCCGAAAGTATCTAAGTGGGACCTCTGTGACAGTGCTTAGGACGCGTCCGGATCCTCATTGGACCGCACGGTGGCCACCACCGTAGCTTTGGACTTTTGGCGGGCGGCCCACGTAACCTTTAGGGCGATCGCCCCATTGCATTAAATGCCGAAAGGCGATCGCCCACTAGGGGACGGGGCCCTCGGCCTCTATATATACAAGGCTCCCGGCACTTGTCCAGGGACCGAAACTCTTCGCACAAACCGAGATTCGACTCTCTAAACACTCAAACTTCACAATTCAAGCACTCAATACGAAACAATACTTGCACTTGGCTAACATCCAACTCTTGGCAACAGCTTTCTTTCGGTCTTACTTCTCCGGCCTTTTCTCCTCGAGCGATTACCGTGGACGAAGAACACCGAGCTTCGCTCAAGAGCCGGATCAACAGAGTCTTTTTACACTCATTGTATTTAGATTTCTCTCATTAATACTTGTATCCACGAATATTTGTATTAATAACATCTCGCGAGAGCATTCAAGCCCGGGCCTAACAAACCCGGCAAATCTTGTTTTATTTATCTTCTCTCGGAAGTGCTCCCGCATTTGTTTGTTGTCCGTCTTCCAGCAGTATTAATCTTCGGATAAATATTTTGGGCAACAACACACATGTCGAGAAACTGGGTCTCCACGACACATCTGATAGCAGTGAAAACGACCCTGTCACCTATGACCAAGCGACAATGGATGTAGACTCCGATAAATGGCAAGAAGCAATGGAAGCTGAGATAGACTCGTTGCATACCAATCAGGTATGGACTCTAGTCGATCTTCCAACTGGGATGAGGACTATTGGAAATAAATGGATCTATAAGAGAAAGACTGATGGGGATGGCAAGGTTGATGCCTATAAGGCCAGGCTTGCGGCAAAGGGTTATACCCAAAGGGAAGGAATCGATTATCATGCTGCCTTCTCACCCGTATCTATGATAAAGTCAATTCGCATGATGCTTGCCATTGCTGCCTATTATGATTATGAAATATGGCAAATGGACGTCAAAATGGCTTTTCTAAATGGATACCTCGAGGAGGAAATATACATGGAACAGCCTAAGGGTTTTGTGTACAAAACTAATATTCATAATATGTGTAAGCTGCAACGAGCCATTTATGGGCTGAAGCAAGCTTCTCGGAGTTGGAACCTTCGATTTGACGAAGCAGTAAAGGACTTTGACTTCGTACGAAATGAGGAGTAACCATGTGTTTACAAAAAGGTTAGTGGGAGAAACATTGCGTTCTTAGTACTATATGTAGATGATATTCTACTTATAGGAAATAACGTAGCTTTTGGGATAACAAATCCCTATATCGATACTGTTTGAATAAACAGTCCCTGTATCGATTGTATAGTCAGAATGTTTTGACAATATGCTAAATCCTGAATACCGCCTCTAGCTGTATCGAAAAGCTGATCAAGTATCAAACCTGTGTCAAAGACTTGTCTCAGTACAATATATTGATCATACAGCAAAGAGTCCCGCAAAGCCAAAGTAAGGAAGCTGTCTCGAATATCAATACAGTGATACCTTCCATACAGCTCTCAACAGGACAAAGAAGGAATCTTCAGTATTCGCTAGAATTCAAGTCCCGTTGATAAAGAAGTATTTAAATACTAAAGGATAAAGTATTTAAATACTGTAAGTCAGAAGATCTTCAAATCCCGCAATATCAGGATCTCAGTCAAATATCTGTTGTCATAGAATCTTGCTCAACGGATAGATTTCAAATGGATATATTTCAGAAGGCTATATATATCTCCAGAATTTGAAGATCATCAACAACTGAACAACTGAACTACACTACTGAACGACTTACAAACGATCAAGCTTACAAGAAATATTCAGAGCAAAACATATTTTCCAAAGCTTTCTGCTATTCAGATATAAGAGATATACAGTGCTGAAACCTTGAACAACACATCATCAGCTTATAGCCCAGAAAGTCATAGCTGTTGTTCAACCCTGTTCTATCTTTGAACAAACTCATATCAGCCCTGTGTGGACTGAGGAATCTTTGCTACTCCCGAACTGTGTGTGAAGGACTTGCATCGAAGAAGACGAAGCTTCAGAACTGTGTGTGAAGAAGCAAGTCAAAGTGTTAGCTCAAACCAATCTGTGTGAACGTTTGAAAGCTAAGATCTTTATATCAATATGTGTGAACGATATAGTGATTAAGTGTTGTTATAATTACGTAGTTGTGTACGCAGTAATTATAATAAACTTTTTACACCTGTGTGGAGGACCAGTGGACGTAGAGGGTTTTACCTCGAACCACTTTAAATACTGTGTTATTTAACTTCGGCTTTTATTGTTTTATTAAACTGTGATTATTCAAGTATACACTGCATATCGAGTTGCTGTATCCACAGCAACCTACTATATTTAAGACTTCCGCTACGCACTCAGATTTAAAAACCGTACAGCTTGTTGTTTATAACTCTTTCCAAGCTGTATCTAGTATACTTAGTGGCCAACAAGTGGTATCGGAGCGGTTGATTCTAAAAAGAATCAGTCGTATTTTTAACCGAATCAGATCCAAAATCACTTATTTTTTAAAAACAATTTTTTATTCATTCCTACATTCTCATATGGATACATCAATGATCAACAAAGTTCCTATGTTCTCTATTAATGAATTTGATGGTTGGAGAATCAGGATGGAGGCTCATCTTGTAGCAATGCACGAAGAAATGATTTTTGTTATACAGGATGGCCCTATTAAGATCATGAAGGTAAATACGGCCGCAAGGATTGAAGGCCAAGCCCATGCTGAGATGCTTGAGAAGGAGCGCGAACAATTGACAACATATGAAAGAAAGCGCGCCAACCTCGATAATGTTGCGAAGAATGCGTTGTTTGTCACTCTCGACAAAGGCACATTCTCGAAGGTGAAGAGCTGTAAAACGGCCAAGGATATCTGGGATAAACTCAAGTTGATTTGTGAGGGAACTGAGCTCTCCAAAGAAAATAAAATTTCAAAACTAACTCAGCAATTTGAATCTTTTGAAATGAAACCAATTGAAACACTTGAGGAACTTGACCTCAGATTCACTGGAATTGTTGGTGAACTTGAAGCTTTGGGCAAAATTTATACTCAAAGGGAGAAAAACTTAAAGATTTTCAGATCTCTCCCTCCCCGATGGGACATTAAGACCACAGCTATGCGTGTGTTGTGTAACCTTAGTGAAATATCTACATTGGTCTCTTTTCTGACCTCAAAGCTTTCGAGTATGATATAGACAGGAGAAAGAAAGCTGAAGAATCTCTAGCTAGGACTACAGCCTTAGCCGCTGTATCTAACCGTCGACACAGCATGCCCAGCCCATCAATGCCGAATTACAAAAATGCTGACAGTGATGACGATATCCTGTCACAAGATGAAATGGCGCTCCTCATGCACAAATTTAAAAAGTTCATCAAACACTCTGGAAAGACTCTCTACAGGCCCTAGCCTGTTCACAAGGTGAGTACTGAAACTTCCTCTGGTGACGCTAACCTATGCTATAATTGTAGGAAACTAGGACATTATGCAAACAAATGTACTCATCCCAAAGTTCAAAGGTTGCTGGAAGCCGAGCAACAAGAGAGGGATGAACAAAGACGTGCTTGGAAAAACAAGCTCAAGGCACTGAGAGGAGAATCAGAAGCCTCCCCCACACCATCCAAATCCGAAGAATGTCTTCAGGTGGTCACTGAAACTGACTCATCTGACGATGAATTCGAAGATAAGGCATATATGTGCTTTATGGCAAAGGACATTCTGGAAGAAGGAGCTAGCGATGATGAGGTAAGCTCAACCTCAGCTTTTCCAGTAAATGCATCGCATACTTTCGAAAACATGATGAATGAATTTAAAAATATTCAAAAGGCCCACGAGACTTTGAAAAATGAAAACATTCAGCTTCAACTTTCCAACATAGAGCTGAAAGAAGAAAACGACTTGCTAAAAATAAATTATGAAAATATGTCTATTGATTGTGAAAACAGCAAGGTCGAGCATGAAAAACTCGTGGAGAGCAATCATCAACTTTCTCATGAACTAAGTGAGACTAAGTCTCAAAATGGAAGCAAGACAAATGATTTTGTTCTACTTCAAGCTAAATTTAATACACTCGAGAAACGAGAAAGCAAACTTGAGACCATTCTAAAATCTTTCGAGAAATCATCTAAAAGAATGGAAGAAATTCTAAGCACTGGGCATCATGCTGACGATAAAAGTGGCTTAGGATACAGCTTATTTTCCAACAAAGGGAAAACTAGTACTGTGTTCGTCAAGAGTGTGGAACACATTCCTGTATCGGAAGATACTCCTAGTCCTGTGAAGGAACCTGCTGCACCGTGAAAAGCAAAGGCTGCCATTCCGCCCCCGCAATCCTATTCAAGACAGCGGAATCATAAGACGTTCCAACCTGTAAGGCGCACGCAATAGCATGCTCCCCGAGCATATCAACAGCTCCAACAGCGGTTCAGAAAGAAGGTTGTATCCAAATACCAAAGGCCCGCACGGCAGTACTACTAGTACAGCACGCCTAGGTATTGGATACAGGAGCCTCATTATCCATCGAGACAGCAAGTGTCCCCACAGTATCAACAACAGCTCTAGGAATCCAACTGGAGACCCAGAAGGCAAGCTGTAAGGCCAAAGAAAATGACTCCACCTCTGAGACGGCATACTTACTGTATTAATAATAATAACCCTGATTTTTACATGCATAATGATTATCATGGATACAGTAACTACGTACATGCCCCACATAGATACCGTAAATCTGTACCAAATGTTACCTACAGTAAACCAATTGCTGTCAGGAAAGTTTGGGTACCTAAAGGCACTAACATTTATGGACCCAACAATCAAAGGGGACCTAAATCTACATCATTTATGTGCTACAGGACATTTTGGAGAAGGACATATGGTACTTCGACAGGGGATGCTCCCGGCACATGACGGGAGATAGAAGCAAGCTATCAGATTTTGTAGAAGGTCGCTGTCCAAAAGTGCGCTTCGGTGATAAATCTAAAGGAAGAACAAGAGGAAAAGAAAACCTTCTTGTCGGAAAATTCAAAGTCACTGATGTAGCTCATGTTGAAGGCTTACAGTACAATCTACTTAGTATTAGCCAGTTCTGTGGCAAACAGTTCTCGGTGAAATTCTATATAGATCACTGTAGAGTCAAGAACATCTTGACCAAAGAAGTTGTGCTCACAGGAAGCAGACCAGGTAATATGTATATTGCTGACTGGAAGCCTACGAGCTCCACATTTCCTTGTTTAGTTGCCAAAGGCACTGCAGATCTAAGCTGGCTATGGCATAAGAGGATGTCACACGTCAACTTCAAGACGATCAACAAGCTCTCAAGACAGGGACTGGTTAAAGGATTGCCGAATGTATCATTCCAAAAAGATAGTGTCTGTGGACCATGTCAAAAAGGCAAGCAAATCAAGTCCACCCTGAAGACCAAATCCTACCTTTCAACTCACAGAGTGTTGGAGATGCTACACATGGATCTCTACGGTCCTCTAGACCCGGTAAGTTTGGGAGGTAAGAAATACTGTCTTGTTGTTGTTGATGACTACTCCAGGTATGTTTGGACAATTTTCTTAAGAAAGAAGAAGGAAACAACATCAAAACTGCCCGAGCTCCTGAGAAAGCTTCAAAATGAAAAGGGATTGAGTATCATGTTCATTCGTTCCAACAGAGGCACAGAATTTACTAATTACTTTATAGAGCAGTACTATTCGGAGAATGGGATACAGCACGAATACCCAGCTGCTCGTACACCTCAACAAAATGGTGTTGCCGAGTGAAAAAATAGGATGCTGAAAGAAGCAACAAGGACAATGATTGCCGCAAGCAAGTTGCCACAGCGTTTCTGGGGTGAAGCAACCAATACAACATGCTACACTCAAAACCGTTGTATCGTCAACAAACACCACAGCAAAATAGCATATGAGGTATAGAACAACAAAACCCCGTTAGTTTCGTATTTTGACATTTTTTGGATGCAGGTGCTATGTGTTGAATAATAGAAAGGATCAACTTAGAACCTTTGATGAGAAGTCAGATGAAGGAATATTTGTAGGATATTCCTCCGTCAGCAAAGCTTACAGGATCTTTAATAAAAGGAAGCTGACGATCGATGAATCAGTTTATGCAGTGTTCGACGAACCTCACCATGACCCTACAGGAGTAGAAGCTGTTACTCAGAACATCCAACAACTTTCCATCTTACATCCACCAACTCCCATAGAACCTGTTGTTGACCTAGAAATCAAGCACGCAGCTGTAAGAATCGATGTAGATGAAGCCGATGTTGTACAAGCTGAAGCCAAAACTACAGCAACTCAAGATACAGTACGGGACCCCGAATTAGAACCCGACCGAAGATTGTTGAGAGATCACCCGCAAGAGATGATCATTGGAAACATTAATGCTGGTGTTTCTACCCGAAGGAGAATACAGAGTACACAAGGAAATGTACTGTGTGAACAAGAAGAACTAGATACTGAGATATCACCATTTCCTGAATGGAAATCTCAATACGAGCTTAGAAGACTCAATATGTGCACTATTGGTGTATTCTTAGCATAGTCCGAACTTGTTTCTACCATAGAAGCTCTTAATAATTCTCATTAGATAACATCTATGGAAGAAGAGCTTAACGGTTTCGAAAGAAACAATGTACGGTATTTTGTACCCAGACCTACGCATCAATCGGTTATTAGAACCAAATGGGTATTTAGAAACAACAAGGATCGGAATGGCCTAATTATAAGAAATAAATCAAGGCTAGTCGCACAAGGCTATAGACAGGAAGAAGGCATAGACTACGATGAAACGTTTACCCCTGTATCCAGACTAGAAGCCATTAGGATATTCTTAGCATTTGTCGCCCATAAGAGCTTCATTATATGCCAAATGGACGTCAAAAGTGCATTCCTATATGGAGACATTGCCGAAGAAATTTATGTTGAACAACCACCAGGGTTTGCCAACATAGACGGCATCGATCTAGTATACAGGCTGAGGAAAGCACTGTATGGACTTAAGCAAGCCCCTAGAGCATGGTATGAGACCCTGTACTAGTATCTAACCGATAATAGATTTGAGAAAGGTGTTGTGGATAAAACCTTGTTCAAAATACAGGAAGGCGATGACCTTCTAATGGTTCAAATCGATGTAGATGATATTATATTTGGTTCAACTAACCTTGCTTTATGTCAAATGTTCTCTCATCTCATGCAAAGTAAATTTGAAATGAGTATGATGGGATAACTTAGTTATTTCCTAGGTTTGCAGGTAAAGCAGTTGCCTACAGGGATTTTCATCAACCAGGAAAAATACGGCAAGAAGCTTCTCAACAAATTTGGAATGAACACTTCAAATCATCGTCAACTCCCATGAGCACTTCTGTGCAAATTAGTGTTGATGAAGCTGGAAAGTCGGTTGACCAATCACTCTACAGGAAGCTTAGTGGGTCTCTCCTGTACCTAACGGCTACCAGGCCTGATATCTAGTTTGCTGTAGGAGTGTGTGCGAGATATCAAGTAGCACCCAAAGAATCACACTTCAATACAGCTAAACGAATCCTGAAGTATATTAAAGGAACAGTCGATGTAGGACTGTGGTATCCTAAAGAAGGCGTATTCGATTTAGTTGGATACAACGACTCGGATCTCGGAGGCTGCAACCTAGATAGGAAGAGTACAAGTGGAACTTGTCAATTTCTAGGACATAGACTTGTTTCTTGGTTCAGTAAGAAGCAATTGGAAAACTCACTTTCCATGGCTAAATCAGAATACTATGCTGCTGGTAGTTGTTGTATGTAGATCCTTTGGATGCAGCAACAGTTGTCAGATTATGGGATTGAAACCAAGGAAATGCCAATCACGTGTGATAGCACGAGTGCAATTGCAATAACGCACAACCCTGTATTGCACTCGCGCACTAAGCACATCGACATGAAGCATCATTTCATAAGGAATCATGTCGAGAACAAGGATGTTCGGCTTGAAAAAGTTCATACAGATATTCAGTTGGCCGACATCTTCACCAAACCTCTCGATACAACAAGATTCAACATGCTTCGACAAGAATTGGGATTGCTACAGCCTGACTCCCTGTAAGTATTTACTATTTTTACTCAACAATTGAGGGGGAATGCTGTAAGACCCAAGAATACAGTATCCACCATTAATTATCTGTACACTCAGAGCCTTCAATACAGCACTGTAGGGAACAAAGCAATATGGATCATCTTACAGCTGATGTGTGCAATAATTAAGGGGGAATACAGTATGACCCATGAATACAGTATTAATCCAAAAGTTGCTGTATGGAATTGAATCCTATATGTACCTTTTAAGGGGGAACGCTATATCGTCGCGGATACAGCACATACTACGGAATTTCGATTCATTATATATTATAATATTTTATTTTAAAAATAGTTTTTGTCCACGTGCCGTGTTTTCATATCAAACGTCGTTTACATTAAATGCCTTACACGACATCTGGACAATCGAATCTCAAAAGCCGCGATGTTTTCAAATCGTTTAATATTTAATACCGTCGTTTCAGGCATTAAGGGTAACAACAAATGTCAGAAGTGGGACTCGCTCCTATTTTAAAATTCAATTGATAAGTGTACCAGTTACACTCAATCCATCGTGACCGTTCATTTCAAACACCGGTTCCCATCCCTTAAATGTGACCATTCATTTTCTGAAAACCTTTCTTCGCCGCCTACTATAAAAGGACTGCAAATGCCATTTGAGACTCTTTACGCCTTCTGCATATTTTAAAGAGCACTCAAGTAATTCAGCCTTCAGGTTTTTCTGTGTTTACTGCATATTCTTCTTGAATCTTTTTTCATCTTTTCTTGAGATGCATCAATGGCGTCCACTCAAACATCTTCCACCTCTCTAAAGAAAGCCTCGAACATCATTGATGGACGGATCATCAACAGATCTATCGTCATCGAGAGAATTCATGCTGAAGGGAATGACATCGAATCCATGGAGTTTGTCATCACCAGAATTCGTCAGCAAGGCCTTTACCGCCTTGGGAGCCACACCACCAAGAAATACAACGTATATTTGGTTGAGGACTTATACATCAACGCTGCCGTCCGCTTTCTGTCAGTGGCCCAGGGAGGCCACGTCGCTGACATCACTGCCATTATCCGTGGAGTGGAGATCCGCGTCGACCAAGAACTTCTCCAGAACATCTTCAGGCTGCCTGCTGATGGCCTGACTATGGAAGACCTTAAGACTTTTGGGTCTCAAGAGCTGTTGACCGAGTACTATGGCCTGTTCACCGGATCAGCTTCGGTGGAATCTGTTCACACTACCTGTCACAAGAAAAATTTTTGTTTGCCGTTCGTGTACTTGCATTACTTTTGTTGCCGTATCATCGAGAATCGCACAGGTGCCTTTGAGATTTGTACAAATCTTAGGTTTAGGATGATGGTAGCAATTATGATCTGTGAAAAGGTCAATTGGTGTCAGATTATTCTGCAGCGTCTGTAGGAAGAGGTGTCAAAACGTTCGTCGCAAAAGAAATCATTTGGTTTGTTTCTAAACCATATTTTGACGAAGTGTGGACTTCCACAATCCACAGAGGCAAAGAAAACAAGTTCCCGGATCTATTTAGGAGGCGTCAAGCCTACGGCCATTAACCAGAGCACCCTGATCGCCAACCGACCATTCGTCCAATGAATGCCCTTGTCTACCGATCCAAGAGATGTTTCTTCAAAATCCCAAAGTGTTGAATCTTCAAAGAAACGAAAAATATCTCACATCAAGACACCAGTTGCTGCTGAGAATCCGAAAATGAAGCTAAGGAGGCTTACGAAAGCTAAATCAACAGAACCCTCCGAGGATGCTTCTATCGTGGCGCAACCCACTAATCAACTACCCCAGGGCGCAACCCCTGTGGAATAGATGCCCGCTACTGTATCGAGAGTAGATCCCGAGCCTTTTGCGGCTACGACGGATACAAGGACATCTGCCAATTCAAAAGACTCTGGCGAGTCGGCTGCCTGTTTGGATCCAATAGCTACCTTTCTTATGCGGGATTCCACACCCGTTCAGGATCCACCTTCCTTCGGGGTACCATCCCCTGTAAGGAATCCCTCTCCAATACAAGATCCCACACCTGTAGATTAACCCTTTCCTACAGCAAACCCAGACGTTGTATGGAGTCCCTCCCCGGACACAATAATTTCCAAGACCCTGCTTTCCGTGCAGATTGAGCAGTCATTCGAGCGATTTCTCCAATGGAATAATTTTAGACTTGCTCCGTATGAAACCTTGTACAACTGGAGTGAGTGGAGTAACGAAGAGAAGTTTATTTTGGAAGTGACGGACACCTAAGAAATTGCTGTCCTGATCCAATGGGAAAACTTATTCGTCAAGGAGCTAATTGAGAGTAATCTGCTTGATACGGATGAGGCCAATAGGAAAGGAAAAGCTTTGTCAATGGAAACTCCCGACAGTCCAAAATCTGATCCTGATTCCGACGATGATGACGACGCACTCCAAGCTGGTTTGCGGATGAGTCGAGAGGAAGCCCAAGCCAAGAAAGATGAAGGGACATCTACCCATCAATTGTCCCCTTCGCCACAGCAAGAGAATGTTCCTGACAATGAGGATTCAGTCCCTCATGTCGAGGAAGAAGAAAATGTTTCGCAGCAGGCACCCAAGCTTGCCATCCCCGAAGAAGAAGAAGAAGAAGAATCACACGCCTTCTAGTCAGAGGAATCAGTCCCTCTGCCAAAACAGGCGGATGCTGAGAGACACCAGGAGGATTTGGTCCCTCCTGTATCCATGTCTAAAGAAACCTCTTCGAAATAGGAGGATGCCGCACCTCTTGCCGCCGAAACCAAAACAGCTACTCTCGCCCCACCAACTGTCTTCGAATCCAACGACGGTACTATACCTGAGGATGTCCAACTCACTTCACGCCCTAACATGAACTTGAGAAGGTTGAATGGAGTAGAAGACTTCGCGCAGCCAGATTCTCCCTGCACTGAAACAAGAAAAGAGCGATTACGTGCTCTTGGCCTCCAAACTGTATTTATTCAGGATGTAGTCAATGCTCTACACTCAATAGAAAAGTATCTGGATTGGCTTCACACATCTGCTGTTGAAGAAATGACTGGATTAAGACATGAAGTCTCTCGAGTAGTCGAAGCCTTCACTGTCTTGCCAGAAGTCTTCAAGCAAGCCCTGGGCAATCTGCAAGAGAAGCAAGAAACAATCCTGAGAGAAGAGCAATCGAAACTACGCGTATCTGAGGCCAAGACCGCATCTGCTCTAATCGAATTCGGTTCCCAACTGCGAGCTCATGACAAGAACATTAAGGATATGTCGCAGGTGCTATCCTCCCTTGTTGAGAGAATATCAAATATGGAAACGAAACAGGATGCCGCTCTGGAGATCCTGGAATGTATTGAAGAAAAGGTATCATACCTTGATGATGCCAAAAAGGGGTAAGAAGCATGAGAAGCCGCTAGGAGAATGCGGTTGTAGCAAGAGAAAGAGTTGTTAGCTCCATTTCAAGACTCCATCACTACTGACATAGCCCGTATCTCAACACAGAACGTGAGGATACAGGGAGATAGACCAGAATTCCAAGATCCTAAGTATCCTTAGAAAAGCCTAGTCCAAAAGCCGCACTCTTTGAACCTTCCAGCAGACCGTCAACCTACCGCTGCAGAGACAAAGACTGGAGGAAAAATGAACTATTAAGATACTTCGTTGTACTTATCAAGGAATCTGCTTTATTCAATAGATGCAGAACGGTACAAGAAGCCGCCGAGGAATTCAAGATGATAATGGAAGACGGATCGCTCCCGCTACAGCAGCAGATGAAGTCAAAGCATCGGAAAGGTGACTTGGTGACCCATCCAGAAGACTCGATCCTAGTCTTTGATAAATCTTATGAAGGACGTGCAATTTATCAGAATCGATACAAGGACGCTCACCAGAACTATTGGCGAAACACCAAGAATGACTCTTCCAAGCGACCATGGATACACTCTGACTTTAGGAGCTGAATACCTTAGTGTATTATTCGATTGTAATTTTACTATCAAAACAGCAATCTTTGTACTCTATTTCAGTATCAATCAAATTTTTGCCTGTCTTGAAAGATTACAACTCGTAATCTACTGTGTTCTTATTTGATTACAGTCACTTTATTTATTCATACTGTATTCATATTATGAAATCTATCTCATACACAATCTGTAAGAACTCGTCTGCGAACAATTCATAGTTTAAGTTGTACGCATCTAGAAAACAATGTAAGATTGTGCCTGCGCGCCAATCATAAGCTATCAATGTAACTTTCTTTTGGTAAAAGATGAACTTGCCTGCGAGCAGTTCTTAGTGTTAAAGCCAAATACCGAAGGCCAGAACATTCGAAAGAAGACCAAGAAGTTTGCCCTACTTCAAACCGCTTAGTATCAAAGTTTTGGCATTATCAAAGAGGTTTGGATAACATTCTATGATTTCAAAAAGGAAGACTCAAAAGGACATGGCAAATTATCAAAGATGGGGAAATTGTTGGGATAACAAATCCCTATATCGATACTGTTTGAATAAATAGTCCCTGTAATGATTATATTGTCAGGATGTTTTGACAATATGCCAAATCCTGAATACCGCCTCTAGTTGTATCAAAAAGCTGATCAAGTATCAAACCTGTATCGAAGACTTCTCGCAGTACAATATATTGATCATACAGCAAAGAGGCCCACAAAGCCAAAGTATGGAAGCTGTATCGAATATCAATACAGTGATACCT
Organism: Orobanche coerulescens; assembly: GCA_033398695.1. Classification (NCBI taxonomy): domain Eukaryota; kingdom Viridiplantae; phylum Streptophyta; class Magnoliopsida; order Lamiales; family Orobanchaceae; genus Orobanche; species Orobanche coerulescens. The sequence goes on along the minus strand of CM065807.1, from coordinate 165,039,706 downwards.
TCCATACAGCTCTCAACAGGACAAAGAAGGAATCTTCAGTATTCGCTAGAAGTCAAGTCCCGTTGATAAAGAAGTATTTAAATACTAAAGGATAAAGTATTTAAATACTGTAAGTCAGAAGATCTTCAAATCCCGCAATATCCGGATCTCAGTTAAATATCTGTTGTCACATAATCTTGCTCAACGGATAGATTTCAAACGGATATATTTCAGAAGGCTATATATATATATATATATATATATATATATATATATCCAGAATTTAAAGATCATCAACAACTGAAAAACTGAACTACACTACTGAACGACTTAAAAACGATCAAGGTTACAAGAAATATTCAGAGCAAAACGTATCTCCCCAAGCTTTCTGCTATTCAGATATAAGAGATATACAATGCTCAAACCTTGAACAACACATCATCAGCTTATAGCCCAGAAAGTCATAGCTGTTGTTCAACCCTGTTCTATCTTTGAACAAACTCATATCAGCCCTGTGTGGACTGAGGAATCTTTGCTACTCCCGAACTGTGTGTGAAGGACTTGCATCGAATAAGACGAAGCTTCAGAACTGTGTGTGAAGAAACAAGTCAAAGTGTTAGCTCAAACTAATCTATGTGAACAGTTGAAAGCTAAGATCTTTATATCAATCTGTGTGAACGATATATTGATTAAGTGTTATTATAATTACGTAGTTGTGTACGTAGTAATCATAATAAACTTTTTACTCCTGTACGGAGGACCAGTGGACGTAGAGGGGTTTACCTCGAACCACTTTAAATACTGTGGTATTTACCTTCTGCTTTTATTATTTTGTTAAACTGTGATTATTCAAGTATACACTACACATCGAGTTGCTGTATCCACAGTAACTTACTGTATTTAAGACTACCGTTACGCACTCAGATTTAAAACCCATACAGCTTGTTGTTTATAAATCTTTTTAAGCTGTATCCAGTATACTTAGTGGCCAACAGTAGCAATGCTCAGCACTGTGAAAGCTTGGCTTTATAAAACGTTCTCCATGAAAGACATGGGAGAAGCTTCCTATATTCTAGGAATCCGTCTTTGCGGAGATAGACTGCGAAGAATGATAGGACTTTCCCAAGCCCTCTATATAGATAAAATCCTAAGAAGATTCAATATGGATAAATCTAAGGAGGTTTCCTTCCCATGCGACATGGAATTCATCTCACCACGAAAATGTGTCCTCAAAGTGAGGAAGACAAGAGAGAGTTGAGTAATGTACCCTATGCCTCAGCAGTTGGTACGAGACCAGACTTAGCCTATGTTGTGAGTATGGTAAGTCGATTTCAAGCAAACATGGGAAGGGAACATTGGACTGCCGTAAAGAACATTTTTAAGTACTTAACAAGAACTAGAGATTTGGTTCTTACTTACGGTGGTGGAGAACTAAAGGCGATTTGGTTCTACCGTTTCTGATTTTTAAGGAGATAATGATGACTCTAAGTCGACATCTGGGTATGTGTTTACTCTTAATGGAGGAGCAGTATCTTGTAGAAGCTCCAAGCAAACCACTACTGCAGATTCCACCTGCCAAGCAGAGTATGAAGCTGCCTCAGAAGCTAGCAAAGAAGCATTTTGGATGCAGAAGTTTATATAGGAACTTCAAGTGGTGCCTAACGCGAAGTTGCCTATATCACTATTCTGTGATAATGATGGAGCTGTCTAAGGAGCTGAAGGCTCACCACAACACCAAGCATATAGAGAGAAAGTACCACATCGTTCGAGAGATGGTGGAAAAAGGATATGTTTCATTGCAAAGAGTAGACTCAGAAGGCAATGTCTCTGACCCTCTGACTAAGCCATTATCTCAGGCTGTCTTACAAAGACATCTGAAAAATATGGGTATTGGATACCATGATGTGTGCCATTGAGTGCAAGTGGGAGATTGTTAGGAATATGCCCTCGAATGTCACTCAGGGGATGAGAGAGTAGGGGCATTGTACTTGTAATTATAGAATAAATAATAAAAAGGCAATTCGATTCATTCACTGTTTATTGTATTTCAATTGCATTCTTGACTTGGTAAACATTGAAGTGAAGTCCCTGTAAATAAATTGAACATTCCATTCTCGTTGTGGGATAAGAGAAAATGCACTAGAAATGTTTAAATTTTATTTACGTAAATCGTTCGCAAGTCAATAAACTTAAATGTGCATTAAGTTTTAATAAGAATTGTATAACTGATGCTAGGACGTGTGCACGTCTTGATAGCATAGTTATAAGTATATTGGTGGGACTGGTATACTCGAACATGACTCATACTAGATTCAGCCACACGGTATTCACTCTCGGAGAGTCGATGACGAATCGAAAAGTTGTGATAGTATACGTGGACCTTTGACTTGGGGGTTGAGTAGAAGAAGTGCCTGTGACGTTTAGTTTGTCATTAGAGTAGTTAGACTCATTTGCTTAATTGCTGAGTCGACGTCGAAGTGCGGACTATATGGGCAGGTAGCAGTCATTGTTGTATGCCAAGAAAGGATTCTATCTCTTGTTAGTGAGCAGGCGAATGTCCTATACGGTTAATGGCGAATAATATCACAAGTCTTTGGACAAAGCATTCAGATATAGTCGTATTAGATACACTATTGATCAGTCGGTCTTGATTTGCATTAACACATGTATAGAGTCTAGTCAACAGTAGGGTTTGACTTTACCGTGACCCGAAGACTTGACCGGGACATCTGATGAAGGGTCTATACGTATACAGTATTCACAACATAATGGTTCTGGAATGATCCCTTCATTCGTTCTCAGTCGGGGTTTACAGTGCGGCCTGCTAGGCTGGCTAAGTGCTGCCCGCACTCATTGGTTCCTCCCAATGCCGGCTGAGACGGACCTACAGAGTCGTGCATCAGGAGCGTTGATGGATAAATGTGAATTTATTATCTCTCTATTAATATTAGATATTGGATATCTAATTACGATTTATTGGATAAATCAAATAGCGGTCTTATGAATTAAAATTAAGTTACCTGGTAATTAATTTAATTCATGAATTATATTTCTTAGAGAAATATATTTGTATTTGATATAATTAATTAATTAGATTAATTAATTAATATAAATATATTGGTGATTAAACGGAGTGTATTTAACGGAGTCGTTTGACGAACGTATAGTACACGAGCCGAGTGACTCGGCTCGTTTCTAGGAAATTTCTAATGGCCCCCCCCCTCACTCTCACATGGCTTGATTTGATGTGCATGTTATGTGTTTAGTTGTTTAGTGGAATCATATATATTGAGATTCTTTCTCAACATATTATAACATATAATTGTTGTTATATGCATGATTGAGATGACCAACTCATAAGGTGATATATAACTAAATACTCACACACATACCTGCAACAAAAAGCTGCCTGACCGTTAGCTTCATAGAGAGGGAGATAAATTTTTTTCTTTTCAATGTTTTCATCTTAGAGGTGTTATAATAGTTAAGAAAAATTGAGAGAAAAAATTCCTACAAGTTCCCTAGCCGGGTTCTTGGAGAACAGAGTCTCGTCGAAATTTTTCCGGGCAACTTCCGACGCGTGCGAAGTAGAGGCTTCGAAGTTTCGGTGCTTGGAACGAAGGGATTTCGTGTTCGGGATGGGATCATGTTCATCGTCTACATTTTATGAAGATTTATTTCAAAGGCTTCAAGGGTATGATCCTTTATCTTTGTATTTAATTTTTTCGTATATACGTTACTTGATCGATCCTGTTTGGGATTCGTATTTACTTCCGCTGCGTATTTCGTTTTATTTTCGGAATCCCAACACCGGGGGCATGTACGTACAAATTGTCCTTCCCGTCAGTAACGTATTTCAAGTGTGGACTCGAAGGACACAAAATCCAGTTTCTCGAATTGGTTACTGAGACTTCCAGAGTCCACGCTTCAGCACAGATATCAGGATCGGCTCTGAGAGGCCCATGGGAGATGTTTCTGTCGGTTGCTTTTTGTGTTGTTACCTTGCTCCCGTTGTTGTGAGTTGCGGGGACGACATTTCTCTTATAAGAGGTCGAATGTAATGCCCGTATTATTTTTGACTTCTGCAGTTTTTCTCTCTCAATCCTATCGACTTGCTCGTGATCGTTGATACTTTTTGAACTTGTTTGGTATCTTGGTTGTCATCGTTCGAATGGGTTGTGACCTTGTTTCGGATAAATCTGTTTATCTTCGTGACTTTTCCGAGTTCGGTTCGATTCTTGTGAACCTTGTTCGAAAGTCGCATCTTTTAATTTCTACCTGCTCTTTTAATGTCTTGAGTAGAAGTGTGAACTTCGGAGTCATTGTTCGACAATTGTCATTCGATCATTGTTGTTCGATCGTTATTGTTCGATCATTGTTATTTGACCGTTGTTGTTCGATCATTGTTGTTCAATCGTTGTTACTCGATCATTGTTTTTCGATCGTTGTTGTTCGATCATTGTTATTTGATTGTTGTTGTTCGATCATTGTTGTTTGATTGTTGTTATTCGATCATTGTTCTTCGATCATTGTTGTTCGATCATTGTTATTTTATCATTGTTGTTCGATCGTTGTTATTCGATCATTGTTATTCGGTCGTCATTGTCCGATCGTTGTTGTTCGGTCGTCGTTGTCCGATCGTTGTTGTTCGATCGGGGTTGTCTGACTGTTGTTGCCTGATCTCGTACCGCGAAGAATTGTCGTTCACCGTTAGTCTGGTCTTTCAAGTGTGTCCAGGTGGGTCACCGAGCCGTGCACTGCGAGACGTTAACTCAGAGATTTGGGGATCGAGGTTGCGTCTTTGCTCCGAAAGGACACGGAGATGCCTAGGGTGGTTTTTGAGAATTTCGGCGTAGTCCGAATTGTTTGTGATTGCCCTTGTGAATTGTTTGTGTTTACTTTCTGTTTTCTCAACTGTGTGTGTTTCCTTGTAATAGGTACTTTGTGTTTTGTGATTGTTCGGATAATCGACTTGATTGTATTATCGGTTTGATGACACTTGACACTTGTTGGTTTTATTATATCTCTACCGGTGGCGTTGTGTTAGTCGTCGTGGAGCGTGTTTTCAGGCCGTATATTCCTTTGTGTTGCTTGTAACGTTTCACCGTTGAGCGTAAGTTACGTATTTCTTGTGTATCTCGTTGAGTTTTCCTGATGGGATATTGCTTCTCCATAGTTGTTTTAAGTTTCGGGATGAAACTTCTTTTAAGGAGGGTAGTATGTAATATCCGCAAATTCGATTACCCGTAATTTTCTTTTTTGGGCGGAAGTCCATCTTAGCTACTCTGTTGTGATCATTTCGTCATTTCGAGAATGATTAATTCTGCACTTTTTGTCATTCAAGTTTGTTTTGGTGTCGTTTTGTTGAGTTCTGTGTTCTTTAGCGGCTTCTCCGCACTTGAGTTTGATTCTTGCGAATCTCGTCCGAAACTGTTGTTTTGAGTTTCTCGTAAGTTCATTTAATGTTATTATTCATGTTGCGAGCTTTGTCTTAGTGTTTCGATCGTGTATCGTGTATTTCATACGTTTTGGGCCGTTTTCATAATTTCCCAAAGTTTGGGGTAATTACTTCCGTTGTCGAATTTTGAGCCTTCAGGTGGTCGGAATCGTGTGTTCTCTTAGTGCTTAGATTCGTCTTTGCGAGTACTTCGTAACCGTATCTTCGGTTTATATTCAGGTCTGGGTTTCGGGGTTGTCCGGACTGTCGGAGTTGGCCATGGCTGAGTTATGGCCGTACGTGTTGGGGCATTGGCACACCTGGCCGAGTTACGGCCGTAATGGTCCGGCAGTTACGGACGTAAGGCCTATTACGTACGTAAGCCCTGGCCGGTAACGTACGTAACGCTGCCGGCAGTTTTGGGCAGCAGGGTCGAGATGGCCGATTATGGCCGTAAGCCATGGCCGGTTACGGCCGTAAGTGCTCGGCAGGGACCGGCTATTTAAGGCCTGGGCATCGGGTCACTGGGCCATTTCCACTTTTTCTTCTTTATATTTCGCGACTTCGACAGAAATTGAGGGTTTTGATCGGGAGCATCTTAGAACAATATCTTTTGGAAGGCTTGTGTTGATTATAACAACATCTAATCCTTGTTCTTCGTCGGATCGAGATAATTTCTTGAAATCTCCTAGGATTGACTTTCGAGATTTCCTTGTTGATTTTCATTGTTCGACCGATTTTGATGAATTGGTTGATGTTATTGAGCATTGATAATCGTGTTCTAGGGGTTGTATACCCATATTTCGAGTTTATTCAACTCGATTGGTGATTCGATTGTTCTTGGGAGTTATCGAAATTTGAGTGTTCGATTAAATGTCCCAATGAGTTTCCCTTCGATAGTTTGGCAGGATTTCCGTTTTTTTACCTTGATTCTCATTATAATCGTATCTTTGTTGTTTTTATTGTTCCTTCCAGAGGATTATATGTGCTCGAGGATTCCGAGTTGAATCACGTTTGGTGATTGATAATTCATGTGGTGTTATTCTCGTAGTACTCATGGTGCTATCGCGTTCTTGATAGTGTTCGGGGGTTCGGGGCTGTTCGACCGCATCCCATCCGTCGTCTCGTTGCGATCTTGGTTTTGAGGCAAGTACATTGTCCATACATCTCTCGTTGTGGATATCATGATCGGTGATTTTCTTGGTATGTTTGTTTGATTGTTTGAGATGAACTTTCAAAAGATTTGGTTTAGCCTCGTTAAAGGCTCACTTTCAAAATGCGTGTGTTTTGTGAATGTTGTGTCTCGTGAATGGTTAATTGAACCCTATGAATATGCTTGGTGTTGTTGTTGTGCTTTGATAATATATATGCATATATTATCTCATTTTGGTACGTTGTGATTTGATAATGGTGTCGTGCTTTGTGTTTGTTGCCTTTGGGAGAATTGTTTGGATATCCTTGGTGTGATATATTATTTGTGTGAATGTGTGGATATGGCCGAAGGTCTACGGTGACACATGGCATGTGATCATGTGGTCGGGATGCAACAAGTGATTGATCCAATCGTGAGAGCCTAAGACAATCTACAGTGACACGTGGCTTGTGATCGTGTGGTCAGGATGCACCAAGTGATTGATCCAACCGTGAGATGATAAGATCTGCGGTGACATATGGCATGCGATCATATGGTTAGGAGAGAACAAGTGATTGATCCAACCGTGAGATGATGTGGCATGTGTTCACGGTGTTATGTGTATGATTGTGAATGTGTTTTGCTCACCTCGGGAGGGTCCAGTGAGGCCTCGAGGGAATTCAATGGTATAGCCCTGGATTCACGAGTTGGTGTGTATATGATTTGTGAATGTATTTTGCTCACCTCAGAAGGGTCCTGCGAGGCCTCGAGGGAATCCAATGGTATAACCCTGGATTCACGAGTTGGTGTTGTATTTATGTGAACAAGATTTGCGTATCTTGGGTGATTATGTTGTGTTGATTTTATGTCCATCGAGGACACGTGATGTGGGTTTTAACCCTGTGTATTGTTATTGGTTTTCTATTTGCGAAAACAAAACCTGGCTGTGACCCCTGTTGATTTTTGGAAAGAGAAGGATTCGAAAATCCTAAATTGTTTTCTATTAAAACTCCCGATGGCTTATTAAACCATTTTATAAATTGTTTCTCTTGAATTGTGATCTTTCGGTTTTGGAATTTTTTACCTAAACTCTTACCTCGGGAAGTACTTATTGTTATGTTTGAATCTTGGGAGATTTCCTAGTTATTATTATTCTTGGAACTTGAATTGTATGGCTCGTAATTTCACTTTGTACTTGCACTAGCAAAATAGTGGAATTTTGCTAACCACCGAGTAATCGGGGGGTGTATGTCTGTATTGCATTCAGGTTTTGGGGATCATAGCACAGGGTCGGCATGAAGGATGATGAAAGATGAATGATATTAATCATACGAGGACCCGTATGATGTCGTATTGGTTTAGTTGTATTTTATTTCCGCTGCAGTATTCTTTCCCCGTTGTACGGGAGTGTGTTGTATTTGACCCCTGCGTGGGCATGTATTGAGATTGAGTTGTATATATTAATTGTAAGACCAAATCGGTCTACTAAGTCATTTTAGCCTTAAAGGCGATGTTTAGAGGTTTAATTATTTTTACTAGCCTGGTAGATCCTTGAGGAAAGGGTCTACGGTGTGTAATATCCCTGAGTGGATTGGGGGTGTTACATGACGTCTATCTTTGATCCATATTGTTTGGTCGTTCATCCTCCATTTATGGTCGGGTATGTTCGACGGTTTGCGACTGTTTGTTCATACGCCCGAGGGGTATGTTCTACAGTCGGGGTTATTTCTTTGAGATCCATTATTTGTAACACCCCAAACTAGGCGGATATTACAGTGTCGTGGACCCCCAACTGGGACCCACCTGGCAAATGAACATTAATGAATTAAATAATATAATTGTAGTACCGAACCACATTATATCATCAACTCTGATGAGGAGTTTCAAGTACAACACACCTAGGAAATATAGAATACATGTATATTTAATATGAAGATAAAATATACAACACTGAATAAAATGAAAATCCAAACGGAAATGCAGCGGAAATTACACATCAAGGACACAAGAATAAATGGAGAAACTGGGCCCCCCGACTAGTATCACTAGGACTCCCGCAGTTAACGTTCTCTTCCCGTGCCATCGCTTTGCCATGACCTAAAAACAACATCCCCCAACTGGGTCAGTTACATAGAACAATAATCCTCAAGAGTTGAACAAAATACAATAATCACTTGAATGAGTTATGAAATCAAGTTGAATGATGGGCATCATAGTACGCCACGAATGGGATGTGCAAGTGCACAAGCCTGTCGAGTGCCCGGCCTCCCACATAAACACCCGCAAAACTTGGCCTAATTAGTCTCACGGAGGCATGTTACTGTGTGCACAGTCCAATGTGTCTGGATCCCTACAAACACAATGGCCTTAGTGTGACCAACTAAAAATTCCACACATATACCATCCGGAACGCAATACAATCCCGGAAGGTCACATGAACAAAAGCGAGCATGATGAAGAATAATGAATAGAAATCCGACAAGGGTCAAGAATGACTCACCGATGTGAAATAATGACCGAATGAGTGATAGCTTCAAATGAAATGATTGGAAATATTGTTCCTCGTGAATTGAATGATTAGTTTGATAATTATAAGTCTCAACATGATTCATATATTATGAATGAATTATAAGTATGAAATAACAACAACGAAAGGAATGAGTATCCTTTTAACTGAGTAAGAATTAACTTACTCGAATACCGTTGAAGAAAAAGTCCTTCCTCGAACAAACGTCCTAAGTGGAATTATCTGTCACTCGAATAACCTCGAATAACACAATTACCACAATTTTCTTAATATACCAATCAAGCATGATTACAACCAACACAAAAGTGGATACAACAATATCCAAACTCATTGGGGCATTCTAACAAATACGTTGTAAACAACCCCCAATTGTTTATGACTAATCTCAATTATATCTAACACCAACCTCCCAACGAGTGATATAATCCAACAAAACATCTTCAAGGACATCAATGATCTAATAGGAATGTACAACTCGGGATTACGATAACATCAAATCGGAAACCCCCAAAATTACCAAATTCAACCATCAAGGGTTCTTGAATAATTCCCCAAATACTCAACATTTCCGAAAAATACCAACAAATCCGTGGAATCATATGTATATAAGGTAGATAACCCATATTCATCATATTCCAACATAATAGCAAGCTAACTTGAAGAGATCAGAAGGAAAACATTCAAATCCCGAAATTCTAGATTCAAGAAATGTCTACCTTGATTTAGTGTGTTGGAGAGGATTAAATGTTGATTAATCTGAACTAGGAGCTTGAAGATGTTCATAGATGATTGCAGCTCGAAGAACACTTCACAACACGTTCAAAGTCGCCCAAAATCGCCCGGATGAGGAAGCGAGATGAAAAATGACGAAATGGGGCTAAACTGTCCTATATATACTAAATCCAGCTTAGCGCGCGCTAGGTCCCGATATTAGCGTGCGCTAGCGGGTTCACCGTCCAGTCCAGTGAGTTCTAACTGCTTCGTTAGTGTGCACTACAAACTTGGTAGCGTGCGCTAACGCCTTCTCCTTAGCGTGCGTTACCCTAAATAATTAGCGTGCGCTAACTGATGTTTGATACCCATCAACTGGATTCCAGAACCTAATGTCCAAAGTCTGATCGAGACTTAGCGCGCGCTACACTGATTGCTTAGCATGTGCTAAAAATTTCTCATTTCAGTACAGCACCTATTGGACTGCCTGTCTCCAAAATGTTAGCGTGCGCTGATGAAGCAATTGAGTGCGCAACAACCCACAACTAGCGTACGCTATTTCCCACTCATAGCATGCGCTACAATTCTCCAATTCAGTCCAATGCCTACTGGACTGCCTGCCACAAATACACTAGTAGCGTGCGCTAATGAAGTCCGATAGCTTGCGCTACCAGGACACAATTAGCGCGCGCTATAAATAGTATGTAGCATGCGATACTCAACACACACAGGCTGCCAACAATGACGATAATGATAATATTCTCGACTCGAATCTCAAAAAATGAGGAAAGGCGAATGATAACTGATCCAAGGTTCCAAATACGCCAAACGGTGAACACAATGAACGAACATGAACGATGAATGACTATCAATGAGTGAAAAAAATTACTGAGTGACAATTTACTGAATGATAATGAATGAATTTATAATCGGGTATTACATAATCCCCCCCTTAAAAAGTGTTTCGTCCTCGAAACTAAGGGTCAAACAAATCGTGATAACTCTCCGCATACTATCCTCGGTTTCCCAAGCCTCTTCGACTCCATATAGACCACTGAACCTTAATCAAAGGAATCGTCTTGTTCCTCAACTGTTTGATTTGCCGCTCTACGATTCGTACAGGATGCTCCTCGTATGTATGATCATCCACGATTTCGATTTCATCGAACTGAAGTACGTGACTAGACTCGGCAACATACATCCGCAACTGAGAGACATGAAATACGTTATGAATTCGGCTCAAGCTGGAGGTGAAGCCAATAGATAAGCCAGATCGCCTAGTCGATCCAAAATCTCAAATGGTCCAATGAATCTCGGGCTCAACTTTTCTCCCTTTCAGAAATGGAAAATACCTCAGCTCGGGGACACCTTGACCAAAATCTGGTCACCTGACTCGAACTCTAATGGTCAATGCCGATTTTCTGCATACGATTTTTGTCGACTCTGAGTGGTCAACAAACGACTCTTGATCAAAGCTACCTTCTCGCGGGTGGCTGTAAGCATATCGGGCTCGGTGCCTATTGATTCTGATAATTCATCCCAATGCAAGGGAGATCGACAACGATGACCGTATAAGGCCACGTAAGGTGCCATCTGAATCGAAGCATGCCAACTGTTATTATACGTAAACTTGATCAACGGTAGTTGGGCTTCCCAATCATCTTTACAATCGAGAACACATGCTCTCAACATGTACTCTAACGTCTGAATAGTTCTCTCTGATTTTCCGTCGGACTGAGGGTGAAAGGCTATGCTGAAATTGAGCTGGGTTCTCATGGCACGATGAACAGATTTCCAAAAATGTGACACGAGTCGTCCGTCACGATCAGAAACGATAATCTTAGGGCTACCGTGCAATCTCACGATCTCCTTAGTGAATAACTGGGCAAGTCTCTCAGGACCCCATGTATCCTTAATCTCAAGGAAATAAGCTGACTTAGTTAAACGGTCCACAATAACCCAAATTGCATTCATGCCACGACGACTCGTCAGCAAACTCGTGATGAAGTCCATTGAAATATCCTCCCACTTCCATCCTGGGATGGGAAGCTGTTTCAGCATACCCGCCGGTCGCTGATGTTATATCTTGACTTGCTGACAGGTCAGACATTTCGAAACAAATTCTGCGACCTCTCGCTTCATATTACTCCACCAGTAATTTTGTTTCAAGTCCTTGTACATCTTGCTAGACCCCAGATGAATAGAATAAGGGGTAGCATGGGCCTCTCTCAAAATCGAGCTTTTCAACTTGTCATCTGCCGGTACGCATAACCGGTTCTTAAATCGTAAAAGTCCATCCTCGTGGACTAAAAATCCAAGGGCTTTCCCCTGAGTCACATCATCTCGAAGGCGCAACAAAAATGGGTCTGCACCCTGTTTCACTCTAATCGCCTCTTCAAGTGGTGATGAAATCTACAACATACAAAGATGCCCTTGTACACGCTGTAACCAAACCTCGATCTCATGACTTAGGAATTCCTGCTGAAGTTCCTTCTGAATATTTAAACGAGCAAGCATTTGCTCCTGAACGGACTTACGGCTCAAGGCATTGCCAACAACATTCGCCTTACCCGTGTGATATTGTATCTCAATATCATAATATTTAATCAGTTCCAACCACCATCTCTGTCGCATGTTTAACTCCTTCTTAGTAAATAAATACTTCAAACTCTTATGATCGGTGAAAATCTGATAGGTGATGCCATAAAGATAATGACGCGAAATCTTCAACGTGAATACCATGGCCGCTAGCTCCAGGTTATGGGTCAGATAGTTGACCTCATAAGGTCTCAGTTGCCGCGAAGCATAGGAAATCACTTTACCGTTCTGCATTAATACACATCCGAGACCTTGTCCGGACACGTCACTATAAACCACGAATCCTTCCATCCCTTGTGCAAAAGAAAGGACAGGCGCTGAGATTAAACGACTCTTGAGCTCCTCAAAACTCTGCTAACACACGTCAGACCACATGTATTTCTTATCCTTCCGCAAAAGGTTCGTCATAGGTTGAGCGATTTTAGAAAATCCATCCATAAATCGCCGATAATAGCCAGCTAATCCGAGAAAGCTTTGGATTTCTTTAACATTCTTCGGAGGTTGCCAATCTCGGATAGCCTCCGTCTTCTGAGGGTCGACACGTACTCCATCTGATTAAATCACATGCCCGAGAAACGTCACCTCCGACATCCAGAACTCACATTTGGAAAATTTTCCATAGAGTTGCTCTCGTCTCAATACATCGAGAACCTAATGAAGGTGAAGCTCGTGCTCCTCTCGGTCACAATAATAAATCAAAATTCCGTCTATGCAATCAACCATGAACCGGTGTAAATAGTCTATGAAAACTCAGTTCATCAACTCTATGAATACAGCAGGTGCGTTAGTTAACCCAAACGACATCACCACTAACTCGTAATGTCCATAGAGTGTTCGAAACGCCGTTCTAGTGATATCCGACTCTCGAATTCGGAACTGATGATACCCAGATCTCAAATCGATCTTGAAAAATACTGAATCTCCCTGAAGTTGATCTAAGATATCATCGAGGCGGGGTAGCGGGTATTTATTCTTGATCGTCACCCTGTTCAGCTCTCGATAATCAATGCACAAGCGAAAAGAGCCATCCCATCCTTTTGACAAATAATACTGGTGCTCCCCACGGAGATGCACTCGGTCGGATATAACCCTTCTCGGTCAATTCCTCCAGTTGATTCTTCAATTCTTGCATTTTAGTAGGGGCCATACGATATGGTGCTCTCGATATTGGAGATGTACTAGGCTCCAACTCAATCGTGAATTCCACGTCTCTCTGCGGAGGTAAACCACGTAACTCGTTTGGAAATATATCGGCATATTCTCTCACTACAGGAATATCCGCCAACATCACTAATGATTTCTCGGTCACGGTCATATAGCACCAATAACCTACACACCCTTGATTAACTTCACTGCCTTCATCATATTAATAACTTTTCCAGAACGGCTGGGGTTACCGCCCTGAAATACACAGTCGACTACATCATCTGAAATGATAGTGACCATACGCTTACGAACACCGAGGATGGCATCATGACGATCCATCCAATTAATACCCAAAATAACATCATCTCTAGGTAAATCTACCACGATCAGGTCCGCCAACCATACACGGCCATTAAGCTGAATCAGACAATTCTTAACTTCACGATCTCCGATAATTCTTCTATCGTCTGGTAGACCAATGATATAAGGTTCACAACTAGTAGCACTATCCAGGTGAAGTCTACTCAAGCATGACTCGGAAATGAATGAATGTGATACGCCAGTATAAGAAAGGGTATATACAGGTTGAGATAAAATTTTGAGTGTACCTGAGATCATTCGGGCCTCCGGATCATCGGCTCTCTTCATCTCATAAATTCGGGGCTTGCTAGTCCCTGCACCGGATGCTCCTGTCTGATAGCTGTGGGCTCCGCCTTTATTCGCTCCCGTCATCTTGAACGACGCAGACTGAGTCGCCTGATTCTGAACCACTGACTGTTTCGGGGCCTGAGATGTCGCCGGAGTAGGTTTGGAATCTCTTCGGCAGAAACGGGCCTTATGCCCGGCAATTCCACAGTTGTTACACATGATAGTCTGCCTTGGACACTTGGTACTGAAATAACCCTGTTCTCCATAGTTGAAATAGGTGATGGATGAACTGGCTGCTCGGGACTGAGATTCCGCAGGTTTAGGCGCCATAGGAGGTCGCTCAGAAAAAGTAGGGCCTGCACGAGGCTTCTTGAAGATTGCTTGACTGCCTTTAGACTGATTGCGACTCTTCGATTTCTTGCCAGAAGATGAAGTTTGTTGCTTAGCAATTTCCTTAGCAGTAAGCTCATAAGTAAGAGCTTTCTCGATGAATTCGGCTAGGGTGGTGCAATGATGATTAAGCAGCTGTATCCGCATACGAGGTTTCAACCTATTACTGAAATACTTGATCTTATCCGCCTCGGAGTGGATAATGGATTAGGCGAATGGAAGTAGCTCCTGAAACTTCACGGCAATGGCGAGAACATCATCTTCCACTGAGGGGTCAGGACTGAGTAACTCCGATAACTTGGCCTCCCTGAGTGGGGCCGGATAATACCTTTCTATCATGAGGGTCTTAAACTGGTCCCAAGTACAATATCCATCGGTGGGCTTCAGAGATAGCCACCAAGAGTGATCACTCTTATCTAGATAGTAAGCCGCGACTGAAACTTTGTGCTCTCCGGGACACTTCACCATAGCAAATAATTTCTCGAAATGTTCAAGCCACTGAATAATGTCTACCGGCTCAGATGATCCCTCGAAAGTAGGTGGCCTCTGGCGAGAGATGTTGCCGATAATACTGCGCAAACTCCTTTCTTGACCCTGAGGTGGCGGCGGAGGGGCCTGCTGAGCCTGAGTGGCTGAGTTCTGCATCGTCTCCATCAGACGTGCCATCTGAGTCATTTAGGCCATCACTCCCTGCATAAAAGCGAGTGGATCAACCCGAACACCTTCTAATTGAGCTGTATCTCGGGTATGGCTTCCTGACGGTGAATGATTATTTCCAGGTGAATGAGTGGCAGCGTCGTTGCAAGTTGAATTGACATTATTCCTTGCGTTCGCATGGGTATTCACTCGTGCTCTTGGGTATTGGCCCGCACCGCTGCCTCTTCCCCTACGTCCTGTGTAACATCCCAAGATATTCGGAGTATATTACAGCGCCGTGGACCCCTACATGGGACCAACCAGGCTACAACAGCGAACACCCCTTGGCTAACCATCTCGGTTAGCGAGGAAGCACAATCAAATAATACATCACACGAAAATACACTCGGAGCAACCGACTAAATGAGTAACAATCGACAGTGTAGCAATTTAAAATAATACAACACGGAGTTCGAATTGAAAAGCCTAAGTACTCGCGAGTACAGTCTATCAGTTTATAAATATATGAAACAACCATATCGAAATGGACAAAAGAAATAAGTAGACCCAAGTGCACATGTCAACGACCCTGGCCAACATCCTCGATCTTGTCCCGGGCCGCTAGTCCGGATGATCATAACCTGAAATCCATAACAAGAATTTCCCCACAACGGGTCCCCAGAGGGGTTAGCAATTACGCTAGTACAAGTATTCAAGGCAAACCAATTGCTTACACGTTTCATAGTACATGCACCAACATCATTTCAAAAACCAAAACCAGACATGTCTTTTTCGGAAACAAACAGTCAAATAATTTGCCTAGGACCGGGACGAAGCCACGAATCCCACCCGAGGCCTCTACGGACCCTCCCGAGCTGGCCACTTTATAAAAAAAATCACGCACAGGCATCGCCTAGGACCAGGACGCCACCATGAATCCCACCCGAGGCCTCTAAGGACCCTCCCGAGCTGGCTAGCGAAACAAACTCGTGAATCCAGAGTGAAGTCATAGATTCCCCCGAGGCCCCGTCGGACCCTCCTAGGGTGAGCAAAGCACACACAATATACATTACCATTTCACATTAAGAATAAAGGTTTCCAAAAATACTTGCCTTGAGTAATTGACGACGCAACGAACGGAAAGGATAATCACCGACGAACGCAAAGAACCAACGGAACCGAACCTAACGATTTGAAGAACATAATCACAACCAACTCTAGACGAATACGGAAATGGAATACCCCCGAGAACCCGCCTACGATTCATGTATATTCGTACAAAAATAACAACGAGGGCGGACCACAACCAAACCCTCTCGATTCCGTAAAAATCACAAAATATACCATGAATCCGTAGGAAAGTTAATGATACTAACAATATTAATCGTATTCATCAAGAATCCACCAACAAAACGGAAAGAATCGGATAAAAACCCCAAAATCCCCAATTATCCAAAAGGTAGGGTTCCAAGAGATATTACCTTGAAGATTCAAGTACTTAGATTCGTAGAACACGCTTTAGATTGATTTTCCGGGCTTCACAACCGAAGAAGAATGATGAAAATCAACCCCCAATTGATGAATGATGAGAAGCTCTCCTCCTCTCTCGCTCTCTATCGCGTCAATGGAAGAAGAAGAAGGAAAATGAGCTGTTCTCGCTCAAAACAACACAATTATAGAGGGTTGACCGCATTGTGTGCCGCGGATCAGCTGAGGTGTGCCGCGGAACAGGCCAAAAATTTGCTCCCAGGGTTCGGCAGTGTGCCGCGGCTCAGCCGGCGTAGCCGCGCAGTCTGATCGGGTTTTGGCCGAAAATGCCACACGAGTGTGCCGCGCACCGACTCGCATCGGTGGCCGCGCACCGACGGGTGTGCCGCGGCACCGACTCAGCAAGGTGCCGCGGCCCCGACGGGTGTGCCGCGGCACACGCATACCCGCTCGCCAACAATCGAGAAATGTGTGCCGCGGCGCACACTCCTTGTGCCGCGGCCCACACCCCCCTCTGGGTCCTAAATGATGAAAAATGATCCGGGAAGAGAATAAAAGCAATAGGAATCAATATTTGGGAACCAATAACACGAAATGGATCCATGAGAACCCCGAAATGGCGGTTCCGCACAACAATAACGAGAATACAGTTCAACAGATGACAGGAAGGATACACTGAAAGATACACGAGGGTCACTACAACCAAGAAATACACCAAAAAAAAAAATGAAGATACAAGGGAAAGAAAAATGCGGATATTACATTCTACCCCTCTAAAAACAAGTTTCGTCCCGAAACTAAAGAAACAAACAGCTCAGGGTACCTAGCACGCATGCTAACCTCGGTTTCCCAAGTTGCCTCCTCGACACCGTGTCTCGACCACTGCACTTTGACCAAGGGGATGGTCTTATGCCTCAGTCGTTTCTCATGATGCTCCAAAATATTTAATGGACGTTCTTCAAAAGTAATATCCTCGGCGACATCAATCTCACCATAATCGATGACGTGACTCGGATCCGGGACATATTTCCTCAGCTGGGAAACATGGAAAATGCTATGAACATGACTCAGGGCCGGGAGTAACGCCAAACGGTATGCTAACCCACCGACTCGCTCGAGAATCTCGAAGGGTCCAATAAATCTCGGACTCAACTTCCCCTTCTTCCCGAAACGGAAAACTCCTCTCGTCGGCGACACCTTCAGCAAAACGTGGTCTCGCACCTCGAATTCTAAAGGTCGACGACGGACATCGGCATAAGACTTCTGTCGACTCTGGGCAGTTAACATCCGTTCCCGAATCAATTCTATCTTCCGCCTCATCTCTAAAACGACATCCGGTTCGGTCCTGACCAAATCAGACCCCTCATTCCAACAAATCGGCGATCGACAACGCCGCCCATAACGTGCCTCATACGGTGCCATCCGAATCGACGCATGCCAACTATTGTTGTACGTGAATTCGATCAATGGCAAATGCTCCTCCCAGTCGCTGCTCCAATCGAGAGCGCACGCACACAACATATCCTCGAACGTCTGGATAGTGCGTTCCGACTGTCCATCTGACTAGGGATGAAAAGAGGTACTCAAATGTAAATGGGTACCCAACGCCTTATGCACCGCCTGCCAAAAGTGCGATATGAAACGGCCATCACGATCCGAAACAATAGACTTCGGAGTACCGTGAAGCCTCACAATCTGCGTGATAAACACACGAGCCAACTTTTCTGGACCCCAAGTGTCCTTGATGCCCAGAAAATGTGCCGACTTGGTCAGACGATCAATAATCACCCATACCATATTCATGCCCGACCTCGATCTCGGCAAACTCGTAATGAAATCCATCGATATATCTTCCCATTTCCATTCTGGAACGGGAAGTGACCGCAATAACCCGGCCGGTCGCTGATGCTCGATTTTGACCTGCTGACAAGTCAAACATCTCGCTACAAACTGTGCGACCTCCTCCTTCATATCATTCCACCAGAAATTCCTCCTCAGGTCCTTGTACATCTTACTCGAACCAGGATGAACGGAATAAGGTGTAGCATGTGCCTTACGCAAAATACTCTGTCTCAACTCTGAGTCGTTCGGCCCACAAAGTCGACTCCAAAATCTCAAAACACCATCTTCGTGAATCACAAACCCAGGAGACTTTCCCTTAAGAACGTTCTCTCGGATTTGAGTAATCATCGGATCCTCTAATTGCTTCAGCTTAATTTCATCGATCAAAGACGACGAAATCTCTAAAGCACAAAGTTGCCCGACAGCTCCAGGCAACAAAACCTCAACATCTAACTCGATCAAAGCCCGCCGAAGCTCAGACTGAGACGTAAAGACCTCAATCGTTCGCAACGCAATCTGTTTCCGACTCAAGGCGTCGGCCACGACGTTCGCCTTGCCCGGATGATAAAGGATTTCGAGGTCATAATCCTTAATCAGCTCTAACCAACTCCTCTGCCTCATATTCAACTCCCGCTGAGTAAATATGTATTTCAGGCTCTTATGATCGGTAAAAATCTGACATGTAGAGCCGAAAAGATAGTGACGTCAGATCTTGATCGCAAAAACAACTGCCGCTAACTCCAAATCATGAGTAGGGTAGTTAAGCTCATACGGCCTCAACTGTCTCGACGCAAAGGCAATGGTCTTGCCGTGCTGCATCAATACGTACCCAATACCCTGACCCGAAGCATCGCTATAAACGGCGAATCCCTCGTTGCCACATGGCAGCGCCAAAACTGGAGCTGAAGTCAAACGCTTCTTCAGCTCCTCAAAACTGGACTGCCTCTCGTCATTCCAGATGAACTTCTCGGATTTCTGGAGTAACTGTGTAAGTGGCCGAGCTAGTCTCAAGAAACCCTCGACGAACCTACGGTAGTAGCCAGCCAAACCCAAGAAACTACGGACCTCCTTCACACTTGTGGGCGGTGCCCAATCCAACACTGCCTCAATCTTCTGCGGATCCACTCGAACTCCCTCGGCTGAAATCACGTGACCCAAAAACATCACTTCCTTCAGCCAGAACTCACATTTCGAAAACTTCGCATAGAGTTGCTCGGCCCTTAAAATGTCTAACGCTATCCTCAAATGATGGGCATGCTCTTCCTCATTCCTCGAATAGATAAGAATATCGTCAATGAAGACGACAACACACTTATCCAGATACTCGATAAAGACTTTGTTCATCAATTGCATGAACACCGCCAGCGTATTAGTTAACCCGAAAGGCATAACTACAAACTCGTAATGTCCGTATCTCGTCCGAAAAGCTGTTTTCGGCACGTCGGACTCTCTCACCCGAAGCTGATAGTACCCCGATTTCAAATCAATATTCGAGAATACTGCAGCTCCTTGCAACTGATCAAACAAGTTGTCAATCCTCGGCAGGGGATACTTGTTCTTGATGGTCACCTTGTTTAGTTCGCGGTAGTCGATACACAAACGTAGTGAACCATCCTTCTTCCGCACAAACAGGACCGGTGCGCCCCAAGGCGAGGCGCTCGGTCGAATATACCCCGACTCAAGAAGCTCACTCAATTGCTTCTTCAATTCTGTCATCTCTGAAGGTGCCATACGATACGGCGCCTTAGAAATTGGAGCCGCGCCCGGCTCTAACTCTATAGCAAACTCGACCTCACGATCCGGTGGCAATCCCGGTAACTCGTCAGGAAAAACATCAGGAAACTCACTAACGACCGAAATCGACGAAATCTCGACTCCACCATCCTCCGCCCTCAAGGCGTAGCACCAATAACCAGTACACCCCTTTCGTAGGAGTCTCATCGCCTTCAAGGCGTTAATAACAAACTTCTGATTTCCCCTCCTTCGCCCCGCGAAGAAGTGCTCGGTGCCATCCTCGGCTAACATGGTGATGATCCTCGTGCGGTAGTTCATGATTGCGCCATGCCGCTCGAGCCAATCATCCCCGAGAATCAAATCCTCGCCCTCAATATTAACGACAATAAGATTAGAGAGCCAAGCTCTCTCATAAATAAACACAGAGCATTCTCGGACCTCTCGATCACCGACAATCCTATCACCGCTAGGAAGCTTAACGACGAAAGGCTCGCAAGGTGACAAGCAGTCGAGACTCAAACGGCGTACACACTCTAGAGAAATGAATGAATGCGTAGCACCCGAATCAAAAAGCACACCGACAGGATGAGAACGGATATGAATGGTACCTGTCGCCACAGTAGATGCTGGGTCATCGGCCCTCCTCATCTCGTAGATACGCGGTTGGGCAGAGCCGACACTGGAAGCTCCTCCCCAAGCGGGCTGACCCCGACCCCTACCTCGACCGGCACTCGGAGGTGGCGGCGGAGCAAATGAGCCCTGGTTCACACTCGGCTCCAAAGGTGCTGGAAAAGAAGCCTGAGCACCAAGAAGCTTTCTTGCCCGCTCACAAAAGAAGGCCTTGTGGCCCGACTGACCACAAGTGTGACAAGTTAGAGGCGGACGAGGACACTCCCAGTTCCGATGGCCCGGCTCGCCGCAGTTAAAGCATTTGGGATCCCGAACGGAGGGATTGGCAGTACCCCGATAGCCCCCAGAGAAACGAGCCGAACTACCTCCAGGAATATTCACAGACTGAGACTTCTGCTGACCTCCACCTCTGTGACCCGAAAAATTTCCGGCGGATTTCTGCTTCTTACTCTCCCGAACCGCCGCACTGGCTGTCACCGACATGTCATAAGCGAGGGCCCTACTCTGATAATCCTTCAAAGTAGTGCAGACGAGTCCAGACATATAGTCCCGAATGGACAGTTTCATCCTCCTGGAAAAATGGAAAATTTCGTCGCTCTCAGCGACAACTTGGGTTTTCACATAGCCCAACTCTTTGTTGAAATCAGCAATAGCTTGGGATATAGGAATATCCCGAGGTTGAGCATCATAGAAAGCATGGACTCGAGCCTGTCTAACTGGCCACGGGCAATATTCAGTCTCCATCAACACCTGAAATTCGGCCCACGAAGCAACATGATCTTTGGGCCCAACGGCCTCCCACCAATCCGTAGCGTCCCCCGTGAGAAAGTACTGAGCAATAGGGACCTTACGGTCCTCGGGACAGTTGGTGGCAGTGAAGACTTTAGATATCTCCTTGATCGACCCTTCCCAGCCGATCGGGTCCGAAGCTCCCGAAAACTGAGGAGGATGCATCTTGATGACATCCTGTAGCCAGCGATCCGCTCCGCCCCGATTAGCATGAGCCTGATCGGGGTTCTGGACTACCTGAGCTATAGCCGCCATTTGGTTAACCATTTGCTGCATGACGGCCGCAATACCAAGGTCGGCGCGCTCCTGAGAAGAAGCATGACTGTGACGGTCACCGGTACTGCCGGCTCCCGAAGAATGCGACGTGGCCGCCCCACCGGCTGCCCCACGTCCTCGGCCGCGTCCACGACCACGACCACGACCACGGTTTCCTCCGGCATCCATACTGGTGCTAAGAGATAACAGAAGTATATCGAGGATGAGTAAGGAAGGAAAAAGCAACTACGATGATAAGCAAAGGAGGGAGAATAACCACATTTCAAGAAACGGAATACAGTACGAGAAAGTAAAGAATCGAGTAAGGAAACTTACGAACACTGGAAGTACTGAAATGCCGGCAGCAGTGTGACAATGTGCAAAACAAAACACGGCTAGACCCAAATAACCGACAAGCCTAGGTATCCATAAACCTAGAGCGCTGATACCATTTCTGTAACACCCCAATATATTCGGAGTATATTACAGCGCCGTGGACCCCTACATGGGACCCACCAGGCTACAACAGCGAACACCCCTCGGCTAACCATCTCGGTTAGCGAGGAAGCACAATCAAATAATACATCACACGAAAATACACTCGGAGCAACCGACTAAATGAGTAACAATCGACAGTGTAGCAATTTAAAATAATACAACACGGAGTTCGAATTGAAAAGCCTAAGTACTCGCGAGTACAGTCTATCAGTTTATAAATATAGGAAACAACCATATCGAAATGGACAAAAGAAATAAGTAGACCCAAGTGCACATGTCAACGACCCTGGCCAACATCCTCGTACTGTCCCAGCGCTCGCTCGTCCGGATGATCATAACCTGAAATCCATAACAAGAATTTCCCCACAACGGGTCCCCAGAGGGGTTAGCAATTACGCTAGTACAAGTATTCAAGGCAAACCAATTGCTTACACGTTTCATAGTACATGCACCAACATCATTTCAAAAACCAAAACCAGACATGTCTTTTCCGGAAACAAACAGTCAAATAATTTGCCTAGGAACGGGACGAAGCCACGAATCCCACCCGAGGCCTCTACGGACCCTCCCGAGCTGGCCACTTTATAAAACAAATCACGCACAGGCATCGCCTAGGACCAGGACGCCACCATGAATCCCACCCGAGGCCTCTAAGGACCCTCCCGAGCTGGCTAGCGAAACAAACTCGTGAATCCAGAGTGAAGTCATAGATTCCCCCGAGGCCCCTTCGGACCCTCCCAGGGTGAGCAAAGCACACACAATATACATTACCATTTCACGTTAAGAATAAAGGTTTCTAAAAATACTTGCCTTGAGTAATTGACGACGCAACGAACGGAAAGGATAATCACCGACGAACGCTAAGAACCAACGGAACCGAACCTAACGATTTGAAGAACATAATCACAACCAACTCTAGACGAATACGGAAATGGAATACCCCCGAGAACCCGCCTACGATTCATGTATATTCGTACAAAAATAACAACGAGGGCGGACCACAACTAAACCCTCTCGATTCCGTAAAAATCACAAAATATACCATGAATCCGTAGGAAAGTTAATGATACTAACAATATTAATCGTATTCATCAAGAATCCACCAACCAAACGGAAAGAATCGGACAAAAACCCCAAAATCCCCAATTATCCAAAAGGTAGGGTTCCAAGAGATATTACCTTGAAGATTCAAGTACTTAGATTCATAGAACACGCGTTAGATTGATTTTCCGGGCTTCACAACCGAAGAAGAATGATGAAAATCAACCCCCAATTGATGAATGATGAGAAGCTCTCCTCCTCTCTCACTCTCTCTCGCGTCAATGGAAGAAGAAGAAGGAAAATGAGCTGTTCTCGCTCAAAACAACACAATTATAGAGGGTTGACCGCATTGTGTGCCGCGGTTCAGCTGAGGTGTGCCGCGGCACAGGCTAAAAATTTGCTCCCAGGGTTCGGCAGTGTGCCATAGCTCAGCCGGCGTGTGCCGCGGCACCCGGTACAGTCGGGTTTTGGCCAAAAATGCCACACGAGTGTGCCACGGCCCGGACGGGTGTGCCGCGACACTGACTCGGCACTATGCCGCGGCACCGGATGGGTGTGCCGCGGCACTGACTCGGCAGTGTGCCGCGGCCCCGGACGGGTGTGCCGCGGCACACAGTACAGTCCGCTCGGCCAACAACTGGAGAAATGTGTGTGCCGCGGCGCACACTCCTTGTGCCGCGGCCCACACCCCCTATGGGTCCTAAATGATGAAAAATGATCTGGGAAGAGAATAAAAGCAATAGGAATAATATTTGGGAACCAATAACACGAAATGGATCTATGACAACCCCGAAATGGCGGTTCCACACAACAATAACGAGAATACAGTTCAACAGATGACAGGAAGGATACACTGAAAGATACACGAGGGTCACTACGATCGAGAAATACACCAAAAATGAGAATACAAGGGAAAGAAAAATGCGGATATTACACTCTGACAGCTCTATCCATACTCAAGTAGGAAAGTTACATGATAATTATAGATCTCACATGAATATCGCATTATGATTACGTTATGAAATGATAATAATGAGCATACGCACTCTAACACAATGATTACATGAAGGATCAACTGAGGTGACATGATTATCTGATGAAATTATTGAGATGATCATCTTGAACAAGTTAACAAGATTAATAATACAATCCACAAGATCGAGAACTGAATAATGAGATTGACAGAGTGATTAATGAATTAACATGAATCGGTAAGATCCACAAGAAAATGATGAATGAGGATTGTTGACTGATGAATGATGGATGAGTGATTCTTACTGCCAAAAATTATACCATGGAGTCAAAAATCTTACTGTTTCTTTGGTCTGAGGGGCTCGACGCTTGCACAGGTCACACGAGATGTGAAAGTCCAATGATACTAGTCTGATGAATAATGATTTCAATGAGACATGAATCGGAAGGTAGTATTCAAAACCACGCTCCGATACCAACTCTGTAACACCCCAAACTAGGCGGATATTACAGTGTCGTGGACCCCCAACTGGTACTCACCAGGCAAATGAACATTAATGACTTAAATAATATAATTATAGTACCGAACCACATTATATCATCAATTACTCCGATGAGGAATTTCAAGTACAACACACCCAGGAAATACAGAATACATGTATATTTCATATGAAGATAAAATATACAACACTGAATAAAATGAAAATCCAAACGGAAATGCAGCGGAAATTACACATCAAAGACACAAGAATAAATGGAGAGACTGGGCCCTCCTACTAGTATCACTGGGACTCCTCGCCGTCAACGTTCTCTTCACATGCCTTCGCCTTGTCATGACCTGAAAACAACATCCCGAACTGGGTCAGTTACACAGACCAACAATCCTCAAGAGTTGAACAAAATACAATAATCACATGAATGAGTTCTCAAATCAAGTTGAATGATGGGCATCACAGTACGCCACGAATGGTATGTGCAAGTGCACAAGCCTGCCAAGTGCCCGGCATCCCGCATAAACACCCGCAAAACTTGGCCTAATTAGTCTCACAGAGGCACGTTACTATGTGCACAGTCCAATGTGTCTGGATCCCTATAAACACAATGACCTTAGTGTGCCCGACTAAAAATTCCACACATATACCACCCGGAATGCAATAAAATCCCAGAAGGTCATACGAACAAAAGCGACCATGATGAAGAATAATGAATAGAAATCCGACAAGGGTCAAGAATGACTCACCGATGTGAAATAATGACCGAATGAGTGATAGCTTCAAATGAAATGATTGGAAACGTTGTTCCTCGTGAATTGAATGATTAGTTTGATAATTATAAGTCTCAACATGATTCATATATTATGAATGAATTATATGTATGAATGAACAACAACGAAAGGAATGAGTATCCTTTTAACCGAGTAAGAATTAACTTACTCAAATACCGTTGAAGAAAAAGTCCTTCCTCGAACAAACGTCCTAAGTGGAATTATCGGTCGCTCCAATAACCTTGAATAACACAATTATCACAATTCGCTTAATATACGAATAAAGCATGATTACAACTAACACAAAAGTCGATACAACAATATCCAAACTTATTGGGGCATTCTAACAAATATGTTGTAAACAACCCCCAATTGTTTATGACTAATCTCAATTATATCTAACACCAACCTCCCAACAAGTGATTTATCCAACAAAACATCTTCAATGACATAAATGATCCAATAGGAATGCATAACTCGGGATTACGACAACATCAAATCGGAAACTCCCAAAATTTCCAAAGTCAACCATCAAGGGTTCTTGAATAATTCCCCAACTACTCAACAATTCCGAAAAATACCAAAAAATCCGTGGATTCATATGTATCTAAGATAGATAACCCATATTCATCATATTCCAACATAATAGCAAGCTAACTTGAAGAGATCAGAAGGAAAACACTCAAATCCTGAAAATCTAGATTCAAGAAATGTTTACCTTGATTTGGTGTGTTGGAGAGGATTAAATGTTGATTAATCTGAACTAGGAGCTTGAAGATGTTGTTAGATGATTGCAGCTTGAAGAACACTTCACAACACGTACAAAGTCGCCCAAAATCGCCCGGATGAGGAAGAGAGATGAAAAATGACGAAATGGGGCTAAAGTGTCCTATATATACTAAATCCAGCGTAGCGCTCACTAGGTCCCAATATTAGCGTGCGCTAGCGGGTTCACCGGCCAGTCCTGTGAGTTCTAACTGCTTCGTTATCGTGTGCTACGAACTTGGTAGCGTGCGCTAATGCCTTCTCCTTAGTGTGTGTTACCCAAAATAATTAGCATGAACTAACTAATGTTTCATACCCAACAACTGGATTCCAGATCCTACTGTCCAAAGTCTGATCGAGCCTTAGCACGCGCTACAGTGATTGCATAGCGTGTGTTAACAATTACTCATTTCAGTCTAGTATCTACTGGACTGCCTGTCTCCAAAATGTTAGCGTGCGCTGATGAAGCGATAGCGTGTGCTACAACCCACAACTATCGTACGCTAATTCCCTCTCGTAGCATGTGCTACAATTTTCCAATTCAGTCCAGTGCCTACTGGACTGCCTACCACAAATACACTAGTAGCGTGTGCTAATGAAGTCTGATAGCGTGCGCTACCAATACACAATTAGCGCGCGCTATAAATAGTATGTAGCGTGTGCTACTCGACACACACATGCTGCCAACAACGACGATAATGATAATATTCTCGACTCGAATCTCAAACAATGATGAAAGGTGAATGATAACTGATCCAATGTTCCAAATACGCCAAACGGTGAACACAATGAACGAACATGAATGATGAATGACTATCAATGAGTCAAAAAATTTACTGAGTGACTATTTACTGAATAATAATGAATGAATTTACAATCGGGTATTGCATTATTGTTGATCGTTTGGAGTTTACCTTGTTGATGGTCTTGTCGGTCGTTGTTGATCCTTTGTTGATCGTGTTTGGAGTTTACCTTGTTGAGGGTATTCTCGGTTATTGTTGATCCTTTGTTGATCATGTCGGAGTTTATCATATTGATGGTATTCTCGGTCATCGTTGATCCTTTGTTGGTCGTATTGGAGTTATCATGTTGATGATATTCTCGGTCGGTGTTTTGGTTGATCATGGTTTTTGATCGTATGAGCATTCGGACTGTACGTTAATGTTTCGGGACTTGTTATTATTATTTTGTGGTAGTTGATCTACAATTATATTGTGTGTTATTAGATTCTATCCAGATTGAGATTTGACTGTGAAATCCGACGGATAGGATTTGGCACAGATGCATTTTTTCCCACTTATGAGTTATGATGATGCTTTGAGGATTCTGGTATTATTTGAATACAGTACAGATGGTTGTAGTTGAGTTCATTTCGTCATTTGAGTAGGCGAAATGTGGATTATGGTAAGGATCAACTTGATATGGATTGCTATGGATTGGTAAGGTTATCACGGTAAGATTAAATTGGCAGTGTTCTTATTATTTCATTGCTATGTACTTATTTATGTGATATGATCGTTATCATTATTGAGTATTGTGGCTGACCCCGTCGTGGGCTTTATTTTTAGGTACTCGGAGATCGAGCTAGTAGCGGTCGTGAAGGGGTGAGCTTCCCAGGTGATACTGGCTGTGGCATGTATTTGAGAACCGAGTATTCTTTTCTGGTTGTTTTATTCCACTACAAATGTGTATTTTGGAACTGTGTCTTTTTCCACTGCGTGTGTATTTTAAAATGGCTTTCCGGTATTTTTACCAATTCGTGTTTAACTCTAAAATGGCCTCTTGGCATTTTGCAAACTTGGGTTATTTCGTTAAACCCTTTTTCCTAAACTCTTTTGTCGGTACGTTTAAGTTGTGGCTTAGCGTACATTTAGAAACTGTCGAGATTTGGCATTTCGCCTTGTATTTTCAAATAGTATCTGATGATGGTAGTTGAGAACTATGTTTTGGTCAATATTTTGGGTATTTAAAATATTACCGTCATCGGCCTTTTGGCGTTTTTAAACGTTTTTGAAATTGTTATTAGCCTGGTGGGTTCCGGTGCGGGACCCACGGTGCTATAATATCCCGGATGGTTTTGGGGGTGTTATAATTTCAAGCCAAATTCAATACGGAACCTTGGATAATGATGTAAACATCATTTAAAAACTACATTAAACTCATTGATAATGCACCATTCTCGATGTTCATCGTGTAGCGGTATCTTTAAGCCCTAAGACTGTACTAGTATTTTATTTGAGCATAATGTAGGATTTTTGTCCAAATTAAACACTAAATAATGTATAATGATGTACTAAATAATAATTTGACTGCAAAACAACATTAAACTCGTTAAGAATGCACAATTCTCGAGGTTTCACTTTGAGTAGAAATATTCCAGCTCTGTGACTAAATTTGTATTATATTCTAGCATGATGCATGATTTTAACCAAAATTCAACATTGAATTATGTATAACAGTCTATTCAATGATGTATTGTTCAAAAGCTACACTAAACTCGTCAAGAATGCACCATTTTCGTGTTTCAGTGTCTAGTGGTATTTTGCAGCTCTGCGAGTGACCTTGCATTTTATTTGAGCATGACGCATGATTCCAACACAAATTCATCACAAAACCGTGGACAATGACATATTTATAAATAATATGATGTGTGAAAATATATTAAACTCGTTAATAACACACCATTCTCGATATTCCAATGTAGAGTAATATTTTTTAGCTATACGACTGAACTCGCATTTTATTCGAGCATGATGCATGATTTCAACCAAAATTCAACAAAAAGGTATGTATAAATATGTATCAAACAGTAATATGATTGAAAAATTACACTAAGATCGTCAATAATGCTTTTCACGTTTCACCGTCGAGTGGTATTCTTGAGATCTACGATAAACTTGCATTTTATTCGAGCATGATGCATAATTCCAACCCAAATTCAACATGACCAATGTATAATGATGTATTTAACAACAATATGGTTTCAAATCTACATTAAACTCGTCAATAATGCACCATTCTCGATGTTTCAATGTTGAGTAGTATTTTTCAGCTCTATGACTGAACTTTTATTTTATTCGAGCATGACGCATGAGTTCAACCCAAATTCAACACGGAACCATGGATAATGATGTAAACAATATCATTTAAAATCTACATTAAACTTGTTTATAATACACCATTCTCGATGTTTCATTGTCTAGCGGTATATTTAAGCCCTAAGACTGGACTTGTATTTTATTCGAGCATAATGTAAGATTTCTTTCCAAATTCAACACTAAATAATGTATAATTATGTAATAAATAATAATTTGACTGCAAAACAACATTAAACTCATTAAGAATGCACAATACTCAATGTTTCACTTTGAGTAGAAATTTTCCAGCTCTGTGACTGAATTTGCATTATATTCGAGCATGATGCATGATTTCAACCAAAATTCAACATTAAATCATGTATAACAACAGTTTTTTAAATAGTAGTATGATTTGAAAGCTACAATAAACTTGTCAAGAATGTACTATTTTCGTTTTTCAGTGTCTAGTGATATTTTGCAGCTCTACGAGTGAACTTGCATTTTATTTTAGCATGATGCATGATTCCAACCCAAATTCAACACAAAACCATTGAAAATGATGTATTTAAAAATAATATGATTGTGAAAATAAATTAAACTCGTTAGTAACGCACCATTCTCGATGTTCCAATGTAGAGTAATATTTTTCAGCTATACGACTGAACTTGCATTTTATTCGAGCATGATGCACGATTTCAACTAAAATTCAACATAAAATTGTGTACACATATGTATCAGACAATAAAGTGATTGGAAAATTACACTAAAGTCGTCAATAATGCTTCTCATATTTCACTGTCTAGTGGTATTCTTCAACTCTATGATAAACTTGCATTTTATTCGAGCATGACGCATAATTACAACCCAAATTCAACACGAACCATGGATAATGATGTATTTAACAACAATATGGTTTGAAATCTACATTAAACTCGTCAATAATGCACCATTCTCAATGTTTCAATGTTGAGTAGTATTTTCCAGCTCTAGTGAACTTTCATTTTATTCGAGCATGATGCATGATTTCAAACAAATTCAACACGGAACCGTTGATAATGATGTAAACAACATCATTTAAAAACTAAATTAAACTCATCGATAATGCACTATTCTCGATGTTTCATCGTCTAGCGGTATCTTTAAGCCCTAAGACTGGACTAGTATTTTATTAGAGCATAATGCAGGATTTCTATCCAAATTCCACACTAAATAATGTATAATGATGTACTAAATAAAAATTTGACTGCAAAACAACATTAAACTCGTTAAGAACGCACAATTCTCGAGGTTTCACTTGAGTAGAAATTTTCCAGCTCTGTGACTAAATTTGTATTATATTCTAGCATGATGCATGATTTCAACCAAAATTCAACATTGAATCATGTATAACAGTCTATTAAATAATAGTATGATTCAAAAGCTACACTAAACTCGTCAAGAATGCACCATTTTCGTGTTTCAGTGTCTAGTGGTATTTTGCAGCTCTTCGAGTGACCTTGCATTTTATTTGAGCATGACGCATGATTCCAACCCAAATTAAACACAAAACCGTGGACAATGACATATTTAAAAATAATATGATGTGTGAAAATATATTAAACTCGTTAATAACGCACCATTCTCGATGTTCCCATGTAGAGTAATATTTTTTAGCTATGCGACTGAACTTGCATTTTATTCAAGCATGATGCATGATTTCAACCAAAATTCAACAAAAAGGTGTGTATAAATATGTATCAAACAGTAATATGATTGGAAAATTACACTAAGATCGTCATTAATGCTTCTCATGTTTCACCATCGAGTGGTATTCTTAAGCTCTACGATAAACTTGCATTTTATTCGAGCATGATGCATAATTCCAACCCAAATTCAACACGAACCATGGATAATTATGTATTTAACAACATTATGGTTTCAAATCTACATTAAACTTGTCAATAATGCACCATTCTCGATGTTCCAATGTTGAGTAGTATTTTTCAGTTCTACGACTGAACTTTTATTTTATTCGAGCATGACGCATGATTTCAACCCAAATTTTTCACTCAGAATTTTTTCACTCAGTAATAATCATTCATCATTAATATTCATTCAATTGTGTTCACCGTTCGGCGTACTTTAGAATCATGTATCAGTTGTTATTCGTCATTCATCACTGTTTGAGATCGAGATGAGAATATTGTCATCATCATCATATTTTGGTAGTATGTGTGTTAGATAGCAGACGCTACGTACTCTTGTTAGCGCGCGCTAATGGAGTACAGGTAGCGCACACTATGCATCAGCATTAGCGCACGCTAGTACAATTGAGGGAGACAGTCCAGTAGATACTGGACTGAAATTTGAAATTCATAGCGCACGCTATAAGGGGAATATAGCGTACACTAATTGTACTAGTAGCGCGCGCTAGTCAGCATAGTAGCGTACGCTGAGGCAAGCAAGCGGAGGACAGTGGGTTCTGGACTCCAATATTCTGGACATCAACAATGAGGTAGCGCACGCTAACATCCGGTTAACACACGCTAAGAGGAGGCGTTAGCGCACGCTAACGCGGCAAGCATAGTTCACTGTACTACCCGGTGAACCCGCTAGCGCTTGCTAATCACAGGAGATAGCGCGCGCCAAGCTGGGATTTGTATAAATAGGACACTTCACTCTTCATTCCGTCATTTCTTCATTTCTCAACCATTTCGGGAGATTTTGGGCGATTCGCGAAGAGTTCTTCGAGTTACAATCATCTAGCATCATCTTCAAGCTCCTAGTTCAGATTAATCAACATTTAATCCGCTCCATCACTCCAAATCAAGGTAACTTTTCACTGAACCTCGAATTTCAGGATTTGAGGGTTTTCTTCCCGATCTCTTCGAGTTAGCTTGCTATCATGTTGGAATATGTTGAATAGGGATTATCCACCTTGGATACTTGTATTCTTACGGATTCATTGATGTAATTTTCGGAATTGTTGAACATTTGGGGAGTTGTTCAAGAACACCTTGAGGTTTGACTTTGGAATTTTGGGGGTTTCAACTACATGTTGTCGTAATCACAAATGGAGTATTCCTATTGGATTATTGATTGTATTGATTATGGTTTGTTAGATTGAATCACTCATTTGGAGGATGGATTTCGATATAATTGGGATTGGTTGTAAACAATGGGAGATTGTTTACAATGTGTTTGTTTAAATTCCCCAATGAGTTTGGGTAGTGTTGTATCGACTTTTGAGTTGGTTGTAATCATTGTTGCTTTGTATATTAAGCGCATCATTGGTTATTGTGTTATTCAAGGGTGTTCGAGCGGCCGATAATTTCATTAAGGACGTTGATCGTGGAAGGACTTTCTCGCTATCGGTTTGAGGCAAGTTTTATACTTGTACTAGTCAATGAGATTAATGTTATCATATATGTGTATGAATGTGTTGTATCATTCCGAGACTTAGTTTCTTCATGAGTTCATTGATCTTAAGGGATCGTTCGATATGATACTGTTCGGAAATTATGCCAAATGATCATTATTGTTCGTTAATAGCCGGTTCAAGGCATTTGGATACTTCTTGTTGTTGTTGATATTGATATCGACTTAAGACATTGTTGTAATCATTGTTATTGATGTTGGTGTATTGTCATTAATGTTATATTGGCCGATTGAAGGCATTGGCGTATTCGTTTCTCTTCTTCATCATCGGTAACCGATTAATGGTGCCGAGGCATTCGTTGTATCATTGTTATCGATTGGCTGTTCTAAGGCAATCGAGGTATTGAGGCATTCGTTGTATCATTATTATCGATTGGCCGTTTTAAGGCAATCTAGGTATTGAGGCATTTGTTGTATCATTGTTATCGAGTGGCCGTTCTAAGGCAATCGAGGTATTGAGTTATTCGTTGTATCGTTGTTATCGATTGGCCGTTCTAAGGCAATCGAGGTGTTGAATCATTGTTGTATCATTGTTATCGATTGGACTTTCTAAGGCAATCGAGCTATTGAATCATCCGCTGCATCATCGTTATCGGTTGGCCATTCCAAGGCAATCAAGGTATTGAATTGGGACTGTCGAGGATAGTTTCCATCTGTTGATCATTGTTATCGGTTGTCCATTCTAAGGCAATTGAGGTATTGAATTGGGACTGTTGAGGACAGTGCCCATCCGTGAGTCATTGTTGTCGTGTAGGCCAACTCAAGGCAGTACACTATCATTCTTGTGAATTCGGTAATCTTTGGATCGTTGCCGTTTGTGATTAATTGTGTTTTGGAGGCTAGTCTCGGCTAGTGCTCATTATGGGTAAGTTTGGGGCATAAACCATCGCGGTTGGTTTCCCAACACCTACTGTTCAGTAGATCACGGCCATTGGATGGTCTCATTGTCATACGTCTTTGTGCCGTGGCTTCGGCCCTCATTGTTGTATGGCTTCGTGCCGTGGCTTCGTCCCTCATTGTCATATGGCTTTGTGCCGTGGCTTCGGCCCTCATTGTGATACGGCTTCGTGCCGTGGCTTCGGCCCTCATTGTGATACGGCTTCGTGCCGTGGCTTCAGCCCTCATGGATACAGCTTCAGGATGTTTTGGCTTCAGGTGATTGTGATATTTGACAGCTTCGGTTGAGTGGATTTCAGGCCTTTGTGATGTCTTGGTATTTTTGTTGGAGCCTTCGGGCATTGTGATTCATATTTAATTCAGTTCTGGTTTGGTTAATGTTCATGTAATTCATTATGGTGTTCTAAAATTATGATTCTCCGTTGGGCATTCATGTTCTAACCTGTGAATAGGTATTAATAGTATGTCGTGGGCATAGTGTTTCACGAATGCTCGGTTCTTACCTTGGTTTGTGAGCATCTCGTATTATTATTATAATTGAAACATGTCATTCTGTCTTTGGATGCATATCATGTTATACATGTATTTGATGTTCATTATCTGGATTACTGACCCCGTGGAGGCGGAACATGTTTTCATCTTTTAGGTGCTTGCGAGGAGAGAGTTGAGACACAGGGGCATGACGATGGTGATGAGGCAGTCGAGTGATACTAGTCCGAGTTGTTCATGTTGGTCAGTCAGTTGGAGTGTTCTCCAGTTGGTCAGTCATTGTCATTATGTATTACCCGAGCAGATGCTCACGGATGTTGTTGTATTTTTATTTTGGCCATGTAGGCCCATCGTTGTCGTTGAAATTCCTCATCGGAATATTGTGTCGGGTATCATAGTAGGGATTGTGATTTCCCTTATTGGTTAATTTGATGTATTTTAGTCGTGTTCGCCTGGTGGATCTCCTGGTGTGGGGTTCACGGCACTGTAATAACCCAATGGGATTTGGGGGTGTTACAGAAGATGGTATCAGAGATTTGGGTTGTGAGATACCCTGATATGTGAGTTATGTGTCTCTACCTATGCGGTAGTAGTGGGACTATGAGGTTATGACAATCTGGATAGTCGGGTTTTGTGAGTCGTGATATTTGTGCGACTGCATAAGTCATTCATTCATCGAGTCATCGTCAGTGAAGACTAGTATTGCGAGACCTCGAAGCTTCGTATGACCTGTGTAAGGACACGATTCTCTTTATGTTCATACATTCATAATATCATTGATTGTACATGTTTTGTTGAAACCTATATGTGACATTAATGTTACGATTGATTCATGACTAATTGTTTTGGAGCACGTGTGACCTGTGCAAGCGATAAGGATCAACTCATTCATCAGTCAACAATCCTCAATAATCATTTTTGATCTTGCCGATCATGTTAATTCATTAATCACTCAGTCAATCTCATTGCTCAGTTGTTGATCTTGTGGATCGAATTATCAATCTTGTTAACTTGTTCAAGGTAATCATTTCAGGAATTTAATCAGATAATCATGTCACCTTACTTGATCTTTCATGCAATCTTTTCATATTCCGGCTTCATGTTGACGATCATTTTATTGCATTATTAATGCATTCATTGTGTTAGAGCGTGTATGCTCATTATTATCATTCTGTAACGTGATCATAATGCAATCTTCATGCGGGAGCTATAATCATCATGTGACATTCCTGCTTCAGTATGGATAGAGCTGTCAGAGGACGCAGGGGAAGAGGCCGCGGTGCGGGCCAAAACCTGGGATCTCGTGTGAATACCTACGCTAATGCGAGGGATATCATTAGTTCAACAGATAGCGATGCTACTCATTCACTGTCAGGGAGTCGTACCCGAGATGCAGCCCAATTGGAAGGTGTTCGGGTGGACCCATTCATATGTATGCAGGGCATTATGGCCCAGATGACTCAGATGACGGGGATAGTGGAAACCATGCAGACCTCGATGGTTCGTGGTCCACCACAGCAGGGATTCCAGGTCCCGTTTCATGGATAGACTGGAGGAGTGAGTCAGATTGTTGGCGATATCTTTCATCAGAGGCCACCGACTTTTGAGGGTTCGTTGGAACTAGTTGATATTGTTCATTGGCTTGAGCATTTTGATAAACTCTTCGACATGGTTCAGTGTCCGGAAGAGAGTAAGGTGGCAGTAGCGGCTTATTACTTGAGTAAGGGTGCTTATTCTTGGTGGCTTTCTGTGAAACCCACCGATCGTGATTGTGTTTGGAGCAAGTTCAAGACTCTCATGATAGAGAGGTAGTATCTGGCTCCACTTCGTGAAGCCAATTTATCAGAGGTTTTAGACCCCAAATCCATCGAGGACGAGGGTGTTATTGTCATTGCTGAGAAGTTTCAGGGACTTCTTCAGTTTGCTTCGTCTGTTATCCATACTGAGGCGGATAAAATCAAGTACTTTAGCAAGAGGCTAAATCCGCAGTTGAGGATGCAGTTGATCAATCAAAATTGTAATTCACTTAGTGAGTTCATCGAGAAGGCTCTTGGAGCAGAGATTTTGATCAAGGAGCTTACTCGGAAGCATCCTTTAGCTTCTTCTGGTGGGAGGACTAGGATGTCGGTTCGTTCAGAGGGACATCGGGATCCGGCGTCCAAGAGGTTGTTTTCTAGTCTTCTTCATGCTGGGAAAGCATCTTCCTCTCAAACGACGAGTTCGACTGTTGTTTGCTTTAACTGTGATTCAGTAGGGCACGTTAGTACTTGGTGTACGGTGCCAGCTATTGTTTGTTTTCTGTGCGGGAGGCAGGGACACCTACGGAAATACTGCAGGAGATCAAGTGCCAGTATATCTCAAGAGAGCTCAAGGGCCTCGAGAGATTTTGTTACTCTAACCAGAGCTTCATCTAAGGGGTCCTATCAGGCTTCGGGAGCCAGAGGTAAGGACATTCATCACCGGTATTGAATCAAGTTAATTTTTGCTCAGTTAAAGGATAATTATTCCCTTCGTTGTTGTTCATTCATTCATATAATTCATTCATCATATATCAATCATGTTGAGACTTATACTTATCAACTAATCATTCAATTCACGAGGGATGATGGTTCCAATAATTTCATTGAGCTATCACTAATTGCGTTATTATTTCACCTCGGTGAGTCATTCGGGACCTTTGTGGATTCTATTCATTGTTATTGTTCATGGTCTGTATTGAGGAGTATTCCTGGAGATGTTGTTTTCAGGTCCTGATGGATAGTTCATATCCCAAGTTGTGTACCCTTAGTTTTGGGGACGAAACTCTTTTTAAGGGAGGGAGTATGTAATACCCGGTTGTGAATTCATTTATTATCATTCAGTAATTTTTACTCAGAAATTTTTCACTCAGTAATAACATTCATCATTCATATTCATTCAATTGTGTTCACCGTTCGGCATACTTTAGAATCGTGTATCAATTGTTATTCATCATTAATCACTGTTTGAGATCGAGACGAGAATATTGTCATCATCATCATCATATTTTGGGAGTCTGTGTGTGAGATAGCGCACGCTACGTACTCTTGTTAGCGCGCGCTAATGGAGTACAGGCTATGCATCAGCATTAGCGCACGCTAGTGCAATTGAGGCAGACAATCCAGTAGGTACTGGACTGAAATTGGAAATTCGTAGCGCACACTATAAGTGGAAAATAGCATATGCTAATTGTACTGGTAGCGCACGCTAAGTCAGCATAATAGCGCGCGCTAAGGCAAGCAGGCGGAGGACAGTGGGTTCTGGACTCCAATATTCTGGACATCAATTATCAGGTAGCGCACGCAAACATCCGGTTAACGCACGCTAAGAGTAGGCATTAGCGCATGCTACCAAGTTCGTAGTGCACGCAAACACGGCAGGCAGAGTTCACTGGACTACCCTGTGAACCCGCTAGCGCACGCTAATCACAGGAGATAGCGTGCGCTAAGCTGGGATTTGTATAAATAGGACACTTCACTCTTCATTTCGTCATTTCTTCATTTCTCAACCATTCCGGGTGATTTTGGGCGATTCGCGAAGATTTCTTCGAGCTGCAATCATCTAGCATCATCTTCAAGCTCCTAGTTCAGATTAATCAACATTTAATCCGCTCCATCACTCCAAATCAAGGTAACTTTTCATTGAACCTTGAATTTCGAGATTTGAGTGTTTTCTTCCCGATCTCTTCGAGTTAGCTTGCTATCATGTTGGAATATGTTGAATAGGGATTATCTACCTTGGATACTTGTATTCTTACAGTTTTATTGATGGAATTTTCGGAATTTGTGAACATTTGGGGAGTTGTTCAAGAGCACCTTGAGGGTTGACTTTAGAGTTTTGGGGGTTTCGACTAGATGTTGTCATAATCACAAATAGAGTATTCCTATTTGATTATTGATTGTATTGATGATATTTTGCTGGATTGAATCACTCATTTGTAGGTTCGATTTCGATATAAATTGGGATTGGTTGTAAACAATGGGAGATTGTTTGCAACGTGTTTGTTTAAATGCCCCAATGAGTTTGGGTAGTGTTGTATCGACTTTTGAGTTAGTTGTAATCATGCTTGCTTCGCATATTAAACGTATCGTTGGTAATTGTGTTTTTCAAGGTTTTTCGAGTGGCCAATAATTCTATTAAGGACGTTGATCGTGGAAATACTTCAGATTTAACACATGCATCATAAGAAAAAGAAGAGATTTCTGCTTTAAAGTTTGAAAGAGTATTCACCCACCTCGATCTTATCGGATTTAGTCGGTTATAGGTCTTGAAAGTTGGAAAACGACTTCCCCTCTACCACTATATGGGTTGGACGATCCACATGCACCCCAAGGTGAGAATTATGTTTGCATGTATTAAGCTTAAAGTTAGATTAGGGAGATTTTCATAAGAAATTGTGGAAATAGTTATAAGGGATGAGATTACCTTTTTTTTTGTTGAAAATTTTCTTCCTCCTTCTTCACTCTTCAATGGCTCGGCCCTCTCTCTCTCTAAGTCTCTCGAAATGCAGATTTTTGGTTGTGTGAAATGAAGAGTAGGTTAAGTGTAAGTGTGTATATTTAAAGGTGATATTGGGAAGAGAAGTGGTTTGGGAAGAGAGATAAGTTTGGGAAGAGAAATGGAAGTGAATGGCTTAGCATGGGAGGTGAAGATTCTTCTCTCTTTTTATTCACCTTGGCCGCCCATTATACATATATTTATTATATTTTATTTCATTTTTTGTTAAATTAAGAGTATAATTAAAATGGTAAATGATTTAATTAGTTGGGTTGGGCTTTGAATTGTAACTTCAAGTCTTATGATTTTATTAAGTTGGGTTGAGTCCATTAGTGAGTCTACATATAATTAGGTGTTGACAAATAACCCAATAGGTGAATCAACACACTATTTTAATTTTTATTATTTAGTTTATTAAATAAATTACAAAGTTAAAGAGTGAAAAAATAAAATAGATGTAGGTTATATCATGTCATAAAATAACTATTATTAAATTACATCATGATTTAGTATATTGTACATGTGATAAGTTCTCGAATTTAGGGAGTTTTACATCCTCCCCTCCTTAGAAGAATTTGGTCCCCAAATTCCTACTTGAACAACTCGGGGTAAGATTTCTTCATTTCTTCCTCAGCTTCCCACGTCGTATCTTCCTCTCTATTTTGATTCGACCAGACGACTTTAACTAAAGGAATTCGCTTCTTCCTCAATTCGCATACTTGTCGGTCGAGGATCTTGATTGGCTTCTCTTCATAAGACAAGTTATCCTTGATCGGCAGAATGTCAGAAGTAAGAATGTGCGTTGGGTCTCGATGATACTTCTTTAATCTCAAAACATGGAAAACATCGTGCATTCCAGACAGATTGGGTGGTAGTTCCAATCGGTACGCTAGTCGTCCAATCCTTTCCATGATTTTGAATGGTCTTCATATCGGGGACTCAACTTTCCTCCCTTTTGTTGACACTATGAAACCTTTTCGTGGTGTTAACCTCAGGAAGACTTGATCTCCTACTTCAAATTCTAGATCTTTCCGACGTTGATCGGCGTAACTCTTCTGTCTGCTTTGCGCTATGCGGATCCTATCCTTGATTAGTCGTACTTATCTACGACTTCCTTCAACAAATCTGTACTCATTGATGAAGGTTCTGATCATTGAGTCTTCGGCGTCCAATGGTCATCAATTTCCCAATGGAGCGGGGATCGACACTTCCTCCCATACAGAGCTTCATAAGGCGCCATTCCGATTGTCGCTTGGTAACTGTTGTTGTATGCAAACTCAGCTAATGGCAGGTGGTGATCCCAATTTCCTTGAAAGTCCAGTATGCAAGCTCGTAACATGTCTTCAAGGGTTTGAATGGTTCGTTCAGATTGCCCGTCGGTCTGGGGATGCGCACTTGTGCTGAAGCTTAAGGAAGTTCCTAATTCCTCTTGTGGTCGGTAAATCCGTGATAAAATCCATGGTTACCATTTCCCATTTCCATACAGGGACTTCTAGTGGCTGTAGTAGTCCTGAGGGTTGTTGATGTTCAGCTTTGACTCTCTAACATGTGAGGCATCGCGCCACAAATTCTACCACTTGGTTCTTCATGGTCACCCACCAAAAGTGTTTCTTCAAGTCTCGGTACATCTTGTTACCTCCTGGGTGTATCATGAGGTATGCATAATCGTCCCTTAAACCTTACAATTCCATCCTTGGTAATTGTAAACTCGGGTTTCTCGCCCTCAGCGATGTTGTCCTTAAACTCTTGAAGTTTTGGATCTCGCTCTTGGGTTAATCGAATATTGTCCAATAAATTCGGTTTAACTGTGAGGTTGGCGCAATTTAAATGAGTACCTTCATGAATGGGTTTCAGGTATCTCAATACCTCAAGAGCTTGCCATTCTCGGACCATGATTCAGGCCACTCTAGCCTTTTTACTTAGGGCATCGGCCACGACATTCGCTTTCCCTGGGTGGTGTTGAATTTCACAATGGTAATCTTGTAAAAGCTCTACCCATCTTCTCTATCGGAGATTAAGTTGCTTTTGAGAAAATAGGTACTTGAGACTTTTATGATCCGTAAACACAGTGAATTCAACCATATAATTGATGTCGCCATTTCTTTAAGGCGAATACTATTGCAGCAAGTTCAAGGTCGTGTGTTGGATAATTCTTCTCGTGCGTCTTGAGTTGCCTGGAATCATATGCGATAACTTTACCATTCTGCATCAGTACGGCACCGAGGCCATCCTTTGTGGCGTCACTATATACGACAAGTCCTTGGGTTCCTTCTGGAAGTGTCAGTATAGGTGCGGTGGTAAGTCTCCTCTTGAGTTACTGGAAACTTGACTCGCATTTATCCGTCCATTCAAATTTTACTTGTTTCTGGGTTAGCCGGGTGAGGGGTCCCGCTATCTTCGAGAAGTCTTTGATGAATTTACAGTAGTAGCCCACAAGTCCAAAAAAGCTTCGCATCTCAATTACATTTTCTGGCCTCTTCCAATCCATAATAGTTTCTATTTTAGATGGATCTATTGCAATCCCTTCTCCAGAAATAATGTGGCCCAGAAACGCCACTTCCGTCAACCAAAATTCACACTTGACGTACTTGGCGTACAACTTGTGCTGCCTTAGTGTATCCAACACTAGTCTAAGATGTCTCTCGTGATCCTTTTCCGACTTAGAGTACATGAGTATGTCATCGATGAAAATTACTATGAATTGGTCGAGATAGGGTTGAAATACTCTGTGCATTAAATCTATAAATTCCGCAGGAGCATTCGTGAGTCCAAAAGGCATCACTGCAAACTCGTAGTGGCCGTATCTAGTTTGGAACGTAGTTTTAGGAACATCTTCATTCCTAATCTTCAACTGGTAGTATCCTTGTTGAAGATCGAACTTGGAATACACCGTAGCTCCTTGGAGTTGTTCAAACAACTCATCTATCCTTGGGAGAGGATACTTATTTTTAACTGTAACGCTGTTGAGTTCACAGTAATCTACGCAAAGCCTCAATGTTCCATCCTTATTTTTGACAAACAATACTGGAGCTCCCCAAGGTGATGCACTGGGTTGTACAAAACCCACGTCGAGTAACTTCTGCAGTTGTACCTTCAACTCTTGTAGCTCCAGTGGTGCGATTCGATATGGTGCCTTTGCAATGGGTGCCTTCCCAGGCATGATTTTGATATTGAATTCAACCTCTCTCTCATGTGGTCGGGAGCTTAATTCTT
Source organism: Orobanche coerulescens (assembly GCA_033398695.1). Classification (NCBI taxonomy): domain Eukaryota; kingdom Viridiplantae; phylum Streptophyta; class Magnoliopsida; order Lamiales; family Orobanchaceae; genus Orobanche; species Orobanche coerulescens. Next base: position 164,997,616 of record CM065807.1, on the reverse strand, counting down.
CGGGAAATACGTCAGGGTATTCGGATACTACACGTATGGTTTCTATGCCCGACTTACTATTGGGCTTGTTAATTATGAAGGCTAAAAATCCGGTTGTCCCTTTGGCAACTGCCTTCCTAGCCTTGATAGCTGATATTATAGGTGCTAGGTTGACTCTAGCGTCTCCAATTAATTCCACAATTAGCTTGTTATGTTCGCAAAACCTAACTATCTTAGATTGATAATCCAATTGTGTGTAGTGCTTAGACAGCCAATCCATTCCTAGGATGACGTCGTACTCTAGTATTGGAAGCACTACTAAATCGGCAGAATAACAATTACCGCTGATTATCACATCACACGCAAAATGGACTTTATCCGCTAGCTGACTAACTCCCATCGGGGTAGATACTTCTAGACATAATGGTAGGGATTCTAATGGTCTATCAAGTATCTGAGAAAATGCGGTGCAACAAACGAATGGGATGATCCTGGATCTTTAAGTATTCGTGCAAGTTGATTAGATATCAAGAGTGTACCTTCCACCACATCGTTGCTCTCTGGTGCCTCCTGACCAGTCAATGCGAACACTCGAGCTGGGGCTTTCCCTTTGTTGTTTCCTGGTTTGGCTGTAGTAGCTGGTTTCATCGCTGGGGTGTTCATATCTGGGCATTCTCGAATTTGATGATCTCGGCTGCCGTAACGTAGGCACTTTCCGAGCTTCCTCCAACACAACTCTGACTTATGCCCTTTCCTACCACAGTGGGTGCAAGGTAGTGTTGGTCTGTTGAGAACTGGTGCCTTTGATCCATTCGAGCTTCCTTGAGTTCCCGTCCTCTTAAACTTCTATGGTGGTGTTGATGTTGGTCGAGTAGCAGGCCTCTTAACGTTGTTGGAGAAGCGGCTTTGCTGTTGAGCTAACCTCGCAGTTCCGCTCTCAATCCGGGTGGCGGCTTCCACTGCTTGGGTAAGTGTCGTCAGCTGAACAGTTAAAAGACTCTGTTGAAGCAACTGTCTCAGTCCTCTATTGAACTTATAGAGATTGTCCTCCTCGGTTGTTACTAATCCCAGTGCGTATTTAGACAACCTGTTAAACTGGGCTTCATATTGAGCGACTGTCATGGCTCCTTGCTTCAGGTGGTAGAACTCGTCTCGTCTAGCCTCTCTAGCTGCTGCTGACACGTATTGAGTTTGGAGTTGGTAAGAAAGTTAGCCCATGTCCTGATACGGTTTTCTCTCGTCCAACGCTCGTTGACACTCCTCCACCAGTCATGAGCTGCGGCTTCGAGTCGGAATGCAGCTAGTGATATCTGATGTTCATCAGTATACTGAAGGGCGTTGAAAATTCCCTCAATTCTCTCCAGCCAGAGTTCAGCTTTGATATCGTCGGGTTCCCCGTCAAAGGTAGGGGGTTTGAAGCGCAAGAATCTTTCTAGGGTACGATCATGAGTTTCATTGTGGTTCCCGTTGTTAGCAGTCTGTTATTGTAGGAAGTTCGTTAGTTGAGTGAGGGCTTGGGCCATGGCATCATTCCAAATTCCTCCTCGTAGAGGAGAGCATGAGCGATCATCGCATTGATGCTGCTCGTCACGATTCATACGAGGGCGTCCACATCTTTGGTCAGCCATCTAATATAAGTTAGGTAATGTGTGAGGATTAACAATTTTATGTGGAGTTATCAGTAATTTATGTTGGCATGTAGATTTAAGCGCATGATTGAGTGCTAATTAATAGCGGATAATGGGATTATAATATAAGGATAAAACATAGTTGATTCCAGTCACGCCTGGTTTATCTACCAAAACATACATTTCAAGTTTCATGGCACTGAGGCCGTAACCTTAAAAGTACAAGACACGAAACAAGTTTGATTAATGCTCTCAATCACGGAACCCTTTAATTATCTCCTGAATTCATACTTGCATCTTCCTCTGGCTCTTCTTCCGGTTCTTCTTCTGGATCTTCCTCTGGATCTTCATCGTATTTGCGGAATAGAGCGTCGTCAGTCGGTGTTGCTCGTGATGAGGTTCCGATCTCAATGTTGGAGTTAGGAATAAGGTTGATCACGACTCCTAACTTGGACTTCACCAAAGCTTGGAACTTTTCATGCTCATGCCTTTCATATAGAATTTGTTCTTCCAGCATTTGTATCCTGTGGGATTGAAGAAACTTCTGGCTGCGGCGCTTGGCGATTATTCGGATGTCTACTAATGATTGGGTTTCCAGTTGATGTGCCCTCTCTTCCAGCTCGTCGTATTCTTGCCTTTTCTTCTCTAATAGCCGAAACAGTTCATCTCTCTGGTCGCGATATGCCGTCATGTCGTGGAAAATACGTGCAATTACGGACCTTAGATTCTGGATTTCTCTTTCCTTGGAATCGGCCAAGACAGCTGCATGGAGAATGGGCCTAGCGACACTCTCAATTTGACTAAGGGCATGTCGAAGCTGATCTTCAGTAATTGTCGCCGGCAGGGTAGGCGTATCTTCGTTTCCCTGGGTCACAACTTTCTTGTCTGAGGGGTCCATCTAATCAACAAAATGAAACTAAGTCAGTGTCTCGCAAAATCTAATATCCTATAAGGCTCTATTAAGCATGAATAATTATTAAGGCAGTGAACTTAATGATCCAATAAATATACTTATACGATACTAGTGACCAAGAATAATAATACTCCATTATTTTAAGAAGACAATGAAGTTTAGTGGAGTTTAAAGGAACTTCATCAATTTCGAAGGAATAGTGACATGACTTTGAGAAATGGATAAGTGAAATAAACTATATCTGTTTCAAGAGTTCAATAGAAGAATTGATTCAGTTGGGGAAATACCGTGAATACTTAATCAAGTACCTTGGTCAACGACATCGAAATTTTAAATTTGACTATGCATATTCCAAGTGAGTAGAGACAAGTCGAAAGAGATCATTAATGAGAATTGACTCGAGGTCTCAATCCTATGGTTCACTTCGTCCTAGGTGGAATTCCCATCTAAGTCCGAAGAATCTTATCCTGGTTAGCCCATTGTAAGTGTTCTTCTCACAAAGCGGGCTCTGATACCACTCCTGTCACACCTCCAACATCGGGAAGGACGAGGACGCGACGCATCGGTCGATCAATCAATCAAAATGCGACAATAAATAGCGGAAGCAAAATAAAGATTGGGTAACATTTCAAAATAACCATCTTAACCCGATGTACTAAGATTCGCTGTAACAAAGCTGGTAATCAAAATTACAGTGTTCATAAGTTTGCAGCGGAAAAATACCAAACGAATTAAGTAAGAAGCATAATTAACTATTACAAGTTGGGATAACAACAGAAATTCTAAGAACATAAGTCCTAAATCTTGAAGGCAATCTTCTATTCGGCCTCTTCCACGAAGCCTTCTTTGTCCTCTGCTGTTTGCTCATTCTCTGGTTTAAAAGGGAAAATGGTGGGGTGAGACAAAAGATCTCAGTGAGTGGGTGATCGTGTGCGAGTGTGGCTCTTTCCTTTGAAAATTTTTAAGTGATGCATGATTTTATTAGTTATGAAAAAAATAAGAATAATTACAATTACGTCGAAATTTTATAAACAATAATCATTGTGTAGTTGTAATATTATAATCCTGTCCCCGTGGACGGATGTCAAGTCAAGCGATCTACCAATCAGTCGATCGGTTAATCTGGGCCAATCCTGCCGATGTGGACTTTGGATTCTAGACTCTCGTTATTACTCCTAGCAATAAAGGCCGTCGCCCCAAGATTTGGACCGTCACCCCAATAGTTGAGCCTTCGCTCTCACACATAGCGTGTGCTTCCTTATCTCTTATCTGGGCTAGGTATGTCCTTAGCTGTGGGTCAATACCCGGATCACACCATAATCACGATTATACCCCAAGTCTACGACCCAGGTCCCTCGGAACACTCCGTTCCTTGGTTATGGGAATAGGAAACAACGGTAGCCTCGTTCATGAACCGCAGCCGCGCTGCTCGATCCAAGACTCGGTCTAACCATCCCGACATGATTTGGGACTCTAGAGGTGGCTCCTACAACTCAAGAGGTGGCCCCCGGATTGTAGGTCGGCTCTCTGTTTCGTATGGGCTGAAGAGGTGGCCCCCGTCCGTCGACGTGGCACTTTGTTCCGATAGAGTTAGAGGCGGACCCGTCCATGGCACTTTGTTTGTATAACACTTAGTTCCCGGACAGTCACAGTTATAAATTTTACGCGTTTCACCAGTATCACGTAAACGCTCGGTCAGTGAGGTTAATAGCGTCTTTTGATTAAGTATGGAATATGGTTAATTATATTTGTGGCCCGGTAATAGGGAATAGGACTTGTCTATAAATTCAAAAATATTCTCAATAATTTATTAGCGGTCCGATGGTTTCATATCAGATATATTAAATGAGTAGGTTTGATGAAACGAAACGACAGTTTCCGAAATAGTTTGAAATGACGTTTCTACCCTTAGGTTCAAACCTAAGCGTTTGGAGTATGAAACGAAATCGGATGGTTATGAAATTTTATGAGGAAGCCAAAAATAATTCCTCGACTCCAGCTTTAAAGATAATTCGGAAATTTCCAGTTTCGGGACTGAAATTTCCAGAAATTATGATATTACCCCAAAACTTCAGGAAATCGTTCCGAGCCTTATAGAGCTATGAATTTAGCTCGGAATTTAGCGAAATTTTACTAGATGACTTGTGATGAACCTGGAATTTCAGATTTGTGAAAATTCCAGAAAATTTCGGACTTGGCCTAGAAGTTTGGAATTCTTGCATTTTGACCCCGAAATTGTTTGAAAATTACAATTTGGACTATCAGGTTTAGATATCGAACTCCGAATCATTTGAAACTTTATGCACAGCCTAGACATGGTATATTATGTACTGCCCAAGGTCCAGAATGTTGTATTTTCGAAATATTCAGTTTAGTCCTCAAACTTTAAGAAATTACAAGTTATGCCCAAAAGCTCCGTTTACTCGTTTCAAGTCCCGTTTGGGCCACATATAAATTATCCATATATCATAACATACTCATATAACATAAGATTTCAGATTTTGGTAGGGTTTCAACGACATATAGAAGAAAATATATAACTTTCAATTTATCACAAAATCGACACCCGACTACCAAATCGGTTGTCGTTTAAATTCAATAAATCATATTGCATGTTGTTATAACCATAACATACATCAAAAAAAATATGCATTTATACAAGAATTTCAGATTAGTACACACTTTCACATTTTTCATAATATTTGAGGATTATGTTTAAGAAAAACGAATTTCACATAGCTATACACAAAATCATAACATGTAATTTTAACATGAAGATTTTAGCATAGATCCTATCAATAGAATCTTGAAATACTTCAGATTTAATACATGCATCACAAGAAAAAGAAGAGATTTCTACTTTAAAGTTTGAAAGAGTTTTCACCACCTCGATCTTGTCGGATTTAATCGGTTATAGGTCTTGAAAGTTGGAAAACGACTTCCCATATACCACTATATGGTTTGGCCGATCCACATGCACCCCAAAGTGAGAATTATGTTTGCATGTATTAAGATTAAAGTTAGATTAGAGGGATTTTCATAAGAAATTATGGAAATAGTTATAAGGGATGAGATTACCTTTTTTTTTGTTGAAAATTTTCTTCCTCCTCCTTCACTCTTCAATGGCTCGGCCCTCTCTCTCTAAGTCTCTCAAAATACAGATTTTTGGTTGTGTGAAATGAAGAGTAGGTTAAGTGTAAGTATGTATATTTAAAGGTGATATTGGGAAGAGAAGTGATTTGGGAAGAGAGATAAGTTTGGGAAAAGAAATAGAAGTGAATGGCTTAGCATGGGAGGTGAAGATTCTTCTCTCTTTTTCTTCACCTTGGACGCCCATTATACATATATTTAGTATATTTTATTTTTTTTTGTTAAATTAAGAGTATAATTAAAATGGTAAATGATTTAATTAGTTGGGTTGGGCTTTGAATTGTAACTTCAAGTCTTATGATTTTATGAAGTTGGGTTGAGTCCATTAATGAGTATACATGTAATTAGGTGTTGACAAATAGCCCAATAGGTGAATCAACACACTATTTTAATTTTTATTATTTGGTTTATTAAATAAATTACAAAGTTAAAGAGTGAAATAAAATAAAATAGATGTAGGTTATATCATGTCATAAAATAACTATTATTAAATTATATCATGATTTAGTACATTGTACATGTGATAAGTTCTCGAATATAGGGGGTTTTACATCCTCCCCTCCTTAGAAGAATTGGTCCCCAAATTCCTACTTGAACAACTCGGGGTAAGATTTCTTCATTTCTTCCTCAGCTTCCCACGTCGCATCTTCCTCTCTGTTTTGATTCGACCAGACGAATTTAACCAAAGGAATTCGCTTCTTCCTCAATTCGCATACTTGTCGGTCGAGGATCTTGATTGGCTTCTCTTCATAAGACAAGTTATCCTTGATCGGCGGAATGTCAGAAGTAAGAATGTGCGTTGGGTCTGGATGATACTTCTTTAATCTCGAAACATGGAAAATGCCTGCATTCCAGACAGATTGGGTGGTAGTTCCAATCGGTACGCTAGTCGTCCAATCCTTTCCATGATTTTGAATGGTCCTACATATCGGGGACTCAACTTTCCTCCTTTTCTTGACACTATGAATCCTTTTCGTGGTGTTAACCTCAGGAAGACTTGATATCCTACTTCAAATTCTAGATCTTTCCGACGTTGATCGGCGTAAATCTTCTATCTGCTTTGCGCTATGCGGATCCTATCCTTGATTAGTCATACTTTATCTACGGCTTCCTTCAACAAATTTGTACTCATTGCTGAAGGTTCTGATCATTGAGTCTTCGGCGTCCAATGGTCATCAATTTCCCAATGGAGCGGGGATCGACACTTCCTCCCATACATAGCTTCATAAGGCGCCATTCCGATTGTCGCTTGGTAACTGTTGTTGTACGCAAACTCGGCTAATGGCAGGTGGTGATCCCAATTTCCTTGAAAGTCCAGTACGCAAGCTCGTAGCATGTCTTCAAGGGTTTGAATGGTTCGTTCAGATTGCCCGTCGGTCTGGGATGCGCACTTGTGCTGAAGCTTAAGGAAGTTCCTATTTCCTTATAAAAGGCTTTCCAAAAACGAGATACGAATCTAGGATCTCTGTCCCGTACTATGTCCGCAGGCACTCCATGAAGTCAAACGATTTCTCTAATATAGGTCCTAGCCAGCTTTTGCAAACTGTCGTCCTTTTTAACCGGCAAGAAATGTGATGATTTCGTTAGTATGTCGACGATCACCCAAATGGTGTTATAACCTACTCTTGTGGTCGGTAAATCCATGATAAAATCCATGGTTACCATTTCCCATTTCCATTCAGGGACTTCTAGTGGTTGTAGTAGTCCTGAGGGTCGTTGATGTTCAGCTTTGACTCTCTGACATGTGAGGCATCGCGCCACAAATTCTGCCACTTGGTTCTTCATGTTCACCCACCAAAAGTGTTTCTTCAAGTCTCGGTACATATTGTTACCTCCTGGGTGTATCGTATATCTCGAGCAATGAGATTCCTAGAGAATTCGTCTTTTGAGCTCCTCGTCATGAGGTATGCATAATCGTCCCTTAAACCTTACAATTCCATCCTTGGTAATTGTAAACTCGGGTTTCTCGCCCTCAGCGATGTTGTCCTTAAACTCTTGAAGTTTTGGATCTCTCTCTTGGGTTAATTGAATATCGTCCAATAGATTCGGTTTAACTGTGAGGTTGGCGCAATTTAAACAAGTACCTTCATGAATGGGTTTCAGGTAGCTCAATACCTCGAGAGCTTGCCATTCTTGGACCATGAGTCGGGCCACTCTAGCCTTTCTACTTAGGGCATCGGCCACGACATTTACTTTCCCTGGGTGGTGTTGAATTTCACAATGGTAATCTTCCAAAAGCTCTACCCATCTTCTCCATCGGAGATTAAGTTCCTTTTGAGAAGATAGGTACTTGAGACTTTTATGATCCGTAAACACAGTGAATTCAACCATATAATTGATGTCGCCATTTCTTTAAGGCGAATACTATTGCAGCAAGTTCAAGGTCGTGTGTTGGATAATTCTTCTCGTGCGTCTTGAGTTGCCTGGAATCATATGCGATAACTTTACCATTATGCATCAGTACAACCCCGAGGCCATTCTTTGTGGCGTCACTATATACGACAAGTCCTTGGGTTCCTTCTGGAAGTGTCAGTATAGGTGCGGTGGTAAGTCTCTTCTTGAGTTACTAGAAACTTGACTCGCATTTATCCGTCCATTCAAATTTTACTTGTTTCTGGCTTAGCCGGGTGAGGGGTCCCGCTATCTTCGAGAAGTCTTTTATGAATTTACGGTAGTAGCCCGCAAGTCCAAAAAAGCATCGCATCTAAATTACATTTTCTGGCCTTTTCCAATCCATAATAGTTTCTATTTTAGATGGATCTACTGCAATCCCTTCTCCAGAAATAATGTGGCCCAGAAACGCCACTTCCCTCAACCTAAATTCACACTTGATGTACTTGGCGTACAACTTGTGCTGCCTTAGTGTATCCAACACTAGTCTAAGATGTCTCTCGTGATCCTTTTCCGACTTAGAGTACAAGAGTATGTCATCGATGAAAATAACTACGAATTGGTCGACATAGGGTTGAAATACTCTGTGCATTAAATCCATAAATGCCGCAGGAGCATTCGTGAGTCCAAAAGGCATCACTACAAACTTGTAGTGGCCGTATCTAGTTTGGAACGTAGTTTTAGAAACATCTTCATTCCTAATCTTTAACTGGTAGTATCCTTGTTGAAGATCGAACTTGGAATACACCTAGCTCCTTGAAGTTGTTCAAACAACTCATCTATCCTTGGGAGAGGATACTTATTTTTAACTGTAACGCTGTTGAGTTCACGGTAATCTATGCAAAGCCTCAATGTTCCATCCTTATTTTTGACAAACAATACTGGAGCTCCCCAAGGTGATGCACTGGGTTGTACCTTCAACTCTTGTAGCTCCAGTGGTGCCATTCGATATGGTGCCTTTGCAATGGGTGCCTTCCCAGGCATGATTTCAATATTGAATCAAACCTCTCTCTCATGTGGTAGGGAGGTTAATTCTTCGTGACTTACGTCAGGGTATTCGGATACTACACGTATGGTTTCTATGCCCGACTTACTATTGGGCTTGTTAATTATGAAGGCTAAAAATCCGGTTGTCCCTTTGGCAACTGCCTTCCTAGCCTTGATAGCTGATATTATAGGTGCTAGGTTGACTCTAGCATCTCCAATTAATTCCACAATTAGCTTGTTATGTTCGCAAAACCTAACTATCTTAGATTGATAATCCAATTGTGTGTAGTGCTTAGACAGCCAATCCATTCCTAGGATGACGTCGTACTCTAGTATTGGAAGCACTACTAAATCGGCAGAATAACAATTACCACTGATTATCACATCACACGCAAAATGGACTTTATCCGCTAGCTGACTACCTCCCATCGGGGTAGATACTTCCAGACATAATGGTAGGGATTCTAATGGTCTATCAAGTTTCTTAGAAAATGCGGTGCAACAAACGAATGGGATGATCCTGGATCTATAAGTATTCGTGCAAGTTGATTAGATATCAAGAGTGTACCTTCCACCACATCGTTGTTCTCTGGTGCCTCCTGACCAGTCAATGCGAACACTCGAGTTGGGGCTTTCCCTTTGTTGTTTTCTGGTTTAGCTGTAGTAGCTGGTTTCATCGCTGGGGTGTTCATATCTGGGCATTCTCGAATTTGATGATCTGGGCTGCCGTAACGTAGGCACTTTCCGAGTTTCCTCCAACACAACTCTGACTTATGCCCTTTCCTACCACAGTGGGTGCAAGGCAGTGTTGGTCTGTTGAGAACTGGTGCCTTTGATCCATTAGAGCTTCTTTGAGTTCCCGTCCTCTTAAACTTCTGTGGTGGCGTTGATGTTGGTCGAGTAGCAGGCCTTTTAACGTTGTTGGAGAAGCGGCTTTGCTGTTGAGCTAACCTCGCAGTTCCGCTCTCAATCCGGGTGGCGGCTTCCACTGCTTGGGTAAGTGTCGTCAGCTGAACAGTTAAAAGACTCTGTTGAAGCAACTGTCTCAGTCCTCTATTGAACTTATAGAGATTGTCCTCCTCGGTCGTTACTAATCCCAGTGCGTATTTAGACAACCTGTTAAACTGGGCTTCATATTGAGCGACTGTCATGGCTCCTTGCTTCAGGTGGTAGAACTCGTCTCGTCTAGCGTCTCTAGCTGCTGCTGACACGTATTGAGTTCGGAGTTGGTAAGGAAGTTAGCCCATGTCCTGATACGGTTTTCTCTCGTCCAGCGCTCGTTGACACTCCTCCACCAGTCATGAGCTGCGGCTTCGAGTCGGAATGCAACTAGTAATATCTGATGTTCATCAGTATACTGAAGGGCATTGAAATTTCCCTCAATTCTCTCCAGCCAGAGTTCAGCTTTGATATCGTCGGGTTCCCCATCAAAGGTAGGTGGTTTGAAGCGCAAGAATCTTTCCAGGGTACGATCATGAGTTTCATTGTGGTTCCTGTTGTTAGCAGTCTTCTGTTGTAGGAAGTTAATCAGTTGAGTGAGGGCTTGGTCCATGGCATCGTTCCCAATTCCTCCTCGTAGAGGAGAGCGTGAGCGATCATCGCGCTGATGCTGCTCGTCACGATTCATGCGAGGGCGTCCACGTCTTTGGTCAGCCATCTAATATAAGTTAGGTAATGTGTGAGGATTAACAATTTTATGTGGAGTTATCAGTAATTTATGTTGGCATGTAGATTTAAGCGCATGATTGAGTGCTAATTAATAGCGGATAATGGGATTATAATATAAGGATAAAACATAGTTGATTGCAGTCACGCCTGGTTTATCTACCAAAACATACATTTCAAGTTTCATGGCACTGAGGCCGTAACCTTAAAAGTACAAGACACCAAACAAGTTTGATTAATGCTCTCAATCACGGAACCCTTTAATTATCTCCTGAATTCATACTTGCATCTTCCTCTGGCTCTTCTTCCGGGTCTTCCTCCGGATCTTCCTCTGGATCTTCATCGTATTCGCGGAATAGAGCGTCGTCAGTCGGTGGTGCTCGTGATGAGGTTCCGATCTCAATGTTGGAGTTAGGAATAAGGTTGATCACGGCTCCTAACTTGGACTTCACCAAAGCTTGGAACTTTTCATGCTCATGCCTTTCATATAGAATTTGTTCTTCCAGCATTTGTTTCCTGTGGGATTGAAGAAACTTCTGGCTGCGGCGCTTGGCGATTGTTCGGATGTCTACTAATGATTGGGTTTCCAGTTGATGTGCCCTCTCTTCCAGCTCGTCGTATTCTTGCCTTTTCTTCTCTAATAGCCGAAACAGTTCATCTCTCTGGTCGCGATATGCCGTCATGTCCTGGAAAATACGTGCAATTACGGACCTCAGATTCTGTATTTCTCTTTCCTTGGAATCGGCCAAGACAGCTGCATGGAGAATGGGCCTAGCGACACTCTCAATTTGACTAAGGGCCTGTCGAAGCTGATCTTCAGTAATTGTCGCCGGAAGGGTAGGCGTATCTTCGTTTCCATGGGTCACAACCTTCTTGTCTGAGGGGTCCATCTATTCAACAAAATGAAACTAAGTCAGTGTCTCGCAAAATCTAATATCCTATAAGGCTCTATTAAGCATGAATAATTATTAAGGCAGTGAACTAAATGATCCAATAAATATGCTTATACGATACTAGTGACCAAGAATAATAATACTCCATTTTTTTAAGAAGACAATGAAGTTTAGTGGAGTTTAAAGGAACTTCATCAATTTCGAAGGAATAGTGACATGACTTTGAGAAATGGATAAGTGAAATAAACTATATCTGTTTCAAGAGTTCAATAGAAGAATTGATTCAGTCGGGGAAATGCCGTGAATACTTAATCAAGTACCTTGGTCAACGAAATCGGAATTTTGAATTTGACTATGCACATTCCATGTGAATAGAGACAAGTCGAAATAGATCTTTAATGAGAATTGACTCGAGGTCTCAATCCTATGGTTCACTTCGTCCTAGGTGGAATTCCCGTCTAAGTCCGAAGAATCTTATCCTGGTTAGCCCATTGTAAGTGTCCTTCTCATAAAGCGGGCTCTGATACCACTCCTGTCACACCCCCAACATCGGGAAGGACGAGGGCGCGATGCATCGGTTGATCAATCAATCAAAATGTGACAATAAATAGCGGAAGCAAAATAAAGATTGGATAACATTTCAAAACAACCATCTTAGCCCGATGTACTAAGATTCGCTGTAATAAAGCTGATAATCAAAATTACAGTGTTCATAAGTTTGCAGCCGAAAAATACCAAACGAATTAAGTAAGAAGCATAATTAACTATTACAAGTTGGGATAACAACAGAAATTCTAAGAACAGAAGTGCTAAATCTTGAAGGCAATCTTCTATTCGGCCTCTTCAACGAAGCCTTCTTCGTCCTCTGCTGTTTGCTCATTCTCTGGTTTAAAAGGGAAAATGGTGGGGTGAGACAAAAGGTCTCAGTGAGTGGGTGATCGTGTGCGAGTGTGGCTCTTTCCTTTGAAAATTTTTAAGTGATGCATGATTTTATTAGTTATGAATAAAAATAAGAATAATTACAATTACGTCGAAATTTTATAAACAATAATCATTGTGTAGTTGTAATATTATAATTCTGTCCCCGTGGATGGATGTCAAGTCAAGCAGTCAGTCAATCAGTCGATCAGTTAATTCAGTTTCGAATCCTGCCGATGTGGACTTTGGATTCTAGACTCTCGTTATTACTCCTAGCAATAAAAGTCGTCGCCCCAAGATTTGGACCGTCGCCCCAATAGCTGAGCCTTCACTCTCACACTTAGCGTGTGCTTCCTTATCTCTTATCTGGGCAAGGTATGTCCTTAGCTGTGGGTCAATACCCGGATCACACTATAATCACGATTATACCTCAAGTCTACGACCCAGGTCCCTCGGAACACTCCATTCCTCGGTTATGGGAATAGGAAACAACGGTAGCCTCGTTCATGAACCGCAGCCGCGATGCTCGATCCAAGACTCGATCTAACCATCCCGACATGATTTGGGACTCTAGAGGTGGCTCCTACAACTCAAGAGGTGGCCCCCGGATTGTAGGTCGGCTCTCTGTTTCGTATGGGCTGAAGAGGTGGCCCCGGTCCATCGACGTGGCACTTTGTTCCGATAGAGTTAGAGGCGGACCCGTCCGTGGAACTTTGTTTGTATAGCAGTTAGTTCCCGGACAGTCACAGTTATCAATTTTACGCGTTTCACAAGTATCACGTAAACGCTCTGTCAGTGAGGTTAATAGCGTCTTTTGATTAAGTATGGAATATGGTTAATTATATTTGTGGCACGGTAATACGGAATAGGACTTGTCTATAAATTCAAAAATATACTCAATAATTTATTAACGGTCTGATGGGTTCATATCAGATATATTAAATGAGTAGGTTTGATGAAACGAAATGACAGTTTCCGAAATAGTTTGAAATGATGTTTCTACCCTTAGGTTCAAACCTAAGCGTTTGGAGTATGATACGAAATCGGATGGTTATGAAATATTATGAGGAAGCCAAAAATAATTCCTCGACTCTAGAATTAAAGATAATTCGGAAATTTCCAGTTTCGGGACTGAAATTTCCATAAATTATGATATTACCCCATAACTTAAGGAAATCGTTCCGAGCCTTATAGAGCTATGAATTTAGCTCAGAATTTAGCGATATTTTACGAGATGACTTGTGATGAACCTGGAATTCCAGATTTGTGAAAATTCCAGAAAATTCCGGACTTGGCCTAGAAGTTTGGAATTCTTGCATTTTAACCCCGAAATTATTTGAAAATTACAATTTGGACTATCAGGTTTAGATATCGAACTCCGAATCATTTGAAACTTTATGGATAGCCTACACATGGTATATTATGTACTGCCCAAGGTCCAGAATGTTGTATTTTCGAAATATTCAGTTTAGTCCTCAAACTTTAAGAAATTACAATTTATGCCCAAAAGCTCCGTTTACTCATCTCAAGTCCCCTTTTGGCCGCATATAAATTATCCATATATCATAACATACTCATATAACATAATATTTCAGATTTTGATAGGGTTTCAACGACATATAGAAGAAAATATATAACTTTCAATTTATCACAAAATCGACACCCGTCTACCAAATCGGTTGTCGTTTAAATTCAATAAATCGTATTGCATGTTGTTATAACCATAACATACATCAAAAAAATATGCATTTATACAAGAATTTCAGATTAGTACATACTTTCACATTTTTCATAATATTTGAGGATTATGTTTAAGAAAAACGAATTTCACATAGCTATACACAAAATCATAACATGTAATTTTAACCTGAAGATTTTAGCATAGATCCTATCAATAGAATCTTGAAATACTTCAAATTTAACACATGCATCATAAGAAAAAGAAGAGATTTCTACATTAAAGTTTGAAAGAGTTTTCACCCACCTCGATCTTGTCGGATTTAGTCAGTTATAGGTCTTGAAGGTTGGAAAACGACTTCCCCTCTACCACTATATGGTTTGGCCGATCCACATGCACCCCAAGGTGAGAATTATGTTTGCATGTATTAAGATTAAAGTTAGATTAGGGATATTTTCATAAGAAATTATGGAAATAGTTATAAGGGATGAGATTACCTTTTTTTTTTGTTGAAAATTTTCTTCCTCCTCCTTCCCTCTTCAATGGCTCGGCCCTCTCTCTCTAAGTCTCTCAAAATGCAGATTTTTGGTTGTGTGAAATGAAGAGTAGGTTAAGTGTAAGTGTGTATATTTAAAGGTGATATTGGGAAGAGAAGTGATTTGGGAAGAGAGATAAGTTTGGGAAAAGAAATGGAAGTGAATGGCTTAACATGGGAGGTGAAGATTCTTCTCTCTTTTTCTTCACCTTGGCCGCCCATTATACATATATTTAGTATATTTTATTTTTTTTTGTTAAATTAAGAGTATAATTAAATTGGTAAGTGATTTAATTAGTTGGGTTAGGCTTTGAATTGTAACTTCAAGTCTTATGATTTTATTAAGTTAGGTTGAGTCCATTAGTGAGTATACATGTAATTAGGTGTTGACAAATAGCCCAATAGGTGAATCAACACACTATTTTAATTTTTATTATTTGGTTTATTAAATAAATTACAAAGTTAAAGAGTGAAATAAAATAAAATAGATGTAGGTTATATCATGTCATAAAATAACTATTATTAAATTATATCATGATTTAGTACATTGTACATGTGATAAGTTATCAAATTTAGGGGGTTTTACAGTAACTATTCCGAAAATCTCAGGGTGTTACAATTTCAACCAAAATTCAACATTGAATCATGTATATGTAGGTCACAAGTCGTCCAGGTACAAGTCTAGAGGGGGGGGGGGGAATAGACTTGTAAAAACTCTTAAACTCTTTTTCACGAAGAGTGAGTTTCTTCAGCTGATAGGTAAACAAATGACTTGGAATCGTTTGTTCTTTAATATATGCGGAAGTGAGCTGATGACGAATAGAAAGCAAATAATGAAACACTTAACAATGAATGCAGCAGTTAAAGTATGATGCAATAAAACAGTAAATAACGCAGGCGATTATAGTGGTCTCTGAGGTGGGGTAATCCTCGACTAATCCACTTTTCTCCAAACTAGTTGGAGATGAATTCACTATAATTCTCAACCAGTGATAAATATTACAGTGATTCAAACAAAACTACAACAGCTTCCAACCAGTGGAAATCCGTGCCGTTGTACCACACTTGACTGCCTTGCACCTCTTGATCCTCGATCCTTAGATGCCTTTACAGTCTCTAACTTCAACCAGTGAAGTACCCCGAACTCAGGATTATAGACAAGAGTTTTTGTCTTCTCCAACTAAGAGCTTCTTTAAGTATGCACTTTTAGAACTGGTCTTTTCACAATGCTATAGATTGCTTTTTGATTGCTTTAATGCTTTGATCGCTTGAAAGTATGTTCGCACCGGTGATTGCTCAGTTTCAAATCTTCGGATATATATAGGTCACGATCTGTGAGCTTTTTCCTTGTAGTCGTTGCAAATCTTTTGAACAAATCCGTCCGTTGGAGGGAGACTTCTTTGTTTAATCTTTCTAAACGTTGCAAGGCTGAATTCCCATTATTTTAATCTATCTTCCGACCGTTGTGAAGACTCTGCATGTGATGCGCCGAATCTTTTGATTATAAAACGTTTAAAGTCTTCAAGGTGGGTCTGGATAGCTTTTTTAATTCATATCTCTTGCGGGAATCACTCCAATTTGTCTCTTCACGTTGCATGTGACTTTCCGTAATACTTGACTTTTCAACGCATGCTGACGTGGACTTGGAGTACTTGGCTGACTTCGACTAGGCTGATGAGCAGTTAACATCTCTGCAGTCTGGACCTCTCTGATGTTCACTGTTTGTGACTTATCTGATCAGGTGACTTGTCTGAGGTACCTTGGCTGCAGTCTGGTCAAACTTCTCTGATTAATTGTGTTGACCAGAACTACTCTGACTCGACTCGACTGATCCTCTCTGATGGACTTAGCTGTACTCAGTACTTAGCCGATTTTAGCCTAACTAATTTTTGGCCTACAGAAGATACTCATTTGGTTCTTCTTTACATTTTGCCAAGTTTTATACTTAACATATTTGATCTATGGAAGATACTTATTTGGTTCTTCCTTACATTTTGCCAAGTAATAAACATTTGATTTTATATTAATGACATCATCAAAATCTAACAAGTATTCCTAACAAATTCCCCCTATTTTGATGATGGCAAAACTTTAACCAAGTAATAAAATGATCAAGTCTGCACTTAAGTGCAAGACACAAACAAAAGTCAGTCTAGTTTTTGAGACAACTGGGAATTGTCATTCAAAAAGACTGTTATAAAATTAATTTTACATGTACTTGTCTGAATTTTACAAGAAAATTTGAAGTACATAACTCATTACAAGTAAAAAAAATTAAGAGTCATCTGCCTCTTCCTCTGCCTCTTCGAATAGGCTGTTTGGCAGGTCTGAAGGGTTTAGCTCCAATTGGTCTTATCTTGACTGGTGCAAGACCATACTTCCTTCTTATGACTAGAGCAGCAAAGTCTTGGTCTTCTTTTGAAGAGAACTTGTGCTCTTCACATAGCTTCCTGATTTCTTTTTGAAGCTCTAGCTCATTGAGCTCATTGTCCAAACGGGTCGGCGCTTCCTCTACTCTGAATGTGGGAATCATAGGATAAGCCTATCATTTGGCTGCATACTTAAGCATTAACTTCACAGAGTAGGCCATCTAGTATCCATGTAGTTGATGAATGACTGTTGGGGCGAGCATTCTTTATCATCAAGTATCTCCCAGAGATAAAACTGCTCTATGAATTGTTTCTTGGCATCCGCCCAACGAGTCATGAATTCTGTTGGCAAGAATTCTTCAACAAACCACAACTGTTTACCTTCCCATTCGAATCTTTGTAGCTCTTCTTGCTTTCTTCTCTTCTTCTCCATGGGCTGCTCTTCAGGTAGACTGGGGGCAGATATCTCTTTTCTTTTCAGGCTTGATGGTCCTTCAATTTGAAGAATATCTTGCCTCTTTTTTGTTCTTAGCTCTGCCCTTATCTCTCCTTGATTACTTCCTTCCCCCTGAACTCTATCTTCCCCCTTTTTGCCAGCATCAACTAGGGTAGTTAATTGCTGCTCCATTCTGCTCATCCAATCAGACATGCCAAATGGCATTCTGTTGTTGGTAGGGGGAGGGGTGAGGAACTTCTCTCTGCAACAGAGTGTCGATCTTTGCATTGATGGATTGAAGGTCAGGAGTGACCTGAGATGCCAGCAGCTCTCCAATTGTATCTTTCACTATCTGCCTGATCAGCTCAGTCATGGAAGGTGATATCTGAGCTGGTGGAGAGTGCTCTCCTGAACCTTCTGCAATTGAACCACTGGACTGCAAGCTTCTGTCTGCACTGTACTCAGATGGGGTCTTCTCTGGGGTCCCGATCTGAGTCTCGCCTAACTCCGCGTCTAGGTGGTGTACTGGCAGTACCACGATCTATCTGCAGCTTCTTGTGTCGGCTCTGGCTCCGGCTCCTTTTCTTCTGCCTTCTCTTCCTCTTTCTCCTGTTCCTCCTCCTTTTCTTCTTCTTCTTTCTCCTTTTCTTCTTCAATATTTTCCTTTTCTTTTTCCTCATCCTTTTCTTTTTCATTTTCTTTTTCAGCTCCTTCATCTCCTCCATCATCATCATCATTATCATCATCATCATTATTGTCATCATCCTTCCCATCCTTTTCTCCTTCATCATCATTCTCCTTTTCATCATCATCATCATCATCCTTCTCTCCTTCATCTTGTTCTACTTCTTCTCCTTCTTCTTCTTCTTCATTCAACTCTTCTGTCTTCTCCACTTCCTCAGGTTGATTTTCAACTGAAATCTTTTCTTCCTCTCTGCTCTCCTCCTGCTCTTCTTCTTCATCGTCCAAAACAACAACTTCTTTATTTTCTTCTCCATCTACCTCCTCAATCCTAATTTCCTTTTAAACTACCTCCTCAACAACTTTTTCATAAGATCCATAAAAAATACTAAGCATAATGCAGTGGATGAACTGGTCCATGTTGGTTTTAAAATTGGACATGAACCAGTCCTCCTGAAGGATCAAAATTGTGTCTGATGTTTTACAAAAATCTATCAGCACATCCTCCGTGGCTTGGGGATAGTCCCAACCACAAGTGTCAATAAAAGATTGAAGTTTGACAAAAGATAGGGATTTCAAAAATTTCCATTCTTCAAAAACTTCAAGGAATGATTGTTTTAAGGCTAGAGGCTTAACAAGTTGTAGTAGTTCGATGGACAGATTGAAAGTATTATTTTCTAAGAGGTTAAAGATATAGTTGGCTTCAGGGATAGAAATTATTAGACCTGCTTCTTCTTCCTCAGAGATGTAGGCTGGGGTGAGTACAGCCACAATCTGAGTCTCGTGGGTGCCTGGGGCAGGCTGGTCTTCCAGGTGAGTTGGTGACCTAGCTGAGGGGCTGGCAAGATGATCAGACTTCTCTTCCTCACTAAACTGCAGTCTCCTTGGCCTCTTGGGAGAGGGTTCTGGTGATGACTGCATGATAGAAGGTCCTTCAGGGGCTGGTCCCCTTCTCTTAAATCGGACTGCTATGGGAGTGTTATCGGACTCGGTGTCTGACTCGACTGCAGTTGGGATGTCGGCTGCAGGTCGGTCCGACTCTACTGACAAATAATATCTCGGATATGGCCTTGTGTCCGATAGGTCCTTCAGCATCTGGGCTGCTCTCCTTGTGCCTCCCAATTTTCTCAGCTTCTCTTGGTCCAGATGACCAAGTCTTTTGTTGGGATGGAAGGGGTCAGTGCTTCCCTTCGCCATGCCTGTCTTTTCCAGCATCCAACTCAGCTACGTTCCAAATGCCAGCTTTGTTTTAAATCTCTTCTCATCAACAAGCCATTCGGCTTTGTTGACCTCTCGAACGAGGTGCCTGAATATGTAATCTGCCCAGTCAATTTCTTCTTCCTGAATTAGTGCTCCCAGCACCATAAATTTTGCTGACGACAGTTGATCATAACTGGCGGCCATCCCCATGATTATTTTGTTGGTTACGTCCAACGCAAAAGGATAAACTTTCTTAAGCTCACTCCTCTTGGCAGTGAGTTTCAGCTTTTCACGCACATTCTCCACCTTAATCTTCTTCCAGATTTCGGCAGAAGACTGTTTGAGAGCTTCGACGGCTATGCCGCGGTGCTTCATACCGAAAACAGTACGGATCGACTCTCGAGATATGTCGACCTGATTTCCTCAGATTGTTCTCCGAATTCCATCTTGAATTATACAGGCTTCGCGATAGAACGCAATAACATCCTCCTTGTACAGATGTTGAGGATTGATGTCTAGGAATTGGTAGATCCCATTGAGCTTCATCGTGCGGATTAGGTTAAACACATCGTAATCCTCTAGATTAGTTTCCAATAAGCCTTCAAAATCGACGACCAGTGAGAAAATAATCTGGTCCTTGACTGCCTTCAGGTTGACGCCTTCGAAGTAGGATGCCATTTCTGCAAGCAAAAGATTTTAGTGTATTTGGTGTTCAAGGAATTTTTGTTCTGAAAAATCTAGGGTTTCTGGTAAGCGTAAAAGGTAAAGTAACTGGTTTTCTTTCCTTATAAAGAAGATGAAAAGACGTATGGATTAATTTATAATATATTTGAAACGGTGGTACGCCTTTTGAGATTCTTTTGAATTTCAAATTTGAATCGGTGGTCCATTTTAAAATTTGATGGTTGATTTTGATTGGCCACCGTGGAGGTCGATTTAATAAGCGATTGACGCGTGTATTAAAAATGCCACTTGGGAATCGAACATTAATATATTTATATGCCATTTGTGAACTAAAATTAATATAATAATATTATGAATATGGCAGATAATAATTAAATATTCAGGGGTCGGTTTAGAAAACTTAGCTGGTCTGATTTGTTGACTGTTGACCGCTCTGCATCAGGTGAGTTGACTTCTCGCCTGATATTCTGATCAGCTAGGTTGCTTTGTTCGTCCTTCATCTTCTTGCCTGCATCAGCTAGGATCTGATTTTTCAGCTGGGTCCGTCCTTCCTCTGAAATGCTTCAGCTTGCTTCAGTACTAGATTCCCAATCTAGTAATCCAAGATCTCTGCTTAGCTCCAAAAATCCTTCTTCTGGCAAGGGTTTGCTAAAGATGTCAGCTATCTGGTAGTCTGTGCTGACTCTTTCAACTCTAACCCTTTTGTTAAGCACATGGTCTCTGATGAAGTGGTGCTTAACATCAATGTGCTTCGTCCTTGAGTGCAAAACCGGATTGTTGGTTATTGCAATAGCACTATTGTTGTCACACCAGATAGGAACTTCATTTTCAATGATATTATAATCCCTTAGCTGCTGTCCAATCCACAAAATCTGTGCACAACAGCTACCTGCAGCTAGGTATTCTGACTCTGTAGTGGAAATAGAGTTAGAAACCTGCTTCTTGCTAAACCAGGATATCAGTCTGGTTCCTAGGAATTGACACGTTCCACTAGTGCTCTTCCTGTTGATTTTGCATCCTGCGAAATCCGCATCTGAGTATCCTGACAGGTCGAAGTTATCATCCTTGGGATACTATAGTCCAACATTGATTGTAGACTTAAGGTATTTTATTATCCTCTTGGCTACATCTAGGTGTGATTGCTTCGGCTTGGACTGGAATCGCGCACAAACTCCTACGGCATAGGATATGTCTGGCCCGCTTGCAGTGCGGTACAGAAGAGATCCAATGAGTCCTCTGTAGTGGGTTGAATCCACTGATATGCCTGCCTCGTCTGCATCCAGGTGAGTACTTGTGCTCATAGGAATTATTGCTGGTTTGGCTGATTCCATTCCATATCTCTTGATCAGATCTTTGGTATACTTAGCTTGGTTGATGAAAATTCCTTTTTCCATCTGCTTAACTTGTAGTCCGAGAAAGAAGTTAAGCTTTCCCATCATACTCATCTCAAATTCTCATTGCATGAGATTGGAGAATTTCTCGCATAGCTCTGGATTGGTTGATCCGAATATGACGTCATCCACATATATCTGGACTATTAATATGTGGCCTTCGTGCTCTACTCTGAATAGTGTTTTGTCCACTTTCCCTTTGCAAAAACCATTTTTCTCAAGAAACACAGACAATGTTTCATACCACGCTCTAGGTGCTTGCTTAAGTCCATAGAGAGCCTTTAATAGCTTATAGACTTTGTCTCCTTTGACAAAACCTGGGGTTTGCTCTACATAGACTTCTTCTTCTATGATTCCATTTAGAAAAGCACTCTTTACATCCATCTGATATACTTCAAAATCCTTGAATGCAGCATATGCGAGGAATAGTCTGATGGCCTCTAATCTTGCAACAGGTGCATAGGTTTCATCAAAATCTATTCCTTCACACTGTGCATAACCTTTTGCTACAAGTCTGGCCTTATTCCTAACAACAGCCTGTCTTCATCACTCTTATTTTTGTACACCCATTTGGTGCCAATAACTTTCTTGTGATCGTGTCCTGCATTAGTTCCCAAACTTTGTTTCTTTCCATTTGCTCCAATTCCTCTTGCATGGCATTTATCCAAGAGTAATCTTCTCGGGATTGTTACGTAGTTTTAGGTTCTATTTGTGACATAAAGCATGAGAACATAGCCATTCCCGCTGGTAGGGTTGATTGTCTTGTCTTAACTCCATCGACCAACTTTCCGATGATTTCTTTGGATTGGGTGATCTTTGAGCCACTTGGGGATGTCGTCCTCTCGGGTTTGTTCCCCTGTTTGATTGCCTGGTGGATTTCGCATCGGTGGGTTGCAGTGCAATCTGGATCGGCTACCGTCTTGTCATCTGCAGCCGGATCTGACCGCAGTGAGTCTTTGTCGGCCATACTGGGTCTTCTTCGGCCGCAATCGGATCGGATAGGTTCGGTGATCTGTCGATCCGATTGGGTCTTCAGCAGCTACAGTTGGGTCATCAGGCTGGTCTGCAGGTGAGTCCACCATTCCAGTGTCATGTATAATGACTTCTTCAAGGGTCGCTGATTTGAGCTTGTTCTCAATTATCTCAACTTGCTTCCTGTACTCAACGGTAGATTCATCAAAAACAACATGGAGTGTTTCCTCCACAACTAAGGTTCTTTTATTAAAAACTCTATATGCCTTGCTTCTTTGTGAATATCCCATAAAGAGACCGTCATCAGTTTTAGCATCAAAGGCATTTAGTTGTGTTTTACCGTTGTTGTGGATGAAACACTTACAACCAAAAACATGAAAGTAAGCAAGAGTAGGAGTTCTATTATTCCAAACCTCATAGGGAGTTTTGCCATGTCTCCCTACTATCATACTCCTGTTCTAGGTGTGACAGGCTGTGTTGTGACTTGACCCGTAACCTTTTGGGTGTCCGCTTCTGTAATCATATACCTTACTGCTTCCTTCAGGGTTCTGTTTCTTCTTTCAGCAACACCATTCTGCTGGGGAGTCGTGGCTGCAGAGAGCTCATGCTGGATCCCATTCTGATCGCTGTAATCAGTTATCGCCTTGTTGAGAAACTCTCCTCCTCTATCTGATCTGATCTTGATGATGGATAGAGATTTCTCATTCTGGATCCTTCTCGGCACTTTCGTAGCTTGGTCAAGGTTTCACTTTTCTTATATAGGAAGATAATCCAAGTGTACCTTGAATAATCATCTAGTATTACAAGTGCATGCTTTCGGCCGCTCAGAGTCCTTGGCTTGATAGGACCAAATAGATCCATGTGGAGCAGATCTAAGATCCTTGTTGTGAGAGTTGTAGGCTGGACTGGCTTGAATGATGCTCGTGCATTTTCCTTTCGACATGCATCGAAAGCGCTTCCTTCTTGAATGCTTCATTTGGAAGTCCTCGACCGACTCGAGAACTAATCTTGTTGATGGCTTTGAAGTTCAGGTGACATAATCTTTTGTGCCACAGCCATCCATTCTCAGCTACTGTCTTGGATAGAAAACAGGAGTTAGGTGTTCCTGTGTTCCAATCAATCATATAGACATCTCTCCTTCTGAAACCTTGTAGCTTTACTTCTACAGATAAGATATCTATCACCATACATTTCCAGATGGGGAAGACTACTAGGTTCTTCTCGTCACAGAACTGGATTATGCTCAGGAGGTTGTACTTGAGCCCTTTGACATAATGAACTTTGGATATCACAATATTTCCTCGGTGCAGCTCTCCAAAGCCTTTTGTTTGTCCTCTAGATCTATCTCCAAAGGTTACATCGGGACCTCTTTCCTTGGTGTATTTGGATAGCATCTTCTTGTTCCCGGTCATATGCCTCGAGCATCCAGAATCTACAAACCATTCTTCACCTCCAAAATTTGAGCTTGTGGAGATGTGGTTGTAGTCCTTCCACCTTTTCTGCAATCAGACAAGCAGAGATTTAGGTACCCAAATCTGTGTGGGTCCTTTGGGGTTAGCTGGTTTCCTGGAGAATTGATTTCTCCTTGGATTGTGAAAGTAGTTATTATTATTATAACCCTCATAAGGTGTGTAAGGTCGAGGTCTGAATCTCCTGTTGGGATTGTATACTGGATATTCCTCAAAATTTTGATAGTGTGGGCCATTTCTAAATCTTGGCTGAGACCATTTATTAAATATTTGAGGTCTCCACACTTGTTCATTTTGGAAATTGGAATAACCTTGAGGTTTCCATCTGCCCCACCCATTTTGAAATCTGTTTTTAGGGAGTTGTCGGTAATAGTGGGCATGTTGTCTGGGCTGCTGCTTTTGCCTGGGCCATTGCCTAGTCACCTGTCTAGGTGGCTGCCTTATGTAACCTGACTGCAGCCTAGACATGTGACTTGGCTGTTGCCTGTTTTTAAATATCGGTTTATATGTAGGCTCAACAGTCGAGACAATTGTTTCTCCCTTGATAAACTTTCTTTTAGAACTAGAGGGAGTGTGAGGATCATATCCAAGGCCTGATTTGGAATATGGTGGCCTTTTATTGCTACACAATTCTTCCAGTGTTGAAGACGCCTTCAAGGAGGTTATTTCCTGCGCCTGAGTTTTATTTACCTGTGTCAGCTTAGTAAACTCAGCTTTGGCATGAGCAAGTGCAGCTGATTTTTCTTTAAGTAAAATGGTTAGTCTGTTTATCTCAGCTGTATTAACATCAGCCTGGTTTTTAAAGTCAGCTGCAGTTATCTCAACCTTATTCAGATCTAGGCTGAGTTTTTCGAAATCATTTTTCAGCTACCTATTCTCATCTTGCAACTGAGTCTTCTCTGCTGATACAGTTTGGTGTGCAGATTTGAGTGTTTCAAAATCTTTAAATAACTGATTTACCGATTCGTGCAGATCCATATCTTGTGACATGGCTGAACTGTTATTTGAACCGGTGGGTTTAGAAGTTACCTCTTCATCAGCTAGGTTTGCCATCAGGCAGTCATACCCTTCATCTTCATCAGAAAAGAATCCGCTGCTTGATTCGACATGCTCCTGGTCTTCTCCGATGAGGGCCTTTCTTCTATCTTCTTTTCTGCCCACCTCCTTCTTGGTTTCGTCCTTCTTGAGCTCAGGATAGTCCATTTGGATGTGTCTTGTCTTGTGACAATTGTAGCACTCTACTTTCCAGCTTCCAGCTTTCTGGTTCCTTCTTGGATTCTCCTTATAATTTTTCTTGTATTTGGAGTAGTTCTTTCTAAAGTTGCTGAACCTTTGCATTATAAACGCCATTTCTTCCTCAAAATCTAGTGGACTTGGAGGCTTTACATCAGATAGGCTCTTGGCAGGGGACTCGGCTGCAAATGCGATTCCCTTCTCTGCAGGCTCAGTTGAGGATGAACTTCGAAGCTCGAACTCATAAGCCTTCAGATCAGAGAACAGCTCTTGGATCTTTATCTTATTCAGGTCCTTGGACTCTCTCATGGCCACGACCTTCATGCTCCATTCAGGGTTGAGAGATCTGAGAACCTTCAGTGCCATTTCCCTGTTGCCATAGGTTTTGCCGAGGGAGTTGATCTCATTAATAATCTCAGTGAACCTTGTGTCCACTTGATCTATGGATTCGTCGTTCTTCATTTTGAAATTGTCAAACTTTTGAATAGCGATTGACAATTTATTTTCCTTGATTAGCTCCGTTCCCTCACACATTAAAGCTAATGTGTCCCATATTTCCTTGGCATTCTTGCAGTTCTTGATCTTGACCATGGTGGATTTGTCAAGAGTCGGATATAATACATCTTTGGCCCGGTTATCAAGATTGGCCAGTTTTATTTCTTCGGGAGTCAGCTCTGTCCTCTTCTTAGGAATCTTCTCTGGCTTCCCTGCTGCTATCTCCTCTGCTGTGTTGTCCTTCTCGAAGATGAATGGACCATCCTCTATGATGAACCACATGTCGTCATGAATCAAAGATAAGTGTGCCTGCATCATTATCTTCCACAGATCATACTCGTCAACTGAAAACACAGGGAGTCTAGAATGCATGTGTTCCATTATAAAATGAGAGTGAAGATATATATCTTATATAGATCTGGTTCGTGAAATAAATGAACCAACCTCTCCGATACCACTTGTAGGTCACAAGTCGTCCAGGTAAAAGTATAGAAGGGGGGTGAATAGACTTGTAAAAACTCTTAAACTCTTTTTCACGAAGAGTGAGTTTCTTCAGCTGATAGGTAAAAACAAATGACTTGGAGTCGTTTGTTCTTTAATATATGCGGAAGTCAGCTGATGACGAATAGAAAGCAAATAATGAAACACTTAACAATGAATGCAGCAGTTAAAGTATGATGCAATAAAACAGTAAATAACGCAGGCGATTATAGTGGTCTCATAGGTGGGGTAATCCTCTACTAATCCACTTTTCTCCAAACCAGTTGGAGATGAATTCACTATAATTCTCAACCAGTGATAAATATTACAGTGATTCAAACAAAACTACAACAGCTTCCAACCAGTGGAAATCCGTGCCGTTGTACCACACTTGACTGCCTTGCACCTCTTGATCCTCGATCCTTAGATGCCTTTACAGTCTCTAACTTCAACCAGTGAAGTACCCCGAACTCAGGATTATAGACAAGAGTTTTTGTCTTCTCCAACTAAGAGCTTCTTTAAGTATGAACTTTTAGAACTGCTCTTTTCACGATGCTATAGATTGCTTTTTGATTGCTTAAATGCTTTGATCGCTTGAAAGTATGTTCGCACCGGTGATTGCTCAGTTTCAAATCTTAGGATATATATAGGTCACGATCTCTGAGCTTTTTCCTTGTAGCCGTTGCAAATCTTTTGAACAAATCCGTCCGTTGGAGGGAGACTTCTTTGTTTAATCTTTCTAAACGTTGCAAGGCTGGATTCCCATTATTTTAGTCTGTCTTCCGACCATTGTGAAGACTCTGCATGTGATGCGCCGAATCTTTTGATTATAAAACATTTAAAGTCTTCAAGGTGGGTGTGGATAGCTTTTTTAATTCATATCTCTTGCGGGAATCACTCCAATATGTCTCTTCACGTTGCATGTGACTTTCCGTAATACTTGACTTTTCAACGCATGCTGACGTGGACTTGGAGTACTTGGCTGACTTCGACTAGGCTGATGAGCAGTTAACATCTCTGCAGTCTGGACCTCTCTGATGTTCACTGTTTGTGACTTGTCTGATCAGGTGACTTGTCTGAGGTACCTTGGCTGCAGTCTGGTCAAACTTCTCTAATTAATTGTGTTGACCAGAACTACTCTGACTCGACTCGACTGATCCTCTCTGATGGACTTAGCTGTACTCAGTACTTAGCCGATTTTAGCCTAACTAATTTTTGGCCTACAAAAGATACTCCTTTGGTTCTTCTTTACATTTTGCCAAGTTTTATACTTAACATATTTGGCCTATGGAAGATACTTATTTGGTTCTTCCTTATATTTTGCCAAGTAATAAACATTTGATTTTATATTAATGACATCATCAAAATCTAACAAGTATTCCTAACAGTATAACAGTCTATTAAATAATAGTATGATTCAAAAGCTACACTAAACTCGTCAAGAATGCACCATTTTCGTGTTTCAGTGTCTAGTGGTTATTTGCAGCTATGCGAGTGACCTTGCATTTTATTTGAGCATGACGCATGATTCCAACCCAATTTCAACACAAAACCGTGGACAATGAAATATTTAGAAATAATATGATGTGTGAAAATATATTAAACTCGTTAATAATGCACCATTCTCGATGTTCCAATGTAGAGTAATATTTTTTAGCTATACGACTGAACTTACATTTTATTCGAGCATGATGCACGATTTCTGTAATAACCGTACTTTTTATTGACTGTTTGACCTTGCCGTTTCTCTTATTTTGTCGCTCTGTAAACACTTGGAGATGTTGTTGATATTGTTATTGAGTTTCGTATCTCGTTTGGGTCTTGATCGTGTCGTTTAGACCTTGCGGAAATGTTTTGGGCCAGAGATATAGCGCACGCTAGGCCTAGGCTAACGCACGCTAATTCTGCTTGATTAGCGCACGCTAGCTTTTAGCCGTAGCGCGCGCTAAGGGGATCAGTCAGGTCAGAACCAGTTTTTTTCGGACTGCTCTCTGGACTGGCGGATTAACGTCCGCTAGGAGTTTGTTAGCGCGCGCTATTCGTGGTTAGTAGCGCACGCTAACATCCGTCCGTAGCGCATGCTAATGGGCTGGTCGGCAGAGGCAGTGAGGTTGCCAGGGTTTCTAGACTATCAGGTAGCGTACGCCAAGTGTCGGCTAACGCACGCTAAAACTGTTGCATAACGCACGCTAAGACATAGCGGTAGCGCACGCTAAGTTTTTAGCAGGGCAGAGACAGTAAGTTCTGGACTCCAGTACTGGATGCCACATTTTTTACTAGCGCACGCTAGAGACAGACGATTAGGGCACGCTAACGGAGCCGGCAGAAGCCACTGGACTATCCGGTGACTTCGCTAGCGCACGCTAATGAAGGAGGCATAGCGTGCGCTAGACTGGACAGATATATATATGGCAGTTGACTTCATTTTCGTCATTTCTCACCTTCCTCACTCCTTTTCGACGGGAATCGCTCGGGAGAGACGATCTTGGGTGATTGGAAGTGATCTTCCTTCTAACAATAACATATTTGGTTGGAGAACAAGGATTTCATAACATCTAATTCATCCTATCATACGAATCGAGGTAAAATACTTAGAACCCTACTTTTTGGGAATTTTGGGGTTTTTCGTAGATTCGTTCGATTTATCCATTTTGAAGTTTCAGAACCTTGAGATAATGATGTATCTATACCGTATGATTTTACGGTTTGGTTTGTGCCGCTTTCGGACTTGTGAGATTTTGGATGATTTTCCAACCTCTAGTTGATTATCCGTATATTTTTATGAATCGTATACGGGTTTCGGGGGTTTCTTCGTGTAATTCGAATATGGATAATTGATTATCATATTCCTTGCGAATCGTATAGGTGCCGGAAGCGCATTCTTGGACCTACCGAACTCATACCCTTTTTCCGTTCGATTTCTCGATGTCTCAAAGACAAGTATATATTTATGAATGTGCGTTCTCGACTTTGAAAGTATGAAATATTAATGGCATGATTATTTCTATCCACTCTGGGGCGGGCCGACGGTGTTGGGATTCGGTGCCTAAAAACGAAGGCCCAGCGGAAGCGGCAAAACGAAAATTAATTCGATCCGAATCCCTACGAGGATCGATCAAGCTACGTATATACGAAAATATAAACGAAAAGCAAGAGTCATAAAAACTCACCCTTGTAGTCCGTTGATTAGATGGATAACCTTATCTTGAGCTATTCCCCAAGCTCTTGAATGATCCAACGCCGAAAGCACCGCGTCTCTACTTGCCACGCGCCGGAGAAACGACCGGAACGACGATCACCTTGCTATCCTCCGAGGATACGGCTAGAGCTAAGTGATGAAGCTATATATTTAAAGATTACTACACTCTAAGTGTTTTAATCTTACTCTCTCTATATGATTTTCTCTCAATTTTTCTCCAAGAAAAATAAAGAAGAAGTTGATGAACAAAGATGAAGAAGACTTGGAGAAGTCTTTTCTCTCTCTCTCTCTCAATCTCACTCACGTAGGAATCCCTTGGAATCAATTAATGAGAGATGTCTTCTTCTTCCTTTATTCAACTCTTCACATGATACATCTCATTATTATGAGAATCAAAGCCCCACAAAGTCATCTTTTTCATATAAAATGAAAACAACAAGACAAGAGGAAAGTGGGTGGAATTTAGGGAGGCGGCTACCATGCAGAAACAGATGAGTTCGGTTCGTTTCGGACTCCCGTGAGTCCAAACAGATAAACTACGATTCCGTTCCGATGTATTTGTATCGATTAATTAATCCAATTAATTAAATATATCAAATACAAAATAACATAATTAATTTCTCCAAGAAATAATTATATTCATGAATTAAATTAATCGCCCAGTGATATATTTAATCCATTAAGCCGTAAATCAATTTATCCGATAAATCGATTTAAACATCCAATGTCCCAAATTAGATATCCAATATCTAATATTCATAATGAGAGAATTAGCTTAATTCATTTCGTCGTCAATCCTAATGCGCGACTCGGTAGGTCCGTCTCAGTCAGCAATGGGAGGAACCAAAGAGTAGTAGCACCACCTAGCCAGCCTGGTGGCCTACACTGTACCCCGACTGAGAACGAATGATTGGGATCATTCAAGAACCATTCTGTCGTGAATACCAGTATACGTATAAACCCTTCTTTCATATATCCCGATCAAGTTATAGGGTCACGGTCAGTCAAACCCTATCTGTACTTGACGCTATGCATGCGTTAATGCATATCGAGATCATCGAGCTGTCGTGTATCTAATACAACTAGCTCCAATGCTTTGGCCAAAGACTTATGATCTCATCTGCCAATAACCGCATAGGACATATAACCCGCTCACTAACGGGAGAAAGAATTCTATCTTGGTATTCAGTAGGACCTGCTACTTGCCCGTCAAGATGCACGTCGAGGTTGACACACGCCTTCCGGTTTACAGGGTCGAACTACTCTAATGAAAATATTGATGTCACAAGCACATCCCTACTAAATACTCAAGTCGAAGGTTCACGAATACCTATCACAACCTTTCGATTCTGTCATTGACTGTCCCGGAGTGAAATCCGTGTGACGAATTGAGGGTGAGTCGGTTCGAGTATACTAATCTAATTAGCATACCTATAACGTGTGCTCCCACTAACCATTAGTGTTCGACAGGCACTCTCCATGCCAAAGAACACGTCATACAAGTCTTCACATAAACTTAACGCCCAGTCAAGTTTCATCGACTTGCGAACGATTAAGTATTTGAGCTATAAACCTTTCCAGTGCCGACCCCCTTATCCAATAAGGAGTGGAACGTTTTGCTCTCAAATACACGGACTAGTTTCTATATGTTTATTTACGAGTTAGGAATGCCAGTAACTACCAGTAAATAAAGAAACATTCATTTGGCTTATATAAATGGTTTACATAATTACAAGTACGATGCCCTCACTCAACAAACTCTGAGTGGCATTTGAGGGCATACTCCTAACAATCTCCCACTTGCACTCAATGCCACACACTATGGTATCTAATACCCATGTTCTCCAGATGACGCTCAAAGCTAGTCTGAGATAGTGGCTTGGTCAGTGGATCGGCGACGTTGTCGGCCGAGTCTACTCTATGCAGCACAATGTATCCCT
This sequence comes from Orobanche coerulescens, assembly GCA_033398695.1. NCBI lineage: Eukaryota > Viridiplantae > Streptophyta > Magnoliopsida > Lamiales > Orobanchaceae > Orobanche > Orobanche coerulescens. The sequence continues at coordinate 164,966,330 of CM065807.1, read as the reverse complement.
TGCGAACAAATTCTCTTACGAGATGATACTTCCTCTCAATATGTTTGGTGCTGTTGTGAAACCTCGGCTCCTTGGCACGTGCATACTCCGTCGTTGTCGCAATGCAGTGAACAGGCACTCAAAGACATGGTATCATTTGAAGTTCTCCTAGAAACTTCTTAATCCGTAACCCTTCCTTGGAAGCCTCCGAGGTCGCTTGATACTCACCGACAGTGGAATCGTGATCGCGCTTTGCTTGGCACTAAGCCAAGATCTGCTCCTCCATTAAGAGTAAATATGTAGCCAAAAGTCGACATCGAGTCGTCCTTCGCCCTGGAAGTCCGAATCGAGAAATCCCACCACATCCAAATCTCCACCGCCATACATAAGAACCATATCTCTCGTTCTTCTCAAGTACTTGAGAACGTTCTACAAAGCATCCAATGTTCCCTACAGGGTTTGCACGAAACCTACTCACCACGCTTACGGATGCGCGATGTCGTCTTGTACACAACATAGCATACATAAGGCTACCCACGGCCGAAGCATATGGTATATTACTCATTTCCTTGCGTTGTTCCTCACTTTGAGGACACATCTTCAAGGTGAGTTTTATTCCATGTTGCATCGGTAGGAACCCTCTTTTAGAATCATCCATCTTAAATCGCTTTAAGATCTTATCTATATAGAGGGCTTGGGAAAGGCCTATTGTTCTCTTCGCTCTATCCCGGTAGAGTCGAATACCAAGAATATAGGTTGCTTCTCCCAAGTCTTTCATGGAGAAATTACTCGCAAGCCAAGCTTTCACAGAACTAAGCATTCCCACATCATTTCCTATTAGTAGAATGTCATCTACATATAGTACTAAGAATGCGATCTTGCTCCCACTAACCCTCTTGTATACACAAGGTTCCTCTTCATTTTGCACGAAATCAAACTCTTTGATTGCCTCGTCAAAATGAAGGTTCCAACTATGTGACGCTTGCTTCAGTCCATAAATGGAACGCTGAAGCTTGTACACTTTCTAAATATCGACTTCAGACACAAAGCCTTTAGGCTGCTCCATATAGATTTCCTCCTCGAGGAATCCATTAAGGAAAGCCGTCTTTACGTCCATTTGCCAAATCTCATAATCGTGGTAGGCAGCTATAGCAAGCATCATGCGAATAGACTTGATCATGGCTACGGGCGAGAAGGTATCGTGGTAATCGATCCCTTCCTTTTGGGTATAACCCTTTGCCACAAGCCTGGCCTTATAGGCGTCAACCTTGCCATCACCATCAGTCTTTCTCTTGTAGATCCACTTATTCCCAATGGGCACTATGCCCTTGGGGCGGTCTACTAGAGTCCAGACCTGATTTACATGTCTATCTCAGCTTCCATAGCTTCACGCCATTTCGCGGAGTCTACATCCACCATCGCTTGGTCATAGGTTGTTGGGTCGGTCTCTTAGCTATCACTTGGAACCTCATGGAGACCCAGCTCCTCCAAGTGCACAAGCCCATACCTCTCAGGTAAATGAGACACCCTACTAGACCTACGAGGTGGTTGTACTTGTGTTTCAGAAAGTTCGGTTCCAGTTTCTTGCACAGGTGTCTCTCGAGGAGTTTCATTGTATTCTTCTAAATACTTCTACCTGCTCCGCCTTCCTGAATGAACTCATCTTCCAGGAAGTGTGCTTGTAAAGAAACAACGATCCTTCGATCTTCGGGCATGTAGAATAGATATCCCATCGTCCCAGACGGGAATCCAATGAAACGTCCCTTCGCAGACCTAGCTTCCAACTTTTCCACCTTAGTCTTCTTGACATAAGCGGGACATCCCCAAATCCTAATATGATTAAGACTTGGTTTCCTTCCTTCCCACATCTCATGTGGAGTTTTAGGAACGGATTTGGAAGGACATCTGTTCAAGATATACGCGGCGATCGGAGTGCATACCCCCTGGTAAATCGACAAGTCAAGATAGCCCAACATGGAACGGACCATGTTCAACAGTGGTCCGGTTCCTTCTTTCGACACACCATTTAACTGAGGAGTACCTGGAGGTGTTAGTTGTGAAACTATTCCATGTTCCTTAAGGAACTCGTCAAACTCCGTACTCATATACTCGCCACCTCGGTCCGACCGAAGTGCTTTGATATGATTACCAGTTTGTTTCTCGACTAGGGCCTTGAATTCCTGGAATTTCTCAAAGGCCTCGGATTTATGTTTCATTAAGTATACATAACCATACCTAGTATGATCATCTGTAAACGTAATGAAATATTTATATCCGTCACGTGCTGCTTCCAAAGCACCACATACATCGGTATGGATTAATCCCAGTTTATCAGCGGCTCTTTGAAATGTCCATGTGAAGGGGACTTAGTCATTTTGCCTTTAAGGAAAGATTCACAAGTAGGAAAGGGATCCGATCCCAATGGACCCATAAGTCCATCTTTTTCCATCTTGTAAACCTTGGTCTGACCAACATGACCAAGTCTAAGATGCCATTTCAAAACATGATTGGTTTCATCCCTACCGCGTTTTCTAGTTATAGTATTCACAAGTACTTTGTTGCTGAGATTTAGATGATACAATCCATTCAACAATGTAGCAGTACCCACTAGTTTATTTCTAAAATAAATTTTGCAGGAACCATCACCAATGAAAAATGAAAAGCCTTTTCGGTCCATGACCGGAATGGATACACTGTTTTTGTGCCCCTTGGGCAAAACAAGTACATCTTCTAAAGTCAAAACAAAGCCGGATTCTAAACCCAAAAGAAGTGATCCTATTTCGGTCGCCTCGACACTATGCCCACTTCCGATTGTGATCATAACTTCTCCAGCTCCAAGCTTCCTACTTTGTTCTAGATCCTGATTCACGGTACAAATATGAGAACTAGCACCAGAATCCAAAGATTCAGGAAGTAGAAAATACAAGAGAACAATTTGTTTCCAAAACTAAAAGTTCTGCACGAAGTGCCATGAAGAATCGGACAGTCTCTAGCCCGGGCCCACTCACAGCACTTGAGACAAGCATCCTTCTTCTTCTTGTTCTTTGGAACCATCGGGGCCTTGCCCTTTCCCTTAAGGTCCTTAGCTTGTGGTCCAGTCCGCTTCTTGGTCTTTTTCTTCTTATTCTTAGACTTCAGAAGTCCAGAAGAAATCACAAGTGCAGACTCCTTCATCCGCGGGGTCTTCATATGAGATTGAGCGGTCACCAGTTTGTTCATTAGCCCAGCTAAGTTACATGCAATCTCATTGCAGTTGAAGTTCATAAAAAACTGTGAGAAGGAATCAGGGAGAGACTGTAGGATAAGGTCGGTTTGGAGAGAAGTATCCATTTTAAAATCAAGAGCCTCCAATCTCTCGATCATGGATATCATTTTGAGGACGTGTTCCCCAACCTTCTCAACTTCCTTCATCCTTGCACCGAACAGTTGCTTGGATATCTCATATCTAGCAGTTCTGCTGTGCTCACCATAAAGCTCGGTTAAGTGAGATAGAATCTGCCTAGCAGAAGTCATTTTCTCATGAGCTCTCTGAAGCTCATTAGACATGGAAGCCATCATATAAGCACGGACTTTCACGTCATCCTTAACCCACTTTTCGTGGTTTTCAATCTCTTCCTGATTGGCTCGGGTCCGCACAGGAGGCGCCGGAATGTCCGTCTCCAAGACGTATCCCATTGCCTCTATACCTAGGACAATCATCAGATTGCGGAGCCAATCCACAAAGTTAGGTCCCATTAAGGTGTTCTTTTCGAGTAGAATTGCGAGTGGATTCATTGTCATATTGAGTTATGTCTGCATTAAGTATAACATTAATTAGTGACTAGTTATATTATGTTCTGAGTATAGAATTAAGGTCTTTTCTATTCTTGTTACCCAGCTCCCACTATTTTTATCGGAATAACACACTCCCATGTGAAAACCGGAAGTATCGTCGCTCTACTTCATAGTGGTGATCGAGTTCTTTATAAAGCTTAATAGAGGGCAACCGAACAGGTTTCTAGTCTATTAATTTTCATAAAGTGGTGTCCAACACCAACCCATCTAATGGATGATTCGATCTTCTTTTTCCCCTTGATCATTCCCCTCAACCTATACGGTTTCTATGGTTCGTGAACAAGTTAAGTTTATACCATCGACGCAAATCAGTTTCACAATTGAATCTTATCCGGCAACCTATCGTGTTTCTAGGGATAAAATTTGCTCCAACCGAAGGCATCCAATGCGCTCCGTAATTTATCCGTCCTCCCGAACGACTACCCCGATAACTCGGAAGCATAGCACATCCGGTTTGGATTTCAATTTCCCGAAAACTCGATGGAGGGAAGGAAAACCTTGAAACCTTATAAACTTAATTATTTATTGTGGGAGAATTTTCGCGATTTACATTGCACTTTGCACATTAATCGTTTAAGCGCGTTTGTGGCATTCATACAATATGAAACAACCATTCACAACCTAGTTGCTACCAACATGTGGTTCATGGACCGTTCCTAGAAAACAAAAACTCCGTAATCTAATTACAAGTCTTCGTCTTGAATCTTCGTCTTCTCGAAATGGATCTTCCTCCGGTCTTCGTCATTACATATAAATTTTACAGCAAAAATTGCATCCTAGATACAAACATTTCTAGGAAAATAAATAGGCTCAAAACGGCCTTTACAACCCAATCGAATAAAACGAACGATTCAAAAACTAAGTCCACGAACCACATCCCCATTCAAAAGCATTCATCCTTTAAATACTAAATAAATGGAAAGCGTAGAGATACATTGATCCAATCAACAACACGAACCGATCAAATCGATTCACACAATCGGTAATATGAAAACGTTTAAAATAATTCGGTCGACCAAAAATATTCCAATGAATCAAATTTCCCTTATAAAATGAAATACCATAAATCATTTTAATCATATTAAATCCAATTTAACATGCCGGAGATTAATTATCAAGAATACACGGAAATATCGAGCCGGGACAAAATTAGCCTCCCATGGCCGAGTCACTGCCGGCATCTTTCCGGCAGACTGGTCTGGCATGGCCGAGTCACGCTCGGCAGCTACCGGCCAGGCACGGCCCGTGTCTCCTGACACGGTCGGGTCTGCCTGGCAGTGGCCTGGGGACTGCCTGACAAGGCCCGTGTCACCAGACACGGCCGAGTCACCCTGGCAGCTTCCTGCCCTTTGTCCGAAAAGTCGTCCCACGACGATTCGGAGCTCGATTTTCGACCGGATATCCAATATCAATATTTTTCAACATTCATATCTTCAATATAAATTATATTTCCAAGAAATTAAGATTTATATTTAGACATAAACTTACGAAAAATATAACTACAACGAACGTAAAAATATATACCACGATTATGACTATAATGATTCCAAATCATTCACCATCTAATCAAGCATTCCAAATGCCAATATCGTATATACGATCGCAAGACCTACGCTCCGATACCACTGTTGGGATTCGGTGCCTAAAAACGAAGGCCCAGTGAGCGGTAAACGAAAATTAATTCGATCCGAATCCCTACGAGGATCGATCGAGCTACGTATATACGAAAATATAAACGAAAAGCAAGAGTCATAAAAACTCACCCTTGTAGTCCGTTGATTAGATGGATAACCTTCTCTTGAGCTATTCCCCAAGCTCTTGAACGATCCAACGCCGAAAGCACCGCGTCTCTACTTGCCACGCGCCGGAGAAACGACCGGAACGACGATCACCTTGCTATCCTCCGAGGATACGGCTAGAGCTAAGTGATGAAGCTATATATTTAAAGATTACTACACTCTAAGTGTTTTAATCTTACTCTCTATATATGATTTTCTCTCAATTTTTCTCCAAGAAAAATGAAGAAGAAGTTGATGAACAAAGATGAAGAAGACTTGGAGAAGTCTTTTCTCTCTCTCTCTCAATCTCACTCACGTAGGAATCCTTTGGAATCAATTAATGAGAGATGTCTTCTTCTTCCTTTATTCAACTCTTCACATGATACATCTCATTATTATGAGAATCAAAGCCCCACAAAGTCATCTTTTTCATATAAAATGAAAACAACAAGACAAGAGGAAAGTGGGTGGAATTTAGGGAGGCGGCTACCATGCAGAAACGGATGAGTTCGGTTCGTTTCGGACTCCCGTGAGTCCAAACAGATAAACTACGATTCCGTTCCGATGTATTTGTATCGATTAATTATTCCAATTAATTAAATATATCAAATACAAAATAACATAATTAATTTCTCCAAGAAATAATTATATTCATGAATTAAATTAATCGCCCAGTGATATATTTAATCCATTAAGCCGTAAATCAATTTATCCGATAAATCGATTTAAACATCCAATGTCCCAAATTAGATATCCAATATCTAATATTCATAATGAGAGAATTAGCTTAATTCATTCCGTCGTCAATCCTAATGCGCGACTCGGTAGGTCCGTCTCAGTCAGCAATGGGAGGAACCAAAGAGTAGTAGCACCACCTAGCCAGCCTGGTGGCCTACACTGTACCCCGACTGAGAACGAATGATTGGGATCATTCAAGAACCATTATGTCGTAATACCAGTATACGTATAAACCCTTCTTTCATATATCCCAATCAAGTTATAGGGTCACGGTCAGTCAAACCCTATCTGTACTTGACGCTATGCATGCGTTAATGCAAATCGAGATCATCGAGCTGTCGTGTATCTAATACAACTAGCTCCAATGCTTTGGCCAAAGACTTATGATCTCATCTGCCAATAACCGCATAGGACATATAACCCGCTCACTAACGGGAGAAAGAATTCTATCTTGGTATTCAGTAGGACCTGCTACTTGCCCGTCAAGATGCACATCGAGGTTGACCCCCGCCTTCCGGTTTACAGGGTCGAACTACTCTCGTGAAAATCTTGACGTCACAAGCACATCCCTACTAAATCCTCAAGTCGAAGGTTCACGAATACCTATCACAACCTTTCGATTCTGTCATTGACTGTCCCGGAGTGAAATCCGTGTGACGAATCGAGGGTGAGTCGGTTCGAGTATACTAATCTAATTAGCATACCTATAACGTGTGCTCCCACTAACCATTAGTGTTCGACAGGCACTCTCCATGTCAAAGAACACGTCATACAAGTCTTCACATAAACTTAACGCCCAGTCAAGTTTCATCGACTTGCGAACGATTAAGTATTTGAGCTATAAACCTTTCCAGTGCCGACCCCCTAATCCAATAAGGAGTGGAACGTTTTTCTCTCAAATACACGGACTAGTTTCTATATGTTTATTTACGAGTTAGGAATGCCAGTAACTACCAGTAAATAAAGAAACATTCATTTGGCTTATATAAATGGTTTACATAATTACAAGTACAATGCCCTCACTCAACAACCTCTGAGTGGCACTCGAGGGCATACTCCTAACAGACGGGTCCCCTGAGGGTTTCGTAGCCTCTAGTGCGATTCCACGGATGATATGAACGAACCGTTTCTACGGCATTCATTTATGTATTGATGGCATGATATGAACGAACCGTTTCTACGGCATTAATACATGTATTGACGGATGATATGAACGAACTGTTTCTACGGCATTCATATATGTCTTGATGTGATGCTATGAGATTTAGTTATTCCGGAATACTAGTCTTGAATTGATGAATTTACGGTTACATTTTCTTTATTGTCGAGAAGTATTGTGTTCATACTTGATATACTTGCACTAGCTATTCGACGGTTAACCCCTTTATGGGGGAAATACTTTTTATGTATTTCAGGTTCCAAGAGAGCGGACAGGCAGGTATATGGTCGGCATGAAGATGGTGGGCAAGAGTGATACTGTGTTTTCCTCCGGTTATGTTTTGAGTTTTCTATTCAGTATTGTTGTACTGGAATAGTCATTGAATACTCGAGTATTGTTTTCCATTTTTTTTCTTGATGTTCCGGCCTGTGTTTGCCGAGGTATTGATTGGTGTTGTGATGTCTTTGGATACAATGGTTATGTTTTGAATACCCTTTGTATTATTCTTCCTTCCATTGTATGTAGACCTTATTGGTCAAAAAAAATTATAGTTCCGCGTATGTTTAGCCTTGTGGGTCCCACGGTGGGTCTTACAGCGGTGTAATATTCCCTGAATAACTTGGGGGTGTTACAGAATATGGTATCCGAGCTTAGGTCTATGGATACATAGGCTGTCGGTCTTTTGGGTCGATCGAGTCGTTAATTGTCCGCAGTATCACTACTCTTCCATCATCACAGTGCGACCGGTACTTGTAAGACCTCTTACTCTTCTGGTGTTTCCTTATTCGTTTTACTTCCTTTGATCGGTATTCTTGAGAATCGGTCACTTCGATGACGCGTGATTGTATTGTACTTACGTGACTTGTGTGTTCTTCAGTATGTCAGCTGGTAGGGGACGTGGCCGTGGCCGTGGCCGTGGATGTGGAAGAGGTCGTGGCACGGCTATTTCCATCAGTTCTATTGCGGGGTCGACCAACCCCAGTTTGTCGAACTCGGTGCATCCTGACACTGAAAGTCAGCACGACCAGTTGAATGGCCAGGGGAACAGCGCAGACGTTGGAGTGGCGAATGCACTTCAACAATTGGCTACCGTGATGACCATCTTAGCCCAGACTGTTCAGCTGAATAATCCGGACCCGAACACGGACGCTTTGCTTCAGAACGTAATCTGTATGCACCCTTCACAGTTTGGCGGTGCCACAGACCCGTTAGGATGGGAATATTGGCTAGAACAATTAGAATAGACTTTCAAAGCGGTTGATTGCCCCGAAGTGAGGAAAGTACCGATTGCTCAGTATTTCCTTACCAAGGAGGCCGCTACGTGGTGAAATTCGTCAAGCCACAGGATCATGTTGCCACGTGGGATGAATTTAGAGAACTTCTGGAGGCCGAGTTTTGTCCTTGGCCGGTAAGAGAAGGCCGAATCTGCACCTTTTTCGAGGCTAAACCACAGAATATTCCCGTTTCCCAGGCGATCGTGGAGTACAACCAACAATTGATCCATGTGAAGGATCAAGCACGTAACGAGTGTGACAAGATCCGATACTTTGATATGCATATGAATATGGACTTACGGCGGTACATGGCTGGATTTGCTTGCACCACACTGAAGGAATACCAGGACAGAGCTTTAGCCCACGATATGTTGAGCCCCGACAACGATACCGTGGAAGAATCGAAGAAACAGAAAGTCAAGGGGAATTTTTCAAACTCTAAGGGTGGCAACTTTCAGAGGTCACAGACGACTAACCGTTCTGCTGGACAGTCGTCACGTTCTATTAAAGGAAAGAAGGGTTACCGTCCTACTCCAGGTACCACAAACCGCACGGTAATTTGCTATAATTGTGGCCGATCAGGCCACGTTAAATTGGAATGCAACTTTCCACCATTGAAGTGTCACACGTGCGGACAGATGGGTCATAGAGCGGCTTATTGTTCCGAGCCGAATCAGACTTTAGACACTCGGGCTTCTGCCCCAGTTGGTCAACCTCAGCAGAATTTCGGCAGGGGCCGGGGACGGGGTCAGAGCGCTGGAGGGGGAAAATCTAGCGTCGGTTCGGTACAACCACAGGTTTATGAGATGCGTCGAGCAGACGAACACGACGCGTCGGTAGCTTCAGGTACCATTCATATTTTATCTCACCCAGTCCGCGTACTTTTTGATTCGGGTGCTACACATTCTTTTATTTCTCTGGAGTGTGTACGCCGTTTAAATATAACTTGTTTGACTGTTTGCGAACCCTTCATCGTGAAACTGCCTAGTGGGGATAGAATTGTAGGGAACTGGGAGATTAGAGATTTTCCGGTGATTATATCCAGTATGGATTGGTTATCGAATTTGATTGTAGTTGATATGGAAGGCGAGGACGTGATCCTCGGCGAGGATTGGCTTGATAGTCATCAAGCGATTATGAACTACCGTACCAAGGTTATTACCATGATGACTAAAGACGGATCTGAGTACTCATTTTTGGGGCGTAAGTCGGGACTATCCGAGTTACTTATCAGTGCCATGAAGGCCGTAAAACTTTTAAATAAAGGTTGTACGGGTTATTGGTGTTATGCCTTGAAAACGGAAGGAAACAAAACCGATTTCTCTTCGATTCCGGTTTTTAGTGAGTACCCCGATGTTTTTCCGGATGACCTCCCGGGATTACCACCAGATCGAGAGATAGAATTCACCGTGGACTTAGAGCCAGATGCGGCTCCGATTTCTAAAGCACCTTACCGGATGGCACCTTCCGAGATGCAAGAATTGAAGAATCAATTGGGAGAACTTCTGGAAAAAGGGTACATCAGACCGAGCGCTTTGCCTTGGGGCGCACCTGTTCTTTTCGTGAGGAAGAAGGATGGTTCACTACGTTTGTGCATCGACTACCGTGAGCTGAACAAAGTAACCATCAAGAACAAGTATCCTTTGCCTTGTATAGACGATTTATTTGATCAATTGCAAGGGGCTGCAGTTTTCTCAAAGATTGATTTGAGGTCTGGGTATTATCAACTCAGGGTGAGGGAGTCCGACGTTCCGAAGACGGCATTGCGGACGAGATATGGGCATTATGAATTTGTAGTTATGCCTTTTGGATTGACTAATGCACCGACAGTATTCATGCAATTGATGAATATGATATTCATCGAGTACCTCGACAGGTGTGTAGTCGTCTTTATTGACAACATCTTGATCTATTCTCGAGATAAGGAGGAACATGCCCGACATTTGCGTTTGATATTAGACATTTTGAGAACCGAACACCTCTATGCGAAATTCTCGAAATGTGAGTTTTGGTTGGAAGAAGTTATGTTTCTTTGCCATGTGGTTTCGGCCGAAGGGGTACGTGTAGACCCGCAGAAGATTGAGGCATTGCTGGATTGGGCACCGCCAAAAAATGTTAAGGAAGTTCGTAGCTTTTTAGGCCTTGCTGGGTATTACCGTCGGTTTGTCGAGGGGTTCGCGAAACTCGCTCGGCCGCCTACGAAACTACTTCAGAAGACCGAAAAGTTTGTTTGGACGGATGAGAGACAACAGAGCTTCGATGAACTGAAGAAACGTTTGACTTCAGCGCCGATTTTAACTTTACCACAGGGTAGTGAGGGCTTTGCAGTTTATAGTGAGGCTTCGGGTCAAGGCCTGGGCTGTGTACTTATGCAGCATGATAAGACGATAGCTTTTGCGTCACGAAAATTAAAGCTTTATGAGATGAATTATCCTACTCACGATTTAGAGTTGGCCGCAATAGTCTTCGCACTCAAGATTTGGCGGCATTATTTGTATGGTTCACCATGTCGGATTTATACCGATCACAAGAGCCTGAAGTATATTTTCAGTCAGAAGGAGCTGAATATGAGACAGAGACGTTGGTTAGAGTTTATAAAGGATTATGATTTGGAAATTCTTTACCACCCCGGAAAAGCCAATGTCGTTGCGGATGCTTTGAGCCGCAAATCGGCATCTCTTCAAATGCTCGAGGTCCTTACATCGCAGACGAGAATTCGTCAGGATTTAATTGAGCAAGGGATAGAAGTTTGGCTTCAACGAGTATCGGGACAGTTGCGTATTCTCGAAATTACTTCGTCCTTGGTTGATGACATCAAAGGGAAGCAGTGGAGCGACCCGATGATTTCTCAACTGAAGGAAGACGTAATTAAAGGAAAAGCTCCTAGTTTTATGGTTCATGAGGATAGCATTCTGAGATTTCAGGGCAGGCTTTGTGTTCTGAACGATTTAGAATTGAGGCAGAGAATTCTCCATGAAGCTCATGCTACGCCTTACTCAATCCACCCCGGGACGAGTAAGATGTACAAATATTTGAAGCATAATTTTTGGTGGAATAACATGAAAAAGGATGTTAAGGAGTTTGTATTACGGTGCTTGACATGTCAACAGGTCAAGATCGAACATCAACGACCAGCGGGGCTGTTGAAACCGCTTCCCATTCCCGAGTGGAAGTGGGAAGACATCTCTATGGATTTCATCACTGGCATGCCGAGAACTCGGGCCGGAATGAATATGATTTGGGTAATTGTCGATCGGTTGACCAAGTCGGCACACTTCTTGGGTATTAAGGATACTTGGGGACCGGATAGACTGGCTCGAACCTTTATTGCTTAGATCGTGAGGTTACACGGTGCCCCCAAGACCATTGTTTCTGACCGAGACGGCCGTTTCGTATCGCATTTTTGGCAGGCCGTTCATCAGGCTTTGGGTACTGAGTTGAGACTGAGAACTTCCTTTCATCCTCAGTCGGACGGTCAGACAGAGAGGACGATTCAAACGTTGGAAGATATGTTGCGGGCTTGTGCCTTAGACTGGAGTAATGACTGGGAGCTTCACTTGCCGTTGATCGAGTTTGCTTACAATAATAGTTGGCATGCGTCGATCAAAATGGCACCCTTCGAGGCACTTTATGGAAGGCGATGTAGGTCGCCATTGTGTTGGGACGAGGCTTCTGAACTAATTGGAACGGAACCAGATATGTTGATGGAGACTAAGGAAAAGATTTATATTATCCGGGACCGATTCTTGTTGCCGCAGTCGTCGGAAATCTTATCTTGATACTCGTAAATCGACCCTTGGAGTTTGAAGTGGGGGATCATGTCTTGGTCAAGATGTCGCCGACCAGAGGAGTTTTCCGCTTCGGGAAAAAGGGGAAACTTAGTCCGAGGTATGTCGGACCTTTTGAGATTTTAGACAGAGTTGGAGATTTAGCTTATCGCTTGGCGTTGCCTCCAGCCTTGAGTCACGTCCATAGTGTTTTTCATGTGTCTCAGTTGAGAAAGTATGTACCGGATCCGAGCCACATTATCGACTACAGTGAGATTGACGTAGCCGAGGATACTACCTTTCTGGAGAAACCCTTGAAGATCCTTGAACGTTGCGAGAAACAACTTCGGCATAAGACCATTCCACTAGTTTAAGTGCCATGGTCGAGACATGGAGTCGAGGAGGCAACTTGGGAGACGGAAGAGAAGATGCGAGTGGAATACCCCGAACTATTTATTCCTTAAATTTCGGGACGAAACTTCTTTTTAGAGGGGGAGAATGTAATAATCGTACTTTTTATTGACTATTTGACCTTGCCGTTTCTCTTATGTTGTCGCTCTGTAAACACTTGGAGATGTTGTTGATATTGTTATTGAGTTTCGTATCTCGTTTGGGTCTTGATCGTGTCGTTTAGACCTTGCGGAAATGTTTTGGGCCAGAGATATAGCGCACGCTAGGCCTAGGCTAACGCACGCTAATTCTACTTGATTAGCGCACGCTAGCTTTTAGCCGTAGCGCGCGCTAAGGGGATCAGTCAGGTCAGAACCAGTTTTTTTCGGACTGCTCTCTGGACTGGCGGATTCACGTGCGCTAGTAGTTTGTTAGCGCGCGCTATTCGTGGTTAGTAGCGTATGCTAACATCCGTCCGTAGCGCACGCTAACGGGCTGGTCGGCAGAGGCAGTGAGGTTGCCAGGGTTTCTGGACTATCAGGTAGCGTACGCTAGGTGTCGGCTAACGCACGCTAAAACTGTTGCATAACGCACGCTAAGACATAGTGGTAGCGCACGCTAAGTTTTGAGCAGGGCAGAGACAGTAAGTTCTGGATGCCACATTTTTGACTAGCGCACGCTAGAGACAGACGATTAGAGCACGCTAACGGAGCCGGCAGAAGCCACTGGACTATCCGGTGACTTCGCTAGCGCACGCTAATGAAGGAGGCGTAGCGTGCGCTAGACTGGACAAATATATATATGGCAGTTGACTTCATTTTCGTCATTTCTCACCTTCCTCACTCCTTTTCGACGGGAATCGCTCGGGAGAGACGATCTTGGGCGATTGGAAGCGATCTTCCTTCTAACAATAACATATTTGGTTGGAGAACAAGGATTTCATAACATCTAATTCATCCTATCATCCGAATCGAGGTAAACATCCTTAGAACCCTACTTTTTGGGAATTTTGGGGTTTTTCGTAGATTCGTCCGATTTATCCGTTTTGAAGTTTGAGAACCTTGAGATTATGATGTATCTACACCGTATGAATGCTTTTCCTACGATTTTACGGTTTGGTTTGTGCCGCTTTCGGACTTGTGAGATTTTGGATGATTTTCCAACCTCTAGTTGATTATCCGTATATTTTTATGAATCGTAGACGGGTTTCGGGGGTTTCTTCATGTAATTCGAATATGGATAATTGATTATCATATTCCTTGCGAATCGTTTAGGTGCCGGAAGCGCGTTCTTGGACCTACCGAACTCATACCCTTTTTCCGTTCGATTTCTCGATGTCTCAAAGGCAAGTATATATTTATGAATGTGCGTTCTCGACTTTAAAAGTATGAAATATTAATGGCATGATTGTTTCTATCCACTCTGGGGAGGGCTGACAGGTCCCATGAGGGTTTCGTAGCCTCTGGTGCGATCCACGGATGATATGAACGAACCGTTTCTACGGCATTCATATATGTATTGATGGCATGATATGAACGAACCGTTTCTACGGCATTCATACATGTATTGACGGATGATATGAACGAACCGTTTCTACGGCATTCATATACGTCTTGATGTGACGCTATGAGATTTGGTTATTCCGGAATTCTAGTCTTGAATTGATGAATTGACGGTTACATTTACTTTATTGTCGAGAAGTATTGTGTTCATACTTGATATACTTTCACTAGCTATTCGACGGCTAACCCCTTTATGGGGGAAATACTTTTTATGTATTTTAGGTTCCAGGAGAGCGGACAGGCAGGTATCGGGTCGGCATGAAAATGGTGGGCAAGAGTGATACTGTGTTTTCCTCCGGTTATGTTTTGAGTTTTCTATTCAGTATTGTTGTACTGGAATAGTCATTGAATACTCGAGTATTGTTTTCCATTTTTTTTCTTGATGTTACGGCCTGTGTTTGCCGAGGTATTGATTGGTGTTGTGATGTCTTTGGATACAATGGTTATGTTTTGAATACCCTTTGTATTATTCTTCCATCCATTGTATGTAGACCTTATCGGTCAAAAAAATTATAGTTCCGCGTATGTTTAGCCTTGTGGGTCCCACGGTGGGGCTTACGGCGCTGTAATATTCCCTGAATAACTTGGGGGTGTTACAATTTCAACCAAAATTCAACAAAAAGGTGTGTATAAATATGTATCAAACAGTAATATGATTGGAAAATTACACTAAGATCGTCAATAATGCTTCTCATGTTTCACCGTCGAGTGGTATTCTTCAGCTCTACGATAAACTTGCATTTTATTCGAGCATGATGCATAATTCCAACCCAAATTCAACACGAACCATGGATAATGATGTATTTAACAACAATATGGTTTCAAATCTTCATTAAACTCGTCAATAATGCACCATTCTCGATGTTCCAATGTTTAATATTTTTCAGCTCTACGACTGAACTTTTATTTTA
Organism: Orobanche coerulescens; assembly: GCA_033398695.1. Lineage (NCBI taxonomy): Eukaryota > Viridiplantae > Streptophyta > Magnoliopsida > Lamiales > Orobanchaceae > Orobanche > Orobanche coerulescens. Next base: position 164,950,938 of record CM065807.1, on the reverse strand, counting down.
TTCGAGCATGATGCATGATTTCAACCCAAATTCAACATGGAACCATGGATAATGATGTAAACAATACCATTTAAAAGCTATATTAAACTTGTTGATAATACACCATTCTCGATGTTTCATTGTCTAGCGGTATATTTAAGCCCTAAGACTGGACTTGTATTTTATTCGAGCATAATGTAGGATTTCTTTCCAAATTAAACACTAAATAATGTATAATTATGTACTAAATAATAATTTGACTACAAAACAACATTAAACTCGCTAAGAATGCACAATCCTCGAAGTTTCACTTTGAGTACAAATTTTCCAGCCCTGTGACTGAATTTGCATTATATTCGAGCATGATGCATAATTTCAACCAAAACTCAACATTAAAACATGTATAACAACAGTCTATTAAATAATAGTATGATTCGAAAGCTACAATAAACTCGTCAAGATTGTACTATTTTCATTTTTCAGTGTCTACTGATATTTTGTAGCTCTACGAGTGAACTTGCATTTTATTTGAGCATGATGCATGATTCCAACCCAAATTCAACACAAAACCATGGAAAATACTGTATTTAAAAATAATATGATTGTGAAAATAAATTAAACTCGTTAGTAATGCACCATTCTCGATGTTCTAATGTAGAGTAATATTTTTTGGCTACACGACTGAACTTGCATTTTATTTGAGCATGATGCACGATTTCAACCAAAATTCAACATAAAATTGTGTACAAATATGTATCAAACAATAATATGATTGGAAAATTACACTAAGCTCGTCAGTAATGCTTCTCATATTTCACTGTCTAGTGGTATTCTTCAACTCTACGATAAACTTGAATTTTATTCGAGCATGATTCATAATTCCAACCCAAATTCAATACGAACCATAGATAATGATGTATTTAACAACATTATGGTTTGAAATTTACGTTAAACTCGTCAATAATGCACCATTCTCGATGTTTGAATGTTGAGTAGTATTTTTCAGCTCTACTGAACTTTCATTTTATTCGAGCATGATGCATGATTTCAAGCCAAATTCAACGCGGAACCGTGGATAATGATGTAAACATCATTTAAAAACTAAATTAAACTCATTGATAATGCACCATTCTCGATGTTTCATCGTCTAGTGTATCATTAAGCCCTAAGACTGGACTAGTATTTTATTCGAGCATAATGCAGGATTTCTATCCAAATTCAACACTAAATAATGTATAATGATGTACTAAATGATAATTTGACTGCAAAACAACATTAAACTCTTTAATAATGCACAATTCTCGAGGTTTCACTTTGAGTAGAAATTTTCCAGCTCTGTGACTAAATTTTTATTATATTTTAGCATGATGCAGGACTTCAACCAAAATTCAACATTGAATCATGTATAACAGTCTATTAAATAATAGTATGATTCAAAAGCTACACTAAACTCGTCAAGAATGCACCATTTTCGTGTTTCAGTGTCTAGTGGTATTTTGCAGCTCTGCGAGTGACCTTGCATTTTATTTGAGCATGACGAATGATTCCAACCCAAATTCAACACAAAACCGTGGACAATGACATATTTAAAAATAATACGATGTGTGAAAATATATTAAACTCGTTAATAATGCACCATTCTCGATGTTCCAATGTATAGTAATATTTTTTAGCTATACACCTGAACTTGCATTTTATTCGAGCATGATGGATGATTTCAACCAAAATTCAACAAAAATGTGTGTATAAATATGTATCAAACAGTAATATGATTGGAAAATTACACTAAGATCGTCAATAATTCTTCTCATGTTTCACCTTCGAGTGATATTCTTCAGCTCTACGATAAACTTTCATTTTATTCGAGCATGATGCATAATTCCAATCCAAATTCAACACGAACCATGGATAATGATGTATTTAACAACAATATGGTTTCAATCTACATTAAACTCGTCAATAATGCACCATTCTCGATGTTCCAATGTTGAGTAGTTTTTTCAGCTCTACGACTGAACTTTTATTTTATTCGAGCATGGCGCATGATTTCAACCCAAATTCAACACGGAACCATGGATAATGATGTAAATAGTATCATTTAAAAGCTACATTAAACTTGTTGATAATACACCATTCTCGATGTTTCATTGTCTAGCGGTATATTTAAGCCCTAAGACTGGACTTATATTTTATTCGAGCATAATGTAGGATTTCTTTCCAAATTTAACACTAAATAATGTATAATTATGTACTAAATAATAATTTGAGTGCAAAACAACATTAAACTCGTTCAGAATGCACAATCCTCGATGTTTCACTTGGAGTATAAATTTTCCAGCTCTGTGACTGAATTTTCATTATATTCGAGCATGATGCATGATTTCAACCAAAATTCAACATTAAATCATGTATAACAACAGTCTATTAAATAGTAGTATGATTCAAAAGCTACAATAAACTTGTCAAGAATGTACTATTTTCGTTTTTCAGTGTCTAGTGATATTTTACAGCTCTACGAGTGAGCTTGCATTTTATTTGACCATGATGCATGATTCCAACCCAAATTCAACACAAAACCATGAAAAATGATGTATTTAAAAATAATATGATTGTGAAAATAATTAAACTCGTTAGTAACACACCATTCTCGATGTTCCAATGTAGAGTAATATTTTTTGGCTATACGACTGAATTTGCATTTTATTCGACCAAGATGCACGATTTCAACCAATATTCAACATAAAATTGTGTACAGATATGTATCAAACAATAATATGATTGAAAAATACACTAAGCTCGTCAATAATGCTTCTCATATTTCACTGTCTAGTGGTATTATTCAACTCTACGATAAAGTTGCATTTTATTCGAGCATGATGCATAATTCCAACCCAAATTCGACACGAACCATGTAAAATGATGTATTTAACAACAATATGGTTTCACATCTACATTAAACTCATCAATAATGCACCATTCTCGATGTTTCAATGTTGAGTATTATTTTTCCGCTCTACTGAACTTTCATTTTATTCTAGCATGATGCATGATTTCAAGCCAAATTCAATACGGAACCGTGGAAAATGATGTAAACAACATTATTTAAAAACAAAATTAAACTCATTGATAATGCACCATTCTCGATGTTTCATCGTCTAGCGGTATCTTTAAGCCCTAAGACTGGACTAGTATTTTATTCGAGCATAATGCAGGATTTCTATCCAAATTCAACACTAAGTAATGTGTAATGATGTACTAAATAATAATTTGACTGCAAAACAACATTAAACTCATTAAGAATGCACAATTCTTGAGGTTTCACTTTGAGTAGAAATTTTCCAGCTCTGTGACTAAATTTGTATTATATTCTAGCATGATGCATGATTTCTGTAATGCCCAGTTAATTATCGTGTATTTTATCTGTATTTGAACCTTGTGGCATGGCACGTTGTACTTTGATCTGAGTATAAACCTCTGTATTTCTTGATCCTATCTCGACGAGTGTTTGATTTCATAGATGCTGTCTCATACTTGTATTTGTGTGCATGTAACGCACGCTAATGTTTAAGTGTTGCGCGCGCTAATTGTATAAGCTAGCGCACACTACAGATGAGGCTTAGCGCACACTATACGCGGTCATCCTTATTGAGACAGGTTGGTGGGTGAGATCAGACCACGGATTTTGTTGGGGACATGTCGTGATGAATCTGGACGGCTTTTAGAAAAGTCGAGTCAACGGTGCTTAGCGCACGCTAAGAAAGTGATGCTAGCGCATGCTAAGTCGAGTACAGCGAGTCCAGTAAGCTTCCTGAACTCGTTAACACACGCTATATTAGCGTGGTAGCATACGCTAAGCATTGTAATTAACGTACGTAAGGGATGTTTTAGCGCTTCCTAAACCAAGGATAGACAGATACAGTAGGATGTGAGCCCATTAGCGCACGCTAATAAGGAGTAGTAGCGCACGCTAATAACCATTTTCTATAAATAAGACAGCACCTAACTTCATTTTTTCAGTTTCCACCTCTCCCCACACCCGATTTTTGAGACATAGAGAGCTACTCTCTCTATCCTAAACCTTCATATCAGCCTCTTAAGATTACCATTGAAGGCAAGGAACTTTGAGGATTGGTGTTCTAGCTTGTGGCATAGAGTTCATCAAATTATTTCATCTTTTCCTTCCGTGTAAGGTATGTAGTGATTCACCAAGTTGTAGTATATGTTCTTGTTGTCATATATGATCATGTTATGGGATCTATCAAGTTTATCAGTGAGATTATTAAGTTTCTTGTGTACAACTTGAACAAGCAACACATATAGTGGAACCTAAGGGATTGAACTTAGGATTAATCCTTGAAGAAGAAGATGATAATCATGTGAACTTAATAACCAAGTTTTCTTTTGGTGTTCTTCATATATCTTGCTACGTTGGATTAATGGAAGTTATGGTTAGGATCCATGTTAGACGTTCTACCTTGTGTTATAGTTGTAGAATCCGACCAGAGGATGGGTTTAACCTTGTTTGGAAGATTTTTGAATTTGTTGTCCGAATTAATAGCATAGTATTGATTCAACGGTTTGGGTTGGGGCAGATTCATACGTTTTTATGATCGGGTAGATGAAGCCTCTTGATGCTAGAATGATGGTTAGAACGATTATCCGGAACCGTTAGTTATATTGGTGCTATTGTTCATTGAAGGTTCGAATTGTTGGTGAAGTGATCGAGTGAGAGATTCTTCGACCGGGTTGAAGGTTATTCGTAGTATCTATCCTTGCCACCATTTTTTTAGGCAAGTATCATAATGAGACTTTTGGGTTAACGTTGATGATTTTTGATTATGCTTATTGTTATACATATTGTTGAATATGAAATTACCCTACACGGATTACCATAATGCCGTTCATATTTTGCTTCATGTGTATGTTCGTGTCGATGAACACGTTGTTTTGCAAATGTGTATGCATGGTTGTATCGTGTGTGTTGTATTGATCCGAAAGGGATCGTGTGACCTATGATGAGGTGTAACAGCCCGAAAACGGCGGCTATTACAGTGCCGTGGACCCCTACCGGGACCCACCAGGCGATATCACGATATACACCTACAACCTGACAACGTGGCACCATACCACAATATTTATCAAAACCCCAATGTGGAGTATAAGTTATACATGTTTTTAATACGAGTAAACGTACACAGGATCCAAATTCGGTACAGATTATATGACGATGGACAATACCTTACAAATTATAGTACATTCATCCGACACAAAATAAAATGAAAATCACAATAAGACATAATCGAACATCAAAAGACTCGGGGACCCCGAATTAGCATCCTTCAAAACCCTCCGTCACCACCATGCTCTTCCTGTGCCTTGCCCTTTCCTCGCCCTGAAATACAAGTATTTCGCCCAAACCACAGGGTTAGTTATACATGATAATAATTCTCATGACATTATACAATTCATAAATATATGGATCTCAAAGAAACAACCGACTACTGAATATACCCCGCAGGCGTATAAACAGTCAGTCCCAACTGTCGAACTGTAATACCCTCGCCTTTACTATTGTATCTTCTGAGTTAAACCAAGTATTTTCGCACCATATCTGTATTGTTTTAGCAAGTATATCGACGAATTATGTCATGGTCATTCATACTACATTAATTGTTGGGTGATATTGGGAGAATTCCATTTATGCTTGTTATAGAACTTAACGTACGTTAACCTATCTTCTTTACGTACGCTATGTACGTAGCCTTACGTACGTAACATTCATATGTTAACGTACATAATGCGAGACATCCATCAACAGCCCGCCTTTCGGCGGGTGGGACCGAGCGGGGGTAGGTGGTCGGGAGTCGATCGCGACAGCCAAGTCAACGGCTATTACTTTCGTAATAGCTATATATTTACGTACGTAACGATTTTCGTGTTTTAAGTCAGAAAGATCTGATGAAATTGATTACGTACGTAATGTTCATGAGATTACGTACGTAAGGACTATAACGTACGTTAACCCCTTTCTTTAACGTACGTAATGCTGAGTTCAGGTTATAAAAATATGACTTTCCATTCATTTCCTACTCGACCCATTCAACCTCCCAACTGAAAAAAACGATTCCTTTCCCTGCCATCTCCGTTTCTAGCCCTTCTAACTTGTGTTGGAGCTTCAACACTTGGTTTGTGACTCGAAGATTTGGAAATTGAAGTGTGTTCTTTGAAGTGTTGGTGTTGTTCTTCATTTTGAGGTTGGTTTCTCTTAAACTCATACTAAATCTATGCTCATGATGATGTTAGCATATACACACTTCATAATGTTAGTTAAGCTAGTGTAAAACATGATAAATAAATTGAATCATGCTCAAACTAAGTGAGGATCAACATTAGGAGTATTATTATTACTTCTTGATGTATTATAACTTCATAATATGGCTGTGTTGATAATGATAGATAAAACCGGATTTATAACATGATAATCGGAAGATGATTATAGTCTCAACACTAGGAACATGTTAGGGATGAAATCCTTAATGAGTAGAGGGGAGAGATACTAATCTTGCCTTGAACATTCAATTGATTCTTGAAGGTAATAAATTGTTGGAAGAATTATGTTCACCCTTTGAAGATAATTTTCACAAGATGGGATGAAGTTACATTTAGAATTCCAACTATCCATTTAATAATTCTTCAAAAGTAAAACAACGGATTTCGATAGAAGGAAGTTATAATCTTCATATGTTCAAGTTAATCGATTTTGTTGATAACTTAAAAGGGTGTTAATCACTAAATTAATATGTTGATAATGTTCTTAAGAGGATTGTAGTGAATATAGTGATACAAATGCGGTAGATGAGTAGCCGAATTCCATTTCATTAATCCGTGTTTGTTAGGAGACGTAAATTAAGATGATGTTCTTAGTCCACTAAAAACTTGAACTTATGCTTTCATATAGGAATCAGTTTTAATGTAATTGTTGGTAAAATAATGAAGAACGTAATTAAACACAAACTTATATCGTAATCGGAAGTGCCGATGATTTGAAAAAAATGTTTTCACAATGTTATATTGGTAATAATTTGGACTTCAAGTATTTGACATTAATGTTAGAATATGTGAATGAACATGACAAACATATGATGATTTGTAATTGGAACATTAAAGTGATCAATAGGATAATTGATTTATTCAAAGTAAATTTACGAATATTGTTTATGTAAGGATACCGTTATCGTACGAATGTGTTGTTGAATGAATTACATTTCATTCAAGGTTGCTTGTTCACGTGAGTATTGTTACACGGGGATACCGTTCGTTCAACCATTCAAAGAAGGATTATTCATCTACGGAATTGAGGCAAGTTATCTTGCTTGGTTATAATGATGGTTGAATTCTTGTGATTATTATGCGTTTCGTGTGTATGAAACGTTCTGATAATCTATGATTCTTGATATGGTGATGCCTTGATCGTATTATCATGGTGTTGGGATGATAAACCCGAAATTACCGTTCTTGTTACTGGTGGTCCTTTTCAGCTTTGTTGACACTTCGGTGAGTCGTTCGATTCCTTGATAAAGGTGTAATTCGTTGAGTTTCATTGTCATGTTGTATCGTGACATCTCTAGAGTCATATCTGCGTTCCGATTGGTTATGTGTAGGATTTTTAGCCGGACACTTAATGATCATGCATGGATGTTCTCCGCATTTAGATCGTGCACACGAGACGTAGTTCGTGAGGCTAATTAGGTACATCGTCCCACGTATATTCTGGATTCCGTATACGGGGTGGACATGTGCACGGACACATTTTCGGATCAGGCGTACTGTGACGTCCGTCTTGAGCCATATTATATGGTCGTTCCTATATTTGGTTATGTTCGACAGTTGGGACTGACTGTTTATACGACTTCGGGGTATATTCAGTAGTCGATTGTTTTCTTTGAGATCAGTATATATATGAATTGTATAATGTCATGAGAATTATTATCATGAGAGCTGACCCTGTGGTTTGGGGTGAAATACTTGTATTTCAGGGCGAGGAAAGGGCAAGGCACAGGAGGAACACAATGGCGATGGAGGGTTTTGAAGGACGCTATTTCAGGGCCCCCGAGTCTTTTGATGTTCGGTTATGTTTTATTGTGATTTTCATTTTACTTTGTGTCGGATGAATGTACTATAATCTGTTAGGTATTGCCCATCATCATATGGTCTGTACCGAATTTGGATCCTGTGTACGTTTACTCGTATTAAAGACATGTATAACTTATGCTCCACATCGGGGTTTTGATAAATATTGTGGTACGGTGCCACGTTGTCAGGTTGTAAGTGTATTTCATGATATCGCCTGGTGGGTCCCGGTAGGAGGTCCACGGCACTGTAATAGCCACTGTTTTCGGGCCGTTACAGAAGATGGTATTGGAGAGTGTGTTTTTTTTTCTTTTGAGTCATTGTAGAATCGAAATAGCATCAAGAAACCTTCTTGCCACGTGTAACCTGTGCAAGCGCCTGACCCGTCAAATACGGTATGTTCTCATGAGCCATAATTTGATTACTGGCATGATAGTGATGACGTATTGGTCTCTTTACTTATCTTGGCATCTTGCTAACATGTGCTAAAATTCATCTGTTTGAGGAAATCCTAAACTAATTATGTGATTGGAATTGTTTCGACTTGATGTTGATATGATATTAAGTGTGTAGCACCTGCGGTGCCAGTGATTCTTTACGAACTGCTTTGTTGGTTATGAAATTCCCTGTTGCCATCAACTTAGCATGAATTATGATCGATAACTTGAACTGTACTTGTGTAATACCCGGTTGTAATTCATTCATTTTCATTCAGTAATTATCAGTCTGTAATTGTCACTCAGTAATTCTCACTCATTAATAATCACTCATCATTCATGAATCACTCAATTGCGTTCAATGTTGGCATGTTGTAATCGTATATCAGTTACCGATCGTCATTTTATCTCCGTTTTTAGATAGAGACGGGAGTATTATCATTTTCATTGTGATTGATAGCCTTGTACTGAGAGTATCATCTTTGGCTCGTGTTAGACTTGTTCATTTTCACATTCGTATGTTATGTCGGATCATTCATCAGTCGTATCGTGGAATCGGAATTATCGGATTGATTCACCTTGGCCAGCATCGAGTTACGGCCGTAAGGTTACGGGATACGGCCGTAAGTCGGAGTACGGCCGTAAGGCTGGCGATTCTGCCGTAAGTGGTCGGCCAGTGCCGGGCATTTTGGCGAAGGTGAGTTACGGCCGTAAGGGAAGGTGAGATACGTCCGTAAGTGGCGTTCGTAAATTTCGGGTGTTGCCGATCGGGGTGACTTACGGCCGTAGGGTTGCGGCATACGGCCGTAAGTCGGCAGTGCGGCCGTAAGGCTTGGCCGGATACGGCCGTCTGCTGCAGGAAGGATGTCCGGCCATTTTTGGCGAAGGCGGGTTACGCCGTAAGGTTGGCCGGATACGGCCGTATCATCGAGTTACGGCCGTAAGGTGTGCGATACGGCCGTAAAGTGTCGGCGGAGTGTTTTTGAAGGCGAGTTACGCCGTAACTAAAGCGATTCTGGCCGTAAGTCTGTCGGCGACTTTCGAAGCGAAGTTACGGCCGTCTGAGTTGGCGATTCGGCCGTAAGGCCGTTGACTTGGAAAGTTACGGCCGTAAGAGGGCCGAGTTACGGCCGTAACTTCGGCGATACTTAATGATTTGGCGGGTCATTTCACCTCACTTTTTCATTTTTCCTTCTTCATACGAGAGAGAGTGTTGAGAGAGTGATTTCATCATCATCAATCACCTGAGTGTGTAATCTTCATCATCTTCATTCCTTTGGGAAGCTTGGATACTCGTTATAACTCGTGTTCATCGGATCGTAGTGGTTGGATCTTCAAGAGGTAAGCTCTTCAACACTTTGGATTTCGATTTTGTGTTGAGTTATGATGTTTTGGACGTTATAATCATGTTATATGAAGGGATATGTATATGATTATGAGTTTGTATAAGGATTCATTGGATTATTGAGAGATTTATTCAAGAACACTTTGAATATCGAGTTGGATTTGGGGATTTCCGATTAATTGTTGTTATAATCACGTTTTTGGATATTCATAACGGATTATTGATCGTATTGGAGATGTTTAGTTGTTTTGAATTACTTCTTGGGGATTTGAAGTTGGTATTATTGAGGTTTAGTGGTAATCAATCAAAGTTGGCCTCAAAGTGTTCGATATAATGCCCCAATGAACTTGGTTTAATCGTATCGACGTCTTGAGTTCGTTATATTCGTGTTTAATTCATTATTGATCGGATTGTTGGCAATTGTATTGAATTAAGGTTGTTCGGCGATCGGTATCTTGGTTAGGGCGTTGTTCGTGGACGGACATTCTTCATCGGTATTGAGTAAGTTAATTCTTACTCGGTTAAAGGATACTCATTCCTTTTGTTGTTGATTACTCATAATCATAACTCATTCATCATTGTATTAATCATATTAAAACTTGTTATTGTCAATTAATCACTTGATCATAAGGAGCAGCGGTTCCAATCTTTTCGTTGAGCTATCATTCATTTCATTATTACTCTCATCTCGGTGAGTCATTCTTGACTTTGTCGATTATTACTTATTCATTGATGTTCATTACGGTCATTCTCGTTCATATGACCTTCAGGTTCATATTGCGTGGCGGGTGTGGTATGTGTGGAATTTTTAGTCGGGCACACGATGGTCATGTATTGGGTTCACCGATACATTGGGTGTGCCTGCAGTAACGCTTACCTCCGTGAGACTAATTAGGTACAAGGACGGATGTGTCGGACATTCGTCTTGTACACTTGCACAGAACATTACGGGCGTACTATGGTACTCCTCTTGGCGTAATTCATAATTAAGAATATTTCATAACTTGATTAATTCATGATTGTGTGATTTCAACTCTTGAGGATTGTTGTTACGTATGGCGGCCGTTGGGGAATTTTGTTTTCTGGTCACGGCAAGGAAAAGGCACGGGAAGAGCATGTTGTGGCGGCGAGTCGATGATACTAGTAGGGGCCCCGGTCATTCCGTTTGTTCGGTCATTTTGATCATTTGATTATTTCGTCATTCGTATTTTCATTTGCAAATTCCGTTTGTAATGTTTATTTATTCAGGGTGGTGTATTTTATCTTCATATAAAATACACTAGTATTCGGTATTGTCCTGGTGTGTTGTACTTAAACTCCTCATCGGAGTGTTTGGTAATATAATGTGGTTCGGTACTACAATTATATTATTTAATTCACCATTTTCATTTGCCTGATGGGTCCCAGTCGGGGATTCACGGCACTGTAATATCCGCCTAGTTTGGGGTGTTACAGAGTTGGTATCGGAGCGTGGTTTTGAATACTACCCTCCAAGTCATGTCTCATTTTAAATCGTCGTCATTGGACTAGTATCATTGGACTTTCGCGTCACGTGTGACCTGTGCAAATGCCGAGCCAATCAGACCAAGAACTGTAAGATTTCTAATGCCATGGTATAATTTCTGGCATTAATCATTCATTCATAATTCATCAGTTAACAATCCTCAATCATCATTGTCATTTTGGCCGGACGGTCGAGTTAACTCATTAATCACCAATTCATTTCATTGTTGATTGTTGATCGGGAAGATCGAATCATTAATCTTGTTAACTCATTCAAGATAATCATTTGATAACTTCATCGAGATAATCATGTCACGTCAATTGATCATTCATGTAATCGTTGTATTTGAGCGCGTATGCTCATTTTCATCATTTCATAATATAATCATAATGTGATACTCATGCGAGATATATAATCATCATGTGACTTTCCTACTTGATATGGAAAGAGGCGGCAGAGGACGAGGAGGACGAGGCCGTGGAGCGGCCGAATCCGAGAACTCGTGCGAACACACGTGCAAATGCCGGGAATAATGCTAACTCATCGAGCGGTGACGCCACTCATTCACACTGGGCCGCGATGATTCCCTATCGAGTCGTACCGGACACGGCTCGGTCGGAGGGTGTCGGGTTGATCCACTCGCATTTATGCGGGGCATGATGGCCCAAATGACTCGGATGGCTCGGTTGATGGAGACGATGCATAACTCCGTCAATCGAGAATCGGCGAGCTCCTCCGCCGCCACCTCGAGGCAAGAGATGAATGTGAGTAACATCATCGGCGATATCTCTCGAGAGATGCCTCATTGTTTTGTGGGCTCGTCTGAGCCGGCAGTTATCATTCTTTGGCTCGAGCAGTTCGTGAAGCTGTTTGCTATTGTATAGTGTCCCGTGGGACACAAAGTTTCGATTGCGGCTTACTATCTCGGTAAGAGCGCTCATTCATGGTGGTTATCGTTGAAGCCCACAGACGGATCATGTACTTGGGATCGATTCAAGACTCTCATGATGGAGAGGTATTATCCGGCCCCACTCGAGAGAGGCCAAGTCGCCGAATTGCTCACCCCCGACCCCTCGGCAGACGAGGATGTTCTCGCCATTGCCGAGAAATTTCGAACTTCTTCCGTTCGCCTCATCTATCATTCACTCGAAGCGGACAAGATCAAGTATTTCACAAGAGGTGAAACCCCGTATGAGACTTGATTACTTAATCATAATTGCACCACGTTGGCGAGTTCATTGAGAAAGCTCTCACCTACGAGCTTCTTGCTAAAGAAATTGCTAAGCGGCAACCTTCGATACGCTAGCAAGAAGTCCAGAATCGTAATCGATCGGCGGAGTCGTGCCACTTTCAAGAAACCCGTGCGGGCTCGGTTTTCGAGCGACCTCTGTGTCGTCTAGACCGCGGAATCTCGGTCTCGAGCGGCGATTCGGCCATCACTGTTATAGCTGCGGGAACTTGGTCACCTCGGTACCAAGTGTCCGGCGACTATCACATGTCATAATTGTGGAATTGCTGGGCATAAGGCCCGTTTTGCCGTAGGGACTCCAAACCTACTCGGAGCGTCATCCCGTGCCCCTAAGCGATCGGCCGTTGAAATCAGTCCACTCAATCGGCGTCGTTTAAAGCAGCGGGAGCGACTAAAGGTGGAGCTTTTAGCCATCGAGGCAGGAGCGTCGGTGCAGGACTAGCAAGCCCCGGATTTATGAGATGAAGAAGACCGATGATCCAGAGGCCCGAATGATCTCGGTACACTCGATATTCTATCTCAACTTTGTGTGTACTCTTTTAAATCTTGGTGCATCACATTCATTCATTTAAGTCATGTTTGAGTAGACTACGTGCAGGTAGTGCTACTAGTTGTGAGCCTTATGTCATTGGCCTACGATGGTAGACGAATTATCGTGTCGTGAGATTGAAATTGTTCGATTCGATTTCATGGTCGTGTATGGCGGCAGACCTAATCGTGGTAGATTTGCCGAGGGACGGCGTCATCTTGGGTATTGATTGGATGGATCGTCATGATGCCATCATTAGTGTCCGTAAGCGTATGGTCACTATCATTTGAGACGAGGGTTGAATGTGTGTTTCGGGAGGTAATCCCTACATTGCAGTAAGGTCATTAATTTGATGAAAGCGGTAAGGTTACTCAATCGGGGATGTGTCGGTTATTGGTGCTATATGGCCAAAACCGAGAAGTCATCGATAATGTTAACGGATATTCCGGTGGTGAAGGAATATGCCGATGTTTTTCCAGACGAGTTACGGTTTGCCTCCACAGAGGATGTGGAATTCACGATTGAGTTGGAGCACAGTACGTCCCGATATCGAAGGCGCCGTGCGGATGGCCCGAGAAATGCGGGAATTAAAGAACCAACTTGAAGAGTTGTTCGAGAAGGGTTATATTCGACCGAGTGCGTCCCGTGGGAGCACCGGTGTTATTTGTCAAGAAGAAGGATGGTTCGGTCCGCTTATGTATTGATTATCGGGAGTTGAGCAGGTGACGATCAAGAATAAGTACCCCTTACCCCGTATTGATGATCTTTTAGATCAACTTCGAGGAGCTTGGTATTTTCCAAGATCGACTTAAGGTCGGATATCATCGATTGCGGATTCGAGAGTCGGACATCGCGAGGATGGCGTTTGAACACGCTATGGCCATTATGAGTTTGTGGTTATGCCGTTCGGATTGACTAATGCACTGCGGTGTTCATGGAGTTAATGAATCGGGTTTTCATCGACTTTTTGGATCAGTTTGTTGTTGTCTTCATCGATGACATTTTGATTTATTCTCGTGACCGGGAGGAACACGAGTTTCACCTTCATCAAGTACTCGGCGTGTTGAGGCGAACAACTTTATGGGAAGTTCTCCAAATGTGAGTTACGGATGTCCAAGTGACTTTTCTCGGACATGTAATCTCATCGACGGAGTTCGTGTCGACCCTCGAAGACGGAGGCTATTCGAGATTGGTTACCTCCGAAGAATGTTAAGGAAATCCGGAGTTTCCTCGGACTAGCGGGTTATTATCGGCGATTTGTGGAAGGATTTTCCAAAATTGCTCAACCATTGTGAACCTTTTGCGAAAGGATAAGAAATACACGTGGTCCGACGCGTGTCGTGAAGTTTTGAGGAACTCAAGAGCCGGTTAATGTCGGCACTGTACTTTCCTTGCCGCAGGGACGGAGGGATTTGTGGTTTTATAGTGATGCGTCGGACGGGGTCTCGGATGTGTGCTCATGCGAGCAGGAAAGTTATTGCCTATGCTTCACGGCAATTGAGGCCTTACGAGGTTAATTATCCGACCCACGACACGGAGCTAGCGGTAGTGGTGTTCGCTTTGAAGATCGGCGCGTCATTACCTTTATGGCGTCACCGCCGATATTCACCGATCATAAGAGCTTAAAGTATATATTTACTCGAAGGAGTTAAATATGCGTCGAGAGGCAGTGGTTGGAATTAATCAAGGACTATGATATTGAGATCCTCTACCACCGGGCAAGGCGAACGTTGTCGCCGACGCCTTGAGTCGCAAGTCCGTTCGGGAGAGCAGATGCTTGCTCGTCTAACGATTCGAAGGAACTTCGGAGAATTCCTTAGACCCGAGATCGAGTGCAGCCGGCGAGTTCGAGACGGCTTTGTATGTTAGAGATTTCATCGTCACTCGAGGAGGTAATCAGAGAGAACCGAGTTCGGACCCTTCATTGTTGCGCATCCGTGAGGATGTGGCTCGAGGAAAGCCCTGGATTTGTGGTCCACGAGGATGGACTTTTGAGGTTTAAGAATCGGTTGTGTGTGCCGGCGAATGACGAGTTGAAAAACTCGATTTTGAAGGAAGCTCATGCTACCCCTTATTCTGTGCATCCGGGGTCTAGCAAGATGTACAAGGACTTGAAACAAAATTACTGGTGGAGTAATATGAAGCGAGAAGTCGCAGAATTTGTTTCGAGATGCTTAACTGTCAACAAGTTAAGATTGAACATCGGCCGTGGGTATCTGAAACCTCTTCCTATTCCCGAATGGAAGTGGGAAGACATTTCTATGGATTTCATCACGAGTTTGCCGACGAGTCGTCGTGGCATGAATACGATCTGGGTGATCGTGGACCGCTTAACCAAATCAGCTCATTTCCTTGAGATCAAGGAAACGTGGGGTCTGAGAGACGCTCGATTGTTCATCAAAGAGATAGTCGACTTCATGGTACTCCTAAGAGTATCGTTTCCGATCGTGACGGACGATTTGTGTCTCATTTTTGGAAATCGATTCATCGTGCTATGGGAACTCGGCTCAATCTCGATGCGCTTTTCATCCTCGGTCCGACGGACAATCGGAGAGGACTATTCGGACATTAGAGGACATGTTGAGGGCATGCGTCCTCGATTGGAAGGGCGATTGGGAAGCCCAACTACCATTGATCGAGTTCACGTATAATAAAAGCTTGCATGATTCCATAAAGATCGCACCTTAAGAGGCCTTATGCGGTCGTCGTTGTCGGTCTCCTTTGTGTTGGGATGACTTGTCGAATCAATCGGCACCGAGCCCGATATGCTTATAGCCGCCCGAGAGAAGGTAGCTTTAATCGAGTCGTATGTTGACTCAGTCGAGTCGGAAATCCTATGCGAGATAATCGTCGTCGACCACTAGAGTTCGAGACGGCGACCACGTTTTGGTCAAGGTATCCCCGAGTCGAGGTATTTTCCGTTTTGGGAAGAGGGGAAAGTTGAGTCCGAGATTCATTGGACCGTTTGAGATTTTGGATCGAGTGGGCGAGTTAGCTTATCGATTGGCTTTACCTCCGGCGTTGAGCCAAATTCATAATGTATTTCATGTCTCTCAGTTGCGGAAGTATGTTGCCGACCCGAGTCACATACTCCGATTCGGAAATCGAGATCGCCGACGATCACTCATATGAGGAACGTCCTATTCGAGTTTTAGAGCGGCGAATCAAACAGTTGAGGAATAAGACGATTCCTTTGGTTAAAATTCAGTGGTCTAGACACGGAGTCGAAGAGGCCACTTGGGAAACCGAAGAGAGTATGCGGGAGAGTCATCCCGAGTTGTTTGACCCTTAGTTTCGGGGACGAAACTATTTTAAGGGGGGGAGTATGTAATACCCGGTTGTAATTCATTCATTTTCATTCAGTAATTATCAGTCTGTAATTGTCACTCAGTAATTCTCACTCATTAATAATCACTCATCATTCATGAATCGCTCAATTGCGTTCAATGTTGGCATGTTGTAATCGTATATCAGTTACCGATCGTCATTTTATCTCCGTTTTTAGATCGAGACGGGAGTATTATCATTTTCATTGTGATTGATAGCCTTGTACTGAGAGTATCATCTTTGGCTCGTGTTAGACTTGTTCATTTTCACATTCGTATGTTATGTCGGATCATTCATCAGTCGTATCGTGGAATCGGAATTATCGGATTGATTCACCTTGGCGGCCTTCGAGTTACGGCCGTAAGGTTACGGGATACGGCCGTAAGTCGGCGGATGCAGCCGTAAAGTGGCAGTTCACGGCCGTAAGTGGTCGGCCAGTGCCGGCATTTTGGCGAAGGTGAGTTACGGCCGTAAGGGAAGGTGAGATACGGCCGTAAGTGGCGTTCGTAAATTTCGGGTGTTGCGATCGGGGTGACTTACGGCCGTAAGGGTTGCGGCATACGGCCGTAAGTCGAGCGAATGCGGCGTAAGGCTTGGCGGATACGGCCGTCTGTGCTGAGAAGGATGTCCGGCCATTTTTGACGAAGGCGGGTTACGCCGTAAGGTTGGCCGGATACGGCCGTATCATCGAGTTACGGCCGTAAGGTGTGCGGTCTGGCCGTAAGGCTGTCGGCGGTGTTTTTGACGAAGGCGAGTTACGCCGTAACTAAAGGCAGTTCTGGCCGTAAGTCTGCCGGCGAGCTTTCGGACGAAGCCGAGTTCTGGCCGTCTGAGTTGGCGATTCTGGCCGTAAGGCCGTTGACTTGGAAAGTTACGGCCGTAAGAGGGCCGAGTTACTGGCCGTAACTTCGGCGATGCCAATGATTTAATGATTTGGCGGGTCATTTCACCTCACTTTTTCATTTTTCCTTCTTCATCCGAGAGAGTGTTGAGAGAGTGATTTAATCATCATCAATCACCTGAGTGTGTAATCTTCATCATCTTCATTCCTTTGGGAAGCTTGGATACTCGTTATAACTCGTGTTCATCGGATCGTAGTGGTTGGATCTTCAAGAGGTAAGCTCTTCAACACTTTGGATTTCGATTTTGTGTTGAGTTATGATGTTTTGGACGTTATAATCATGTTATATGAAGGGATATGTATATGATTATGAGTTTGTATAAGGATTCATTGGATTATTGAGAGATTTATTCAAGAACACTTTGAATATCGAGTTGGATTTGGGGATTTCCGATTAATTGTTGTTATAATCACGTTTTTGGATATTCATAACGGATTATTGATCGTATTGGAGATTTTTAGTTGTTTTGAATCACTTCTTGGGGATTTGAAGTTGGTATTATTGAGGTTTAGTGGTAATCAATCAAAGTTGGCCTCAAAGTGTTCGATATAATGCCCCAATGAACTTGGTTTAATCGTATCGACGTCTTGAGTTCGTTATATTCGTGTTTAATTCGTTATTGATCGGATTGTTGGCAATTGTATTGAATTAAGGTTGTTCGAGCGATCGGTATCTTGGTTAGGACGTTGTTCATGGACGGACATTCTTCATCGGTATTGAGTAAGTTAATTCTTACTCGGTTAAAAGGATACTCATTCCTTTTGTTGTTGATTACTCATAATCATAACTCATTCATCATTGTATTAATCATATTAAAACTTGTTATTGTCAATTAATCACTTCAGTCATAAGGAACGACGGTTCCAATCTTTTCGTTGAGCTATCATTCATTTCATTATTACTCTCATCTCGGTGAGTCATTCTTGACTTTGTCAGATTATTACTTATTAATTGATGTTCATTACGGTCATTCTCGTTCATATGACCTTCTGGGTTCATATTGCGTGGCCGGGTGTGGCTGTGTGGAATTTTTAGTCGGGCACACGATGGTCATGTATTGGGTTCACCGATACATTGGGTATGCACTGCAGTAACGCTTACCTCCGTGAGACTAATTAGGTACAAGGACGGATGTGTCCGGACATTCGTCTTGTACACTTGCACGAGAACATTACGGGCGTACTATGGTACTCCTCTTGGCGTAATTCATAATTAAGAATATTTCATAACTTGATTAATTCATGATTGTGTGATTTCAACTCTTGAGGATTGTTGTTACGTATGGCGGCCCGTTGGGGAATTTTGTTTAGTCACGGCAAGGCAAAGGCACGGGAAGAGCATGTTGACGGCGGCGAGTCCCAGTGATACTAGTAGGGGGCCCGGTCATTCCGTTTGTTCACCATTTTCGATCATTTGATTATTTCGTCATTCGTATTTTCCGCTGCAAATTCCGTTTGTAATGTTTATTTATTCAGGGTGGTGTATTTTATCTTCATATAAAATACACTAGTATTCGGTATTGTCCTGGTGTGTTGTACTTAAACTCCTCATCGGAGTGTTTGGTAATATAATGTGGTTCGGTACTACAATTATATTATTTAATTCACCATTTTCATTTGCCTGATGGGTCCCAGTCGGGGATTCACGGCACTGTAATATCCGCCTAGTTTGGGGTGTTACAACTTGCGACTTGATTCTTTCAGTATGGAAAGGAATCTGAGGGGCCGTGGCAGAGGGGGACGAGGCCGTGGAAGAGGCCGAATCACGATACCACGAGCCAACAGACGCGCGAATGTGGAACAGAGTTCCGCGGGCAGTGATTCGCCTTCTAGGGACCAATCACACCACACTGGAGAGAATGCACGTGTCGATCCTTACACTGTGATGCAGGGCATGATGGCCCAGATGACCCAAATGGGACAGCTGATGGAAGCTATGCATAGGAATGCTACTGGTCAACAGCAAGGGCAACAGCCTCCGCCTCTAGTGCCTGGCGGGATCGTGAGCCGGATTATTAGCGACATATCACGACAGCAACCTCCGACATTTGAAGGCTCATCCGAGCCTGCTGACATTGTACACTGGATAGAGCATTTCGAGAAACTGTTCGAGATGGTGGAGTGCCCAGAGGAAAATCGAGTTGTTGTGGCAGCCTACTACCTTAGTAAGAGTGCCCATACTTGGTGGCTTTCTGTGAGGCCTGCCGATGGCGCGAGTACATGGGAGGAATTCAAGAATCTTATGCTAGATCGTTACTATCCTGCACCCCACCATGAAGCCAAACTGTCCGAATTACTGAACCCCGATCCATCGGAAGACGAGGATGTGTTAGCGATTGCTGAAAAATTCCAAGCACTTCTCTCTTTTGCTACGTCAGTTGTCCGTTCGGAAGCTGATAAGATCAAATATTTCCTCAAGAGGCTTAAACCCCGAATGAGGATGCAACTACTCAATCACCACTATACGACCCTACCGGAGTTTATTGAGAAGGCTTTGGAGTATGAACTTACTGCGAAGGAGATTTCCAAGAAGTAGCCTTAGTTTTCCAACAAGAGATCCAGGAACCAGACCCAGGGAGACAGTAACCGGGGGATGTTCAAGAAGCCCCAGCCTGTACCAAATCCTTCTGAACGGCCACCTATGGCACCGAAACCGACAGGAACGCACTCTCGAGCAATCAGCTCACTTGTCGTGTGATATAACTGTGAGGACCAGGGGCATATCAGTTCCAAGTGTCCGAAGCCGGCCATTGTCTGTCACACTTGCGGGAAGAACGGTCATCATGCTCGCTATTACAGGGGTGGACTCGGGCGTGCTCCAGTAGCATCTCTTGCTCCAGTACAGTCTTCTGTTCAGGAACGTTCTCCTCTGTCCACTTCTTACCAGACTACCGGGGCAAACAAAGGGATGGGCCGTGGAAATCAAGCTGGTACACCTGCTTCCGGAGTTGCAAAACCCAGAGTCTACGAGATGAAGAATGCCGATGATCCCGAAGCCAGCATGATTGCAGGTACTCTCGAGATCCACTCTCAGCCCGTTTGTGTTCTTTTTGATACAGGTGCTTCACCCTCCTTTTTGTCTACTTCTTGTTTGAGTCGTTTGCAATTGAATCATGTTAACGATTGTGAACCTTATGTAATTCGTCTACCCGATGGTAGAAGAATTATTAGGAGTCGTGAAGTACAGAACTGTCCGATTCGCATGAACAACCGTGAGTGGTTGTCCAACTTGATTGTGGTTGATTTACCTAAAGATGATGTAATCTTGGGTATCGACTGGATGGATCGTCACGATGCCGTGCTTAGCGTCCGTAAGCGAATGGTGACCGTCATGTCTGATGATGGCGTCGAGTGTATTTTTCTGGGTGATAATCCCAATCATTTTGGGAGAGTCATCAGCGCTATGAAGGCTGTGAGATTACTGTACCAGGGATGCATTGGTTATTGGTGTTACATGACCAAGACAACTGACCGACCAGTCGAATTGGTTGATATTCCAGTAGTTCGAGACTATCCAGATGTATTTCCAGAAGAGCTTCCAGGACTACCCCCACAACGAGAGGTAGAATTCACCATTGAGTTGGAGCCAGGGACATCCCCACTTTCGAAAGCACCATATCGTATGGCCCCGACTGAGATGCAGGAGTTGAAAAGACAACTTGAGGAGTTAACTGAGAAAGGATATGTTCGACCCAGTGCATCCCCTTTGGGGAGCGCCAGTGTTATTCGTACGGAAGAAGGACAGATCGCTGCGTTTGTGTATTGATTACTGTGAGTTGAACAAAGTAACAATTAAGAACAAATACCCTTTACCTCGCATCGATGATCTATTGGATCAGCTCCAGGGAGCCACTGTATTTTCCAAGATCGACTTGAGATCCGGGTACCACCAATTGCGGATTCGAGAGTCTGACGTCATGAAGACAGCTTTTCCCACTCGCTATGGATATTATGAGTTCGTTGTCATGCCATTCGGACTGACTAATGCACCCGCAGTATTCATGGAATTGATGAATCGAGTTTTTATTAATTACCTGGATCGTTTTGTAGTCGTTTTTATCGATGACATCCTGATCTACTCTCGTGATCATGAGGAGCATGAGTGTCACCTCCGCCAGGTTCTCGATGCATTAAGGCGAGAACAACTCTATGAAAAATTTTCTAAGTGTGAATTCTGGATGTCTGGAGTTATTTTTCTGGGACATGTAATATCATCAGATGGAGTGAGAGTGGACCCACAGAAGACAGAAGCTATCCGAGACTAGCTACCTCCGAAGAACGTGAAGGAAGTTCGTAGTTTTCTGGGTCTAGCAGGCTATTACAGACGATTCGTGGAAGGATTTTCCAAAATTGCTCAACCGATGACTAATCTGTTAAGGAAAGATAAGAAGTACTTGTGATCGGAAGCATGTTAGCAAAGTTTTGATGAACTCAAAAGTCGATTAATTTCAGCACCTGTTTTGGTTCTACCTAAAGGAACGGAAGGATTCGTGGTATATAGCGATGCATCGAGATAGGGCCTTGGCTGCGTATTAATGCAGGACGGGAAAATGATCGCCTATGCATCCATACAGTTGCGTCCTTACGAGGAAAACAACCCGACTCATGATTTGGAGTTAGCAGCCGTACTGTTTGCTTTAAAAATCTGGCGCCACTATCTGTATGGAGTTACCTGCCGGATTTTTACGGACCACAAGAGCCTCAAGTATATTTTTACCCAAAAGGAGTTGAATATGAGGAAAAGGAGGTGGTTAGAGCTAATCAAAGACTATGATATCGAGATCCTTTATCATCCAGGCAAGGCAAACGTGGTTGTCGATGCCTTGAGCCGCAAGACAGTGCAGGAGCAGATACTGGCTCGTTTGACCGCCCAGAAGGACTTGCAATTAGAGTTCATGAGACCAGAGATTGTGGTCTGGTTACAACACATTCAGCGACAACTGTGCACGCTTGAGATTTCATCATCCCTTGATGAGATAGTCAGGACGAAACAGATGACGGACCCGTTCTTATCCAGAATTCGGGGAGAAATCGATCAGGGGAAGGCCCCTGGATTTGTGGTTCACGAGGATGGATTGATACGCTCTAAAAACCGAGTATGTGTACCAGCAGACGAAGAGTTGAGGAATACTATTTTGAAGGAGGCTCATGCTACCCCGTATTCCATACACCCGGGATCGAACAAAATGTATAAAGACTTGAAGCAGTATTATTGGTGGGATAACATGAAATGGGAGGTTGCCGAATTCGTTTCGAAATGTTTGACCTGTCAGCAGGTCAAGATTGGCATCAATGACCAGCTGGCATGACGAAACCGCTTTCGATTCCCGAGTGGAAGTGGAAGACATATCAATGTATTTTATTACTAGCTTGCCGACGAGCCGTCGAGGCATGAATACGATTTGGGTGATTGTGGATCGATTGACTAAATCAGCCCACTTCTTGGAGATCAAAGATATGTGGGGCCCCGAGATATTGGCCCAGTTATTCATCAAAGAGATTGTGAGACTGCATGGTACCCCTAAGAGTATTGTATCAGATCGTGACGGACGGTTCGTGTCGCACTTCTGGAAGGCGGTTCATCGTGCGATGGGTACACAGTTGAACTTCAGTACGGCTTTTCATCCTCAGACCGACGGTCAGTCTGAGAGGACTATTCAAACTCTAGAGGATATGTTGAGGGCATGTGCTCTCGATTGGAAGCCCGACTGGGAAGCCCAACTACCGTTGGTAGAATTCACATATAATAACAGCTGGCACGCCTCGATCATGATGGCACCTTATGAGGCATTGTATGGTCGTCGTTGTAGGTCCCCTTTGTGTTGGGACGATTTGTCTGAATCTATTGGTACGGAACCTGATATGTTATTGGCAGCCCGCGAGAAGAATTCCCTGATCAAGAGTCATCTATTAACGGCCCAAAGCTGCCAGAAATTATATGCAGATAATCGTCGACAACCACTAGAGTTTGAGGCTGGTGACCATGTACTAGTCAATGTATCTCCTACTAGAGGTGTTTTCCGATTCGGGAAGAGAGGCAAGTTGAGCCCAAGGTATATTGGTCTATTTGAGATCCTGGAACGAGTAGGAGATCTAGCCTATCGTTTAGCATTACCACCAGCTTTGAGCCGGATTCACAACGTATTCCATGTATCTCAGTTGAGGAAGTATGTTGCTGACCCAAGCCACATTATTCAATTCGACAAGGTCGAAATAGCCGATGACCATTCGTATGAAGAACGGCCTGTGCAGATACTTGAGAGAAGAATTAAACAGCTGAGGAACAAGGCGATTCCCTTATTAAAAGTTCAGTGGTCGAGACATGGAGTCGAGGAAGCTACGTGGGAGACTGAAGATAGCATCCGAGAGAAATACCCCGAGATGTTTACCCCTTAGTTTCGGGGACGAAACTCCCTTTAAGGGGGGGAGTATGTAATACCCTCGCCTTTACTATTGTATCTTCTGATTTAAACCAAGTATTTTGGCACCATATATGTATTGTTGTAGCAAGTATATCGACGAATTATGTCATGGTCATTCATACTACATTAATTGTTGGGTGATATTGGGAGAATTCCATTTATGCTTGTTATAGAACTTAACGTACGTTAACCTATCTTCTTTACGTACGCTATATACGTAGCCTTACGTACGTAACATTCATATGTTAACATACGTAATGCGAGAGATCCATCAATAGCCCGCCTTTCGGCGGGTGGGACCGAGCGGGGGTAGGTGGTCGGGAGTCGATCGCGACAGCCAAGTCAACGGCTATTACGTACGTAATAGCTATATATTTACGTACGTAACGATTTGCGTGTTTTAAGTCAGAAAGATATGATTAAATTGATTACGTACGTAATGTTCATGAGATTACGTACGTAAGGACTATAACGTACGTTAACCCCTTTCTTTAACGTACGTAATGCCGAGTTCAGGTTATAAAAATATGACTTGCCATTCATTTCCTGCTTGACCCATTCAACCTCCCAACTGAGAAAAACGATTCATTTCCCTGCCAACTCCGTTTCTAGCCCTTCTAACTTGTGTTGGAGCTTCAGCACTTGGTTTGTGACTCGAAAATTTGGAAATTGAAGTGTGTTCTTTGAAGTGTTGGTGTTGTTCTTCATTTTGAGGTTGGTTTCTCTTAAACTCATACTAAATCTATGCTCATGATGATGTTAGCATATACACACTTCATAATGTTAGTTAAGGTCGTGTAAAACATGATAAATTAATTAAATCATGCTCAAACTAAGTGAGAATCAACATTAAGAGTATTATTATTACTTCTTGATGTATTATAACTTCATAATATGGTTGTGTTGATAATGATAGATAAAACCGGATTTATAACATGATAACCGGAAGATGATTATAGTCTCAACACTAGGAACATGTTAGGGATGAAATCCTTAATGAGTAGAGGGGAGAGATACTAATCTTGTCTTGAACATTAAATTGATTCTTGAAGGTAATATGGAACCATAATTTTGGCCTCTAAACTAATACCTTCGTAATAAATTGTTGGAAGAATTATGTTGACCCTTTGAAGATAATTTTCACAAGATGGGATGAAGTTACATTTAGAATTCCAAGTATCCAATGATATAACTAGGCTTTTAATAATTCTTCAAAAGTAAAACAATGGATTTCGATAGAAGTAAGTTGTAATCTTCATATGTTCAAGTTAATCGATTTCGTTGATAACTTAAAAGGGTGTTAATCACTAAATTAATATGTTGATAATGTTCTTAAGAGGATTGTAGTGAATATGGTGATACAAATGCAGTAGATGAATAGCCGAATTCCATTTCATTAATCCGTGTGTGTTAGGAGACGTAAATTAAGATGATGTTCTTAGTCCACTAAAAACTTGAACTTATGCTTTCATATAGGAATCAGTTTTAATGTAATTGTTGGTAAAATAATGAAGAACGTAATTAAACACAAACTTAAATCATAATCGGAAGTGCCGATGATTTGAAAAAAATGTTTTCACAATGTTATATTGGTAATAATTTGGACTTCAAGTATTTGACATTAATATTAGAATACGTGAATGAACATGATAGACATATGATGATTTGTAATTGGAACATTAAAGTGATCAATAGGATAATTGATTTATTCAAAGTAAATTTACGAATATTATTTATGTAAGGATACTGTTATCGTATGAATGTGTTGTTGAATGAATTACATTTCATTCAAGGTTACTTGTTCACGTGAGTATTGTTAGACAGGGATACCGTTCCTTCGACCATTCAAAGAAGGATTATTCATCTACGGAATTGAGGCAAGTTATCTTACTTGGTTATAATGATGGTTGAATTCTTGTGATTATTATGCGTTTCGTGTGTATGAAATGTTCTGATAATCTATGATTCGTGATATGGTGATGCCTTCATCGTATTATCATGGTGTTGGGACGATAAACCCGAAATTACCGTTCTTGTTACCGGTGGTCCTTTTGAGCTTTGTTGACACTTCGGTGAGTCGTTCGATTCCTTGATAAAGGTGTAATTTGTTGAGTTTTGTTGTCATGTTGTATCGTGACATCACTGGAGTCATATCTGCGTGCCGATTGGTTATGTGTAGGTTTTTTAGCCGGGCACTTGATGATCATGCGTGGATGTTTTCCGCATTTAGATCGTGCACATGAGACGTAGTTCGTGAGGCTAATTAGGTACATCGTCCCACGTATATTCTGGATTCCGTATACGGGGTGGACATGTGCACGGACACATTTCCGGATCGGGCATACTGTGACGTCCGTCTTGAGCCAAATTATATGGTCGTTCATATATTTGGTTATGTTCGACAGTTGGGACTGACTGTTTATACGCCTTCGGGGTATATTCAGTAGTCGATTGTTTTCTTTGAGATCAGTATATATATGAATTGTATAATGACATGAGAATTATTATCATGTATAGCTGACCCTGTGGTTTGGGGCGAAATACTTGTATTTCAGGGCGAGGAAAGGGCAAGGCATAGGAGGAACACAATGGCGACGGAGGGTTTTGAAGGACGCCATTTCGGGGGCCCCGAGTCTTTTGATGTTCGGTTATGTTTTATTGTGATTTTCATTTTACTTTGTGTCGGATGAATGTACTATAATCTGTTAGGTATTGCCCATCGTCATATGGTCTGTACCGAATTTGGATCCTGTGTATGTTTACTCGTATTAAAGACATGTATAACTTATGCTCCACATCGGGGTTTTGATAAATATTGTGGTACGGTGCCACGTTGTCAAGGTTGTAAGTGTATTTCGTGATATCGCCTGGTGGGTCCCGGTAGGAGGTCCACGGCACTGTAATAGCCACTGTTTTCGGGCTGTTAAACGAACATATCCAAATATACAAACGACCACATAATATGGCTCAAGACGGACGTCACAGTATGCCCGATCCGGAAATGTGTCCGTGCACACGTCCACCCCGTATACGGAATCCACAATATACGTGGGACGATGTACCTAATTAGCCTCACGAACTACGTCTCGTGTGCACGATCTAAATGCGGAAACATCCACGCATGATCATCAGGTGCCCGGCTAAAAATCCTACACATAACCAATCAGCACGTAGATATTACTCCAGAGATGTCACGATACAACATGACAACGAAACTCAATGAATTACACCTTTATCAAGGAATCAGACAACTCACCGAAGTGTCAACAAAGCTCAACAGACCCAACGGTAACAAGAACGGTAAACTCGGGTATATCCTCCCAACACAAATGATAACATGATTAAGGACATCACCATATCACGAATCATAGATTCTCCGAACATTTCATATACACGAAACGCATAATACTCACAAGAATTCAACCATCATTATAACCAAGCAAGATAACTTGCCTCAATTCCGTAGATGAATAATCCTTCTTTGAATGATCGAACGAACGGTATCCTCGTCTAACAATATTCACATGAACAAGCAACCTTGAATGAAACGTAATTCATTCAACAACACATTCGTACGATAATGGTATCATTACATAGAAACAATATTCGTAAGTTTACTTGAATAGTTCAATTATTCTATTGAACGTTCTAATGTTACAATTACGAATCAGCATATAACATGTTTATTATGTTCATTCACATATTCTAGCATTAATGTCAAGCTTTTAAAGTCAAAAATATTACCAATGTAACATTGTGAAAACATCTTTTCAAATCATCGGCACTTCCGATTATGATATAAGTTTGTGTTTAATTACGTTCTTCATTATTTTACCAACGATTACATTAAAACTGATTCCTATATGAAAGCATAAGTTTAAGTTCTTAGTAAACTAAGAACATCATCTTAATTTACGTCTTTTAATACACACGAATTATGAAATGGACTTCGGCTACTCCCTCTACCGCATTTGTATCACCATACTCACTACAATCCTCCTAAGAACATTATCAACATATTACTGTAGTGATTAACACCTCTTTAAGTTATCAACGAAATCGAGTAACTTGAACATATGAAGATCACAACTGTATTCTATCAAAATCCATTGTTTTACTTTTGAAGAAGTTATTAAAAACCTAGTTATATCATTGGATACTTGGAATTCTAAATGTAACTTCATCCCATCTTGTGAAAATTATCTTCAGAGGGTTAACATAATTCTTCCAACAATTCATCACAAAGGTATCGGTTCTATGTAATATACGGGGATAATTTTTTTTTCGTGTTACTGTTGAGTTGTACATATTCATTTGGAATTGTACAAGTGTTGTTGTTTTGGACTGATACAATGTATATTGTATTGGAATAATTCGGGATCGAAATATTATACTTGTTGTCGGGTTAGTTTCGTCGTTTGAATGATGGTTGGAGAGTTTGGATTTTTGGCTAAGTACACTAGCCTTAACGTACGCTACATGGGTAGACTTACGTACGTTATGGGCTGAGTATTACGTACGTTATGCCTGTAAGGTTACGTACGTAATGCTTGGTAGGTGACAGGAACCTTCCTCGTAGTCACTTTCGGTCGGTGGGTCCCGAGCATCTTCCGATCGGATCTCACTATTGCAGTCAACGGACCCTTACGTACGTTAAGAGGTGAGCTCTACGTACGTAATGTAGGTCTTGTTAACGTACGTAATAAGTTCTTGTTTACGTACGTTAAGGCCTTCGTATTTTAGTCCAGTTAGTTCTGGATTTTTCATTACGTACGTTAATGTCTTAGTATAGCGTACGTAATGCCTCTTACGTACGTTAACCATAGTGTATAACATACGTAATGAATTGGTCAGTCTATTTATCTTGGTTTCGTCTTTCATTTCCTCACGAACCAAAACACTTTTTCTCTCCCTAGAACCGTCCGTTTGGACTTGTTATTGATGTTTAGCCTCTTCCAACTCGATCTTGATCATCCTAGCTTGGATTGAAGCTTGAAGTTGGAAGCTTGTTGGTGCCCCTTTGGTGTTTGGAGGCTTCTTCTTGTTCTTCTTTGGTAAGTTCCCTCAATCTCTTGTTCTTCAAGTGATTTTCGAGTTGTTGTTGTTGTTTTCTTCGGGTATTGTTTGATTCATGGAGTATATCATGATTCTTCATGGTTTTGATAAACTTTTGATGAAGAACATGTTGGTATAGCTTGAGTTTGATTATGTTCTTGATGTTTTAGATTGTAGGGAGGTTTTTAATCATGTCTAGGAAGGATTATGTTAAGATTTTTATATGATTAACATAAGTCTTGAGATGATTATTGTTGTTGGTGGTGTTCTTGAAAGATTTTAACCATTTTAGTAAGGATTTATGATGATTTAGGAGATGATTATCATAATTTGGAAATGGTTGAGTGAATCTTGTGGTTTAATCCAATTCATGAGGTTATGATGAAGGATTTTATTTCAAACATCATGGTTATTGAGTTGATGATGTTCTTGGGGTGATAATGATAATATTGATAATATTATCATTGTAGGAGGATCAATTTGATGATATTGGTGATATTATCACTTTGAGATGTTTGTTTTGATGATTGTTCTTAAATGAATCTTGTTGAATGGATTTCACAAGTGTTAAGAACGTAATGATCATGTTAATTGATCATCGAGGTGTTGGAGAATGTTAGAATTCATAGTTGAGGACTATGATATTCGTTCGTGCGGTGTGATCGATTCGTGTTTGAATCGGGCTTTGTCCTTGTCGTTGTTTTCTATTGATTTTGTGTTTTTGAATGAATCGTTTTCATTCAAGGTTGTTCGAGTGTTTGTGATCGTCGGGAGGCGCCGTTCGTCGTTTCGTGCCAGGACGTTGATCGTGGAAGGACTTTCTGGCCTTCGGTTTGAGGCAAGTTTTATACTTGTACTGGTCAATGAGATTAATGTTATCATATATGTGTATGAATGTGTTGTATCATTTCGAGATATAGTCTCTTCGTTATTTATTGATATTTAGGGATTGTTTGATATAATACCCTTCGGTGATTTTACTAGTTGTGATTGTTATTCGTTAACGGCCGGTTTAAGGCATTGAGATTCTTGTTGTCGATAGGCGGTTCGCGGTATCGATGTATCGATTATTATTGTTGACGCTAATGTCGTTCTGAGGCATCGTTGAATCGTTATTATCGAATTGGAACTATTACTATGATGTTGCATTGGCCGATTGAAGGCGTTTGATATATTCCTTATCATATCTGTTTCGGTGGTCGGTTTAAAACGCCGGGATATCTATTCTACCGTATCATTGGTTATCGATTCACCGTTCTAAGGTAATCGATGTATTTAATTAGGATTATCGAAGATAATTCCCATCCGTTGTATCATTGGTTATCGATTAACCGTTCTAAGTTAATCGATGTATTTAATTGGGATTATCGAAGATAATTCCCATCCGTTGTATCATTGGTTATCGATTAACCGTTCTAAGGTAATCGATGTATTTAAATGGGATTATCGAAGATAATTCCCATCCGTTGTATCATTGGTTATCGGTTGACCGTTCTAAGGCAATCGATGTATTTATTTGGGATTATCGAAGATAATTCCCATCCGTTGTATTATTGGTTATCGGTTGACCGTTCTAAGGCAATCGACATATTTAATTGGGATTATCGAAGATAATTCCCATCCGTTGTGTCATCGTTATCGATTGATCGTTCTAAAGGTAATCGAAGTATTGAATTGGGACTGTCAAGGATAGTTTCCATCCGTTGAGTTGTTGTGATCGTTTGGCCATTCCAAGGCAGTCGAGGTATTTGAATTGGGACCGCCGTGGACGGAGCCCATCCGTGAGTTATTGTTGTCGTGTTGGCCGACTCAAGGCAGCATGCTGTTATTCTTGTGAGTTTGGTAATCTTGGGATTGTTACTGTTGTGATTAATTATGTTTTGGAGACTAGTCTCGGCTAGTTCTCGATGGGTAAGCTTGGAGCTTGAACCTTCGCGGTTGGTTTCCCAACACCTACAATTCAGTAGGTCACGGTCATGTTAATGATCTCATTATGGGTAAGCTTGGGGCTTGAACCTTCACAGTCGGTTTCCCAACACCTACAATCAGTAGGTCACGGTCATGTTAATGATCTCATTATGGGTAAGCTTGGGGCTTGAACCTTCGCGGTTGGTTTCCCAACACCTACAATTCAGTAGGTCACGGTCATGTTAATGATCTCATTATGGGTAAGCTTGGGGCTTGAACCTTCGCGGTTGGTTTCCCAACACCTACAGATCAGTAGGTCACGGTCACTGCGTGATCTCATTATGGGTAAGTCTGGGGCTTGAACCCTCACGGTTGGTTTCCCAGCACCTGCAATTCAGCAGGTCACGGTCATTGGATGATCTCATTGTGATACGGCTTCGTTCCGTGGCTTCGGCCCTCATTGGTACAGCTTCGGGCTGTTTTGGCTTCGGGCCATTGTGGTGATTGACAGCTTCGGCTGAGTGACATTCAGGGTATTATGATGATAAACAGCTTCGGCCATTGGTACATTAAGGCCATTGTGATGTATCGGTATTCCTGTCGGAGCCTTCGGGCATTGTGATTCTTATCTATTTCAGTGTTTGGCTTGGGTTACCTTCGGGTGATGTATTGTTGTGTTCTGTATTGATGATTCGTCGTTGGGCACTTGTGTTCTAACCTGTTGAGCAGGTATTGATCGGATGCCGTGGGCATAGTATTCCACGAATGCTCGATTCTTACTTTGGTTTGTGAGCATCTCGTATTACCATTACTATACTATTCATTTTGCTCTTTGGATGCATATCATGTTGTACATGTATTTGATAATCATTATCTGGATGACTGACCCCATGGGGGCGGAACATATTTTCATGTTTTAGGTGTTTGCGAGGAGAGAGTTGAGACACAGGGGCATGACGGTGGCGACGAGGCATTCAAGCGATACTAGTCCGAGATGTTTTGGTGTTCATGTCAGTCAGGCAGTTGGAGTACTCCAGTTTTGTCAGTTATTGTCATTTTGTATTATCCGAGCAAGGCTCGTGGATGTAGTTGTATTGTATTTGGGCCATGTAGGCCCACTGTTGTCATTGAAATTCCATATCGGAATATTATGTTGGATGTCAGTGTATGGATTGTGATTCCCCTTTTGGTCAGTTAGTTGTATTTTTGGTCGTGTTAGCCTGGTGGATCTCCTGGTGTGGGTCCACGGCACTGTAATAACCTTGATAGGATTTGGGGTGTTACGAGAAGATGGTATCGAGCATTGGGTTGTGATATACCCGATATGTGAGTTATGTGGTTCTACCGACGTGGTAGTAGTGGGTATCGAGTTTTGACAATGCAGACGATCGGGCATTGTGAGTCGTGGTAGTTGAGCAGTATGAGTCATTCTTTCATCGAGTCGCCGCCGATGAAGACTAGTATCGCAAGACCTCGAAGCTTCGTATGACTGTGTAAGGACTCGATTCTCTTGTATGTTCATACATTCAATATGCCATTGATTATGCATGGTTTGTTGAAATCTGTATGTAACATTGTGTTACGACCCATTCATGATTAATTGCTTTGGAGCGTGTCGGCCCAGTATTGGCTATAATTAGCATATATGAAGTGATTGTTTATTTGTTGAGTATGTATATTCATGTTTGGCTAATGACTTAGCATTGTGGATTGGCCGTTGAGGCATATTTGAGCTTTGTTCATGATCGAACGTTATTCTTTCAGTATGGAAAGAGGAATCCGAGGACGTAGCAGAGGGGGTAAAGGCTGCAGAGCAGGCCGAAACCCAGAACCTCATGTTTATACGCGTACGGGTGCCGATATGGATCAGAATTCAGCCGGAGATGTGACTTATGTGACCGGTTCCCCTTCGGAACGTCATACTCGAGGAGTCGATCAGACTGACATCGACCCTTTCTTGCTTATGAAGGGCATGATGACCCAGATGACTCAGATGACGCAGATAATGGAAACCATGCAGACCTCGATGGTTCGTGGTACACAGCAGCGAGGACTCCAGTGCCGTTCTATGGACAGGCCAGGAGAGTGAGTCAAATTATCGGCGACATCTCTCGTCAGAGGCCACCTATTTTTGAGGGTTCGTCGGAACCAGCTGATATTGTTCATTGGCTTGAACATTTTGATAAACTCTTCGACATGGTTCAGTGTCCGGAAGAGAGTAAGGTGGCAGTAGCGGCTTATTATTTGAGTAAAGGCGCTTATTCTTGGTGGCTTTCTGTAAAACCCACCGATCGTGATTGTGCTTGGAGTGAGTTTAAGACTCTCATGTTAGAGAGGTATTATCCGGCTCCACTCCGTGAAGCCAAGTTGTCAGAGGTTTTGAACCCCGAATCCGTCGAGGACGAGGGTGTTATTGTTATTGCGGAGAAGTTTCAGGGACTCCTTCAGTTTGCTTCATCTGTTATCCATACTGAGGCGGATAAGATCAAGTATTTTAGCAAGAGGCTGAACCTGCAGTTGAGGATGCAGTTGTTCAACCATAATTGCAATTCACTTGGTGAATTCATCGAGAAGGCTCTTGGAGCAGAGCTTTTGATCAAGGAGCTTGCTCGGAAGAACCCTTCAGATTCTTCCGGAGAGAGGACTAGGATGCCGGTTCATTCAGAGGGACATCGGGCTCCGACGTCTAGGAGGTCGTTTTCTAGTTGTCCTCATGCTGGGAAAGCATCTTCTTCTCAGGCGACGGGTTCGACCGTTGTTTGCTTTAACTGTGATACAATAGGACATCGCAGTACTCGGTGCTCGATGCGGTCTATTGCTTGTTTTCTGTGTGGGAGGCAGGGACACCTTCAGAAATACTGCAGGGGTTCTAATGCCAGTAGATCTCAAGGAAGCTCACGGGCCTCGAGAGATTTTGTTGCTTCAGTCCGTACTCTATCCAAGGGGTCGTATCGGGCTTCGGGAGCCAGAGTATGGACACTCGAGGAGGAGCGGCGAGCTCAGATTTGGATCTTCCTCGAGTCGATCAGATCGAGGAGTTCGATGACCTGGAGGATGTTGATTTTGGATACATTTGAGATGTAGCCTTAATTTCTTTCTTTATTTTTCGGAATGATGTTTGACTCGGTCTGTACTTTAGTACTGTGGTTGTGAACCATTTATGGTTGATCTATCTTGTAATGATTGTATTTGAGAATCTTGAGATTTGAGGTCGTGTGATGTGTTTTTCCTTCCTTTTTGGTGTTATACCCGAGATTTTGTAATAATCTGGGTAATTGTTCATTTCAATCCGAGACGCCGAGTCGTGAGGACTTGGGTGTGTAGTTGATATGGTCCCGAGGACCACATATGCGTTGTTATTTTCCTTTTGTGGCTTGAGTCAGTGTTTGCTTGAGCGTTTAATGCCGATGAGAACTGGGGAGTGTACACCGATGATTGTAGACATGTATAATCGGCGGCACCCGCGGGGTGTGTACGCCGGTGTTATGAGTCTTGCGGGTGGTGCGACTTCCTGGCTGGTCTCTGACGGAGGAGTTATGATTCGATTGATCTCGCACTTGATTGAGTATTTTATCCCTTGTTTTTCGACGTGTTCAGGCAGAGGAGACGCGGGAACCCGTGGGGTTGGCCCGATTACTCAGGTGAAGTGGTTCGCAGTGAGGAGTATTCCTGGAGATCTTGTTTTCTTATCCTGATGGATAGTTCGTACCCCGTGTTTTTGCACCCTGAGTTTCGGGGACGAAACTCTTTTTAAGGGGGGGGGGTATGTAATATCCGGGGATAATTTTTTTTCGTGTTACTGTTGAGTTGTACATATTCATTTGGAATTGTACAAGTGTTGTTGTTTTGGACTGATACAATGTATATTGTATTGGAATAATTCGGGATCGAAATATTATACTTGTCGTCGGGTTAGTTTCGTCGTTTGAATGATGGTTGGAGAGTTTGGATTTTTGGCTAAGTACACTAGCCTTAACGTACGCTACATGGGTAGACTTACGTACGTTATGGGCTGAGTATTACGTACGTTATGCCTGTAAGGTTACGTACGTAATGCTTGGTAGGTGACAGGAACCTTCCTCGTAGTCACTTTCGGCCGGTGGGTCCCGAGCATCTTCCGATCGGATCTCACTATTGCAGTCAACGGACCCTTACGTACGTTAAGAGGTGAGCTCTACGTACGTAATGTAGGTCTTGTTAACGTACGTAATAAGTTCTTGTTTACGTACGTTAAGGCCTTCGTATTTTAGTCGATTAGTTCGGATTTTCATTACGTACGTTAATGTCTTAGTATAGCGTCGTAATGCCTCTTACGACGTTAACCATAGTGTATAACGTACGTAATGAATTGGTCAGTCTATTTATCTTGGTTTCGTCTTTCATTTCCTCACGAACCAAAACACTTTTTCTCTCCCTAGAACCGTCCGTTTGGACTTGTTATTGATGTTTAGCCTCTTCCAACTCAATCTTGATCATCCTAGCTTGGATTGAAGCTTGAAGTTGGAAGCTTGTTGGTGCCCCTTTGGTGTTTGGAGGCTTCTTCTTGTTCTTCTTTGGTAAGTTCCCTCAATCTCTTGTTCTTCAAGTGATTTTCGAGTTGTTGTTGTTGTTTTCTTCGGGTATTGTTTGATTCATGGAGTATATCATGATTCTTCATGGTTTTGATAAACTTTTGATGAAGAACATGTTGGTATAGCTTGAGTTTGATTATGTTCTTGATGTTTAGATTGTTGGGAGGTTTTTAATCATGTCTAGGAAGGATTATGTTAAGATTGTTATATGATTAACATAAGTCTTGAGATGATTATTGTTGTTGGTGGTGTTCTTGAAAGATTTTAACCATTTTAGCAAGGATTTATGATGATTTAGGAGATGATTATCATAATTTGGAAATGGTTGAGTGAATCTTGTGGTTTAATCCGAATTCATGAGGTTATGATGAAGGATTTTTATTTCAAACATCATGGTTATTGAGTTAATGATGTTCTTGGGGTGATAATGATAATATTGATAATATTCTCATTGTAGGAGGATCAATTTGATGATATTGGTGATATTATCACTTTGAGATGTTTGTTTTGATGATTGTTCTTAAATGAATCTTGTTGAATGGATTTCACAAGTGTTAAGAACGTAATGATCATGTTAATTGATCATCGAGGTGTTGGAGAATGTTAGAATTCATAGTTGAGGACTATGATATTCGTTCGTGCGGTGTGATCGATTCGTGTTTGAATCGGGCTTTGTCCTTGTCGTTGTTTTCTATTGATTTTGTGTTTTTGAATGAATTGTTTTCATTCAAGGTTGTTCGAGTGTTTGTGATCGTCGGGAGGCGCCGTTCGTCGTTTCGTGCCAGGACGTTGATCGTGGAAGGACTTTCTCGCCTTCGGTTTGAGGCAAGTTTTATACTTGTACTGGTCAATGAGATTAATGTTATCATATATGTGTATGAATGTGTTGTATCATTTCGAGACATAGTCTCTTCGTGATTTATTGATATTTGGGGATTGTTTGATATAATACCCTTCGGTGATTTTACCAGTTGTGATTGTTATTCGTTAACGGCCGGTTTAAGGCATTGAGATTCTTGTTGTCGATAGCCGGTTCGCGGTATCGATGTATCGATTATTATTGTTGACGCTAATGTCGTTCTGAGGCATCGTTGAATCGTTATTATCGAATTGGAACTATTACTATGATGTTGCATTGGCCGATTGAAGGCGTTTGATATATTTGTTATCATATCTATTTCGGTGGTCGGTTTAAAACGCCGGGATATCTATTCTACCGTATCATTGGTTATCGATTCACCATTCTAAGGTAATCGATGTATTTAATTAGGATTATCGAAGATAATTCCCATCCGTTGTATCATTGGTTATCGATTAACCGTTCTAAGTTAATCGATGTATTTAATTGGGATTATCGAAGATAATTCCCATCCGTTGTATCATTGGTTATCGATTAACCGTTCTAAGGTAATCGATGTATTTAATTGGGATTATCGAAGATAATTCCCATCCGTTGTATCATTGGTTATCGGTTGACCGTTCAAAGGCAATCGATGTATTTATTTGGGATTATCGAAGATAATTCCCATCCGTTGTATCATTGGTTATCGGTTGACCGTTCTAAGGCAATCGACATATTTAATTGGGATTATCGAAGATAATTTCCATCCGTTGTGTCATCGTTATCGATTGACCGTTCTAAAGGTAATCGATGTATTGAATTGGGACTGTCAAGGATAGTTTCCATCCGTTGAGTTGTTGTGATCGATTGGCCATTCGAAGGCAGTCGAGGTATTTGAATTGGGACCGCCGTGGACGGAGCCCATCCGTGAGTTATTGTTGTCGTGTTGGCCGACTCAAGGCAGCATGCTGTTATTCTTGTGAGTTTGGTAATCTTGGGATTGTTACTGTTGTGATTAATTATGTTTTGGAGACTAGTCTCGGCTAGTGCTCGATGGGTAAGGTTGGGGCTTGAACCTTCGCAGTTGGTTTCCCAACACCTACAATTCAGTAGGTCACGGTCATGTTAATGATCTCATTATGGGTAAGCTTGGGGCTTGAACCTTCGCAGTTGGTTTCCCAACACCTACAATTCAGTAGGTCACGGTCATGTTAATGATCTCATTATGGGTAAGCTTGGGGCTTGAACCTTCGCGGTTGTTTTCCCAACACCTACAATTCAGTAGGTCACGGTCATGTTAATGATCTCATTATGGGTAAGCTTGGGGCTTGAACCTTCGCGGTTGGTTTCCCAACACCTACAGATCAGTAGGTCACGGTCACTGGGTGATCTCATTATGGGTAAGTCTCGGGGCTTGAACCTCGCGGTTGGTTTCCCAAAGACTGCAATTCAAGCAGTCACGGTCATTGGATGATCTCATTGTGATACGGCTTCGTGCCGTGGCTTCGGCCCTCATTGGTACAGCTTCGGGCTGTTTTGGCTTCGGGCCATTGTGGTGATTGACAGCTTCGGCTGAGTGACATTCAGGGTATTATGATGATAAACAGCTTCGGGCTGTTCGGCTGTTAAGGCCATTGTGATGTATCGGTATTCCTGTCGGAGCCTTCGGGCATTGTGATTCGTATCTATTTCAGTGTTTGGCTTGGGTTACCTTCGGGTGATGTATTGTTGTGTTCTGTATTGATGATTCGCCGTTGGGCACTTGTGTTCTAACTTGTTGAGCAGGTATTGATCGGATGCCGTGGGCATAGTATTCTATGAATGCTCGATTCTTACTTTGGTTTGTGAGCATCTCGTATTACCATTACTATACTATTCATTCTGCCCTTTGAATGCATATCATGTTGTACATGTATTTGATAATCATTATCTAGATGACTCACCCCGTGGGGGCGGAACATGTTTTCATGTTTTAGGTGTTTGCGAGGAGAGAGTTGAGACACAGGGGCATGACGGTGGCGACGAGGCATTCAAGCGATACTAGTCCGAGATGTTTTGGTGTTCATGTCAGTCAGGCAGTTGGAGTACTCCAGTTTTGTCAGTTATTGTCATTTTCTATTATCCGAGCAAGGCTCACTGTATTGTATTTGGGCCATGTAGGCCCACTGTTGTCATTGAAATTCCATATCGGAATATTATGTTGGATGTCAGTGTAGGGATTGTGATTCCCCTTTTGGTCAGTTAGTTGTATTTTTGGTCATGTTAGCCTGGTGGATCTCCTGGTGTGGGGTCCACGGCACTGTAATAACCCAATAGGATTTGGGGGTGTTACATTCTAGAGGGCCAAAAAAAATATGGTTCCATGTTACCTTTCAAGAATCAATTGAATGTCAAGACAAGATTAGTATCTCCCACTTCTAATAATTAAGGATTTCATTCCTTACATATTTTTGGTGTCAAGATTAAAATCAACTTCCTATTATCATGATATTAATCGGGTATTATCTATCTTTATCAACACAACCATATTATGAAGTTATCATACTTCAACAAGTAATACTAACACCCCTAATATTGTTCTTCACTTAGCTTGAGCATGATTCAAATAGTTTATCATGTTTATACTAGATTAAACTGACATTATGTGAAGTGTTTATATGCTAACATCATCATAACCATAGGTTTAATATGAGTTAAAGAAAAACCAACCTCAAAATGAAGAACAACACCAACACTTCCAAGAACACACTTCAATCTCCTAATATCCAAGTCACAAACCAAGTGCTGAAGCTCCAACACAATATAGAAGGTATAGAAATCGATTTGGCAGGGTGGGGAACCTTTTTCTCAGAGGAAGAGTTGAATGGGTCGAGTAGAAAAATGAAAGGCAAGTCATATTTTTATAACCTGAACTAACCATTACATACATTAAAGAGAGGGGTTAACGTACGTTAAGGCCCTTACGTACGTAATATTCTGAACATTACGTACGTAGTCGATTTGTACGATTTCTCTGTCTTAAAATACACCAGTCGTTACGTATGTAAATATCTAGCCATTTCGTACGTAATAGACGTTGACTTGGCTGTCGCGATCGACTTCCGACCACCACATACTCACTCGGCCCCACCCGCCTAAAAGGTGATCTGTTGAAAGATCCCTCGCATTACGTACGTTAACAATTAAAGGTTACGTACGTAAATCGACTGATATAGCGTACGTAAAGAAAGCTAGGCTAACGTACGCTAAGTTCTATAACAAATACAAGTGGGATTTTCACAATAACTCCCAACAATCATGTAACAGCCCAAGAACGGTGGCTATTACAGTGCCGTGGACCCCTACCAGGACCCACCAGGCGATATCAAAATTTACACTTACAACCTGACAACGTGGCACCGTACCACCATATTTATCAAAACCCCGATGTGGAGTATAAGTTATACATGTCTTTAATACGAACAAACATACACAGGATCCAAATTCGGTACAGACCATATGACGATGGGCAATACCTAACAGATTATAGTACATTCATCCGACACAAAGTAAAATGAAAATCACAATAAAACATAACCGAACATCAAAAGACTCGGGGGCCCCGAAATAGCATCCTTCAAAACCCTCAGTCGTCATTGTGCTCCTCCTGTGCCTTGCCCTTTCCTCACCCTGAAAAACAAGTATTTCGCCCCAATCACAGGGTCAGCTATACATGATAATAATTCTCATGACATTATACAATTCATATATATACGGATTTCAAAGAAAACAATCGACTACTGAATATACCCCGCAGGCGTATAAACAGTCAGTCCCAACTGTCGAACATAACCAAATATACGAAAGACCATATAATATGGCTCAAGACGGACGTCACAGTGCGCCCGATCCGGAAATGTGTCCGTGCACATGTCCACCCCGTATACGGAATCCAGAATATACGTGGGACGATGTACCTAATTAGCCTCACGAACTACATCTCGTGTGCCCGACCTAAATGCGGAAAACATCCACGCATGATCATCAAGTGCCTGGCTAAAAATCCTACACATAACCAATCGGCACGCAGATATGACTCCAGAGATGTCACGATACAACATGACAACGAAACTCAATGAATTACACCTTTATCAAAGAATCGAACGACTCACCGAAGTGTCAACAAAGCTCAAAAGGACCAACGTTAACAAGAATGGTAATTTCGGGTATATCATCCCAACACCATGATAATACGATCAAGGGCATCACCATATCATGAATCATAGATTATCAGAACATTTCATACACACGAAATGCATAATAATCATAAGAATTCAACCATCATTATAACCAAGCAAGATAACTTGCCTCAATTCCGTAGATGAATAATCCTTCTTTGAATGGTCAAACGAATGGTATCCCCGTCTAACAATACTCACGTGAACAAGCAACCTTGAATGAAATGTGATTCATTCAACAACACATTCGTACGATAACGGTATCCTTACATAAACAATATTCGTAAATTTACTTGAATAAATCAATTATCTTATTGATCACTTTAATGTTCCAATTACAAATCATCATATGTTTATCATGTTCATTCACATATTCTAACGTTAATGTCAAATACTTGAAGTCCAAATTATTACCAATATAACATTGTGAAAACATCCTTTCAAATCATCGGCACTTCCGATTACGATATAAGTTTGTGTTTAATTATGTTCTTCATTATTTTACCAACAATTACATTAAAACTGATTCCTATATGAAAGCATAAGTTCAAGTTTTTAGTGAACTAAGAACATCATCTTAATTTACGTCTCCTAACACACACGGATTAATGAAATGGAATTCGGCTACTCATCGACCGCATTTGTATCACCATATTCACTACAATCCTCTTAAGAACATTATCAGCATATTAATATAGTGATTAACACCCTTTTAAGTTATGAACGAAATTGATTAACTTGAACATATGAATATTACAACTTCCTTCTATCAAAATCCATTGTTTTACTTTTGAAGAATTATTAAAAGCCTAGTTATATCATTGGATACTAGGAATTCTAAATGTAACTCCATCCCATCTTGTGAAAATTATCTTCAAAGGGTTAACATAATTCTTCCAACAATTTATTACAAAGGTATTGGTTTTAGAGGCCAAAACTATAGTTCCATATTACCTTCAAGAATCAATTGAATGTTCAAGGCAAGATTAGTATCTCTCCCCTCTAATCATTAAGGATTTCATCCCTAACATGTTCCTAGTGTTGAGACTATAATCAACTTCCGATTATCATGTTATAAATCAGGTTTTATCTGTCATTATCAACACAACCATATTATGAAGTTATTATACATCAAGAAGTAATACTAATACCCCTAAATGTTGATCTTCACTTAGTTTGAGCATGATTTAATCAACGTATCAAGTTTATACTAGCTTAAACTAACATTATGTGAAGTGTTTATATACTAACCTCATCATGAGCATAGATTTAATATGAGTTAAAGAAAGACCAACCTCAAAATGAAGAACAACACCAACACTTCAAGGGACACACTTCAATCTCCTAATCTCCAAGTCACAAACCAAGTGTTGAAGCTCCAACACAAGTTAGAAGGGCTAGAAATGGAGTTGGCAGGGAAGGGAATCGTTTTCTCAGTGGGGAGGTTGAAAGGGTCGAGCAGGAAATTGTAACACCCCCAAGTTATTCAGGGATATTACAGCGCCGTAAGCCCCGCCGTGGGACCCACAAGGCTAAACATACGTGGAACCATAAAACTTGACCGATAAGGTCTACACACAATGGAATGAAAAATAATACAAAGGTATTCGAAACATAACCAATGTATTCACAAACATCACAACTCGATTCAATACTTCGGCAAACACAGGCCGGAACATCAAGGAAAAGGGAAAACAATACTCGAGTATTCAAAAGCCAATCCAGTACAACAACACTGAACGGGAAACTCCAAACACCACTCGAAGGAAGACACAGTATCACACTTGCCCACCATCTTCATGCCGACCCAATACCTTCCTGTCCGACCTCTTGGAACCTAAAATACATGAAACGTATTTCCCCCATAAAGGGGTTAGCCGTTGAATATCTAGTGCAAGTATATCAATATGAAACACAATACTCCTCGACAATAAATTAAATGTAACCGTCAATTCATCAATTCAAGACTAGTATTCCGGAATAACTAAAATCTCATAAGACGTATGTGAATGCCGTAGAAACGGTTCGTTCACCTCATACGCCGTTACGTATGTGAATGCCATAGAAACGGTTCGTTCACCTCATACGCCGATACATGTAGGAATGCCGTCAAAACGGTTCGTTCATT
Source organism: Orobanche coerulescens (assembly GCA_033398695.1). Classification (NCBI taxonomy): domain Eukaryota; kingdom Viridiplantae; phylum Streptophyta; class Magnoliopsida; order Lamiales; family Orobanchaceae; genus Orobanche; species Orobanche coerulescens. Next base: position 164,908,395 of record CM065807.1, on the reverse strand, counting down.
ACATGCCAACAATATATCTATGAATGCCGTAAAAACGGTTCGTTCATGATATGCCATCAATATTTCTTACTTTCAAAGTCGAGAACGTACAATCATAAATGTATACTTGCCTTTGAGACATCAAGAAATCGAACGGAGGAAAGGTATGAGTTTGGTAGGTCCAAGAGCGCGCTTCCGGCACCTAAACGATTCGCAAGGAATATGACAATTAATTATCCATACTCAAATTACACGAAGAGACTCCCAAAATTCGTCTACGATTCAAGAAAATATACGGGTGAACAACTAAAGGTTGGGAAATCGCCCAAACTCCCACAAGTCCGAAAACGGCACAATCCAACCCGTAAAATCGTAAGAAAACACTCATACGGTATGGATATATCAAAATCTCAAGGTTCTCACACCTCAATCGGATAAAACGGACGAATCTACGAAAACCCCCAAAATCCAACACAAAATTCAAAGTGTTCTTGAATAATCTTTCAATAATCCGATGAATACTCAAACATGTCCATAATCACGCATATATCACTTCATACATCATGATTTTATCATTCAAAACGTCAATACCCACACAAAATCGAGAAGTCAAGATGTCGAAGAAATTACCTCTTGAATATCCAAGCTCTATGATCCAAGGAATACGCGTTAGATCGACTATCCGGGCTTCCCAACCGAGTGAAAGTGGTAAATCTCCAACACACAAGTGATAGATGTGAGAAAACTCCTCCCTCAAACTCTCTCTCTCGCAGGTGGAAGAAGGAAATGGAGGAAATGGCTGAAATCTCGCTTAAAAAGCCGAATTATGCAGTTGACCGCATTGTGTGCCGCGGCTCAGCCCAGGTGTGCCGCGGCACAGACCTAAAAATTGTTCCCAGGTTTCGGCAGTGTGCCGCGGCTCAGCCCAGGTGTGCCGCGGCACCGGGTACAGGCGGTTTTTGGCTGAGGATGCAACACAAGTGTGCCGCGGCTCAGCCTAGGTGTGCCGCGGCAATGACTCGGCAGTGTGCCGCGGCACTGCCGGAGTGTGCCGCGGCACTGCCGGAGTGTGCCGCGGCACCCGGTACAGTCCGCTCGGCCAAATTTAGGAAATGTGTGTGCCGCGGCGCACACTCCTTGTGCCGCGGCTCACACCCCCTTCGGGTCCTAAAATGATTAAAAATGACCCGGGAAGAGAGTAAAAGTAATAGGATTCAATGTCTGGGCAACAATAACACGAAATAGAAGTACGGAAACCCCAAAACGGTGGTTCCAAGCAATGATTACAAGGGTTCGCTCAACAAATCGCGATTCGAAGAATATGAAAAGGTTTGAAAAGACATGACTTTCGACCGGGTATTACATTCTCCCCCTCTAAAAAGAAGTTTCGTCCCGAAACTTAAGAAATAAATAGTTCGGGGTATTCCACCCGCATCTTCTCTTCCGTCTCCCAAGTCGCCTCTTCGACTCCATGCCTCGACCATTGTACCTTAACCAGTGGAATGGTCTTATGCAAGCCGTTTCTCGCGACGCTCAAGGATCTTCACGGGTCTCTCCGAAAGGTAATATCCTCGGCTACGCCAATCTCACCGTAGTCGATAATGTGGCTCGATCCGCACGCATTTCCTCAATCGGGACACATGAAAACGCCATGGACGTGACTCAAAGCCGAGGCAACGCCAAGCGATAAGCTAAATCTCCAACTCGTCCAAAATCTCGAAAGGTCCGATATACCTTGACTCGAGTTTTCCTTTTTCCCGAAGCGGAAAACTCCTCCGGTCGGCGATACTTTGAGCAAGACGTGATCCCCACTTCAAACTCCAAGGGTCGACGACGAGTATCGGCGTAAGATTTCGACGACTGGGCGGTCGATGTCGATCTCGGATAATAGAAATCTTTTCCTTGGTCTCCAATAACATATCTGGTTCCGTCCCGACTAGCTCAGAAGCCTCGTCCCAACATAATGGCGACCTACATCGCCTACTATAGAGTGCCTCGAAGGGTGCCATTTTGATCGACGCATGCCAACTATTATTGTAAGCAAACTCGATTAACGGTAGGTGAAGCTCCCAATCATTACTCCAATCCAAGGCACAAGCCCGTAACATATCTTCCAGAGTCTGAATCGTCCTCTCTGTCTGACCGTCCGACTGAGGATGAAAGGAAGTGCTCAATCTCAACTCACTACCCAGAGCCTGATGAACGGCCTGCCAAAAGTGTGATACAAAGCGGCCGTCTCGATCAGAAACAATAGTCTTGGGGGCACCGTGTAGCCTCACGATCTCAGTAATAAAGGTTCGAGCCAGTCTATCCGGTCCCCAAGTATCCTTAATACCCAAAAAGTGTGCAGACTTGGTCAATCGATCGACAATTACCCAAATCATATTCATTCCAGTCCGAGTTCTCGGCATGCCAGTGATGAAATTCATTGAGATGTCTTCCCACTTCCACTCGGGAATGGGAAGTGGTTTCAACAACCCCGCCGGTCGTTGATGTTCGATCTTGACTTGTTGACACGTCAAACACCATAGTACAAACTCCGTAACATCCTTCTTCATGTTATTCCACCAAAAATTTCGCTTCAAATCTTTGTACATCTTACTCGTCCCGGGGTGGATTGAGTAGGGCGTAGCATGGGCTTCTCGGAGGATTCTCTGTCTCAACTCTAAATCGTTCGGGACACAAAGTCTGCCCTGAAATCTCAGACTACTATCCTCATGTACCATAAAGCCAGGAGCTTTTCCTTTAAACACATCTTCCTTCAGTTGAGAAATCATCGGGTCGCTCCACTGCTTCCCTTTGATGTCATCAACTAAGGACGAAGTAATTTCGAGAGTACACAACTGTCCCTGTACTCGTTGAAGCCAAACTTCTATCCCTTGCTCAATTAAATCTTGACGAATTCTCGTCTGGGACGTAAAAACCTCGAGCATTTGAAGAGATGCCGATTTGCGGCTCAGAGCATCCGCAACGACATTGGCTTTCCCGGGGTGGTAAAGAATTTCCAAATCATAATCCTTTATCAACTCTAACCAACGCCGCTGTCTCATATTCAGCTCCTTCTGACTGAAAATATACTTCAGGCTCTTGTGATCGGTATAAATCCGGCACGGTGAACCATACAAATAATGCCGCCAATTCTTGCGTGCAAAGACAATTGCGGCCAATTCCAAATCATGAGTAGGGTAATTCATCTCATAAGGCTTTAATTGTCGTGACGCAAAAGCTATTGTCTTATCATGCTGCATAAGAACACAGCCCAGGCCTTGACCAAGCGCCATCAGAACCGCAAAGCCTTCGCTACCATGTGGTAAAGTTAGAATCGGCGCAAGTCAATCGTCTCTTTAGTTCATCAAGCTCATTGCCTCTCATCCGTCCAAACAAACTTTTCGGTCTTACGGAGTAATTTCGTAAGCGGTCGAGCGAGTTTCGAGAACCCTCGACAAACCGACGGTAATACCTAGCAAGGCCCAAAAAGCTACGAACCTCCTTAACATTTTTAGGCGGTGCCCAATCTAGCACCGCCTCGATCTTCTCGCGGTCTACACGAACCCCTTCGGCCGAAATCACATGGCCGAGAAACATAACTTCTTCCAACCAAAACTCACATTTCGAGAATTTTGCATAGAGGTGCTCGGTTCTCAAAATGTCTAAAACCAAACGCAAGTGTCGGGCATGTTCCTCCTTATCTCGAGAATAGATCAAGATGTCGTCAATAAAGACGACTACACACCTGTCGAGGTACTCGATGAATATTTTATTCATTAACTGCATGAATACTGTCGACGCATTCGTCAACCCAAAAGGCATAACTACAAATTCATAATGCCCATATCTCGTCCGGAACGCCGTCTTCGGAACGTCGGACTCCCTCACCCTGAGTTGATAATACCCGGATCTTAAGTCAATCTTCGAGAAAACCGCAGCTCCTTGCAATTGATCAAATAAATCGTCTATACGCGGTAGAGGGTAGTTGTTCTTGACGGTTACTTTGTTCAGCTCGCGGTAGTCGATGCACAAACGTAGTGAACCATCTTTCTTCCTCACGAAAAGAACAGGCGCGCCCCAAGGCGAAGCGCTCGGTCTGATGTACCCTCTTTCCAGAAGTTCTCCCAACTGATTCTTCAATTCTTGCATTTCGGAAGGTGCCATCCGGTAAGGTGCTTTAGAAATCGGAGCCGCGTCTGGCTCTAAGTCTACGGTAAATTCTATCTCTCGATCTGGCGGTAATCCTAAGATCGTCCTAAAAACATCGGATACTCATTAACAACCGAATTGAAGAGAAATCGACTTCGCTTCCTTCCGTTTTCAAAGCATAACACCAATAGCCCGTACAACCTTTATTTAAAAGTTTTACGGCCTTCATGGCACTGATAAGTAACTTGGATTGGCCCGACTTACGTCCCAAAAATGAGTACTCAGATCCGTCTTTAGTCATCATGGTGATAACTTTGGTACGGTAATTCATAATCGCCTGGTGATTATTAAGCCAATCCTCGCCGAGGATTACGTCCTCGCCTTCCATATCAACTACAATTAAATTCGATAACCATTCCATACCAGATATAACCACCGGAAAATATCTAATCTCCCGATTCCCCACAATCCTATCCCCGCTAGGCAGTCTCACGATAAAGGGATCGCAAGCAGTTAAACAAGTTATATTCAAACGGCGTACACACTCCAAGGAAATAAAATAATGTGTAGCACCCGAATCAAAAAGTACACGAACTGGATAGGATAGAATATGGATGGTACCTGAAGCCACCGCCGCATCGGGTTCGTCTGTTCGACGCATCTCATAACCTCGTGGTTGCACCGAACTGACGCTAGAGTTCCCCCCTCCAGCGTTCTGACCCCGACCCCGGCCCCTGCCAAAATTCTGCTGAGGTTGACCAAAAGATTGCCGCTGATTAACACCTTGATCAAGGGGTGTTGGGGCAGAAGCCCGAGTGTCCAAAGTCTGGTTCGGCTCGGAACAATAAACCGCTCTATGCCCCATCTGACCACACGTGTGACACTTTAATAGTGGAAAGTAGCATTCCGAACTAAAGTGGCCTGGACGACCACAATTGTAGCAAGTCACGGTGCGATTTGAGGTACCCGGAGTGGGACGGTAACCCCTCTTCCCTTTATTAGAACGTGACGACTGTCCGGCAAAACGGTTAGTCGGCTGTGACTTCTGAAAGTTGCCACCTTTAGAGCCAGAAAAATTTCCCCCGACTTTCTACTTCTTCGGTTCTTCAACGGTGTCATTGTCGGGGCTCAACATATCATGAGCTAAAGCTCTGTCCTGATACTCTTTCAGTGTGGTACAAGAAAATCCGGCCATGTACCGCCGTAAGTCCAAATTCATCCGCATATCAAAATAACGGATCTTATCACGCTCGCTACGCACTTGATCCTTCACATGGATCAATTGTTGGTTATACTCCACGATCGCCTGCGAAACGGGAATATCTTGTGGTTTAGCCTCGAAGAAGGCTCGGATTCGGCTCTCGCACTGCCAAGGACAAAACTCGGCCTCCAAGAGCTCCTTAAATTCATCCCACGAGGCAATACGATCCCGTGGCTTGATGACCTTCCACCAAGTAGCGGCCTCCTTAGTGAGGAAATACCGAGCAATTGGTACTTTCTCACCTCGGGCAATCAACCGCCTCGAAAATCTTCTCTAATTCCGCTAGCCGTCTTCCCACCTAACGGGTCTGTGGCACCGCCAAACCGTGGAGGGTGCATACGGATTACATTCAAGCAAGGCATCCGTGTTTGGGTTCGGGTTATTCAGTTGAACGGTTTGGGCTAAAATGGTCATCTGAGTAGCCAATTGTTGAAGTGCATTCGCCACTCCAACGTCTGCATTGTTCCCCTGACCGTCTGACTGGTCGTGCTGACTCTCGGTGTCGGGATGCACCGAGTTCGACAAACTGGGGTTGGTCGACCCCGCAACTGAACTGATGGAAACGGCCGCGCCACGACCCCTTCCTCGTCCACGGCCACGACCACGGCCACGGCCCCTACCAGCTGACATACTGAAGAACACACAAGGTACGTAAGCACAATTCAAACGCACGACATTAAGGTGATCGATTCTCAAGAATATCTATAGAAGGAGCATAACGAATAAGGAAACATTAGAAGAGTAAGAGGTCTTACAAGTACCGGTCGCACTGTGATGATGGCAGAGTAGTGATACTGTGGACAATTGACGACTCATTCGACCCAAAAGACCGACAGCCTAGGTATCCATAGACCTAAGCTCTGATACCATATTCTGTAACACCCCAAGTTATTCAGGATATTACAGTACTGTAAGCCCCGCCGTGGGACCCACAAGGCTAAACATACGTGGAACCATAAAATTTGACCGATAAGGTCTACACACAATGGAATGAAAAACAATACAAAGGTATTCGAAACATAACCAATGTATTCACAAACATCACAACTCGATTCAATACTTCGGCAAACACAGGCCGGAACATCAAGGAAAAGGGAAAACAATACTCGAGTATTCAAAAGCCAATCCAGTACAACAACACTAAACGGGAAACTCCAAACACCACTCGAAGGAAGACACAGTATCACACTTGCCCACCATCTTCATGCCGACCCGATACCTGCCTGTCCGACCTCTTGGAACCTGAAATACATGAAACGTATTTCCCCCATAAAGGGGTTAGCCGTTGAATAGCTAGTGCAAGTATATCCATATGAAACACAATACTCCTCGACAATAAAGTAAATGTAACCGTCAATTCATCAATTCAAGACTAGTATTCCGGAATAACTAAAATCTCATAAGACGTATGTGAATGCCGTAGAAACGGTTCGTTCACCTCATACGCCGTTACGTATGTGAATGCCGTAGAAACGGTTCGTTCACCTCATACGCCGATACATGTAGGAATGCCGTAAAAACGGTTCGTTCATTACATGCCAACAATATATCTATGAATGCCGTAAAAACGGTTCGTTCATGATATGCCATCAATATTTCTTACTTTCAAAGTCGAGAACGTACAATCATAAATGTATACTTGCCTTTGAGACATCGAGAAATGGAACGGAGGAAAGGTATGAGTTTGGTAGGTCCAGGAACGCGCTTCCGGCACCTAAACGATTCGCAAGGAATATGACAATTAATTATCCATACTCAAATTACACGAAGAGACTCGTAAATTGCCTACGATTCAAGAAAATATACGGGTGAACAACTAAAGGTTGGGAAATCACCCAAACTCCCACAAGTCCGAAAACGGCACAATCCAACCCGTAAAATCGTAAGAAAACACTCATACGGTATGGATATATCAAAATCTCAAGGTTCTCACACCTCAATCGGATAAAACGGACGAATCTACGAAAACCCCCAAAATCCAACACAAAATTCAAAGTGTTCTTGAATAATCTTTCAATAATCCGATGAATACTCAAACATGTCCATAATCACGCATATATCACTTCATACATCATGATTTTATCATCCAAAACGTCAATACCCACACAAAATCGAGAAGTCAAGATGTCGAAGAAATTAACTCTTGAATATCCAAGCTCTATGATCCAAGGAATATGCGTTAGATCGACTATCCGGGCTTCCCAACCGAGTGAAAGTGGTAAATCTCCAACACACAAGTGATAGATGTGAGAAAACTCCTCCCTCAAACTCTCTCTCTCAGTGGAAGAAGGAAATGGAGGAAATGGCTGAAATCTCGCTTAAAAGCCGAATTATGCAATTGACCGCATTGTGTGCCGCAGCCTCGTGTGTGCCGCGTACGACCTAAAAATTGTTCCCAGGTTTTGGCAGTGTGCCGCGGCTCAGCCCAGGTGTGCCGCGGCACCGGGTACAGGCGGTTTTTTGCTGAGGATGCAACACAAGTGTGCCGCGGCTCAGCCTAGGTGTGCCGCGGCACCCGGTACATTCCGCTCGGCCAAATTTAGGAAATGTGTGTGCCGCGGCGCACACTCCTTGTGCCGCGGCTCACACCCCCTTCGGGTCCTAAAATGATTAAAAATGACCCGTGAAGAGAATAAAAGTAATAGGATTCAATGTCTTGGCAACAATAACACGAAATAGAAGTACGGAAACCCCAAAACGGTGGTTCCAAGCAATGATTACAAGGGTTCGCTCAACAAATCGCGATTCGTAGAATATGAAAAGGTTTGAAAAGACATGACTTTCGACCGGGTATTAAAGAAATGAAAGGCAAGTCATATTTTTATAACCTGAACTCAGCATTACGTACGTTAAAGATAGGGGGTTAACATACATTAAAGCCCTTATGTACGTAATCTCATGAACATTACGTATGCAATCAATTTCATCAGATCTTTCTGACTTAAAACACGCAAATCGTTACGTACGTAAATATATAACTATTACGTACGTAATAGCCGTTGACTTGGCTGTCGCGATCGACTCCCGACCACCTACCCCTGTTGATGGATCTCTCGCATTACGTACGTTAACATATGAATGTTACGTATGTAAGGCTACATACATAGCGTACGTTAAGAAGATAGGTTAACGTACGTTAAGTTCTATAACAAGCATAAATGGAATTCTCCCAATATCACCCAACAATTAATATAGTATGAATGACCATGATTCCAACTTAACATAATTCGTCGATATACTTGCTACAACAATACAGATATGGTGCGAAAATACTTGGATTAAATCAGAAAATACAATAGTAAAGGCGAGGGTATTATAAATCATTATTGTATGAACGACCAGGATTCCAACTTAACATAATTCGTCAATATGCTCGCCACAATAAATACAGATGTGGTGCGATAATACTCGATTTAAATCAGAAAATACATTAGTAAAGGCGAGGGTATTATATGAGGGAGCTGGGTCAGATGTCTTCCTCGTGTTGGTCCGACGGGATCATCTTGGGATCTATGCTGAGGGCGCTGGATCATTGGACGGGTTTTTTCCACCTCGTGTTGGTCCGATGAGAGCATCTTGGGATCTATGCTGAGGGCGTTGGATCATTGGATTACCCATGTTGTGTTGATGGAATCATGAGGATTCGCATCGTTGGTTTCTGGTAGCGGAAGTCCGTGTTATGTAATTTGCTATGCATCGTTGTTGCATATCTGATTTTGTGCATATTATGATACTTGTACTAGCATCGTTTTACTAACCCCTTCGGGGGTGGACATTTGTTTTGATGTTCAGGTAGCCGAGGAGCAGGGAAGCACTCACAGTACAGACATGATGATGAAGGGGCTCAATGATGATATTTGTTTTGTCGTTTTATTATTCTGGTTTGATTTTCAGTACTCGACTACGTGTGTCCTGTGGATGATTTGAGATGTTTGTCATAATAATTGGATTCATTTGGGTTGTTTGAAACAATTGCCGAACTATGAAATTTTTATGGTATTTTGTACTCTTCTGCATTTCCTTAATTTAGCCTTGTAAATTCTTATATAAAGGTTTATGGCACTGTAACTATTCCGAAAATCTCGGGGTGTTACAACTTCAACCCAAATTCAACATTGAATTGTGTATAGCAGTCTATTAAATAATAGTATGATTCCAAAGCTACACTAAACTCGTCAAGAATGCACCATTTTCGTGTTTTAGTGTCTCGTGGTATTTTGCAGCTCTGCGAGTGACCTTGCATTTTATTTGAGCATGACGCATGATTCCAACCCAAATTCAACACCAAACCGTGGACAATGACATATTTAAAAATAATATGATGTGTGAAAATATAAACAACTAGTTAATAATGCACCATTCTCGATGTTCCAATGTAGAGTAATATTTTTTAGCTATACGGCTGAACTTGCATTTTAATCGAGCATGATGCACAATTTCAACCATAATTCAACAAAAAGGTTTGTATAAATATGTATCAAACAGTAATATGATTGGAAAATTACACTAAGATCATTAATAATGCTTCTCATGTTTCACCGTTGAGTGGTATTCTTCAGCTCTACGATAAACTTGCATTTTATTTGAACATGATGCATAATTCCAAACTAAATTCAACACGAACCATGGATAATGATATATTTAACAACAATATGGTTTCAAATCTACATTAAACTCGTCAATAATGCACCATTCTCGATGTTCCAATGTTGAATAGTATTTTTCAGCTCTACGACTATACTTTTATTTTATTCGAGCATGACGCATGATTTCAACCCAAGTTCAACATGGAACCATGGATAATGATGTAAACAATATCATTTAAAAGCTACATTAAACTTGTTGATAATACACCATTCTCGATGTTTCATTGTCTAGCGGTATATTTAAGCCCTAAGACTGGACTTGTATTTTATTCGAGCATAATGTAGGATTTCTTTCCAAATTAAACACTAGATTATGTATAATTATGTACTAAATAATAATTTGACTGCAAAACAACATTAAACTCGTTAAGAATGCACAATCCTCGATGTTTCACTTTGAGTAGAAATTTTCGAGCTCTGTGACTGAATTTGCATTATATTCGAGCATGATGCATGATTTCTACCAAAATTGAACATTAAATCATGTATAACAACAGTCTATTAAATAATAGTATGATTCGAAAGCTACAATAAACTCGTCAAGAATGTACTATTTTTGATTTTCAGTGTCTACTGATATTTTGTAGCTATACGAGTGAACTTGCATTTTATTTGAGCGTGATGCATGATTCCAACCCAAATTCAACACAAAACCATGGAAAATAATGTATTTAAAAACAATATGATTGTGAAAATAAATTAATCTCGTTAGTAATGCACCATTCTCGATGTTCCAATGTAGAGTAATATTTTTTGGCTACACGACTGAACTTGCATTTTATTCGAGCATGATGCACGATTTCAACCAAAATTCAACATAAAATTGTGTATAAATATGTATCAAACAATAATATGATTGGAAAATTACACTAAGCTTGCCAATAATGCTTCTCATATTTCACTGTCTAGTGGTATTCTTCAACTCTACGATAAACTTGCATTTTATTCGAGCATGATGCATAATTCCAACTCAAATTCAACACGAACCATGGATACTGTTGTATTTAACAACAATATGGTTTGAAATCTACATTAAACTCGTCAATAATGCACCATTCTCGATGTTTGAATGTTGAGTAGTATTTTTCAGCTCTACTGAACTTTCATTTTATTCGAGCATGATGCATGATTTCAAGCCAAATTCAACACGGAACCGTGGATAATGATGTAAACAACATCATTTAAAAACTAAATTAAACTCATTGATAATGCACCATTCTCGATGTTTGATCGTCTAGCGTATCTTTAAGCCCTAAGACTGGACTAGTATTTTATTCGAGCATAATGCAGGATTTCTATCCAAATTCAAGACTAAATAATGTATAATGATGTACTAGATAATAATTTGACTGCCAAACAACATTAAACTCGTTAATAATGCACAATTCTCGAGGTTTCACTTTGAGTAGAAATTTTCCAACTCTGTGACTAAATTTTTATTATATTCTAGCATGATGCATGACTTCAACCAAAATTCAACATTGAATCATGTATAACAGTCTATTAAATAATAGTATGATTCAAAAGCTACACTAAACTCGTCAAGAATGCACCATTTTCGTGTTTCAGTGTCTAGTGGTATTTTGCAGCTCTGCGAGTGACCTTGCATTTTATTTGAGCATGATGAATGATTCCAACCCAAATTCAACACAAAACCATGGACAATGACATATTTAAAAATAATATGATGTGTGAAAATATATTAAACTCGTTAATAACGCACCATTCTCGATGTTCCAATGTAGAGTAATATTTATTAGCTATACGACTGAACTTGCATTTTATTCGAGCATGATGCACGATTTCAACCAAAATTCAACAAAAAGGTGTCTCTAAATATGTATCAAACAGTAACATGATTGGAAAATTACACTAAGATCGTCAATAATGCTTCTCATGTTTCACCGTCGAGTGATATTTTTCATCTCTACGATAAACTTGCATTTTATTAGAGCATGATGCATAATTCCAACCCAAATTCAACACGAACCATGGATAATGATGTATTTAACAACAATATGGTTTCAAATCTACATTAAACTCACCAATAATGCACCATTCTCGATGTTCCAATGTTGAGTAGTTTTTTCAGCTCAACGACTGAACTTTTATTTTATTCGAGCATGACGCATAATTTCAACCCAAATTCAACGCGGAACCATGGATAATGATGTAAATAATATCATTTAAAAGCTACATTAAACTTGTTGATAATACACCATTCTCGATGTTTCATTATCTAGCGGTATATTTAAGCCCTAAGACTGGACTTATATTTTATTCGAGCATAATGTAGGATTTATTTCCAAATTAAACACTAAATAATGTATAATTATGTACTAAATAATAATTTGACTGCAAAACAACATTAAACTCGTTAAGAATGCACAATCCTCGATGTTTCACTTTGAGTAGAAATTTTCCAACTCTGTGACTGAATTTGCATTATATTCGAGCATGATGCATGATTTGAACCAAAATTCAACATTAAATCATGTATAATAACAGTCTATTAAATAATAGTATGATTCGAAAGCTACAATAAACTTGTCAAGAATGTACTATTTTCGTTTTTCAGTGTCTAGTGATATTTTGCAGCTCTATGAGTGAACTTGCATTTTATTTGAGTATGATGCATGATTCCAACCCAAATTCAACACATTTGAAAATGAAAATTAAACTCGTTTATAATGCACCATTGTCGACGTTTCATCGCCTAGTGGTATCTTTAAGCCCAACGACTAGACTTGCATTTTATTCGAGCATAATATAGGATTCAGTCCAAATTCAACACTAAATAGTGTATAATGATGTACTAAATCATAATTTGACTGCAAAACAACATTAAACTCAATAGGAATGCACAATTCTCGATGTTTCACTTTGAGTAGAATTTTTCAGCTCTGTGACTGAATTTGCATTATATTCTAACATGATGCATGATTCCAACCTAAATTCAACACAAAACCATGGGAAATGATGTATTTGAAAACGAAAATTAAACTCGTTTATAATGCACCATTGTCGATGTTTCATCGCCTAGTGGTATCTTTAAGCCCAAAGACTAGACTTGCATTTTATTCGATCATAATATAGGATTCTGTCCAAATTCAACACTAAATAGTGTATAATGATGTACTAAATCATAATTTGACTGCAAAACAACAGTAAACTCAGTACGAATGCACAATTCTCGATGTTTCACTTTGAGTAGAATTTTTCAGCTCTGTGACTGAATTTGCATTATATTCTAACATGATGCATGATTTCAACAAAAATTCAACATTAAATCATGTATAACATTCTATTAAATAATATTATGATTAACTAACTACACTAAACTCGTCAAGAATGCACCATTTTCGTATTTCAGTGTCTAGTGGTATTTTTCAGCTCTACAACTGAACTTTCATTTTATATGAGCATGATGCATGCTTCCGACCCAAATTAATCATAAAATAATGGATAATGATGTATTTGAAAATAATGTGATTGTGAAAGTACATTGAACTCATTAATAACACACCATTCTCGATGTTCCAATATAGAGTAATATTTTTCATCTATGCTACTGAACTTGCATTTTATTCGAGCATGATGTACGATTTCAACCAAAATTCAACATAAAATTGTGTGTAAATATGTATTAAACAATAACATGATTCGAAAATTACACTAAGCTCGTTAATAATTCTTCTCATGTTTCACATTCTACTGGTATTCTTCAGCTCTACGATAAGCTTGCATTTTATTCTAAAATGTGCATAATTCCAAACCACATTCGACATGAACCATGGATAATGATGTATTTAATAACAATATGGTTTGAAATCTACATTAAACTCGTAAATGATGCACCATTCTCAATGTTTCAATGTTGAGTAGTATTTTTCAGCTCTACGATTGAACTTTTATTTTATTCGAGCATGACGCATGATTTCAACCCAAATTCAACATGGAAGCATGGATAATGATGTAAACAATATCATTTAAAAGCTACATTAAACTTGCTGATAATACACCATTCTCGATGTTTCATTGTCTAGCGGTATATTTAAGCCCTCAGACTGGACTTCTATTTTATTCGAGCATAATGTACGATTTCTTTCCAAATTTGTAGAACCCCCTAAATTCGATAGCTCACTACATATACGGTTTATTATATTACGATGTAATTTTAATAACATTTGTTATAATATAATATAACCTATATCTAGTTGTAATACCCGTACTTTTTGTAAATCTTCTACTCTTGTACTTTGTAATTTTTACGCTCGTATAAGTGTTTGGTAAGCTTATATGGATCTTAGAACTCTTGTCAGTTGGATTTACCCCTTTTCTTGTTCGGATCGTCGCTGTTTTCGGATCCTTGATGCGGTTATACTACCTTCGTGTAATGGGTAGCGCACGCTAATTTAGTGAGGGTAGCGCACGCTATCCATTATCATTAGCGCACGCTACTAATGTATTGGAGGCGGACAGTCCAGTAGCTACTGGACTGGAAAAGGGAATTCCTAGCGTACGCTAGGTGTGACTGGTAGCGTACGTTAGATTTTGGTGGTAGCGCATGCTACGTTACTAGAGTAATGTGCGCTAGAGAGAGCAGAGCTGGGGACAGTAGGTTCTGGACTAGGCACTGACTACCAGGTAGCGCACGCTATTAGAAATAATTAGCGCACGCTAATTGAAGTCACTAGCGCACGCTATGAGCAGGTGTTAGCGTACGCTAACGGAACTGGCAGAGGCTACTGGATTGCCTGGTGAGTCCGATAGCGCGCGCTATTTTTCATGACTAGCGCACGCTAGTCCCTATTTAGTATAAATAGGACATTTCCGTTCCCAAATCGTCATTTCTTCCTACCTTCACCTCCTTGGGCGATTCTAGGTGATTCCGGGCGATTCGTGAGGAGTTCTTCGAGCTGCAATTATCTAGCAACATCTTTGAGTTTCTAGTTCGGATTTATCAACGTTTAATCCTCTCCACCGCTCCAAATCAAGGTAAAATTCTCACAACCCTAGATTTTCGGGATTTGGGGATTTTCCATCCGATTTCTTCGATACAGCTTGTTGTTATGTTAGAATATATCGATTACGAGTTATCTACCTTGGATACATGTGTTCCTATGGATTTAATGGTGTATTTATGGAGTTCTTGAGTGTTTGGGATATTTGACTTGCGATTCACTATCCAAGAGAATTATTCCCGGAACACATGTATCGGGGTAGTAAATTCGGGTGATTCCAACTTATTTTCATACCGATGGGGTTTTGATAATTGAATTACGAACTTGTCTAGGTTCGGAGTTGTTGAATCCTTCGATCTTGGTACCTTGTCGTTTATACCCTCTCCTCTCGTTTCCAGGCAAGTGATTCTTGTGAAAGTTATGTTCTTAATTGTGAAAAGTAATGCATGTGATTGTGAGAGTTGCTTTCGTTCACTCCGAGAGGACCCGACGGGGTCGGGGAGGGTTCCGCTTATGTCGGTTCCGTGAACATTTGGGTTAGCCACTCCGAGATGATCCGACGGGGTCGAGGAGGGATTCGCGCATTGTCGAGTCCACGGTTAATCAAGAGATATCATCATTTCCAAATATGTTTGGATAATTGTATTTTCCGGAAAATCATTATCATGGCTTTGAATTGGTGCATATGCTTTTATGTATAAGACTTGACATTTCACTTGTAATACTTGCCCTAACCCCTCTCGTTTGGGGAAAATTACTTTTGTGTTTTTCAGGTCCTAAGGAACCTTACTAGCGAGCGCCGGGACAATACGATGAGGATGGCGAGGCGTGATACTGTGGCTAGTTGTGTTCTACTTTGTTTGGTCGTTGTTCTCTTCGGTCCATTTCATCCTTGTAATAATAAGTGGTACTCGAGTACTTTAGAAAAGTCCTTTTCCATTGTCGTACAACTTCTCGTATTTCTTCATGGTATTGTTTGTCCGTGGTTGAACTTCCTTGGTTGTATCGCGTTTATTGATTCCCAAGTGGATTTTATTAAATTTAATACGTTGTGAGTGAGATAAGCCTAGTGAATCCCAGGTCGGGATTCACGGCGCTGTGATATTCTCCGAATATCTCGGGGGGTGTTACAGAATTTGGTATCAGAGCTTAGGTTTATGGATACCTAGGCTGTCGGATTGCTGGGTCTAAATGTACTATTCCAGGGACACAGTATCATCGCGCTGCCGTCATCTCGTACGACCGGTACTCGTAAGTTCCCTATCTTATTTACCCTCTTCATTCACTCACTATCATTCGATTATGGGACATGAGAAGTCCATATTCTAGATGGCATTGCTTCGAGCTCTTCTTATGATTTTACTTACATTTTTCTTTAGAATGTCAACTGGTAGAGGACGTGGACGCGGCCGTGGTCGTGGCCGAGGGCGTGGCGCAGCCGGTGGAGCGGCCATGTCCCTCAGCTCAGTAGAAGGCTCAGCTACGCCTAGCTTGTCGGACTCTATTCAACCTAGCACCGGTAGTCATCAGGAACCGTCAGCCAGTCTGGGAACTTCTACAGGGAGCCAACCGGATGTGGGTGTTGCCACCATACTGCAGCAAGTGGCGAACCAAATGGCTCTTTTAACCCATGCGGTACAGCTTAACCAACCACCTCCTGTTACTGACACTGGGGCTGAGAAGTGGTTACAAGATGTTATTCGTATGCGCCCTCCCCAATTTATTGGTGCAAATGATCCGATCGGCTGGGAAGATTGGATTAATGAGATGAATAAAGTTTTCTTGGCCGTGAATTGACCAGAGGCACGTAAGGTGCCAGTTGCCCAGTACTTCCTATCAAGGGATGCGGCTAGCTGGTGGCAAGCTGTTGCACCTCAGGATCGTGAGGTTTCATGGGACGAGTTTAAGGAATTGATGGAGGCCGAGTTCTGCCCGTGGCCTGTTCAGGAGGCCAGGATTCGAGCCTTTTATGAAGCTAAACCCCAGGATGTCCCTGTATCTCAGGCAATCATTGTATACAACCGTCAACTCAACCATATGAAAAATCAAGTGAGGGAAGAGAGAGATAGAATTCGTCACTTTGACATGCGAATGAAGCCAAAAGTTTGGCACTATATGTCGGGCTTCGCTTGCGCCACATTGAAGGAGTATCAAGATAGGGCACTAGCATATGATATGTCCTTCACTACTACCGAAATGACAAGTGAGAGTAAGAAGCAGAAGCCCACTGGAAAGTTTTCTAGTGGTAGAGGTGGCAACCCGCGGGGATCGCAGTCGGCAAGCTATACAACCAAAGGGTCTTCCCGTGCATCGGGAGGTAAATGGAATTTCAGAGCTGGTGCTAATGCGTCCAACCGGGTTGTGACATGTTTTAATTGTGGCCAGCAGGGCCATATTAATCGTGATTGTGGTCTACCCCCATTGAGGTGTTTTAATTGTGGCCAGGAAGGCCACAGAGCCATGTACTGTACGGAAGAAGAAACCCCACTTGGAACTCAGGCAACAGCCCCTACACCTGGAGAACCGAGTGTTAATCAGAAGTCATCTACGGGTCAACCATCCCAAAGTTACGGTCGAGGCAGAGGCCGTGGTCAGTCTGTTAGAGGGGGAGCTCCCAGTGCTGGTTCGGTGCAACCTCGTGTCTATGAGATGAGGAAAGCTGGAGATCCAGAGGCTACCGTGGCGACAGGTATCATTTCTCTTTTGTCTCATCCAGTTAGAGTGCTTTTCGATTCTGGTGCTTCTCATTCGTTCATCTCTTTGGATTGTGTGCGTCGATTGAATACTGAGGGCTTGTCTCCTTGTGAGTCCTTTGTGGCTAAGTTGCCCAGTGGTGATAGAATCGTGGCAGACAAGTGTAACACCCCCATGATTTACGGAGATATTACAGCGTCGTAGATCCTTTTTGGAGGACCTACCAGGCTTAGACCCAAATAAAACACATTATATACGACAAACATAAATGTTCATACATTCAAAACCAACTTCAATTTCAACATAACATACATCACAATACCAAACAACATATCATCCCGAGGAATCATAACCAATATGACCGTTCACCACGGGAATACAACAACATCATTAACCATTAATAATGACATGACATACAACACCGACAAGACTACGCGAGTACAAAACCAAAACACGACTTTGACCATGACCATATGACCATCAACTCAAAATAATGCACGATATCAATGCCGCCACCAAGCTCGTGTCCGTCCCGTGCTAGTCCTCCCACCGGACTGCACTCGAATACACAAAGTATATCCACCCCAAAAGGGGTCGAAGAAGCCGTGCAAGTACAATGATTCTAGAATATGTACAACAAGTGAATAATCAACAAAACCACGAGAAAATCATAGTGCCATCACAGATATTCCTAATACCACATCACAGTCATCATCACAAAACAACCTCCCGAGCTATACCGGCCCCGTACCTCTCAAAGAAGATACACACCCTGCAGACACCTCGTCAGCCCTCCCTGGTGTATAGCCCAACCGAGTGATCCGTAGGGATACGCAGCCTACCGGACCCCAGGGGACCCTCACTGGTTTTACTCGGCTCACACACACTCGATCAACAATTGGCACAAATTCCATTTTTACATATTCACACGAAGTACAGTCTTGCCTCAATTTGAATGACACAAGAAACGGCGAACGGATGAATGTACGGTCCAAACTTCCTTCAACGATTCGATCCTAACACATCGAAATATGGAATCAAAACACAACACCACGGAAATGGAAGGGATTCCCTTCAAACTCTACTCTTAGGGACAAACTATCAAACACTACTAAGGCGGAGTTGTTCATACTCAAATAAATAGGTGGGAACTCCAAACGAAATCCGTAGACTTCAAGAAAAACAAGGGATTATGGTTTCACAATCATAATCTGACCCAATTCAAGGTTTAAAACGGACTAGAATGACGAGATCTAAACAAAACCCTCAAAATTCCAAAAACTAGGGATTGAACAATCTTACCTTGATTTGGATGATACACTGGATGAAATCTTGTTAGATTGAGCTTAGGAACACGAAAATGTTGTTGGATGGTGAAAACTGGTCGAAAAACCACGTCTAACTACACTACAAATCGCCCAGCCGCCGAAGGGAAGAGGAAGAGGTGAAAAATGACGTTTCTGGAACCTACCCCCCATATATATACTGGGAGGTATTAGAGCACGCTACGGCTACAGGCTTAGCGTGCGCTAACGAGCTGAGGGCGGTGCATCTTGAAGAAAAAGGCGCCTGTAACTTTCGCCAGTTCGTAGCGACGCTGAACTATCTCAGCACGCGCTACCGATTGATACTAGCGCGCTAACTCCATACTGATGCGTGCGCTACCTCGCAGCGTAAACGCTTCGTCCTCACCGACTGACATCCTAGCGCACGCTATCATACAAGTAACGTGCGCTAGTACATCGAAATAGCGACGTTAGTCCGTCCATAGCGTACGCTAACGCCTCATTCCGCAGTCCGTAAAGCTTACCGTCTGGGCCGGCCTAACGCACGCTATTGCACAAGAGTAGCGTGCGCTACTCGAACTGGTTAGCGTGCGCTAGACATACGCCTTAGCGTGCGCTAATTGCTATTTTCCAAATTTAAATTCGCAAGAAGTCCGGCTAAAACGAGCACAATCCGAGAATCACGGAACCCAACAATAATCAGCCATCAATATGCCAAGGTCAATCATCAATATATACGGTCCAAATAACCACAATACCACAAAATACATCCAAAATAACACTCATAAAATACACGGGTATCACACCCTTACCCCCTAAAAAGAAGTTTCGTCCCGAAACTTAAGATACAAAAAGTTCGGGGTATCGGGCACGCATACTCTCCTCGGTCTCCCACGTGGCCTCCTCAATTCCATGCTTAGACCATTGGACCTTTACTAACGGAATCACTTTCCGTCGCAATTGTTTCACTCGTCTCTAGTATGGTTACCATTGTTCTTCATACGTAACATCATCACTAATCTCAATCTCTTGATAATCAATAACATGGTGGGATCGGGAACATACTTACGCAGTTGTGAAACATGAAACACATTATGAACATGACTAAGCGTCGGAGGTAATGCTAGTCGATAAGCTACATCGCCTACCTTGTCCAGGATCTCGAAGGGGCCAATATAACGAGGACTAAGCTTCCCCTTCTTACCAAACCGAAGAACTCCATGAGTCGGCGATACTTTCAACAACACATGGTTTCACTTTGGAACTCTAACGGCCGATTTACGAACGTCGGCATATGACTTTTGTCGACTCTGAGCAGTCAACAACCTTTGCCAAATAATTGCGACTTTTTCCCGTGTTTGAACCACCAAGTCCGGTTCTACTCCAAGTAACTCGTATGGCTCGTCCCAACAGATTGGCGATCTACACCGTCTTCCGTATAATGCTTCAAACGGAGCCATCCCAATCGAACTATGCCAACTGTTATTGTACGCAAATTCAATCAATGGTAAATGAGTCTCCCAATCTTCTTTCCAATCCAACGCGCAAGCCCTCAACATGTCTTCTAGCGTTTGGATCGTCCTCTCTGACTGTCCGTCCGTCTGGGGATGATAAGCGGTGCTGAAATTCAATTTGGTACCGATTGCTCGATGTACTGCTTGCCAGAAATGCGACACAAAACGGCCATCGCGATCAGACACTATACTCTTTGGGGTACCATGGAGTCTCACAATCTCCGCAATGAATAACCGAGCTAACCTCTCCGGTCCCCAAATATCTCTAATTCCCAGAAAGTGTGCGGATTTGGTTAGCCGATCAACAATTACCCAAATCATATTCACTCCAGTTCGCGTCTTTGGCATTCCCACAATAAAATCCATCGCTATATCTTCCCACTTCCATTCCGGAATTGGTAGCGGTTGCAATTTACCGGCGGGTCTCTGATGTTCCGCTTTAACCTGCTGACAAGTCAAGCCTTTCATCACGAACTCTGTTACATCTTTCTTCATGTTCGGCCACCAAAAGTTTTTCTTCAAGTCCTTATACATTTTACTCATACCGGATGAATCGAGTACGGAGTAGAATGTGCTTCATTCAAAATTACCTATTTGAGATCATCCCGATTAGGTACACAAGTTCTGCCTCGAAATCGAAGAACTCCGTCTTCATCGATTAAGAATCCATGAGCTTTTCCTCTAACACTGTCTTCCCGAAGCTGCACAATTGAGAGATCATCTAACTGCTTGGACTTAATATCTTCCATTACGGAGGATGTAATCTCAAGGAAACGCAATCGCCCTTGAGTTCGTGGAGGCCAAACTTCAATTTCCATATCAATCAACTCGCCTAAGCTTCGGTTGAATGGTAAGTAGTTCCAACTTTTGCAACACGGTGACTTGCGGCTTAACGCATCGGCAACGACGTTTGCTTTACCCGGATGGTAAAGAATGTCAAGATAATAATCTTTAAGCGGTTCCAACCATCGGCCGACGCATATTTAGTTCCTTCGCGTAAATATGTACTTCAAGCTCTTATGATCCGTATACACTCGACAAGAAGAACCATACAAGTAATGCCTCCAAATTTTCAACGCAAACACCACAGCGGCTAACTCAAGATCATGAGTAGGATAATTCATCTCGTATGGCTTTAATTGTCGAGACGCATAAGCCACTACTCTCTCATTTTGCATCAATACACATCCTAATCCTTGTTTAGAAGCATCACTATAAATAACGAAACCTTCCGTTCCTTGTGGTAAGGATAGGATCGGAGACGTAGTCAACCGCTTTTTCAATTCATCAAAACTCTTCTGACACTCATCACTCCACTCAAATTTCTATGTCTTCTGCAATAATAGGGTGAGTGGTCGACCAATTTTCGAGAATCCTTCAACAAATCGACGATAATAGCCCGCTAATCCTAGAAAACTCCGAACTTCCTTAACATTCCGTGGAGGCTCCCAAGCTAAGACTGCTTCAACCTTTTGAGGGTCTACACGAATACCATCGGCTGAGATGATGTGTCCCAGAAAAGAAACTTCTTTAAGCCAGAACTCGCACTTAGAAAATTTAGCATAAAGCTTATCAGCCCTCAAAATACTCAACGTGATTCTCAAGTGTTCGGCATGCTCCGTCTCACTTTTGGAATAGATTAATATATCGTCGATAAACACCACTACAAATTTATCGAGATATTCGATAAAAGTTTTGTTCATAAGTTGCAAGAAGGCCGCCGGAGCATTTGTTAAACCGAATGGCATAACTACGAATTCGTAATGCCCATACCTCGTCCGAAATGCTGACCTGGGAATATCCGAATCTCGAATTCGGAGTTGGTAATATCCCCGACCTCAAATCAATCTTGAGAAAACCGTAGCCCCTTATAATTGATCAAATAGATCATCGATTCTTGGCAACGGATACTTGTTCTTAATAGTGAGTTTATTCAACTCACGATAGTCAATACATAGCCGTAAGGACCCATCTTTCTTTCGTACAAACAATACCGGTGCACCCCATGGAGACACACTAGGCCGAATATAACCTTTGTCCAACAATTCACCCAATTGTTTCTTCAATTCTAACATTTCCGATGGGGCCATTCTGACGGTGCCTTGGATATTGGCGCCGCATTGGGCTCTAGTTCGATGACGAACTCTACTTCACGATGTGGTGGCAATCCCGGCAAATCATCCGAAATACGTCTGGAAATTCATTCACAATGGAACAGAGGATAAGCGTACTCGCCAACTTCCGACTTTAATGCGTAACACCAATAATCGGTACAACCTTGTCGCAATAATTTCATCGCTTTCATGGCTCGAATAAACTTCCCGAAGTACCAAGTTTTTGCCCTTCAAAACGTGTTCATTACCATCCGGCGCGACTATCGAAATTATCTTCCGACGATAATCTACTATCGCTCCATGCCGATTTAACTAATCATCACCGAGGATTAAATCCTCTCCCATCATATCGATCACAATCAAATCGGATGACCAATCTTTACCGCCAATGGTTACAGGACAATTGGCGATCTCTTGATCCCCAACTATCCTTTCCCCACTTGGCAACCCAACAATAAAAGGTTCACATGTAGAGAGACCGTCTAGGCCCAAACGATTCACACAAGATAATGATATAAAAGAATGAGTAGCTCCGTAATCAAACAATACATCTACGGTGCATCGAAATATAAACAATACCCGACGTAGTGGCGGTCCTACGTCATCATCCGCCTCATCTCATACAATCGGGTGGGGCTGATCCAATGCTAGATGCATCCTTATGCTCGGTTTTACCTCTGCCACCGCCACGTCCAACACTCGGAGTTGGCCGACCCGTAATCGTGCTGGGTAGGAGATCATTTAGAAAATATTCTCGCCCACCGACTCACAATATAACGCGCGATGACCCCGCTTCCCACACTTAAAACAATCAATGGGGCGAGAAGTGCACGAGAACCGACATGTCCCGGATTTCCACAATTAAAACAAACCTCGGCATTCCTCCACTAGGCCGAGGGGAACCGGCGTAAGATTGCATAGAAGATTGAGGCCTACGCGATCCACCGCCTCGAAACTACCGAGAAAATTTTGGTTTCTTCGAGCTCAAACTGGAACCGGAATCGACACCATCTCATAAGCAAGTGCTCTATCCCGATATTCTCTCAAAGTAGTACACCCAAGGCCCGCCATATACTTTCGGACCTCCGGTTTCATCCTTGCATCGAAATGAAGTATCTTGTCTATCTCATCCTTAACTCGATCTTGACATACACTAACCGCTTGTTGTATGTCTTGATTGCTTCGAAATAGGAACATCTTCGGGTTGAGCTCAAGAACTCACCGACTCTTGCTAGCCGAACTGCGCTGGACAATACCGAGCTTCCAGCAATTCTTTAAATTCTTCCCAAGTGACATCACGGTCCTTGGGCTTAACATTCGCCACCACCAAGCGTCATCAATCGCCGATATTGAGCAATCGGGACTCTCTTGGCTTCAGGACAACCAATACCATCAAAGATCTTCTCCACTCAACTAACCAATGATCCCAATTGTTCGCATCACCGAACCATCGAATGCAGGAGGGTTCATCTTCATAACTTCTTGAAGCCATCGATCCTCAACCGTCCCGCCAAGATTAATATTACGCACCACTTGTGCCAGCTTGGTGCACTTGTGTTACAACTTGTTGAAGAACGTTAGGCACCTCGGCCTCCGAGCCTCCATTCGAACCTCCCGAAGGAATCGGGTCCGACCTAGTCGCAGAGCGAGATGCCGATTCAAACGGACCTCTCGGACTCGGACACTACCACTGCCACGGCCTCTACCACGACCACGTTGACGGATAGCTCTACCTCTCGGCATCTTGAAGAGTAAGAATGATTCAACAAGGAAATGATTACAATAATAGATTGCACAATATTAAGGTAATTATTTAGAAGGAAAGAAACAACCAACATCCGAAGAGTCTTCCAACACAGCAACACGAGGTGGTAGCATGCCAATGATATCGTAGATAACAACCGACTCAATTTAATAGACCCAAAACACCGACACCTCTAGGTATCCATAAACCTAGGCTCGATACCATATTCGTAACACCCCATGATTTACGGAGATATTACGCCGTAGATCCTTTTGGAGGACCTACTGTGCTTAGACCCAAATAAAACACATTATATACGACAAACATAAATGTTCATACATTCAAAACCAACTTCAATTTCAACATAACATACATCACAATACCAAACAACATATCATCCCGAGGAATCATAACCAATATGACCGTTCACCACGGGAATACAACAACATCATTAACCATTAATAATGACATGACATACAACACCGACAAGACTCCGCGAGTACAAAACCAAAACACGACTTTGACCATGACCATATGACCATCAACTCAAAATAATGCACGATATCAATGTCGCCCACCAAGCTCGTGTCCGTCTGTGCTAGTCCTCCCACTGGACTGCACGAATACACAAAAGTATATCCACCCCAAAAGGGGTCGGCAAGAAGCCGGTGCAAGTACAATGATTCTAGAATATGTACAACAAGTGAATAATCAACAAAACCACGTAAAATCATAGTGCCATCACGTATATTCCTAATACCACATCACGTCATCATCACAAAACAACCTCCCGAGCTATACCGGCCCCGTACCTCTCAAAGCAAGATACACACCCCGCAGACACCTCGTCAGCCCTCCCCGGTGTATAGCCCAACCGAGTGATCCGTAGGGATACGCAGCCTCACCGACCCTGTGGGGACCCTCACTGGTTTTACTCGGCTCACACACACTCGATCAACAATTGGCACAAATTCCATTTTTACATATTCACACGAAGTACAGTAAACACAATCAAAGTACTTGCCTCAATTTGAAGGACACAAGAAACGGCGAACGGATGAATGTACGGTCCGAACTTCCTTCAACGATTCGATCCTAACACATCGAAATATGGAATCAAAACACAACACCACGGAAATGGAAGGGATTCCCTTCAAACTCTACTCTTAGGGACAAACTATCAAACACTACTAAGGCGGAGTTGTTCATACTCAAATCAATAGGTGGGAACTCCAAACGAAATCCGTAGACTTCAAGAAAAACAAGGGATTATGGTTTCACAATCATAATCTGACCAATTCAAGGTTTAAAACGGACTAGAATGACGAGATCTAAACAAAACCCTCAAAATTCCAAAAACTAGGGATTGAACAATCTTACCTTGATTTGGATGATACACTGGATGAAATCTTGTTAGATTGAGCTTAGGAACACGAAAATGTTGTTGGATGGTGAAACGGTCGAAAAACCACGTCTAACTACACTCCAAATCGCCCACCGCCGAAGGGAAGAGGAAGAGGTGAAAATGACGTTTCGGAACCTACCCCCATATATATCGGGAGGTATTAGCGCACGCTACGGCTACATGTGCTTAGCGTGCGCTAACGAGCCGAGGGCGGTGCACCGCCGAAGAAAAAGGTAGTCCGTAACTTTACGCCAGGCTCCTAGCGTACGCTGAACTATCTCGTTAGCGCGCTACCGATTGATACTAGCGCGCGCTAACTCCATACGATGGCGTGCGCTACTCGCAAGTACTGCACCCGTAAACGCTTCGCCTCACCGACTGACATCCTAGCGCACGCTATCATACAAGTAACGCGGCGCTAGTACATCGAAATAGCGACGTTAGTCCGTCCATAGCGTACGCTAACGCCTCATTCCGCAGTCGAAAGCTTCGCCGCCGGGCCTAACGCACGCTATTGCACAAGAGTAGCGTGCGCTACTGAACTCGTTAGCGTGCGCTAGACATACAGTCTTAGCGTGCGCTAACTGCTATTTTCCAAATTTAAATTCGCAAGAAGTCCGGCTAAAACGAGCACAATCCGAGAATCACGGAACCCAACAATAATCAGCCATCAATATGCCAAGGTCAATCATCAATATATACGGTCTAAATAACCACAATACCACAAAATACATCCAAAATAACACTCACAAAATACACGGGTATCACAACAAGGAAGTTAGAGATTGTCCGGTGTTAATCGCTGAGAGAGTGTGGTTTTCGAATTTGATAGTCGTAGACATTGTTGATGAAGATCTAATCCTCGGTGACGATTGGCTCGATAGACACGGTGCGGTAATGAATTATCGCACGAAGATCATATCAATGTTAGCCAAAGACGGTACCGAACAACATTTTGCGGGGTACAAGAGGGGATGTCAGAAATTTTTGATTAGTGCCTTGAAGGTGACAAAACTTATTAGAAAGGGCTGTGTTGGGTATTGGTGTTATGCCATGAAAGTCGAAGATGGGAAAGTTGAACTTCCCTCGATTCCTATTGTAAGTGATTTTCCGGATGTTTTTCCAGACGAATTACCGGGACTACCACCGGGGCGGGAAGTTGAATTTACAATTGATTTGGAGTCAGGAGCAACCCCGATTTCTAAGGCACCGTATCGTATGGCACCTTCAGAAATGCAAGAGTTGAAGAAACAACTGGGAGAATTGTTGGATAAAGGGTATATTAGACCCAGTGCATCGCCATGGGGTGCACCGGTCTTGTTCGTAAGGAATAAAGATGGTTCACTACGTTTGTGTATTGATTATCAGGAACTGAACAAAGTGACCATTAAGAATAAATACCCTTTGCCGCGTATCGATGATTTGTTTGATCAATTGCAGGGAGCCGCGGTGTTCTCGAAAATTGATTTGAGGTCCGGTTACTATCAACTTCGCATTAAGGAATCCGACGTTCCTAAAACTGCTTTCCGTACGAGGTATGGACACTATGAGTTTGTGGTTATGCCTTTTGGGTTAACCAACGCACCGGCGATATTTATGCAATTGATGAATAAAATATTTATTGAGCATCTTGATAATTGTGTAGTCGTTTTTATCGACGATATTTTGGTTTACTCTCGAGATGAAGAGGAACACGCTCGGCATTTGCGATTGGTGCTGGAGATTTTGAGGACTCAGCACCTCTATGCAAAGTTTTCTAAGTGTGAATTCTGGCTGAAGGAAGTCATGTTTCTCGGACATGTGATTTCAGCGGAAGGGGTTCGGGTAGATCCCCAGAAAATTGAGGCAGTGTTAGATTGGGCTCCACCCAGGAACGTGAAGGAGGTTCGTAGCTTTTTGGGTCTAGCCGGATACTACCGGAGATTCGTCGAGGGGTTCTCCAAACTTGCTCGACCACTTACTCAACTACTCCAGAAGTCCGAAAGGTTCGAATGGAATGAAGAGAGACAACGGAGTTTAGAAGAGCTGAAAAGGCGCCTGACTACCGCGCCGGTTTTAGCCCTACCTCAGGGAGTTGGTGGGTATTTGGTTTATTGTGACGCATCAGGACAAGGACTTGGGTGTGTACTCTTGCAGCATGATAAGATGATTGCCTATGCTTCACGGAAACTTAAACCGTATGAGCTGAATTATCCTACCCATGATTTGGAATTAGCTGCTGTAGTGTTTGCACTGAAGATCTGGCGTCACTATTTGTACGGTTCTTCATGTCGAATTTATACCGACCACAAGAGCCTAAAGTATATTTTTAGCCAGAAAGAGCTGAATATGAGACAACGACGTTGGTTAGAGCTGATAAAAGGATTATGATCTGGAAATCCTTTACCATCCAGGAAAGGCTAACGTTGTAGCTGATGCGTTCAGCCGGAAGTCGATATCTCTTCATATGCTTGAGGCCCTTACGCCTCAAGTTAAGATCAGACGGGAGTTAATTGAGCAGGGAGTTGAAGTACGGATCCAACGGGTTCAGGGTCAGATGTGTACTCTTGAGGCTATTCCATCCTTGATTGACGACGTCGGGGAAAAACAGGAGAATGACCCAATGCTTGTTCAACTGAAGGCGGATGTGGAAATAGGGAAAGCCCCTGGTTTTATGATCCACGAGGATGGCATTTTGAAATTTCAAGGTTGGATTTGTGTTCCGAATGACTCAGAGCTGAGACAGAGGATACTCCGAGAAGCCCATGCTATACCTTACTTGATCCATCCTGGGACGAGTAAGATGTACAAGGATCTTAAAAGGAGTTTTTAGTGGAATAATATGAGGAGAGATGTCATCGAGTTTGTGTCAAGATGTTTGACATGTCAACAAGTCAAAATTGAGCATCAACAGCCGGCCGGGCTGTTGAAACCTCTCCCTATTCCCAAATGGAAATGGTAGGATATTACCATGGATTTCATCACCGGGATGCCGAGGACTAAGTCGGGGATGAATATGATTTGGGTGGTTGTTGACCGATTGACTAAGTCGGCACATTTTCTTGGCATTAAGGACACGTGGGGACCGGAGCGATTGTCCCGGATTTTTATATCGGAGATTGTGAGATTACACGGTACGCCAAAGTCTATTGTTTCCAATCGTGATGGCCGTTTCGTGTCGCATTTTTGGAAGGCGGTCCATCAAGCCTTGGGCACCGAATTGAGGTTGAGTACTTCCTTCCACCCTCAGTCTGACGTTCAGACTGAGCGGACGATCCAGACATTGGAAGATATGCTGAGGGCGTGTGCCCTAGATTGGAGTACCGATTGGGAAGTACACCTACCTTTGATCGAGTTCACTTACAATAATAGCTGGCACGCATCGATCAAGATGGCACCTTTTGAGGCATTGTATGGTAGGCGGTGTAGATCTCCACTTTGTTGGGATGAAGCTTCAGATTTAGTCGGGACGGAACCCGATATGTTGATGGAAACTAAAGAGAAGATTTCCATCATCCGAGACCGACTGTTAACCGCTCAGAGTCGACAAAAATCCTACGCTGACAATCGTCGTCGGCCCTTGGAATTTGATGTGGGTGATCATGTCCTACTCAAAGTATCACCGATTAGAGGAGTCTTCAGGTTCGGAAAAAGGGGCAAACTTAGTCCGAGATATATTGGACCTTTTGAGATTCTCGACAGAATTGGGGAACTGGCCTATCGATTGGCTTTACCTCCAGCCCTTAGCCATGTTCACAGTGTGTGCCATGTTTCCCAACTGAGGAGGTACGTCCCTGACCCGAGTCATATCATTCATTACGGGGACATCGAGATTGCAGAGGATGTCACATTTGAAGAGAAGCCAGTGAAAGTACTAGAGCATCGAGTAAAACAACTCCGGAACAAAACCATACCGTTGGTTAAAGTTCAGTGGTCACGACACGGAGTTGAGGAAGCGACGTGGGAAACCGAAGAGAGCATGCGCACTAGATACCCAGAGTTATTCATTTCTTAAGTTTCGGGACGAAACTTCATTTTAGAGGGGGAGGATGTAATACCCGTACTTTTTGTAAATCTTCTACTCTTGTACTTTGTAATTTTTACGCTCGTATAAGTGTTTGGTAAGCTTATATGGATCTTGGAACTCTTGTCAGTTGGATTTACCCCTTTTCTTGTTCGGATCGTCGCTGTTTTGGATCCTTGATGCGGTTATACTACCTTCGTGTAATGGGTAGCGCACGCTACGCACACCTTGTAGCGCACGTTAATTTAGTGAGGGTAGCGCACGTTATCCATTATCATTAGCGCACGCTACTAATGTATTGGAGGCGATACCCAAAGAGCTACCGGATCGAAAAGGGAATTCCTAGCGTACGCTAGGTGTGACTGGTAGCGTACGCTAGATTTTGGTGGTAGCGCACGCTACGTTACTAGAGTAACGTGCGCTAGAGAGAGCAGAGCTGGGGACAATAGGTTCTGGACTGGGCACTGACTACCAGGTGGCGCACGCTATTAGAAATAATTAGCGCACGCTAATTGAAGTCACTAGCGCACGCTATGAGCAGGTGTTAGCGTACGCTAACCAGCGCAGGCTCTTGGATTGCCTGGTGAGTCCGATAGCGCGCGCTATTTTTCATGACTAGCGCACGCTAGTCCCTATTTAGTATAAATAGGACATTTCCGTTCCCAAATCGTCATTTCTTCCTACCTTCACCTCCTTGGGCGATTCTAGGCGATTCCGGGCGATTCGTGAGGAGTTCTTCGAGCTGGAATTATCTAGCAACATCTTTGAGTTTCTAGTTCGGATTTATCAACGTTTAATCCTCTCCACCGCTCCAAATCAAGGTAAAATTCTCACAACCCTAGATTTTCGGGATTTGGGGATTTTCCATCCGATTTCTTCGATCCATCTTGTTGTTATGTTAGAATATATCGATTACGAGTTATCTACCTTGGATACATGTTTTCCTATGGATTTAATGGTGTATTTCTGGAGTTCTTGAGTGTTTGGGATATTTGACTTGCGATTCACTATCCAAGAGAATTATTCCCGGAACACATGTATCGGGGTAGTAAATTCGGGTGATTCCAACTTATTTTCATACCGATGGGGTTTTGATAATTGAATTACGAACTTGTCTAGGTTCGGAGTTGTTGAATCCTTCGATCTTAGTACCTTGTCGTTTATACCCTCTCCTCTCGTTTCCAGGCAAGTGATTCTTGTGAAAGTTATGTTCTTAAATGTGAAAAGTAATGCATGTGATTGTGAGAGTTGCTTTCGTTCACTCCAAGAGGACCCGGCGGGGTCGAGGAGGGTTCCGCTTATGTCGGTTCCGTGAACATTTGGGTTAGCCACTCCGAGATGATCCGACGGGGTCGAGGAGGGATTCGCGCATTGTCGAGTCCACGGTTAATCAAGAGATATCATCATTTCCAAATATGTTTGGATAATTGTATTTTCTGGAAAATCATTATCATGGCTTTGAATTGGTGCATATGCTTTTATGTATAAGACTTGACATTTCACTTGTAATACTTGCCCTAACCCCTCTCGTTTGGGGAAAATTACTTTTGTGTTTTTCAGGTCCTAAGGAACCTTACGAGCGAGCGCCGGGACGATACGATGAGGATGGCGAGGCGTGATACTGTGGCTAGTTGTGTTCTACTTTGTTTGGTCGTTGTTCTCTTCGGTCCATTTCATCCTTGTAATAATAAGTGGTACTCGAGTACTTTAGGAAAGTCCTTTTCCATTGTCGTACAACTTCTCGTATTTCTTCATGGTATTGTTTGTCCGTGGTTGAACTTCCTTGGTTGTATCGAGTTTATTGATTCCCAAGTGGATTTTATTAAATTTAATATGTTGTGAGTGAGATAAGCCTAGTGAATCCCAGGTCGGGATTCACGGCACTGTGATATTCTCCGAATATATCGGGGGGTGTTACACTAGTTTCGTTTTATTTACTTGATTGTTTCTTAAATAATAAATTAATAGAAAGTTAAATTAGAACATTGATTGACCTAATGGGCTATGTGTACCAATATTTACTAATATAAACTCACTAATGGACTCAAACCCAAACTTAATAAAATTCCCAAGTCTTGAAATTATGATTGAAAGCCCAACCCAACGACTTAATCCATTTACAAATAAACAAATACCCAACTACCTATATTAATATTCTATACACATAAAATACAAAAACAAAAGTATATATACACACACACACCAAATAGGCGGCCAAGTGGAGAGGGGAAGGACACCTAGAGTCTTCATGTCCTCCCCATGCAAGACATAATCTTGTGTCTTGTGTTCCCTTGTCCCATGTTTGAACACCTCTTTTTAAAACCCTTAAAATATACATACTCTTATACTTCACAAAAAAAATCTGCATTGAGAGACTTGAGAGAGAGAGAGAGGGTTGAACCAAAGAAGAAGAGACAAGGAAGAAGAGTGTTCAACAATAAATAGGTAATCTCTTTTCCTACTTTTTTTTTTCTAAGTATAAAAGAAACCTTCATAATCTAACTCAAATATATAGACATGCAAACAAAATATGCATCATGGTTACTTGAATCGGCCGAACCATGTAGTTCAAGGAGGAAGATCATTTTCTTCCACTTCCGAGACCTAGAACCATTTACTTCCGACAAGAAATCGAGGTGGGTAAAAAAGTTGTTTCTTTCTTTCTCTTATTCAAAATTTATACAAGTTAAAAATATGGTGCATGCAAGTATTAAACTCTAGATATCTATACTTGATTAACATTCATTAACATGCATGTAATGGTCTTGATATTTGTTGAATTTTGTTTGTCATATTTTAATCATATGTGCAAATTAATTTATTGATGGAAATATTGGTTGAGTATGACAAATCTGACCTTTGGGGATTAAAATTCCAAAAACATATGAATATATATATTGGACTATGGTAAGAGGATAATTATTCACCGGAATATTTGATAATTCGAACCTAAGTTCGAAGGATAAACTAAAATAGTTTAAATAAGATAAATTTGAGATAAAATTGTTAAGATCCATAATTCTGGTCTTATGTCTTAC
The DNA here is from genome assembly GCA_033398695.1 of Orobanche coerulescens. Lineage (NCBI taxonomy): Eukaryota > Viridiplantae > Streptophyta > Magnoliopsida > Lamiales > Orobanchaceae > Orobanche > Orobanche coerulescens. The sequence continues at coordinate 164,875,610 of CM065807.1, read as the reverse complement.
AATTAAGTCTTAAAATATCAAAAATAAGTTCTCTATAAAATTTCACCTAAATCGGAATTTACTAAAATAGAAAATTGGGGCAAAAATGTAAATTTCAAGAATTCGGGGCCAAAACTGTAATTTACAGAAACTTACTGTTTCGAAAATAAAATTTCCAGAAAAGTTGAACCCTCTGTACTCATAATAACATAAAGAGCCTACCCCGAAAATTTGAGTTCAATCCGACAAGAAACGAAAAAGATATGACCCGAATACTAAAATATCGATTAAGACAAAACAAAGGGGTGAAATCATAAATTATAAAAGAATAAAAATTAAAATTGAACTTAATCTAAAATTACAAGTCGTAAGGTTCAAAATGCAACTGGATTCATAATTTTTGGAGTTTAAATGAATCCAAACGAATTAATCAAAATTATAAGATAAAACTAAATAATAATAATAATAATAGTACTATAATTTCGAAAGGGCAGAATTGTAATTTATGGTAGGAAAAACCTCCATACAACTTCTGATATCAGAACCTTATATTATAACAGACTTTTCACAATAAAGTTCGTAATTTTCGGACTTATAATCAACTCGTACCGAATTATCCAAATTTATAAAATTTAGTGAAAATAATGATAGTACTTAAACGACGAAAGGGCAAAACTGTAATTTCTGAAAGGTAAGACTTTCATATAACTTCTGACCTTCAATCCTCATATCATAACGGACTTTTTTCAATAAAGTTCGTAATTTTCGGACTTATAATCAACCCGTACCGAATTATCCAAATTTATAAAATTTAGTAAAAACAATGATAGTACTTAAAAGACGAAAGGGCAGAACTGTAATTTCCGAAAGGTAAAACTTTCATGCAACTTATGACCTTCAATCCTTATATCATAATGGACTTTTCGCAATAAAGTTCATAATTTTCGTATGTATAATCAACGCGTACCGAACTATTCATGTTTATGAGTTTATTATAAGATTATGCTAACACTCACACAATAGCAATCTAATCATCAACCGATTGAACTAATTTCTCCAGTTTATCCAAGTCCATTTACTATCAAATAATCATATTGATATCTTATAATATGCATAATCGTTGTTAATCACGAAAATAATTGTTATTCAATTGAAATCGGGAGTAAGTGTTGTGCGGAGCTAAGTGCTACGACTTTCGGGCGGAAGCCACCGCTAGAGTCCGTACGAGTACCTCTAGAGTCCCTTTTTCTATTTATATGCATTAGGGGCGGTTAGTCTAAGTCATGAATCGAGCAGCGTGGATGCGGTTCTAGGCAAAGCTACCGTCGTATCCTATTCCCTTGAAGCCGAAGAACGGAGTCATCCTAAGGTGACTGGGTCGTAGAATTCGGGTATAGTCGTGATTATGATATGATCTGGGCATAGACCCGAGCTAAGGACATATCGATCCCAGATAAGAGATAAGGCAGCACGTGACCAAGCGTGAGAGCGGTAAAGCTCAAAGGCCAATGTTATAGTGACGGTCCGACAAATGCCCAAGGCTACGGTTATCAAACCAAAGGTCGCGGCGATAGTCAAAGGCCAAACACTGATAATGGTATAAGACGTTATAAGGAGGCTAAGGAATTAGTCATGTAGACGACCTCCCAAAGCTAAATACTCAATTGGGCGCTCGACGCCGTGCATTATTCATACTCAACCGAAATCTATGGAGTTTGACTATACATTCATGTCATAATTCATAATATTCTTCTTTAAAACTTGCACCAATTTTTAAACAACACTATTTTTCAAAAGTGGGAGAAACATAATGTTTATTAAATAATAAACTCATTAAACACCCAAACCCAACTCAGTGAGAATCCATTATTCTCACCCCATTTTGAATTGTTTTCTAAAACCCCACTAGATGAAGAGAACCAAAAAGAAGAAGAAGAGGCAGATGCTGATGACCTCTGAAGACCGTCCTTAAAGTATTACCAAGACGTAGGAATTAGGATGCTGCTTTAACCCTTCTTTCTATTCCGGTGTCATAATGCATTTTGGTTTCCAATGTACTCTTTTGCACTTGATGTAATAATTCCCCTGTACTCTTGAATATTTCTTTTCTATGAAATAACCAGTCTTAGTTCACCGGGCTGAGATCTGGCATATGTATGCTTTACTAGAATGTATTATCACAAACGTTATTTATTACGTTAACTGTCGCGTTCTCGTCCAACCCCGGTGTGGGGGCGTGACAGGAGTGGTATCAGAGCTCGGTTTGTAAGAAGGACACTTACAACGAGCTTTTCCAGGATAAGATTCTTCGGACTTAGATGGGAATTCCACCTAGGGCGAAGTGAACCATAGGACTGAGACCTAAGGTAGATATCTCGAGTCAGCTCTCATTAAGATCTCTTTCGACTTGTCGCTATTCGCTTGAAATATGCATAGTCAGATTCAAATTTCCTAAGTCATTGTCCAAGATAACTGATTAACTATTCACGGCAATTCCCCGATTAAATCACTTCTCCTATTGAACTCTTGAAACGGACATAGCTTATTTCACTTATCAAATCCTCTGAACTCCACTAAACCTCATTACCTTTCAAAATGGGGTATTATTATTTCTTGGTCGCTGATGTCGTATAAGCATATTTGTTGAGTCATTAAGATCACAACCTTGATGATAATTCATGCTTAATAGAGTTTTATTATTGGATATTTCAATCCATTTGCTATTCATTCATAGTAAGCGTCGCCAATTGGCATTGTCTAAATTAATTAAGTCGCTATACTATTCATTTGGAATAGTAATGGCTAATTTCAACTTATTAAAGTTCTGTGTTGCTACGTACCTCGTAGTCAACTTAGCTATGTTATTCGTTTGGAAGACATAAAGCTATTACTGCAAGGCATTATTTAAAATATTCGACCCATCCGAATGGGGCGAAATCCAAACCTTGCAAAAACTTACAGTTTGATTTGAATTATTAAGACATATTTCCTTAATAATTATCTGTGTATCTCCGTCCTATGAGCTATCTCTTTGAGATGTTACCTACTATCGATAATTGGTAAGGAAAACCTACATTTTCTTATCCAATGCTGTATTTTTTCATGAAACAGCATTGCGAATGTAATAATAAAGTTGAATAATGATAACATTTCTTGATACTCAACAACCGAATGCAAGCATCTTAATTAACACTCACTTCAATAATCACTACCCGTAAACTTAGAAGTATCCACACATATGGGTACGAGCCGAGAAACAGATTTAGTATTTAGAGATTGTGAAGTGATCATTAAAGGTCACTGTTCTCCTGCCGACCTAATTCTTCTCCCTATACTTGAGTATGACCACATACTTGGGATGGATTGGCTATCTAAACACTTTGCACAACTCGACTGCCATTCTAAAATAGTTCGATTCTGCAAACCCGATCACCCAGTAGTTGAACTACACGGGGATGCTAGAATTAACTCGGCCCCAATTATATCTGCCACGAAGGCGAGAAAGGCCATTTGAAGGGAGCAGCGGGATATCTAGCTTTTGTCATGAACAAACCTAAGAGCAAATTGGAGACTGAAGCAATACCAGTAGTATCACAATACCCTGAAATTTTCCCCACGAAACTCACTTCTCTACCTCCATATCGGAGAGTTGAATTTAGCATGGATATCTTGCCAGGAAAGGCACCTGTGGCTAGAACGCCATACCGAATGGCACCACTAGAACTGCAAGAACTGAAGGTTCAGTTGAAGAAATTGTTAGATGTTGGATTTATCCGACCAAGTGTGTCTCCATGGGGAGCACTAGTGCTATTCGTAAAGAAGAAAGATGGCACACTAAGATTGTGAATCAATTACCGAGAACTTAACAACATTACCGTTAAGAACAAGTATCCACTTCCCAGGATCGACGAACTATTCGACCAACTAAAAGGAGCAACAGTATACTCAAAGTTTGATCTTCAGCAGAGATATTACCATTTGAGGTTCAAAGAGAATGACATACCAAAGACTGCCTTTCAAACTAGGTATGGTCATTATGAATTCGTGGTAATACCTTTTAGATTGACCAACGTGCCGGCTGCATTTGTGGATTTAATGCACTGCGTATTCCAACCATATTTGGATCAATTCGTAGTAATATTTATTGACGACATGTTGTGGGAAAATCCCTCACAATATACCGCAAGTGCACGGTGTCAACAAGTAATAAAGTGATAAGTAAAGTATCGTTCCCACGAGGACTGATTTCACTAAGTACCAAAATTTAGTCAACTCACAATTTTATTTGAAGAACAATTAAATGGAGTTTATATCTAAACTAATTGCAGAAAATAAATAATAGTACTAGTAATAATAATAATAATAATACTAATAAGGGGTAGGATTATGATTTTCACCTCAAACAATCGGGAATGGTATTTATTCGATTCAATTCACTGTTATTCAACTGATTATAAGCCAGGAATTCCTAAGTTATTCTAAAGCCTTTCCCAAGGTCGATAGAAAATACTACGAATTACTAACTCGATATATCCCTATTCGAATCAGATAATTAATAGCTAAAATAGTTCAAGAATTCCCACAATAACAGGCTTCACAATTCGCATGAGTATATTCCTATCTCACGAAAATTATGATTCGTCTAACAAGAACTATGCCTAAATTTCATCTCCCGAATCCATAAAGACATTCAAAACAAATTAACTGTTGGCCAGACAATTAAAAAGCATTAACAACAGTAAGAAGAATCCAAATCAATAGAGTAACGAGTAAATCGAAATAATAATAAATAATCAAACCGTCATGAAATTGGCTACAATCAAAATCCTACTCGAATAAATCTAAAAATTAAGATGCAGAAAAACCGTAGGGATCCGTGGTCCTGTCGTCCCCCAGAAATCTACACCTTCTTTTCTTTTATTCTCCCTTTTCCGCCGCAAACCTGCTCTCCCGTCTTCCTCTCTTTCAATTGCTGTCCCCTCCTTTTTTATATTGTTTTCTTTTCAATTCCTTCAGTAGATGTCCCACCAAAAGGTCCTCAAATCCCTTCCTCATTGCTGTTCACGGCACAAGCAGCCCAAAAGCTGATGTCCAAAAAATCAGCCATCAAAAGCCCATATACGCGGCCCATTTTTTAAAACTCAGCATACTCCTTCTCCTGTTGTGGTTCCCAGTGGCGTCCTTTTGCGCTTTGTGTGCCGCGGCACACAGTACAGTATGCACATCATTTGCTGGTTGTCTTCGTGTGCCGCGGTTCACTTAGTGTGTGCCGCGGCTCATGACCAAAAGCTAACTGTTTTAAATCAGATTTTTCATCGTTTTGGCTTAGGACTCGATTTTCTGCAAAACATATAAAAATAATGCATTAAAAGCTCATTTATGCTGATTTAGGCTCAAGATGGATATAAAATAATGATATAAAAACGCATAAAAATACACCTAACAAATACCCCCAAACTTGAGCCTTTGCTTGTCCTCAAGCAAAAATTTATAATTTTAAACAAAATGTATCGTGAATAATCATGCAAATCCATAGTGCTCAACTTAATCAATACTACCCTGAAAATCTCAAAGAATAATACAAGTATCGTAATAGTGAGTCACATCCAGGACACTGATTCCACTAAGTAACCAATTTCAGTCCTAATCAATCGTTCATGGAGAAAATCAAGCTCAAAGATTAACAAGCGTGAATTTAACCGACCGTCAATATGAAGGGTTAGATTAAACAAGCGGTCGCCCAATCCCACAGTCTAGAGGCAAAATTCAAGAGTTTCATTATTAAACTTACTCCTCGGACAACATTCCCCTATGTATGATCAATAATATGATTCGAGTTAACCACTAGGTTTCGGCTCTCGGGATATTTCATCGGGATGATCCTAGGGTGGATTTCCATTCTCATGTATCGGGGAACCGTTTGACGTAAAAGACACTCATGGGGCACATGGATGCTTCTAGTTACTAAGTCCCCCTCTACAGCGGAGAAAAAACTCGAATAGCAATTCCCGCATGTCAAGGTTGCCGTTTTACGCGAAAGTAGACAACGGGTCACGTGAATACCCCCGGTTACTAGGCTTCCCATCATCGGTAATGCGATATTTCTAAATTATAAATCTATTCAGGGTCGTCGTTTTACGCGAGAGTAAACAACGGGTCACGCGAATACCCCCGGTTACTAGACTTCCCATCATAGAACAAATAATATCTCGACTTTTTCTTGAAAAAAACTGTCCGCCTCTAAACTCAATTTAAATGCCAACAAGACTCATGGTACTGGACGACAAGCTACGCAAAAAGTTTAACCAAACATATAAACGGTGATTTGAAAACACGTATGTCTCCTTTCTTATCTTCTAAAATTTCTACAAAAACGATAAAATTTCGGACCTAACTGAATACTCAACAGAAACAGATATCGCTGATTGCAACTCGACTAAAACTCAACCGTTTCTTCCAAGAGAAATCAGTATCGTAACATCAGTTTTACACATAGAAGCACGAAAAATTCACGAAAAATTCAAGCTTGCAAAAACCATCAACAGCATGCAAAATAAAGTCCACTACACATAACATTATCAATAATAAAACTCATGTGAAAATAAAAGAGATAAGGAAAAGTGAAACTTATTCCAAATGTCTTCTTGAACACCCGCACATGTCTGAGTGGAAACGTCGGTCAATCCATACTTCAAATAACGCCCAACATCACGAGGGACCCCCAAACTTAGTCTCTAGTCATGAGATAACAATAGACATTAAATCAAGAAAGACTAGAATATGAAAAATAATAACTCATAGGGGTCATAAAGAAATATCAGAGAAATAAGGGCCAACAAGAATACACGAATCCAAATGAAATAACAAAAACAAAGAAAAAATTAATAACGAAAAATCAAATAAAAACAACTAACTAGAAAGCAAGTAAAAATGATGGGTTGCCTCCCATCCAGCGCTCTATTTTACGTCTTGAGCACGACATGGCAAAAAGAATTTAACGTGGCTTCTTTCTAGGGAGATTGCCAAATGCCCCCTTCTTGCAATCTATAAGCCTCTTATTCCATAGGGGAGGCTTTGGCTCATGCCCGGTTGCCAAAAATGATGAATAAGAATAATTATGCGGACAACCAAAAAATGATGGAAGAATATAATAATGATAAGGCATGAAAAAATAAGCAGAGTTCGAATGGGCAAATAATAAAGAATTATCATGCACAACCTCATTAGAACTCGAAGAATCAGCCTCAACAAAATCATGAGTAATGGGGTCAATCTCTCCCATTATGGATTTAGGAAAAATTATGCGTGGCACCGTTAATAAAATTTTTGGCACAAAAGTATTCACCTTATTAGTCAAAGTTTGATGACAATTTAATGGAATTTCTTTGGAAACATCATCAATGATAACTTCTTCTCTAGGCTCATCACACTTTATGAAATCATTGGGTGCTGGGGGATCGACCCTAAAACTCAGCATGTCATTCTTCTCAACCTCCCCCTCAACTTCACTACTAAATAAATGAGCTGGAAAATAACCGTAGTGATTCTCAAGACCACGATGTGCGCATTGTAGCTCAAAAAGGGTACTATCAGGATTTTTAAGAACGTCTACATAAATTTCAAGCATGGTCTTTTCTTTTGGGGGAGGGGGCTGACTGACCCTAAAACTCAACATGTCATTCTTCTCAACCTCCCCCTCAACTTCACTACTAAATAAATGAGCTGGAAAATAACCGTAGTGATCCTCAAGACAACGATGTGCACATGATAGCTCAAAAATGCTACTATCAGGATTTTTAAGAACGTCTACATAAATTTCAAGCATGGTCTTTTCTTTTGGGGGAGGGGGCTGACTGACCCTAAAACTCAACATGTCATTCTTCTCAACCTCCCCCTCAACTTCACTACTAAATAAATGAGCTGGAAAATAACCGTAGTGATTCTCAAGACCACGATGTGCACATGATAGCTCAAAAATGCTACTATCAGGATTTTTAAGAACGTCTACATAAATTTCAAGCATGGTCTTTTCTTTTGGGGGAGGGGGCTGACTGACCCTATTTGGAAAATTATTAAGAGCATCGAAATTTATGAAATGCCAAGGGTCACGATACTCATCGGAAAACATAATGGAGAAAATAAAAATAAAGAGACTAAACAAAGAAAAAAAAAACTTCAAATTAAAATTAGAGTCGCTTGGTATTGATATTAGCGAAACATCAGTCCCCGGCAACAGCGCCAAAAACTTGTTGTGGGAAAATCCCTCACAATATGCCGCAAGTGCACGGTGTCAACAAGTAATAAAGTGATAAGTAAAGTATCGTTCCCACGAGGACCGATTTCACTAAGTACCAAAATTTAGTCAACTCACAATTTTATTTGAAGAACAATTAAATGGAGTTTATATCTAAACTAATTGCAGAAAATAAATAATAGTACTAGTAATAATAATAATAATAATACTAATAAGGGGTAGGATTATGATTTTCACCTCAAACAATCGGGAATGGTATTTATTCGATTCAATTCACTGTTATTCGACTGATTGTAAGCCAGGAATTCCTAAGTTATTCTAAAGCCTTTCCCAAGGTCGATAGAAAATACTACGAATTACTAACTCGATACATCCCTATTTGAATCAGATAATTAATAGCTAAAATAGTTCAAGAATTCCCACAATAACAGGCTTCACAATTCGCATGAGTATATTCCTATCTCACGAAAATTATGATTCGTCTAACAAGAACTATGCCTAAATTTCATCTCCCGAATCCATAAAGACATTCAAAACAAATTAACTGTTGGCCAGACAATTAAAAAGCATTAAGAACAGTAAGAAGAATCCAAATCAATAGAATAACGAGTAAATCGAAATAATAATAAATAATCAAACCGTCATGAAATTGGCTACAATCAAAATCCTACTCGAATAAATCTAAAAATTAAGATGCAGAAAAACCGTAGGGATCCGTGGTCCTGTCGTCCCCCAGAAATCTACACCTTCTTTTCTTTTATTCTCCCTTTTCCGCCGCAAACCTGCTCTCCCGTCTTCCTCTCTTTCAATTGCTGTCCCCTCCTTTTTTATATTGTTTTCTTTTCAATTCCTTGATAGATGTCCCACCAAAAGGTCCTCAAATCCCTTCCTCATTCTTTCACGGCACAAGCATTAAAAGTGATGTCCAAAAATCGACCATCAAAAGCCCATATACGCGGCCCATTTTTTAAAACTCAGCATACTCCTTCTCCTGTTGTGGTTCCCAGTGGCGTCCTTTTGCGCTTTGTGTGCCGCGGCTCACTTAATGTGTGCCGCGGCACACAAGATATGCACATCATTTCTTTGGTTGTCTTCGTGCCGCGGTTCACTTAGTGTGTGCATGGCTCATGACCAAAACCTCTTTGTTTTCGTCCGTTTTTCATCGTTTTGGCTTCCGGACTCCAATTTTCTGCAAAACATATAAAAATAATGCATTAAAAGCTCATTTATGCTGATTTAGGCTCAAGATGGATATAAAATAATGATATAAAAACGCATAAAAATACACCTAACACGACATACTCGTTTATTCCAAATCAGATCAAGATCACGAAACTCACTTGAGATTGGTGCTAGAGACACTAAGGAAGCACAAATTGTACGCCAAATTCAGCAAGTGTGAATTCTGGTTAAGAGAGGTAGTGTTTTTAGGACACATAATATCTGGAGATGGAGTCGCAGTAGATCCATCAAAGGTGGAGACTATTCGGAACTGGAAGAGGCCAGAAACAGTCACAGAGATACGGAGCTTTCTTGGACTTGCGGGTTACTACCGAAAATTCATTAAAGATTTTTCCAAAATCGCAGGACCACTCACAAGACTGATGCAGAAGCACGTCAAATTTGAGTGGAGCGATAAGTGTGAGTTGAGCTTCCAGGAACTCAAGAGGAAACTCACTACCGCACCTATGCAAACACTTCCCGAAGGGAGTGAAGGATTTGTGGTTTACAGTGATGCATCAAAGGAAGGATTAGGAGTTGTGCTGATGCAAAACGGCAAGGTTGTGGCTTATGCATCACGAAAGCTGAAAATCCACGAGATGAATTATCCGACCCATGACCTTGAACTAGCAGCAATAGTGTTTGCTTTGAAGAAATGGAGACACTGTAACACCCCCGATATATTCAGGAATATTACAGCGCCGTAAATCCTTTACATAAGAATTTACAAGGCTGAATAAAAGAAAAGACACTAACAGATACCGATTTATGAAATTACTGAAATAAAATACAACCGTCTGGTTCAATACCTAGAATACAAATATCCAATGAAGAGTTATTATTACATCACTAAAATCCAAACATTATAAACTGATGACGTACTCGAGTACTTATTGAAATAACCAACAAACAACAGACAGTAAACACGGTCAGAACATCACTCTGCACCCTCGTCATCATGCATCTCCAGTGGTTGTTTTCCCGCTCTCCTGGATCCTGAACATACACAAATGTTCACCCCCGAAGGGGTTAGCACAACGATGCTAGTACGAGTACAATAATCATACAACAGTGATATAATCAACAAATCATAACAAGTTTCTCCAACGAGAAATATCCACAACACATATCATATCATAACAGTTTCAACATACTGATGGTATTCCAATGATCCAGCGCACACAGCTATAGATTCCCATGATGATCCCGTCGGACCAACACATGATGGAACTACCTGTCTAACGATCCAGCGCACACAGCTATAGATTGCCATGATGATTCCCGTCGGATCAACGCATGGTGGACATATAATCACAACATATTTACACGATACAATCACATCATAATTGTCATAATATAAACAATTCTAATTAGAGTACTTGCCTCGGTTCGTTGACAAGAATAAAACTTCCACGAATATCAAAATACTCAAAGGTCGTCCCCTTCGATCAACCACGTGTTAAGCCCGAACCTGAACAAAAGAAATAGTATAGAATTCATCTCATGCCATACGAACGTCTAACAATTCAAATATTACGGTAGGAAGTCCTTAATATGCAATCTGTCTGGATCGCTTAACGCACGCTACGAATCCTATGTAGCGTACGTTAATGCTACTCGTTAGCGCACGCAGTACACACAGCCTAGCGTACGCTAACCAGGCGTGGTCAGTGCCTCACTGATCAGCCGACTGACTCGACTTATGGCCTAACGTACGTTACGTACCAAACGTAGCGTACGTTAACTCATGCTCGATAGCGCACGTTAATCTACATAGCTTAGCGTGCGCTAACTATGCATGGCAGTTTACTATTGGGCAGTAGACGAATCTCAACATGATCAAACCAAATGAAATCCTCAGTGTTAATTCATGTTACCTCCATGAATATCATGTTCATACGGTTATGAATGATTTTACAGATAACAACAACTTCGGATTCAAGAATATGTATACTATTATGAAACCATATTCCATTTCAAATACAATTCTTCATGCGATGATTCAGAAGGCTTTAACGGTTGATATCAACACCTTCATATCAATGAAAACTATCACTATGAAGTTTTAATAATGATCCATCTTTACAAAATAAATCCTTCCATGATCAACCCTATAGATTCGTCTAACAATAATGATGTAAAAGTCAAGTCCATGATTGTTATGAAAACACCTACTAGATTCGGATTACCAATGATAAAAGCTTCCTATACTTGTTCAATGTAATAAGATTCGAATCATGATGTTCATAATCAAGGTACTTAAGGCCTATTCATCTCAATATTCCAAACATGATGTACTTTGGATAATTCCTCCAAGAAGATCAATATTTGCTAACATGATCATCTTATTCTCCATAACACGAATCTAGAGTTGAAGATAGAATCAACATACCTTAATATGACGAAATCACTGAACCACAAGGTAAAATCCGACTCCGGTTGGTTATGTGCCACTCCAAGATGTTACTTCTCTTCAATGATCACTCATAAGTGATAACCAATATTCAAGGATCACTAAGATGTGTTCTAAGTGTGTTAGAAGGATGATTATAGCTCTCTGGCCTCTCAAGAATGAAAAATGGATGAAGGAAATGTAAGCCAAAACGGGTTGTTGTCTCATTTATAATATTCTACACTTTGGCTAATTAGCGCACGCTACAATACATAATTAGTGCGCGCTAATAAGCGTTGACTCCAAATCTGTCCAGGTTCGTCCGCGGGAATCTTATCCGGACCCATGTCCCGGCTGGCGCATGTGCTAGCCGCCTACCTCAATAATTCAGTGTCTAGCGCACGCAACTCCTACATACGTAGTGTGCGCTAGTAATAGCTGATAGCGCGCGTTAAGCTACATTCTTAGCGTGCACTATCACGAGTTTGCATGAGAAAATTTGCATGTTGTTATACTTAAGTACAAGGATGCCAATGCAAAAAATATCATACTCCAATAATCAAAACCACAAATCCGAATAATACGGGGTTTGAATACAGATGAAATACACAGCAATAAATCCGAATATTACATACTCTCCTACTAAAAAGGAGTTTCGTCCCGAAACTCAAGACGAAAATAATTCGGGATATCTGGACTTCATACCATCTTCCGTTTCCCGTGTGGCTTCTTTCACTCCGTGGCGTGACCATTGAACTTTGACCAAAACGATTGGTTTGTTCCTCAACTGCTTAACTCGACTCTCGAGTATCTTGACCGGTCTTTCTTCAAATGTCCCATCTTGAGCAACTTCGATCTCGCCGAAATCAATGATATGACTAGGATCTAGTATATACCTCCGTAACTGGGATACGTGGAACACGTTATGAACATGGCTCAACGACGGCGACAATGCCAATCTGTATGCCAATTCTCCAACTCTCTCAAGGATCTCAAATGGTCCGATATATCTCGGACTCAGCTTTCCTTTTCATCCGAAATGAAGTATTCCCCGAGTAGGAGAAACCTTTAAAAGTATGTGGTCTCCCGTACTGAACTCCAAAGGGCGACGACGTACGTCTGCGTAAGATTTCTGGCGACTTTGGGCGGTTAACAACCTTTCACGAATCAAGGCTATCTTCTCTCGAGTCTGTACAATCAAATCTGGTTCCGTCCCGATTAAGTCTGATGAATCATCCCAACATAGGGGCGATCTACATCTCCTCCCGTATAATGCCTCAAACGGTGCCATCTTAATGGAAGCATCCCAACTATTGTTGTAGGTAAATTCAATCAACGGTAGATGAACTTCCCAATCAGTTGACCAATCTAAAGCACAAGCCCTCAGCATATCTTCCACCGTTTGAATAGTCCTCTCGGATTGTCCATCAGTCTGTGGGTGATAAGCTCTGCTGAAGTTCAATTCGGTTCCCAAGGCCTTATGAACTACTTTCCAAAAGTGGGACAAAAAACGGCCGTCTCGATCAGAAACAATGGTCTTCGGCGTACCATGCAATCGAACTATCTCCGAAATAAATACTCGTGCCAACCTCTCTGGTCCCCACGTGTCCTTAATGCCTAGAAAGTGAGCTGATTTGGTTAAACGATCAACTATCACCCAAATCATGTTCATTCCTGTCTTGGTTCTCGGCATACTAGTGATAAAGTCCATCGATATGTCCTCCCACTTCCATTCAGGAATCGGGAGCGGCTTCAACATTCCGGCAGGCCGTTGATGCTCGATCTTAACCTGCTGACAAGTCAAGCATTTCGAAACATAGTCCGCTACATCTTTCTTCATGTTGCCCCACCACAAATTCTGCTTCAAGTCCTTATACATCTTACTGGTGCCCGGGTGGATAGAATAGCGCGAACTGTGAGATTCCTTCATAATTGTCTGTTTCAGAACATCGACATCGGATACGCAGAGTCGGTTTTGAAATCTCAAAACTCCATCATCATGGATTACGAATCCGGGGACCTTCCCCTTGATCACTTCATCACGTAACCGAATCATCAGAGGATCATCTGCCTGTCTAGATTTGATTTCTTCGGTTAATGACGAAGTTATTTCCATCACGCACAATTGTCCTTGGACTCTTTGTAACCACAGCTCAATTCCTTCTCGAATCATCTCTCGTTGAAGGCTAAGTTGGGAGGTAATCATCTTCAGCATCTGAATAGAAACAGGCTTGCGGCTGAGTGCATCGGCCACTACATTCACTTTGCTTGGATGATACAAAATCTCCAGGTCATAGTCCTTGACCAGCTCTAACCATCTTCTTTGCCGCATGTTCAACTCTTTCTAACTGAAGATGTATTTGAGACTCTTGTGATCCGTAAAGATCTGACAGTGAGTCCCGTACAGATAATGCCTCCAGATCTTTAAAGCAAAAATTACTGCTGCTAGCTCTAAATCATGTGTTGGATAATTCACTTCATAAGGTTTCAGCTGTCGTGAAGCATAAGCGATCACCTTGTCATTCGGCATCAATACGCACCCGAGTCCTTGGTTCGAAGCGTCACTGTAAACTATAAATCCTCCAGTTCCCTGTGGAAGTGATAGAATCGGTGTCGTCGTCAGTCTCTTCTTCAATTCATCAAAACTAGTCTGACTCGACTCGTTCCACTCAAACTTTTGAGTTTTCTGTAGGAGTCGAGTAAGTGGGCGGGAAATTTTGGAAAATCCTTCCACGAACCGACGATAATACCCAGCAATGTAATACCCGAGATTTCTGTTATGTAATTGGAACTTGTGATATTGTAATGATTGTACTTTTGTATGAGTACTATTCTCCGTATTTCATAATCCGATGCCATCGAGCATATAATTTCGTGTATGTAATTTTAATGGTTGAAATCCTGTGCATGTAGCGCGCGCTACAGGCTACGGGTAGCGTACGCTAACATGGTTTCATAGCGTACGCTACCGAGTGTAATTAGCGCACGCTACGCGGGGTCAAATTGATTGAGACGCGCGGTAGGTGAGATCTGGCCGGGGGACCCTTGTCGGATCCTGTCGAATGTATCTGGACGGCTTTCGGGAAAAGCCAAGTCAACGCCTTAGCGCACGCTAGAGGTCTATACGTAGCGCACGCTAAGTGCCGAGTACAGTTTAGACTGTGAGCCGTTAGCGCACGCTACGGATAGTGTATAGCGCGCGCTAATAACCATTTATTATAAATAGGACAGCATCCTATTCGTGAATTCAGTCCTTTCTTCCCCCATAACCCGAACTCTTGCACTTGTAACATAACTCCATTCGTCTTAAACACTCCATATCAACCTCCTAATTCGAGATTGAAGATCTTATATCATTGGAGATTGGTGTTCAAGCCTTGGGTGTTGGATTGCTTCATTTTCATCCGTGTTCTTCACTACTTTGAGGTAGGTGATTCTTCACCAATGATTAGTAATGTTCATGAGGAAGTTCGAATCATGTTTGGATAGCTAGTATCTCGTTTTTATCGGTCATCACATGTTAGAAGGATACTTTTGACGTATCGGTACTAGATGTGGAATGAACCTTTGAACCATCTTATTATAAGGACTCCTAAGCATGTTTAAATCGATTTATGATCAAGTAATCGGATATTACCCAGTTGATACGTTGTATACGTTGGAATCATGTGTTTTGGAACGTAAGACGATGGAACTTAGATTATTTCTTGAAGATCGTAGAGGAATTGTGTTATCGAGATAACTATCCGTATATTGGTATTTCTTAATCATAAATCTTCCAGAAACCTTATTAGTATGATATGCCCGAGGATAACTTGTAATATCACCATAGGGTTCATGAGTTCTTCATCATTCAACCCGATTTTGATTCGTAGTATTACGCCATGCAAGATTAGCGCACGCTAACATGTGTGAGTTAACATGCGCTATCGAGGTTCGATTTTACGCACGAACGTCGTAGCGTACGTTATGAGGCGGCAAAGTCGGCGCCGATTTGTGGCTAGCGACGCTAGTCTTATACGATAGCGTCGCTATGATTGACTTAAGCGCACGTTACGTATAGTACGTAGCGCGCGCTAAGCAATCCAGGCAGCTTGTTTAGTTTGAGCTTTTCGGCCGTAGGTCGAATTGTTAGGCCATTGTTCGACTCGAGATGATTTGTATATCGTTCCTTTTGTTAAGGTTCGAGCTTGTTACGTTGATCGGAGGCGGCCTTCGAGTGCGTCGAGAGCATTGAAGTATATCATTCTTGCCATCTTCGAGGCAAGTATCGTGATATGTTAATATCGGTATTTTCGAGTATACGTATGATTATGCATGTTGTTGAACATGATATTTACTTCGTTGATTTGTCATGATATTCGTTGTATATTGTTTATATGTTCATGTTGATGAACATAATGATTTGGCATGTGTGTATGCATGAGTTGTGTTTGTATACGTTGTACGATCTATGCTGAGGGCGCTGGATCGGATGTCCACCTCGTGTTGGTCCGACGGGATCATCTTGGGATCTAGGCTGAGGGCGCTGGATCATTGGACGGGTTATTTCCACCTCGTGTTGGTCCGACGGGATCATCTTGGGATCTATGCTGAGGGCGCTGGATCATTGGAATACCCATGCTGTGTAATGGAATCTTGTAGATTCGCATTGTTGGGTTCCGGTAGCGGAAGCCCGTGTAATATGTCTTGTTGTGTATTGTTGATGCATATTCGAATTGTTTAAATACGATACTTGTACTAGCATTGTTTTGCTAACCCCTTCGGGGGTGGACATTTGTTTTGATGTTCAGGTAGCTAGGAGCAGGGAAAGCGACCACGATCGAGCGTGACGACGAAGGGGTTGATGATGTTTATGGTTATTGGAGATTTGTTGTCTTGGTTTGGTTTACGTACTCGAGTACGTGTGTCCTTTGATATTAATTCGATATGGTTGTATTAATTACCCGTTGAACCGGTTATGCGTTTTCATAAACTCGAATTTTCGCAGATTGACGTCTTATATTCACTTTCCTTTTTAATTAGCCTTGTAAATCCTTATTTAAAGGGTTTACGGCACAGTAATTATTCGAATATCTCGGGGTGTTACGAATATGGTATCGAGCTAAGATTTATGGATATCTTGGCAATGGGTTTTATTTGGGTGCATTTATGTTATTTGATTTACGGGTCGTTTGTAACATCACCGTTTCACCAAGTCGTCATGTGGACCGTGGTTGTAAGTCTCTTAATCTCTTATACTACCGCTTTTACTTAATTCTTTTTGTGAGTGTTGACGGACTTTATTTCAAAAATTTTGTTCTGTATATTGAGAAATTTCGTTTACAGTATGTTGAGAGGAGGTCGTGGACGCGGACGCGGTCGTGGACGCGGACGTGGTAACATGAGACATGAGGATTCCGCAACTACCCCAGAAATATCGGCTAGTCGAACCGATTCCCATTCTGGAGGGCAGCAAGGATCAGCGAATGATGACGCAAATCCGAACATGCCGGGAGTGCTTCAACAGGTGGTGGCGCAGATAAACCAGTTCGCCCAGGTCGTTGATCGCATGCGCAGCCGATGGGACAAAGAGCACCATGAGGATAACCGGGGAGACAGATGGCTTGCTGAGGTGGTTAAATTGCACCCGCCAAAATTTGACGGATCTGCTGAGGCACTTACTTGGGATCACTGGCTCAAGGAGTTGGAGAAGATATTCGCGGGTCTTAACTGTCCCGAGGACCGGAAGGTTCCCATTGCCCAGTATTTTCTGACTGGGGAGGCCTTTGACTGGTGGGAGGCTATTCGACCCGAGAACCATAATGCGGATTGGACGGAATTCAAACAAATGATGGAAGCACAGTATTGTCCTCGTCCGGTTAGAGAGGCGAAGATCCGAGAGTTTTTCTCACCACAGAGTTCGGAGGCATCTGTGACAGATGTAATTAAAACTTTTAATCATCAGCTGACTTGTGTGCGACACTTGGTCAGAACGGAGGCAGAAAAGATTTTTCATTTTGATATGCGGATGAAGCCGGAGATTCAGCAGTACATGTCCGGATTCGAGTGTACTACGTTGCGACAGTACCAAGACAAAGCGCTGGCCTACGACATGAAAGAGGCGGCGGTGGAGAAATCAGTAGAGGCAAAGAAGCAGAAGGTGACCGGCAGCTTTGCAGAAAACAAGAGTGGTGGGGCCCGCAAGGGCCAGTCTTCCTTTTATTCGGCTAGGAAACCTCCACATCCTTCTAAAGGCGGAAAGAAGTTCCGGACAACATCAGCAGTTTCGGACGCATCAAGGAAATGCTACAATTGTGGTCGAGCAGGGCATATTCGACGTGATTGCCCCGCATCTTCTGTGACTTGTTACGATTGTGGGCAAGAAGGGCACCGTGCGGCCTTCTGTGGAGCCGCTACTAGATCTGTTGGCACCCGCACTCCAGCACCGGTTCCTAAGGAGATAAGTGAACAGATACGCAGAGTGGATTTCAGCAGCAGACGCTGGGAAGAGAGAGACATCCAGTTCTGGGTCCGTTCCTCCGCGCCTGTACGATATGAGGAGATCTGACGACGAGAACCCTGCTGTTGCATCCGGTACGATTCAGATCCTTTTGCAACCAGTTAGTGTCTTGTTCGAGTCGGGAGCTACGCATTCTTTTATATCTTTGAACCGTGTTAATCGTTTGAACATCTCGTGCTTGTATAATTGTGAACCTTATGTTGTGGGATTACCGAATGAGAGAAAATTATGGGAACACTAGAAGCTAGGGATTTCCCAGTATCTATAGAAGGGAGAGATTGGCCATCGAATCTTATTGTAGTTGACATATGCGGTGACGATTTAATTCTCGGAGATGATTGGCTCAACCGTTATGGAGATGTGTTGAATTACCGAGAGAGAGTCATTTCCATCATTGCTGATGACGGATCTGAACACTTATTCCGAGGATGGAGACCGGGAAGCTCGGGAAATTGATCAAGGCAATGAAAGTCCGAAATTATCGGGTGGATGTCACGGACTTTGGTGCTATGCCATGAGGAAAGAGGAAGGGATAGAGCTCTCGTCTATTTCGATTGTGAATGAGTTCTCGATGTATTTCTGACGAGCTACCCGGTTACCCCGTAAAGAGAAGTGGAATTCACCATCGAATTAGAGCTGGAGCAACCCCTATTTCAGTGGCACCATACCGCATGGCGCCAACCGAGATGTATGAACTCAAGAAGCAAGCTGGAGGAATTGTTACAAGGGCTATATTCGGTGAGCGTTTCCTTGGGGCGCACCCGTTCTCTTTGTCCTAAGAAAGACGGATCCCTCCGATGTATTGATTACAGGAGCTTAACAAGATGACGATCAAGAATAAGTATCCTATACCTCGGATCGACGACTTGTTTGATCAACTCGTAAGGGGCGAGGTATTCTCGAAGATTGACTTGCGATCGGGATACCACCAATTGAGAATTAAGGAATCGGACATACCGAAATCGCTTTGAGATCCCTAAGACGGCATTATGAATTTGTGGTGATGCCATTCGACTTACCAATGCTCTGCGTATTCATGCAATTGATGAATTGGGTATTCTTGGAATACTTGGATAAATTTGTGGTCGTTTTCATTGACGACATTTTGATATATTCGAGGGACGCAGAGGAGCATGCCGATCATTTACGTGTGGTTTTGAGCATCTTGAGAAAGGAACAATATATGCAAAATTTGCTAAATGCGAGTTACGCTTAAGGAAGTAACCTTCCTTGGGCATGTGATATCCGCAGATGTAGTTCAGTAGGACACGAAGAAAGTCTAAGCAATCTTTGAATCATAACCTCATAAGAACTTGAAAGAATTCCGAAGCTTCTTAGTACAAGCGTGATATGATCGCCGCTTTGTAGAGGGATTTTCCAAAATTGCTCGTCCGCTCACTCACCAAGTATGTAAAACTCAAAAGTTCACGTGGAATGAGAAATGCCAGGCTGGTTTTGACGAACTTAAAAAGAGACTGACGACAGCACCTATATTAGCGCTGCCAGAAGGAACTGATGGATTCATGGTATACAGCGACGCTTCAAATCAGGGTTTGGGTTGTGTGTTGATGCAGAAGGACAAAGTGATTGCTTATGCTTCTTGGCAGTTGAAACCATACGAAGTTAATTATCCGACTCATGATTTGGAGCTAGCAGCTGTGGTTTTCGCTTTGAAAATTTGGCGACATTATCTGTACGGCACTCATTGTCAGATCTTTACGGATCATAAGAGCCTCAAATACATTTTCAGTCAGAAGGAATTAAACATGAGGCAGAGAAGGTGGCTGGAAATTGATCAAGGATTACGACTTAGAGATTCTCTATCATCCGGGGAAAGCAAATGTAGTAGCCGATGCATTGAGCCGTAAACCTGTTTCTCTTAGAGTGTTGGAAGCACTTACATCCCAAACCAGTATTCAACGGGAACTGATCCGCGAAGGGATTGAAGTATGGGCACCAGGAATCCAAGGGCGACTTCATGTGATGGAACTGACTTCATCACTAGTCGAGAAGATCAAGTCCAAGCAGTTGGACGATTCCCTGATCCCTCGATTATCTGATGAAGTAAAGAAAGGAAAAGCCCCAGGATTCGTGATACAAGATGATGGAGTTCTGAGATTTCAAAGTCGACTTTGCGTTCCCGATGATGATGATTTGAGACGAACTATTCTGAAAGGAGCTCATAGCGCGCCCTATTCTATTCACCCGGGCAGCAGTAAGATGTATAAGGATCTCAAACAAAACTTCTGGTGGGGGAATATGAAGAAGGACGTAGCAGAGTACGTTTCGAAGTGTTTGACTTGTCAGCAGGTTAAGATTGAACATCAGCGACCTACCGGGATGTTAAAGCCGCTTCCGATCCCTGAATGGAAGTGGGAGGACATTTCGATGGATTTCATCACAAGTATGCCAAGGACTAGAGCAGGAATGAACATGATTTGGGTCGTAGTTGATCGACTAACCAAGTCGGCTCATTTCCTAGGAATCAAAGATACATGGGGACCCGAGAGATTGGCACAAGTATTTGTTGCGGAGATAGTCAGATTGCATGGGACGCCGAAGACCATTATTTCGGATCGAGATGGTCGTTTCGTGTCGCACTTCTGGAAAGCAGTTCACAAGGCTTTGGGGACTGAGCTCAACTTTAGCACAGCTTATCATCCCCAAACAGACGGTCAGTCCGAAAGGACTATTCAAACTGTAGAAGACATGCTTAGAGCTTGTGCGTTGGATTGGTCAACTGATTGGGAAGTTCACTTGCCCTTGATCGAATTCACTTACAATAACAGTTGGCACGCTTCTATCAAGATGGCACCCTTTGAAGCTTTGTACGGGAGGAGATGCCGATCGCCTCTGTGTTGGGATGATTCTTCGGATCTGATCGGGACGGAACCGGAATTGATTATTCAGACTCAAGAGAAAATAGCTTTGATTCGAGAGAGACTATTGACTGCCCAGAGTCGACAGAAGTCTTATGCCGATGTACGTCGTCGTCCTCTAGAGTTCGAAGTTGGGGATCATGTGCTATTGAAGGTGTCTCCTACACGAGGGATTTTCCGTTTTGGGAGGAGAGGCAAGCTTAGTTCGAGATATATCGGACCATTTGAGACCCTAGATAGA
The DNA here is from genome assembly GCA_033398695.1 of Orobanche coerulescens. NCBI lineage: Eukaryota > Viridiplantae > Streptophyta > Magnoliopsida > Lamiales > Orobanchaceae > Orobanche > Orobanche coerulescens. The sequence goes on along the minus strand of CM065807.1, from coordinate 164,854,142 downwards.
GTTGGGGATTTAGCGTACAGGTTGGCCTTACCGCCATCGCTGAGTCATGTTCACAATGTGTTTCACGTATCCCAACTGCGGAAGTATGTACCGGACCCCAGTCACGTCATTGATTTCGACGAGATCGAGATAGCTAATGATGGCACCTTCGAAGAGAGACCTATCAAGATACTTGAGAGCCGGATCAAACAATTGAGGAATAAACCAATACATTTGGTTAAAGTACAATGGTCACGACATGGAGTCGAAGAGGCCACTTGGGAAACGGAGGACGGTATGAAGTCTAAATATCCGGAGTTGTTTTCATCCTAAGTTTCGGGATGAAACTTCTTTTTAGGGAGGAAGGATGTAATACCCGAGATTTCTGTTATGTAATTGGAACTTGTGATATTGTAATGATTGTACTTTTGTATGAGTACTATTCTCCGTATTTCATAATCCGATGCCATCGAGCATATAATTTCGTGTATGTAATTTTAATGGTTGAAATCCTGTGCATGTAGCGCACGCTACAGGCTACGGGTAGCGTACGCTAACATGGTTTCATAGCGTACGCTACCGAGTGTAATTAGCGCACGCTACGCGGGGTCAAATTGATTGAGACGCGCGGTAGGTGAGATCTGGCCGGGGGACCCTTGTCGGATCCTGTCGAATGTATCTGGACGGCTTTCGGGAAAATCCGAGTCAACGCCTTAGCGCACGCTAGAGGTCTATACGTAGCGCACGCTAAGTGCCGAGTACAGTTTAGACTGTGAGCCGTTAGCGCACGCTACGGATAGTGTATAGCGCGCGCTAATAACCATTTATTATAAATAGGACAGCATCCTATTCGTGAATTCAGTCCTTTCTTCCCCCATAACCCGAACTCTTGCACTTGTAACATAACTCCATTCGTCTTAAACACTCCATATCAACCTCCTAATTCGAGATTGAAGATCTTATATCATTGGAGATTGGTGTTCAAGCCTTGGGTGTTGGATTGCTTCATTTTCATCCGTGTTCTTCACTACTTTGAGGTAGGTGATTCTTCACCAATGATTAGTAATGTTCATGAGGAAGTTCGAATCATGTTTGGATAGCTAGTATCTCGCTTTTTATCGGTCATCACATGTTAGAAGGATACTTTTGACGTATCGGTACTAGATGTCGAATGAACCTTTGAACCATCTTATTATAAGGACTCCTAAGCATGTTTAAATCGATTTATGATCAAGTAATCGGATATTACCCAGTTGATACGTTGTATACGTTGGAATCATGTGTTTTGGAACGTAAGACGATGGAACTTAGATTATTTCTTGAAGATCGTAGAGGAATTGTGTTATCGAGATAACTATCCGTATATTGGTATTTCTTAATCATAAATCTTCCAGAAACCTTATTAGTATGATATGCCCGAGGATAACTTGTAATATCACCATAGGGTTCATGAGTTCTTCATCATTCAACCCAATTTTCGGTTCGTAGTATTCTGCCATGCAAGATTAGCGCACGCTAACATGTGTGAGTTAACGTGCGCTATCGAGGTTCGATTTTCGCACAGAACGTACGTAGCGTACGTTATGAGGCAGCCGAGTCAGACTGCCAGTTTGTGGCTAGCGCACGCTAGTCTTATACGATAGCGTACGCTAACAGTTCAGCTTAGCGCACGTTACGTATAGTACGTAGCGCGCGCTAAGCAATCCAGGCAGCTTGTTTAGTTTGAGCTTTTCGGCCGTAGGTCGAATTGTTAGGCCATTGTTCGACTCGAGATGATTTGTATATCGTTCCTTTTGTTAAGGTTCGAGCTTGTTACGTTGATCGGAGGGGGCGGCCTTCGAGTGCGTCGAGAGCATTGAAGTATATCATTCTTGCCATCTTCGAGGCAAGTATCGTGATATGTTAATATCGGTATTTTTGGAGTATACGTATGATTATGCATGTTGTTGAACATGATATTTACTTCGTTGATTTGTCATGATATTCGTTGTATATTGTTTATATGTTCATGTTGATGAACATAATGATTTGGCATGTGTGTATGCATGAGTTGTGTTTGTATACGTTGTACGATCTATGCTGAGGGCGCTGGATCGGATGTCCACCTCGTGTTGGTCCGACGGGATCATCTTGGGATCTAGGCTGAGGGTGCTGGATCATTGGACGGGTTATTTCCACCTCGTGTTGGTCCGACGGGATCATCTTGGGATCTATGCTGAGGGCGCTGGATCATTGGAATACCCATGCTGTGTAATGGAATCTTGTAGATTCGCATTGTCGGGTTCCGGTAGCGGAAGCCCGTGTAATATGTCTTGTTGTGTATTGTTGATGCATATTCGAATTGTTTAAATACGATACTTGTACTAGCATTGTTTTGCTAACCCCTTCGGGGGTGGACATTTGTTTTGATGTTCAGGTAGCCAAGGAGCAGGGAAAGCGACCAAGATCGAAGCGTGACGACGAAGGGGTTCAGTGATGTTTATGGTTATTGGAGATTTGTTGTCTTGGTTTGGTTTCTGTACTCGAGTACGTGTGTCCTTTGATATTAATTCGATATGGTTGTATTAATTACCCGTTGAACCAGTTGTACGTTTTCATAAACTCGAATTTTCGCAGTATTGACGTCTTATATTCACTTTCCTTTTTAATTAGCCTTGTAAATCCTTATTTAAAGGGTTTACGGCGCTGTAATTATTCCGAATATCTCGGGGTGTTACAAGCAAGTCCTAAGAAACTTCGGACTTCTTTCACATTCTTTGGAGGCTTCCAATCCAAAACCGCTTCGATCTTCTGCGGATCTACTCGGACTCCTTCTGCTGATACCACATGACCGAGGAACATTACTTCCTTTAGCCAGAATTCACACTTAGAGAGTTTGGCGTACAGTTGCTCGCTTCTCAAAAGTCCTAATACAATCCGCAAATGTTGTGCATGCTCTTCCGGGTTCTTAGAATACACCAGAATGTCATCAATGAACACGGCCACAAATTTATCCAAATATTCGATGAACACTCGGTTCATCAACTGCATGAATACAGCAGGTGCATTAGTGAGACCAAACGGCATCACTACAAACTCATAGTGTCCGTAGCGAGTTCTGAATGCTGATTTCGGGACATCAGATTCTTTAATCCTCAGCTGATGATACCCTGATCTCAGATTAATTTTTAAAAATACTGTTGCCCCTTGCAAGTGGTCAAACATATCATCAATCCGTGGCAACGGGTACTTGTTCTTAATCGTCATCTTGTTCAGCTCTCGATAGTCAATACACAGTCGAAGCGATCCATCCTTCTTTCGGACAAAAAGGACTGGCGCTCCCCAGGGTGGAACGCTTGGCTGAATATAGCCTTTATCCAGTAACTCCTCCAGCTGCTTCTTCAGTTCATACATTTCAGTAGGTGCCATACGATACGGCGCCTTAGAAATTGGTGTAGCTCCGGGTTCCAGCTCAATGGTAAATTCTACATCCCTTCATGGAGGTAGTCCAGGTAACTCATCAGGGAATACATCTGGGAATTCATTCACAACAGGAATGGATGAATGTTCCATAATTTCGTCTTCTTTCTTCATTGCATAGCACCAGTACTCGGTACAGCCCTGTTTCAACAATTTGATAGCTTTCATCGCCTTAATCAACTTTCCTGAGCTTCCTGGTTTCCATCCCTCAAACAGTACTTCGAAACCATCATCAGCGATCAGCGAGATATTCCTATTTCAGTAGTTTACAATTGCTCCATATCAATTAAGCCAATCATCTCCGAGTATCAGGTCATCTCCTTGCATTTCTATTACAATCAAATTTGAGAGCTACTCTCTGCCTCCAAATGATACAGGAAAATTTCTGGTTTCTAAGTTTCCGACAATCCTCTCTCCACTCGGTAAACCAACAACATAAGGTTCACAAGCATGAAAACCGGAAATACTTAAACGATTTACACAAGACAAGGATATAAAAGAATGCGTAGCTCCTGTATCAAATAAAACGCTAACTGGCTCGGAAAGGATCTGGACAGTATCTGATGAGACAGCAACATCCTGATCGTCTGTCTTCCTCATCTCATACAGACGTGGGGGAACAGATCTGGCACTCGATGTCCCCTTTCGGTCCCATTGTCCTCTGCCTCGTCCGCGGCCAAAATTTTGAGGCATCTGAACACTTTGCTGCGTCTGTTGGATACTAGCTTCCTTCTGAACTGGCTGCGATGAACGGGTTCCATTGTACTTGGTGGCATCCTTACAAAACGTCGCACGGTGCCCTGCCTGTCCGCAGTCAAAACATGTAACTGGAGTGCGCAAACAATCACGCCAAAGGTGGCCTGGGCGATCACAGTTAAAGCACTTCCTAGCTGTATCCGTCGTGGTTAACATTGTTCCGTAATTCTTTCCGCTCTTAGCTGGATGCGGAGGTTTCTTGAAAGAAAAAGAAGACTGGGCCTTGCGGGGCCCACTGCTCTTGTGCTCTGTAAAAGTACCAGAGATTTTCTGTTTCTTCGACTCCATAAACTTCTCCATTGCTGCTTCTTTTATTTTATACGCCAATGCCTTATCCTGGTATTGGCGGAGAGTGGTACATTCAAAACCGGACATGTACCTCTGGATTTCTCGTTTCATCCTCATTTCAAAATTAATCATCATCTCCGCATATGTTCTGACCAGATGTCGAACAAATGCTAACTGCTGGTTAAACATCTTAATTGTCTGGGATACGGGTTCGTCTGATGGCTGAGCGGAGAAAAACTCCCGAATTTTGGCTTCCCTCACAGGACGAGGGCAGTACTGAGCTTACATCATCATTTTAAATTATGTCCAATCAGCATCATGATCTGCAGGTCGGATGGCTTCCCACCACCCGGATGCCTCCCCAATCAGAAAGTACTGGGCAATAGGAGCTCTCCTGTCGTCTGGGCAATTAATTCCAGCAAAATTTTTCTCCAATTCCTTCAACCAATTATCCCAAGTGGGAGTCTCGGAAAAACCGTCAAATTTGGGTGGTTGCATTTTCGCCACCTTTTGCAACCATCGGTCACCTCGATTTCCCATTTCTGGGATCCTTTGCTGTCCATCTCCCTGCTGAAGTCCCACCGCCATCTACATTCGATCCACGACATGAGCGAACTGAGTCATCTGATTCACCACTTGACGAAGGATTTCTGGTACAGCAGGTTCCGGTTCGTTATTGATGGATTGTTGCGGCTCGCTTGAGCTATGACTAGCCTGATTAGAAGGCGACGCCTCCCTTTCAGCATTCCTTCGTCCGCGTCCACGACCGCGACCACGTCCACGTCCGCCTCTCAACATACTGTAAGCACAAATACTTAATATACAGGAAACAACATCGTTCTAATGTTCAAGTATAAGAAGGTACAACATGTAAAGAACGAGATAGAGTTTTGGAACTTACAACCACCATTCGCATGAAGACGTAGGCAGTACAGTGATATCATTCACGGCCGGTTACCTCAAAAAAAACGTAAATGACCCCTATTTTAACCCAATGGCCAAGATATCCATAATCTTAGCTCCGATACCATATTCCGTAACACCCCCGATATATTCAGGAATATTACAGTGCCGTAAATCCTTTACATAAGAATTTACAAGGCTGAATAAAAGAAAAGACACTAACAGATACCGATTTATGAAATTACTGAAATAAAATACAACCGTCTCGTTCAATACCGAGAATACAAATATCCAATGAAGAGTTATTATTACATCACTAAAATCCAAACATTATAAACTGACGACGTACTCGAGTACTTATTGAAATAACCAACAAACAACAGACAGTAAACCCGGTCGGAACATCACTCTGCACCCTCGTCATCATGCATCTCCAATGGTTGTTTTCCCGCTCTTCTGGATCCTGAACATACACAAATGTTCACCCCCGAAGGGGTTAACACAACGATGCTAGTACAAGTATAATAATCATACAACAGTGATATAATCAACAATTATATCATAACAAGTTTCTCTAACGAGAAATATCCACAACACATATCATATCATAACAGTTTCAACATACTGATGGTATTCCAACGATCTAGCGCACACAGCTATAGATTCCCATGATGATCCTGTCGGACCAACACATGGTGGAACTACCTGTCCAACGATCCAGCGCACACAGCTATAGATTCCCATGATGATTCCCGTCAGATCAACACATGGTGGACATATAATCACAACATATTTACACGATACAATCACATCATAATTGTCATAATATAAACAATTCTAATTAGAGTACTTGCCTCGGTTCGTTGACAAGAATAAAACTTCCACGAATATAAAAATACTCGAAGGTCGTCCCCTTCGATCAACCACGTGTTAAGCCCAAACCTTAACAAAAGAAATAGTATAGAATTCATCTCATGCCGTACGAACGTCTAACAATTCAAATATTACGGTAGGAATTCCTTAATATGCAATCTGTCTAGATCACTTAACGCACGCTACGAATCCTATGTAGCGTACGTTAATGCTACTCGTTAGCGCACGCAGTACACACAGCCTAGCGTACGCTAACCAGTCGTGGTCAGTGCCTCACTGATCAGCCGACTGACTCGACTTATGGCCTAACGTACGTTACGTACCAAACGTAGCGTACGTTAACTCATGCTCGATAGCGCACGTTAATCTACATAGCTCAGCGTGCGCTAACTATGCATGGCAGTTTACTACTGGGCAGTAGACGAATCTCAACATGATCAAACCAAATGAAATCCTCAGTGTTAATTCATGTTACCTCCATGAATATCATGTTCATACGGTTATGAATGATTTTACGGATAATAACAACTTCGGATTCAAGAATATGTATACTATTATGAAACCATATTCCATTTCAAATACAATTCTTCATGCGATGATTCGGAAGGCTTTAGCGGTTGATATCAACACCTTCATATCAATGAAAACTATCACTTTGAAGTTTTAATAATGATCCATCTTTACAAAATAAATCCTTCCATGATCAACCCTATAGATTCGTCTAACAATAATGATGTAAAAGTCAAGTCCATGATTGTTATGAAAACACCTACTAGATTCGGATTACCAATGATAAAAGCTTCCTCTACTTGTTCAATGTAATAAGATTCGAATCATGATGTTCATAATCAAGGTACTTAAGGCCTATTCATCTCAATATTCCAAACATGATGTACTTTGGATAATTCCTCCAACAAGATCAATATTTGCTAACATGATCATCTTATTCTCCATAACACGAATCTAGAGTTGAAGATAGAATCAACATACCTTAATATGACGAAATCACTGAACCACAGGGTAGAATCCGACTCCGGTTGGTTATGTGCCACTCCAAGATGTTACTTCTCTTCAATGATCACTCACAAGTGATAACCAATATTCAAGGATCACTAAGATGTGTTCTAGGTGTGTTAGAAGGATGATTATAGCTCTCTGGCCTCTCAAGAATGAAGAATGGATGAAGGAAATGTAAGCCAAAACGGGTTGTTGTCTCATTTATAATATTCTGCACTTTGGATAATTAGCGCACGCTACAATACATAATTAGCGCGCGCTAATAAGCGTTGACTCCAAATCTGTCCAGGTTCGTCCGCGGGAATCTTATCCGGACCCATGTCCCAGCTGGCGCATGTGCTAGCCGCCTACCTCAATAATTCAGTGTCTAGCGCACGCAACTCCTACATACGTAGCGTGCGCTAGTAATAGCCGATAGCGCGCGTTAAGCTACATTCTTAGCGTGCGCTATCACGAGTTTGCATGAGAAAATTTGCATGTTGTTATACTTAAGTACAAGGATGCCAATGCAAGAAATATCATACTCCAATAATCAAAACCACAAATCCGAATAATACAGGGTTTGAATACAGATGAAATACACAGTAATAAATCCGGATATTACAGACACTACCTGTATGGAGCTACATTCACCATCTTTACTGACCACAAGAGTCTCAAATATTTGTTCTCTCAGAAGGAGTTGAATCTAAGACAGAGACGGTGGATATAACTTCTCGAGGATTATAACCTCACCATTCAGCATCATCCGGGCAAGGCCAATGTCGTAGCAGACGCCTTAAGTAGGAAAGCGAGTGTGGCTAGACTCATGATAAGAGAATGGGATGACCTAAGAGAAATAATCCAATGGAACCCAACGCAGGCTAAGACAAACGTCTTATGTGCTAATTTGTCAATAAAGCCGGATTTACTTGAGGAAATCTGAGAAGCACAAACACAAGACAAGAAGTTGTGTAAACTTAAGGAAAAGGTCTCACAAGGCGAGAAATCTGAGTTTAGCATGTCGGAAGATGGAACACTAAAATTCAAACACCGTATATGTGTTCCCGATAATTACGAACTCATGAAGAAAATTTTAGCAGAGGCTCACTGCTCTCGGCACACTATTCATCTAGGTGGTAATAAGATGTATAAGGATCTAAAGAAACACTACTGGTGGGCGAATATGAAAAACCAAGTTGCAGAATTCGTAGCAAGGTGTTTAAATTGTCAAAGGGTGAAGGATGAACACCAAAGACCATCAGGGTTGCTACAGTCGCTCGAGATTCCCGAATGGAAATGGGAACTAATCACGATGGACTTCGTGATGGATCTACCAACAACCAGTGGAGGATACAACACAATCTAGGTAATTGTGGATAGACTTAAAAAGTCAGCTCACTTCTTACCCGTAAAGAAGAATGACAGTCTGCAGAAACTAGCAAGGACATATATCCGAGAAATAATTAGACTGCATGGAGTACTTGCAGACATTGTGTCAGACCGTGACCCCAGATTTGTCTCTAGATTTTGGAAGAGTCTTCATCAAGAACTTGGGAAAAAATTAAGTTTCAGCACTGTAGCACACCCTCAGATGGACGGACAATCTGAGAGAACGATACAAGTCCTTGAGGACATGTTACGGGCATGTGCACTGGATTTTCAAAAGAGTTGGAGTAACCACCTACCCTTAGCTGAGTATGCCTATAACAACAACTACCAGGCAACGATTGGGATGGCTCCATATGAAGCATTATACGGAAGAAAGTGCCGATCGCCAATACATTGGGAGATTGACGACCGATGGACACCAAAGGGTAAACAGAACCGAAACCCGATAGCGAGAGTTGGTCTAGTAGAAGATGACATGGATAAAGTTCGAATCATTCAGGATCGAATTCGCACTGCTCAGAGCCGACAGAAGAGTTATGCAGACCAGAGGAAGAGAGATTTAGAATTCGACACGGGTGACAAAGTATTCCTTCGTTTATCACCACGTAAGGGATTGTTCAACCCAAAGAAGGGAGGGAAGCTTAGCCCTAGATATGTCGGACCTTTCACAATCCTAGAACGAATTGGAAAATTAGCATATCGTCTCAAGCTACCAACCGATCTTGCCGTAATGCACGACGTATTTCATGTCTCAAGATTGAAGAGATATCATCCAGATCCTGAACATGTCATCACACATGACATACCGCCAATCAAGAAAGATTTAACTTATATCGAGAAGCCGATTAGGATCGTGGATCAACAAGTGCGCGAACTAAGAGACAAGAAAATACCATTGGTCAAAGTCGTCTGGACAAATCACAATAGAGAGGAAGACGCTACATGGGAAGCTGAAGAAGAAATGAAGAAATCATATCTCGAGTTGTTCGAGAAGGAATTTGGGGACCAAATTCTTCTAAGGAGGGAAGGATGTAGAACCCACTAAATTCGATAGCTCCCTATATGTACAGTTTATTATATTACGATGTAATTTTATAACCTATATCTAGTTTCGTTTTATTTACTTGATTGTTTCTTGAATAATAAATTAATTAAAAGTTAAAGTAGAACATTGATTCACCTAATGGGCTACGTGTACCAACATTTACTAATATAAACTCACTAATAGACTCAAACCCAACTTAATAAAATTCCCAAGTCTTGAAATTATGATTGAAAGCCCAACCCAACTACTTAATCCATTTACAAATAAATAAATAACCAACTACCTATATTAATATTCTATAAACATAAAATCCAAAAAAAAAAAATTATATACACACACACACCAAATGGGCGGCCAAGTGGAGAGGGGGAGGACACCTAGAGTCTTCATGTCCTCCCCATGCAAGACATAATCTTGTGTCTTGTGTTTCCTTGTCCCATGCTTTGACCACCTCTTTTTAAAACCCTTAAAATATACATACTCTTATACTTCACAAAAAAAATCTGCATTGAGAGACTAGAGAGAGAGAGAGGGCTGAACCAAAGAAGAAGAGAGAAGGAAGAAGAGGGTTCAACAAGAAATAGGTAATTTCTTTTCCTACTTTCTTTTTTTTCTTCTACAAGTATAAAAAAAACCTTCCTAATCTAACTCAGATATCTAGATATGTAAACAAAATATGTATCATGGATGCATGGATACTTGAATTGTCCGAACCATATAGTTCATGGAGGGAGATCGTTTTCTTCTACTTCCGAGACCTAGAACCATTTACTTCCGACAAGAAATCGAGGTGGGTAAAAAAGTTATTTCTTTCTTTCTCTTATTCAAAATTTATACAAGCTAAAAATATGGTGCATGCAAGTATTAAACTCTAGATATCTATACTTGATTAACATTCATTACCATGCATGTAATGGTCTTGATATTTGTTGAATTTTGTTTGTCATATTTTAATCATATGTGCAAATTAATTTATTGATGGAAATATTGGTTGAGTATCACAAATCTGACCTTTGGGGATTAAAATCCCAAAAACATATGAGTATATATATTGGACTATGGTAAGAGGATAATTAGTCACCGGAAGATTTGATAATTCGAACCTAAGTTCGAAGGATAAACTAAAATAGTTTAAATAAGATAAATTTGAGGTAAAATTGTTAAGATCCATAATGCTGGTCTTATGTCTTAAAATTAAGTCTTAAAATATCAAAAAGAAGTTCACTATAAAATTTCACCTAAATCGAATTTACTAAAATAGAAAATTGGGGCAAAAATATAGATTTCAAGAATTCGGGGCCAAAACTGTAATTTACAGAAACTTACTGTTTCGAAAATAAAATTTCAAGAAAAGTTGAACTCTATGTACTCATAATAACATAAAGAGCCTACCCCGAAAATTTGAATTCAATCCGACAAGAAACGAAAAAGATATGACCCGAATACTAAAATGTCGATTAAGACAAAACAAAGGGGTGAAATCGTAAATTATAAAAGAATAAAAATTAAAAATGAACGTAATCTAAAATTAAAAGTCGTAAGGTTCAAATCGCAACTGGATTCATAATTTTCGGAGTTTAAATGAATCCAAACGAATTAATCAAAATTATAAGATAAAACTAAATAATAATAATAGTACTATAATTTCGAAAGGGCAGAATTGTAATTTATGGGAGAAAAAATCTCCATGTAAATTCTGATCTCAGAACCTTATATTTTAACGGGCTTTTCGCAATAAAGTTCGTAATTTTCGGACTTATAATCAACCCGTACCGAATTATCCAAATTTATAAAATTTAGTGAATATAATGATAGTACTTAAAAGACGAAAGGGCAGAACTGTAATTTCTGAAAGGTAAAACTTTCATGCAACTTCTGACCTTCAATATTCATATCATAACGTACTTTTCGCAATAAAGTTCGTAATTTTCGGACTTATAATCAACCCGTACCGAATTATCGAAATTTATAAAATTTAGTAAAAATAATGATAGTACTTAAAAGACGAAAGGGCAGAACTGTAATTTTCGAAAGGTAAAACTTTCATGCAACTTTTGACCTTCAATCCTCATATCATAACGGACTTTTCGCAATAAATTTCGTAATTTTCGCACGTATAATCAATCTGTACCAAACTATTCAAGTTTATGAGTTTATTATAAGATTATGCTAAGACTCACACAATAGCAATCTAATCATCAACCGGTTTAACTAATTCCTCTACTTTATCCACGTCCATTTATTATCAAATAATCATATTGATATCTTATATCATGCATAATCATTGTTAATCACGATATTATTCAATTAAAATCGGGAGTAAGTGTTGTGCGGAGCTAAGTGCTACGACCTTCGGGCGGAAGCCACCGCTAGAGTCCGTACGAGTACCTCTAGAGTCCCTTTTTCTATTTATATGCATGAGGGGCGGTTAGTCTAAGTCATGAATCAAGCAGCGTGGCTGCGGTTCTAGGCAAAGCTACCGTCGTATCCTATTCCCTTAAAGCCGAAGGACGGAGTGATCCTAAGGTGACTGGGTCGTAGAATTCGGGTATAGTCGCGATTATGATATGATCCGGGCATAGACCCAAGCTAAGGACATATCGAGCCCAGATAAGAGATAAGGCAGCACGTCACCAAGCGTGAGAGCGATAAAGCTCAAAGGCCAATGTTATAGTGACGGTCCGACAAACGCCCAAGGCTACGGTTATCAAACCAAAGGTCGTGGCGATAGTCAAAGGCCATACACTGATAACGGTCTAAAACGTTATAAGGAGGATAAGGAATTAGTCATGTAGACGACCTCCCAAAGCTAAATACTCAATTGGGCACTCGACGCCGTGCATTATTCATACTCAACTGAAATCTATGGAGATTGACTATACATTCATGTCATAATTCATAATATTCTTCTTTAAAACTTGCACCAATTTTTAAACAACACTATTTTTCAAAAGTGGGAGAAACATAATGTTTATTAAACAGTAAACTCATTAAATACCCAAACTCAACACTATTCTTCACTAGAATGTATTATCACAAACGTTATTTATTACGTTAACTGTCGCGTTCTCGTCCAACCTCGGTGTGGGGGCGTGACAAAATTCAACACTAAATAATGTATAATTATGTACTAAATAATAATTTGACTGCAAAACGACATTTAGCATGTTGAGAATGCAAAATTCTCTATGTTTCACTTTGAGTAGGATTTTCCAGCTCTATGACTGAATTTGCATTATATTCTAGCATGATGCATGATTCCAACCCAAATTCAACACAAAACCATGGACAATGATGTATTTAAAAATAATGTGATTGTCAAAGTACATTGAACTCATTGATAACGCACCATTCTCGATGTTCCAATATAGAGTAATATTTTTCATTTATGCGACTGAACTTGCATTTTATTCGAGCATGATGCACGACTTCAACCAAAATTCTGTAATACCCATATTTTCCATTCATATATTTTAAATTCTAGTGACTTGATTGTGCTTATTGACACATTTTGGACACGTTTTGTTCTGCACTTTTAGTCATTCGAGCGAGTTTTGATATTGTTTCGGGTTAATCGGCATATTATCGCGACTATTCTGCATTTGGGTTTGATTCTTGTAAATCTTACTCGAAACTGTTGTTTTTTCATTCCTACAAGTTCATTTATATTTTGTGGTCGTGCTGTGAACTTTGGAATTGTTATTCGATCTCGTATCGTGATTTTTCGGTCTTTTGGTCCGTTCCATAATTTCCCAAAGTTTTGGGTACTCGTTTTCATACCCATTTTTACCTACCTTTGGTTGTCGGATCGCATGTTCGTTTAGTGCTTTCGTTCGTTGTTGGAAATCATTTGTAAGCGTTATGTCGTATTTTCTGAGTCGTCGCATTTTGAGGTCGTTCGGGGATGGTCGGATAGTAGGATAAAATATGCTGCCAGGATGCAGGTTACAGCCATAACCTGTAGTATGTTATGGCCGTAATGGCCAGTGTGTTACGACCGTAATTCCCAAGTGTTATGGCCGTAACAGGAGTGTGCATTATAGGCAGCGACCACTTCGGTTTTGAGGCAGAATTTGTCATTTCCACTCTCACGCGACGGGCAGAGTTCTTGAGGCAATTTCGAAGAGATTCTTCATGGCACTTGGTTAATATATTTGATTCACGATTAATGTTTGCTCGTTACATTTCATATGATTTGATACTTTCACTAGTAAAACAGTGGAGTTTTTCTAACCCCCGAGTAATCGGGGGGGTGGATGTCTGTCTTGCGTCCAGCTACATGCAGGTTCAGGGGATCACTCACAGGATTGGCACAGGAGGATGATGAGCTGCGATACTAATCAAGAGTTGAGAGTTGCTTTGATTTTCATTGTGTTGTCAGAGTTGATTTCAGTCTTCCGCTGTATTGTGTTTCGACCCCTGTGTGGATAATGTTGTTTAAGTCAATTCTGTTGATTGAGTTGTGTGACCTCATCGGTCTGTGTATTCGCGTGTAAGTGACCTTAACGGTCTGTATTATTTTATTGTTTGACCCTGACCGGGCAAACATTTGGTCGTTTTGTAAGGTTTAGCCTGGTAGATCCTCGTGAAAAGGGGTCTACGACGTGTAATATTCCCATGGTTTTGGGGGTGTTACATTTATGGTATCAGAGCTTAGGTTGTTGAAACCTAGGCTGTCGGGTTAAGTCGAGTTGTGATCGACTATTGTGTGGTTTTGTCATTCGAGATGTCGGGTGACAAGTTGAGTTGTGCGTAGTGACAACGTGTCGGATATGCTATCGGATGAGATTAGTATCGTGGGCGACCGTCATCTCCGTGCGGCCTGTGGACGTAAGTCTCCTCTTCTATGCGAGGTACCTGTGTATCATGATTTTATCTAACTGAGATAATTGCTGTGCATAATTTTATTTGCACGGTGTTGTGTAACATAGTTGTATTTAATACTTGTGGCACATAGTATATGTATAAAACTGGGCGTATTGTTGTTTTACCTTTGAACCACCGTGTGGGGTGGTATGGGGTGAAAGTTGTAAACCTTGATGGGTTTTGAAAAGGTATCGATGGTAGAGTTTGTGAGAAACTCCAATGAATGATTTTGTTGTGTGTTTAAACTTGGTGCCACGAGATGCATTTGATTGAATTGGCGACCCTGGTTGCTGTTTGAGCATGTGGTTTTAAATTTGACTATTTTTGGAATGTTGTAATTTTGCCCGCTAAGGGTAGGTTTGAGAATGTTTTCTTAAGGACTTTATTTTTGTAGAAATCGGTTTTTTTTGGAAAAATATTTTGGTGGTGCGGTCAAACCACGGTTTGTATGGATTTTAAAGTCGGTTAAATTTTGACAAATGGGTCGTGTATTTTCAAATGACACCATCAGACGGTATTTGGAAAATGTGTTTTGAAGTAATTCGTACATTGTAAAATATTACTGACGTTTTTGGTTATGAACTAAAGGATTTTGGAAAATTTTATTTTAAAAACGATATGGGTTTTCGGAATTTAAACGTTATGTGTTTGTGTGTTGGGACTAGTAGTTGCGGTAAGTTTGTTGTGTTGTTGTGCTCGCTGGAGAATGTCGTAGTATATCTAGATGTTGGGATACGTTGTTAGGTATCGTTCCCTAACTCTCGGAGCCGTTTCGGGGCTGCTGGGTTACTTCAGCCATCTAGCAGCCAATAGTTACGGCCGTACGAAATCTATGTTACGGCCGTAAGTTGGTAGTTGCTACGGCCGTAAGATGTTGGTATTACGGCCGTAATTTTCTAGTTGTTACGGTCGTAAGCTGTGTGTTATTACGGCTGTAAGCTAATTGCTATCACAACCGTAATCTTATTGTTACAGACATATCTGTACACTTTACCGGTCGTTCGATTCCTATGGATATAGTCGTGTGGTCTGCAGATGACGATTGTGAACTTTAGTTATTGCATCAGCAATGTTGCGCTCGATTGTTTATCCTGTTTTGATATTATTGACATGTTGGCGATCGTTACCCTTCTTGTTAGCAAATTTGATTGTACACCTACGTGTTGTGTCGGCATAGTCTAATTTAATTGTATTGTTCTATGGCGTTATCCTGGACCTGATAGCTTATTTATGGCAATGATTATTGTGCTGGCATATATTAATAAGGTCATTTTGCTTACATCAGTTATAGAGTGGATTTGATATTTCAACGTATTGTTGTGCAAGTGATTTCAAATCAAAGCAGTTTTGATAATGGGTCCATGGTTTTGGTTAAATGACCGAGGTATTAAACAAAGTGTTTTCAAAATTTCATCCCAGCAAAATCTTTCAAACTCGCAAATTTTAAAATATTATCATTCGAACAAATACCTCGAAAAACTTGTTTTTAAGAATATTATCTATGTTGGACCACAGTGGTATGCGTAATGTTTTAACCGTGTATGCTGAGGTATAGGTCTTACATTTTTGTCGATGTGAACGTGTGAATTACTTTTAAATTTAAGTTCTATCATAGCAAGTGTTAGTTCGTGTATTCGAGTAGTGAATTGGTGTGAATATTGTATTCTGCTGCTGTTTGTGGGCTTATGTTGATTATGTGAGGTTCGTTTTATCCTGTTATTCTGAATGGTTGTCCGTTCAGTATGCTGAGGGGTCGAGGCCGAGGCCGTGGTCGTGGTGGTGGTCGTAATCAGGAGCATGAGAGGGCAACTCACTCCTTGTCGAGTACCAATCAGCTTAGTACAGATTGTCGTGATGACCAGTTGCGAGATCAGGGACAATCAGCCAGCATTAATGTTGACGTTGGCACCGCTGCCATCCTTCGTCAAGTGGTTGACCAGTTAGTGTAGATAAATCAGGTCGTACATCGGAATGAGAACCCAAATGGGGATAACGGGGCTAGTAAGTGGTTACGAGATGTGATGAGGATGCCGCCGCCCCATTTTATAGGTTCTTCTGACTCGTTAGGTTGGGAGAACTAGCTCTTCCAGTTGGACAGAACATTCGATGTTGTAGATTGTCCCGAGGAAAGGAGGGTACCCATTGCTTTGTACTTGCTCGACAAAGAAGCTGCAGACTGGTGGCAGGCTGTACTGCCTGCAGATCGTACACCTACATGGGCTAAGTTTAAGACCGCCATGGAGGCAAAGTATTGCCTGTTGCCTGTCCGTGAGCGCAGGATCGTTGAGTTTTTCTCGGCTACACCCCATGATGTGTCGATATCCCAGGTGATAGTCGATTATAATCGACAGCTGGCTTATGTTCGTGATCAAGTGAGAAGTGAAGCGGACAAGGTCCGATACTTCAATATGCGCATGAAGCCCCATATCCGTGAGAGTATGGCTCCGTTCATGTGTACCACTCTGAAGGAATATCAGGACTGAGCTTTAGCCATTGAGATGGCCGTTTCGATGACGGAATCTGGTTCAGAGAGTAAGAGGCAGAAGACCTCGAGTAACTCTTTAAGAGGCCATAGAAGTGAGATTCGTGAGCCTGTTGCTTTGCATTTTCCTTATGGGACGAGCGGTGTGAAGACCTGCTTCAACTGCAGTCGTGTGGGCCATGCGAGACAGAATTTTCGTTCGCCACCGGTTAGTTGTTTCAAGTGCGGCCAACTGGGGCACCAAGTGGTGCACTGTGAGACTGTTTCTAAGATGTTCGGAAATCAGGTTTTTGTTCCTACTCGTGGAGGGCCCAGTGGCGTCCAGTGATGTAGTTGTGCATCATACTTTGTACTGCATCTCATATGGAGATTTGATACTTGTTGTGTGGATCTTTTTGGTTTTGTTCGTATTCTACCCTGTTGTTTTGTTTTAAGTTTCGGGACAAAACTTATTTTTAGTGGGATAGAATGTAATATCCGGTATTTTCGCTTTCTGTTATCTTGGATTGTTCATGTCTTGGCGCTGGACATTTTCTTGTTGATGTGAATCGGAATGATTTCTATCGTGATACTCTATTTGTTTCTATCGCATAGCCGTTTTAGTCGGGTACGACTTGTTACCGCGTGCGTTCATTTGATTAATGTGTGTTTGTGATGTGTCGTTATTTGCTCGTATTTGTTTTGAATAATAGCCGGTGCGTTTGTGCGACCGGAACATTGTCGAATGCCTAACCACTGTCGGATCGATCGAGTCCCGACTGCAAGACCTGACCGAGTTAGGGCCATAATACAGTGCTTGTTACGGCCGTAAGCCATGGTCTGTTACGGCCGACACTGACTCGCAAGGACTGGCTGATTACGGTCGTAAGACTACGGCCGGATAGGGCCGTAAGGCCTGTTACGTACGTAAGCCTTGTCCGGTAACGTACGTAACACAGTCGGCAATTTTGGGCAGTAGGGTAGCCATGGCCGGTTACGGCCGTAAGCCATAGCCGGTTACGGCCGTAAGCGATCGGCAGGACTCGTCTATTTAAGGCCTGGGCACCGGGTCACTCGGCCATTTCCTCATTTTTCTTCATTCTTTCGCGATCCTTCGACGGAAATTAAGGGTTTTGATCGGAAATCAGTAGTACATCAGTTGGGAAGCTTGAATCATGATTATTATCATCATCGAATCCTTTTTCTTCATCCAAATCGAGGTATTTCGTCTTGAACCCATGTTTTTGAAGATTTTGGGGATTTTCCTTTTGATTTCGATTCTAATCCATTTTTGATCAATTAATTGTTGTATAAATGTTTTTTTGAACATGTTCTACGGATTGGATACTCATATCCTTGATTCGTTTGGCTCGAGGGGTGATTTATTTGTTCTATGAGGGTCTTGAACATTTAATGCTCGATTAAATGTTCGAATGAGTTTTTCCTTCGATAGTTTGATGAGGTTGCTGTTGTTTTCGGTTTTGATTCTCATTGTAATCGTATCCTCGTTGTTTTTGCCGGAGGATTGTAGGTGTTCGAGGTTTTTTTTTGGGGTTGTGCCGTGTTCGTAGGAATATTCGGGCGCCGACAATCGAGGCAAGTATCTTATTATACGACTTGTATCTCGCGACTAGAAATCACGTATTAGGTTAATGATGATTTTACTTGCTTTCGTAAATATGTTCCGTTTGAGTTGGTTGTGTATTCCGCAATTTGAAGGCTTTGTGATGATAGTGTTATATTGGTATATGTGTTAGGTGTTGTGCCATTTGTGCAGGATTGCAATGTACATCTGGGATGGCTGCACACTTGGTTGTGCAATGTACTGTGTATCGATCGTGACTTATGTTGGTTGTGTTTCGTTGATTGATGACAGTCGTTGTGAGTGTTGAGATCGTGTTATGTGCGCGTGATGTACGATTTTGTGGTGATCAATGTGATTGATTAACTGTGCTCATGGTTGTATGAACTATGAATGTGAATATGTGTGTGACCGCTAAGTTCACTCGTGATGGTTCAATGGGACCTACGAGGACTCGTGGCGATGAACTACGGGGTCGGGCGAGTGAGGTGCGAGGTCCAATCGTCTTTGATCGGCGAGTCCTACAATAACACATGGCAGTGGACCATGAGTTTAGGGCACAGTGCGTCCAACCGGGGGAGCTCGACGGGGCTTACGGTGACACATGGCAGTGGACTATGGTGTTGGGACTATGTGTGATTGTTGTGATTCATATAGTCCGTGCGGGTTGTTGAACCTACAGAGACACGTAACAGCGGATCACAGTGTCGGAATTGATTATGTTTGGTTATTTGTGCGTGGAATAGTCCGTGCGGGTTGTTGTACCTACGGATACACGTGACAGTGGATCCCGATGTCATGAATATGTTTTGACAATCAAGTTTTGAAAGGAAAAGTTTTATGAAAATAAATGTTGGATCGAGTCCCGAGCGATTGGGTAGATGTTTTTCGTGTTGTGAACTGTTGAGTTATGAAACAAGATTTGGGTTAAGACCCTAAAGTTTTTTGAAAGGATTTGTAACTTGGGACTTGAGGCCTTAAAGATTTTTGGTTCCTAAAATTCCCGAGATGATAAGTTTAGTTTCAAATGCTTCATAGCTTATTTTCCTTTGTTAAAACCTCCCAAGAATATTTTGGTACTTGATTATCATATTTGATTCATGATTAATGTTTGCTCGTTTTTCGTATAATTTGATACTTGCACTAGTAAAACAATGGAGTTTTACTAACCCCCGAGTAATCGGGGATGGATGTCTGTCTTGCGTCCAGGTACATGCAGGTTTAGGGAAGCAGTCACAGGATTGTCATAGGAGGATGATGAGCGGCGATACTAATCAAGAGTTTAGAGTTGTTTTGATTTTCGTTGTGTTGTCAGAGTTGATTTCAGTCTTCCGCTGTATTGTGTTTCGACCCCTGTGTGGGTAATGTTGTTTTAGTCAGTTATGTTGATTGAGTTGTGTGACCTCATCGGTCTGTGTATTCGCGTATAAGTGACCTTAATGGTCTGTATTATTTTATTGTTTGACCCTGACAGGGCTAACATTTGGTCGTTCGGTAAGGTTTAGCCTGGTAGATCCTCGTGACAAGGGGTCTACGGCGTGTAATATTCCCATATGGTTTTGGGGGTGTTACAGTATTTCCTGATGGTAAGCGTGTAATACCCGTACTTTTTATTAACTGTTTGACCTTGCCGTTCTTCCTATTTTGTCGCTCTGTAAACTCTGTGTGATGTTGCCGATATTGTTATAGAGTTTCGTACAACTTCCATACCAATTCGGTCGATCCGGAATGGATCGGTACCTTGTTTGTATCATGATCGTGTTGTTTAGACCTTGCGGAAGTGTTCTGGATCAGATAAATATCGTACGCTAGGCCTAGGCTAACGCACGCTAATTCTTCTTGAGTAGCGCACTCTAGATTTGAGCTGTAGCGCGCGCTAAGGGACCAGCCAGGTCAGAAACAGTAACTCATCCTGCTCTCTGGACTAGCAATTAGCGCACGCTAGGAGTTAGCTAGCGCACGCTATTCATGGTCAATAGCACGCGCTAATACGTCTGTAGCGCATGCTAACGGGCTGGGTCGGAAGAGGCAGTGAAGTAGTCAGGTCGTCTGGATTATCAGGTAACGTATCATAGGCTTCGGCTAGCGCATACTATAAGTGCTGCGTAGCGCACGTTAAGCTATCACGGTAGCGCATGCTAAGACTCGAGCAGGGAAGAGGACAGTAGGTTCTGGACACCAATTTCCAGGTAACGCACGCTAACTTTCGACTAGCACACGCTAAGGGAAGGCGATTAGCGCACGCAACGATATCCTTAACGCACGCTAACGGGGCCGGCAGAAGCCACTGGACTACCCAGTGACCTCGCTAGCGCACGCTAATATTTGAGGCGTAGCGTGGGCTAGACTGGGCGAGTATATATTGGACAGTTGTCTTCTATTTCATCATTTTTCTAATACTTCTCACTTTTCCAATCAAGGATCAACATCTTTGGTTGGAGAACAAGGATTTCACAACATCTAAACCATTCTATCGTCCAAATCAAGGTAAAAATCGTTAGAACCCTATTTTTGGGAATTTTGGGGTTTTTCTTAGATTCGTTCGATTTATCCGGTTTGAAGCTTGAGAATCTTGAGATTATGATGTATCTACCCCGTATACATGCTTTTCCTATGATTTTACGGATTGGTTTGTGCCGTGTTTGGACTTGTGAAAGTTTGGGTGATTTTCCAAACCTTAGTTGTTTACCCTCGTAGTTTAGTGAATCGTAGGCGGGTTTCGGGAGTTCCTTCGTGTAATTTGAGTATGGATTATTGATTATCATATTCCTTGCGAATCGTTTAGGTGCCGGAAGTGCATCCTTGGACCTACCGAACTCATACTCTTTTCTGTTCGATTTCTCGATGTCTCAAAGGCAATTATATATTTATGATTGTACGTTCTCGACTTTGAAAGTAAGATATATGAATGGCATGTTTATTTATATCCACTTTGGGATGGGCCGATGGGTACTCTGAGGGTTTCATAGCCTGTGGTGCGATTCCACGGATAATATGAGTTAACCACTCTAGGATGGACCGACGAGTACTCTGAGGGTTCCGTAGCCTCTGGTGCGGTTCCACGGTTTATCATGTATGTATTGATGTGATGCTATGAGATTTAGTTATTCCGGGATACTAGTCTTGAATTGATGAATTGACGGTTACCTTTACTTTATTGTCGAGGAGTATTGTATTTCATATCCGATATACTTGCACTAGCTATTCTATGGCTAACCCCTTTATGGGGAAAATACTTTTTATGTATTTCAAGTTCCAGGAGAGCGGACAGGCAGGTATCGAGTCGGCATGAAGATTATGGGCAAGCGTGATACTGTGTCTTACCTCTCGTTGTATTGTGTGTTCCTCTATTCAGTGTTGTTGTACTGGAATGGTTATTAAATACTCGAGTATTGTTTTCTTTTCAGTTTCCTTGATGTTCCAGTTTGTGTTGCCGAGGTATTTATTTTGTGTCATGATGTATTTGGATACATTGGATATGGTTTGAATACCATTTGTATTGTTCTTCATTCCATTGTATGTAGACCCTCTCGGTCAAAATTTATCATTCCGCGTATGTTTATCCTTGTGGGTCCCACGGCGGAGTTCACGGCGCTGAGCTTAGGTCTATGGATACCTGGACTGTCGGCCTTTTGGGTCGATTGAGTCATCGCTTGTCTACAGTATCACTACTTTGCCATCATCACAGTGAGACTGGTACTTGTAAGACCTTTTACTCTTATGGTGTTTCCTTTATCGTTTTGCTTCTATTTCTGCATTTTTGAGAATCGGTAACTGTGATGATGCGCGATTAAATTGTACTTATGTGTCTTGTGTGTTCTTCAGTATGTCAGCTGGTAGGGGACGAGGCCGTGGCCGTGGACGTGGCGCGGCCGTTTCCCTCAGTTCCGTTGTGGGATCGACCAACCCCAGCCTATCTAACTCGGTGCATCTTGACACCGAAAGTCAGCACGACCATTCGACTGGCCAGGGGAACAGCGCGGACGTTAGAGTTGCAAATGTACTTCAACAATTGGCTAACCAGATGACCATTTTGGCCCAATCCGTTCAGTTGAACAATCCGAACCCATCAACGGATGCCTTGCTGCAAAATGTAATCCGTATGCACCCTCCACAGTTTGGCGGTGCCACAGACCCGTTAGGTTGGGAGGATTGGCTAGCGGAGTTGGAGAAAATTTTTGATGCGGTTTATTGTCCCGAAGCGAGGAAAGTACCAATCGCTCAGTATTTCCTCACCAAGGAAGCTGCTACGTGGTGGAAAGTCATCAAGCCGCAAGACCGTGTTGCTACGTGGGATGAGTTTAAAGAGCTTTTGGAGGCCGAGTTTTGTCCTTGGCCAGTGCGAGAAGGCCGAATTCGAGCCTTTTTCGAGGCTAAGCCTCAGAATATTCCCGTTTCACAGGAAATCGTGGAGTATAACCAACAATTGATCCACGTGAGGGATCAAGTGTGAAACGAGCGTGATAAAATCTGTTACTTTGATATGCGGATGAATATGGACTTACGGTGATACATGGCCGGATTTGCTTGTACCACGTTGAAGGAATATCAGGACAGAGCTTTGGCCCACGACATGTTAAGCCCCGACAATGATACCACTGAAGAACCGAAGAAGCAAAAGATCGCGGGAAATTTTTCTGGCTCTAAGAGTGGCAACTTCCAGAGGTCACAGACGACTAACCGTTTCGCCGAACAGTCGTCACGTTCTACTAAAGGAAAGAGAGGTTTCTATTCTGCTCCAGGCACCTCAGCTCGTACAGTGACTTGCTATAATTGTGGTCGTCCAGGCCACGTTAATTTGGAATGCAATTTCCCACCTTCGAAGTGTCACACTTGCGGACAGATGGGACATAGAGCGGCTTATTGTTCCGAACCAAATCAGACTTTGGACACTCGGGCTTCTGCCCCAGCGCCACTTGATCAAGGCGTGAATCAGCGACAATCTTTTGGTCAATCTCAGCAGAATTACGGCAGGGGCCGGGGCCGGGGTCAGAACGCTAGAGAGGGGAACTCTAGCGTCGGGTCGGTACAACCACGAGTGTATGATATGCGTCGAACAGACGAACCCGATGCAGTGGTGGCTTTAGGTACCATTCATATTTTATCTCATCCAGTTCGTGTACTATTTGATACGGGTGCTACCCATTCTTTCATTTCCTTGGAGTGTGTACGCCGTTTGAATATAACTTGTATGACTGCTTGTGATCCCTTCATTGTGAAACTACCTAGCGGGGATAGAATTGGGGAGAACCGAGAGATTAAAGATTTTCCGGTGATTATATCCGGTATAGATTGGTTATCGAATTTGATTGTAGTTGATATGGAAGGCGAGGACGTGATCCTCGGTGAGGATTGGCTTGATAATCACCAAGCGATTTTGAATTACCGTACCAAGGTTATCACCATGATGACTAAAGACGGATTCGAGTACTCATTTTTGGGACGTAAGTCGGGCAATCTAAGTTACTTATCAGCGCCATGAAGGCCGTAAAACTTTTGAATAAAGGTTGTACGGGCTATTAGTGTTATGCTTTGAAGACGGAAGGGAACAAAGTCAATTTCTCTTCGATTCCAGATGTTAATGAATATCCTGATGTTTTCTCAGACGATCTCCCGGGATTACCACCAGATCGGGAGATAGAATTTTCTGTGGACTTAGAGCCTGATGCAGATCCGATTTCTAAGGCACCTTATCGTATGGCACCTTCCGAGATGCAAGAATTAAAGAATTAGCTGGGAGAATTATTGGAAAAAGGGTACATCAGACCGAGCGCTTCGCCTTGGGGTGCGCCTGTTCTTTTTGTGAGAAAGAAGGATGGTTCACTACGTTTGTGCATAGACTACCTTGAGCTGAAAAAAGTGACCATCAAGAACAAGTATCCTTTGCCTCGTATAGACGATTTATTTGATCAATTTCACGGGGCTGCAGTTTTCTCGAAAATTAATTTAAAATCAGGGTATTATCAGCTCAGGGTGAGATAGTCCGACGTTCCGAAGACTGCATTTCGGACTAGATACTGGAATTATGAATTTGTAGTTATGCCTTTTGGTTTGACTAATGCACCGGCAATATTCATGCAGTTAATGAATAAGATATTCATCGAGTACCTCGACAGGTGTGTAGTCGTCTTTATTGACGATATTTTGATCTATTCTTGAGATGAAGAGGAACATGCCCGACACTTGCATTTGGTACTAGATATTTTGAGAACTGAGCACCTTTATGCAAAATTCTCGAAATGTGAGTTCTGGTTGGAAGAAGTTATGTTTCTCGGCCATGTGATTTCGGCCGAAGGGGTTCGTGTAGACCCGCAGAAGATTGAGGCAGTGCTAGATTGGGCACCGCCTAAAAATGTTAAGGAAGTTCGTAGCTTTTTGGGCCTTGCTAGGTATTACCGACGGTTTGTCGAGGGGTTCTCGAAACTCGCTCGGCCGCTTACGAAGTTACTCCAGAAGACAGAAAAGTTTGTTTGGACGGATGAGAGACAACATAGATTCGATAAGTTGAAGAGACGTTTGACTTCAGCGCCGGTTCTAACTTTACCACATGGTAGTGAGGGCTTTGCGGTTTATAATGACGCTTCGGGTCAAGGTCTCATCTGTATGCTTATGTGGCATGATAAGACGATAGCTTTTGCATCACGAAAACTAAAGCCGTATGAGATGAACTATCATACTCATGATTTAGAGCTAGCCACAATTGTCTTTGCACTCAAGATTTGGCAACACTATTTGTATGGTTCTCCGTGTCGGATTTATACTGATCACAAGAGCCTGAAGTATATTTTTAGTCAGAAAGAGCTGAATATGAGACAGAGACATTGGTTAGAATTGATAAAGGATTACGATTTTGAAATTCTTTACCACCCTAGAAAAGCCAATGTTGTCGTGGATGCTTTGAGCCGCAAATCGCCATCGCTCTAGATGCTCGAGGTTCTTACTCCTCAGACGAAGATTCGGCAGGATTTAATCGAACAAGGAATAGAACTGTGGCTTCAACGAGTACAAGGACAGTTGTGCACTCTCGAAATTACTTCGTCCTTGGTTGAAGACATCAAAGGGAAACAGTGGAGTGACCCGATGATCTCTCGACTGAAGGAAGATATAATTAAAGGAAAAGCTCCTAGCTTTATGGTTCACGAGGATAGTATCCTGAGATTTCAAGGCAGGCTTTGTGTTCCGAATGATCTAGAGTTGAGGCAGAGAATTATCCGAGAAGCTCATGCTACACCTTAGTCAATCCATCCCGTAACGAGTAAGATGTACAAAGACTTGAAGCGCAATTTTTGGTGGAATAACATGAAGAATGACGGAATTTGTACTACGGTGATTGACGTGTCAGCAAGTCAAGATCGAACATCAACAACCAGCGGGGTTCTTGAAGCCGCTTCTCATTCCCGAGTGGAAGTGGGAAGACATTTCTATGGACTTTATCACTGGCATGCCGAGAACTAGGGCCGGAATGAATATGATTTGGGTAAGACCAAGTCTGCACACTTCTTGGGTATTAAGGATACATGGGGACCGGAGAGATTGACTCGAACTTTTCTAGATGAGATCGTAAGATTTCACGGTGCCCCCAAGACCATTGTTTTTTATCGAGACGGTCGTTTCATATTGCATTTTTGGCAGGCCCTTCATGAGGCTTTGGGTACCGAGTTGAGATTGAGCACGTCCTTTCATCTCCAGTCAGACGGTCAGATGGAGAGGACAATTCAAACATTAGAAGATATGTTGCGGGCTTGTGCCCTAGACTGGAGTAATGATTGGGAGCTTCATTTGCCGTTGATCAAGTTTGCCTATAATAATAGTTGGCATGCATCGATCAAAATGGCACCGTTCGAGACACTTTATGGTAGGCGATGTAGGTCACCACTATGTTGGGACAAAGCTTCGGAGCTAATCGGAACGGAGCCAGACATATTGATGGAGACTAAAGAAAAGATTTCTATCATCCGGGACCGGTTGCTGACTGCCAGAGCCGCCAGAAATCTTATGCTGATACTCATCGTCAACCCTTGGAGTTCGAAGTGGGGGGTCATGTCTTACTCAAGGTGTCTCCAGCCAGGGGGGGTTTCCACTTCGGGAAAAAGGGGAAACTTAGTCCGAGGTATATCGGACCTTTCGAGATTTTGGATAGGGTTGGAGATTTAGCTTACCGCTTGGAGTTGCCTCCAGCTTTGAGTCACGTCCATAGTGTTTTTCATGTGTCCCAGTTGAGAAAGTACATGCCAGATCTGAGCCATGTTATCGACTATAGTGAGATTGACATAGCCGAGGATATTACCTTTCCGGAGAGACCCGTGAAGATCCTTGAACGTCGTGAGAAACCACTTCAGCATAAGACTATTCAGCTGGTTAAAGTGCAATGGTCAAGGCATGGAGTTGAGGAGGCGACTTAGGAGACGGAAGAGAAGATGCGGTCGGAGAATCCCGAACTTTTTATTTCTTAAATTTCGGGACGAAACTTCTTTTTTAGAGGGGGAGAATGTAATACCCGTACTTTTTATTAACTGTTTGACCTTGTCGTTCTTCCTATTTTGTCGCTCTGTAAACTCTATGTGATGTTGTCAATATTGTTATAGAGTTTCGTACCTTGTTTGGATCATGATCGTGTTGTTTAGACCTTGTGGAAGTGTTCTGGGTCAGAGAAATAGCGTACGCTAGGCCTAGGCTAACGCACGCTAATTCTTCTTGAGTAGCGCATGCTAGATTTGAGCCGTAGTGCGCGCTATGAGACCAGCCAGGTCAGAACCAGTAACTCATCCTGCTCTCTGGACTAGCAATTAGTGCACGCTAGGAGTTAGCTAGCGTACGCTATTCATGGTCAGTAGCGCGCACTAATACGTCCGTAGCGCACGCTAACGGGCTGGGTCGGCAGAGGCAGTGAAGTTGTCAGGTTGTCTGGATTATCAGGTAACATACGCTAGGATTTGGCTAGCGCACGCTATAAGTGCTGTGTAGCGCACGTTAAGCTATCACGGTAGCGCATGCTAAGACTAGAGCAGGGGAGAGGACAGTAGGTTCTGGACTCCAATTTATGGACACCAATTTCCAGGTAACGCATGCTAACTTTCGACTAGCGCACTCTAAGGGAAGGCGATTAGCGCACGCAACGATATCCTTAATGCACGCTAACGGGGCCGGCAGAAGCCACTGGACTACCCGGTGACCTCGCTAGCGCATGCTAATATTTGAGGCGTAGCATGCGCTAGACTGGGCGAGTATATATTGGACAGTTGACTTCCATTTCGTCATTTTTCTCATCCTTCTCACTTTTCCGATCGGGATCAGCGGGTTTCGGAGATTTGGAGAGTTCGGAGGCGATCCTTCTTCAGATATCAACATCTTTGGTTGGAGAACAAGGATTTCACAACATCTAATCCTTTCTATCGTCCAAATCAAGGTAAAAATCCTTAGAACCCTATTTTTGGGAATTATGGGGTTTTTCTTAGATTCGTCCAACCCTTAGTTGTTTACCCTCGTAGTTTTGTGAATCGTAGGTGGGTTTCGGGAGTTCCTTCGTGTAATTTGAGTACGAAATATTGATTATCATATTCCTTGCGAATCGTTTAGGTGCCGGAAGTGTGTCCTTGGACCTACCGAACTCATACTCTTTTCCGTTCGATTTCTCGATGTATCAAAGGCAAGTATATATTTATGATTGTATGTTCTCGACTTTGAAAGTAAGATATATGAATGGCATGTTTATTTCTATCCACTCTGGGATGGGCCGACGGGTCCTCTGAGGGTTTCGTAGCCTCTGGTGCGATTCCACGGATAATATGAGTTAACCACTCTGGGATGGACCGACGAGTCCTCTGAGGGTTCCGTAGCTTCTGGTGTGGTTCCACGATTGATCATGTATGTATTGATGTGATGCTATGAGATTTAGTTATTTCGGGATACTAGTCTTGAATTGATGAATTGACGGTTACCTTTACTTTATTGTCGAGGAGTATTGTATTCCATATCCAATATACTTGCACTAGCTATTCGATGGCTAAACCCTTTATGGGGGAAATACTTTTTATGTATTTCAGGTTCTAAAAGAGCGGACAG
The DNA here is from genome assembly GCA_033398695.1 of Orobanche coerulescens. Classification (NCBI taxonomy): domain Eukaryota; kingdom Viridiplantae; phylum Streptophyta; class Magnoliopsida; order Lamiales; family Orobanchaceae; genus Orobanche; species Orobanche coerulescens. Next base: position 164,825,480 of record CM065807.1, on the reverse strand, counting down.
GCAGGTATCGGGTCGGCATGAAGATGATGGGCAAGCGTGATACTGTGTCTTACCTCCGGTTGTATTGTGTGTTCCTCCATTCAGTGTTGTTGTACTAGAATGGTTATTAAATACTCGAGTATTGTTTCCTTTTCAGTTTCCTTGATGTTCCGGCCTGTGTTTCCGAGGTATTGATTTTGTGTCGTGATGTCTTTGGATTCATTGGATATGGTTTGAATACCCTTTGTATTGTTCTTCATTCCATTTTATGTAGACCCTCTTGGTCAAAATTTATAGTTGCACGTATGTTTAGCCTTGTGGGTCCGACGGCGGGGTTCACGGCGCTGTAATATTTCCTAAATAACTTGGGGGTGTTACAAAGCTAAACTCAAGAGACTCAACAGTTCTAATGCATCTATGACCAATGGCATGATAAAACTTTGCAGACATAAAAGTATATGTGGCACCAGTGTCAAATAAAGCGAAAGCGGGCACATTAGAGATCATAAGCATACCTGACACCGTGCCGGGATTCTCATCTGTGTCCTTTTGGGTCAGAGAATAAATACGAGCTTTTCCTCCAGAACCTTGACCTTTGGCCCTTTGGAGATGACAGTTCGAAGATGAATGTCCTGGATCCTAGCATCTATAGCAGACACCTTTTCCATACAAACTGATACGGAATCAATTAATACGAATGAAGAAGACGAAGTATGGATCGACGTAAATGACCTTACAACATGCCATGCACGGACTACTATGTATTTAGGTGAGAAAAAGGATGTAAGATGTGGAGTCTCGGTCTCGGCCGTGTCATATGACACGGCCCACATCACACTGTGCCGGAAACTGCCTAATCGCTGCCGACCGAACTCGGCCGTGTCGTCCGACACGGACCATGCCGAGATGTCCCAGATAGTGAAATCTCGCTGCCGACCGAACTCGGCCGTGTCGTCCGACACGGCCCGTGCCGAGATGTCCCGGATAGTGAAATCTCGCTGCCCGACTAACCCGACCGTGTCAGGCGACACGGCCGTGTCACACTCTTTCGGATAGTGAATTCTCGCTGTCCGACCAACTCGACCATGCCAGGCGACACGGTCGAGTCCTGCCGAACATGTTGCGACCGCACATGCAGCCGTGGTCGTGCCAATCGGCACGGCCCGTGTCCGACAGCCAGCCAACTTCTATTATTGCTGATTTTTTGTGTGTTTTGTTGTTTTCCCTTCCCTCATATGTCATGATTAGACTTACATGTTATGTGGGGTGACTTATAACTATGTTTATTATGTGATTCCCTCCCTATGATTTGATTCCTTTGTATTTTATCTTGATGTTTTGTTTTTCATTTCAAGATCATGTGATCTTGTTTTTATTCCTTAGTTGTTTAGAAGACTACACTTTTATAAGTAGTCTTGTTCATGCTTGTATGGGACATTGTATGTTGAAGAAATAAGAATAAACCTTGTGTTTTTCTTGGTGAATGCTTTTCATCGAAACTTGATTATAATTCGACGCGTCTTCGAGTTTTAAACTAATCGATTCTCAATAGGTCTTGAAGAAAGATTACCTTATCAAACTATAGGTCTAGTTTGATAATCACATTCATATTGTTCTTGTTTACGTAAGCCGAATTGCCCTGCTTTCGGTTATTTCTTACGAGTGTTACAAATATTCGAGTGTTGTGAGGATCAACAATATTTCCGCTGCATTACATACGAGTTTACTTCCATTTTCATACGTAATTCGTATCATTAGTGGCATCAGAGAACAAGGCTATTTCCTTGGCAATTTTATTGAAGATTTCTTGTTCAAAACTATCTCTTGAATCTTGTTATGGATTACTCCGATCCCGATTTCTTGATGAAACTCTGGAACACACTAAGCGGTCTACCGGAACCACGTATGCAAGCAAGACGCGGGGATGACGCACGTCAAATACACCATGCGGACGAGTTTAAAGTAAACGAACTTCTGGAGTTCGTTGGAGGTACCGATCCCGAAGCTTATTTGGAGTGGGAACGGAAGATTGGGCGCATGTTTGAATTCAAAGACCTTAACGACGAGAAACGTTGCAAATATGCAATTCTCAAGTTAGGGAATGGTGCTTCTCTTTAGTTCGAAGGAGTGAAGATGCGAAGAGCTCGGGAGGGAAAAGCAAAAATCTGTTCGTGGGATTCTCTAAAAAGAAAACTTCGTAAGAGGTATGTGCCAACATCACATCGGTTAACCTTATACCGGAAGATTGCCAATTTCATGCAAGGCAAACTAAGTGTTGGTGAATATATTGAAGAGTTAAAAAGTTTGGTCTTGATGGTAGATCTAGAAGAAAACGAAGAGCAAAAGACGTCACGTTTTTTACGTGGCTTAAACAAAAACATAGCCAACACGGTGGAGGTATACCCATATGAAGATTTCGACACTTTGTGTGAATTATGTGTGAAGATAGAAGCCCAAAATAAATTGAAGTTTTCAAGACCCGAATTTCCTTCCAAATTCGGGAATCCAAGTGCCGGTTCGAGTTTGGGTACTAAAAGCACCACACCAAGTCATGTCCCTATCACGGCACCTAAAGCTCCCTACGTACCCAAGGAAATAAGTTTGGCGAAGGTACGATGTTTCAAGTGTCAAGGGTTCGGTCATTACCAAAATGCATGTCCGAACAAACGGGTGGTGACACTAAGAGAGGCTCTTAAGGTCCGAGAAGAATTATTGGCCGATGACGAAGAAGAAAGACTCGGTGACGTGTTTGACGTAGACACCGAAGAAGAAGAGGAATGCGAGGATTACAATGCTCTGGACTATGACACGAGTCTAGTCCTTCGCACTTTGCAAGTCAAGACGGTTTCGAGGGACACGGAACAACGAGATCAAATATTCCACACCAAGTGTCAAATTAAAGACAAGTGGTGTAGTTTGATAATCGATGGAGGAAGTTGTACGAATGTTGCTTCAAGCGAGATGGTGGCAAAACTCAGACTCATCACTACTACTCATCCGAAACCATACGCGTTACACTGGCTCGATGATGGGAGTAAGGTGAAAGTTTCGAAACAAGTACGGGTCGGATTAACTATGGGCTCGTATGGTGACAACGAACTATGTGATGTACTCCCGATGGATGCATGCCACATACTTTTGGGACGACCGTGACTATTTGATAGAGACGTTTTACGTCGAGGAAGTAATAACGAATATGAATTACGGGATAAAGGCAAGAAGATTGTTCTTAAACCGATGGCACCCAAGCTATTCGATCAATGAGTTCTAATGAAATGGAGAAACCAAAACTTACTATGTTTGCTAGTGAGAAAGAGGTGAGACACGCTATTGACGGTGGCGAGCGTGTGTATTTATTGATGATTAAAGAAACACGAGATGTTGTCGTGATTGTGCAAGGCAAGAGAGATATCGATACCTTGCTACGAGAATTTGCGGATGTCTTCCCGGAAGACTTACCGCAGGGTTTACCACCCTTACGTGGGATTGAACACCAAGTCGGCCTTGTACTGGGTGCATCACTCCCTAACAAGGCTGCCTATCGATGTAACCCCGAGGAGACGAAGAAGTTGCAAAAACAAATCGAGGAGTTAATGAATCGCGGGTACGTTCGAGAAAGTTTGAGCCCTTGTGCGGTTCCGGTTTTACTTGTTCCAAAGAAGGATGGGTCATGGCGGATGTGTATAGATAGTAGAGCCGTGAACAACATAACCATCAAATATCGGTTCCCAATTCCGAGACTTGATGATATGTTGGACGAATCGCATGGTTCGGTGATTTTTTCAAAGGTTGATTTGAGAAGCGGCTATCATCAAATTTGCATGCGAGAAGGAGACGAATGGAAGACGGATTTCAAAACAAAACATGGATTATATGAATGGCTCGTCATGCCCTTTGGCCTTACAAATACACCAAGTACTTTCATGCGATTAATGAAAGAGGTACTTAAGCCGTTTTTGGGAAGGTTTGTCATCGTATACTTGGACGACATCTTGATTTATAGTCGATCATTGGAAGAGCATACCGGGCACTTGAGGAAAGTCTTCGAGATCCTTAGGGATCAAAGACTTTATGGGAAAAAGGAGAAGTGTTCGTTTCTAGTCGAGAGTGTAGCCTTTCTTGGCTACATCGTTTCTAAAGAAGGAGTGTCGGTTGATCAAACCAATATCGAGGCGATTAAATCTTGGCCTACCCCCAAAACCATCACGGAAGTCCGATCCTTTCACGGACTTGCTTCATTTTATCGGAGGTTCATACGAGACTTTAGTACCTTTTCTAGTCCGATAACGGAATGCTTGAAAAAAGGACCGTTTGCGTGGAACTGGGCTGCCCAAGGGGCGTTTGAAAAATTGAAGGTGAAAATGTGTGAAGCACCTATCTTGGATTTACCCGACTTTTCACAACCTTTCGAGGTAGAATGTGACGCAAGTGGAGTGGGTATTGGGGCGGTCCTCATCCAAGGGAGGCGACCAATTGCTTACTTCTCGGAGAAATTGGGTGGGGCTAGACTCAACTATTGTATTTATGACAAGGAGTTCTATGCCATTGTGAGAGCTCTTGATCATTGGAGCCATTACCTTCGGCCGAAACATTTCATCCTACATTTGGATCATGAGTCTTTAAAATATATTAATGGTCAACAAAAGTTGAGTCCAAGACATGCTAAATGGGTGGAATTCTTACAAGCATTCCACTTTTCATCGAAGTACAAAGATGGCAATAGCAACGTTGTGGCGGATTCTTTATCTAGACGGTATGCCTTGCTCTCTACTCTTGACATTAGGTTGCTTGGGTTCGAAGCATTGCAAGAGTGTTATGATGGGGATGTGGATTTTGGTGAGGTTTTCATTCGGTGTAAATCTGTCCCATTTGGAGAGTTTACGTTGCAAGAAGGATTCCTTTTCAAAGGAAATCGCCTTTGTTTACCCAAACACCCGATTCGGGAATTGTTAGTTCGGGAAGCTCATGGTGGAGGCTTGGCCGGTCATTTTGGTTCGGCTAAAACGTTGGAGGTACTTAAAGAGAATTTTCATTGGCCGAAGATGCAAGTAGATGTACACAACATAATTAATAAGTGTGTAACATGCCATATTGCTAAGAGTTCGTTCAAACCAGGAGTATACATGCCGTTGCCGATTCCGGAAAGTCCATGGGAAGATGTCTCAATGGATTTCATTGTTGCTTTGCCTGGTACTCAGCGAGGGAGAGATGCTATTATGGTTGTTGTAGATCGATTTTCGAAGATGGCTCACTTTGTGGCTTGCCACAAGACGGACGACGCGAGTAACGTCGCTGATTTGTATTTCCGAGAAATCGTACGATTGCATGGGGTTCCAAAAACGATTGTTTCGGATCGGGACTCAAAATTCCTTAGTTATTTTTGGAACACCTTGTGGAGAAAGGTGGGAACCAAACTACTATTTAGCACGTCACATCATCCACAAGAAGACCCAATCGAACGTTGGGCACTTTACTACGTGGTCTTGTGAGCAAGACACAAAAGGATTGGGACTTGAAACTTTCACATACGGATTTCGCTTATAATTGTTCTCCTACTCATGCCACGGAACACTCTCTGTTCATAGTAGTTTACGGACTAAATCCGTACATGCCGTTAGATCTAATTCCATTTCCAAGTGATGAGTTAGTGCACAAGGATGCGGAATCAAAACTGAAATTGATGATGAAATTACACGAGCAAGTACGTAATCGAATCAAGGAAATAAACGAGGCTTACAAAAGAAATTCGAACAAACAAAGAAGGCCGAGATTGTTCGAAGTTGGTGATTTGGTTTGGTTGCATTTGAGGAAAGAGCGATTTCCAAATAAACGTAAGAACAAATTAATGCCGCGAGCGGAGGGACCGTTTAAAGTAATCACAAAGGTGAACGACAACGCATACAAATTAGAACTTCCGGGAGATTATGGGATTCATGCAACCTTTAATGTTGGGGACCTTTCGCCTTACATCGATGATGACGGAATTTCGGAATTGAGGACAATTCCTTTTAAAGGAGGAGGAGATGATACGGAATCAATTAATACTAATGAAGAAGACGAAGTAAGGATCGACGTAAATGACCTTACAACACGCCATGCACGGACTACTACATATTTAGGCGAGAAAACGGACGTAAGACGTGGAGTCTCGGTCTCGGCCGTGTCATATGACACGGCCCGCATCACACTGTGCCGGAAACTACTGAATCGCTGCCGACCGAACTCGGCCGTGTCGTCCGACACGGCCCGTGCCGAGATGTCCCGGATAGTGAAATCTCGCTGCCGACCGAACTCGGCCGTGTCGTCCGACACGGCCCGTGCCGAGATGTCCCGGATAGTGAAATCTCGCTGCCCGACCAACCCGACCGTGTCAGGCGACACGGCCGTGTCACACTCTTCCGGATAGTGAATTCTCGCTGTCCGACCAACCCGACCATGCCAGGCGACACGGTCGAGTCCTGTCGAACATGTTGCGGCCGCACATTCAGCCGCGGTTGTGCCAATCGGCACGGCCGGTGTCCGACAGCCAGCCAACTTCTATTATTGCTGATTTTTTGTGTGTTTTGTTGTTTTCCCTTCCCTTACAAGTCATGATTAGACTTACATGTTATGTGGGGTGACTTATAACTATGTTTATTGTGTGATTCCCTCCCTATGATTTGATTCCTTTGTATTTTATTGATATTTTGTTTTTCATTTCAAGATCATGTGATCTTGTTTTTATTCCTTAGTTGTTTAGAAGACTACACTTCTATAAGTAGTCTTGTTCATGCTTGTATGGGACATTGTATGTTGAAGAAATAAGAATAAACCTTTTGTTTTTCTTGGTGAATGCTTTTCATCGAAACTTGATTATAATTCGACGCGTCTTCGAGTTTTAATCTAATCGATTCTCAATAAGTCTTGAGGAAAGATTACCTTATCGAACTATAGGTCTAGTTTGATAATCACATTCATATTGTTCTTGTTTACGTAAGCCGAATTGCCCTACTTTTGGTTATTTCTTACGAGTGTTACACATATTCGACTGTTGTGAGGATCAACAATATTTCCACTGCATTACATACGAGTTTACTTCCATTTTCATACGTAATTCGTATCACAAACACTCTCCGCCGTGATTTTTACCACACTTCGAGCACTCTGGCTTACTGGTTTGAGGCTTGGGTCCCGACCTCGGATCAATCTTTGCTTGCTTATTAGAAACCACAACCTTATTTTGGTTTCGATTCCAATGCCTCTTACCGGTACTAGGCTTCGCAGACTGTTGTTGATCCAGATTATGGCTAGCCACAACCTCTTGAGCTTGAAACACTGTCTCGGTATACGGTAGCACCCTATGACCAGTCATGATGTGACGAATACTCGGGCGTAAAACACTCTGGAACTTAAGGGCCCTCTTTCGACCTGTATCCACCATGTGCTCCACAAAGAAGCTTATTTGGTTGAATTTTCTCTCATATTCTTCAACCGTCATCCCTCATTGTTCGAGATTCCAAAAATCTCTCTCCATATTCTCTTGGTAGTGCTGTGGGTAGTATTGCTCTATCACTTTTTCCTTGAATCGATCCCAAGTTAATACAGCACGCTCGGCCGCCGGCCTCAAACGCCAATAGCTTATCCACCAGCATTCAGCATCCTCCACCATTTGGTATTAGCCGCAAAGAATTCTTTGTGCCTCAGTGCACCCAATGAGCTCAAAGGTGCGCTCGAGCGACATGAACCATTCATCAACAAAAGCTGGTCCTTCTCGACCGTTGAATGTTGGTGGGGTGAAACGCCAGAAATGTTGCACAACTTGTGCATGAGTAGGAGCTGGCACGTTATTATTGTGGTTATCCCGACCTCCGTCACCATTGCCAAGGTTGGCATTCTGACCACCGAGATTATCTGCACCTCGATTATCTGGGCGTCCACGTCCAGGAGTTGCCATTATCCTAAGGCATACCACACACAATGATCCTTCAGTACTTACCTAACGAGTGGGAGAAATAAAATGGGGAGTTACATTGCATCTATAGGTTGAGAACCATATATTTCTAGCAATGATGATTTACGCATGTCACACATATACTTATGAATTTATAAGAAAACAATTTCATGACCAAATACTTTATCGTAATGACCATACCTAGTTTGTGTAATATCCACAATTTCGATTTCTGGTAAATTTATTTTTTAGTGGAAGTCCATATTGGCGACTCTATTGTGACTGTTTCATCATTCTGAGAGTGATTAATTATACACTTTTTGTCATCCGGGTTCGCTTTGGTGTCGTCTTATTGAGTTCCGTGTTCTTAAAGGACTTTTCCGCACTTGAGTTTGATTCTAGTGAATCTCGTCTGAAACTGTTGTTTCGAGTTTCTCGTAAGTTCATTTAGTGTTATTATACATTTTGAGAGCTTTGGATTAGTGTTTCGATCATGTATCGTGTATTTCAGACGTTTTGGGCCGTTTTCATAATTTTCCAAAGTTTGGGGTAATTACTTCCGTTGTCGAATTTCGAGCCTTCGGGTGGTCATAATCGTGTGTTCTATTACCATTTAGATTCATCTTTGCGAGTACCTCATAACCGTATCTTCGGTTTATATTCAGGTTTGGGTTTCGGGGTTGTCCGGGCCGTCGGAAGTGACCACGGTCGAGTCACGGGCGCACGTTTGGAGCAGAGACTCGCCTGGCAGAGTTACGGCCGTAAGTGATCGAGTACGGCCGTATGGGTGCCAGGAAGCATCAGGACGAAGGTTGGATACGGCCGTAGGGTGTGATCGGGTACGGCCGTACGGGTGCCAGCAGCATCCGGACGAAGGCCAGATACAGCCGTAGAGCGTGATCGGGTACGGCCGTACGGGTGCCAGGCAGCATCCGTACGAAGGATGGATACGACCGTAGGGTGTGATCGGGTACGTCCGTACAAGTGCTAGGCAGCATCCGGACGAAGGCCGGTTACAGCCGTAAGGGTGCCGGTTACGGCCGTAACCCTGTCGGCCATAAATAGGCCTGGTGTCGGGCCAGACTTCATTTTACCCATTTTCTTCATCCGGGTGGCGGTTGGCGATGATAGAAGTCGAGGAGTGGAGTTTTTTGTCGATTCCACTCGATTTCTAGGTATTTTGGAAGACTCTTGTCGATCATATCATCGCCTAATCATTGTTCTTCGTCGAATCAAGGTATTTTTCTTGAATCCCTAGAGTTGACTTTTTGGGAGTTTTGTTCTTGATTTCGTTTTCTATCCGATTTTGATGAACCGATTGTTGTTAAATGATGTTGTTAAACATATCCTATGGATTGTATATCCATATTCTGGTTTGGAATTTTTTTTTTCATGTTTTAGCAGTCGATTCATGTTCTTGGCCATTTTGGGGGAAACCCTTGAACTTTTGTCGTTCGTTCCTTCAATTCAGCGGCTTTGGGTCATGCTATGGAATTCATTTTCATTGTTTTTGTTGTCGTACGTAGTTTATTATCGCGGGTTGTCATTCGGCGGAGTCGGCGTGTTCGTAGACGGTTTGAGTCTCCTCACTTCGGTCGATTCTCCGCGTTTGTGGTTATTCAAGGCAAGTACCTTGTTCATACATTTCTTGTTTTGTGTATATGATGATTGGTGATCTTCTTGGTATGTTTGTTTGTTTGTTTGAAATGAACTTTCAAAAGATTCGGCTTAGCCTCGTTAAGGGCTCACTTTCAAAACGCGTGTGTTTTGTGAATGGTGTGTTTCGGGAATGGTTAAGTGAACCCTGTGAATACGCTTGGTGTTGTTGTTGTGATTTGATAATATATATACATATATTATCTAATTTTGGTGTGTTGTGATTTGACTCTCGTGTCGTGCTATGTGTTTGTTGCCTTTGGGTGAATTGTTTGGATATCCTTGGCATGCTGTGTTATGTGTGTATATAGGCGGGGTCTATGGTGACAAATGACATGTGATCATGTGGTCAGGATGCAACAAGTGATTGATCCAACCGTGAGAGCCTAGGGATACCTACGGTTACACATGACGTGCGATCAAGTGGTCAGGAGATAACAAGTGATTGATCCAACCGTGAGATGACATGGCAAGTGATCACGGTGGTATATGGAACCTACGGTGACACATGACATGCGATCATGTGGTCAGGAGACAACAAGTGATTGATCCAACCATGAGATGACATGGTATGAGTTCACGGTGTTATGTGTATGATTTTAGATGTGTTGACCAGGTCGAGTACCTTGGGTCCGACCGAGATTTCATATCTTGGGTGGTTATGTGTTGCTGACTTTATATCCATCGAGGACACGTGACGTGGGTTATGACCTTGTGAATTGTTGTTGGTTTTTATTTGTGAAAGCTAATATTTAGGCTGTGACCCATGTTGGTTTTGAAAAGAGAAGGATTCGATAAATCCTAAATTGTTTTTCTATTAAAACTCCCGATGGCATTTTTAAACCATTTTATAAATTGTTTCCTTTGATTTGTGATCTTTCGATTTTGGGAAAGTTTTACTCAAACTCTTGCCTCGGGAAGTACTTTTGTTATGTTTGAATCTTGTAGGATTCCTGGATATTATTATTCTTGGAACTTGAATTGTATGACTCGTATTTTGCACTTTGTACTTGCACTAGCAAAATAGTGGAACTTTGCTAACCCCCGAGTAATCGGGGGGTGGATGTCTGTATTGCATTCAGGTTTCAGGGAGCATGGCACAGGGCCGTTATGAAGGATGATGAAAGAGGATCGATACTAATCACATGAGGGCCCGTACGTTGTTGTATTGGTTCAGTTGTACGTTATTTTCGCTGCAGTATTTTCCCCGTTGTACGGGAGTATTTTGTATTTGACCCCTGCGTGGGCATGTATTGTGATTGAGTTGTATGTTTTTATCGAAGAAAGACCAAATCTGTCTACTGAGTCATTTTAGCCTTAAAGGCATTGTTGAGATGTTCGATGTTGTAACACCCCCAATCCGCTCAGGGATATTACACGCCGTAGAACCTCTCTTCAAGGATCTACCAGGCTGGTAACAACAAATGAACAACTCGACGATGCCTTTAAGGCTACAATAACTCAGTAGACTGACTTGGTCTTTCAATGAAAACATACAACTTAATTACAATTCATGCCCACGCAGGGGTCAACATACAACAACTCCCGTACAACGTAGAAAAATTACTGCAGCGGAAAATAAAGTACAACTGAACCAATTCTCAATGTACGGTTCCACATGTGATTAGTATCGATCATGTTTCATCATCCTTCATGCCAACCTTGTGCCGCGCTCCCTGAAACCTGAATGCAATACAGACATCCACCCCCCGAATACTCGGGGGTTAGCAAAACTCCACTCTTTTGCTAGTGCAAGTATAAAATACGAAGATAAGCCATACATATCATACTCCAAGGACTTAGAATTCATAAACATACTTCTCGAGGTAAATCACTTGATCAAACTGTTCAAAATGAGAAAGGTGGGAATAAACCCAATATACATCTTACAAAACATTTTACGATCTCGGGAGTTTGTAAAAACATTTGGAATTAAAGAATTCTCAAGTATTTCGAAAACGCTTGGGGACGCGGCCCAAAAATCATCTTACCCAAAATACAATTCCGATAATAAAACACGGGTTCACAATCCAATTCACAAAACACGGGGTCCAAGACCCAAATCACGAAACATAGGGTCCATGACCCAAATCATAAATCACAAGGTCCACGACCCAAATCATAAACCACAGGGTCCACGACCCAAATCATAAACCATAGGATCCACGACCCAAATCATCAAACACATATTCCTAAGGATTATTCGCGTCCCGTGCTAACAAGCCACGAACCTCAGATGCTCCCGCAGAACATACCCAAGTGAATAACCCGATAGGAAGCCATATCAAATCACATGTCACCATAACAACAGTCACGTGACCACAAGCACAGATACATTCATAACCAAATCACAACCATAAGTTATCCCGACATCGCGCTAACAAGCCACGAACCTCGGAGTCCCCGCAATACATACCCGATGATAACCCCACAAGTTATCTCGGCATCGGGCTAAAAAGCCACGAACCTCGGAGTCCCCGCAAGACACACCCGGATTGGATAACCCTATGGTCACGCCCGACCCATACTAGCAAGTATGGATCCCGGAGATTCAACAATCCTACCCGGAGGCACATCACATACATCAAGCACACAACAATAATCACTTATCAAGCCAAACAACATTAAGCATCACAACCTCCTTTCAAGGAGTAACAACTAATATCATAAGAAGGTTCCTTGATCGCGTGATTAGAGGAGTAGTACCCCTGCAGCTAGTAATGTGAGCAGCATGAAGACATGCTATAACTGTAGTAGAGCGGACCATACCGCGAAGAATTGTCGTTCACCATTAGTCAGTTGTTTCGAGTGTGGCCAGGTGGGTCACCGAACCGTGCATTGCGAGATGGTAACTGAGATATTTGGGGATCAAGTTTGCGTCTCTGCTCCAAAATGACACGGAGATGCCTAGTGTGGTTTTTGAGGATTTCGGCGTAGTCTGAATTGTTTGTGGTTGTCCTTGTGGATCGTTTTGTGTTTATTTCCTGTTTTCTTGACTGTGCATGTTTTCTGATATTAAGTACCTCCTGTTTTGTGATTGTTCGGATAATTGACTTGATTGTACTATCTGTATGATGACGTCCATCACTTGTTGGTTCTATTATGTCTCTGCTTCTGGCATTACGATGGTTGTCATCGAGCGTGATTTCACGCCGTATGTTTCTTTGCGTTTCTTGTAACGTTTCGCCAATTGGCGTAAGTTACGTGATTCTTGTAACACCCCAGTTCACAACTGGGACATTACACGCCGTAGAACCCTTGCGAGGTCTACCAGGCTAACACATGACATATAAACCACAATGTAATCCCGAATGATGCACTCAAAAGTAAATAAGGCCGTGGCCTCGGCCAAAACATTTTTTTAACGTAAGACATGAACAGAGGTTAAATACCAATTCATTGCCCACGCAGGGGACTTAAACCAAGTTTCAAAATAGACAGTCTAACTTCAATACTCGACAATGCAATGACAAAACATAAAAATGCAGACTCGAGCCACATCATCAAGCCAGCCCATCCTTTGCATGCATGTCCCGTGCTTGCTCCTCAGCCCTCCTGCACAGAAATGCATAAGACGCATTTCCCCCATTTAAGGGGTTAGCATTCGAATTGCTAGTGCAAGTACACAATTACACAACATTATATACATACACGATTCAATGCAAACAAATCATTAGGAAGAATCAATATTCCGGAATATCACATTTACACCAAATCAATATATTATCAAGCTTTCCACATCACAATTATCCACGTTTGGTAACTCGCGACCGTACCCATTAGTATCGGCCCCCAGAGGTCCCGTTGGACTGTCCCCAGGTGAGAAACCACTTCCGCGGCCGTACCCATTAGTATCGGCCCCCAGAGGTCCCGTCGAACCGTCCCCAGGTGGAAGAACATCAACGCACGCACCCAAGTCCACTTCCGTGGCCGTACCCATTAGTATCGGCCCCCAAAGGCCCCATGCCATCCCCAGGTGGAAGAGTAACCGACACAATCTTTCAATAAACCAGTTTACATCATTCGCATCAAAACCGTACACACATAATGTAATATAATACATGTACTTGCCTTGGATAATACGACGCGAAGGAAACGACGAAGGAATAGGTTACGATCCGAACAATCCACTCAAATCCGACCCTAACACAATAATGATATACAACCAATCTCAACATAATGAATAAGAAGAAATTCATCCTAGTTCTACCCGTTGGGACAATTCATCGGACACCACGAGCGCATAAGGAAATGAAATCGGTCAACGGTGTAATAACGGGATTTCATCCCAACCAATAACAAGAAAACCAAGGGTCACGAGTGTACTATCAAAATCTAACAACAACATCGGTTAATTCGGATTAAAACACAAGATCACCACCAAACCCTCCCCAAAATCATACTAGGGTTAAAGGAGTTCTTACCTCTTGAAGAATCAAGCACTCTAATCCGAAAACCACGTGTTAGATCCGAAATCCGAGCCACCCGATCGAAAAGAGATGAAGAAATTTACACAATCAAGTGATAGATGGAGGAAATCTCCCTCTCAAGCCACTCTCTCGTACGGTTGAAGAAGGGAAGGGAAATGAGTGACTCTCGCTGAATAAAAACGCAGATATAGCGCTGACCGCGTTGTGTGCCGCGGCTCAGCTGAACTGTGCCGCGGCACAGGGCCAAAAATTGCGCCCAGTGATCGGCTGACCGCTCGTTGTGCCGCGGCTCATTCGAAGTGTGCCGCGGCGCAGATTCGGCATGTGCCGCGGCCCTGCCGGACTATGACGCGGCATACGGTACAGTCGGTTTTGGCCGGCAAGTGCCACAGGGGTGTGCCGCGGCCCGGACAAGTGTGCCGCGGCACTGACTCGGCTGTGTGCCGCGGCACACGGTACAGCCTGCTCGGCCAACAACTGTGTAATGTGTGTGCCGCGGCGCACAATCCTTGTGCCGCGGCCCACACCCCCTCTCGGGTTCCCAAAATGACGAAAAATGATCCGGAAAGAGAATAAAAGCAATGAGAATCGATATTTGGGCAACAATAACACGAAATGGAAGTACGGAACCCCAAAACGATCCGAGGTACACAACCAAAGTCGAACAAGGAACGAATTCCCTAAACTTCTCGGAAATTACAAAAACAGCCCAAACATCCGAAAATCACGATACCACGTCGTATTAATAATCCGAAACCCACAACATGCTCTACTCAATCATACGAGCTCATGGAAGTAAGAAAACGACGAAATTGAACTAGTTTAACGAGAATCGAATACACATGAGACAAAATATACCACAAGATGAAATTACGCAAAAACATCATCGAGACCCGTCCAAGCGGAGAACTCCAAGAACAAAACAGGTTCAGAATTCCAAAACAGCGCCAAGCGAGTTGTCCGAAACGAATATACACCAAAAATAGAAATTACGATATTACATTATCTCCCCCTAAAAATAAGTTTCGTCCCGAAACATACAACACGAATAACTCGGGGTATCTCGACCTCATACTCTCCTCCGTTTCCCACGTAGCTTCCTCGGATCCATGCCTCGACCACTGCACTTTGACCAAAGGAATGGTTTTGTGCCTGAGTTGCTTCACTCGACGCTCTAAGATCTGAATCGACCTCTCCTCGAAGGTAATGTCGGGCCCCAACTCGATCTCTCCAAAATCAATAATATGGCTAGGGTCCGATACGTACTTCCTAAGTTGGGAAACATGAAATACGTTATGCACGTGGCTCAGGGTCGGCGGCAAGCCTAACCGATACGCAAGCTCTCTGACTCTATCTAAAATATCAAACGGCCCGATAAATCTCGGACTAAGTTTACCCTTCCGACTGAAGCGGTAAACTCCCCGTGTCGGCGACACCTTAAGCAAGATGTGATCTCCCACCTCAAACTCCAATGGTCGGCGACGTGTATCGGCATAAGACTTCTGCCGACTCTGGGCCGTCAACAATCTACCACGAATCAGGGTAATCTTCTCCCTCGTCTCAACTATCAGGTCGGGCTCGGTACCGATTAGCTCGGACGTATCATCCCAACACAACGGCGATCTGCACCTCCTCCCATACAACGCTTCGAATGGTGCCATTTTGATCGAGGCATGCCAACTATTGTTGTACGTGAACTCGATCAACGGCAAGTGTGTCCCCCAATCATCCTTCCAATCTAAGGCACATGCTCTCAACATATCCTCCAACGTCTGGATCGTCCGCTCCGACTGTCCGTCAGTCTGAGGGTGGTAAGACGTACTGAGTCTCAACTGAGTCCCCAAAGCTCGATGAACCGCCTGCCAAAAATGTGATACAAATCGGCCATCACGATCTGAAACAATACTCTTAGGAGTCCCATGCAATCTCACGATCTCCGCAATAAACACTCGGGCCAGCCTCTCCGGTCCCCAAGTATCCTTAACACTCAGAAAGTGAGCTGATTTGGTTAGTCGATCAACAATAACCCAAATCATGTTCATTCCAGTCCGAGTCCTAGGCATCCCGGTAATGAAGTCCATAGAGATGTCTTCCCATTTCCATTCCGGAATGGGAAGTGGTCGTAGCAACCCCGCGGGTCGCTGATGCTCAATCTTAACCTGCTGACAGGTCAAACACTTCGCCACAAACTCGCTAACATCCGTCTTCAAATTACTCCACCAGTAGTTGCTCC
Source organism: Orobanche coerulescens (assembly GCA_033398695.1). Classification (NCBI taxonomy): domain Eukaryota; kingdom Viridiplantae; phylum Streptophyta; class Magnoliopsida; order Lamiales; family Orobanchaceae; genus Orobanche; species Orobanche coerulescens. Next base: position 164,809,252 of record CM065807.1, on the reverse strand, counting down.
TCACATCCTTGTACATTTTACTCGTACCAGGATGTATGGAGTAAGGTGTAGCATGAGCTTCACTCAAGATCTTCTATCTCAGCTCAACAACACTCGGTACACAAAGTCTGCCGTGAAACCTCAAAACTCCATCATCGTGAACCACAAATCTAGGGGCTTTCCACTTCCTCACATCCTCCCTTAACTGTACTAAAAATGGATCATCATACTGTTTCGCCTTGATATCATTAGTCAAGGACGAACTGATCTCTAACGCACATAACTGGCCCTGGACTCTCTGAACCCAAACCTCAATATTTTGGCAAATAAAATCTCGCTGGATCCTACTCTGTGGTGTAAGTACCTATAACATCTGTAATGCCATCGGCTTCCGGCTCAACGCATCAGCCACTACGTTAGCCTTACCCGGATGGTAAAGTATCTCGAGGTCGTAATCTTTAATTAGCTCCAACCACCTGCGCTGTCTCATATTCAACTCTTTCTGACTGAAGATATACTTCAGACTCTTGTGGTCCGTAAAAATCTTACAAGACGATCCATAGAGATAATGCCTCCATATCTTTAAGGCGAAAACGACCGCAGCTAACTCCAAATCGTGCGTGGGATAATTTACCTCATAAGGTTTCAATTGGCGGGACGCATAAGCAATCACTCTGTCTCTCTGCATCAAAACACATCCTAGACCAAGGCCTGAAGCATCACTATACACTATGAAATCCTCGTTCCCCTGAGGCAATGCTAAAATGGGTGCGGTGGTCAAACGTCTCTTTAACTCGTCGAAACTGTCCTGCCTGTCTGCGGTCCACTCGAACTTCTGAGTTTTCTGGAGCAACTGAGTGAGTGGTCTAGCGATCTTAGAAAATCCCTCAACGAATCTATGGTAATAGCCGGCAAGACCCAGAAAACTCCTCACCTCCTTCACATTCTTAGGCGGCTCCCAAGCCATCACTGCCTCTATCTTCTGCGGATCTACCCGAACTCCCTCTGCTGAAATCACATGCCCGAGGAACATCACTTCCTCGAGCCAAAACTCACACTTAGAGAACTTCGCGTACAACTGCTCCGCTCTCAAGATGTCTAATACAATCTGGAGATGTAAGGCGTGCTCCTCACGACTCCGTGAGTAGATCAGAATGTCATCAATAAAGACGACTACGAATTTATCTAGATACTCAATAAAAACTTTGTTCATTAACTGCATGAAAAATTCTTGTGCATTAGTTAGCCCGAAGGGCATAACCACAAACTCATAATGGCCATATCTCGTCCGAAAGGCAGCTTTCGGTATATCGATGTCCCGAATCCTCAACTGGTAGTAACCCGATCGCAAATCGATCTTCGAAAAGACCGTCGCCCCCTGAAGCTGATCAAACAAGTCGTCGATACGGGGCAAAGGGTATTTATTTTTGATGGTCAACTTGTTTAATTCTCGATAATCGATGCATAAACGAAGCGACCCATCCTTCTTCTTAACAAAGAGTACGGGCGCACCCCAAGGCGATGCGCTCGGTCGAATATACCCTTTATCTAACAATTCTCCCAACTGATTCTTCAGCTCTATCATCTCCGACGGTGCCATACGGTACGGTGCTCGAGATATAGGGGCTGCATTCGGTTCAAGATCGATAGGAAACTCCACCTCTCGCTGCGGTGGTAATCCCGGCAAGTCGTCTGGGAAAACATCAGGATACTCACAAACAACTGGAATTGACGACATGTCAATTCCACCATCCTCCGCCTGCAGAGCGTAACACCAATAGCCGACACAACCCTGGTTCAGAAGTTTCATCGCCTTTAAGGCGCTAATCACACTCCCCGATCTCCCCGGCTTTCGACCGATGAGGGTATGCTCGGTGCCGTCCTCGGCTACTATCGAGATGGTACGAGTCCAAAAGTTCATGATAGCACCGTGACGCTCTAACCAATCGTCCCCGAGGATTAAATCCTCACCCTTAAGGTCTATAACAATGAGATTCGAGGGCCAATCTCGGCTCCCGATCCTCACGGGGCAATCCCTAACTTCCCGGTCCCCAACCATACGATCCCCGCTAGGCGTAACCACCACAAACGGTTCACACTCAAACAAGCAGTTAAAGCCAATACGATTCACACAATCCGATGCAATAAAGGAATGGGTAGCACCCGAATCAAAAAGCACGGAAACTGGATGAGTAAGGATCTGAGTGGTACACACGCCACGGAATGTCTGCCTCCTCTGTGCGCCTCATCCGATACAATCGGGGTGGGAACCCAAACTTCGAGTGCACGGTGATCCGGTGGCCCAGGCCCTACCACGACCCGAACCCTGCGGAACATGAGTGGCTGGAATACTGTGATCCTTCTGATCGGTAGTGGTAGTCGGAACTCTAGCGGCCCTGGTGGCCCTCTCACAATGAGCTGCCCGATGTCCGGTCTGTCCACAAGTAAAGCAAGCAACTAACGGAAATGGGCAATCCTTCATAACGTGCTCGGGCTGACTGCAATTAAAACAAACTCTCCCGCCAGGTGCCACAGACTGGACCGAACGGTTACCCTGGGATCCACCGGCCTGATGAAACGGCCTCTTCCCTGGTGTAGGAGCAGAACGAGACCTCGAAAACTGTCCACCTTTACCGGCCGAGAACCCGCCGGTAGTCTTCTGCTTCTTAGCTTCCGAAACCGACTCTGATTCCGGGACAGTCATCTCGATTTCCAGAGCGCAATCCTGGTACTCATTCAAAGTGGCACACATGAGCGGTGCCATACTCTGCCTGATATACGGCTTCATGCGCATATTGAAGTAACGGATTTTATCTGCCTCCGTTCTCACTTGATCTCTTACGAAACCCAACTGCTGATTGTAAGAAATGATGGCCTGAGAAATAGGCACATCCTGAGGTGTAGCGGTGAAGAATTCCACAATTCTGCGCTCCTTGACTGGCGGCGGACAATACTCTGCTTCTATAGCAGCCTTGAATTCCTCCCAAGTAGCTCGACGGTCTCTGGGCACAACGGCCTCCCACCATTCATGACTTCCTTATCCAGGAGGTACTGGGCGATATGTACCCTCCTGTCTTCAGGACAAGCTACGGCATCAAAGGTCCTGGACAACTGAAAGAGCCAATTCTCCCAACCGAGGGAGTCAGAAGCTCCGGAGAAACGAGGAGGATGCATCTTAGTCACCGTCTGAATCCATTTACTAGCCTCCTCTTCAGGTGTCGGGGGCGGATTCTGGCGTCCGCCCTGAGCTATCTGAGCAAGCTGAGCTACTAATTGCTAAAGTACGGCAGTAGCCCCGGCATCGGCATTATTACCCGACGACACTGAGTGAGAGGCTGAGTCCGCAGAGGACTGAGAAAGTGAGCCCTCTTCATTATCAGCACCCCGACCACGGCCTCGGCCGCGTCCCCTAGCTGGTCTACCACCACGACCTCTCAACATACTAGAGGAAGAAATGAAAAGGATAAAATCAGAAAGATTCACCATTGACAAAGTTGGTATTACGATTCACAATCCCGAACAACGCAAGAAAACAAATTATAGGAATATAAGAGTTCGAGGAGACTTACAGCCACGGGTCGCACGAAAAGACGGTAGCATGATGATATTCGGCTCAACGACTGACTCTAAATGATGCCACTAACAGGCCCAAAATTAACCGACAGCCTAGGCATTCAAAACCTAAGCTCCGATACCATTAATGTAACACCCCAATTCATAACTGGGACATTACACGCCGTAGAACCCTTGGGAGGTCTACCAGGCTAACACATGACCTATAAACCACAATGTAATCCCGAATGATGCACTCAAAAGTAAATAAGGCCGTGGCCTCGGCCAAAACATTTTTTTAACGTAAGACATGAACAGAGGTTAAATACTAATTCATTGCCCACGCAGGGGACTTAAACCAAGTTTCAAAATAGACAGTCTAACTTCAATACTCGACAATGCAATGACAAAACATAAAAATGCAGACTCGAGCCACATCATCAAGCTAGCCCATCCTTTGCATGCATGTCCCGTGCTTGCTCCTCAGCCCTCCCGGTACCTGAAATGCATAAGACGCATTTCCCCCATTTAAGGAGTTAGCATTCGAATAGCTAGTGCAAGTACACAATTACACAACATTATATACATACACGATTCAATGCAGACAAATCATTAGGAAGAATCAATATTCCGGAATATCACATTTACACCAAATCAATATATTATCAAGCTTTCCACATCACAATTATCCACGTTTGGTAACTCGCGACCGTACCCATTAGTATCGGCCCCCAGAGGTCCCGTCGGACCGTCCCCAGGTGAGAAACCACTTCCGCGGCCGTACCCATTAGTATCGGCCCCCAGAGGTCCCGTCGAACCATCCCCAGGTGGAAGAACATCAACGCACGCACCCAAGTCCACTTCCGTGGCCGTACCCATTAGTATCGGCCCCCAAAGGCCCCATGCCATCCCCAGGTGGAAGAGTAACCGACACAATCGTTCAATAAACCAGTTTACATCATTCGCATCAAAACCGTACACACATAATGGAATATAATACATGTACTTGCCTTGGATAATACGACGCGAAGGAAACGATGAAGGAATAGGTTACGATCCGAACAATCCTCTCAAATCCGACCCTAACACAATAATGATATACAACCAATCTCAACATCATGAATAAGAAGAAATTCATCATAGTTCTACCCGTTGGGACAATTCATCGGACACCACGAGCGCATAAGGAAATGAAATCGGTCAACGGTGTAATAACGGGATTTCATCCCAACCAATAACAAGAAAACCAAGGGTCACGAGTGTACTATCCAAATCTAACAACAACATCGGTTAATTCGGATTAAAACACAAGATCACCACCAAACCCTCCCCAAGATCATACTAGGGTTAAAGGAGTTCTTACCTCTTGAAGAATCAAGCACTCTAATCAGAAAACCACGTGTTAGATCTGAAATCCGAGCCACCCAATCGAAAAGAGATGAAGAAATTTACACAATCAAGTGATAGATGGAGGAAATCTCCCTCTCAAGCCACTCTCTCTCGTACGGTTGAAGAAGGGAAGGGAAATGAGTGACTCTCGCTGAATAAAAACGCAGATATAGCGCTGACCGCGTTGTGTGCCGCGGCTCAGCTGAACTGTGCCGCGGCACAGGGCCAAAAATTGCGCCCAGTGATCGGCTGACGCCTGCCAGGCCGCGGCTCATTCGAAGTGTTCTGAGGCGCAGATTCGGCATGTGCCGCGGCCTGCCGGATCGTGGCCGCACGCTGTCTGATCGGTTTTGGCCGCAAGTGCCACAGGTGTGCCGCGCCTGCACAAGTGTGCCGCGGCACCGACTCATTGTGTGCCGCGGCGCACAATCCTTGTGCTGCGGCACACGGTACAGCCTGCTCGGCCAACAACTGGGTAATGTGTGTGCCGCGGCGCACAATCCTTGTGCCGCGGCCCACACCCCCTCTCGGGTTCCCAAAATGACGAAAAATGATCCGGAAAGAGAATAAAAGCAATGTGAATCGATATTTGGGCAACAATAACACGAAATGGAAGTACGGAACCCCAAAACGATCTGAGGTACACAACCAAAGTAGAACAAGGAACGAATTCCCTAAACTTCTCGAAAATTACAAAAACGGCCCAAACATCCGAAAATCACGATACTACGTCGTATTAACAATCCGAAACCCACAACATGCTCTACTCAATCATACGAGCTCATGGAAGTAAGAAAACGACGAAATTGAACTAGTTTAACGAGAATCGAATACACATGAGACAAAATATACCACAAGATGAAATTAGGCAAAAACATCATCGAGACCCGTCCAAGCGGAGAACTCCAAGAACAAAACAGGTTCAGAATTCCAAAACAGCGCCAAACGAGTTGTCCGAAACGAATATACACCAAAAATTGAAATTACTAAAAATGGAAAACGCGGATATTACAATTCTTGTGTATCTTGTTGAGATATTCCTGGAGGGATATTACAACTCCCTACTTGTTTTAAATTTCGGGACGAAACTTCTTTTAAGGAGGGTAGTATGTAATATCCGCAATTTTGATTTCCGGTAAATTTTTTTTTGGCAGAAGTTTATCTTAGCGACTCTATTGTGACCGTTTCGTCATTCCGAGAGTGATTAATTCTACACTTTTTGTCATTCGAGTTCATTTTGGTGTCGTCTTATTGAGTTCCATGTTCTTAAGCGACTTTTCCGCACTTGAGTTCGATTCTTGCGAATCTCGTCCGAAACTATATTTTCGAGTTTCTCGTAAGTTCATTTAATGTTATTATACATGTTGCGAGCTTTGGCTTAGTGTTGTGATCGTGTATAGTGTATTTCAGACATTTTGGGCCATTTTCGTAATTTCCCAAAGTTTGGGGTAATTACTTTTGTTGTCGAATTTCGAGCCTTCTGGTGGTCGGAATTGTGTGTTCTCTTAGCGCTTAGATTCGTCTTTAAAGTACCTCATAACTGTATCTTCGGTTTATATTCAGGTTTGGGTTTCGGGGTTGTCCGGGCCGTCGGAAGTGACCACGGCCGAGTCACGACTGCACGTTTTGGGGCAGAGACTCGCCTGGCCGAGTTACGGCCGTAAGTGATCGGGTACGGCCGTATGGGTTCCAGGCAGCATCCAGACGAAGGCCGGAAACGGTCGTAGGGTGTGATCGGGTATGACCATATGGGTGCTAGGCAGCATCCGGACGAAGGCCGGATATGGCCGTAGGGTGTGATCGGGTACGGCCATACGGGTGCCAGGCAGCATCTGGACAAAGGCCAGTTACGGCCGTAAGGGTGCCGGTTACGGCCGTAACCCTATCGGCCATAAATAGGCCTGGTGGCGGCTGGCGATGGGAGAAGTCGAGGAGTGGAGTTTTTGGTCGATTCCACTCGATTTCTAGGCATTTTGGAAGACTCTTGTCGATTATATCATCACCTAATCCTTGTTCTTCGTTGAATCAAGGTATTTTTCTTGAATCCCTAGAGTTGACTTTTTGGGAGTTTTGTTCTTGATTTCGTTTTCTATCCGATTTTGATGGACCGATTGTTGTTAACTGATGTTGTTAAACATATCCTATGTATTGTATATCCATATTCCGATTTGGAATTTTATTTTCATGTTTTGGTCGGTCGATTCGTGTTCTTGGCCATTTTGGGGGAAACCCTTGGACTTTTGTCCGTACGTTGTTGTATCGGTTCAGTTGTACGTTATTTCCGCTGCAGTATTTTCCCCGTTGTACGGGAGTATTTTGTATTTGACCCCTGCGTGGGCATGTATTGCGATTGAGTTGTATGTTTTTATCGAAGAAAGACCAAATCGGTCTACTGAGTCATTTTAGCCTTAAAGGCATTGTTGAGATGTTCGATGTTGTTACCAGCCTGGTAGATCCTTGAGGAAAGGTTCTATGGCGTGTAATATCCCTGAGCGGCTCTTTGATTCTCAATTGGTAATATCCCTGTTGAAGATCAAACATTGAGTAAACTGTTCCTCCTTGTAGCTAGTCGAATAGCTCATCGATCCTAGGAAGTGGATACTTGTTCTTAACAGTAATGTTGTTAAGTTCTCGGTAATCGATGCCCAATCTAGGTGTACCATCTTTCTTCTTTACGAATAGCACTGGTGCTCCTCATGGAGATACGCTTGGTGGGATAAATCCAACCTATAGCAATTTCTGCAACTGAACCTTCAGTTCTTGCAGTTCTAGTGGTGCCATTCGATACGGCGTTCTAGCCACATGTGCTTTTCCTGGCAAGATATCAATGCTGAATTCAACTTCACTGTCTGGAGGTAGAGAAGTGAGTTCCGTGGGAAAAACATCAGGGTATTCAGATATTACTAGTATTGCTTCAATCTCCATTTTTTTCTTAGGTTTGTTTATGACAAAAGCTAAATATCCCGTTGCTCCCTTCGAAATGGCCCTCCTCGCCTTCGTGGCTGATATTATTGGGGCCGAATTAATTCTAGCATTCCCGTGTAGTTCAACTATGGGGTGATAGGGTTTGCAGAATGAACTATTTTTGAATGGCAGTCGAGTTGTGCAAAGTGTTTATATAGCCAATCCATCCCAAGTATGAGGTCATACTCAAGTATAGGTAGACAATTAGGTCGGCAGGAAAACAGTGACCTTTAATGATCACTTCACAATCTCTAAATACTAAGTCTATTTCTCGGCTCGCACCCATAGGTGTGGATACTTCTAATGTAACACCCAAAATTTATTTATTTATTTATTTATTTTATTTTTTTTTACCGAAATAGTATAAAGTTTGACACCAATTCATAAAGGAACTTCATTTATTTAATTTAATAAGCCAATAATGGCAATCAAGTTATCAAACTTCTAAAGAAAACAACATAAGTAAAACTTTCTAATATAGAAATGTCAAAAGCGGAAGTACTAAAATGTTCATTGACGTAAAATAAATAGCAGTGTGTCACGAATGCTCCCAGTCCCTAGCCTCCTTAATCGTAATACCCGAAAAATGTTAAGTAAACCGTAAGCACAAAGCTTAGTGAATTCAAACACAACATTATACCAATATCCACAATCACTAGACCTAGATTAAAATCTACTTATAACATTTAAACATAAGCCAAGAACAAATCAAGGCTTATAAGGAGGGCTAGTAGGTTACCCGCATCTCACAAACCGAAGAGTATTGGGTTAATCTTACCCTCACCTCACATCCCGGAGGGTATTGGAGTAATTATACCTAACCACGCGCACCGGACAAAAGCCGGATAATTGCTATGATCCTCAACAATAAACATACAAAGGCACATGTATGATTAACAATTTAAGCATGCATTCACATTATCATACCATAATAATAATTTAACACTCACGTGCTAACCTAGCAATCATAAATATTGAGACAATGGAGTGAGAGAACTCACCTTGAATACTTAAGGGAGGTTGCTAAATCAAAACTGGCTACCACACTTGAGCAAATGCCAAAACTTCACCTATTATAAACTAGGAGTTAGGATATACCCAAAGATGAAGCTTAAAGACTTAAACAAAAATCTGGACAGCAAGGTCTAAAAACAGGCCCGCTGTTAAAGATGGGTTTACTTAATTTTCCTAAGTATTAACATATCAATATTAAATTTTTATAAGAAACTAGAGTCTTTCCCCTTTTTAAAACAGTAAAGAACTCACTCTAACTCCAAAATATGAATTTATTATGATGCTTTTAAAAAGACATCGCAGTGCAGTCCCAAATTATAGGAATCAGTAGTGTTGGCCAATTCTACCCAACTTGTGGATAGACATTGTCCAAACTAAAAATCACAGAAATAATAGACATAAATACCAAAGTCTCAGAGTTGGAATCGACCAAAAAGGGTTTCCCAAACTCTAGATACGAAATTCCCAACATGACTAATTACAAAACCCTTAAAAGCTGATGACAGAAAACTGATCTGAAGTGTGAACTCAATATGACCAAGAAATACTTGGAGATAACATCCCATAAACTCCAGATCACAGCTTTAGGTCATAACACACATGTGAGAACTTGGAATCCCATTAGATCATTTTCCAAGCCCTAGAAACGAATAAAACAAGTTGACCTATCAGATCAGACCCGGATCAGACCTACCAGCAAAGGTGCCGTTCTTGCCCATGGATACAGTCCTAATTAGTGAGAGTGACCTTCATAAGAAAGTTACCCAACACAATTTTTAAACTTTTGGCACAGGTTTGAGATCCGTTTGAGTTATAGAATTCAAGTTATGATTTTTGTAAGATGACTACAAATCTGATGGAAACAGAATCGTAGCCAACCCTTAATCTTTTTAACCAATCCATTCCTCTCCCTTTTGAAACACATTCCTAGATGTGTTTATCACCCAAATTCAGTCCCCTATGAACATGGTGGCACTAAAAAGGGCTAGGGGTCATTGGTATTTCATTTAGTCACAAGGAAAAGAATCAAATCAACATAATATATGACAAACCACAATTTTCCCCTTTCTTAAGGGTTCCTTGATCTTTCAAATACACAAACATCTATATACACATCTTAGAAGATGCTATAAAGTTGTATACTTAGATCTAAACATATTGATATGGATGTGTTGAGAATCAAAATAATAATTAACAAGAATTATAACCATTCACAAGATCTATCACATTTTATCACCTAAATAAAACTTGGTGATTCCCATGGTTCATTTAGACCTTGTATTTTATATAATCATCTAAATCCATCATACACCATGCATAGGGTGTAGATATAATCTAGAGATGATGATAACATACAACTTATAACAATAACAACTTTGGTTAAAACCATAAGATCTATCTTCTTTAAATCACACAAGTTACAACTTGATGATTTTTATGAATCATATAGATCTTTTACATAATATGATCATCTAGACTCATCATACACCATGTATAGGAGGTGGTGATGAAATTTCTAGATGATAATCAACACTTAAAACAATTAATTGAATATAAATCAAAAGAAAAGATTAGAACACCTTAAAAGATCTTACCTAAGCTTGTTACACCAACAAGGAAATGAAGGAGAAGATGATTGTGGCTTTGGGAAGAGAAAAATGAGAGAGAGAGATGGGAGAGATGGGAGATCGGCCGAAAAAAATGAGGGAGAGAGGAGGAGGTTAGGGTTTGTGATATTTTTATAATTCATATTAGGACAAAGCCTAATGACTACACTAATGGGCTAGGCTCAAAACTCATTTCTTACTAGCCCAATATAATTAAATCTATCAATTAACTTAGCCCAAAACTTGTAATTTAATCTAACTTGGCTAATTAATTAAGCCCATCATTTAAAATAATTAAATACCATGAAAATAATTAACGTACCGAAAAAAAAGAAACCGGGCGTTACAACTCTCCCCTACTAAGAAGGGACTTCGGCCTCGAAGTCAGTCCCTCTGAATAACTCGGGATAATGCGCCCTCATCTCGTCTTCAGGTTCCCATGTACACTCAGATCCCTTCCTATGCTGCCACTGAACCTTAACAAATAAGCAGTCTTACCGCTCCGAAGGGTCTTTGACTTTCGATCAACAACCGCGATAGGTTTCTCAACATAGTTGAGCCGTTCGTCAATTTGGATGTCTTCCAGAGGTACCACGGCGGTATCGTCAACAATGCACTTCCTCAACTGAGACACGTGGAAGGTGTTATGAATCAAACTAAGCTCGTCAGGCAGCTCCAACCGGTACGCTACCTTACCAACGCGAGCAATGATTTTATAAGGTACAATAAACCGAGGTCCCGGCTTCCCACGCTATGAACCTAATCACACCCTTCCAAGGGGAGACCTTTAATAACACATGATCCCCAACACGAAACTCAAGATCGGAGCGCCGCTTATCTGCATAACTCTTGACGACTCCTAGCGGTGACCAAATGATCCCTGATCATTTTGATTTTCTCCGTGGTCTGCAAAACAATATCGGTGCTACCGAGCACCCTCTGTCCAACCTCACCCCAACACACTGGGGGTCTACACTTCCTACCATACAGTGCTTCATACGGGGGCATGTCGAGGCTGGAATGATAACTGTTGTTATATGCAAACTTCGGCTAAATGAAGATGATCATCCCAACCGCCTCCAAAATCAATTGCACATGCCCGAAGCAAGTCCTCCAAAGTCTCAGATCGTCCGCTCACTCGCCATCGGTTTGCGGATGGAACGCTGTTTTGAATTGCAATCGGGTACCCAATTCTTCTTGAAATTTCTGCCAAAATCGAGAGGTGAATCGAGTATCTCGATCAGAGACAATAGATACGGGCACCCCGTGTAATGAAACTATCTCCCGAACAAAAAGCTCGGCCAATTTTTCAGCTGAAAAACTTTCCTTGATGGCCAGGAAATGAGCACTCTTCGTCAATCGATCCACAACTACCCATATCGTATCCGCTCCCCTTGCGTCTTAGGAAGTTTTGTAATAAAGTACATGGTTAAGTGCTCCCATTTCCACTCAGGAAACTCCAAAGGATGCAATTTCCCATGAGGTTTCGGTGTTCGGCTTTGACCTTCCGGCATGTTAGGCATTCTTCTACATATCGAGCCACATCATTCTTCATCCCGTGCCACCAATAACCCTCACGAAGATCTCGGTACATTTTTGTAGCACCCGGATGAATAGAAAACTTGGACCTGTGAGCTTCTTCCATAAGAGTCTTCCGGTTCCCACCAGTAAATGGAACCCAAACCCTACCATAACGAGTTAGTAATCCACGCCCATCTCGCTCCATCTTAGGTAACTCATTCACAATCCTTTCACGATTTAGGTTCCCCTCTTGAGTCGCCACATCTTGAGCATCTCGAATCATACCCAATAATGATGTCTCCATAGTCATCCGAAGACATTTAGCTCGAATCGGTTCGACAGATTGCTTACGACTGAGTGCGTCAGCTACCACATTAGCTTTACCGGGGTGGTAGTGAATCTCACAATCGTAATCTTTCACCACATCTAACCATCTAACCTGCCTCATATTCAAATCCCGCTGATCGAAAAGGTACTTCAAACTTTTATGGTCAGTGTAAATGATACACTTAACCCCGTAAAGGTAGTGCCTCCATATCTTGAGAGCAAAAACAACAGCTCCTAATTCCAGGTCATGAGTGGGGTAGTTCCTTTCGTGAGGTTTTAGCTGGCGAGACGCATAAGCTATCACCTTACCCCGTTGCATCAACACAAAGACCAAAACCTGTGAGGGATGCGTCGCAAGACACTACCATGTCCTCCACTCCTTCCAGAAAGTCAAAATCGGGGCATTACACAACCGCGTCTTAAGATCTTCAAATGCAAACCGTTGTTCGGACCCCAAACAAATTTCTCCGACTTCTTGGTCAATCGCGTAAGAGGTAGAGCAATCTTTGAGAAATTTTCAATAAACCTACGATAGTAACTGCCAAACCTAAGAAACTACGAATCTCCGAAGGCGATTTAGGAGCTTCCCATTTCTTAACCGCATCAATCTTGGCCGGATCGACCTTGATACCTTCCTTGTTCACCACGTGGCCCAAGAATTGAACCTCTTCTAACCAAAATTCACACTTAGAAAATTTAGCATAAAGCCGTTCTCTCCGTAGTGTCTCTAGAAGTTCCCGAATGTGCTTTTCATGCTCCTCCACGGTCTTAGAATAGACCAAAATATCGTCAATAAACACAATGACCGAGCGGTCGAGCATCGGACCACACACCCGATTCATAAGATCCATAAAAGCGGCGGGTGCATTAGTGAGTCCGAAAGGCATCACCACAAATTCAAAGTGTCCGTATCGGGTTCAAACGCCGTTTTCTCAATGTCACGATCACGAACTCGCATCTCGATGATAACCGAACGCAAATCAATCTTGGAAAACCAAGACGCTCCTTGAGTTGGTCGAAAAGATCGTCGATACGAGGTAAAGGATAACGGTTCTTTATCGTGAGTTTATTCAACTCCCGATAATCTATGCACATTCTTTGAGAACCGTCCTTCTTTTCGCGAAAAGTATAGGAGCACCCCACGGCGAGAAACTTGGCCGTATAAACCCCTTATCACTAAGCTCCTGTAACTGATCTTGAAGCTCTTTCATCTCAGATGGCGCCAAACGATAAGGAGATTTGGCGATCGGAACAATGATGTGTACTAACTCAATGCGAAACTCCACTTGCCTAATAGGTGGCAAACCCGGAGTTCCTCAGAAAGACGTCACCAAAGTCGGAAACAACTGGAACATTATCGAGTGCAATAGCAGAGGTACAAGAAGCAATATCCAAATGGGGAATATCTCCTTGAATAATAAGTTCTCCACCCCTAGGGTTTTGAACACGAACTTGTCTCTTGCGACAAAGAATTTACGCATCGAATGCATCGAGCCAATCCATACCCACAATAACGCAAAGTTCCCTCATAGCAATAGGGATAAGATCAATGGGGAATTCAACTCCCGAAAATTCAAGGGTACAACCCCGATAAACATCGAACGAAGATAGTTCGATTGTCGGCAACTTCGATAACCATGGGACGTGCTAGTTTCCCGACACCACGCCCAAACGATTTATGAACGTGCGTGACACGAAGGAGTGAGTAGCGCGAGAATCAAACATAACGGCGGCGGTGAGAATCTAATGATAAGTGCTCGATTCATAATATTTAAGAAATAAAACAATTACTCTATGGCATAGCATAAAATGAAAGATAAGGAAGAGATGTTTACTCACATACCGCAGGCTTCGCAGCTCCTCCTCGTAAGCCGGTGGACACGTCCTCGTGTCAACATAGTTGGTCCGTTAGAGGTCGAAGCGTATTGGGATTTGCATTCCCATACTTCTTGACTTTGGGCAATCAGGTTTCTTGTGCCCCTTCTCTTGGCAATTGTAACAAGCTGGTACCGCTGCAACAGTGGTAGTAACCTGGGATCGTAATGGCTTTTGAGCCTTGCAATTCTTCAGTGATGCCCTTCCTTCTTACGGTTATAACACACCATTGGGGGTCGATCACCGCTCGCAGATGGCTTGTATTCATATCTTGGTTTATCCCGAACTTTGTCTTCTTATGAGCCTCATTAGAAGTTTTAGAAAAAGTGCTCTCCATTTCCTCTTAGATTGAGTTTGCGGCTCAATCTCTCTCTTTCAGGCTGCCCCCATGATCGCACCCAAGGTCGTAAAGTCTTGCATGCTCACAAATTCCCGGATGTCGGTACGTAAAATCGAGATGTACCGACTAACAAGCCATGCTTCATCTCCAGCAAAAGTAGGACAGAAAGAAAGCATCTCCATGAACTTGGCGTTCAGATCACTAACAGACTCGGTGGTCTGTTGTAACGCCATGAACTCCTGCCGCAGTCGTTGTTGCTCCACCCAAGGCACATACCGTGCCTCGAACCACTCCACAACCGGGCCCAAGTAATCGCCTTACAGCCTTCTTGATCATTCTTCCCGTGGTGGTGTTCCACCATGTCTTACCCCGCTTCTCACCGGTTCTTTGCTACCAACACTCTAAACCGGTCCGGGCACCCTATAGTCATAAAGGCGCCCTCCACGTCGATAACCGGTGCTTAGTCACATCTTGGATTGTCCTCCCCATCCCAATGAGGTGGGCTGCACTTGCCGAACTTCTCGTAGTAGTACATTAAATCACGAACAGGGAGGATCGGGAGCCCTCCCCGTGCGGAGGTGCATCCGCCATACGCTCATCTAGCAGAGAGCACAAACTTGATCAATGATGTTAGCCGTGACATTCGGAATGATCTCGTTAAAAGCATTATTGAACTCCTCAAAGAACGAGTTCCCTAACTTGAGCTATTTGAATTGCATTGAGGCGAGCAAAGTGAGCCATCTAAAATTGATAAGAAAAAAAAAAAACGATTCAACCTATGCATGTCTAAGAGATCGAAAACACTCAGCTTGCTGAAAACTTTTCAACCTTGCCCCGTCCCCAAAACCGGCTCCAATATATTGAATAGTAGGGGCCCTTCTATTATTCAATATAGAAGTTCCAATTTCGGTTTCAGGTCTAGTTTCAAAATTTCAGCTTGCTCCTAGCCGTAATGCTTTAATTCACACTCATGGTAGATCTAAAAGGCCTAAATTCTCACATGGTAGATAGTAGCACTAAAGGTATATAATTATCCTCCTAGGCTAGTCTTTGGGATATGTCATAAATGGAGCATACTATTGTGTTTGATAAGTAATAAAATTTAAACTCAATTAGTAAATAAAACTTACTTGGCTGGCTGACCGGCGCACCGTGACATCTTCACTGCTAGCTTTTAATAAACTTTGTACAAGAGAAATAAAATGTTTTAAATTTGAGTCTAGACATCCCTAAGAAGGCCTAGTTCACTCAAATGAAAGGCTCCGATACCAACTTGTAACACCCAAAATTTATTTATTTATTTATTTTTTTATTTTTTTTACGAAATAGTATAAAGTTTGACACCAATTCATAAAGGAACTTCATTTATTTAATTTAATAAGCCAATAATGGCAATCAAGTTATCAAACTTCTAAAGAAAACAACATAAGTAAAACTTTCTAATATAGAAATGTCAAAAGCGGAAGTACTAAAATGTTCATTGACGTAAAATAAATAGCGATTGTGTCACGAATGCTCCCGTCAGTCCCTAGCCTCCTTAATCGTAATACCTGAAAAATGTTAAGTAAACCGTAAGCACAAAGCTTAGTGAATTCAAACACAACATTATACCAATATCCACAATCACTAGACCTAGATTAAAATCTACAGTTATAACATTTAAACATAAGCCAAGAACAAATCAAGGCTTATAAGGAGGGCTAGTAGGTTACCCGCATCTCACAAACCGAAGAGTATTGGGTTAATCTTACCCTCACCTCACATCCCGGAGGGTATTGGAGTAATTATACCTAACCACGCGCACCGGACAAAAGCCGGATAATTGCTATGATCCCCTCAACAATAAACATACAGTGCACATGTATGATTAACAATTTAAGCATGCATTCACATTATCATACCATAATAATAATTTAACACTCACGTGCTAACCTAGCAATCATAAATATTGAGACAATGGAGTGAGAGAACTCACCTTGAATACTTAAGGGAGGTTGCTAAATCAAAACTGGCTACCACACTTGAGCAAATGCCAAAACTTCACCTATTATAAACTAGGAGTTAGGATATACCCAAAGATGAAGCTTAAAGACTTAAACAAAAATCTGGACATCAAGGTCTAAAAACAGGCCCGCTGTTAAAGATGGGTTTACTTAATTTTCCTAAGTATTAACATATCAATATTAAATTTTTCTAAGAAACTATAGTCTTTCCCCTTTTTAAAACAGTAAAGAACTCACTCTAACTCCAAAATATGAATTTATTATGATGCTTTTAAAAAGACATCGCAGTGCAGTCCCAAATCATAGGAATCAGTAGTGTTGGCCAATTCTACCCAACTTGTGGATAGACATTGTCCAAACTAAAAATCACAGAAATAATAGACATAAATACCAAAGTCTCAGAGTTGGAATCGACCAAAAAGGGTTTCCCAAACTCTAGATACGAAATTCACAACATGACTAATTATAAAACCCTTAAAAGCTGATGACAGAAAACTGATCTGAAGTGTGAACTCAATATGACCAAGAAATACTTGGAGATAACATCCCATAAACTCCAGATCACAACTTTAGGTCATAACACAAATGTGGGAACTTGGAATCCCATTAGATCATTTCCCAAGCCATAGAAACGAATAAAACAAGTTGACCTATCAGATCAGACCCGGATCAGACCTACCAGCAAAAGTTCCGTTCTTGCCCATGGATAAAGTCCTAATTAGTGAGAGTGACCTTCATAGGAAAGTTACCCAACACAATTTGTAAACTTTTGGCACAGGTTTGAGATCCGTTTGAGTTATAGAATTCAAGTTATGATTTTTGTAAGATGACTACAAATCTGATGGAAACAGAATCGTAGCCAACCCTTAATCTTTTTATAATACACAAACATCTATATACACATCTTAGAAGATGCTATAAAGTTGTATACTTAGATCTAAACATATTGATATGGATGTGTTGAGAATCAAAATAATAATTAACAAGAATTATAACCATTCACAAGATCTATCACATTTTATCACCTAAATAAAACTTGGTGATTCCCATGGTTCATTTAGACCTTGTATTTTATATAATCATCTAAATCCATCATACACCATGTATAGGGTGTAGATATAATCTAGAGATGATGATAACATACAACTTATAACAATAACAACTTTGGTTAAAACCATAAGATCTATCTTCTTTAAATCACACAAGTTACAACTTGATGATTTTTATGAATCATATAGATCTTTTACATAATATGATCATCTAGACTCATCATACACCATGTATAGGAGGTGGTGATGAAATTTCTAGATGATAATCAACACTTAAAACAATTAATTGAATATAAATCAAAAGAAAAGATTAGAACACCTTAAAAGATCTTACCTAAGCTTGTTACACCAACAAGGAAATGAAGGAGAAGATGATTGTGGCTTTGGGAAGAGAAAAATGAGAGAGAGAGATGGGAGAGATGGGAGATCGGCCGAAAAAAATGAGGGAGAGTGGAGGAGGTTAGGGTTTGTGATATTTTTATAATTCATATTAGGACAAAGCCTAATGACTACACTAATGGGCTAGGCTCAAAACTCATTTATTACTAGCCCAATATAATTAAATCTATCAATTAACTTAGCCCAAAACTTGTAATTTAATCTAACTTGGCTAATTAATTAAGCCCATCATTTAAAATAATTAAATACCATGAAAATAATTAACGTACCGAAAAAAAAGAAACCGGGCGTTACATCTAAGCTTATGGGTAGTGACTCCATGTCGACATTCAATTTTTGTGCATAATGAGGTGCAACAAAAGAATGTGATGATCCTGGATCTAACAACGCATGAGCAGAGTGGTTTGACACAAGAAATGTACCTTCCACCACATCTGTTGCATTAGGGACCTCTTGTCCAGCTAGAGCAAACACTCGTGCTGGGGAATATGTGAGGATTTACGGTCTTATGTGGAATTATTAGTATTCTATGTTGTCATGTAGAATTAAACGCATAATTAACTACTAATTATTCATGATTAATGGACTTATCGAATAAGAATAGAAAATATAATTGATTCCAATTACGAGTGGCTTAACTGCCAAATCATTCATTTCGAGTTCTTACGGCGCTCAGGCCAAAACATCCTAACATCAAAATATCAAAACATCATAAGGTTACATAACGTTCTCGAACATAGGGCTTTCTAATTATCATCCGAGTTCATGCTCGTGTCTTCTTCGGGGTCCTCTTCTGGATCTTCCTCCTGTTTCTCTTCTAGATCTTCATCTTCAAACTGAGGGTCGGCAATCGGGGATGCTCGTGATGAGATCCCAATTTCAGTAGTTGAGTTAGGAAAAAGGTCGATCACGGATCCTAACTTGGAGTTCACCGTAGCTTGGAATTTTTCATGCTCATGGCGTTCAGACAAGATTTGCTCCTCCAGTATTTGCATCTTGTGGGCTTGCAGAAACTTCTGGCTCGGATTTTGGCGATTGTTCGGATGTCTACTAACGATTGGGTTTCTAGGTGATGTGCTCTCTCTTCCAGCTCTTCATATTCTTGTCTCTTCTTCTCTAGCAACCAAAACAGCTCATCTTTCTGATCACGATACGCCTTCACATCTTGAAATATACATGCAATTACGGACCTCAAATTCTGGATTTCTCTTTCCTTGGAATCGGCCAAAACAACTGTGTCGAGAATGGGCCCAGCGACACTCTCAATCTGACTAAGGGCCTTCCAAAGCTGATCTTCAGTGATTGTCGTCGGCGGAGTAGGAGTATCTTCATTTTCCTGGGTCACAACCTTCTTGTCTGTGGGGTGCATCTAGTTAACAAAATAAACTAAGTCGGTATCTCGCAAAATCTAATGTCCAATATAAACTCTATTAAGCATGATTAATCATCAAGGCAGTGAACTCAATGATTCAATAAATATACTTATACGACACTAGCGACCAAGAAATAATAATACCCCATTTTAGAAAAGTAATGAGGTTTAGTGGATTTCATAGAAATCGATAAGTAACATAAACTATATCCGTTTCAAGAGTTCAATAGAAAATCGATTTAATCGGGAAAATGCCGTAAATAGTTAATCAAGTACCTTGGCCAATGACTTAGGAAATTTGAATTTGACTATGCATATTCCAAGTGAATAGCAACAAGTCGAAAGAGCTCTTAATGAGAATTGACACGAGAAATCTACCTTAGGTCTCAGTCCTATGGTTCACTTCATCCAAGGTGGAGTTCTCATCTAAGTCTGAAGAATCTTATCCTGGTTAGCCCGTTGTAAACGTCCTTCTCACAAAGCGGGCTCCGATACCACTCCTGTCACGCCCCCAACATCGGAAGGACGAGGGCGCGACATGCGGGTCGATCAATCAATCAAAGCGGAAAAATAAATAGCGGAAGCAAAATAACGATTAGATAGTATTTCAAGACAACGATCTTAACCCGATGTATTAAGATTCGTTGTGATAAAAGTTGACAAATGAAATTACAATGATCATAAGTTTGCAGCGGAAAATTTCCAAGTACCAAATGAACCAAGTACAAAATATAATTAACTATTACAAGTTGAGATAACAATGGAAATTCTAAGTCTTGATGGCGGTCTTCTATTCAGTCTCTTCCTCGAAAACCTCTTCGTCTTCGGCTGTTTGCTTATTCTCTGGTTTTAAAAAGAAAAACGGTGGGGTGAGACAAAAGGTCTCAGTGAGTGGGTGATCATGTGCGAGTGTGGCTTACTTTCCTTTGAAAATATTTGGTGATGCATAATTTTACCAAATTATAAGAAATTGGAATTGATTACAAAATATATCGTGATTTTTTTAAAAGAATAATCATTGTATAGTTGAAATATTATAATCCTGTCCCCGTGGACGGATGTCGAGTCAATAAATCACTCAATCAGTCAATGTAACTTCGAATCCTGCCGATGCGGACTTTGGATTCTAGGCTCTCCTTATAATATCTTCGACCGTTATCAGTGTTTGGCTGACTATCGCCACGACCTTTGGTTTGATAACCGTAGCCTTGGGCGTTTGTCGGACTGTCACTATAACATTGGCCTTTGAGCTTTATCTCTCTCACGCTTGGTGACATGCTGCCTTATCTCTTATCTGGGCTCAATATGTCCTTAGCTTGGGTCTATGCCCGGATCATATCATAATCGCGATTATACCCCAAGTCTACGACCTAGTCACCTCAGGAACACTCCGTCCTTCGGCTTCAAGGGAATAGGATATGACGGTAGCTTTGCCTAGAACCGCAGCCACGCTGCTCGATTCATGACTTAGACTAACCGCCCCTCAGTGCGGATACATAGAAAAGGGACTCTAGAGGTGGCCCCTACAACCCAAGAGGTGGCCCCCGGATTTTAGGTTGGCTCTCTATTCCGTATGGGCTGAAGAGGTGGCCCCGTCTATTGCCCCAATAGGGTTAGAGGCAAACCCGTCCATGGCACTTTGTTTGTATGGCATTTAGCTCCCGGACAGTCACAGTTCAATTATATGCATTTCACAAGTATCGCTTAACATTCGGTTAGTGAGGATAATAGTGTCCTTCGATTAAGTATGGAATATGGTTACTTATATTTGTGGCATGGTAATACGGAACATGACTTCGTATATAATTTGAAAATACTCTCAAAAATTTTATTAACGGTTTGACGGGATCAGGTCAGATATAATAAATGGGTAGGTTCGACGAAACGAAACGAGGGTTTTCTGAAATAGGTCGAAAGGACGTTTTTACCCTTAGGTTCGAGCCTAAGCGTTTGGAATATGAAACGAAATTGGATGGTCGTGAAACTTTATATGGAAGTCAAAAATATTTCATCGATTCCAGATATAAGGAAAAATTCGGAAATTTTTGGTTTCGGGATTGAAATTTCCAGATATTACGGTATCGCCCCAAAACTTAAAAAAATCGTTCCGAGGCTTATAGAGCTATGAATTTAGATCGTAATTTAACGAAATTTTTCGAGATGACTCATGATGAACCTGAAATTCCATATTTGTGAAAATTCCAGAAAAAATCGGATTTGCTCCAGAAGTTTCGAATTCTTGCATTTTGACCCCAAAATTGTTTTAAAATTGCAATTTTGACTAATAAGTTTAGATATCGAACTCCGAATAACTCTAAACTTTACGGACAGCCCATATATGATAAAATATGTACAGTCCAGGGTCCGAAATGTTTTATTTTTCATAAATTTCTGTTTAGTCCCCAAACTTTTAAAAATTACGATTTATGCCCAAAATTCCTGATTACTCGATTAAAATCCCATTTTGGCCACAAATAAATTATCCACATATCATATATTAGTCATGCAACACAAGTCCCAAATTTTGGTAGAATTTTCAAGAATTACGAAGAAATCATGAAATTTCAAATTTTCACATAATAGAAATCCGACTACCAGATCGGATGTCATTTAAATTCACTAAAATCGTATTGCATGTTAATATAATCATATAATATATTTTTGAAAAATGTATTCATATAAGAAATTTAGACTAGTGTATGCTCTATATTTTTTCATAGTTTTAGAATCATAGTTCATAATGAAAAAAAATGATACCTATATTTTTAATATAAATTTTATAGCATAAATTCTAACATGATGTTGTTCAAAAATTTCTCAATATTATATATGAAGAAATTTCAGATTTAGAACATGCATCACAAGCAAAATAAGAGTTGTTAATTTAAAAGTTTGAAAGAGTTTCACCCACCTCGATTCTTGCCAGATTTAGTCGATTTTAGGTCCCGGAAGTGGAAAAATGATCTCTCCTCTTACTCTATATGATTCGGACGATTCATGCATCCATGGTGTATATTTTGTTTGCATGTTTTAAGATTACAGTTAGATTAGGAAAGTTTTTATACTTGTAGAAGAGAAAAAAAAAGTAGGAAAGGAGATTACCTATTTCTTGTTGAACTCTCTTCTTCCTTCTCTCTTCTTCTTTGGTTCGGCCCTATCCTCTCTCTCTAGTCCCTCAATGCAGATTTTTTTTTTGTATGTTTAAATGTAAATGATGGTTAGGTTAATGTGTAACTATTAACAGTTAGTATAATGAGGGTTAGGAAGTAGAATGGGAGAGTCTTTGCAACATGTGTCAAGAGTCTTGCATGAAGACTCTAGAGTTCCTCCTCTTTTTCCCCCCTTGGCCGCCCATAAGTGTATGTATAGGTTGCATTTTATTTTATTTTTATTTTTTTTAAATTAAGTGTATAGATTTTTAATATAAATAGTTGGGTATTAATTTAGTTGTAGTTGGATTAAGTAGTTGAGTTGGGCTTTAACTTGTAGTTCATGTCTTAGAATTTTTTATTAAGTTGGGTTTGGGTCTATTAATGAGTTTATATCTGCAAGTATTGATACACATAGCCCATTAGGAAATTCATGATCCCCTTCTTAAATTTTAAATTAATTTATAATACAATTTTCGAATTAATAAGCGAAATAGATGTAGATTATGTTGAAATATAAAACAAATGTTGTTAAGATACATCATGATATAATAAGTTGTACATGTAATAAGCTATCGAATTTAGGGGGTTTTACACTAACATCACAAATCGATCAAGGTTTGACCGTCCGGGTCAAACAATAAAACAAAATGGACCGTTAAGGTCAAATACAAGTAAACTTCACTGACTGATGAGGTCCCAAAACTCAATCAACAGGAAATAACTCTTTATAACACTACCCATGCAGGGGTCAAAGTATAGTACATCGGAAGACAAATTACAACTTGACAGTACGACAAGACCGTATCAAACTCTCACTCTTGATTACTATTGTAGCTCGTAATCTCTCGTGCCAATCCTGTGACTGCTCCCTCGAACTGAGTATACCTGAAATACATGAAACGCATTTCCTCCACTTAAGGGGTTATCATTTGAATGGCTAGTACAAGTATCATGCTATACGAAACGTAACAAGCAAATAGTAACCATGAATCAGATATGACAATCAACTACCAAAACATTATCGATAGGTTTTTGAATTTCGCAAGTAAGCAAGAAAGTACTTGAAAATAAAGTTCTCATCTAGGGGATTTTTAGGTCTGGAAAACCTTTAGGACCTCGAGTCCTGATTTGTAAAACCCTTTTCGAAATTTTTAAGGTCTCAGCCTAAATCTCAGTTCATATCTTAACAATTGCAACACGAAAACATTTTCCAAAACGCGTGGGACTCGGCCCAACATTCATTTCATAAAAAATTTCTTTTCACAAACTTAGTTTATCAAACATAATCACGACTCCGTGATCTCCTGCCACGAGTCCCCGTAGGTTCAACAACCCGTATGAACTTAACCAATCACAACAATCAATCATGCTCATGACTCCGTGATCGCTTGCCATGAGTCTCCGTAGGTTCAACAACCCACACGGAGTGAGACAACATAACAAGCACAACAACTAGTCATGACCCCGTGAACCTGTGTCACGTGTCACCGTAGGTCCCGTCGAACCCGCACGGTTGGACGTACTGTTTCCTGACCCAATGGACTCATGCCATGTGTCATCGTAGGCCTCGTCAGACCCACACGATTGGACCTCAACACCACATACTAAGTTCTGGTCCCATGGACATGTGCCATGAATCCTCGTAGGCCCCGTCGGACCCGCACGAATGAACTTAGCATCACAGCACACAACATTCACATTGTACCAACACATTCACGATCAATCGATCACATTATCTATCACTTCACACAACTAGCACACATAGCACAATCTCATCCATCCAACCATTAACATCAATAACACATAATCGAGCATAACTTATGATCGAAACACAACACATTGCACAACCACGTGTACAATCAACTAAAAAGATGATCACAACGCTGCACAAACAACACAACACACAAGCCACGTTCAAGTGTAAAATCAAACTGGCGCAATCATCACAACCATCATAATTCCTCGATCATGAACGATCAAGTACAACACAAACAACACTGAGTATTTGCTATACTAAGTTTATGCTCACAACATATGAATTATACATATATATATATATATATATTCACGAAGGTAAATAAACCATCCTAAATCTAACATATAATATATATTCACAAGACATAAATCATATAAACATGATACATGCCTCAATAATCGCTACCGAACTCCAACGAATATAGCACAACCGAGACACCTCGAACAAATACAATCCTTCAGGAGAAAACAATGAAAACACGATTACTACGATTATAATGACTGAAAACCACGAGAAACACACCCAAGAATCAAAAGCAAAACCCGTTGAGTCATTTAATCGGATATTAAATGCTCAAGGCTCCCTTAGAACACAAAAATCACGGTTGGACTCCACCGAATTCGAGATAAGGATATACAATCCGTAGAACATGATTAATAATACCTAATAACACCATCTGTTCCACTTAAACAGGATGAACGAAATCAAGAAGGAATTCTCGAAGGTCAACCCTAGGAGATTACGAGAAATTACCTTTGATCTGGGAGAACTAAAGTGAGGATGATGATGAACACGGATAGGCTCCCCAAAATGATGATCAACGATACCTCCGATCACTACTCACGAATTCTTGCTAAAATCGCGAAGGAAGAATGGAAAGGGGAAGAAATAGCAATTGTCCCGTCGCCCTGCCATTAAATAGATGAACATGTTACGGCCGTAACATACAAGGATTTACGGCCGTAACATACAAGGTTTTATGGCCGTAACCAGCTCTCGAGGTTTTTGCCCAAAATGTATAGGTTCATTACGGCCGTAACAACCATTTTACAGCCGTAACAACAACCATTTTACAGCCGTAACATCACATGCCTTACGGCCGTAATGAAGAACTCTTACGGTCGTAACTATAGCTGATGACCACAAAAGTAATTTCCAATGACTCCGACAATCCAGTTTGATGTTCTACAACATCCTGGTGACTCAGATGCACCATCTATGATTCAAAACAATAACGAACACATTACGAAACATAATGTAGTATAACACAAGCACACATTCAATTTAAGAGGCACACGTGACAACAAGTCGCACTCGACTAAGACCACTACACGATAGTAACACATAGAGTATCACGTTAAAAATCATTCTGATTTAACGTCAACAGAAAAATATCCAGTGTAAAAAGACAACCCAAAACAAGATAACAGAAAACAGAAATACCGGGTACTACAGTAGAGTTTTAAAAAGAATGTTAACCATGATTGGCTATTACATGTGGTATATTATGTACGTGGTTGTAACGAAAATGATTGTTAATTTTTCTATTGAAACGGTTATGTGATCCGTTAGATACAACCATAAGTTTCATGGGTTGCAATTGTAAATTTTTATATTCGTATAAGTATTCGGAGTATATATTTTTATCATGTTGCTATTTTATGCCTTATGTTGAAATGTTATGCTAAGTTGGCACTTTGGTATATTATTTTGCGATGTTGTCTTTCATCGTGTTAAGTGGGTACATGCTCAGTATGCCGAGAGGCAAAGGTCGTGGTCATGACCGTGGTATAGGTGGTCACGGGGATAAGATGCGGGACCAAGATAATATGTCTAGAATGACATTGGCATTGGTGTTGCTACTACATTGCAACAAGTAGAGACACAGATGACTCGATTGACCCAGGCGGTCCAACGTAACACGGATGTGACCCAGAATGTCGGCGCAAACCAATGGCATGAGAAGTGGTTCGTATGAATCCCCCTCGTTTTGCTGGTGTTGCGGATTTACTGGACTGGGATGGTTGGATTTTCCAGTTGGGAAAGATTTTCGAAGCAGTTGATTGCCCCGAAGAGTGAAAAGTACCCATTGCTCAGTACTTTCTTGACAGAGATGCCGCCAACTATGGGAAGATGTTAAGCCCCGGGATCGTGTTGTCATGTAGGTGGAGTTCCAGGGATTAATGGAAGCTGAGTTTTGTCCGGAACCGATCAAAGAGCAAAGAATTCATGATTTTTATTTGCCAAAACCACAAGATGTACTGGTATCTCAAGAAATCATCGATTATAGCAAACAAGTCAGCTATGTGCGGGAACAGGTGAGTAAGGAGGAAGATAAGATCCATCATTTTGACATGCGGATGAAGCCAGAGATTCGCTAGTATATGACGGGATTCACTTGCACTATGTTGAGAGAGTATCAGAATTGAGTATTAGCGTACGAGCTAGCTTCATTATTGACTGAATGTGTGCCCGAGTCGAAGAAACAGAGGAAGTCCGATGATTTTGCTTTCAGTACAGGAGTCGGGGTTTCTAAACTGCAGCACTGCAGTCTTTATGCTGTGAAACTACATTGCCCAATAAGGGTAACTAAGAGTTCCAAGATGTCAGCTTCGACTACTGGTAAGGCTAGGAGGTGTTTCAACTATAATGTGCCGGTACATGTTCATGCACATTGTCCTTCCCCGCCAGTAACGTGTTACAAGTGCGGACTTGAGGGGCACAAAATCCAGCTTTGTGAGATGGTCGCCGAGTCCTCCGAGGCGCAGACTTCAGCACCGATATCGGGATCGACTCTGGAAGATCCTTGAGAGATGCTATATGTCAGTTACTTGCTTAGTTGTTGTCTTGTTTTCATTGTTTCAAGCTTCGGGGACGAAACTTCTTCTAAGGGGGTAGAATGTAATACCCGTATTTGTCATTCCTATATTTTTTGATTCTAGCGACTCGTTTGTGCTCATTGACACATTTTGGACACGTTTTGTTCTGCACTTTTTGTCATTCGAGCTAGTTTTGATATTGTTTAGGATTAATCGGCATATTATCGCGACTTTTCCGCATTTTGGTTTGATTCTTGTAATACTCGAAAGTATTTTTTTGTCATTTCTACAAGTTCATTTAACTTTTTGTGGTCGTGTTGTGAACTTTGGAATTGTTATTCGATCTTGTATCGTGATTTTTCGGTCTTTTGGGCCGTTCCCTAATTTCCCAAAGTTTTGGGTACTTATTTTCATACCCATTTTTACCTACCTTCGGTTATCAGAATCGCATGTTCGTTTAGCGCTTTTTGTTTTTGAGAATCATTTGTAAGCGTTACTTCACATTTTTCGAATATGCTGCCAGGATGCAGGTTACGGCCGCAACCTACAGCATGTTACGGCCGTAATGGCCGGTATGTTACCGTCGTAATGGCCATGATGTTATGGGCATAACAGGAGTGTGCATTTTAGGCAGCGACCATTTCTATTTTGAGGCAGAATTTGTCATTTCCACTCTCACGCAACGGGCAGAGTTCTTGAGGCAATTTCGGAGCCATTCTTCATGAAAGTTCACCGATCTTTCATACTACAACTTAATCATCAAGATCTTGGTGTGGATTAACAACATCAAATCATCCTTTTCCCTTTGAATCGAGGTAATCATCATAGAACCCTGTTTCGGGAATATTTGGGGGTTCTTCTTGTTTTCGAAGTTCTAATCCGAGATTGTCGGTTCCATAATTTGTACCTAGTCTTGTTGATCATAATCCATGGTTTGATTTCTGTTTTTCATGAATTGTCAGGTCGATTTGTGTTCTTGTACATTTTAGGGGAAACCCTTGAACTTTAGTTGTTCGTTTATTTGGTGCAACATATTTACGTTGCGTTAAATGGGATTTATTCTCATTGTGGTTATTATCGTTCGTAGTAATTATCGCGTGTTGGTGTTCGGTGAATCATAAGATTCATAGGCGATTCGTGCCGACTTGCTACGACAGGATTTTACCATGCTTGCAACTATTCGAGGCAAGTATCTTGCCCATATACTTCGTATTTCACAGATATAGTAGTTGGTGATTGATTATGTGTGCAATTTGAATGTTTTTAATGAACTTACAAAAGAATCGGTATAATCTCGATAAAGATTTTCTCCAAAATCAACTCGTGCAATTGTAAACGATTGTGTCATTCTGAAAATGTATATTCATGCTGCATTTTGGATTGCCTTGTTTTCATGTGGTACCGTTTTGTACGGCTATATCACTAGTGGACTTAAAGTTATATTCTTTCGACAAGGGGTGTGGGTGCATGGATATGTGCGTTTATTGCTGAGTACGTGATGTTAGGTGACATTGGTTGTGACTCCTTTGTAAGGAGGTTGTGTCGTTCGGTAATGTTGTGAAAGTGTACTTTCTTGTTGATGTGTGATTGTTGTAGTTTGGTTGTAAGTTGAGTGTGACCACAGGGTTATCCAATCGGGTATGTCTCGAGGAGAATCTGAGGTTCGTGGCTTGCTAGCCTGATGCCAGGATAACTATTGGGTGTATGTTTGGACGTGTTACATACTCGTCATGGGTTATCCAAACCGGGTATGCTGTCATGGGACTCCGAGGTTCGTTCTTGCTAGCATGATGCGAGGATAACTATTGGGCTATCCAAACTGGGTATGTCGTCACGAGACTCCGAGGTTCGTGGCTTGCTAGCCCAATGCCAGGATAACTAGGAGTGTATGTTATATGTCTGTTGTGGAATCCTAATCTTTGGGTTATTTGTGTGACCGTTGTCATATTGATGTGTTGACTCTGTTATTTACCATTGATTTATTCACTCGAGTATGCACGAAGAATCTCCAGGGTTCATGCTTGTTATCATGGGAAAAGAATAACCTTTGGGACTAAGTTGATGTGAACGATTGGGTCGTGGACCCCGTGTTTCGTGAGTTGAATTTTATTTTGGAAAATAATATTTGGGGCGGTGTCCCTAGGTGATTTTCGACGAGTTGAAGATCCTTCGAATTCAAGTGTTTCCATAACTCCCGAGATCTTAAATTGTTTTGAAAAATGTATATTAGTTTCATTCCTACCATTCATGATTTCGAACTGTTTTACTCAGGTGAATTATCTCGGAAAGTTTACTATTACGTTAACTGGTTGGCTATTCTCATTTATTATATTTTCGGAATATGTTGTGTATGGATCATATTTGCACTTTATACTTGCACTAGCAAAATAATGGAATTTTGCTAACCCCCGAGTAATCGGAGGGTGGATGTTTGTATTGCATTCAGGTACGTGCATGTCCTTGAAGACAAATGATACTAATCACATGGGGCCAGTATGGATATTTGTTGGTCGAATTGTATTATTCTTTCCGCTGTAGAGTTCTCTCGTCTTATGGGAGTGTTGTTGAAATTTGACCCCTGTGCGGGTAAGAGTTTTGTAATAGAGATGTATATAGAGTTTAAGTTGTATGTAATTGATGATAGACCAAATCGGTCTACGTATGTGTTTTTCAGCCATTTTGGCATTTTTTGTGATGTCTGTGTTTGAGATCTAGCCTAGTAGATCCTCACGGAGAGGGTCTGCGGCGCTGTAATATTCCCCAGATGATTGGGGGTGTTACAAATTCAACATAAAATTGTGTATAAATATGTATCAAACATTAATAAGATTCGAAAATTACACTAAGTTCGTTAATAATGCTTCTCATGTTTCACTATCGAGTGGTATTCTTCAGCTCTACGATAAACTTTCATTTTATTCGGGAATGTGCATAATTCCAACCCAAATTCAACATGAACCATGGATAATGATGTATTTAACAACAATATTGTTTGAAATCTATATTAAACTCGTCAATAATGCACCATTATCAATGTTTCAATGTTGAGTAGTATTTCTCAGCTCTACGACTGAACTTCCATTTTATTCGAGCATGATCCATGATTTCAACCCAAATTCAACATAGAACCATGGATAATGATGTAAACAATATGATTTAAAACTACATCAAACTCGGTAATAATGATGTTTCATCGTCTTGTGGTATCTTTAAACCCTAAGACTGGACTTGCATTTTATTCGAGCATAATGCAGGATTTCAGTGGGAAGCCAATACTAGATAATGTATAATGATGTACTAAATAATAATTTGACTGCAAGATGACATTAAGCTCGTTAAGAATGCACAATTCTCTATGTTTCACTTTGAGAAGAATTTTCCAGCTCTGTGACTGAATTTGCATTATATTCTAGCATGATGCATGATTCCAACCCAAATTCAACACAAAACCATGGACAATGATGTATTTAAAGATAATATGACTGTAAAAAATTTTAAACTCATTAATAATGCACCATTCTCAATGTTCCAGTGTAGAGTAATATTTTTCAGCTATACGACTGAACTTGTATTCTATTCGAGCATGAACCACGATTTCAACCAAAATTCAGCAAAAAATTGTGTATAAATATGTATCATACAATAATATGATTTCAAAGCTACAATAAGCTCATCAATAATGCTTCACATGTTTTAGTGTCGAGTGGTATTGTTCAGCTCTAGGATAAAAACTTTCATTTTATTCGAGAATGTGCATAATTCCAACCCAAATTCAACGTGAAACATGGATAATGATGTATTTAACAACAATATGGTTTGAAATCTACATTAAACTCGTCAATAATGCACCATTCTCGATGTTTCATTGTTGAGTAGTATTTTTCAGCTCTACGACTGACCTTTCATTTTATACGAGTATGATCCATGATTTCAACCCAAATTTAACACAGAACCATGGATAATGATGTAAACAATTTGATTTGAAAACTACGTTAAACTCGTTAATAATGCACCATTCTCGATGTTTCACCGTCTTGTGGTATCTTTAAGCCCTAAGACTGGACTTGCATTTTATTGTAGCATAATACAGGATTTCACTCGAAAGCCAACACTAAATAATGTATAATGATGTACTAAATAATAATTTGACTGCAGAACGACATTAAACTCGTTAAGAGTACACAATTCTATATGTTTCACTTTGAGTAGAATTTTCCAGCTCCGTGACTTAATTTGCATTGCATTCGAGCATGATGCATGATTTCAATCAAAATTCAATATTAAATCATGTACAACAATCTATTAAATAATTGTATGATTCAGAAACTACACTAAACTCATCAAGAATGCACCATTTTCGTGTTTCAGTGTCTAGGTATTTTTCAGCTCTACCACTGAACTTGCATTTTATTTGAGCATGATGCATAATTCAATCCCAAATTCAACACAAAACCATGGCCAATGAAGTACTTAAAAATAATATGATTGTGAAAAATATTAAACTCATTAATAACGCAACATTCTCGATGTTCCAATGTAGAGTAATATTTTTCAACTATACGACTGAACTTGTATTTTATTCGAGCATGAACTACAATTTCAACCAAAATTCAACAAAAAATTGTGTATAAATATGTATCAAACAATAATACGATTGTAAAATTACAATAAGCTCGTCAGTAATGCTTCTCATGTTTCACTATCGAGTGGTATTCTTCATCTCTCTGATAAACATGGATTTTATTCGAGCATGATGCATAATTCCAACCCAAATTCAACATGAAACCATGGATAATGATGTATTTAACAACAATATGTATTAAAATTTACATTAAACTCGTCAATAATGCACCATTTCAATGTTTCAATGTTGAGGGAAGTCTAAACATAAATACCAAAATGTAAGTCAACAAGACTTAAAAGAAATACATAAGTTCCATAATCCAAAATGAAGGAAACATAACCGAAGTCTATATATTGAAACATAGTCCAAAAATCTAGGAAGTCTAAGGTAGATAAGTCCACACACAGCTCCTACTATCAGCCCAAAGATAGCCCAACTACCAACTTATATATAGTAAAGTACTGAAACTGAATTGAGAAATACAAAATATGGTGTAATGGGGAAATATCAGAAGGCATAACATAAGTGTAGTAAATGGTATAAGGGTTACAGAAATCTACCACGAGCACAGAGACATATCATCATATCATCATAAGTAACATAAATATCATAAATGGAGTAGCTAACTCCCAGAGTGTGAATGACGTGTATGGCACACAATCACCATTCACCAGAAATATAACATATACATATCAGATCAGATCTAGGATGCATCCATAAGCCCCTACAGAAATCATAATTGCTAGAAATATAATATTTGAGCTCATAATACATAACAGAAAGGGACGCAATTGGTCATCACTCGTCCACCGTCGAGTCATGCCATTGGTGCCTCAATGACATGGTCATGGAACCCCCATGACTAGTGAAAGCTCGGGTAGCAAACTGAAGGGTCAAATAGAATGTCATAGCAATGACAGAATAAATAAGTCATCAGAAAAATATCATAACATGGGTTCATATAAAGGCTCATAGGGAAGGCTCCTATCATAAGTGTCGTATCAGAAGTGTCATAATAGAAGGTTCAAAGCAAAGGTATCATAAACGGAAATAACTAAAAATCAACAGATGTGTGAGAGTCATGAGAAACCTTAAGAGAGAGGTCAGAATATTTGTACCTTAAGAAAAGCAAGCAATGAGAAAAAGGATCACAATAGGATGAGTCACTCCTTCTTCAGAAAATCTACAGAATTTATAATCATATATTACTTATACGTTCATTAAAGTCATAAGGGATTTTAAATACTTATTAGTTCATTCATTAATGTGTTTTAGGGTTCCACATGTGAAATAGTAAGTATTCATAACATAAGTTTAAAAGTATCTTGGATTGGTGTTACAAATGAATTAGGAGCAAAACATGTTAGGTTAAACCAAACCCTTAGCTGATGTTATAATTCAGATTTTATCACGTTCAGGTCCCTTAGTGTATGAATTTAACACCATAATTATATACATACTAAGGTTATCAAATAAATTATCATAGATACTTATACGCGTTAGGTAATTAATGTAATTTTAATAGATTTTATTTCAGTGGGTAAGTATCATATCAAAATCATCTTCCCATACTTACCCAAGAAGTTAACTGCACATACATACAGAAAGTTTTCCTTTAATTAACCCATTCAGGCACTTCATAAAAGTCACAGAAATTCTAGGAATTGACACATAACCTAAATGTCACTCCAGTATAAGGAGAGCTCTTAACACCTTGTGTTTTGAAAACTAAAAATCAAAAACCTAGACTGATTTTCTAACTCAATTTCCCAGTTTTGACACATGAACTCCCAAAAATCAAAAGACTAGGTTCCCGACCTCCAATGACCATGAAAGTAGGTATTCAGATAGTATACATCATGAACATGTTTTAGGCTCAATAATTATGCAAAAACATGTTGTTATAATTAAATTACACCTTGTAAAACAACCCAAATTCTGGACAGCCCGCAGTTGAGACAGAAACAAGCCCTAATCCCCAATTAAAACCCTAATAGCCGTCATAATTATATATTTAGGGTTTATTAATTCAGATTAGTATACATGATCAGGTGTGTCGAATGGATTGATAGAACACAAGAAGATGGTGATGGTACCTTTGCTGTTAGGAAACACAGAAAAGAACACGGACAAGAAAGACCCACGACACCCAACTTGAATGATTCTATCACCACGAACAAACAGCACCTACACGGCAAACCCTTCAATCCTTTGGCCTTTGAGAGAGAAAAGATAGCAGGAAAAAAGTGTGTGTTATGTTTGTGGGTCGATGAAAAAGATGGGAGGGACAACAAGATATACGGTTTATGGAAGTATAGGGCAAATCATGTAGTATTTAAGGTATAACCGTGTATGGTTGTTAGGGATAATAATGCATGGAATATTTATTATAGGAAGGTATTGAAAGCTCATAATTGGGTTTGAATGGGGTGTAAGGATCGGTAATGATATGTGATATTTAGCCGAGATTAGTGGGATTCCAATCATCATTCGGATGTTGCAAATTATTTTGAATGTGTGATATATGGTACAATTTAGGAAAGTCTTATGGATGTGCAACATTTATTTATTATAGGTATAAACTTAGGTTAGTAAATTTTAATTTAATTTTAATACATAACACATATTTAGGGTTTAAAATAAATCATAACAAAATTTAGGGAAAAATTCGAAATATAAACTCGTTAATAATGCATCATTCTCGACGTTTCATCATCTATTGGTATCTTAACCGTATGACTGGACTTATATTTTATTTGAGCATAATGTAGGATTCCAGTCAAATTCAACACTAAATAATGTATAATGTGGTATAAAAAATTAATTTGACTGCAAAACAACATTAAACTCATTAAGAATGTACAATTCTCCATGTTTCACTTTGAGTATAATTTTTCAGCTCTGGGACTAAATTTGTATTATATTCCAGCATGATGCATGATTTCAACCAAAATTCAATATTAAATTATGTATAACAGTCTATTAAATAATAGTATGATTCAAAAACAACACTAAACTCATCAAGAATGCACAATTTTCGTGTTTCAGTGTCTAGTGGTATTTTTCAACTCTACCACTAAACTTGCATTTTATTTTAGCATGATGTATAGTTCCAACCTAAATTAAACACAAAACCATGGATAATGATGTATTTAAAAATAATATGATTGTGAAAATACATTAAACTCGTCAATAAAGCACCATTCTCGATGTTCCAATGTAGAGTAATATTATTTAGCTATGCGACTGAACTTGCATTTTATTTGAGCATGATGCACGATTTCAGCCAAAATTCAACATAAAATTGTGTATAAATATGTATCAAACAATAATGTGATTGTAAAAATACACTAAGCTCGTCAATAATGCTTCTCATATTTTACTGTCGAGTGGTATTCTTCAGCTCTACGATAAACTTGTAATTTGTTTGAGCATGATGCATAATTCCAACCCAAATTCAACAGAAACCATGGATAATGATGTTTTTTTAACAACAATATGGTTTGAAATCTATATTAAACTCATCAATAATGCACGATTCTCGATGTTTCAAGGTTGAGTAGTATTTTTCAGCTCTATGACTGAACTTTTTATTTTATTCTAGCATGATGCACGATGGCAACCCAAATTCAACAAGGGGCCACGGATAATGATGTAAACAACATTATTTAAAAACTCCATTAAACTCGTTTATAATGCACCATTCTCGATGTTTCATCATCTAGCGATATCTTCAAGCCCTAAGACTGGACTTGTATTTTATTCGAGCATAATGCAGGATTTCAATCCAAATTCAATACTAAATAATGTATAATGATGTACTAAATAATAATTTGACTGCAAAACAACATTAAACTCATTAAGAATGCACAATTCTCGATCTTTCACTTTGAGTAGAAATTTTCCAACTCTATGACTGAATTTGCATTATATTCAAGCATGATGCATGATTTCAACCAAAATTCAACATTAAATCATGTATAAAAGTCTATTAAATAATAATATGATTTGAAAGCTACACTAAACTCGTCAAGAATGCACCATTTTCGAGTTTCAGTCTCTAGTGGTATTTTGCAGCTCTAGAGTGAACTTGCATTTTACTTGAGCATGATGCATGATTCCAACCCAAATTCAACACAAAACCATGGATAATGATGTATTTAAAAATAATATGATTGTGAAAATATATTAAACTTGTTAGTAACGTACCATTCTCGATGATCCAATGTAGAGTAATATTTTTCAGCTATACGACTGAACTTGCATTTTATTCGAGCATGATGCACGATTTCAATCAAAATTCAACATAAAATTGTGTATAATATGTATCAAACAATAATATTATTGAAAAATTATACTAAGCTCGTCAATAATGCTTCTCATATTTCACTGTCTAGTGGTATTCTTCAGCTCTGCGATAAACTTGCATTTTATTCGAGCATGATGCATAATTCCAACCTAAATTCAACACGAACCATGTATAACGATGTTTTTAACAACAATATGGTTTGAATATGCATTAAACTCGTCAATAATGCACCATTCTCGATGTTTCAATGTTAAGTAGTATTTTTCGGCTCTATGATTGATCTTTCATTTTATTCGAGCATGATGCATGATTTCAACCCAAACTCAACACGGAACCATGGATAATGATGTAAACAGTATCATTTAAAAACTACATTAAACTCGTTAATAATACACCATTCTCGATGTTTCATCGTCTAGCGGTATCTTTAAGCTCTAAGACTGGACTTGTATTCTATTCGAGCATAATTCAGGATTTCTATCCAAATTCAACACTAAATAATGTATAATGATGTACTAAATAATAATTTGGCTGCAAAACAACATTAAACTCATTGAGTATGATACCCAGGATTTTAGGTATAAATTTTTTGCATTATTTTATCTGAGATATATTGGATAATGTGGTATCTATATAGTATGGATAAAATAATTAAGAACTGAGACAGTTGTGTTAGTATAATTGTTGTAAGTAGTCGACAATTGCATTTGAGGATATTGTGTATCAGGTGTATCGTATGAGAATATTATTGGAATGAGTATATGTATTCAGTATGTCGTGTATACATATTCGGTATATTGAGACGACGGGGAGGAGAAATTGTAAATGGCTAAGTATAAAATCTATTACATACGTTAAGCGTAGGAGCTTACACACGTAAAGGTGCAAGCGTAACGTACGTTACGCAGAGTATATAATGTACATTATGAAAAGAATCAGACAGGTCTGAGCTATGATCGATGAGTGGGCCCGGTGACTGCAACTTTCGGCACAGATGTGGACAAGCGAGTTAACGTAGAGCTTTACGTATGTTATGGGTAGACCATGATGTATGTTAAATAGTATCACGGTAGCAAGTCAACGACTATATTGCGTACGTTATGGCATGGTCATTACATACGTAAGACATGATACGAATTGAGGCAGTAGCCTCTAGATTAGTGTTCCATATGCTATGAAAGTCATATAACATATGTAAAGATGGTTACGGATGTTAGGTAGATTACGTAGCATACATAATGGTTGAAGTTTATATAAATATCAGAGACCCGTTACTTTGGCATTTTTGGAGATGTTCACATCGTTTTTTGCCCTTCAACCCTCCAAGATGGATTGTTGGCTCTTATAACTTGATTATGAGCCTGCTGGCATGGATTAGAGCTTGAGATATGAAGATATTATTGATTCTTGAGGAGTTTGATTGTGTTGTTCATCTTCAAGAGGTATGTTAGATAATCTCCTCTTTATTTTCGGTTTTTGATGTTGTTGTTGATGACTAATTCGTATGATGATATATTGTGGGAGTGTTGTTACAATTCTTGGAGTTTCATGTAGTTTGAGTGGAGGAAGATGATATATATATATATATATATATGTGTGTGTGTGTGTGTGTGTGTGTGTGTGTCTTGGATTATGTTGTTTTGTTATGAACATGATTTCAGAATCATGGTGTTCTTGGTGTTCTTGGTATATATCACACCAAAGAAGAATATTTGACAGGGTATAAATGGTTTTGAGTATAAACATGGAATTTGATGATTAGAATCAATATTATGTTGGTTGTAGAGGTCGATTTCGTATGTTCTTGATGAAATATAAATCATGATATGAGGTCGAATCCGGAGAGATAACGGTTAATCTTGGAATACGATTATTCCTGGTATTGGACTATTCGGATAGTTCTGATTGATGACAATAATCAGTATAATCGTTTTGCTATGAATCTAGGAGTATGAACAAGAAAGAACCTTGTTAATTCATCTTTCAGGTTGAAGTTGGAATCGTGAATGATAAGACCCTTGTTATTAGATTGAATTGATCGTTGATATGATTATCGAATTGCAGCTTGTATTCGTATTGTTTGAGTTGAATGTTTGGTTTTGTATATGATCGAGATTTCGTTGAACCGTTGAGTTTGATTGGTTGGTTATATCGGTTCTTGATTATTATTGAATGTATTGTTAATTGATTATTGCATTAGGTTGTGATAAGTTATCGTTGATTATAACCGTTGTGCTACGATTGAGATTGGGTAATTCGTGCATCGCCTTCGTCAGGTCTGAGGAGCTTGTATATGAAGGCGATGGAATTGGTAATGGCTTTGTCGTTTCAGTATCAAGGCGAGTTATACTTGCTCAGTTCATAATGTTTAATAAATGGTTTTGATTTCATTTCATTTATGATTCATGTAGCAATGATATTATAAATATGAATTGTCGGGATGATGGTATGTATATTATGCTTTGGTTTGGGTTAGATCATAATGTATATGATTTAAAGGGGTTTGGTGAAAACAAAAATGTGAATTATCTTTGGTCTATAATATGGGATGTTGGGTATCGAGGATAGTTTATCGTGCCGACATTGAACTCGAGGTGGTAGTTTGCTAATAGTGATGGACCGCGATTCATTCGGGACTATTTGAGTAACTATGTATTCGTTCAGGGATGTTGTTCGTGGGAAGGTTAGTGTCGCCGGCTTTGAGGTAATCTAGTATTGCTCAATCATGAGAATAATTATCTTGATGCATTGTTGTATATGTTGTATGTTGACGTTTCATGTAATGAGTGTGCATTGTTGTTTGGTGTATTTTGTGTTGTTGTCTTTCTTTAGAACTGTAATTTAATGGAACTGTGTTGAGGGATAAAACCTGAATGGTACCCACGTCCGGAGTATTCCTATGTAGATACTTCCATGACCCTTGATTGCGACCCTGAGAGTTTATGTGTTGATAGACCGTGTTGAGGGATAAAAACTGAATGGTACCCACGTCTGGAGTATTCCTGTGTAGATACTTCTGTGACCCTTGGTTGCGACCTTGGGAGTTTATGTGTTAATAGTATAAACATTGTTGAGCATTCCGTGAACTGTTGTCTAACAAAAATACGATATCGTGGTCGTATTGATCTTTCATCATCGAGCTATCGTTGTTCACTTGGGGAGTCTTCTGATCCTTATTGGATATGTGTGTTCTTTGAGTTTCATTGTCGTGTTGCATCGTGACATATCTGGAGTCATATCTGCGTGCTGATCGGTCATGTGTAGGATTTTCATGACGGGCACGTATAGTCATGTGTTGGATTCGACCTCGCATTGAGCTGTGCACACGAGACGTACTTCGTGAGACTGATTAGGTACAAGACCACACGTGTATTTGATCGATACTCATTGGTGGCTTGTGCACGGACACATTTACAGATTGAGCGTATCGTGATGTCCATCTTGAGCCATATTGATTGTTCGTTCATAGTCCATGTATGATTGGGTATGTTCGATAGTCGGGTTTGTCTTTGAGATCCACTATATGTGATTTGTATATGGTTGATTATTTTATTCTCTCGTATATCTGTCCTTGTGGTGTTTTATTGATCTTGTTTGGAGTTTACCATATCGATGGTATTCTCGGTCGTTGTTGGTCCTTTATTGATCTTGTTTGGAGTTCACCATATCGATGGTATTCTCGATCGTTGTTGGTTCTTTATTGATCTTGTTGGGAGTTTACCATACCGATGGTATTCTCGATCGTTGTTGGTCCTTTATTGATCTTGTTTGGAGTTTACCATATCGATGGCATTCTCGGTCGTTGTTTGTCCTTTATTAATCTTGTTTGGAGTTTATTGATCTTGTTTGGAGTTTACCATACTGATGGTATTCTCGGTCGTTGTTGGTCCTTTATTGATCTTGTTTGGAGTTTACCATATCGATGGTATTCTCAGTCGTTGTTGGTCCTTTATTGATCTTGTTTGGAATTTACCATATCGATGGTATTCTCGGTCATTGTTGGTCCTTTGTTGATCTTGTGTGGAGTTTATCATGTAATGGTATTCTCGATTACCGTTGATATATCTTTGGTAGTATTGGAGTTTATCATATCGATGATATTCTCGGTTGATGCATTGGTCGTTTAATATTATTGTTTGTATCAGCGTTCATACTTTGTATCGATATTCAGGACTTTTCATTGTTTCGGGGTAGTTGATCTACAGTTGTATTGTGTATTAGCGGTTTTATCATATTTGGGATTTGATTATGCGATCCGGCGGGCATAATTTGACACGGATATGTTATTCCATATTGGAGATATAATGATGTTTTGAGAATCTTGGCATTGTTTGAATACAGTATAGATGGTTTTATTCGAGTTCATTCGTCATTTTAGAATGGGAAGTGTGGTTTATGGTAAGGATTGATTTGATATGGATTACCATGAGTTGGTAAGGTTATGACGGTATGATTACATTGGTAGTATTCTTACTTTGTAATGACATTGGTATGTAATTGTTTATGATGATGTAATCATTACCATTGTTGAGTATTATGGCTGACTCCGTCGTGGGCTTTATCTTGTAGGTACTCGGAGATCGAGCTAGTAGCGGTCATGAAGGGATGAGCTTCCCGGGTGATACTGAATATGGCATGTATTTGAGAACCGAGTATTTTCCTGACTGTTATGATTCCGTTGCAAATGTATTTTTACTATGTTTATATCTACTGCGTGTGTATCTTAAAATGGCTTTTCGGTATTTTACCAACTCGTGTATACTTTCACAATGCCCCTTTTGGTATCCTTGCCTTGTATTTTCAAATGGAATTTTATGACGGTATTAGAGAACTATATTTTGGAAAATATTTAATTATCCGTAAAATATAACCGTCTTTGCCTCTTTGGCATGTTTGAAACGATTGTAAAAATTATTTTTAGCCTTGTGGGTTCTGGTGGGGGCCCCACAGCGCTGTAATATTCCCGGATGGTTCTGGGGGTGTTACAGAAGATGGTATCAGAGCTTGGGTTTCGTAAAACCCGGGCATGTGTGTTATGTGGCTATACCGGTGCGGTAGTAGCGTGACTTTTGAAAATAATTTTTCCGACTTTTGAGTCAATCTGATTTTTGGATGTTCCAAAATTTTTGAAATATTTTCAAAATTGCTATATTTGCGATGCTAGTGTGTGTTGGTATTGTGTTGAGACTTCGCATGGGAGCCGTATGCTAGTATCATAGGAGATCATCGGCTTCACGCACCTGTAAGTACATTGTTTTGGATATTCGCTTGTGGCGACGATTGATTGCTTTCGTGATGAGTTTGGATATTTTGGTTGAAATGTTGTCTGTGACAGGATTGCAAGTTTCGAGGACGAAACTTATTTTAACGGGGTTAGTATGTGATACCCTGGATTTTCAGTATAAATTTTTCGCATTATTTTATCTGAGATATATTGGATAATGTGGTATCTATACAGTATGGATAAAAAATAATTGAGAACTGAGACAGTTGTGTTAGTATAATTGTTGTACGTAGTCGACAATTGCATTTGAGGATATTGTGTATGAGGTGTATCATATGAGAATATTATTGGAACGAGTATATGTATTCAGTATGTCACATATACATATTCGGTATATTGAGACGACAGGCAGTAGCAGTTATAAATGGCTAAGTATAAACGCCATTACGTACGTTAAGCGTAAGAGCTTACGTACGTAAAGGTGCAAGCGTAACGTACGTTACGCAGAGTACATAACATACGTTATGAAATCAGACATGTCTGAGCTATGATCGACGAGTGGGCCCGGTGACCGCAACTTTCGGCCTAGATGTGGACAGGCAAGTCAACGTAGAGCTTTACGTACGTTATGGGTATACCATACCGTACGTTAAATGAGTATCACTGTAGCAAGTCAACGACTATATTGCGCACGCTATGGCATGGTCATTACGTACGTAAGACATGATACGAATTGAGGCAGTAGCCTCTGGATTAGTGTTACATACGCTATCAAAGTCAGATAACGTACGTAAAGATGGTTAGGGATGTTAGGTGGATTACGTAGCGTATGTAATGGTTGATGTTTATATAAATATGTGAGACCCGTCACTTTGGCATTATTGGAGATGTTCACATCGTTTTTCGCCCTTTAACCCTCCAAGATGGATTTTTGGCTCTTCTAACTTGATTATGAGCCTGATGGCATGGATTGGAGCTTGAGATAAGAAGATATTATTGATTCTTGAGGAGTTTGATTGTGTTGTTCATCTTCAAGAGGTATGTTGGATAATTCCCTCTTTATTTTCGGGTTTTGATGTTGTTGTTGATGATTAATTTGTGTGATGATATATTATGGGAGTGTTGTGATAATTCTTGGAGTTTCATGGAGTTTGAGTGGATAAAGATGATGATATGATGATATGTACATATCTTGGATTATGTTGTTTTGTTATGAACATGATTTTGGAATCATGGTGTTCTTGGTGATCTTGGTATATATCACAACAAAGAAGAATATGTGATAGGGTATAAATGATTTTGAGTATAAACATGGAATTTGATTATTAGAATCAATATTATGTTGGTTGTAGTGGTATATTTCGTATGTTCTTGATGAAATACGAATCATGATATGAGGTCGAATCCTGAAAGATTATGGTTAACCTTGGAATACGATTATTCATGGTATTGGACTATTTATATAGTTCGGATTGATGATAATAATCAGGATAATCGTTTTGATATGAATCTAGGAGTATGAACAAGAAGGAACCTTGTTAATTCATGTTTAAGGTTGAAGTTAGAATCAAGAATGTTAAGACCATTGTCATTGGTTTGAATTGATCGTTGATATGATTATCGAATTACGGCTTGTATCATATTATTTGAGTTGAATGGTTTGGTTTAGTATATGATTGAGATATCGTTGAACTGTTGAGTTTGATTGGCTGGTTATATCGGTTGTTGAGTATTATCGAACGTATTGTTAATTGATTATTGCATTAGGTTGTGATAAGTGATCGTTGATTTTAACCATTGTGCTGCGATTGAGATTGGGGAATTCGTGGATTGCCTTGGTCGGGACTGAGGAGCTCGTAGATGAAGGCGATGGAATTGGTAACTGCTTCGTTGTAACACCCCCAAGATATTCAGGGTATATTATAGCGCCGTGGACCCTTACATGGGACCCACCAGGCTAAATAAGAAAATACTACTCGTCTAACCATATCGGTTAGCGAGGAAACACACATCACCAAGACGAAAATTAAATAAAATGCCCGGTATGACCGGAAAAACAGACATCACCGACAATCATAAATAACATTTAATAATACAAACCATAATCCAATTAAAATAACTAAGTACTCGCGACTACTGTCTATAAGTTCACAAGTTTGGAAAACAACCATATCAAAATGGACAATGGAAATAAGGGGACTCATTTGCACGCGTCAACAACCCTGGCCAACATCCTTGTATTGTCCGAGTGCCCGCTCGTCCTACTGAACATAACCTGAAATTCATAACAAGAATTTCCCCAAAAAGGATCCCCAAAGGGTTACCAATTACGCTAGTACAAGTAATCAAGGCAAATCATTCGCTTACACATTTCATAGTACATGCATCAAGTCATTTCAAA
Organism: Orobanche coerulescens; assembly: GCA_033398695.1. Taxonomy (NCBI): domain Eukaryota; kingdom Viridiplantae; phylum Streptophyta; class Magnoliopsida; order Lamiales; family Orobanchaceae; genus Orobanche; species Orobanche coerulescens. The sequence continues at coordinate 164,765,576 of CM065807.1, read as the reverse complement.
ACCAAAACCAGACATGTCTTTTCCAGAAACAAACAGTCAACAATCAATTTGTCTAGGACCAGGGTGCAGTCACTGGTCCCACTTGAGGCCTCTAAGGACCCTCCCGAGCAGGCCATATCGTAAAACAAATCACGCACAGACATCACCTAGGACTGGGGTGAAGCCACTGATCCCATTTGAGGCCTCTAAGGACCCTCCTGAACTGGCTAGCGAATCAAGCTCTCGAATCGGAGTGAAGTCGCGGATTCCCCCAAGGCCTCGTCAGACCCTCCCAAAGTGAGCGAAGCACACAAAAATACATCACCATTTCATGTTAATCATAAAGGTATCCAAGAATACTTGCCTTGAGTAATTGACGACGACGCGAACGGAAATGAAAATCAACCACGATCGCTAGGAACCGATAAACCCGAACCTAACGATTCGAAGAACACAATCACAACCATTTCTAAACGAGTACAAAAATGGAATACACCCGGAAACCCACCTACGATACATATATATTCGTATAAAACAACAACGAGGGCGGATCGCAACTGAACCCTCTCGATTTCACAAATACCACGAAATATATTGTGAATTCGTAGGGAAAACATGCATACCACTAAGATTAATCACATACATCATGGATTAATCAACAAAACAGAATGAAACGGACAATAAATCAAAAATCCCCAATTTCCCAAAAGTAGGGTTCTAAGAGATTTTACCTTGATTCGAAGATGAATAATGGATGATTAGCGATAGGTTGATGTTATGATGCTTGAGTATACTTCTACAATGAAGTTTGAGTGAAAATCGGACGAACCCTAGGCCTCAAGGTAGCTCCCGTCGCGAAGAGAAGAGAGAAGAGTGAAAAATGAGGAAAAGTCCGCCACTGCCTGTTTATATACTGGCAGGTGTTACGGCCGTAACATCATTCCCATACGGCCGTAACATAAGAACATTACAGCCATAATGTGCATGACTTACAGCCGTAACTGGCCCTGGGTAATGATCTGGACAAATCAACGAAACTCACTTACGGCCGTATAACTAAATGGTTACGGCCGTAACATCCCTTACGGCCGTATGTGATGAATGTTACGCCCGTAAGTACCCACCGGATCAAATGTAGAAAAACAAAGTCAGGTTACGGCCATACAAAGAAGAACTTATGGCCGTAACTGTTGAGCATTACGACCGTAACAGCCTTCGCTTACGGCCGTAATGTGCCTCTAGCAGCAGGCGAGATATGCACGACGTTTCGACGAAGATCGATCGGAGGGCAAAGGTGTACCAACGGATACATTCAAAACAAGTTCGAGGCAGAAACTATAACGCTAATATGAAATGTGATTCCGGCTACCCGAGGGTTCTGAAACGACAAGGATAGTAATTACCCCATAACTTTGGAAAATTACAGAACGACCCAAAATATCCGAAACACATGATACACGATCGAAACATCAACCAAAAGCTTACAACACGCACAATAACATAAGATGGATTTACGGTAACCCCGAAAAGGCGGTTTCGAACAATGATTACGAGAATGGAACCATATAGCGACGGAAATGACATAAAATGCAGAATTGAGTAAAACAAGTCCGAAACAAGCTCAGACAACAAAATGTCAAGTATTAAATATTCTCGAAATATCAATACGGTTACAAGCGAGTCACTAAAAACGAAAAATACCCCAAAACAAAAAATACCGGAAATAGGACGAATGCAGATATTACATTCTCCCCCTCTAAAAATAAGTTTCATCCTGAAACTTAAGAAACAAACAACTCAGGGTACCTAGCACGCATGTTATCCTCGGTTTCCCAAGTTGCCTCCTCGACACCATGTCTCGACCACTACACCTTGACCAATGGAATAGTCTTATGCCTCAGTCGCTTCTTACGGTGCTCCGAAATCTTCAAGGGATGCTCCTCGAAGGTAATATCCTCAGCAATATCGATCTCACCATCATCGATGACGTGACTAGGATCCAAAACATATTTCCTCGGCTGGGAAACATGGAAAACGCTATGGATGTAGCTCAAAGCCGGAGGCAATGCCAAATGGTATGCCGACTCACCGACTCTTTAGAGAATCTCAAAGGGCCCAATAAATCTCGGACTCAACTTTTCCTTCTTCCCGAAGCGGAAAACTCCTCTCGTCGGCGACACCTTTAGAAAAACTTGGTCTCCCACCTCGAATTCCAAAGGTCGACGATGAACGTCAGCATAGGATTTCTGTTGACTCTGAGCAGTCAACATCCTCTCCCGAATCAATTCCACCTTCCGCCTCATCTCCAACGCGATATCCAGTTTGGTTCCGACCAAATCGGACGCCTCGATCTAGCAAATCGGTGATCGACATTACCGCCCATAAATCATTTCATACGATGCCATCTTCATCGATGCGTGCCAACTATTGTTGTACGTGAACTCGATCAATGGCAAATGCTCCTCCCAATCCCGACTCCAATCGAGAGCACAAGCACGTAACATATGCTCAAATGTCTGGATAGTGCATTCTGACTGCCCATCCGATTGAGGATGAAAAGAAGTACTCAGATGCAAATGAGTACCCAACACCTTATATACCGCCTGCCAAAAGTGCGATACAAAGCGGCCATCCCAATCTGAAACAATTGACTTCGGAGTACCGTGAAGCCTCACAATCTGCACAATAAACACACGAGCCAACTTTTCCGGACCCCAAGTATCCTTGATGCCCAGAAAATGTGCCGGGTCAGTTGATCCACAATCACCCAAACCATATTCATACCAGACTTTGATTTCGGCAAGCTCGTGACGAAGTACATCAAACTATCTTCCATTTTCCATTCCGGAATGGGAAGCGACTACAATAACCCGGCCGCTCGCTGATGTTCAATTTTGACCTGCTGACAAGTCAAACATCTTGCTATGTGAGACCTCCTCCTTCATGTCATTCCACCAAAAGTCCTCCTTAGGTCCTTGTACATCTTACTCGAACCAAGATGAACCGAGTAAGGCGTGCATGGGCCTCACGCAAAATATTCTGCCTTAATTCCAAGTGGTTTGGTACGCAAAGCCGACTCTGGAATCTCAACACACCATCCTCGTGAATCACAAATCCATGAGACTTCCCGAAAAGAACATTCTCTCGGATCTTAGTAATCATCGGATCCTCCAACTGATTCAGTTTAATTTCGTCGATTAGCGACGACGAAATCTCCAAAGTGCAAAGCTGCCCGACAGTTCCTGGCAACAAAATCTCAACACTTAACTCGATCAAATCCTGCAGAAGCTCAGATTGAGACGTAAGTATCTCAAGCGTCCGGAATGCAACCGCTTTCCGACTCAAGGCATCTGCCACGACGTTCGCCTTGCCCGGATGATAAAGAATTTCGAGGTCATAATCCTTAATCAACTCCAACCACCTCTTCTGCCTCATATTCAACTCCTGCTGAGTAAATATGTACTTCAGACTTTTATGATCGGTAAAAATCTTACATGCAGAGTCAAAAAGATAGTGATGCCAAATCTTGAGCGCAAAAACAACTGCCGCTAACTCCAATCGTGAGTAGGGTAGTTGAGCTCAAACGACCTCAACTATCTCGACGCATACGCGATAGTCTTGTTGTGCTGCATCAACACACACCCAAGACCCTAACCCGAAGCATCGCTATAAACGGCAAAACCCTCGTTGCCACACGACAATGCCAAAATCGGGGCTGAAGTCAAACGCCTCTTCAACTCCTCAAAACTTGACTGCCTTTCATCATTCCATACGGAATTCTAGGATTTATGGAGCAACTATGTAAGTAGCCGAGACAGTTTCGAGAACTCCTAGACGAACCTACGATAGTAGCCAGCCAAACCCAAGAAACTACGGACCTCCTTCACATTCTGTCTCAATCTTCTGTGGATCCACACAGACCCCCTCGGCTAAAATCACGTGACCCAGAAACATCACCTCCTTCAGACAGAACTCACATTTCGAGAACTTCGCATAGAGTCGCTCGGTCCTCAAAATGTCTAACACCACACGTAGATGACGTGCATGCTCCTCCTCATACTTCGAATAGATAAGGATTTCGACAATGAAGAAGACAACGCACTTATCCCAATACTCGATGAAGATCTTGTTCATCAACTGCATGAACACTGTCGGCACGTTAGTTAACCCAAAGGGCATAACCACAAACTTATAATGTATGTATCTCGTCTGAAAAGCTGTTTTTGGAACACCGGACTCCTTCACCCGAAGATGATAGTATCCCAATCTCAAGTCGATCTTCGAGAATACCGCAGCTCCCTGCAACCGATCAAACAAGTCATCAATCCTCGGCAAGGGATACTTGTTCTTGATGGTCACTTTGTTTAATTCGCAATAGTCGATACATAAACGCAGTGAACCATCTTTCTTACTCACAAACAAGACCGGTGTGCCCCAAGGCGAAGCGCTCGGTCTAATATACCCCGACTCAAGGAGCTCACTCAACTGCTTCTTCAACTCGGCCATCTCTGAAGGTGCCATATGGTACGGCGCTTTCAAAATCGGAGCCGCACCCGGCACTAACTCGATAGCGAACTCCACCTCATGGTCCGGTGGCAACCCCGACAACTTGTCAGGAAAGGCATCTGGAAACTCACTAACGACTGGAATCAATGGAAACTCGATCCCACCATCCTCTTGTTGGGATTTTATGCCTAAAATGAAGGCTCGGCGGAAGCGGTAAAACAAAAACTAATTCGATCTGAATCCCTACGAGGATCGATCAAGCTACGTATATAGGAATATTAAACGAAACACAAGAGATACAAGAAACTTACCCTTATAGTCTGTTGATTAAATGGATTCCTTCTCTTGAGCAACTCCCCAAGCTTTAGTTGATTTCCCTACGATCCAATGCGCTCCAAGCTCTTGAATGATCCAACGCCGAATGGACCGTGTCTCTACTTGCCACGCACCGGAGAAACGAACAGAATGACTAAACCTCATTATCCCCCAATAATACTGCTAGAACAAGGTTGTAGAAGCTTGTTTATGAAGATTATAACACTCTAAGTATATAATCTTTGATCTCTCTATATCACTCTATTTTTCTCCAAGAAAAACTTGTGATGAATATTTGAAGATGATGAAGAATATTGTGAAGCACTTGGAAAACTATTTTCCTTTCTCTTCTTCTTGCCAAACCGTGAGTGTGTGTCAAAAGAGAGATGTGGTCTTCACATTTATTCTCATGCATATCTCCCCATATCTCCTACCTTTTGACAATATCACCAAAGGTGATCTTTGTCCCCTTGATTGGTCCCAAGGCTAGAACCCCACCAAGTGAAGACCAAGACCAATTGAGGGAGTAGGTGATTCGGGCGGCCATCTAGAAGGTGCCGGACGAGTTCGGTCCATTTTGGACTCCCATGAGTCCAAACAGACAAACTCCTATCCCGTTCTTATGTATTTATATCGATTAATTAATGCAATTAATTAATCATATCAAAATCATAATAACATAATTAATTTCTCCAAGAAATAACTATATTCATGAATTAAATTAATCATCTAGTAATTTATTTTAATTTATTAGGCCATAAATCAATTTATCCAATAAATATATTTAGTCATCCAATGTCCCAAATTAGATATCCAATATATAATATTCATAATGAGAGAATTAAGCTTGATTCATGCTATAGTCAATCCTATTGCGCGACTCGGTATGTCCGTCTCAGTCAGCCTGGCAGCCTACACTGTACCCCAACTGAGAACGAATGATGGGATTATTCAAGAACCATTCTGTCGTGAATACCAGTATATGTATAAATCCTTCTTTCAAATGTCCCGATCAAGTTATAGGGTCACTGTCAGTCAAACCCTATCAGTACTTGACTCTATGCATGTGTTAATGAAAATCGAGATCATTGAACTCTCATGTATCCAATACAACTAGCTCCAATGCTTTGGCCAAAGACTTATGATCTCATCTGCCAATAACCACATAGGACATATAACCCGTTCACTAACAGAAGAAAGAATTCTATCTAGGTATTCAGTAGGACCTGCTACTTGCCCGTCAAGATGCACGTCGAGGTACCCCCACCTTCCGGGTTTCTAGGTCGAACTACTCTAATGAAAATCTTAACGTCACAAGCACATCCCTACTAAATCCTCAAGTCGAAGGTTCACGAATACCTAAACCTTTCGATTCCGTCATTGACTGTCCTGGAGTGAAATCCGTGTGACGAATCGAGGGTGAGTCGGTTCGAGTATATTAATCCAATTAGCATACCTACAACGTGTGCTCCCACTAACCATTAGTGTTCGACAGGCACTCTCCACATCAAAGAATACGTCATACAAGTCTTCACATAAACTTAATGCCCAGTCAAGTTTCATCGACTTGCGAACGATTAAGTAATTGAGTTATAAACCTTTCCAGTGCCGATCCCCTTATCCAATAAGGAGTGGAATGTTTTGCTCTCAAAATACACGGACTAGTTTCTAGATATATATATTTATGAGTTAGGAACGCCAGTAACTACCAGTAAATAAAGAAACATCCATTGCCTTATAATAACGATTTACATAATAACAAGTACAATGCCCTCACTCAACATCCTCTAGTGCCATTTGAGGGCATACTCCTTAACAATCTCCCACTTCCACTCAATGCCACACACTATGTTATCTAATACCCATGTTCTCCAGATGACGCTCCAAGCTAGTCTGAGAAAGTGGCTTGGTCAGTAGATCAGCGACGTTGTCGGCTGAGTCTACTCTTTGTAGCACAATGTATCCTTTGCGAAAAAATTCTATTACGAGATGATACTTCCTCTCAATGTGTTTGGTGTTGTTGTGAAACCTCGGTTCCTTGGCCTGTGGTGCAGCTCCGTCGTTGTCGCAGTACAGCAGAACAGGCAGCTCAGCACATGGAATCACTTGAAGTTCTCCCAAAAACTTCTTAATCCAGAACCCTTCCTTGGTAGCCTCCGAGGCTGCTTGATACTCAGCTTGACAGGTGGAATCAGCAGTCGCGCTTTTCTTGGCACTACGCCAAGATACTGCTCCTCTATTAAGAGTAAATATGTAGCCAGAAGTAGACATCAAGTCGTCTTTATATCCTTGGAAGTCCTAATCAGTGAATCCCACCACATCCAATTCTCCACCGCCGTACATAAGAACCATATCTCTAGTCCTTTTTAAATACTTGAGAACGTTCTTTATGGCAGTCCAATGTTCCTTACCTGGGTTTGCCTGAAACCTACTTACCACGCTCATAGCATGGGCAATGTCAGGTCTCGTACACAACATAGCATAAATAAGGCTACCCACGGCCGAAGCATATATTATATGTAATACCCGGTTGTAATTCATTCATTTTCATTCAGTAATTATCAGTCTGTAATTATCACTCAGTGTATTTTCACCCGATTATAATCATTCATCAATCATGTTCATTCACCGTGTTCACCGTTCGGAAAAACTTCGAGTTGTGTATCGTTATTGTTCATTGTTTCAACTTTCCTCATATGAGTTCGACTTTGTTAGATCACCATTAATTTTTGGTAACTCCAAAAATTCTAAATCTTTGCAATATTATAGAGCATCGAGTTAGCTTTCCAATGGTTCAAACGGTGAGTCAATCGGATTCCGGACGAGAGAGTTATGGTCGTTTTAGCTCAACCGCTCATTTTTCAGTTATTGGCCGATCACTGCCGAACGAACTCGGCCGTGTCATCCGAGACGGCCCGTGCCGTACTCGTACGGAAATGCCGAAGTCTCTGCCTCAGGACCCGACCGTGTCGTTTGGCACGGCCGAGTCAAACTCTTCCGGATAAGCCAGAATCGACTGCCGACACGCCCGACCGTGTTCCAGGACACGGTCGAGTCATGCCGAGTCGCTGTTGGACGGGTCACTGTCGGAAGGCCCTCCGCGCCGCGACCGTGTCAAGCAGGACACGGTCGAGTCCTCGCCGGCCAGGTATGCGACACGACCGTGCCAATCGCACGGGCCGTGTCCGGCAGGCGATCAACTCCTTTAAATTCGCTTTTTCAAAGATTTCACCCATTTCTCTCCCTTTTCTTCACCTTCAACCGAGAGAGAAAGCTTGAGGGAGGGTTTTTCCTTCACAAATCATTTGGGTGTTTGATTTTCTTCATCTCCTTTCGATCGTGGAGCCGGATAATCAATCTAACGCGTGTTCTTCGATTAAAGTACTTGGATCTTCAAAGGTAATATTCTTCAACACCTTGATTTCGATTTTTGTGTTGAGATACGATGTTTCGACGTTATAATCATGATATATGAAGGGATATGTATATGATTATGAGTTTGTATAAGGATTCATTGGATTATTGAGGAATTATTCAAGAACACCTTGAAAATCGAGTTGGAATTGGGGATTTTCGACTAATTGTTGTTATAATCACGATTTTGGATATTCATAATGGATTATTGATCATATTGGAGATGTTTTGTTGGTTTGAAACACTTCTTGGGGGAATTAATAGTGGCTTATTGAGATTTGATTGTAAACAACCGGAGTTTGGCCACAACGTATTCGATACAATGCCCCAATGAACTTAGTTTAATCGTATCGACGTTTTGAGTTCGTTATATTCATGTTTAATTCGTGTATTGATCGGATTGTTGGTAATTGTATTGAATTAAGGTTGTTCGAGCGGCCGATAATTTCATTAAGGACGTTGATCGTGGAAGTACCTTCTCGCCTTCGGTTTGAGGCAAGTTTTATACTTGTACTAGTCAATGAGCTAATGTCATCATGTATGTGTATGGATGTGTTGTATCATTCCGAGACTTACTCTCTTCATGAATTCATTGATATCCAGAGATCGTTCGATACGATACCTTACTGCAATTTTGCCAAGTGTTTATAGTTGTTCGTTAATGGCCGATTCAAGGCATTGTAATACTCATAATTAATGTTATTGTCGATAGCCGGTTCGCGGTATCGATGTATCGATTGTTGTTAATATAGATGTCAATTTAAGACATCGTTGAGATCATTGTTATTCCTGTTTGGATTGTCATTAAAACTGTACAGGCCGATTAAAGGCATTGGCTTATTCATTTCTCACCTTCGCCGTCGGTAACCGATTAAAGGTGCCGAGGCATCCTTCCTATCATTGTCATCGATTGGCCATTCTCAGGCAAATCGAAATGTTCAATTATTCACCATCTCATTGTTATCGATTGACCGTTCTAAGGCAATCGAGGTATTTTAATCATTCATCGTATCATTCGTAACGATTGGCCATTCTAAGCCAATCGAAGTGCTTAATCATTCATGGAATCATCCGCTGCATCATTCTTATCGTGTTGGCCGACTCAAGGCAGCACACTATCACTAATTGTGATACGGCTTTCATGCCGTGGCTTCGGCCCTAATTGTGATACGGCTTTCATGCCGTGGCTTCGGCCCTAATTGTGATACGGCTTTCATGCCGTGGCTTCAGCCCTAATTGTGATACGGCTTTCATGCCGTGGCTTCGGCCCTAATTGTGATACGGCTTTCATGCCGTGGCTTCGGCCCTAATTGTGATACGGCTTTCATGCCGTGGCTTCGGCCCTAATCAATAACAGCTTCGGACTGTTTCGGCTTCATGTGATTGTGATATTTGTGATTTGTTTGAGTGGTTTTTAGGCCTTGTGATTGTCTTGTTAATTTCATTGGAGCCTCCGGGCATTGTGATTCATATTTAATCGCATTGGTTTGGTTCATGTCGTGTAATTCATTGTGGTATTCTCGTGATTTTGATTCGCCGTTGGGCACTTATGTTCTAACCTCGAGCAATTATTAATAGTATGCCATGGGCATAGTATTTCACGAATGCTCGATTCTTACTTTGATTTGTGAGCATCTCGTATTATTATCATAATTGTACCGTTTCATTCTGCCTTTGGATGCATATCATGTCATACATGTATTTGATGTTCATTATCTGGATGACTGACCCCGTGGGGGCGGAACATGTTTTTCATGTTTTAGGTGCTTGCGAGGAGAGAGTTGAGACACAGGGGCATGATGATGGCGACGAGGCATTCGAGCGATACTAGTCCGAGTTGTTCATGTTGGTCAGTCGGTTGGAGTGTTCTTCAGTTGTTAGTCATTGTCATTTTGTATTACCCGAGCAGATATTCGTGGATGTTTTATTTTTACTCTTGGCCATGTAGGCCCATCGTTGTCGTTGAAATTCCTTATCGGAATATTGTGTCGGATATCATGGTAGAGACTATGATTTTCCCTTGTTGTTTAATTTAATGTATTTTAGTCATGTTCGCCTGGTGGATCTCCTGGCGTGGGGTCCACGGCACTGTAATAACCCAATAGGATTTGGGGGTGTTACATTATATTACTCATTTCCTTTCGTTGTTCCTCACTTTGAGGAAAGATCTTCGAGGAGAGTTTGATTCCATGTCGCATCCGTAGGAACCCTATTTTAGAATCATCCATCTTAAATCGCTTTAATATTTTATCTATATAGAGGGCTTGGGAAAGACCTATCGTTCTCTTCGCTCTATCCTAGTAGATCCGAATACCAAGAATATAGGTAGCTTCTCCCAAGTCTTTCATGGAGAAATTACTCGAAAGCCAAGCTTTCACAGAACTCAGCATTCCCACATCATTTCCTATTAGTAGAATGTCATCTACATATAATACTAATAATGCAATCTTGCTCCCACTAACCCTCTTGTATACACAAGGTTCCTCTTCATTTTGCACGAAGTCAAACTCTTTGACCGTCTCGTCAAAACGAAGGTTCCAACTATGCGACTCTTGCTTCAGTCCATAAATGGAACGGTGAAGCTTACACACTTTCTGAATATCGACCTCGGACACAAAACCTTTAGCTTGCTCCATATAGATTTCCTCCTCGAGGAATCCAATAAGAAAAGACGTCTTTACGTCCATTTGCCATATGTGATAATCGTGGTAGGCATCTATAGCAAGCATCATCCGAATAGACTTGATCATGGCTATGGGCGAGAAGGTATCGTGGTAATCGATCCCTTCCTTTTGGGTATAACCCTTTGCCACAAGCCTGGCCTTATAGGCGTCAACCATGCCATCTCCATCAGTCTTCCTTTTGTAGATCCACTTGTTCCCAATAGGCACTATGCCCTCGGGGCGGTCTACTAGAGTCCAGACCTGATTAACATGCATCAAGTCTATCTCAGCTTCCATAGCTTCACATCATTTCGCGGAGTCTACATCCACCATCGCTTGGTCATAGGTCGTTGGGTCGGTCTCTTGGCTATCACTTGGAACCTCATGGAGACCCAGCTCATTCAAGTGCACAAGCCCATACCTCTCAGGTAAATGAGACGCCCTACTAGACCTACGAGGTGGTTGTACTTGTGTTTCAGAAGGTTTGGTTCTAGTTTCTTGGACAGGTGTCTCCTTAGGAGTTTCTTTGTATTCTTCCAAAGAAATACTTCTACCTGCTCCGCTTTCCTGAATGAACTCATCTTCCAAGAAGTGTGCTTGTAAAGCAACAACGATCTTTCGATCTTCGGGCATGTAGAATAGATAACCTATTGTCCCAGATGGGAATCCAATGAAACATCCCTTCGTGGACCTTGCTTCCAACTTTTCCACCTTAGTCTTCTTGACATAGGCGGGACATCCCCAAATCCTAATATGATTAAGACTTGATTTCTTGCCCTCCCACATCTCATGTGGAGTTTTAGGAACAGATTTGGAAGGACATCTATCAAGATGTAAGCGGAAGTCAGGAGTGCATACCCCCACAGGTAAATCGGTAAGTCAGTATAGCCCAGCATGGAACGGACCATGTTCAACCAGGTCTGGTTCCTTCTTTCTGACACACCATTTAACTGAGGAGTACTTGGATGTGTTAGTTGTGATACTATTCCATGTTCCTTTAGGAACTCGTCAAACTCCGTACTCATATACTCGCTACCTCGGTCCGACCGAAGTGCTTTGATATGATTACCAATTTGTTTTTCGACTAGGGACTTAAATTCCTGGAATTTCTCAAAGGCCTCGGATTTATGTTTCATTAAGTATACATAACCATACCTAGTATGATCATCTGTAAACGTAATGAAATATTGATATCCATCACGTGCTGCTTCCAAAGCACCACATACGTCGGTATGGATTAATCCCAGTTTATCAGCGGCTCTTTCAAAAGTCCCTCTGAAGGGGGACTTCGTCATTTTGCCTTTAAGGCAATATTCACAAGTAGGAAAATGATTGGATCCCAATGGACCCATAAGTCCATCTTTTTCCATTTTGTAATCCTTGGTCTGACCAACATGACCAAGTCTAAGATGCCATTTCAAACTTGATTGGTTTCATCCCTACCATGCTTCCTAGTCATAGTATTCACAATGATTTTGTTACTGAGGTTCAGATGATACAGTCCATTTAATAATGTAGCAGTATCCACTAGTTTATTTCTGAAATAAAGTTTAGAGGAACCATCACCAATGAAAAATGAAAAGCCTTTTCGGTCCATGACCGAAATGGATACAATTTTTTTATGCCCCTTGGGCAAAACAAGTACATCTTCTAAAGTCAGAACAAAACCAGATTCTAAACCCAAAAGAAGTGATCCTATGTCGGTTGCCTCGACACTATGCCCGCTTCCGACAGTGATCATTACTTCTCCAGCTCCAAGCTTCCTACTTTGTTCCAGATCCTGATTCATGGTACGAATATGAGAACTAGCACTAGAATCCAGTATCCAGGAAGTAGAAAATACAGTAGCAGAACAATTTGTTTCCAAAACTAAAAGTTCTCTACCTGAAGTGCCATGAAGAATCGGATAGTCTCTAGCCCAGTGGCCCAGCTCACCGCACTTGGGACAAGAATCCTTCTTCTTCTTGTTCTTCGGAACCATTGCGGCCTTGCCCTTTCCCTTGAAGTCCTTGACTTGTGGTCCCGTCTGCTTATTGGTCTTTTTGTTCTTGTTCTTTGACCTCCAAGGTCCAGAAGAAATCACAAGGGCAGACTCCTTCATCCGCGGAGTCTTCATCTGAGACTGAGCGGTCACCAGTTTGTTCATTAACCCAGCTAAGTTACATGCAATCTCATTGCAGTTGATGTTCATAACAAACTGTGAGAAGGAATCAGAGAGACTGTAGGATAAGGTCGGTTTGAAGATAACCATCCATTTTAAAATCAAGAGCCTCTAATCTCTCGATCATGGATATCATCTTGGGGACATGTTCCCCAACCTTCTCACCTTACATCATCCTTGCACCGAACAGTTGCTTGGATATCTCATATCTAGCAGTTCCGCTGTGCTCACCATAATTCTCGGTTAAGTGAGATAGAATCTACCTAGCAGAAGTCATTTTCTCGTGAGCTCTCTGAAGCTCATTAGACATAGAAGCCATCATGTAAGCACGGACTTTTACGTCATCCTTAACCCACTTTTCGTGGTTTCCAATCTCTTCCTTATTAGCTCTGGTCCGCACAGGGGGCGCCGGAATGTCCGTTTCCAAGACGTATCTCAATGCCTCTATACTGAGGACAATCATCAGATTGCGGAGCCAATCCACAAAGTTAGGTCCGTTCAAGGTGTTCTTATCGAGTAGAATTGCGAGTGGGTTCATAGTCATATTGAGAGTTATGTCTGCATTTAAGTACGACAGATTAATTAGTGACTCGTTCAATTATATCATCCATTACTCCGATAAGGAGTTTCAAGTACAACACACCCAAGATAATACAGAATACATGTATATTTTATATGAAGCTAAAATATACAACGCTGAATGAAAATAAGTATCTAAACGGAAATCTGCAGCGGAAAATAAAATGAAGACAACATGAATGACTGAAAGGACTGGGGCCCCCTACTAGTATCACTAGGACTCCTCGCCGTCAATGTTATCTTCTCGTGCTTTAGCCTTGCCATGACCTGAAAACAACATCCCCCAACGGGGTCAGTTACATAGAACAACAATCCTCAAGAGTTGAATAAACACAATCATGATATATCTTTATTATGAAATTAAGCTGAAGAGGGGCATCATAGTACGCCCGTAATGGTATGTGCAAGTGCACAAGATGAGTGTCCGGACACACCCGCCCTTGTACCTAATTAGTCTCACGGAGGTACGTTACCGTGTGCATAGTCCAATGTGTCGGTGAACCCAATCACATGACTATCACGTGCCCGACTAAAAATTCCACACATCCCCACCCGGCCACGCAATATGAACCTAGAAGGTCATATGGACAAGAATGACCATGAATAATAATAATGAATAACAATCCGACAAAGTCAAGAATGACTCACCGAGATGAAATGATAGTGAAATAAATGATAGCTCAATGAAATGATTGGAACTGTCGTTCCTCGTGAATGAAGTGATTATTTGACAATTACAAATCTCAATACGGTTAATACATTATGAATGAATTATGATTATGACTGAACAACAACAAAAGGAATGAATATCCTTTAAACAGAGTAAGAATTAACTTACCCAACACCGGTGAAGAATGTCCTTCCTCGAACAACGTCCTAAAATGAGATGTCGGTCGCTCGAACAACCTTGAATGACATGACTACCAACAAACGCTCAATATACGTATCTAACAAGATTATAACCAACTCAAACGTCGATACAACAATATCCAAAGTCATTGAGGCATTCTAACGAATACTTAGCAAACATACATCCTTTGTGTATATATATTTCTGTGTATGACGAAATAACCTCATCGCCTAGGGCACAAAGGAAAGCAAACTTCTTAGATGCTACTTATAGAGTGATAATTTTTCATGCAATATCACATGGGATGGGGGTAACCTTGTTTGTGAGTTTCAAGCGTTATTTGTGTTATGTGGCTAGTTAGGTATCATAATGAAATGTTAGGCCATATTGTAGTAATTGACTTTAGCATATGTGTGTGTGTGTATATATATATATATATATATATATATATATATATATATATATATATATATATATATATATATACACAGAAATATGAAATGAGCTAGGGTTAGCAGCTCATCCATTTCATACACAATCCCGAATATATCGAAACCAAACTCCAAAATGAGTATTTCAAACCAACAAAACACCTTCAATGATATCAATAATCCCATAGGAATCCACAACTCGAGTTAACGACAACATCTAATCGAAAACTCCCAAAAATATCAAAGTCAACCAAAAAGTGTTCTTGAATTAACCCCAATATTCACGAAATCCGAAATATATGCCAATAAATCCATAGGAATACATTTATCGAAGGTAGATAATCCATATCTAACATATTCCAACAAAAATCCAAGCTTACACGAAGAAATCTGAAGGAAAATACCCAAAATCCAAAATTCAAGATCTAAGAAATTATTATCTTGATTTGAAGTGATGGAGATGATGAAATGATGATTAATCCGAATGATAAGCTTGATGATGATGATGATAGGTGAGTGCAGCTCGAAAAGATCTCTCCGAATCGCCCGGAATCGCCCGGAAATGCCAAAAAATGAATGAGAAGTGAGAAATGACGAAACGTGGGCTGAATGTCTAATTTATACTATTCCCAGATTAGCGCACGCTACGACCTGTTATTTAGCGTGCGCTAACGGGTTAACCGGACAGTCCAGTGAACTCTGACTGCCTCGTTAGCGTACACTACGAACTTGATAGCGTGCGCTAACGCCCTCCCAATAGCGTGTGTTAACTCCAAATGTTAGCGTGCGCTAGCTAAATACCTGATGTCCAGTGACTGAAGTCCAGAACCTCCTGTCCTCTGACCTGCTCGCGATAGCGCGTGCTACGTCCAATAATCAGCGTGCGCTGCTGCCCCATTAGCGTACGCTAAAATCCACTCCTAACGTGCGCTAGGAATTATTCCAAAATTAGTCCAATACCCACTGGACTCTGCCTGATCAGCCTTAGCGCCCGCTACATGGATTGCATAGCGTGCGCTATCCAAACTTATTAGCGTGCGCTACTTACCATTGGTAGAGTGCGCTACTTACCATTGGTAGAGTGCGCTACTTACCATTGGTAGTGTGTGCTACATCAACTCGACTGAAGTCCAGTGCCTTCTGGACTGTCAGCCTGAACCACGCTAGCGTGTATTAATACTGAGAGATAGCGTGCGCTACCCATACTCTGTAATGCCCGGCTTTGGATTCACTATTATCATTCAGTAATTGTCACTTAGAAATTTTTCACTCAGTAATAATCATTCATTTGTCGTATTCATTCAACTGTGTTCACCTTTCGACGTACTTTGGAATCGCATATCAGTTGTTATTAGTCATTCATCACCGGTTGAGATCGAGCCGAGATTATTGTCATCAACATTATCATATTTTGGTATTCAGTTTGAGAGGTAGCGCATGATACGTATTCTTATTAGCGCGCGCTAATGGGATGAAGGTAGCGCACGCTATGGTTCAGTATTAGCGCACGCCAGCGCAAGTGAGGAATACAGTCCAGGAGGTACTGGGCTGATTTGGGAAATTCGTAGCGCACGCTACGAGTGATAAGTAGCGTACGCTAATTGTGCTGCTAACGCACGGTAAGTCATATTAGTAACGCACGCTAACACGAGCAAGGCAGAGGACAGTAGGTCCTGGACTTCAGTTTCTGAGTATCAGACATCAGTTAGCGCACGCTAACATTTGGGATTAACGCACGCTATCTGTAAGGTGTTAGCGCATGCTACCAAGTTCGTAGCGCACGCTAACGAGGCAGTCAGAACTCATTGGACTGCCCAGTAAACCGCTAGCGCACGCTAAACATCAGGACCTAGCGTGCGCTAAGCTGGATTACTATAAATGGGATAGTTCGATCCAGAATCGTCATTTTTCATTTTATCCTCCTCCTTCCGTCGGTTTTGGGAGATTTTGAATGTTTTGGAGAGATCTTTTCGAGCTGCATTCACCTATCATCATCTTCAAGCTCCTAAGTTGGATTAATCATCATTTAATCAGTTTCATCACTCTAAATCAAGGTAATTTTTCATTGAAGCTTGAATTTCGGGATTTGAAGGTTTTATTCCCGATCTCATTGAGTTAGCTTGCTTTTATGTTGGAATATGTTAGATATGAATTATCTATCTCGGATACTTGTATTCTTATGGATTCATTGATGTAATTTTAAGAATTCGTGAATCATTGAGGAATTTTTCAAGAACACTTTGGTGTTGACTTTGAAATTTTTGGGGGGGTTTCGACTAGATGTTGTTGAAATCCCGATTCAAGTATTCTTATTGGATTATTGATAGTATTCATGAGGTTTTGTCGGATTGAATCATCCATGGGAGGTTGGTTTTTGATATAATTGAGTTTTGGTTGTAAACAATTGGAGATTGTTTACAACATGTTTGTTTAAATGCCCCAATGAGTTCGGGTAGTGTTATTTCGACTTTTGAGTTGGTTGTGATCATGCTTGATTCATATATTGAGTGAATTGTTGGTATTTGTATTGTTCAAGGTTGTCCGAGCAGCCAATATTCTTCAAGGACGTTGATCGTGGAAGGACTTTCTCGCCTTCGGTTGAGGCAAGTTTTATACTTGTACTAGTCAATGAGATTAATGTTATCATATATGTGTATGAATGTGTTGTATCATTCCGAGACTTAGTCTCTTCATAAGTTCATTGATATTAGGGGATCGCTCGATACGATACTCTTCGGCAATTATTCCAAATGTTTATTATTATTCATTAATGCCAGGTTCAAGGCATTGGGATACTCGTTGTTAATGTAATTGTCGATCGCCGGTTCGCGGTATCGATGTATCAATTGTTGTTGTTAATATTGATGTCGATCTAAGAGGTTGTTTTAATCATTGTTATTAATGTTGGAGTTTTGTCCTTGATGTTGTTTTGGCCGTTTGAAGGCATTGACGTATTTATTTCTCATCTTCGTCGTCGGTAACTGAT
This sequence comes from Orobanche coerulescens, assembly GCA_033398695.1. Lineage (NCBI taxonomy): Eukaryota > Viridiplantae > Streptophyta > Magnoliopsida > Lamiales > Orobanchaceae > Orobanche > Orobanche coerulescens. Next base: position 164,747,692 of record CM065807.1, on the reverse strand, counting down.
TAAAGGTGCTGAGGCATTCATTGTATCATTGTTATCGATTGGCCGTTCTAAGGCAATCGAGGTGCTCAATCACTCATTGTATCATTGTTATCGATTGGTCGTTCTAAGGCAATCGAGGTACTCAATCATTCATTGTATCATTGTTATCGATTGGACGTTCTAAGGCAATCGAGATACTCAATCATTCATTGTATCATTGTTCTCGATTGGCCGTTTCAAGGCAATCGAGGTATTGAATCATCTGCTGCATCATTATTATCGGTTGGCCATTCTAAGGCAATCGAGGTATTGAATTGGGTTGTCGAGGATAGTTCCCATCCATTGTGTCGTTGTTATCAATTGACCATTCTAAGGTAATCGAGGTATTGAATAATCCACTGCATTATTGTTATCGGTTGGCCATTCTAAGGCAATCGAGGTATTGAATTGGGGCTGTCGAGGATAGTTCCCATATGTTGTGTCCTTGTTATCAATTCACCATTCTAAGGTAATCGAGGTATTGAATTGAGACCGCCGAGGACGGTGCCCATCCATGAGTCATCATTATCGTGTTGTCCGACTCGAGGCAGCACAATATCATTCTTGTGAATTCAGTAATCTTGGGATCATTGCCGTTTATGATAATTGTATTTTGCAGGCTAGTCTCGGCTAGTGATTGTTGGGTAAGCTTGGGGCTTGAACCTTCACGGTTGGTTCCCAACGCCTAAAACTCAGTAGGTCAATGGCCATTGGATGATCTAATTATGATACGGCTTCGTGCCGTGGCTTAGTCCTAATCAATAGAGCTCCGGGCTTGTATTGCGTGGCCGGGTGGCGTATGTGTGGAATTTTAGTCGGGCACACTATAGTCACGTGTATATGCGGGACTCCGGACACATTGGACTGTGCACACGGTAATGTGTATATGCGGGACTCCGGACACATTGGACTGTGAGACTAATTAGGCCAATAACAGGTGTATATGCGGGACTCCGAACACTCGGCTACTTGTGCACTCACATTCCATCCGGGTGTACATTGATACTCATCATTCAACTAAATTTATTAATTCATTCAGGTGATTGTGACATTTGACAGCTTCGTCTGAGTGGCTTTCCGGCCTTTTTGATGTCTCAATAATTTCATTGGAGCCTTCGGGCATTATGATTCACATCTAATTCAGTTCTGGTTTGGTTCATCTTCATGTAATTCATTGTGATTCATATTTAATTCAGTTCTGGTTTGGTTCATGTCGTGTAATTCATTGTGGTACTTTGTGATTATGATTCTCCGTTGGGCACTTATGTTCTAACCTGTCGAACAGGGATCAATAGTATGCCGTGGGCATAGCATTTCATGAATGCTCAGTTCTTACCTTGGTTTGTGAGCATCTCGTATTATTATTATCATTGTACCGTTTCATTCTGCCTTTGGATGCATATCATGTTATACATGTATTTGATGTTCATTATCTTGGATGACTGACCCCGTGGGGGCGGAACATGTTTTCATGTTTTAGGTGCTTGCGAGGAGAGTTTTGAGATATAGGGGTATGATGATGGCGACGAGGCATGCGATCGATACTAGTCCTAGTTGTTCATGTTTGTCAGTCAGTTGGAGTGTTCTCCAGTTTGTCAGTCATTGTCATTATGTATTACCCGAGCAGATGCTCGTGGATGTTGTTGTATTTTTAGTTTTGGCCATGTAGGCCCATCGTTGTCGTTGAAATTCCTTATCGGAATAATGTGTCGGATATCATGGTAGGGACTGTGATCTCCCTTGTTGATTAATTAATGTAATTTAGTCATGTTTCGCCTGGTGGATCTCCGGGTGTGGGGTCCACGGCACTGTAATAACCCAATGGGATTTGGGGGTGTTATAGAAGATGGTATCAGAGATTTGGGTTGTGAGATACCCTGATATGTGAGTAATGTGGCTCTACCGACGCGGTAGTAGTGGGACTGTCAGGTTATGACAATCTGGACAGTCGGGTTTTGTGAGTCGTAATATTAGTACGACTGCACGAGTCATTCATTCATCGAGTCGTCGTAAATTGAGACTAGTATCGTGAGACATCGAAGCTTCGTGTGACCTGTGTAAGGACTCGATTCTCTTTATGTTCATACATTCATTATGTTATTAATTATACATGCTTTGTTGAAACCTATATGTGATATTATTGTTATGATTGATTCATGACTAATTGTTTTGGAGCACGCATGACCTGTGTAAGCATCAAGGATCAACTCATTCATTAGTTAATAATCCTCAATCATCATTTTGATCTTGTCGATCATGTTAATTCAGTCATCACTCAGTGAATCTCATTGTTCAGTTAATTCATTCATCACTTAGTGAATCTCATTGTTCAGTTAATTCATTCATCACTCAGTCAATCTCATTGTTCAGTTAAATCATTCATCACTCAGTTAATCTCATTGTTCAGTTAATTCATTCATCACTTAGTCAATCTCATCGCTCAGTTAATTCATTCATCACTCAGTCAATCTCATCGCTCAGTTAATTCATTCATCACTCAGTCAATCTCATTACTCAGTTAATTCATTCATCACTCAGTGAATCTCATTGTTCAGTTAATTCATTAATCATCCAGTCCATCTCGCGGTTCAGTTGTTGATCTTATGGATCGAATTTTCAACCTTGTTAACTTGTTCAAGGAAATCATTTTAGGAATTTCTTCAGATAATCATGTTACCTCATTTGACCTTTCATGCGATCTTATCATATTCCAACATCCTATGGACGATCATTTTACCGCATTATTAATACATCCATTATGTTAGAGCATGTATGCTCATTATCATCATTCCGTAACGTAATCATAATGCGATCTCCATACGGGATCTATAACTATCATGGGACTTTCCTGCCTCGGTATGGAAAGAGCTGTCAGAGGGACATCGGACTCCGGCGTCCAAGAGATCGTTTTCTAGTCACCTTTGTGCTGGGAGAGCATTTTATTCTCAGACGACGAGTTCGACTGTTGTCTGCTTTAATTGTGATTCAGCAGGGCACGTGAGTACTCGATGTACGGTGCCAGCTTTTGTTACTCCAGCCCATGCATCATCCTAGGGGTCCTATCAGGCTTCGAGAGCCAGAGGAAGGACATTCATCACCGGTTTTCAACAAGTTAATTCTTGCTCGGTAATAGGATAATCATTCATTTCATCGTCGTTCATTCATTCGTATAATTCGTTCATCATATATCAATCATGTCAGGACTTATAATTATCAAACTAATCAATTCATTTCACGGGGAACAACAGTTCCAATCATTCCATTGGAGTTATCACTCATTGCATTATTAGTTCACCTCGGTGAGTCATTCTTGATCCTTGTCGGTTTTCTAATCATTTATCATTCATCATAGTCACTCTCGTTTTTGGTAACCTTTAGGGGTCATGTTAAGCGGTGAGTTCAGATTTGAGTCTTCCTTAAATCGGTGGGATCGAGGAGATCGATGATATTACGGATATCGATGTTGGGTACATTTGAGATGTGGCCTTGTTTTTCCGGATGATCGGGTAACCCAATCCGTAATGGTGTATCGTTGTTGTGAATCATTTATGGTTGATCTATTTTATGAGGATCGTATTTGAGAATCTTGAGATTTTGAGATCATTTATGCGTTACTTTGGTATTGTAACCGAGATTTTGAGATTATATGGGTAATCGTTCATTGAGTTTTCAGATGTCTAGTCATGGAGACTTGGGCGTGCGATTGATATGGTTCCGAGGAATAATTGTTCAATGTTGTTTTCAGATCATGATGGGTGGTTTATATCCCAAGTTGTTTACCCTTAGTTTCAAGGACGAGACTCTTTTAAGGGGGGAGTATGCAATGCCCGGCTTTGGATTCACTATTATCATTTAGTAATTGTCACTCAGAAATTTTTCACTCAGTAATAATCATTCATCAGTCATATTCATTCAACTGTGTTCACCTTTCGGCGTAAGTTGGAATCACATATCAGTTGTTATTCGTCATTCATCATTGGTTAAGATCGAGCCGAGATTATTGTCATCAACATTATCATATTTTGGTATTCAGTTTGAGAGGTAGCGCACGCTACGTATTCTTATTAGCGCGCGCTAATGGGATGAAGGTAGCGCACGCTATGGTTCAGTATTAGCACACGCCAGCGCAAGTGAGGCAGACAGTCCAGGAGGTACTAGGCTGATTTGTGAAATTCATAGCGCACACTACGAGTGATAAGTAGCGTACGATAATTGTGCTGCTAACGCACGCTAAGTCATATTAGTAACGCATGCTAACGCGAGCAAGGCAGAGGACAGTAGGTCCTGGACTTCAGTTTCTGAGTATCAGACATCAGTTAGCGCACGCTAACATTTGAGATTAACGCACACTATCGGTAAGGTGTTAGCGCACGCTACCAAGTTAGTAGCGCCTGCTAACGTGGCAGTCAGAACTCACTGGACTACCCAGTAAACCTCTAGCGCATGCTAAACATTAGGGCCTAGCGTGCGCTAAGCTGGATTACTATAAATGGGACAGTTCGATCCAGAAACATCATTGGACTGTCTGTTCCAATACGCTAGTGCGCTATGCACACTCTTAGCGTATGCTACGAATTGTTCAACTCAGTCCAGTACCCACTGGACTGTCTTTTCCAATACGCTAGCGCGCGCTGATGTATCCCGATAGCGTGCGCTACGCACATATTAATGTACGTTATACTCCAGCTATAACGTACGTTATGAATCTCACTAATCCAATCTAGTGCCTTCTGGACTATCTTCCCAAATGCATTAGTGTGCGCTAATACTAAGAGGTTAGCGTGCACTACCTGTACTCAATTAGCACGCGCTAAAAAGAGTATGTAGCGTGCGCTACTCCTCACGCACACTCCACCACAAAAATGACGATGAAGATAAACTCGGCTCAAATCTCAAACAAGGTAGAAAGACGAATGATAACTGATCTAGGATTCCAAGTACGTCCAACAGTGAACACGATGAACGAACATGAATGATGCATGATTATTACTGAGTGAAATATTACTGAATGAAAATTAACTGAATGATAATGAATGAATTTGCAATTGGGTATTTACGAGGTGATTCATCTATAATGTGCCGGATCATGTACGTGCGAATTGTCCTTCCCCGCTAGTAGCAGATTACAAGTGTGGACTCGAGGGGCACATAATCCAGTTTTGCGAGTTGGTTACCGAGCCTTCCAGGGTACGAACTTCAGCACGGATGTCAGGATCGTCTTTGAGAGGCCCCTGAAAGATGTTCCTGTTGGTTGCTTGTTGTGTTTTTACCTTACTTTCGTTATTATGAGTTTCGGGGACGACACTTTTTTTAAAAGAGGTCGAATGTAATACCCATATTATTTTTGACTACTGCATTTTCTCTTTCTCAATTCTGTCGACTCGCTCGTGTTCGTTGATACTTGCTGAACTTGTTCGGTATCTCGGTTGTCACCATTCGAATGGGTTGTGACCTTGTTTCGGATTAATCTGTTTATCGTTGTGACTTTTCCGAGTTTGGTTCGATTCTTGTGAACCTTGTTCAAAATTTACGTCATTCAGTTTCTACAAGTTCTTTTAATATCTTGAGTTGAAGTGTGAACTTCGGGGTCATTGTTCGATCGTTGTTGTTCGATCGTTGTTAGTCGACCGTTTTTGTTCAATCATTGTGTTCGATCGTGTTGTACGATCATTGAGATTCGATTGTGGTCGTCTGATTGTTGAATGCCTGATCTCGTTCAGTGAAGCATTGTCATTCACCGTTAGTCAGCTGTTTGGATTGCAGTCAATTGGGACACCGAGCCGTGCATTGCGAGATGCCTAGTGACGTTTTCGAGAATTTCGGCGTGGTCGGAGTTCCTTGTGGTCATCCTTCTGGATCGTTTTGTGTTTATGTTCTATTTTCTTGACTGTGAGTGTTTCCTAGTAATAGGTACCTTTGTTTTGTGATTGTTCAGACAATTGACTTGATTGCGTTATCTATTTGGTGATGCTTGGCACTTGTTGATTTCGTTATGCCCCTGCTTGTGGTATTGTGATGGTTGTCGTTGAGCGTGTTTCTATGCCGTATGTTCCTTTGCATTCTTGTAACGTCTCGCCAATGGCCATAAGCTATGTGTTCTCGTGTATCTCGTTGAGATGTTCCTGGTAGAATATTGTTCCTCCCTACTTATTTTTAAGTTTCGGGACGAAACTTCTTTTAAGGAGGGTAGTATGTAATATCCGCAATTTCGATTTTCGGTAAATTTCCTTTTTTTTTTTTGCAGGAGTCCGTTTTAACGGCTCGCTTGTGATTGTTTCGTCATTGTGATCGTTTAGTCATTATGAGAATGAGTCATTTGGCCTACTTTTTGACATCTGAGTTCGTTTCGGAGTCGATTTGCTGAGTTCCGTGCTTTTTGGCGACTTTTCCGCATTTGAGTTTGATTCTTGCGAATCTAGTTTGAAACTGTTGTTTCGTGTTCTCCATAAGTCCTTTTAACTTTGTTAGACGTATTGTGAGCTTTGGTTTGGTTATTCAATCACGTATCGTATTTTCGGGCATTTTGGGCCATTTTGTAATTTACTAAAGTTGTGGGTATCCGCCTTCGTATTTGTTTCGACCCTTTCCATGGTTGCGTGTGAGTTCGGTCAGAGCTCAAGCACTTAGTATGATCATGTTCTGGAGCTTTCCGCGTGTATCTTGAACTTGAAGATTCGGTCGGAGAAATCCATCGTCGTACCCATTTTTGAGGGTACTGTTTCTGTTATTTTAGAGTCGTTAGCGCACGCTACATCCGGATGGTTAGCGCGCGCTAAGGTGCAGTTGTTAGTGCATGCTACTGGTGTTGTAGTGCACGCTAACTGGAGGTGCAGAAATAGTCCAGAGGCTACTGGACTAGGTTAGAACGTTGATTAGGGCACGCTATTTAGTAATATAGAGCGCGCTAGGGTGCATCGATAGCGCACGCTAAGGCTAGGATAGCGCACGCTACCTGATAGTTCGGGGGCAGTCCAGGAGCTACTGGAATGGGTGTGGAGGTCTCGTTAGCACAACTTAAACTTGTGGTTGGCGCACCCTAACAGTGTGTTTTGGTCAGGAAGTTTTGTTTCGGTGCCTCGATAGCGCATGATAATCTTTCAGATTAGCGCACGCTAAGCTGTCCAGTATATATAAACTGGACAACAATCGTGTAATGTCATTTCCACTTCATTTCTCCTCCTCTCTGCGGGTTTCAGACGAGGGCGACTAGGGTTCGAACTTCTCGTCGATTTTGTCCCATTCCAAGGTGTTTTAGAGGGTTCTAGGTGATTGTAACCTCATCTAATCCATTGTTCTTCTTCGGATCAAGATATTTTGCCATTTTCCCCAGAGTTGACTTTTTGGAGTTTTGTTCTTGACCTCGATCCTAGTCCAATTTTGATGAATTGGTTGGTGCTATATGATGTAATTAATCGTGTTCTTTGGATTGTATATCCGTATTTTGAGTTGGTTTAACTCGATTGGTGATTTGAGTGTTCTTGGGAATCATTGAACATTTAATGTTCGATTAAATGTTTCAATGAGTTTCCTTCGATGTTTTGATGTGATACTTGGTGTTGTTGGTCTCGATCCTCGTTGTGATCATCTTTTTGTTGTTTCTTTTGGAGGATTATAGGTGCACGAGGATTCCGAGTTGATCACCGTTTTGTGTAGGTAATTCGTGCGGTGTTATCCTCGTAGTGTTTGCGGTGCTATCATGTTCTTGATTATGTTCAGGAGTCTGGGGCTGCCCGACTGCATCCCGTTCATCGTCTCTTTTCGATCATGGTTTCGAGGCAAGTATTTTCTTATACAATTTGTGTCCTGTAAATAGAGTTTACATGTGGATTGACGATTGTTGGTTTACCCTCGTGAATATGATTCGTGTGAGTTGATTATGATTTGATTATTTTGAACGTTGAGGGCTTTAATGACATCCCTGCTTGTTGAATATTGTGGAATCGTGTATTCCATGTTAATTGTGTTGTTGTGTTGTGATTGATTGTTCATGATGGAGATATTGTGATGAGTATGATAACGGTGTCGGGTAAGTGGCCATCTCTAGTAAGTATTCTTAATGAACTTACATTCTTAGCATATTAGTATTGCATGAGTAACGTGTGTGTGTGTGTATGCTCACTACGGGTTAGATCCGACGGGGTCTCGGTTAGGGTCCACGGAGGGGTGGATCGATGAGCTTTGCTTTCAACCACTACGGGTTAGATCCGACGGGGTCTCGGTAGGGGTCCACAGAGGGGTGGATCAACGGTTAATTGTGGTGCATTTTACTAATGTGTTTTGAGTTATGGCCTTTCCGGAAACGAGTATTTTTGAACGGTGATTCCATGATTGCATGCATTGACTAAGTGTGTAAGAGGTAAGTTGTTCATTTGGCCTACTTGGCTAGGATGGCACTAGAGTATTTTTTCGTATGTGTTTAGTCCTTTGGTTGTGAGGTTTTGATGTTGGAAAACGAACCTTGCTATTGTTCTTGTGCACTGTGATTTGATGAGATCTGGGATGAGACCCCAACAGTTTTATAAAGGTCGTTTTACGAAAAGTGAAGTTTGGGCCGAGACCCATTCGTTTTGAAATGGTTATTTTTCAACTAAGGACTTGAGGTCCAACAACGTTTATACTTCTAAAATCCCCGAGATGAGAAATTTAATTTCAAACACTTCATTGAATGTTTTCTAATGAATAAAATCTCTCGGGAAGGCTATGGTAGTAAATTGTCATACCCGATTTGTGAATTCTATTTGTTTGTTACATTTCGTATGATTATGTATTTGCACTAGCAAAATAGTGGGATTTTGCTAACCCCCGAGAAATCGGGGGTGGATGTCTGTTTTACATTCAGGTTTTGGGGAGCCTAACACAGGGTCGGCATGAAGGATGATGAAAGATGATTGATACTAATCACATGAGGTTCTATACGATGTCGTATTGGTTTGGTTGTACTTTATTTTCGCTGCAGTATTTCCCCCGTTGTATGGGAGTGTGTTGTATTTTGACCCCTGCGTGGGCATGTACTGAGATTGAGTTGTATGCATTGATTGAAAGACCAAATCGGTCTACTAATCATTTTAGCCTTAAAGGCGATGTTGAGATGTTTGATTTCAGTTACCAGCCTGGTAGATCCTTGAGGGAAGGGTCTACGGCGTGTAATATCCCTGAGTGGATTGGGGGTGTTACAACTCTGCTGCCAAAACTTAGTTTTCGGTTTCTATCTTGAATGCATACTTATACTCATTTTGTTTTCCATACTTGTACTCATTTTGTTATTTTCGCTGCAATATTGTAATCAATATAATTCAGATATTATCTTTTCCTGTATTACCGAATCTTAAGAATCATTGGGCTAACATCGTTACTTTGAATTTTATCTTGTCTTTATTGAGATTTCGCAATTTAGTCTGTGTTCCTGCTCCAATAAATTGAATGATCGACCGATGCATCTCGCCCTCATCCTTCCCGATATTTGGGGGTATGACAGAAGTGGTATGAGAGCCCGGTTTGTAAGAAGGACACTTACAACAGGCTAACTAGGATAAGATTCTTCGGACTTAGATGGGGTATCCACTTTGGACGAAGAGAACATATAGAATCTAGACTTAGAGGCCTATGTAATTCCTTCGAACTCTTCGCTATATACTTGGATGCGAAATTAGTTCAGATCTCAAAATTTTCGCCAGCTACTTAAGTGGCTATGGCATTCTCAAATCATCTCAATTGTTCGACATTCGTCATAATAAATAGGAATCATTCCATTCTGTTGTTCAAATCACGTCACTATTCACCTGGAATAGACGAAATTTAGTAATTCGTTTAAACTCCACTAAACTTCATTCTTTCTTTACATGAAGTATTAGTGTCGTTGCCACTTATATATATCGTGAGCTTATTCATTAAGTCATTAAGTTCACAATCTTAATGATTATTCATGCTTGGTAGTCTTTATATTGGTTAGAATAGACCGTGACTGGTACTGACTTAGTTGTTTTATTGTTTAGATGGACTCATCTAGGGGTAAGCAGCCGGCTGATGAGACCCAGACTGACTCTGGCACCCCACGATTTATTAGCAAGGAGCAGCTACGACAGGCACTGGCTCAGATTGAGAGCGTTACGAGACTCCTCGTGGATGCGGTGACCGGGACTGACACCCGTGAGAGACAGATCCAATATTTGAGGGAAGCTATCTCACGTGTGCATCAGGATGCATTGACATTCCGCAGTCACATGAATGAGCTACTCGAGGCACTAGAGTTTATGAGACCGGAGTACTTGGAGCAGGAGCGTAAAGTGAAATCCCTGGAGAGTTAGCTACGCTTAAAGGATCGGACCATCGCCCAACTTCGCAGTACCAGATTCTTCCAGATGCATAAGATCAAAATGCTGGAGAAAACGATCCGTTCCACACGTCTTGAGCATGAAGAGTTCCAGATGGTGGCCAGGAAGAAGTTCGTTGTGGTGATGCAACTATTCCCAGACTCCACGACTGAGGTAGGGGAGGCGTCACAGGCTCCACTAACGGACCCTATGCATTTTGAGGAGGATCCGGAGGAGGACCCCGAGGAGGACCCCTAAGAGGATGTGAGGATGGGTTCTGGAGAGGATTAGAGACTTGGTTCTTAAGTTATGTTGTTTATTTATATTTGATGTTTTTCCTAGAATGTAAGACTGAACAACTGGATTTCGTATTTTGCTATGTCATGGCTATTTATTAATGATGAACCTGTTCGTATATGATGGTCTTGAATAATAGAATAATTTAGTTACTCATAGCAATGATTATCATTGGATATCTACTCAGTCAGTTTTCTATATTAACTTGATTCATTAAAAAATTTTCAAACAACAACTAACTTCTATCACATCCTATCAACTTATTATAAATGGCCGATAGACTTAGAGGACGTACACGAGTTAAACGCGATGAACAGCCAAAACAATGAGCTAACAACCGCAATATATCGCCACCGCGAGGCAGGGACGTAAATGATGTTATTGCACAAGCCTTAACTCAACTAACAAACTTTCTAGAACAACAAGCATCCAATAACCAAACTGCTGGTGGGGCGCAAGATCGCATGCTTGAAAGGTTCCTACACTTCAGTCCACCAACATTAAACGGAGAACCTGATGACATTAAGGCGGAATCATGGGAGGAGAAAATGGAAAACATATTTAATGCGTCACAGTATACTGATGAGCAACGCATATCATTAACCACATTCAGACTTGAGGCTGTCGCGCATGATTTGTGGAAGGTCGTTAGTGCACGCTGGATAAGAGAGGATCGTGTCAGAAGATGGGCCAACTTCCTAACTGATTTCCGAACACAGTACGTTTCAGCAGCAGCTAGAGAAGCTCGGGGAGATGAGTTTTACCATCTGAAGCAAGGGTCTTCAACTGTCGCGCAATACGAAGCCCAGTTCAATAGGTTATCCGAATATGCGCCTGGATTAGTTGTAAACTTGTTTTCAAACTTATATGTGAAATGTTTTCAAGAAAGGAAGATGCATGTTCTTTTGTATAGTTTATATATTCTTCATTTCTTATGTCCAAAGCATGCATGATGATTTACAACTTGTTTGTAATGTGAAACTAACCAATTTTGATAATTGGAATAAAATGATTAAAAGTTCTTGCAAGATGAGCATGCTTGTTATTTTTAATATTCTGGAAATTATGACCTTGAAGTAATTTATGTGTAATATATGATTATACATGTGAGGTTGGATATCTAAATAGTAGCCTAACAAAAGTTGAATTGACAAAAACGAGCATAAAATGTATTTATGTGAATTTTAAAAAAAAAAATTATGGGCATTGTTGTTATAAGTATGTAATATGACTTGGGGTCAGAAAACATAGCATTATTACGTTCTAGTCATCTATCCTTAAAATTTTACAAAAATCGGAACACGTTTCCTAAGTCTACGGGTCGAAAATCATAATAGAGTAAAATTGTGCAATTGCTTAAAATTATGAGACTATTAAGAAAATTTCCTAGATTTTCAGTTTATAATATAAAAATGGACTTAATAATATGTTTAATTTCTGTCCATAAAATTTTGTAAGAATCGAAACTCAATTCTGACGTCAACGGACTAAAAATCACAATTTAAGATAAACTTGAGGGTCAAAATATAAATTCTTTAAAATTTCGGGGGAAAGAACAACTTTTACCTTTCTGGACAGAACATATGATGTATTTCAAAATAATTATAATATCATTAAAATTTCGTAAAGTTCGGAAGTCATTGTAATTTTGGGGCCAAAACGACATATTCGATAAAGTTGGGTCAAATAGTAAATTCTTGCAAAATTGAAGTTCAAGATAAATTTTTAAACTCTGGACTGAAATTATAGTTTACTAAAGCATAAGTATTATGTCCCTAAAATTTTATAATAAAAATCGGAGCTAATTTTAATTTAGGGGTCAAAATGACGTTTTAAATAAATTCGGGGCAAAATTGAAAATTCTAGAATTTTAGTCGAAACTGAAATTCTGAAAATACTCCCAATTCTGGAATTTCAAGTTCAATATGAACTTTCTTGTAAAATTTCATCACCATCCTTGTCGAAATACAAACCTTATAATCATGAAAACCAATTTTGATAAATTTTGGGGTATAATTGTAATTTAAAAAATATCAGTCCCGAAACTGAAATTTTGAAACCTCTCCTGATTCTGGGGTCATATGATCATACTTGATGTTCCCATAACATCTCATGACCATTCGAACTCAACTCGGAATAATCCGATGTAAATTTCTCCGAAAGTCCAAAATTAAATTAGGAGTAAAATTCTCCTTCACGTCAATGTTTTATCCAAAGAATATAATTTCAATAAAATGCTCGTACCACAAATAAACTTCCAATCCCACTGTATAATCAGATTATACTAAGGGTTGCTACTAATTGACTACGTAATTGTACGCTTGTGCATATACCGTGATGCGTTTAACTGATAAGTGTGACTGTCCGGGAACTAAGTGCTATACAAGCAAAGTGTCACGGATGGGACTGCCCTCTAACTCTATCGGGACAAAGTGCCACGTCGACGGATGGGGCCACCTCTTGAACCAATACGAGATAGAGCGCCTGACCTAATATCCGGGGCCACCTCTTGAACTTGTAGGAGCCACCTCTAGAATCCCAAATGGAGTCGGGACGGTTAGACCGAGTCTTGGATCGAGCAGCGAGGCTGCGGTTCATGAACGAGGCTACCGTTGTTGCCTATTCCCATAACCGAGAAACGGAGTGTTCCGAGGGACCAGGTCGTAGACCGTGGGATAATCGCGATTATGGCATGATCCGGGAGAATGACCCACGATCAGGACATGTCCTGCCCAGATAAGGGATAAGGAAGCACGACTAATATGAAGAGCACAATTTCGATAAAGTGAGGCTAAGGCCAAAGTTGGGAGTCACAAGGAAGAGCAAGGTTCCTAGTCCAAATCGGCGGGTTCCGAGGCTAACTGATTGATTTAATGATTGAATGATTAATTGATTGTTTGCATGATTGAACGTTAAAAAAGTTAACTTTATCCACGGTGTTGGATAATTCTTGTTATTAAGCAAATAAGTAAAGTCTACTTCTAAAATTGTACAGATTATTTCAATAAAACTAAGACTAAACTTATTTGATCATTCACAAATCGATAAACATGCATCACTCAAAACTTTGAAATAAAAGCAAGCCACACTTGCACACGATCACATACTCACTGAGATCTTTTGTCTCACCCCATCATTTTCTTTTTAAACCAGACTGTGAGCAGATCGATGAAGTCAAAGAAGACCATGAGAAAGAGACTGATTAGATCACTTTGCTGCCAAACTTAGTTTTCGGTTTCTATCTTCAATGTCTTGAATAAAGTTGTTTTCCGTACTTGTACTCGTTTTGTTATTTTTGTTGCAACATTGTAATTAATGTAATTCAGGTATTATCTTTTCTTGTATTACCGAATATTAGGACCATCGGGCTAAGATCGTTACTTTGAATTTTATGTTGTCTTTATTGAGCTTCCTCTATTTATTCCATGTTCTTGCTACGTTCGCGGGAGGTGGCAACCTTCCCCGGCGTAAATTATGGATATGGTGAATCTGATGATATATGTTATGAAATTAAATGATCTAGTAAACATGGGAATTTTCCTAAAACCCTCATGTGTTACTGCTTATATGCATGATGACAAATACGAAAGCATGTTTTATGTTTTGACAATATGTTCATGGAGTACGTTGTACTCAGCCCTATATATCTTTTTAAATGTGCAGGTTGAGCAGGGGATGTGACGTAGGGTGTTGAGTGGAAGTCTTTTGTTTACGATCAATGTTAAGACCTGGTTACATATCTTCATATATGTAACCAACCATGTTTTTCCGCTGCAACACTCTTTATGATTTTGCTTTCTAAGTTATGTCGGTGGTAATATGCTATGAAGCCTTTTTCTAAACTTCAAGGCTACTATTATAACTATGTATTCTACTTTGGATTCTAACTCATTCACACGGGATTGACTCCCATTCATGATACATTGATAGGTCATTCATGGAAATCCACCCATATTCCTTATGAAACGTATGCTTCCCCCTTTCTTCCCCGCTTCTTAATTCCTACCCCGTGTCATGCTCCGGCTGTGCCGTCCTTAGGGATAAGTGTAAAACCCCACAAAAAAATCATGTAAACGTTAGACTTAGTAAATATAGTTGTAAGATATCATCTCATTGTTATGATAAATTTTGTTACGAACCCCTTGATGTTTCAAACGATTAATTGTTAATCGCTCCAATTTAAGTTTTATTTAATATTTAGCCCACATAATTAATTAAATAACATACTAAAATAACTAATGGGCCAAGACCTAAAATATAAACTTAATAGATTGGGCTCCACCCAACATACTTTACAACTAAACTAACTAATAACTCAACCCACTACAATAATAATAACTTATAAATTTAAACAACAAAAAAAAATATATAATAATATATATACATGGGCGGTCATATGGGGGGAGGGGGAAGAGGAAGAGCGAATTTTTCAGTTGCTATTCACTTGGAATATGCATAGTCAAATTCAAATTTTCTAAGTCATTGGCCAAAATACTTGATTAAGTATTTACGATATTTTCCCGATTAAATCAATCTTTTTTTTTCGTTTTTTTTTTCTATTGAACTCTTGAAGCGGATATAGTTTATGTTACTTATCAGTTTCTCTGAAATCCACTAAACCTCATTACTTTTCTAAAATGGGGTATTACTATTTCTTGGTCACTAGTGTCGTATAAGCATATTTGTTGAATCATTAAGTTCAGTGCCTTGATGATTATTCATTCTTAATAGAGTTTATATTAGACATTAGATTATGCGAGATACTGACTTAGTTTATTTGTTAACTAGATGGACCCCACATACAAGAAGGTTGTGACCTAGTAAATGAGGATATGCCTACTCCGTTGGCGACAATCACTGAAGATCAGCTTCGACAGGCCCTTAGTCAGATTGATAGTGTCGCTAAGCCCATTCTCAACGCAGCTATTTTGGCAGATTCCAAGGAAAGAGAAATCCAGAATTTGAGGTCCGTAATTGCACGTATTTTTCAAGATGTGAAGGCGTATCGTGATCAGAGAGATGATCTGTTTCGGTTGCTTGAGAAGAAGAGTGCATCACCTGGAAACTCAATCGCTAGTGGATAGTCGAACAATAGCCAAGCTTCGTAGTCACAAATTTCTTCAATCCCACAGAGTACAAATGCTGGAAGAACAAATATTGTCTGAAAGGCACGAACATGAAAAGTTCCAAGCTATGGTGAAGTCCAAGTTAGGAGCCGTGATCGACCTTTTTCCTAACTCCACCACTGAGGTCGGAACCACATCGTGAGTGCCACCGACTGACGACACTCTATTCCGCGAATACGAGGAAGATCTGGAGGAGGACCCAGAATAAGAGCCAGAGGAAGATGAGAGGATGGACTCGGGGGATGATTAGCGAATTCTATGATTATGATTAAGAACATTAATGTAACTTGTTTTGATGTTTCGTGCTTTGGATGTTTAAATTATTTGGCCCAAGTGCCGTGAAACCTAAATGTATGATTGGGCAATGGGCCAGGAATAACTTGAATCGAATATGTTTTATCCTTATATTATAATTTCATTATTCGCGGTTAATCAGCACTCAATGATGCACTAAATTATACATGATAACACGAATTATTAATAACTCCACATAAGATTGTTAATCCTCACACGTTCCCATAACTTGTAATAGATGGACGACCGAAGATGTGGACACCCTCGCATGAATCGTGACGAGCAGCATAAACACGATGATCGCTCACGCTCTCCTCCACGAGGAGGAAATGGGAACGATGCCATGGCTCAAGCCCTCGCTCAATTGACAAACTTCCTACAACAGCAGACTGCAAACAACGGGAACAACAACAGCGGATATCACTAGCTACATTCCGACTCGAGGCCGCAGCTCATGACTGGTGGAGGAGTGTAAACGAGCGCTGGACGAGAAAAAACCGTGTCAATGTGGGCTAACTTCCTGACTGACTTTCGAACTGAATACATGTCAGCAGCATCCAGGGAAGCTAGACGAGACGAGTTCTACCACTTGAAGCAAGGATCCATGACAGTCGCTCAATATGAAGCCCAGTTTAACAGGTTGTCTAAATACGCGCCCGGATTAGTAACAACTGAGGAAGACAAGCTGTAGAAATTCACTCGAGGACTAAGACATACACTTCAACAGAGCCTTCTGACTGTTCAACTAACGACACTTGCCGCCACCCGGATCGAAAGCATAACGGCAAGGTTAGCTCAACAGCAAATCCAATTCTCCATCAACGCCAAGAGGCCTGCTACCCGACCAACATCAAGGCCACCACAGAAGTTTAAGAGGATGGGAACTCAGGGGAGTCTAAGCGGATCAAAAGCACCAGTTCTCACCAAACCAACAGCGCCATGCACCCACTGTGGTAGGAAAGAGCATAAGTCAAATTTGGGTTGGAGGAAGCTCGGAAAGTGCCTACGTTGCGGCAGTTCAGATCACCAAATTTGAGAATGCCCAGATATGCACCACCCGGCGGTCAAACCAGCTACTGCAGCTAAGCCAGGAAACAACCGAGGGAAAGCCCCAACACGAGTGTTTGCTCTAGATGGCCAAGAGGCACCATAAAACAATGATGTGGTGGAAGGTACACTTCTGATATCTAATCAACTTGCACGAACACTTATAGATCCAGGATCGTCCCACCCGTTTGTTGCACCGCATTTTCCTAAGAAACTTGATAGACCGTTAGATTCCTTACCATTATGCCTAGAAGTATCGACCCCGATGGAAGTTAGTCACCTAGCGGATAAAGTTCATTCTGCGTGTGATGTGATCATCATTGGTAACTGTTACTCTGCCGATTTAGTAGTGCTTCCAATATTGGAGTATGAAGTCATCCTAGGAATAGATTGGCTGTCCAAACACTACGCACAATTGGATTGTCACTCTAAGATAGTTAGGTTTTGCGAACCTAACAAGCCAATTGTGGAATTAATTGGAGACGCTAGAGTCAACCTAGCACCTATAATATGAGCTATCAAATCCAGGAAGGCAGTTGCCAAAGGGGCAACCAGATTTTTAGCCTTCATCATCAACAAACCCAAGAGTAAGTCGGGCATATAAACCATATGTGTGGTGTCCGAATACCCTTACGTTTTTCCCGAAGAATTAACCTCCCTACCCCTTGATAGAGAGGTTGAATTTAATATCGAGATCATCCCTGGGAAGGCACCCATTGCAAAGGCACCATACCGAATGGCACCACTGGATCTCCAAGAGTTGAAGGTCCAACTGCAGAAGTTGCTCTATGTGGGTTTCATACAACCCAGTGTATCAGCATGGGGAGCTCCGGTATTATTCGTCAAAAAGAAGTACGGGAAATTAAGACTTTGCATTGATTACTGCGAACTCAACAGTGTTACGATTAAGAATAAGTATCCTCTCCCGAGGATAGATGAATTGTTTGAACAACTCCAAGGAGCTACGGTGTATTCCAAGTTTAATCTTCAACAAGGATACTACCAACTAAAAATTAAGAATGAAGATGTTCCTAAAACTGCATTCCATACTAGACACGGCCACTACGAGTTCGTAGTGATGCCTTTTGGACTCACAAATGCTCCTGCGGCATTTATGGATTTAATGCACATAGTATTTCAACCATATCTCGATCAATTCGTAGTAATTTTCATCGATGACATACTTGTATTCTCTAAGTCGGAAAAAGATCACGAGAGACATCTTAGACTAGTGTTGGATACACTAAGGCATCAGAAGTTGTACGCCAAGTATAGCAAGTGTGAATTTTGGTTGAGGGAAGTGGCATTTCTGTGCCACATTATTTCTGGAGAAGGGATTACAGTAGATCCATCTAAAATAGAAATTATTATGGATTGGAAGAGGCTAGAAAATGTAACTAAGATCAGAAGTTTTCTTGGACTTACGGGTTACTACCATAAATTCATCAAAGAATTCTCGAAGATAGCAGGATCCCTCACCCGGCTAACTCAGAAACAAGTAAAATTTGAATGGACAGATAATTGCGAGTCAAGTTTCCAGTAACTCAAGAAGAGACTTACCACCGCACCGATACTGACACTTCCAGAAGGAACACAAGGATTTGTCGTATATAGTGACGCCTCAAAGGATGGCCTCGGTGCCGTACTAATGCAGAATGGTAAAATTATCATGTATGCTTCCAAGCAACTCAAGACGCACGAGAGGAATTATCTCAAGTACCTATTTTCTAAAAAGGAACTTAATCTCCGACAGAGAAGATGGGTAGAGCTTTTAGAAGATTACCATTGTGAGATTCAACACCACCCAGGGAAAGCAAATGTCGTGGCTGATGCCTTAAGTTGAAAGGCTAGAGTGGCCCGACTCATGGTTCGAGAATGGCAAGCTATTGAGGAATTGAGCTGTCTAAAACCCACTCACGAAGGTACTCACTTAATTTGTGCCAAACTCACAATTAAATCGAATCTATTGGATGATGTTCGATTAGCTCAAAAGAGAGATCCAAAACTTCAAGAGTTTAAGGACAAGATCGCTAAGGGCGAGAAACCCGAGTTTACAATTACCGAGGATGGAATTGTAAGGTTTATGGGATGGTTATGCATACCTCACGATGGGGAGCTCAAAAGACGAATTCTCGAGGAATCTCATTGCTCGAGAGATACGATACACCGAGGAGGTAACAAGATGTACTGAGACTTGAAAAAACACTTTTGGTGGGTAAACATGAAGAACCAAGTAGCAGAATTCGTGGCTCGATACCTCACATGTCAAAGAGTCAAGGCTGAACATCAGCGACCCTCAGGACTGTTACAACCGTTAGAAGTCCCTGAATGGAAATGGGAAAAGATAACCATGGACTTCATTACAGATATGCCAACGACAGGGGGAGGTTATAAAACCATTGGGTGATCGTCGACAGGTTGACAAAATCATCACATTTTGTGCCGGTGAAAAAGGACGACAGTCTGCAAATGCTGGCTAGGATTTATTTTAGAGAAATCGTTTGTCTTCATGGAGTGCCCGCGGATATAGTATCGGACAGAGATCCTAGATTCGTATCTCGTTTTTGGAAAGTCTTTCATAAGGAATTAGGAACTTCCTTAAGCTTCAGCACAAGTGCGCATCCCCAGACCGACGGGTAATCTGAGCAAACCATCCAGACCCTTGAAGATATGCTATGCGCTTGTGTACTAGACTTTCAAGGAAATTGGAATTATCATCTACCATTGGCCGAGTTTGCATATAACAATAGCTACCAAGCGACAATTGGAATGGCACCTTACGAAGCTCTGTATGGGCGGAAGTGTCGATCCCCGCCCCATTGGGAAATTGATGACCATTGGACGCCAAAGACTCAACGAACAGAACCTTCAGTAATGAGTACAGATTTGGTGAAGCGAGCCGTAGATAAGGTACGACTAATCAAGCATAGGATCGCACAGCGCACAGAAGACAGAAGAGTTACGCCGATCAACGTCGGAAGGATCTAGAATTTGAAGTAGGAGATCAAGTCTTCCTGGGGCTCACTTCGCGGAAGAATTTAATAGCGTCAATAAAAGGAGGAAAGCTGAGTCCCCAATACGTCGGACCATTCAAAATCACGGAAAGGATATGACGACTAGCGTACCGGATGGAGTTACCACCCAATCTGGCTAGAATGCACGACGTTTTCCATGTCTCGAGGTTAAAGAAGTATCATCCAGACCCAATGCACATCTTACTTCTGACATCCCGCCAATCAAAGATAACTTGTCTTATGAAGAATGGCCGATCAAGATCCTCGACCGGGAAGTACGCGAATTGAGGAAGAAGCGAATTCCTTTAGTCAAGGTCGTCTGGTCGAATCACAGTCGAGAGGAAGATGCTACGTGGGAGACTGAAGAAGAAATGAAGAAATTCTATCCCGAACTGTTCAAGAAGGAATTTGGGGATCAAATTCTTTGAAGGAGGGGAGGATATAAAACCCCACAAAAAAAATCATGTAAACGTTAGACTTAGTAAATATAGTTGTAAGATATCATCTCATTGTTATGAATAAATTTTGTTACGAATCCCTTGATGTTTCAAACGATTAATTGTTAATCGCCCAAATTTAAATTTTATTAAATATTTAGCACACATAATTAATTAAATAACATACTAAAATAACTAATGGTCCAAGACCTAAAACATAAACTTAATAGATTGGGCTCAACACAACATACTTTAAAACTAAACTAACTAATAACCCAACCCACTACAATAATAATACCTTATACATTTAAACAACAAAAAAATATACATAATAATAATATATATATATACATGGGCGACCATATGTGGGGGAAAAGAGGAAGAGTGAAGTTTTCTAGAGTCTTCACCTTCCCCATGCAAGACCACATTCAAGTCTTACAGTTTCCCAAGCCCTAATAACACCCCCTTAAATACTTACACTATTATCTAGCCACCACTCTTACACTACACAACACAAAAATCTGTATATAGAGGGATAGAGAGAGAGGAGGGCCGAAAATTTGGAGAGGAAGGAGGAAGGAAGAGTTCATCAAAAACTCAAGTGAACTAGGTAATCCATCTCCCTACATCTCCTTTTACAATTTGTAAGTTATAAATATTCACATACTCACTTAAATCTCATCATGCAAAAAAAAATACACCTCCATGGTGTAATGGTTGGTCACGGCTGAAAATATAGAAGTGAAGGGGAGGTCATCTTCCGACTTACGAGACTTAGAACCGACCATTTTCAACGAGAAATCGAGGTGGGTAAAAATTCTCTTCAAAAATCCTTAAAGCAAATGAAATTTATGGTTTTTGTGATGCATGTTTACTTCTGAAAATTTCACAAATATGTTGTTGAGGAACATGTTGATACATGCATGTTTATTTATATATATATATATATACCATGATTTTGTATTTGGTATTATATCTCTTGTCTTTCTTGAATTTTAAGTTTCAAGGATTATGATTTTTGCAAAGCATGCATGAATCTGAAATTTTATGTAAATCCATGCCTTTGAGATTTATATATATGGCTATGTTAACATGCATTATATTTGTACGAGTTCAAGTTACCACCAATTTGGTAGATAAAGTTCGATTAAGTGAAAAAATTGCAAATTTCATGACTTCTTCGTAATTCGTTGTAAACTCTTTCAAAAATCTGGAACTTATGTTATATGACTAATATATGGTATGGGGATTAATTATTTGTGGTCAAAACGGGACTTAATCGAGTAAACGGAACTTTAGGGCATAAATCGTAATTTTTAAAAGTTTGGACTAAACTAAAAATTACCAAAATTAAATGTTCCGGACCCAAGACAGTACATATTTTATCATATATGGGCTGTCCGTAAAGTTTCAAATGATTCGGAGTTCGATATCGAAACTTATTAGTCCAAATTACAATTTTAAAACAATTTTGGGGTCACAATGCAAGAAAACAAAAATTCTGGACCAAGTCCGAATTTTTCTGGAATTTTCACAAATCTGGACTTCAAGGTTCATCACTAATCATATTGTAAAATTTCGTTAAATTCCGAGCTAAATTCATAGCTCTATAAGCCTCAGAACGATTTTCTTAAGTTTTGGGGCGATACCGTAATTTCTGGAAATTTCAGTCCCGAAGCTGGAAATTTCCGAATTTTCCTTAAATCTGGAGTCGAGGAATTATTTTTGGCTTCCTCATAAATTTTCATAACCATCCGATTTCGTTTCATACTCCAAACGCTTAGGCTCGAACCTAAGGGTAAAAACGTCCTTTCAACCTATTTCAGAAAACCCTCGTTTCGTTTCGTCGAACCTACCCATTTAATATATCTGACCTAAACCCAACAAACTGTTAATGAAATTTTGAGAGTATTTTCAAATTATATACAAGTCCTATCCCGTATTATCGTGCCACAAATATGAGTAACTATATTCCATACTTAATCAAAAGACGCTATTAACCTCACTGACCGAATGTTTACGTGATACTTGTAAAATGCATCAATTTGATAACTGTGACTGTCCGGGAACTAAGTGCTATACAAACAAAGTGCCACGGACGGGTCCGCCTCTAACTCTATCGGGACAAAGTGCCACGTCGACGGACGAGGGCCACCTCTTGAGCCCATACGAAACAGAGAGCCGACCTATAATCCGGGGGCCACCTCTTGAGTTGTAGGAGCCACCTCAAGAGTCCCAAATCGTGTCGGGACGGTTAGACCGAGTCTTGGATCGAGCAGCGCGGCTGCGATTCATGAACGAGGCTACTGTTGTTTCCTATTCCCATAACCGAGGAACGGAGTGTTCCGAGGGACCTGGGTCATAGAACTTGGGGTATAATCGCGATTATGGTGTGATTCGGGTATTGACCCATAGCTAAGGACATAGCGAGCCCAGATAAGAGATAAGGAAGCACATGGTAAGTGTGAGAGCGAAGGCTCAGCTATTGGGGCGACGGTCCAAATCTTGGGGCGACGGCCTATATTGCTAGGAGTAATAAGGAGAGTCTAGAATACAAAGTCCACATCGGCAGGATTCGAAACTGGATTGACTGATCGACTGACTGCTTGAATTGACATCCGTCTGCGGGGACAAGATTATAATATTACAACTATATAATGATTATTGTTTTTATAAAATTCCGACATAATTGTAACTGTTTCCACTTTCTCATAATTGATAAAATCATGCATCACTTAAAAATTTTCAAAGAAAGGATCCACACTCGCACACAATCACCCACTCACTGAGACCTTTTGTCTCACCCCACCGTTTTCCCTTTTAAAACCAGAGAATGTGCCACCATCCGAAGACGAAGAAATTTTCGAGGAAGAGACTGAATAGAAGACCGCCATCAAGACTTAGAATTTATGCTGTTATTCGGACTTGTAATAATTATTTATGCTTCGTACTTAACTCGTTTGGTATTTTTCCGCTGCAAAATTATGATCAGTGTAATTTTATTATCATCTTTTGTCATAACGAAACTTAGAACATCGGGTTAAGATTTTTGTTTTGAAATATTATGCAATCGTTATTTTGCTTCCGCTATTTATTGTTGCACTTTGATTGATTGATCGATCGATGCGTCGCGCCCTTGTCCTTCCCGATGGTGGGGGCGTGACAATAAGGGGCCGTGATAGAATGGTATCAGAGAGGTTCGTTCTCTCTGAGTCTATCTTCTTTCAATCGAAGTTTAGTTCGATTCTCTAAATTGAGTTAAGAATCAATTGTTAACTCAACACCCCGTCACGTCATGCTCAACTGAAGAGTAAGGTAAATGATTTAGTAGTCTTTATGATTCAAACTTCTTTTGCCATGAAAAATGTATCTCTTTAAAAGCTTTTATGAAATATCAATTATGAAAATATATGGAACGATATATGTATGACGAAGCATGTAGTATACGAATTTTTATTCTACGATTTACGTATGAATTGTTGCTGACGAAGAAACATGAAAGACGAGAACTTAGAAACTTCCTTAGAGTCTTCTATTAGGGGAACGAGAACGTATGTGCCTTAAGTATTTCAGCACATGTACGAATGTGATGGGCAAACAATGACGATGTAATAACAACGATCGATGATGCAGTGACGTCTATAATGAATATCACTTACGTATGAGTTATACGAGTATGGTTATTTTTATCTGGATGTCCATTTATAGCGGAACCCGAATAACTTTCATAACATACCACGGTAGAGAGTATATTATTATTTTTATGTTAGGTGTTTCTCGGAGTTCAAAGTTCGAGTCGAGAACTTGGGATGAGATTTATGCCTCCTTCTCAGAACCCTTTAGTAGAGTTGTTATATTATGTTGAGACGTTGATGTATTTTACGTATACCTTCTTCATAGGATGGAGACCACGAAGACGCCGCCGCGTAAGCCAACAAGGAGAAGGCATAAACCGTGCGACCTTGTGGAGGCTTTTTGCAGCACGTATCGAGGCACAGGTGCCACCGTGGGCTAGTGCGTGGCAGACCTCAAGATGACATGGCGCTTAGCTGCTCCTCATGGTGTCTCAGACTATGAGGGCATTTAGCGCCTTATCGACCTCCTTCCGATCGAGTGGAGGGAGTGGGCTGCTGCAGTCTCATGGTACTATATCTTTTTGCGTGAGCCCACTTTAGTACCGTCCAGAGATTTCGTGGCCTTTGCTATCCGCATCACCACTCAGTACCTCCAGCATCGTGCACCTCCCCCTGGAGCTTGCGTGTATCAACCTTATGCTAGGGGAGCTTTGCCGGATAGTCTAGCTACACCTCTACCGAGCCAGGTGGTTTTTGTGGCACCGTCTCATGCTCAGGATGGGTTAGACATAGAGGCAGGGACATGAGGACCGAGCCTTTTATTCTCAGCAGGACGTCTCCTCCACTTCGACCTATGCCAGTCATCGATCCAGTCCACCCACGGCCGATCGCAGAAGATGCCCATCTATTTCTCCCGAAGAAGCGCAGAGTCACTGAAGACCCTGTTGCAGTCTCTCCAGCTTTAGATGAGGAGTCAGAACAAGATCCAGAAGAAGATCCGGAAGAGGATCCGGAGGAGTCCTCCGAAGAGGACAGATCGACCGCCGAGTCGAGGGAGACTTGAGATAGCTCAGGATGGTGCTAGCCATTTATTTTGTGTTTTGTATGCGTAACGTAAATTCTTTTGCTTATATGTGTCATTCCGATGTCTAGCACTTTCTTATTTTATAAACAGCAATGCTATTTGTTAGAGCATCCCGTATTTTGGTATATGTGTAGGCATGTAGCCTATATCAGCTTATATTAATAGTCAGTAAGACCTCGTTGAAGGCAATTGTACTATGATGATGCATATGATATATTGATATATATTTTGGCCCTTCATGGGCTTTTCTTCTCATGAGTATGATGTTGCTATTTCTGATCTCCTTCTCGACCTTGCTACGATAGTTATCTACAAGTATGTGTTGATGCGTTATGATTATGTAGTCGCGAACTCCTTTCTATGATCTAGTATGGCGATAATTATGGACCTATGAGAATGAACTAATGATGATTATGTGCACCACAGAATGCCACCCAGAAGAGAAAGAAGGAGAGGATGGCATGAACACCCCTACACCACCTCCTCCTCCACCCCAACGGGCTATTAAAGAGCTTTTCCTCAAGCAGAATCCCCCTACTTTCAATGGGTCTGGAAACCCGAGCGATTCTGAGCTTTGGGTTAGAGATATGGAATGAATTTTTAACTTTCTAAGGTGTACCAACCAAGAGCATCTTTCTTGTGTGCTCTTCCAACTCACTGGATATGCACACTTCTGGTGGGAAGCACACAGAAAGATCCTGACGGCTGAGCAACTAGAAAACTACTCTTGGGAGGAATTCAAGGAGGCACTGTATGACAAGTATGATTTAAAAACCTTCAAGGTCAAGAAGGAAGCTGAGTTCTATAATCTGAAACAAGGAAGGATGTCAGTGACCGAGTACGATAGAATGTTTTGTGAGTTAGCAAGGTATGCTCCAGACCAAATTGATTCTGATGAGAAGATGGAAGGCAAATTTAGATCAGGACTGAAGCATGAGATAGACATGTCCCTAGCTAGCCATGGAAGGCTGAGCTACACTGAATCGCTGAATAGAGCTCTGGATATTGAGGCAGCAATGCCAGAAGAGCAGCGAGCGCCCACAGTTACACCACCACCTACTCAGACAAACTCCCACGAATATAAGGGTAAGCGTAAGTGGGAAGGACGAAACAATGGTGGAAATGGGAACAACCAGGCTAGTAGGAAGTTGTGGCAGGGAAATATACCTCATGGACAGCCTCAGGCTCAGGGAGGCACCAATCAGGGACGATAGATGGTCCCTACTCAGGGAGGCAATAATCAGGGGTGAGTTGCAAACCCCGTATATCCCAAGTGTAACAAGCAGCATCATGGTGCCTATCTGTTGGGCACTGGAAGTTGTTACACGTGTGGTCAGAAAGGACATATTATGAGGAATTGTCCTAAGCAGCAACAGGGAGAGATACCAAACCACCAGGGTCAACCCCAGCCACTGAGAGCAATACAAGGACAGCTGCAACTGCCGCCACCACCTAAACAGCAGAATCAGAATACTAGGTCGTATGCCATCAATCAGAAGCAAACCGAGAAGGATAAGGGTAACTTGGCAGGTATGGAAAAACTTCTTAACCTACCTGTAATTATTGTATTTGATACTGGATCATCCCATTCATTTATTGCTAGAACATGTGTGGATAATCTTAGTATTATATCGGAACGTGCTAGTCATGTCATGGGACTATCTTCACCACCAGGAGGAATTTCAACTACCACACAAGTTTGTTCTAATATGGAATTAGAACTCGGGAATCTTAAAGTGGTAACTAATAATCTGAATGTTATGACGATCTGGGATGTGATGTAATCCTAGGAATGGATTGGTTAGCCAAGAATTATGCCACAATTCTTTGTTATGAGAGGAAAATTTCCTTCAGACCAATGGAAAAGGAGCCCACAGACTTTCACGGCATAAGAATGGGTAGAGGATCACCCGTTATCTCTGCTCTCCAAGCCAAGAAGATGATGAGAAAGAAGGATTGTCAGGCGTTCCTTGTTTACCTTAATGGAGAAGCTGGAGAAGAGCAGACGATAGGTGGTGTGCCAATTGTGCGGGAATTCGAGGATGTATTCTGTTACCGGGTTTACCACCAGATCGACAAGTGGATTTCAACATCGACCTGGAGCCAGGGTCAGCCCCATGGTCGAAAGCACCATATAGGATGGCACCGAAGGAACTGCAAGAACTCAAGATCCAACTGCAAGAGCTATTGGATTTAGGTTTCATTAGACCGAGTGTCTCTCTATGGGGAGCACCTGTCCTTTTTGTGAAAAAGAAGGATGGTACACGGAGAATGTGTATAGATTACAGGGAGCTGAACAAGCTCACACTCAAGAACAAGTATCCTATGCCAAGGATAGATGACTTGTTTGACCAACTAAAGAGAACAACTGTATTTTCTAAGATAGAACTTAGGTCTAGGTATCATCAATTGAAGATTCGACCAGGGGATATACCCAAGATAGCTTTCCGAACAAGATGACGACACTCTGAGTTTATAGTCATGCCATTCAGATTAACTAATTCCCCCGCAGTATTCATGGATCTTATGAACATAGTTTTCCACCCGTACTTAGATAAGTTTGTATTGGTGTTCATAGATGATATTCTCATCTACTCTAGAAATGAGAAAGAGCATGAAGAACATTTCAGGATAGTGTTGGAAACACTAAGAATGCAGAAACTCTTTGCCAAATTCAATAAGTACGAATTTTGGTTGAAAGAAGTAATGTTTCTTGGGCACATTGTGTTAGTTGATGGTATTAAGGTGGAACCAACTAAAGTGGAAGCAGTACGTGATTGGAAGTCACCAACCAACCCTAATGAGATTAGGAGTTTCTTGGGTCTAGCTGGGTAATACCGAAGGTTCATCGAAGGATTTTCCAAGATTGCTAGACCCATGACACAACTGCTGCGGAAAGGAATTAAGTATTTATGGATGGATGAATGTGTAGGTCACAAGTCGTCCAGGAATAAGTATTGAGGGGGGGTGAATAGACTTATTGAAACTCTTTTCCACAAAGGATGAGTTTCTCAGATGATGGTACAAATGACTTAGAGTCAATGTAAGTGCGGAAGTCAGCTGATGACGAACACAAACTTAATCAATGGAACACTTAAGTATGTATGCAGCAGTTAAGTATGATGATAAAAGTAGTAAAACACAGAGACAATTATAGTGGTCTCAGAGGTGGGGTAATCCTCTACTAATCCACTTTTCTCCAAACCAATTGGAGATGAATTCACTATAATTCTCAACCAGTGATAAATATTACAGTGATTCAACCAATTACAACAACTTCCAACCAGTGGAATTCCTTGCCGTTGCAACTCCCTTTGACTGCCTTGCACCTCTTGATCTATGATCCTTGGATGCCTTTACAGTCCCTCGAACTTCAACCTGTGAAGTACCCCGAATCAGGTTTTAAAGACACGAGTGATTGTCTTCTCCAACTAAGAGTTTCTTCAAGTAAGAACTTTAGAACACTTGCTCTTTCACGATGCTATTGTTCGGTTTGATTGCTTTGTTTGTTTTGATTGCTTGTAAGTATTGTTCGCATCGTACTGCTCGACTTCAAATCTTCAGATATATATAGGTGTCGATCCTTGAGCATTTCTTCATAGCCGTTGCAAATCTGTAACAAATCCATCCGTTGGAGAAATAGACTTCTTTGTTTATTTTTCTGAACGTTGCAAGGCTGGATTCCCATATTTTAATCCAATTCCGACCGTTGTGAAGACTTCCATGTGATGCGCCGAATCTTTTGAATATAAAAGTCTCCAGTGGTGGGTCTGGATGTATTACTTAATTCATATCCTTTTCGGGAATCTCTCCAGTCTGTCTCTAATCGCCCGCATGTGACTTTCCGTAAATATTGACTATTCAACGCATGCTGACGTGGACTGGAGTACTTGGCTGATTACTAGGCTGACCTCTCTGTGGTCAACTAGTCTGATGTGCAGTCAACCTTCTCTGATGTCGACTTATCTGATGTGCCGACTTGTCTGTAGTCTTCTGACCTGATTTGAACTTGACTGATATGATGGTCAGACTACAGATGACTTGACTTTTCTTATTGACTGCAGTCTGGTTCAACTTCGCTGATTAAATTGTTTGACTAGAATTTCTCTACTAGTTAGCCGATTTTTAAGCCTAACTTATGTGGCCTATAGAAGATACTCATTTGGTTCTTCTTTACATTTTTCCATGTATCTTACTTATCATATTTTGGCCTATGGAAGATACTCATTTGGTTCTTCCTTACATTTTGCCAAGTAATAAATTTACATTTGAATATATAAGGATGACATCATCAAAATATAATAAGTATTCCTAACAAATTCCCTCTATTTTGATGATGGCAAAACTTAAGTAACTTATTCAAATGAACAGGTCTACACATAAGTGCAAGACACAAACTAAAATCAGTCTTGTTTTGAGACAACTAGAGGTTGTCATTCAAATGACTGTTTTATTATTTTTCTGTATGTTTACAAGGACATAACTTTGAATGAACAAATACAGAAAAATCAAAAAATACAAGAAAGTACAAATAAATGTTATCTGCCTATGCCTCTGCCTCTGCGGACATTTTGCTTGAGAGGCCTGAAAGCCTTTGCACCAATTGGTTTTTTGTTGATGGGTGCAAGACCATATTTCCTTCTGACAATGAGGGCAGCAAAATCTTGTTCTTCTTTGGAAGAGAACTTATGCTCTTCACCTAGCTTCTTTATCATCCTTTGCAGTGCTAAATCATCTAATTCATTGTTTGGTAAAGTAGGCGGATCTTTAGGTCTGAAGGGAGGAATCATGGGGTATGTATTCCATACCTTTGCATGTTTTAGTAGGAAGGCCCAGAGCTTTGGATGTGTTGATTCCATAAAGTTAATAAAAGTTTGCCGTGGGGAGCAATTTTTACCCTGGAGTAACTCCCAGAGATAAAAATCTTTAATGAACTTCTTCTTTGCAGATCCCCACATTGGACTAGCTTCGACAGGTAGGAAATCTTCAACAATCCACAACTCTTTGCCGTCCCATTCTAATGTAGGCTTTTCCCCACGACGAGTCCTCCTTCTCTTCTCTGCAGGCTGATCATCAATCTGCGTTTGGTCAGCTTTTTCCTTCCTCTTTGCAGTTCATGCTCCAGCTGTAATTCATTGGACATCTTGCTTCTTCTTCATCCTCATCTCCTTAACTTCTCTTACTTCTCGCTGCTCTCCTTCCCCCTTTTTGCCAGCATCAACCAATAAGGTCAATTGTTGTTCTACGCGATGCATCCAGTCAGACATGCGAAGAGGCATTCTGGAATTGTTGGGAGGAAGAGGTTGAGGAGTATTCCTCTACAGTAGGGTGTCGATTTTTGCATTTATTGTCTGCAGGTCAGGTGAGATTCTGGCGGCAAGCAGCTCTTCTAAGGATTCTCTGACAATGCTTCGGATCAGCTTAGTCATCACAGGGGAGATTGGTGATGACTGAGGTGAGTGCTCACCGACGCTCTCTGTGCCTGCAGGTAGGTTTTCAGTGGACCTACTTGTCTGCAAACTCCTGTCTACAGGCGGTTGATCAGGTGGGGTCTGCTCTGGGGTCCCTGACCTGTCATCTTCTTCAGCCCGACTAGCATCAAGGTTGGTGTAGCGGGCAGGTGCCCCAGCTGTGATACCCGAGATTCTCGGTTCCAGTTATTTTTAAATTTGACCGGTTGTGCAGGTCATTTTGTTCTGTGGACGATTTCTTAGTCCGGCATGATAGACCGGGTTGCGATATTCGTTGGGTACGACTTTTCATTTCGTAAGTCGAGCTTATCGTATATCATGTTTTGTTATTATTCGTCTTTTTTCGGATCGTTGTTGTGGTTCTATCGTATTTTTTGGTTTGTGTCGGAATTGTTTTGCAATCGGAGGGTTGCTGGCCTGACCTGTACGAAACGGCGGTGAAAACGGAGCTGCCGAGCGCCGTGTCCTATGCCGGGTCGGCCAGGACTAGCAAGCCTGTCGAGACACGGCCGAGAACACACGCGCAGGCATTTTGTGCCGGGTGTTGCGCCGTGTCGGTCAGGTCGCGCACTGACCCGCAACCCAGCGGTAGACACAACGCTGGTCTGGGCCGTTTGTTGCGCCGTGTTCTGCACGGGTATAAATATGGCAGGACAGTCGGGTTTACACCCATTTTTCCCATTTCTTCCTTTCCTTTCCCCGGTTGAGGCTTGGAGGGCACGAGGAGATATTGTTCCAATGTAAATCCACGGAATTCCTGAGTCCATAACATCGATTATTCCTTCCATAACTTGCTCCGATCGATCGAATCAGGGTAAGTTTTCTTAAAATCTAGTTTTGAGAATTTTGTCCGATTTGTCCATTTAATCCGTTTTAACTTAGAATAGTGATGGATTGATGATTGTTAAGCTATATTACTTGTTGTTCCACGGTTGGATTGCCGAGGATTCGTCGTTTTATTGAGTTTCTTATCGACGCCTTGAAGGTGTTCGATAAAATGTCACAAAGGGAATTTGGGCGTTCTACGATTATTCTTCCTCATTCGTTCGTTAATTTATTGATGGTATGATGTTAGGGTCAGATTCGTCACAAGGAACTCGAGTTGGAACTCTTTCGTTCGTCGTTTTCTTCAAGCTTTCCACTCAAGGGTGTATTCATTGTCTCCGCCGGAGAATTGTTGGTGTTCGAGGTTTCCCGATTGAGCCGTGTTCTTCGGAGTGTCCGGTATCGATTGTCGAGGCAAGTATCTTACCCATACATTACGTGTTTTGTGGATATAATGGTTGCTAATCATCGATATGTGCTAAATAAATATTTATAACCATTTTTTTCAAAAGAATCGGTATAGTTACCATCATGGTTTTCTTAAAGGTGACCGGTGTGTTTCGGGAATTAATTTGCTTAATTTAATATGTATGCCAGTGTTGAGTATAAGATCACCTTACTTCCATGTGATGTCATTATGTATGATTATGTCGTCGGTAAACGTAAAGTTTAATCCTTTTGTTAAAATATGTGCGTGGAGTCACGTGGTTATGGATGAATATGTGAGTTTGTGTGATATTAGTTGTGTCGTTCGGTGCTGTTGAGATCTCGTGCTTCCTTGTGAATTGTTATAGTTCTGGGTCGTGAGTATGTGTTGGATAATTTGGCCATTCTAGCAGAAGCTCGACTATATATACTATGATTGACTCTCGTGGTTTGCGTTTTTGGAAATGTGATCTCATGAGAGTTGTAAGGTTATTCTCGGGGTATTCTCACATAGGGTTGCTCGATGGGGCACACAGGGACTTGGCCGTGTGGTCTTGCGCGAGAGTTACTTTCGAGTGGGCATTCTAACCTGGGGTCGCTCGACGGGGCGCATAGGAACTTGGCCGAGTGGTCTTGCGCGAGAATTGCCAGAGTGTTTGTACTGCTGATTAACTGTGATACGTCTGGAGTATCGCAACGCCTAGTGCCTGGAGTCGTGAGATATTATATTAAGTCTTGGTGTTTGGCTAGAATGGCATAAGTCAAATGTGTGGTGTGTAATGGTCTGTGGTAATGATTTGAAACGATCCGGTTGGGCCGTGGACCCTGTGTTTGGTTATCGGATTTGTATTTTGGAAAGTAAGCTCTGGGCGGTGAACCTAAGTGGTTTTCGATAAGTTGAGAATTATTCAATTACTAATGTTTTTCAAAACTCCCGAGATCTTGAATTGATTTTCATAATGACCACTCGTTTCATTTATACATCTACGGTTTGAACTATTTTATTTAAATGAGAAATCTCGGGTAGTCTTTTGTCCTGGCTGAGTTGCGGATTATTTCAATTATCGTATTCTCGAAATGTGTTTTGTCAGGCTCGCATTTGCACTTTATACTTGCACTAGCGAAACAGTGGAGTTTTGGTAACCCCCGAGTAATCGGGGGGTAGATATCTGTATTGTGTCCAGGTACATGCAGGTTTTCGGGAGAAAATCACCGGATTGGTACGAGGGATGATGAAAGACGAATGATACTAATCACATGAAGGCCAGTTAGTCGGATTCCATTGTATTGTCTTTTCCGCTGTCATATTGTTTGTTGTTTTAAAGTATTTTACCCTTGCGTGGGTATGAGTCTGGATGGGATTTTGTATTTTGATTTGTAAGACAGCGATGAAAGACCAAATCGGTCTAATGATTCGTGATTTTTCCACGTCGGTATGTAATGTAACGTGTTGTTTCGATGTCCAGCCTGGTGGATCCTCACAGAGATGGTCTGCGGCGTGTAATATTCCCAGTTTGATTCTGGGGGTGTTACACCAGCCTTATCTGATCTGGCTTCATTTGGGCCTTCTTTCTCTTTAGCCTCTTTCTCTTTTTCTCCTTCCTCTTCCTTATCTTGCTTCTCCTCTTCCTTTTTCTCTTCATCCCTCTCTTCTTCCTTTTTCTCTTCATACCTCTCTTCATCATCATCTTTCTTTTCTCTCTCATCACCCTTTTTATCATCATCATCAGCATCATCATCATCATCATTGTCATCACTATCCTCATTATCATCCGTTTAACCATCTTTTTCTTCATCATCATCATCATCTTTTTCTTCTTCTTCTTCATCCTGATCAACTTCCCCTCCTTCTTCTTCGCCTTCATCCACCAACTCCTCTTTTTTCTATTTCTTCTTCTTTAGACTGTTTTTCAACTAAATGTTTTCTTCCTCTTTTTATTTTTATCCTTCCTCCCATCTCTCCTCTTCTTCTTCTATTACAATAATTTCTTCTTTTTCAACTTCCTTTCTTCAACTATGATATTTTCTTCTCTTGATTCTTCCTCCACTACTTCTTCAATTCTAATCTCCTTTTTAACTACCTCTCCATCTTCATTCAGGGTACCATCAAAAACACTTTCCATTATAAGATGGAGGAGCTGGTCCATGTTTGTTTTAAAATTGGACATGAACCAGCCTTCCTGAAGTAGTAAAATCAGATCTGACTCATTGCAAAAATGTGTGAGCAGATCCTCTGTAGCCTGGGGATACTCCCGGCTACTCCCTCAATGAAAGCTTGAAGTTGAGTGAATGGAACAGATTTAAGGGATTTTCATTCCTCAAAAATTTCAATAAAAGAATGTTTTAGAGCATGAGATTTTACAAGCAAAAGTTGCTCTACAGACAGGTTGAAGAAATTATTTTCAAGCAGGTTGAAAGAATAGTTTGCTTCAGGAATTAGAATGATCAAACCTGCTTCTTCTTCCTCACATACAAAATGAGGGGTTAGAACAGGAACCATTTGGGTCTTCATGATGGAGTGAGCAGGCTGATCCTCCATGTGAATGGGTTCAGGGGTAGTAAAATGATCTGGCTGCTCCTCCTCATCAAACAATCGCCTGGGTCTTTTGGGTGATGGTTCTAGTGAGGAGTGAATCACGGATGGCTCACCAGGGGATGGTCCCCTTCTTTTGAAACGGATGGCAATGGGGGTATCGTCTGAGTCTGAGTCAGACCTAGCTGCAGGTTGATCCCTGGATGCAGCTTGAGCTTCGGCTGACTCCTCTGAGCTCAAAGGGTATCTGTAGGGAGTTCGCTCTACAGACATTTCCCTTATTATCTGAGCTACTTTCCTCTAACCTCCTAGCCTCCTCAGGGTCTCTTGGTCTAAATGACCAAGTCTCTTGTTGATGTGGAAGGGGTCAGTGTTTCCCTTCGCCACACCAAGCTGCTCCAACATCCAACTAAGTCGTGTTCGAGCGCCACTGATTTGAATCTCTTTTCTTCAGCTAGCCACTCGACTTTGTTCACCTCACGCACCAATTGCCTGAAGATGTAATCAGCCCAGTCAATTCGTTCATCTTGAATAAGTGCTCCCAGCACCATGAACTTAGCTGAGGACAATTGGTTGTAGCTGCCCGCCATCCCCATCACTATTTTGTTGGTTATATCCATCGCATAGCGATATTCATTCTTCAATTCGCTCTTTTTGGCGGTCAACTTCAACTTTTTCGACTGGTCGACAG
Source organism: Orobanche coerulescens (assembly GCA_033398695.1). Lineage (NCBI taxonomy): Eukaryota > Viridiplantae > Streptophyta > Magnoliopsida > Lamiales > Orobanchaceae > Orobanche > Orobanche coerulescens. The sequence goes on along the minus strand of CM065807.1, from coordinate 164,712,544 downwards.
CCTTGATTTTCAGCCACGTGTCGGCTGCGTTCTGCTTTAGGGCTTCGACAGCCATGCCGTTGGATTTCATCCTGAAGGTTTTCCTGACCAATTCTGGAGTAATATCCACTTGGATTCCACAAATAGAGCTCCTTATACCTGATTCGAGCAGTCGGGCTTCTCGGTAAAAAGCGATAGCAGCCTCCTTGAATAGATGTTTAGGGCTGATATCCAAAAATGGGTAGATCCCATTTGCCTTCATCGCTCGGATGAGATGTCGCACGTCGTTGTCCAGATTCGCCTCGAGAAGTCCTTCAAAATCAACGACCAGTGAGAAAATGATCTGGTCCTTCGCTGCCTTAAGGTTAACTCCGTTGAAGTATGCTTCCATTTCTGCGCAAGAAAAATTTCTTATGAGTGTATGAAAATTCAAAAGGGGTTTTTTCTCTGTGAAAACTAGGGTTTGTGAGCATGACAAAGATAAAGTGAAACGCCTTTTCGGTATTTAAAAGGAAATTGAAGCGACGTTGGGAATATTAAATTAGTTTTAATTGACTCGGTTCAAATTTTGAATTAGTGGGGTCGTGTGAACGTGTAAGCGTGCTAGCTTGTCATCAAGTAATCGTGAACATGCGATTGCCACGTGTAAATAAATAATAATAAAATATTCAATAGGCAGTCAAAATTAGAAAACTTAGCTGGTTGATCGTTGACTGTTTGACTGCTCTGCATCAGGTGATTCTCCTTGCCTGCTTCAGGTAGATTCTGATGCCTGTGGTCAGCTAAGTCCGTTCTTGTCTTTTCGTATGGTCTGATCAGATAACTTCCTTTGCTTGTCTGATCTGGTCTTCAGGTAGCTTTCTCATCTGTACTAGATTCCCAATCTAGTAGTCCAAGTTCCCTGCTCATCTCCAAAAACCTTTATTCTGGTAAAGGTTTGGTGAAAATGCCAGCAATTTGATATTTTGTGCTGACTCTTTCAACTCTGACTCTCTTATTAAGCACGTGATCTCTAATGAAGTGATGTTTAACATCAATGTGCTTCGTCCTTGAGTACAATACCCGATTGTTGGTAATTGCAATTGCACTATTGTTGTCGCACCAAATTAGGACGTCATTTGCAATTATATTATAATCCATTATTTGTTGTTTGATCCACAAGATATTCTGACTCTGTTGTTGAGATAGAGTTACATATCTACATCTTGCTAAACTAGGATATCAGTCTGGTTCCTAGGAATTGACACGTTCCACTAGTGCTTTTCCTATTAATCTTGCATCCTGCCAAATCTGCATATGAATATCCTGACAACTCAAAATTGTCATCTTTAGGATACCATAAACCGACATTAATGGTAGACTTGAGATATTTGATGATCCTCTTAGCTGCTTCCAGGTGTGACTGCTTGGGTTTAGACTGGAATCGTGCACATACCCCTACAGCATATGAAATGTCTGGCCTGCTTGCAGTCAGATAAAGAAGTGATCCAATGAGTCCTCTGTAGTGGGTTGAGTCCACAGATATGCCTTCTTCATCTTCTTCAAGATGTGTACTTGTGCTCATAGGGATTCTTGCTGTTTTGGCTGATTCTATTCCAAATCTCTTAATTAGATCTCCGGTGTATTTGGCTTGATTGACGAAAATTCCATTTTCCACCTGCTTAACTTGCAATCCTAGAAAGAAATTAAGCTTACCCATCATACTCATCTCAAACTCTCCTTGCATGAGATTTGAGAATTTTTCACATAGCTCTGGATTGGTTGAGCCGAAAATGATATCATCCACATATATTTGGACTAATAATATGTGGTCTTCATGCTCCACTCTGAATAGGGTTTTGTCCACCTTGCCTTTGCTGAATCCATTCTTCTCTAGAAACACGGATAATGTTTCATACCATGCTCTGGGTGCCTGCTTGAGTCCATATAGAGCCTTCAAAAGCTTGTAGACTTTCTCTCCTTTGACAAAACTAGGGGTTTGCTCCACATAGACTTCTTCTTCTAGAATTCCATTCAGAAAAGCACTCTTTACATGCACCTGGTAGACTATGAAATATTTGAATGCTGCATATGCAAAGAATAGTCTGATGGATTCTAATCGTGCAACTGGTGCATAAGTTTCATCAAAATCTATCCCTTCGCATTGTGCATAGCCTTTATCAACAAGTTTGGCTTTATTCCTAACAACAACTCCATCTTCATCGCATTTGTTCTTGTATACCGATTTGGTGCCAAAAACCTTCTTATGATCTGGTCTGTCTGTTAGTTCCCAAACATTGTTCCTTTCCATCTGGTTGAGCTCTTCTTGCATTGCATTGATCCATGAGTAGTCTTCCAGGGATTGCTCTATTGTCTTGGGTTCTATTTGAGACATAAAGCATGAAAACATTGTCATTCCTACAGGTAGAGTAAACTGTCTTGTCTTGACTCCATCAGTTAGCTTCCCAATGATCTGTTGGATAGGATGATCTTTGAGCCACTTAGGAATGTCTTCTTCTTCATGGTATGTTCCCCCTGTAGATTTGTTTTGGTGGGTTTCTTCTCTCTCTGCATCAGCTTGGTTATGATCTCCTTGGTCTGCAACTGGATCAGCTACCGTCTTGTCATCTGCAGGTTGGGATCTGGTCTGGTCTGCAGGTGACTCCACCATTCATGTGTCATGGACAATGACTTCTTCTAGAGTGGCAGATTTGAGCTTATTTTCTATCAGCTCCACCTTTTTCCTATACTCAGCAGTAGTTTCATCAAATACAACATGAGGTGTTTCCTCCACAACTAAGGTTCTTTTATTAAAAACTCTATATTGCTTGCTTCTTTGTGAGTATCCCATAAAGAGACCATCATCAGTTTTAGCATCAAAGGCATTTAGTTGGGTTTTACCGTTGTTGTGGATGAAACACTTACAACCAAAAATAGGAAAAAGTCTATTTCAGGCACACACTCCTACAGAAAACTGGATATCGGGCCTGCTAGCTGTTAGGTACAGGAGTAAGCCAATTAGCTTCCTGTAGAGTGATTGATCAACCAGCTTTCCAGCTTCATCGGCACTAATTTGCACAGAAGTACTCATGGGGGTTGACGAGGATTTGGAGTTGTTCATCCCAAACTTGTTGAGAAGCTCCTTGCTGTATTTTTCCCGGTTGATGAAGATTCCTGTAGGCAACTGCTTTACCTGTAACCCTAGGAAATAACTAAGTTCCCCCATCATACTCATTTCAAATTTACTTTGCATGAGATGAGAGAACCTTTGACACAAAGCAAGGTTAGTGGAACCAAATATAATATCATCTACGTATATTTGAACCATCAGAAGGTCATCACCTTCCTGTATCTTAAATAAAGTCTTGTCCACAGCACCTTTCTCGAATCCATTATTAGTAAGGTACAGGGACAAAGTCTCATACCACGCTCTGTATATAAGGTCTCCGCCTTCTGTGTTGACAAACCCTGGTGGTTGTTCAACATAGACTTCTTCGGCAAGGTCTCCATTCAAGAATGCGCTCTTGACGTCCATTTAATATACAGTAAAGCTCTTATGGGCAGAAAAGGCTAGAAATATCCTAATGGCTTCTAGTCTGGCTACAGGGGCAAATGTTTCATCGTAGTCTATGCCTTCTTCGTGTCTGTAGCCTTATGCGACTAGACGGGATTTGTTTCTGATGACAAGTCCGTTCTCATCCTTCTTGTTTCTAAATACCGATTTAGTTCCAATTACGGCTTGATGCTTAGGTCTGGATACTAGATACCATATGTTATTTCTTTCGAAACCATTAAGCTCTTCTCCATAGATGTAATATAGTGAGAATTGTCTGGAGCTTCTATGGTAGAAATAGGTTCGGATTGAGCTAAGAATACAGCAATAGTGCACATATTAAGTCTTCTAAGTTCAGCTTGAGATTTCCATACAGGAAATGGAGATTTCTCATATTCAGGTTCTTCTTGCGCACATAGTACATTCTCTTGTGTACTCTGTATTCTCCTACGGGTAGATACTCCAGCATCAATGTTTCTTATGATCAACTCCTGTGGGTGATCTCTCAACCATCTTCTGCCGGGTTCTAGTTCGGCATCCTGTACTGTATCTTGAGTTGTTGTAGTTTCCGTGTAATACCCGGTTGTAATTCAGTCATTATCATTCAGTAATTATCATTCAGTAATTGTCACTCAGTAATTTTTCACTCATTAATTATCATTCATCGTTCATATTCATTCATTGTATTCACCGATCAGAGTTATTGTATCGTACGTCAGTTATTACCCATCGTCCTACCTGGTTGGAGGATCGAACCATGGTCATCATCATTGTCATCTTCATAACGGGTTGTGTGTGAGGAGTAGCGCACACTACGTACTCTCTTTAGCGCATGCTAATCGAGTACGGGTAGTGCACGCTACCTCTCAGTATTCGCGCAAGCTAATGTGGTTCAGGCCTGCAGTCTAGAAGGCACTGGACTGCAGCCGAGTTGGAGTAGCGCACGCTACGAATGGTAAGTAGTGCACGCTAGTAAGTTTGGATAGCGCCCGCTATGCAGTCAGCACAGCGCGAGCTAAGGCCGATGAGGCAGAGTCCAGTGGGTACTGGACTGATTTTGGAATAATTCCTAGCGCTCGCTATGAGTGGATTTTAGCGTACGCTATTGGGGCAGCAGCGCACGCTGATTATTGGATGTAGCGCACGCTATCGCAAATAGGTCAGAGGACAGGAGGTTCTGGACTTCGGTCACTGGACATCAGGTATTTAGCTAGCGCACACTAACTTTCGGAGTTAACGCACGCTATCGGGTTCGTAGCGCATGCCAACGAGGCAGTCAGTTCACTGGACTGTTCGGTTAACCAGTTAGCGCACGCTAAATAGCAGGTCGTAGCGTGCGCTAATATGAGAACAGTATATATTGGACAGTGCAGTCCAGATTCGTCATTTGTCATTCTCTTTCACTCCTTCGACGATTCCGGGCGATTTCAGGCGATTCGGAGAGATCTTTTCAAGCTGCACTCACCTATCATCATCATCAAGCTTATCATTCGGATTAATCATCATTTCATCATCTCCATCACATCAAATCAAGGTAATAATTTCTTGGATCTAGAATTTCGGACTAGGGTCCGGCACGCACTTTCTCAACTGAGACACATGAAAAATGCTATGGACATGACTCAAATCTGGAGGCAACGCCAAGCGATAAGCTAAATCTCCAACCCCGTCCAAAATCTCAAAAGGTCTGATATACCTCGGACTAAGTTTCCCATTTTCCCCGAAGCGTAAATCTCCTCTGGTCGGCGATACCTTGAGTAGAACATGGTCTCCCACTTCGAATTCAAAATGTCGACGTCGAGTATCAGCATAAGATTTCTGACGGCTCTTGGCAGTCAATAACCGATCCCGGATAATAGAAATCTTCTCCTTAGTCTCCAACAACATATTCGGATCCATTCCGACTAGCTCCGAAGCCTCGTCCCAACATAACGGTGATCTACAACGCCTATCATAGAGTGCCTCGAAAGGTGCCATCTTGATCGACGCAAGCCAACTATTATTGTAGGCAAACTCGATCAACGGCAAATGAAGTTCCCAATTGTTACTCCAGTCTAGGGCACAGGACCGCAACATATCTTCCAACGTTTGAATTTTCCAGTCCATCTGCCCATCTGACTGAGGGTGAAAAGACGTGCTCAATCTCAACTCGGTAACCAAAGCCTGATGAACGGCCTGCTAAAAATGCGATACGAAACGACCATCTCGATCAGAAATAATGGTATTAGGGGCACCATGAAACCTCACGATCTCGGCTATAAAAGATCGGGCCAATCTCTCCGGCCCCCAAGTATCCTTAATACCTAGGAAGTATGCAAACTTGGTCAATCGGTCGACGATTACCCAAATCATATTCATTCCGGCTCTAGTTCTCGGCATCCTAGTGATAAAATCCATAGAGATATCTTCCTACTTCCATTCGGGAATGGGAAGCGGCTTCAACAACCCCGCCGGTCGTTGATGTTCAATCTTAACTTGTTGACACGTCAAACACCATAGTACAAACTCTATGACATCCTTCTTCATATTATTCCACCAAAAATTCCGCTTCAAGTCCTTGTACATCTTACTCGTTCCAGGGTGGATAGAGTAAGGCGTAGCATGGGCTTCTCAGAGAATTCTCTGCCTCAACTCTAGATCATTCGGAACATAAAGCCTGACCTGAAATCTCAGAATACTATCCTCATGGACCATAAAACTAGGGGCTTTTCCTTTAATTACATCTTCCTTCAGTTCAGAGATCATCGGGTCACTGTACTGTTTCCCTTTGATGTCATCAACCAAAGACGAAGTAATTTCAAGAGTGCACAACTGTCCTTGTACTCTTTGAAGCCAAACTTCTATTCTTTGCCCGATTAAATCCTGATGAATCTTCGTTTAAGGTGTAAGAACCTCAAGCATCTGAAGCGATTCCGGTTTGCGGCTCAAAGCATCCGCGAAGACATTGGCTTTCCCCGGATGGTAAAGAATTTCCAAATCGTAATCCTTGATCAATTTCAACCAACGTCTCTGCTTCATGTTCAGCTCTTTCCGACTGAAAATATACTTCAAACTCTTGTGATCGGTATAAATCCGACACGGAGAATCATACAAATAATGCCCCCAAATCTTAAGTGCGAAGACAATTGCGGCCAACTCCAAATCGTGAGTAAGGTAGTTCATCTCATACGTCTTCAACTGTCGTGAGACAAAAACTATCGTCTTATCATGTTGCATAAGCACACATCCAAGACCTTGGCCCGAGGCGTCGCTATAGACTGCAAATCCTTCATTACCCTGTGGTAAAGCTAAAATCGGCGCTGAGGTCAAACGTCTCTTGAGCTCATCGAAGCTCTGCTGCCTCTTAATCGTCCAAACAAACTTTTATGTCTTCTGGAGTAATTTCGTAAGCGGCCGAGTGAGTTTAGAGAACCCCTCGACGAAACGACGGTAGTACCCAACAAGACCCAAAAAGCTACGAACTTCTTTAACATTTTTATGCGGTGCCCAATCTAGCACTGCCTCAATCTTCTGCGGGTCTACACGTACCCCTTCGGTCGAAATCACATGGCCGAGAAACATAACTTCTTCCAACTAGAACTCACATTTTGAGAATTTTGCATAGAGGTGCTCGGCTCTCAAAATATCTAGTATCAAACGCAAATGTCGGGCATGCTCCTCCTTATCCCAAGAATAAATCAAGATGTCGTCAATAAAGACGACTACACACCTGTCGAGGTACTCGATAAATATCTTGTTCATTAATTGCATGAATATTGCCGGTGCATTAGTCAATCCAAAAGGCATGACCACAAATTCATAATGTCCGTATCTTGTTCGAAACGCAGTCTTTGGAACATCGGACTCTTTCACCCGGAGCTGATAGTATCCTGACCTCAAATCAATTTTTGAGAACACTGCGGCTCCCTGCAACTGATCAAATAAATCATCTATACGAGGCAAGTGATACTTATTCTTGATGGTCACTTTGTTTAGCTCACGGTAGTCGATGCATAAATGTAATGAACCATCCTTCTTCCTCACAAAAAGAACAGGCGCGCCCCAAGGCGAAGCGCTAGGTCTGATGTACCCTTTCTCTAATAATTCTCCCAGCTGACTCTTTAATTCTTGCATCTCGGAAGGTGCCATCCGATAAGATGCCTTAGAAATCGGAGTCGTGTCAGGATCTAAGTCCACAGAAAATTCTATCTCTCGATCCGGCGGTAATCCTGGGAGGTCGTCCGGAAAAACATCGGGATATTCATTAACCACTAGAATCAAAGAGAAAAATCGACTTCGTTCCCTTCCGTCTCAAAGCATAACACCAATAGTCCGGGCAACCTTTATTCAAAAGTTTTATGGCCTTCATGGCGCTGATAAGCAACTTAGGTTGGCCCGACTTATGTCCCAAAAATGAATACTCGGATCCATCTTCAGTCATCATAGTGATAACCTTAGTATAGTAATTCATAATTGCTTGGTGAGCGTCAAGCCAATCCTCTCCGAGGATCACATCCTCGCCTTCTATATCAACCACAATCAAATTCGATAACCAATCCATACCGGCTATATTCACTGGCAAATCTCTAATCTCCCGGTTCCCTACGATTTTATCACCGCTAGGTAGTTTCACAATAAAAGAATCGCAAGCAGTCATACAAGTGATATTCAAACGGCGTACACACTCCAAGGAGATGAAATAATTTGTAGCACCCGTATCAAAAAGTACACGAACTGGATGAGATAGTATATTAATGGTACTTGAGGCTACCACCGCATCGGGTTTGTCTGCTCGACGCATCTCATAGACTTGTGGGTGTACCGAACCGACATTAGAATTTCCCCCACTAGCATTCCGACTCCATCCCCGGAATCTGCCGTAACTCTGCTGCGATTTTCCAATTGGTTTCCGTTGATTCTGACTCTGATCTAAAGGCGCTGGGGCAAAAGCCTGAGTGTCCATAGTGTGATCTTGTTCGGGGCAATAAGCTGCTCTATGCCCAATCTGTTCGAAAGTATGGCACTTCAGAGGTGGGAAGTTTCACTCCACATTGATGTGGCCTGGATGACCACAATTAAAACAGGTTACCGAGCGACTTGAGGTGCCCCGAGTAGAACGTAAACTCTTCCTCCCTCTAAAAGAACGTGACGACTGCCCGACTGAACGGTTAGTCGTCTGGGGTTTCTGGAAGTTTCCACCTTTAGAGCTGGAAAAGCCACCAACGGTCTTTTGATTCTTCGATTCTTCCGTGGTATCATTGTGGGGACTAAACATGTGATAGGCCAAAACCCTGTCTTGATTCTTCACGTAGATAAACTGTTGATTGTATTCCACTATTGCCTGCGAGACGGGAATATTCTGCGACCTAGCCTCGAAAAAGGCTCGGATTCTGCCTTATTGCACTGGACAAGGACAAAACTCGGCCTCCAGTAGCTCTTTAAATTCTTCCCACGTAGCAGTACGATCCTGTGGCTTGATAACTTTCCACCAAGTTGCGGCTTCCTTGTTAAGGAAGTACTGAGCAATCGGTACCTTCCTCAGTTCCGGACAATCAACCGCTTCAAACACTTTCTCTAACTCCGCTAACCAATTATCCTAACCAATCGGGTCTGTAGCACCGCTGAACTGCGGAGGGTGCATACGGATTACATTCTGAAGCAAGGCATCCGATGTCGGGTTTGGGTTGTTTAGTTGAACAGCTTCGGCCAGGATATGTCATTTGGTTAGCCAATTGCTGAAGGACATTTGTGACCTCAAAATCTACATTATTCCCTTGGCCTGTCGACTGGTCATGATGACCCTCGGTATCAGGATGTACTGAGTTAGATAAACTAGAGGTGGTCGACCCCACAATGGAACTGAGGGAAGCGGCCACGCCACGTCCTCGTCCGCGTCCATGACCACGGCCTCGCCTCTCTCCCCTATCAGCAGACATTCTGAAGGATACACAAAGCACGTAAGTACAATTCAAATCACACGTCATCGAAGTGACCGACTCCCAAAATACCAATTCAAAAGTAAATCGATTAAGGAAATATTAGGAGAGTAAGAGGTCTTACAAGTACCAGTCGCACTGTGATGATGGCAAAGTAGTGATGCTGTAGACAAACGATAACTCAATCGACCCAAAAAGACCGACATCCTAGGTGTCCATAAACCTAAGCTCTGATACAATATTCTGTAACACCCCCGAGTTATTCAGGGTATATCACAGCACTGTGAGCCACGCCGTGGGACCCAAGGCTAATTATACGCAGAACTATGAACTTGACCGAGGAGGTCAATAAAATGAAATGAAGGATAATAAAAATAGTATTCAAACCATATCCAATATACATTCAAATACAATGCATCTCAATTCAGTAACACGGCAACACTGGCCGGAGCATCAAGGAAACTGAAAATAGTATTCGAGTATTCAAAAGCCATTCAAGTACAACAACGCTGAATGGAGGAAATACAAAGCATAACCAAAGACAAGACACAGCATCACACTTGCCCATCATCTTCATGCCGACCCGGTACCTGCCTGTCTGCTCTCCTAGATCCTGAAATACATGAAAAGTATTTCCCCCATAAAGGGATTAGCCGTCGAATAGCTAGTACAAGTATATCGAATATGAAACACAATACTTCTCGACAATAAAGTAAAAGTAACCGTCAATTTATAATTTCAAGATTAGTATTCCGGAATAACTAAATCTCATTTCAATACATACATAATTAACCATGGAACCGCACCAAAGGCAACGGAACCCTGTGAGGCCCCGTCGGACCCTCCCAGAGTGGCTAACCCAAACTATTCATGGAACCGCACCAAAGGCCACGGAACCCTCTGAGGACCCGCCGGTCCATCCCAGAGTGAATATGTACAATCATACAATTCATATACCTCACTTTTAAAGTCGAGAACGTACAATCATAAACATATACTTGCCTTTGAGACATCGAGAATCGAAAGGAAAAGAGTATAAGTTTGGTAGGTCCAATAACACACTTACGGCACCTAAACGATTTGTAAGAAACATGATAATCAATAGTCCATACTCAAATCACACGACAAAACTGCCGAAACCCACCTACGATTCACGAAACGACAAGGATAATCACTTAGAGGTTTGAAAATCACCCAATCCCTCTCAAGTCCGAACAAAGTACAAAACCATCCATATAATCGTAGACAAAACATGGGTACGGGATAGATACATCATAATCTCAAAGGTTTCAAGCTCCAAAATGGATAAATCGGACGAATCTAAGAAAATCACCAAAAATTCCCAAAACTAGGGTTCTAAGGATTTACCTTGATTTGGAAGATGGAAATGGATTAGATGATGTGTTGTCTTTGTTATTCAACCAAATAGGATGATAGTTGATGAAAATCGCCTCCAAATCGTCTAATCCGAGCTCTCCCATCGCAAAGAGTGAAAAAGATGAGAAATGAGAAGTGCAGGGGTTGACCCGCTCTTATATACTGCGTTTTGTCTAGCGCACGCTACGCCTCAATATTAGCGTGCACTAACAGGGTCACCCGGTAGCCCAATGGCTTCTGCTAGCATCGTTAGCGTGCGCTACGTGTACTGTAGCATGCGCTAACGCCTTCCTCAAGTGTGCGCTAGCCGATAGTTAGCGTACGTTACCTAGGAGTTGGTGCCCAGAAATTGGAGTCCAGAACCTACTGTCCTTTGCCCTGCTCGAGCCTTAGCGTGCGCTACCACTATTGCTTAGCGTGCGCTACTAATACAGCTAGCGCGCGCTGTCTTCTACACATAGCGTACACTACGAATTCTTCATTCGAGTCCAGTACCTACTGGACTGTCTGCCTCAAATACACTAGTAGCGTGCGCTAATGCAGATAGTTAGCGTGCGCTACTAGTACTTAAATAGCGTGCGTTATAAAGGGAGTGTAGCGTGCGCTACGCCTCACACACAGGTGATAGCATCGCAACAAAGATCCAAAGCAGCAACGATCCATGCAAGAAAGAGTAAATTCCAAATGATATGAACTCCATGATCAACATCGGAAACATCTCCAAGTGTTTACAGATCGACAAAATATGAAGAACGGAAAGGTCAAACAGTTAATAAAAAGTACGGATATTACACAGAGTCACTCACATTTTTCGGGAGGACAACATGCCGGCTGATTATCTCTCTGAGCTCGGCATGTTGTCCCTCGGTGTTCATACTTATACATATGATACTGCTCCTCCGTTTCTTGTCTCTCTTATACGGATGGATCAGCTTGATTACCCTTCTTTTAGATTTATGTAGTATTTCATCATTGGTTGAATTATTGTTATGGGTCCACACATTAGCCAACGATTTTAGTGGTGCACCTTGTATTTCACTAGCGAGCCGCTGGCAGTTTAGTTTCTAGGATCCGGATTATGTCCAATTTATGGTCATAATTCGGAAGTGCTCTTTTACCTATCGGTCCGCACATTAGCCCACAACTTTATTGGTGCACGTTGTATTTTGTTGGTCCCAAGAATGATGAACACTGTCCTCATTATACCAACTTGAGTCTTTTCAAGCGCGTTTTGTCCTCACTCACGTGCACCTGAGAAACTTCCGAGGGGGTCACCCATCCCAAAACTACTCCAAGCCAAGCACGCTTAACTTTGGAGTTTCTATGAGATGGCTACCAGAAAAGAAGATGCATCTTGTTGGTATGAGTAGTTCAAATCAATTCATTTAACCATTTTCTAGTGCAGATCTCACAGGTCGAATCGCAAGCCGCGCCTCGCGCATTTTTAAGCCCATGCAGGCAGGATGATGGACCGAATCCCAACAATCCCTTCTCAGTATCTGCCAGCATTTCTGCTCCATAGTCTGGAAACCTCCGCGAACTAGATTTGATCACACAGCCCTCTAGCGGCTAGATTCATTCACACAGTACCAGAAAAGAAGATGCATCTTGTTGATATGAGTAGTCCAAATCAATTCATTTAACCATTTTCTAGTGTAGATCTCATAGGTCGAATCGCAAGTCGCGCCTCGCGCATTTTTAAGCCCATGCAGGCACGATGCTGGACCGGATCCTAACATATTTATTTAGCGGGACGTAGGTACTTCGTTTTTTAGATTTAGGATCCGGATTATGGCCCATTTTTTGTCAGAATTCGGGACTGATTGCTTGTATTTCTCGATATTTTCTTTATCTCACAGGTTGGTGGGTCCCGTCTCAACCCCCGTTCATAATAGACGTTCTTTTTTTTTTTAAAAAAATCCTTTATGTTCAACAAGTTCAAGACTCTGTCGGATGCTGCAGATAAATTTACGAGGATGTTAGCAGAAGGAAAGCTTCCTATGCAATTAATGATGAAATCAATGCACCAAAAAGGTGATCAGCTCACCCATCCTGATGACTGGATACTGGCTTTCGACCAATCTACTGACAGAAGAGAAATCTACCTGGATTGAGGCAAGGATTCATTTGTTAATTGGTGGAAAGGAACCGAGAATGATCCTGACAGGAGACCTTGGAGGCATTCTCAGTACAGGAGTTAGCTTATCTACCCCTACTCATTGTATTTGTTCCTTAGGCTTTGCAGTATGCACTTTTGTCTGTATTTTTCTACTTTCATGAACTTGTAATTTTCTCAGATTATCAATAAAATTTGTTCTCTAGAAAGATTACAGCTCGTACTCTATGCTTACTGTTTTTCCTATTTGATTACGAATTTATTAACTGCAAACGAATAAGTATAGAACATGTCTTAAAGTTGTAAGAAATTGTCTGTGAAAAGTTCATAAGTTAAGTTGCATACAACATAGACAAATACTGTAAGAATGTGCCTGCGCGCCAATCATAAGTTTAAAGTTGTAACATACATCCCTGTAGATATTTTCAATTTCATAGAACTTGCCTGCGAGCAGTTCACATTTTTAGACTAAGTACTGAAGATCAGATCATTCGACATAAGACCAAGAGATGGACTCTCTAAATCAAGAAGTCTTGAAGAAGTTTTGGCATTATCAAAAAGAGGAAAATTGTTGGGATAAACAATCCTGTATCCTGTTTTGATAATGGCCATCATACAATAAAGAAGTCGAAAGTTCCTAAATGCCACTAAGTATGGAAGTTGTCTAGAGTCCCCATACAGCCTTTCGATACAGCAATCAAAGATCTCATACAGTCTATCCTACATAGCCTGCAGCTACAGCAAGACAATACGCCGGATACAGCAGTCAGACTGTAAAATATTTTACTTAGGAAAAGTAAAACACATCCGACAGGTCTGATTAATAAAAGCTTTAAACCGTTGTGAAATACACATTGTTTAATCATAAAGTATTCACGGTTAAAGTAGCATTTATTGCCAATAGGATAGCATTTAATACATCCGAAGTGAGACAAGTTTGAACGCGCTGAAGAGCATTTAATGCGAAGTCAAAAAGAATGTCTGAAGCATTAAATGCGATCTGCTTTAATTTAAATATTCAGCAAAGCTGCCAATCAGAGACGTCATCTCACCTACCTGCAATAGCTACATTTATAACGGAAGCATTTTTCAAAGGTTATAAATACCCCCAACCCAGAGGACTTACACACATATACTTTACACACAAAGAATAAATATCGCAAAAGCTCTAGCAAATTAGTCTGACATTCTAGCGATTACAATATAGTATATTTCGTGAGCATACAACAAGTATTCAAGCGAAGAAATATACAAGTCCGTAATGCGAACAGCACAGCATACAACAATCGTATATCAAAGATCAAGCTGTTGTTCAGAGAATTCTACCTTTACCGTTGAGATAATTATCACCCATGTGTGGACTGTAGATCCTTGCATATTCCGACCTGTGTGGGAAGAATAGTATTGTAGATGAAGCTTCAAACTGTGTGTGAAGAAGCAAGTCATGGAAGAGTTCAAACCAATCTGAGTGAACGGCAGAAAGCTTTGGTCCCTATATCAACTTGTGTGAACGATACAGAGACAGGTTTAGTTATAGTCACATAGTTGTGTACGCAGTGCTTATAATAAACATTTTACTCATTTGTGGAGAACCAGTGGACGTAGAGGGGTTTACCTCGAACCACTTTAAATTGCATGTTATTTACCTTTTGTCTTTATTATTTATATAACTGTGATTTATACAATTATACAGTGCGAAATCCTGTACGCACCAAGTAAACAAGAGAATACCTAGTTGCTTTAGTTACAACAACTCACACCTAAATTTTTGCTATGGGAACTAACTTCAAAAAACCGTACAACTTATAGTTCTTTATCTTTCCAAGCTGTTACTCATATAGTTAGTGGCCAACACAGTACGAGCGGGCACTTAGGGACAAAGTGGAAAAGGAATTTCAGTCAGACATTAAATCTTACTCACAAATGGTGCCATATGTTACCATATTCGACATAGAGAAGCAGTTTCAATCAGTTTACACTTTGAAAAAATTTAGGGAATTTCAGGATAAGGCAATTGGGAAGCTGTACTAAGAGATTATCTCTGCTCAAGAATTGCAAGCAGGCGATGGGTATGGGGAGAACGTACAAGAGGGGACAAGATACATAGTGCAAGAAGATTTCAAAGTTAACGAAATGTCTATGCAAAGAAATGTTAATGTTTTGTTCAAGGGGGAGGATTGTCACATAGCTTTCTCGTGTCACCTGTTTGAGTTTCGTGGCATATTTGCAGACATGCTGTCACCATTTTGATAAAAAATGGTGTCAAGTCAATCCCCGACGGGTATTATCGTAAACCATCACTGTTAAGCCGATCATTGTTATCATTATATATTAAAAATTTAGAGGAATGTGAGTTTATTCTACAAGAGTCCAAGTTAAATTTGGCCTTATCCGTTTATCTAATATTTTCAATTGAAATCTATTTTATATAGTAAAATTGTTGTTTTTGTCTTTCAATTGAAATTTAAGTTATATAGTAAAATTATCAACTCGTTAGTAAAATTGAAATCTGAGTTGTTTTCTTGTTCAATAGAAATCTAAGTTGCAACATTGCCAACATAGGTACATTATGAGGAGATGGAGAAAAGACATCATTCGACTGTATAATAATTCGAAAATCAATTACATTGGTCTGCCGAGCACTCTTGAGCAGCAAAGGTATGAAGATCTCTGTCGTGATTTCTCGAACATTGTAGCTGTGGCGGCTGAGGAGGAGGAGAGTTACTAGGAGATTAAAAACTGGATCGCATCTCAATCGCATTACATGACCGTTTCAAGAGGAAAGCCAACTTGTGGCAGTAATGTTCTTTGTAAGAATAGTGCTATCGTAGCTTCTGATTGCACTAGAGAGGTGGAACATGTCTCAGTTAGTCGCATCTTGGACCCAAAGTTTTCAAAGAGAAAAGGTGCACTGTTGGAATCGTTAATGATTTTATTTTATTTTGTAAAATTAAATATCATAGGATCTATCTACGTTCCGAGTAGATGATCATCGTATATTCACTAAATCGATTCCCGGTGAGTGAGAAATAGTGAATTAAAGTTTGTCACTTAATTGTGAATTGATAAGGGATGGAATCACACATTGAATAATGAACCATCATTATTCTAGTATATAAGGAGTTACCTTTATGCATGTAATAATTAATGACACATGTGTATGGGCTTAAAGCCCACATGCGTGCGCCGCCGCCCGCCCGCCCGCCTCGCTTCGGCCTCGGCCGCTGCCGCGGCCGCGAGCCGCGAGCCGCGTGCCGTGGACCTTGGACCTTGGCCTTGGCCTTGATCTTGATCTTAGACTTGGACTTGGACTTGGACTTGGATCTTGGATCTTGGCAATTGGTCTTTGGGCTAGTCTTTGGGCCTGTTCGTGGGCTTGGCCGTGAGCTAGGCCTTGGGCTATCTTAAAGATTTTTTGGACAAGCTCAACAACGTAGTTGGGCTCGTATGTGCACATAAGGATGTCCAGGTACATCCGTCAGATGGTTAAGGAGCTAATTATAGTCCAGGTGCATCCGGATTGTTCAAACTCATCTAAAACCAGGCAGTAACCTCCCAGGTGTTATGAAGAGGTGTTAAGGCTGCCTGTTCAAATTCAAAACGGGCAGTAACCACTGCCTTGAATTGTGAAACTCCTGTGTTCAATGCAGGCATGAATGCCTGCATTATGACAAATTTTTAAGGGTCGTGTTTAAACCCCGCAGTGTGTGAATGGCCTATAAATAGGCATGCATATATTTGCTTCGTATATGCAATTTTCGAACTCGTATAATCAAACAGCCAAAGATTCTCTGCATATCATAAGTCGGAGCTTTGTCCTCACCTCTTCCAGTTCGCCGGAGCTCGTAGGTCTTGTGGTGCTACTACCTTCGAGACGTTGTCGTTTTATCTTTGGGGGCGATACGTCAAAACCGAGAGCACTACCGCAGCGTATTTCCTCAGATAGAGGATTCCTCGACTCGCATTAGTTTACGGTTTTATAATTTATTTTCTTGTATTTTCAATTCTGTTTCGAGTTTTGTATTTTTTTTCATTTTCGTACGAGTTTGTAGTTTCTGTTTTTCGAGTTGTAATTTTTGTATTCGAGTTGTAATTTATTTTTTCGCCCAGCAAGTTTGTAATACAGAAAAATCAACAAGCGCTAGAGGAAATAGTTACTTGCTGAATCCTACAACTGGAGATAACGACCGCTGTTTCCACCGACTCCAACACCATTGCTGTCTTTGCCTCCGCGACCGCCGCTTCGAACGTGGCAAACACCATTGCCGCAACCATGTCCAGCATGATGAGATCAACTGCCTCATCAACAACTCCATGGGTGTTTTCGAACCCATTTCTGACTACCGGTGGATCCACCTCGAGTGGCACCGTAGGTTCCACTTTTAGTGGTACCATTGGATCCATGTTAGGATCTAGTGTTGGAGCCTACGGGTTCAACACGAGTGGTTCCTTTTTTGGAACAACCTCGGGGCCAAGGATGATGCCTGCCGCCGAGAATCCGCCAAAGTTTGGTGGAGCCGACTTTAAAAGGTGGCAACAGAAGATGTTATTCTATTTGACAACATTGGGCTTTGCGAACTTCCTTAAGGAAGATGCGCCACCGGCTCCAAGTGCTCAAGAGACTAGTTTCACAGTCCGAACTGCCTATGACAATTGGCATAATGGAGACTATCTTTGTAAAAACTTTATTCTGAACTCCTTAGAAGATAGTTTGTACAATGTTTATTCTATTGTAAAAACATCAAAAGAGATGTGGGAAGCACTTGAAAAGAAGTACCGTAGTGATGATGGAGGTAAAAAGAAGTTTGTAGTCGCCAAGTATCTGGACTACAAGATGGTTGACTCAAGGCCAATCATGGAACAAGTGCAAGAGTTCCAACTCATCATTCATGATGTCAATGCCGAAGGAATGGTCTTGCCGGACGCTTTCACTATTGCAACTGTGATCGAGAAGTTGCCTCCCAGTTGGAAAGACTTCAAGAGCTATCTCAAACACAAAAGAAAGGAGATGACTCTTGAAGACTTGATTGTGAAACTACGCATCGAGTCAGGCGTGTGCAAAAATGACCACAAACCAAAAGGCCTGATAGATGCGAAGGCCAATATATTAGAGCATGGCGGTCCCTCCAATAAAAGAGCTCGCCCAAGTGTCCAAAACAATAGCAAAGGGAAGCAACCAGTCAAGAAGTTTGATGGCCATTGCTTCAACTGTGGCAAACATGGGCATACGGCGAAAGGCTGTCGAAAGCCGAAGGCCAACAAGAAGAAGAAACATGTTGCCAACATCGCCGAGACTAACAGCGGATGAAAGAGGATGACCTTGATGTTGTGGTCACCGAAAAAGTAAACCACGTTGAGAACCAAGGTGGTTGGTACGTCGACACCGGTGCGACCGCCCATGTTGGTGCCGATAGGAGCCAGTTTAAGAACTATCAAGTTGTTGAGGGGAGGAAGCTCAACATGGGGAATCCAACTTCATCTGAAATTATCGAAGTTGGAGAAGTGGACCTCAAACTTACGTCCGGACAGACACTCACCTTGAAGAATGTGCTTCATGTTCCGGATATGAGGAAGAATTTGATCTCAGGCTCTATACTAGTTAAAAAGGGGTTTAAACTAGTGTTTGAGTCAGATAGAATTATCATAAAAAATTTGATAGGCTTCTTGGTAAGGGTTACCTCACGGAGGGACTCTTTAAACTTAATGCTTTGGCTAAACGCCATGTAACCAAGTCCAGTAATGCTAATGAAAATGCTATTGCTTCCTCTTACTTGACTGGGTGTTCTGATTTATGGCATTGTAGATTAGGTCATGTGAATCTAAATGCTATAAAAAGATTAGTAACTTAGATTTACTAAAATTAAATGAAGTCAATACTCAAAACAAATGTGAGATTTGTGTTGAAGCAAAAATGACGAAACTTCTGTTTCATTCTGTAAAATGAAACACACAACCCCTTGAATTAATTCACGCAGATGTGTGTGATTTAAAGTTTGTGCAAGCTAGAGGTGGTAAGAAGTACTTTATCACTTTTATCGATGACTGCACAAGATATTGTTATCTTTATCTTTTGAGAAGTAAAGATGAGGCTATTGAAGCTTTTAAGAACTTCAAGAATGAAGCCGTAAATCAATTAGGCTGCCGTATCAAGATGGTTCGAAGCGATAGAGGTGGCGAATATGTAGCCCCGTTTGAGGAATTATGCAACGAAAGCGGTATAATTCATCAAACAACAGCTCCATATGCACCACAATCTAATGGTCTTTCTGAACGTAAGAATCGAATACTTAAAGATATGATGAATACCTTATTGATTAGTTCAGGGTTGCCCCAGAACATGTGGGGGGAAGCTGTCTTGACAGCCAACTATATATTGAACAAGATTCCACGCAAAGGTAAGGATATTACCCCTTATGAGTTGTGGAAAGGTAGAAAACCTTCATACAAATATATCAAAGTGTGGGGTGTTTGGCTAAGTTTGAGGTACCTCTACCTAAACAAGTTAAAATCGGACCTAAGACGGTCGATTGTATCTTTATTGGGTATGCACTAAACAGTAGTGCCTATCGGTTTGTTATCCACAAGTCAAAAGTTCCTGAAATGACTGTGGGAACAACAATTGAATCAAGAAATGTTGTATTATTTGAAAACATATATCCTTTAAAGGATAATGATAAAGTTGAGAATAATTCTAGCAATAGAGTTGAAGATGAAGGAACAAGTTCAAAACCTGTGGATGTAGATCCAAAGTCACGTAAGCGATCGAGATCTAATCTGGAAGATGTAGAACCGAGACGTGGTAGTAGGGTTAGGACACCAAAGATATTTGGACCTGACTACATAGCATTCATGTTGGATGAAGAACCAACGTCGATCAAAGTATCTTATGCCAGACTAGACGGGTTGCTCTGGAAAGAAGCTGTTCAGAGTGAAATTAACTCAATTTTACATAACCAAACTCGGCTTTTGGTTGATTTACCTGAAGGTTGTAAGCCCTTAGGATGCAAATGGATCCTTAGAAGAAAGTACAAGGCTGATGGGTCAATTGACAAGTATAAAGCTCGTTTAGTAGTCAAAGGTTTCAAACAGAAGGAAGGGTATGATTTTTTCGATACCTATTCACCTGTAACGAGAATTACATCTATTCGAGTGCTTCTCGCGATCACGCTTTACGATCTTGAGATTCATCAAATGGATGTTAAGACTGCTTTTCTGAACGGTGATCTGGATGAAGAGATCTATATGGAACAACCTGAAGGGTTTGTAGTACCTGGACAAGAGAAAAAGGTATGCAAACTGATTAAGTCTCTATATGGATTGAAACAAGCTCCACTACAGTGGCACTTGAAATTTAATAATGTAATGTTATCAAATGGTTTTAAAATAAACGAGTGTGATAAATGTGTTTATATTAAGAACACTAATAATGGTTATGTTATTGTGTATCTTTATATAGATGACATGTTACTCATGGGTAACAATATACAAGTGATTAACGATACTAAGAACATGTTAAAAAGAAATTTTGACCTGAAATACATTGGGCTAGCCGATGTGATTCATGGAATGAAAATTTTGAGAAACTCAGATGGAATCATCTTGACACAATCTCACTATGCCGAGAAAGTTCTCAAGAAGTTTAATGCTTTTGATAGCTTGCTGGCTAAGACCTCAATAGATTTAAATGATCACTTGAGCAAAAATCGAGGGGACCCCGTTGCACAAGAAGAATATGCACGAGTCATTGGGTGTTTAATGTATCTTACAAATTGCACTCGACCCTATTTAGCTTGTGCTGTAAACAAATTGAGTCGTTACACGAGCAATCCAAGCAAAAAGCATTGGAAAGCTCTCGTTAGGGTTTTGAGGTACTTAAAGTATACTCAAAACCTTGGGCTACACTATTCGAGATACCCCCCGGTACTTGAAGGGTACTGTGATGCGAATTAGTTACGTGTTTACCATTGGGGGTGGAACTGTCTCGTGTAAGTCCACAAAACAAATGTGTATAGCCCGATCCACCATGGAATCGGAATTCATAGCATTGGACAAAGCTGGTGTAGAATCCGAATGGCTCAGAAACTTCTAGAAGATATTCCATGTTGGTCCAAGCCAGTGCCTGCAGTGATGATTCACTGTGATAGCCAAGCTGCTATTGGTAGGGCGAGAAGTAACGCGTATAATGGAAAGTCTCGACATATTCGTCGATGCCATAATACCGTGAGATATTTGATCAAAAGTGGGGTTATCTCTATTGACTATGTGAGGTCATTGGATAATCTAGCGGATCCGCTAACCAAAGGGTTAAACCGTGATCAAATGAATAAATTGCTAGAGGGAATGGGTTTAAAATCCACAAATGGATAATTATCATAGTGGTAACCCAACCAAGATGACTGGAGATCCCAAGAACTTGGTTCAATGGGAGAACTAAGCTATGAGAGTTCGTGTGAAACACTCATCTAAGTTTATTCCCTATAGAGCAATTGAGTGTTGAAAGCTTGCCTAGTGGTGAGGTTAAGTCTATGACTTTTAATGATTCCTAAAGACCTCGAGGAGGTTGAGTATGGCAAGATAATCGGTAAAGAATCACCTATATAAGTGAGAAGTGGGGGCCGCTTCATGAAATACACTTATGAATCCAAATGGGTGCTCAAGGCCCGCAAAGGACACAAAACGTGAGAACGGATGAGGTTGAGGTGTTCAAGTGTTAGCACCATTGTCTCAGTGCACGCCGTGGGGCAATAGTTCAAAGCATCAAGACACTAATCCGCCTGTGTACCCGATGATGTTAACTATGGAATGTTTAAAGTCACGAACTACCTATCCTTATACTTTAACGCCTCTTGAGGACTGAGCTTGAGTCTGCATATTGCATTTGGGCTATTTTCACTCATGTGGGGGATTGTTGGAATCGTTAATGATTTAATTTTATTTTCTAAAATTAAATATCATAGGATCGATCTATGTTCCGAGTAGATGATCGTGGTATATTCACTTTCTCTAAACCGATTCCCGGTGAGTGAGAAATAGTGAATTAAAGTTTGTCACTTAATTGTGAATTAATAAGGGATGGAATCCCACAGTGAATAATGAACCATCATTATTCTAGTATATAAGGAGTTACCTTTATGCATGTAATAATTAGTAGCACATGTGTATGGGTTTGAAGCCCACACATGCGCACACGCGCGCGCCACCGCCGCCCGCCCGCCTCGCCTCGGCCTGGGCCGCGGCCGCGAGCCGCGGACTGTGGACCTTGGACCTTGGACCTTGGCCTTGGCCTTGATCTTGATCTTGATCTTGGACTTGGACTTGGATCTTGGATCTTGGCAATTGGTCTTTGGGCCTGTTTGTGGGCTTGGCCGTGAGCTAGGCCTTGGGCTAGCTCAAAGAATTTTTTGGACAAGCTCAACAACGTAGATGGGCTCGTATGTGCACATTAGGATGTCCAGGTACATCCGTCAGATGGTTAAGGAGCTGATTATAGTCCAGGTGCATCCGGACTGTTCAAACTCAGCCAAAAACGGGCAGTAACCTCCCAGGTGTTATGAGGAGGTGTTAAGGCTGCCTGTTCAAATTCAAAACGGGCAGTAACCACTGCATTGAATTGTGTAACTCCTGTGTTCAATACAGGCATGAATGCCTGCATTATGACTGCCTTAAGGGCTGTGTTTAAACCCCCTGCAGGTGTGAATGGCCTATAAATAGGCATGCATACATTTGCTTCTGTACATGCAATTTTCGAACTCAGTATAATCAAA
The DNA here is from genome assembly GCA_033398695.1 of Orobanche coerulescens. Lineage (NCBI taxonomy): Eukaryota > Viridiplantae > Streptophyta > Magnoliopsida > Lamiales > Orobanchaceae > Orobanche > Orobanche coerulescens. The sequence continues at coordinate 164,689,861 of CM065807.1, read as the reverse complement.
CAGTTTTCAGCATTCTCTGCATATCATAAGTCGGAGTTTTGTCCTCACCTCTTCCAGTTCGCCGGAGCTCGTAGGTCTTGTGGTGCTACTACCTTCGGGACATTGCCGTTTTATCTTTGGGGGTGATACATCAGAACCGAGAGCACTACCGGGGCGTATTTCGTTTTGCGGATAGAGGATTCCTCGACTCGGCATTAGTTTACGGTTTTATAATTTATTTTCTTGTATTTTCAATTCTGTTTCGAGTTTTGTATTTTTTTTTCATTTTCGTACGAGTTTATAGTTTCTGTTTTTCGAGTTGTAATTTTTATATTCTAGTTGTAATTTATTTTTCCGCCCAGCAAGTTTGTAACATAGAAAAATCAACATGCACCTCTTAAGAATTGTAAACCATGGCCATTAGAAAAGAAAGCTAGGAGGAGCAAGGTATGTTTGTTCGTATTTCAAATGAATTATAAATCCCTTTACTTTGTAAAAATAACTTAAAATTAAGAATATATGTTGTAATGACAATCTTTACTTGTGCAGCCACGTTCTAAAAATATTGAACAAATGCCCGCTGCACCGATTATAGACCCACCTGTGCAAGTATTCTTACAACCACCGACAGATATGGTGAAATATCCACCCTCTAATCTCGGCTATTTTTCGCAACTAATGGTACGTCTAAAATATTATTATTCAACATATTGTTCGTAGTTATTGCGTGTCCACTAATTTTTAGTAACTCGTTAGGGTGTTCATTACCAATCACGCTTTGGCTTTGGAAGCTTCTAGAAAGGTCGAGATTTTTTTCCAGAGTTCTTGTGTTTACATGATAGATGTTGTAACATTCCGGAAGCCCTCCGGAATGATCATAGAAAGGATTAGAATGGTGTAGATTGTCTTGTAATCTCTTGTATGTTCTAGATACTTGCAGATTATTGTACATTCTAGAAGATGTAGATGGAGACCTATATAAGGAGCTCCAAGCCCCTCATTTGTAAATCATCCAAGTTTGAGCAATAAAAGTTCCTTTCTAAAAGAGCAGTTTCTCTCTCTCTATCTTTCTCTCTCTAAAATACTTCAATCTTCCGCACTTAACCGGCAAGGGTTGGGAAAGCCTGCCTTAGTGGCCGAAGGACTGAGTTGCTAAGGGGCGCACGGCATAACTCGACGGACTGAAGTTTGCCAGTGACACGTGGTATCGGAGTCTGGTTTGTTGGTAAAGTGAGAGAATGAGCGGAAACAGCAGCATGGTCGAAGGGAACAATGCTGGCGATGATGGTCGCAAGACCAAGAAAGGTGGTAGGGACAAGTTGATCGCTGGGATTCGCGTAGTATGGTTTTCAAATCCGATCAATTTTAAAATTTGTAAAACCTCGGAGTATTTCCAAGGTGTCGAACCCAAGGGAATTGATGTGTCGAAAATAAAGGAATTAACTCTACTCAAAATTTGACTGCTATTTAGGAATCCGAAAAATTGTTTTGATTCTAATTATCTAATTTTAAAAATCGAAGAACAAAAATTAAATAAAAGATGAAATATCTAAATTAAGCAAATAAAGCAAATTAGCAAGATAAAATCACAAGTCGAAAGGTAATTGATCCTAGGGTAGTATCATCTAATTGAGTTCACACAATTCGTTCACTTGATTCCTTTTCCCCAAATTTTAATTCAATCCTAGAAATAATCACTCAGTCGATCTAGAATTCCGATCAAGGCAACCTAGAAAGATAGTTAATTAAAACCCTTTTCCCGCTGTGGCTCAAAGGATTGAAATCACTTAAAAAGCACCAACTTATTTATCTATGATTTATCTTTCTCCGCTAGGTCTCAAGATAAAATCATATTGTGTATCAAGTATTTCCACTAATCAATTACTCCTTCCGGACAAAATCAATTAGCTAACATGCATCAATTAAGGGCCCTTTAATCTAGCATGAGATTTAACACAACTTGAACACAAGCCTAGGATGAAAGGTCCAAAGGTAATCAAAGGAACATCATGTGAACATCAATTAAAATTACTAACCCTAGAATCAATCAATGAATTAGCCAGACATACTTGAAATTAAACAAGAAATTGATGAAGAATGCATATTATTAATATGAAAAGAGAGATTACAACCCTTATGGATGAACTCTGAGTCTTCAACCTCCCAAAAACAATAATAATTCTCCTCCAAAAAGTTCTTGCATCAAAGAAATTAATCTTGCTAAAAAGTGTAAAAATCTGCTCTAGATAATAAAAGATGAAAAAGGGCTGCTGAAAAGATAGATAAAAGATACTCAAACTAGGTCTAGAATGAGGTTTATATAGCCTAAGGGGTTAAAATCCCGATTAGCCCTAATCTAGGAAATAAATAATATCCAAAAGAGTCAAAATCCGTCCAAAAACGAGAACCGGGAAGCTCCGGCTCGGCCTATCGGCCGATAGCCGCCGATAGGTGGTTCGCCGATTTCTTCACTCGATAGGCGTGAGCTCCTTTTCGGACGTCCCTATCGGGCCGATAGTCGGGCCGATAGGGTCTTCTGCTTGGCGCAAAAATCCGCTTTCTTCGTCCGTTTGACTCGACTCGGTCCTTTGTCTCGCTTTTGGGTCCTTTTGGCTCTAAAACCTGCAAACACACTAAAACCAACCCAAACGCGTAATACGGCTCGACTAATCATAAATAAGCCAAATACGAGCACATTAATCACGAAACGAGATAAAAACCTAGTATAAAATCCTAGAAATAAGTGGTAAAATTACTACTTATCAAACCCCAAACTTAAGCCTTGTTCCCGAACAAAAAAAGAAAAGAAAAAGAAAATCGTGAATCATCGTGCAACTCATAGTGTTCAACCTAATCAATACTACCTGTAATTCTCTCTAAATAATCCGAGTGTCGTAGCGAGCCGCACTCGTAATAATGATTCCACAAAGTAGTCAAGTTCAGTCTAATCATTCGCTCATGAAGAAAATCCACTCAAAGATTAACAAAACGTGAGTCAAATCGACCGTCAATATGAAAGGCTAAAATAAACAAGCTAGTTCGTCTGTTACATACGCCTAGTGGCACAATTTTAACGAGTTTCATAACAAATAAACCTCGGTCAGTATTCCCTTATATATATGTTCAAGAATTTAATTCGAGTTGACCACTAGGTTAGGATCTCGGGATGTTTCATCGGGGTAATCCTAGGGTGGAACTTCCATTCTCATGTATTAGGAAACCGTTTGACGTAAAAGACACTCATGGGGCACATGGATGCTTCTAGTTACTAAGTTCCCGTCTACAGCGGAGAAACAACTCGAATATATAATTTCCGCATGTCCGAATCAAGGTCGCCGTTTTACGCGAGAGTAAACAGCGGGTCACGCGAACAACCCCGGTTACTAGGTTCCCTATCATTGGCACATGTGAAATATCTAAATCACTAGTCTAATCAGAGTCGTCGTTTTACGCGAGGGTAAACAACGGGTCACGCGAATGCCCCCGGTTACTAGACTTCCATTCATAGAACAACTTATCTCAATTTTTGGGAAAAACTGACCGACTCTAAACTCTATCTAAGTGCCAACACGACTGACGAAACAGTACGACTCACTATCCGGAAGATGTAACCAAAACGTATTGACGGTGATTTTAAAACAAGTATGTATCGTCTCTTATCTGCCAAGACCTCTACAATCACGAAAAATTTTGGACCTAAATAAATACTATGCAAAACAGAAATAACTGACTACAACTCGACTAAAACTCAACCGTTTCTTCAGAGAGAAAAACAGTGTCGTAACATCGGTTTCACACAAATAGAAGCACGAAAAATTCACTAATAAAGAAAAACTAAGACAAGCAAGGCTATCTAAAACAAACAACGAAAAGCAAATAAAAGCAAACATGAAATCTAAAAAAAAAAAACTACTACGACCTAACGAAAAAAAATAGAAACTAGCAAACACACCAAACGAAAATGAACATAAAAATCTAAAAAAAAAAAAAAAAAAAAAAACTAAGCAACAAAAAGCCAAAACCACGCAACACCAAAATGATAAGCACAAATAAACACAACGGGCACCAACACAAGCAAATAAAGATACAAGGCAAACACGGTACTCACACGTAAAGAAATTAACAAAGCCGCACTTCTTCCCCCCCCAAACTTATTTCGCATCCCAAAGGAGGAATAAGTTTGAAAAGAGAAAGGAGTGGCTTTGTTAATGGAGTACCTGATCACTGTGGCTGAAATGGCGGGTTTGTCGGCGAGCTCGTAGTGTATACTGGGCCGGGTATGTCCTATCGGCCAGGCCTTTCGGCCGATAGGCTGGGCCGATAGGAACTTCTGTCTCTTACCATGCTCATATCGGGCGGGATATCGGTCGATGTGGAATTCCTGTCGACCACTGCTTGTAACATAAAAATTTTTCTAATTTTCCTCAGCCTATCGGCCGGGCCAATCGGCCGATATGCTCGCCCGATAGGATTTTCTGTCTCAAAAAAAATTTCCAGCTTTTTCTCTTTCGCATAATCGGTCCCGTTTTTGCTAGGATATTGGCGATTAAAGACCTGCAAGTATTTAAAACTCGGCGTGCATGGATTAGAACTTAACAAAAACTAGCAAAGCTACTACGAAACTAGAAACTACAAAAATCACGCAAACGAAAAATCGAAAATAAATGAATAAAACGAACTAATATACATACATACGTTGGGTTACCTCCCAACAAGTGCTACGTTTAACGTCTTTAGCTAGACGATACCTCATTCAACCCGGGTCTTCAGTGACAACTCCCCCTTGAACGGGTTTGTTGATATCAAGATAGCATACGCTCCTCTCATTAAGTCGAGACTCGTTCGCCTCCAACATTCGAACATACTCCGGCAAATCCTCGGAAATTTCATCAACCTCAGAATGTGAGTAAATGGAGTGTGAAATACAATGCTCCAACAAGTCGGTCGGGGGCGGCATAATAGACTCGATTTCAAAACATTCCTCGGGCGCATCGTCGGGCTTCTTCATCGCGTCATAGATGGAAATTTTCAGATTTTGATCGTTAACCCGGAAAGTAAGATCACCCTCCTGGACGTCTATAAGTGCTCTCCCCGTCTCTAAAAACGGTCTCCCAAAGATCAATGGTTGATTCTCGTCCTCGGGCATATCAAGAACTACGAAATCGGCCGGGAAGACTAAGTGTTGGACTCTAACGAGCACATCCTCCACAATTCCCCTCGGATAAGTGATTGACCGGTCCGCCATGAGTAGAGAAATGGTAGTCGGCTTCATCTCCCCAATCTTCAACCTCTTAAAGATGGATAGAGGCATAAGATTGATGCTTGCCCCGAGATCACACAACCCATTACGGAACGTTTGGTCGCCAATCATGCATGTCAAAGTAAAACGTCCCGGATCCTTCTGCTTGAGTGGGAGCTTGTTTTGAATGATAGCGCTACACTCCTCTGTCATATTTATTGTTTCAAACTTTCTCAACTTTCTCTTGCTTTCCACAGCGTCTTTCAAGAATTTCACGTAACCCGGCATGTCTCTCAAAGCGTCTAGAAGTGGAATGTTGATATTCACCTTTTGAAACATGTCGATAAATTGTTGAAGCTTTTCATCATATCTCGACTTGGCCAAACGCTGTGGAAATGGAGCTTTTTCCTCAAAATCTTTCATATTCGAACTTCCAGGAGCCTTTCGGCCGATAGGTAGGTCGATAGGCTTTCACCGCCGCATCTTTGTATGGGTATCGGTTCGGCTATCTACCGATAGGCTACCCGACAGGTTCTCACGTATTCCATCTTCTTTCTCGTTTTCTGCTCCCGTTTCTAGTACATCTTTTTCCAGGTTTCTCAACTTCAGCCCCATGATTACCGTACCTCGTTCCACTCCGAAGCTCGATTGCGTTGCGTTGTTGCGTCTTCGGGTTGGTCTCGTGTCGCTCGGAAAATGCCCCGCTTATGAAATCCGGCAGGCGTTCGCCATTTGACTCATTTGGGTCTCCACCATCGACATCCGCTTTGTCAAGGCTATCACCGAGTTTCCAATAGATGTCACACTATGCTCGAGAGCTCCGAACCTCTTGTCTACTTTATAAATAAAATCTTTTGGCTCGCTCCAACCGTTCCAAAGATCTCTTCCATAGGTGTCTTAGCAATCGGCTCTTGAATAACCCCATTTTTCACGTTAAATCCTTGGTGGTGGAGAGCATTGTTCGGATTGGCATAGGAGAAATTAGGGTGGTTTCGATTGTTCGAATAAGAGTTCCCCCAATTTCCCCTTGCCTAAGTTTCCTCCTTGCATGTAGTTCACATCCTCCTTAATCGCAATCGGCCTGCTTAACTCTTCAAAAACTGAATTGACTCCCAAAGTATTCTTTCTTAGCATCTCGAGCTCTTTTTGTTGTTTTTCAAATTTTGCCTTTAAATCACCGTAGGCGTCCTCACCGGATGGGACCCTTCTTCTCGTCATCTTCCTATCGGTCACCTCCTCGTAATCATTGTTGACCGCTAGCTCAATGAGATTCTTGGCCTCTTCATAATCGTTAGCTAGAAATCCCCTTTCGATGAATAGTCCAATTCTCTTCTAGCCTTCCTCGTCAAACCCCGATAAAACCGAATATAGATCTCCTCTTTGTCAATTCCATGTCAGGCATTTGCGAAGTAGCTTCTTGAATCGGATCCATGCCTCGTATAAATATTCATCCTCATATTGCTCGAATTGCAAGATATCGTTGATTTGTTTTTGCACCTTCGAGGGAGGATAGAACTGCTAAGAACAACCGGTCATCTCTCTCCAAGTACCAATTTCCTTCCGATCTAGGCTCTTGTACCAATCTAGCGCATCGTCTTCTAAAGAAAACCGGAATAGGCGGAGCTTAATGACATCCGGAGGCACTCCGCTTTGCTTGATGGTGGCACATATGTCCAAAACGACTCAAGATGAGCGTTTGATCTTCATTAACTCCTCCGTATGTTTGAGACTTCACTGTAGCAATGAGGGACGGCTTAAGCTCGAAGTTGTTGGCATCAATCTTTCCCCAACCTCCTTCTTGATAATCGTCCAGCTTAGGTCGAAAGCGGGCATTCAAAGGGATCTTCTCGGGACGAGCGAGTTCTCGTGGTTGGTCAACAATGCCGGCCATGGTATCAACGAAAGGTATAGTAATAGTCTCGATTCTCGCTTCTTGCTTCTTCCTCCTCAAAGACTTCTCGATTTCCGGGTCCAAAGGAAATAAGTTCTTTCCTTGGGATCTCGTGATCATGCACCGCCTACAAGGAAAAGAAAACAAGATGTGAGGAAACGAGATCGAAAATAAATAATAATAGTAAACAACCTAAAGTAACAATCTCTTCTTTTTCGAATTATTCCCTTAAGTATTCTATCAATTCCCCGGCAACGGCGCCAAAAATTGATCGCTGGGATTCGCGTAGTATGGTTTTCAAATCCGATCAATTTTAAAATTTGTAAAACCTCAGAGTATTTCCAAGGTGTCGAACCCAAGGGAATTGATGTGTCGAAAATAAAGGAATTAACTCTACTCAAAATTTGACTGCTATTTAGGAATCCGAAAAATTGTTTTGATTCTAATTATCTAATTTTAAAAATCGAAGAACAAAAATTAAATAAAAGATGAAATATCTAAATTAAGCAAATAAAGCAAATTAGCAAGATAAAATCACAAGTCGAAAGGTAATTGATCCTAGGGTAGTATCATCTAATTGAGTTCACACAATTCGTTCACTTGATTCCTTTTCCCCAAATTTTAATTCAATCCTAGAAATAATCACTCAGTCGATCTAGAATTCCGATCAAGGCAACCTAGAAAGATATTTTATTAACACCCTTTTCCCCGCCTGTTCTCTAAGGATTGAAATCACTTAAAAAGCACCAACTTATTTATCTATGATTTATCTTTCTCCGCTAGGTCTCAAGATAAAATCATATTGTGTATCAAGTATTTCCACTAATCAATTACTCCTTCCGGACAAAATCAATTAGCTAACATGCATCAATTAAGGGCCCTTTAATCTAGCATGAGATTTAACACAACTTGAACACAAGCCTAGGATGAAAGGTCCAAAGGTAATCAAAGGAACATCATGTGAACATCAATTAAAATTACTAACCCTAGAATCAATCAATGAATTAGCGGACATACTTGAAATTAAACAAGAAATTGATGAAGAATGCATATTATTAATATGAAAAGAGAGATTACAACCCTTATGGATGAACTCTGAGTCTTCAACCTCCCAAAAACAATAATAATTCTCCTCCAAAAAGTTCTTGCATCAAAGAAATTAATCTTGCTAAAAAGTGTAAAAATCTGCTCTAGATCATAAAAGATGAAAAAGGGTCACGAAAAGATAGATAAAAGATACTCAAACTAGGTCTAGAATGAGGTTTATATAGCCTAAGGGGTTAAAATCCCGATTAGCCCTAATCTAGGAAATAAATAATATCCAAAAGAGTCAAAATCCGTCCAAAAATGAGAGCCCGCTGGGAAGCCTTTCGGCCTGGCCTATCGGCCGATAGGCTGGCCGATAGGTGGTTCGTCGATTTCTTCACTCGATAGGCAGGAGCTCCTTTCGGACGTCCCTATCGGCCGATAGGGTCTTCTGTTTGACGCAAAAATCCGTTTCTTCGTCCGTTTGACTCGACTCTCGGTCCTTTGTCTCGTTTTGGGTCCTTTTGGCTCTAAAAACCTGCAAACACACTAAAACCAACCCAAACGCGTAATACGGCTCGACTAATCATAAATAAGCCAAATACGAGCACATTAATCACGAAACGAGATAAAAACCTAGTATAAAATCCTAGAAATAAGTGGTAAAATTACCACTTATCACAATTCCAGGGATCTTGCATCCTCGATGGAAGCAAGGATGACTAAGATCGAGGTGGCTGTTGGAGAAACCATCGAACGGATGGATGTCCTTGAAGAAAATGCCAGCAAAATTGAGGACGAGGTGTTGCTTGCTCTCAACGAGTTGAAGTCTACACTTCTTGGCGAAGTCGCCAAATTGCGGGAGGAGCTGACCGCACGGTTGGAAAAGACCGAGGAGAATTGTGCATTGTGCAAGGCAGCCGTGGCAGGTGGCACCATGGCAAGGGAGACGCCGCGCATTCAGGCACCAGAACCTCCGAAGTACTCGGGTAAGCGTAATGCTAAAGAACTTGATAATTTCTTTTGGTCTCTCGAAACCTATATGGATGCAGTACGTATAAGGGATGACGAGGACAAGATCAGGTTGGCGATCTTGTACCTAAGTGATGACGTTGCCTTATGGTGTAGACGGCGCCATCAAGATATTACACGAGGGACATGTCGGATAGATACTTGGGATGAATTCAAGACGGACTTGAAAAAGCAGTTCTATCCGGAGAATGCCGAGAGTCTGGCCATGAAGAAGCTGCGTGGCCTGAAGCAATCGGGGAGTGTGAAAGATTATGTCAATGAGTTCTCCTCACTCATGTTGGAACTCCCCGAAATATCGGACAAGGATCGATTGTTCTATTTCTTGGACGGGTTGCGGTCCTGGGAAGCCCTTGAGCTGAGAAGGCAGAAGGTACAAGATCTATCGGAAGCAATTGCTGCGGCTGAGGAAATTATGGAGTTCCGAAAGGACTTCGCGCAGCAAAAGGACAAGAAGGGAGGCAAGGAAAAATGTGGGGGAGACAGGCCTCACAAGACGGGATACAAGCCAACCTTCAAAGGGAAATAAAAGACCCATGAAGTCAAGAAAAGAGAGTGCTTCTTATGCGGGGTCCACACTTCGTCCAAGAGTGCCCGAAGAAGAAAGCACTAAATGCCATAATAAGCCAACAGGAGGAACGGGCCGAAGAAATGCAGATGGGGTCGATGCAACTCCTCAATGCAATGAAGGCGAAGGAAGAAACCATGATGGTACCCAAGGCGGAAAAGGTCAGGAATGGTCTCATGTATGTTGAAGCAAAGATAAATAAGGGAGTCACAAAGTCCTTAGTAGACACGGGAGCCACTCACAACTTCTTAGCTGAGGACGAGGCGGTCCGACTGGGTGTAAGAGTTACTAAGGAAATGGGATGGATGAGAACAGTGAACACACCATCAAGACCCATAATTGGCGTGGCGAAGCAAGTCCCGGTCCAACTGGCGGATTGGCAGGGCAAGCTTGACTTGACAGTGGTCCGAATGGATGATTATCGGATGGTGCTAGGCATGGAATTCCTGGAAAGGATGAAGACGGTAACCATCTAGGATGCCCAAATTCTGAGCATCACTCCGAACAAGGTAACCTTCGATATTCCATTACTTCGTGGAAAGATCGAATCTCGTATGTTGTCGGCTATGCAGGTATCAAAAGGGTGTAAAAGGGGGCAAGAGACATACCTTGTTGCCCTAAAGACGGACGACCTAATTGTTGACAAGGAAGTCCCGGCAGAAATCGGTGAAGTGCTGGCCGAATTTAAAGACGTGATGCCTCCCGAGTTGCCCAAAAAGTTACCACCGAGGCGGGAGGTGGATCACGAGATTGAGCTGGAACAGGGGGTGAAGCCTCCTGCAATGGGGCCGTACCGGATGGCTCCGCCAGAGTTGGAAGAACTTCGAAGGCAGTTAAAAGATTTACTTGATACCGGCTATATTCGTCCTTCCAAAGCTCCTTATGGCGCTCCGGTGTTATTCCAGAAGAAACAAGATGGTAGCTTGCGGATGTGCATTGACTACCGGGCGCTTAACAAGGTTACTATTAAGAACAAATACCCAATACCTTTGGTAGCTGACCTATTCGACCGCTGGGGGAAGGCAAAGTGGTTCTCAAAACTAGACTTGCGGTCGGGGTATTGGCAAGTACGTATTGCAGAAGGAGATGAGCCAAAGACCACCTGCGTAACGAGGTATGGTTCATTTGAGTTCTTGGTTATGCCCTTTGGCTCGACAAATGCACCTGCGACTTTCTGCACTCTCATGAATAAGATATTTCACCCATTCTTGGACAAGTTTGTTGTTGTGTATCTGGATGACATAGTAATATACAGCGAGTCCTTGAATGAACACGCTGAACATCTACGGAAAGTGTTCCGAGTCCTGAGGGAGAATGAATTATACGTAAAACTGGAGAAATGTGCGTTCGCCCAAACGGAGGTAATGTTCTTGGGGCACAAGGTGAAAGAAGTAATGATCTTAATGGACACAAAAAAGGTGCAGGCCATTGCCGAGTGGGAGCCTCCTCATAACGTCTCCGAGCTTTAGTCTTTCTTAGGCTTGGTGAACTACTATCGGCGATTCATTGACGGATATTCGGCGAGGGCAACACCTTTAACTAACTTACTCAAGAAGAAGGTTGCGTGGGAATGGACGGACGAGTGCCAAGCATCCTTCGAGGATGTGAAGGTGGCAGTCATGAATGACCCTGTGCTGAAACTTCCGGACTACACAAAGCCTTTTGAGTTACACTCGGATGCCTCCGATTATGCCATAGGAGGAGTCTTAATGCAGGATGGGCATCCTGTTGCATACGAGTCCCGGAAGCTAAATGAGACGGAATGGCGGTACCCGGTCCATGACAAAGAAATGACGGCGATAATCCATTGTCTTCGTACGTGGAGACATTACTTGCTCGGGAGTCACTTCGTGATCAAGACGGACAATGTGGCGACTAGCTATTTCCAAAGTCAAAAGAAGATCACCCCGAAGCAAGCACGGTGGCAAGACTTCTTGGCTGAATTCGATTATTCTATGGAGTATAAGCCAGGAAAAACAAACGTTGTTGCGGATGCTCTAAGTCGGAAGGCCTCACTGGCATCTATCACCCAAGTGCAGTGTGACCTTGCCGACCGGATAAGAGATAGTATTGCCCAAGACCCCTTGGCCAAGAATCTGGTGGAACTAGCAAAGGAGGGCAAGACAAGGAAGTTCTGGCAAGAGAATAGTTTACTCTTTACTGTTGGGGATAGGTTGTATGTGCCTCGATGGGACAACCTTAGAAGGGAAGTGCTGAAGGAGTGCCATGATTCGAAATGGGCAGGACACCCAGGTACTCTTCGTACTAAAGCGCTTGTTGAGCAATCATTTTACTGGCCTAACCTGCAGGATGACGTGAACGCCTACGTAAAGACCTTCTTGGTCAGCCAACAAGACAAGGTCGAACAAAGTAAACCGGTAGGACTACTAGAGCCATTACCTATTTCCGAACGTTCGTGGGATAGTCTTACGATGGACTTCATATCGGCACTACCAAGGTCGGAAGGATGCGGGTCTATAATGGTGATAGTTGATCGGTTCTCCAAGTATGGGACATTCATACCGGCAACAAAGGATTGCAAGGCCGAGGAAGCTGCCCGACTATTCTTAAAACATGTGGTGAAATATTGGGGAGTTCCTCGGAGTATGATAAGCGACCGAGACCCGTGATTTACAGGAAAGTTTTGGAGGGAGCTGTTTAAGTTGATGGGGTCAAACCTCCACTTCTCGACGAGCTTTCACCCCCAAACGGATGGCCAAACTGAACGAGTAAATCATTTGCTGGAGATTTCTCTTCGACACTTTGTAAGTGCCAACCAGCCCGACTGGGCTCGTTTACTTGATGTTGCGCAATTCTCTTATAACTTGCAGCGAAACGAGTCCACCCAACGAAGTCCATTTGAGCTAGTGATGGGGCAACAACCGACGACACCCCAGGAACTAGTTCGGAAATATGAAGGTGCGAGTCCGGCAGCGTACAAACTTGCTAAAGGTTAGAATGAGGAACATTACATAGCAAGGGCGTATCTGACTAAGGCTGCCAAACGAATGAAGAAGTCGGCGGACGACAAGCGCCGTCCGAGGGAATTTCAAGTAGGGTACCAAGTGTTGGTCCGAATGATTGGAAGGAACGTCAAGGCGATCCGTCAAGTGCACAAAGGCTTGACACGGCGATATGAAGGACCCTTCGAGGTAATAAAGAAGGTCGGAACGCGGTCCTATCGGCTCAATCTTCCTAATGACTTCAAAATTCATTCGGTCTTCCATGTGAGTCTTTTGAAACCATATTACAAGGATGAGGAAGACCCAACCCGAAATAAGTCAGATCGAGCCCCGCCTGCCCACATGGTGTCCTTTGAGAACGAAATCAAAGAAATCTTGGCGGATCGACAAGTTGGAAAACGGGGAACACCCCGCTGGACGGAGTACTTAGTGCGCTGGAGAGGTTTGCCAGACAGCGAAGCTTCGTGGGAAAAAGAACAAGACTTGTGGAAAGTCAAAACCAAAATTGAAGCATACAAGGCAAAACCTTGACGAGGACGTCAAGACTCAGGTGGGGGAGAGTTGTCACGCTTTGGCGTTGGAAGCTTCTAGAAGGGTCGAGATTCTTCTCCAGAGTTCTTGTGTTTACATGATAGATGTTGTAACATTCCGGAAGCCCTCCGGAATGATCATAGAAAGGATTAGAAGGGTGTAGATTGTCTTGTAATCTCTTGTATGTTCTAGATACTTGTAGATTATTGTACATTCTGGAAGATGTATATGGAGACCTATATAAGGAGCTCCAAGCCCCTCATTTGTAAATCATCCAAGTCTGAGTAATAAAAGTTCCTTTCTAAAAGAGCAGTTTCTCTCTCTAACTTTCTCTCTCTAAAATACTTCAATCTTCCGCACTTAACCGGCAAAGGTTGGGAAAGCCTGCCTTAGTGGCCGAAGGACTGAGTTGCTAAGGGGCGCACGGCATAACTCGACGGACTGAAGTTTGCCCGTGACAATGGGATCCAAATGGAGCTACGTATTTGGGGCCTATCATTTCCACGGATGCACGTACTACTGGAACATTTAATTCCCAACCCTAATATTCGGAGACATTGGGTTTCTTTTGCTCGTCTATGTAATGTGACCTCTATTTTGTATGTGAAAAATCTGCACACATTGGTATGAATTAGTTGGAATTCGAAGTAGTGTTGGTTGGGTACTCTGGGCTACTATAACTCGTGTGGAGTTTGTCTATTTTCTATTTGTTGAAATTGAGAAAATGGTTTGAATGGCACAGATTCCATTTTTACTTGTATAAGTTTGCATTTCCATTTATACAAGGTGAATAAATGATTATCCTATTCATGGGATAATCATTTATCAATAGAATAATAGACAAATAATTATTATATGTAAAAAGGATAGTTTTTACTCATGAACAACCAAATATTCACACAGGCCTCCGTCGAAAACGAAGATTTTTAAAAACACAAGAAGCTTAAGAAGCTAATCAGAAATTACAGTTTAATCGGCCTCCACAAATGTTAGAAAAATTATTAGAAAATTTTCGACCACAACCCAACAGATCAAAGAACAAAAAACATGTAAGCGGCGTATTGGGCGTTAAAAAACAGGAACGGCGGTATATTCTTTTTTTACTAGATTCTGAATTTTTTTTAATTCATAGTCAACACTTGGTCTTGGTCAAATGGTCAAATGAGTGTCAAAGAGGGTGTCAACATATTTCTCCCTGTAGCATTATTCTTACCTTTTTGGCGTCGAGGATGCTTTTTTTCTTCGTGTCATGACCGTAGGCAGCCTAGTTTCCAGAGCGAGAGAAGTCAACGACTGGCATATGATTGATATACAGTTGTGCTGAACACGGGGTTGAAGGATCTGGTGTTGGGTGAGGTATAAGACGACGGAATTGGCCGAAAGATGCAGACGACGCGAAAGGCGATTTAATGTGTGTGTGTGTGTGTTTTGTGGAGGGCTTTTTCGAAATAGTTTACCGGCAGCCGTTAGGCTTGAAAATATATGTGTTGGGATAAAAAATCATGTACCTTGTTTTGATAAGTGCCAACATACAACAAGATAACAAATGCCAAACATACAGCAAGTAGCTATTCCGAAGATGATCGTACAGCTGGATAAACTATCATGTATCTTGCGTTGCCTCAACATACAGCAAAAGGATAAAGTGCCAACATACAGCAAGAAGTTCATGAGTCGATGAAACCAAGTATGGAAACTGTCCAGAAACATTCATTCATCACCTTCCATGCAGCAGCACTAAGAGATCAGACAACATTGGATCCTACACCAACAACATTAAAGATGCAACACGTTGGATACAGCAAAAAGGCTGTAAGTGTTAGGATATTCAACACTCATCCAACAGGACTGAAGACCATTGGAACGAAATCTATTTTACTAGCTAAAGTCAAACCACCATTCGAAAAGAAGTATTTAAATACTGACTAGATAAAGTATTTAAATACTAGCTGACAAAGATCTTCAGACAAGGAGCAAAACCCGGATCTTGTATTTTTCAAGTCAATCAACACGTTGGAACAGACTCTTTGCTCAACAGATATATTCTCAACGGATCTATCCCAAAGGCTATATATACCCTGAAGTTTGAAGATCAGAAGACTACCAAGAGAACGACTGAAAACTGAACGAACTGAGATATACTGAGATACATTCGTGAACATCACAAGAGCATCTAGAGCAAACATATTTGTTCAAGCATACTACCATTCTTGAGAGAAGAAATATACAAGTGCTCAACCTTGAACAACACTGTTAGAAGTATGCCCCCGAATGCCACTCAGAGGATGTTGAGTGAGGGCATTGTACTTGTTATTATGTAAATCATTATCATATAACAAATAGATGTTTCTTTATTTACTGGTAGTTACTGGCATTCCTAACTCGTAAATATACATATAGAAACTAGTCCGTGTATTTGAGAGCAAAATGTTCCACTCCTTATTGGATAAGTGGGTCGGCACTGGAAAGGTTTATAGCTCAAATACTTAATCGTTCACAAGTCGATGAAACTTGATTGGGCGTTAAGTTTATGTGAAGACTTGTATGACGTGTTCTTTGACAAGGAGAGTGTCTATCAAACACTAATGGTTAGTGGGAGCACACGTTATAGGTATGCTAATTAGATTAGTATACTCGAACCGACTCACACTCGATTCGTCACACGGATTTCCTCCGGGACAGTCAATGACGGAATCGAAAGGTTGTGATAGGTATTCATGAACATTCGACTTGAGGATTTAGTAGGGATGTGCTTGTGACGTCAATATTTTCATTAGAGTAGTTTGACCCTGTAAACTGGAAGGCGGGGGTCAACCTCGACGTGCGTCTTGACGGGCAAGTAGCAGGTCCTACGGAATACCAAGATAGAATTCTTTCTCCTATAAGTGAAAAGGTTATATGTCCTATGCGGTTATTGGCAGATGAGATCATAAGTCTTTGGCCAAAGCATTGGAGCTAGTTTTATTTGATACACGAGAGCTCGATGATCTCAAATTGCATTAGCTCATGCATAGCGTCAAGTACAGATAGGGTTTGAATGACCGTGACCCTATAACTTAATCGGGACATTTGAAAGAAGGGTTTATATGTATACTGGTATTCACGATAGAGTGGTTCTTGAATGATCCCAATCATTCGTTCTCAGTTGGGGTACAATGTAGGTCGCCAGACTGGCTAGGTGGTGCTACTACTCTTTGGTTCCTCCCATTACTGACTGAGACGGACCTATCGAGTCGAGCAATATGATTGACGACGGAATGAATCGAGCTTATTCTCTCAGTATAAATATTAGATATTGGATATCTAATTTATTGGGATATTGGATGTCTAAATTAATTTATTGGATAAATTAATTTACGACCTAATGAATTAAATAAATTACTGAGTGATTAATTTAATTCATAGATATAATTATTTCTTGGAGAAATTAATTATATTAATTTGTATATGATACAATTAATTAATTGGATTAATTAATTGATATAAATACATCGGAACGGAATGGAATTTATCTGTTTGGACTCGAGAGAGTCCGAAACGGACTGAATTCCTCTGGTACTTCTAGATGGCCGAACCATCCCTTTTGTTTTTGTCTTGATCTTCACTTTCCACCTCAATAGGTGGAGACCATGGAAATGGGGGAGAAAATTATTCTTGGAGAATAATTAAATGAAGTAAAGTAGAAGAATAAAAGGTGACTTACTCTTGCAACTTGAAGGACACACGGCATTTTTCCAAGCAAGAGAAGGAGAGGGAAAAAAATAGTTTTTCTTCTTCATTATTTCTTCATATTTTTCTTACAGAAAAAAGAGAGAAAATTTATTTCTCACTTGGAGTGATACAAATAAATTTTTGTAAAGTTCCGACTACAGTGTTCTAGCCGTATTTGGAAGATACCTAGGTAGGAGTTATTCCGGTCGACTTCCGACGCGTGGCAAGTAGAGGCACGGTGCTTCGGTGCTCGGGATTTCAAGAACTTGGAGCGGATTGGATTCGTGGAAGAAATTTAAAGCTTGGGGAATAGCTCAAGTGAAGGAATCTATTTAATCAACAGACTATAATGGTGAGTTTCTTATGTCTCTTGTGATTTCGTTTATATATTCGTATATGCGTAGCTCGATCGATCCTCGTAGGGATTCAGATCGAATTAATTTTCGTTTTACCGCTTCCGTTGGGCCTTCCTTTTAGGCACCGAATCCCAACAGTAGTATTGGAGCGTAGGTCTTGCGATCATATATACGATATATAGCATTTGGAATGCTTGATTAAATGATTAGTGATTTGGAATCACGACCGTTTAATTCGTTGTTTTAATTGTTCGTCGAAAATTTATTTTTTCCATATTTTTATGTTACTATATAAATCAGCTTTATTTATTAAAACTGAATTATATGGGTAATATTAAAATTAAAAAAAATATAATTTTTGAAATCGGGACAAAAAAGTCGAAAAATCGCCTCCGCGGGGGGTAGAGATGTTAAACGGGCTAGCCCTAGCGGGCTTCGGGCTAAACGGTCCGGGCAAAAAAAGCCTGGATTTAAACGGGCTAGGAAATATCGGCCCTAACCCTAACGGGTTTCCGGCTAAACGGGCTAAACATTTAAAAAATCTATTTTTTATTTTTTTATAAGTCATAAACCAAAAAAACAGTAACAATATATTTTATATATATAGTAACAAATATACTATAATAAATATAACAAAAAATACACTTATATATATATATAAACACTATATTAACAAATACAGTAATAATATACATTATATATAATATTAATATATATTACATATATAATATTAATATATATTATATATATAATATTAATATATGTTATATAAATATAGTATTACTGTAAGTTGAAATTAACAATATATATATATATATATATCGGGCTTCGGGTTAGCCCTAGCGGGTTTCGGGCTAGCCCTAATGGGCTTCGGGCTAAACGGTCCGGGCCAAAAAAGCCCGGATTTAAACGGACTAGGAAATATCGGCCCTAACCCGGTTTTTTAGCGGGTTAAACGGGCCAGCCCGGCGGGCCCGAGTTCGTTTAACATCTCTACGCGGGGGGCTGCCCGGGCTGCCCAGGGGTGCTGGACCGCTGCCGGGCAGCTTGTTTCCTGCACTGGGCAAATCAGCCCCTCGGCAAAGGACCGGCTGTGATGCCGGACCACGGGCTAGGCCCGGGTGATTTTATTTCAACTCCGTTTTGTGTTTATGTTTCGTTATAATAATTTCCGGCTTTTAAATTGGATTTAATTTGACTAAATAAAATACTTGATGTTTTTATTTTGAGGAAATTTATTATTGTGAAATATTTATCGCCCGGTTTATACGAATGAATTAAAACTACCATGCTTGTGAATTAATTGGATTAATTCTAATAGATTGTTATTATTATATTGGTTGGATCAATATATTTAATGTGTAATCCATTTATTTAGTATTTATTAGATGAATGCTTTTGAATGGGGATGTGGTTCATTAACTTAGTTTTGAATCGTTCAGTTTTATTCGATTAGGTTGTAAAGGCTGTTTTGAGCCTATTGATTTTAATAGAATTATTTGTATCTAGGATGCAATTTTTCAATATAAAATTTATATGTAATGACGAAGACCGGAGGAAGATCCGTTCGAGAAGATGAAGATTCAAGACGAAGACTTGTAATTAGATTACTAAGTTTTTTATTATAGGAACGGTCCATGAATCACATGTTGGTAGCAACTAGGTTGTGAATGGTTGTTCATATTGTATGAATGCAACAAACGCGCTTAAATGAATTAATGTGTAAAGTGTAACATTAATCGCGAAAATTCTCCCACGACAAATTATTAAGTTTATAAGGTTTCAGGGTTTTCCTTCGGTTGGAGCAAATTTTATCCCTAGAAATCTAATAGGTTGCCGGATAAAATTCAATTGTGAAACTGATTTGCGTCGATGGTATAAACTTAACTTGTTCACGAACCATAGAAACCGTATAGGTTGAGGGGAGTGAACAAGGGGAAAAAGAAGATCGAATCATCTGTTAGATGGGCTGGTGTTGGACACCACTTTATGAAAATTAATAGACTAGAAACCTGTTCGGTTGCCCTCTATTAAGATTTATAAAGAACTCCATCACCACTATAGAGTAGAGCGACGATACTTCCGGATTTCACATGGGAGTATGTTATTCGATAAAAATAGTGGGAGCTGGGTAACAAGAATAGATAAGACCTTAATTCTATACTCAGATCATAATTAAACAAGTCACTAATTAATCTGTCGTACTTAATGCAAACATAACTCTCAATATGAAAATGAACCCACTCGTAATTCTACTCGAGAAAAACACCCTGATTGGACCTAACTTTGTGGACTGGCTCCGCAATCTGATGATTGTCCTCAGTATAGAGGCACTGGGATACGTCTTGGAGATGTACATTCCGGCGCCTCCTGTGCGGACCAGAGCCAATCAGGAAGAGATCGAAAACCATGAAAAGTGGGCTAAGGATGACGTAAAATTCCGTGCATTCATGATGGATTCTATGTCAAATAAGCTTCAGAGAGCCCATGAGAAAATGACTTCTGCTAGGCAGATTCTATCTCACTTAACCGCGCTTTATGGTGAGCACAGCAGAACTGCTAGATATGAGATATCCAAACAACTGTTCGGTGCAAGTATGAAGGAAGGTGAGAAGGTTGGGGAACATGTCCTCAAATTGATATCCATGATCGAGAGATTGGAGGCTTTTGATTTTAAAATGGATTCTTCTCTTCAAACCGACCTTATCCTGTAGTCTCTCCCTGATTCCTTCTCACGGTTTGTTATGAACTTCAACTGCAATGAGATTGCATGTTATTTAGCTGGGCTAATGAACAAACTTGTGACCGCTCAGTCTCAGATGAAGACTCCGAGGATGAAAGAGTCTGCTCTTGTGATTTCGTCTGGACCTCGGAGGTCTAAGAACAAGAAGAAAAAGACCAAGAAGTAGACGGGACCACAAGTCAAGGACTTCAAGGGCAAGGGTAAGGCCCCAACGGTTCCGAAGAGCAAGAAGAAAGACGCTTGTCTCAAGTGCGGTGAGATAGGCCACTGGTCTAGAGAGTGTCCTATTCTTCATGGCACTTCAACTACAGAACTTTTAGTTTTGGAAACAAATTGTTCTGCTATTGTATTTTCTACTTCTTGGATACTTGATTCTGGTGCTAGTTTAAATATTTGTAGCGTGAATCAGGATTTGAAACAAAGTAGGAAGCTTGGAGCTGGAGAAGTTATGATCACTGTCGAAGTGGGCATAGTGTAGAGGCAACCGACATAGGATCACTTCTTTTGGGTTTAGAATCCGGTTTTGTTCTGACTTTATAAGATGTACTTGTTTTGCCCAAGGGGCATAAAAATTATCCATTCCGGTCATGGACCGAAAGGTCTTTTCTTTTTTCATTAGTGATGGTTCCTGCAAAATTTATTTCAAAAATAAACTAGTGGGCACTGCTGCATTGTTAAATGGACTGTATCATCTAAACCTTAGTAACAAAGTTTTTGTGAATACTATGACTAGGAAGCGTGGTAGGGATGAAACCAATCAAGTTTTGAAATGGTATCTTAGACTTGGTCATGTTGGTCAGACCAAGGTTTACAAAATGGAAAAAGATTGACTTATGGGTCCATTGGGACCGGATTCCTTTCCTACTTGTGAATATTGCCTTAAAGGCAAAATGACTAAGTCCCTCTTCACAAGGACTTTCGAAAGAGCCGATGACAAACTGGGATTAATCCATATCGACGTATGTGGTGCTTTGGAAGCAGAACATGATGGATATCAATATTTCATTACGTTTACAGATGATCATACTAGGTATGGTTATGTATACTTAATGAAACATAAATTCGAGGCCTTTGAGAAATTCCAGGAATTCAAGGCCCTAGTCGAGAAACAAACTGGTAATCATATCAAAGCACTTTGATCGGACCGAGGTGGCGAGTATATGAGTACGGAGTTTGACTAGTTCCTTAAGGAACATGGAATAGTTTCACAACTAACACCTCCAGGTACTCCTCAGTTAAATGGTGTGTCAGAAAGAAGAAACCAGACCTTGTTGAACATGGTCCATTCCATGTTAGGCTATACTGACTTACCGATTTACCTGTGGGGGTATGCACTCCTGACTGCTGCATATATGTTGAACAGATGTCCATCCAAATCCATTCCTAAGACTCCACATGAGATGTGTGAGGGCAGGAAACCAAGTCTTAATCACATTAGGATTTGGGGATGTCCCGCCTATGTCAAGAAGACTAAGGTGGAAAAGTTGGAAGCGAGGTCCGCGAAAGGACGTTTCATTGGATTCCCATCTGGGACAATGGGTTATCTATTCTACATGCCTGAAGATCGAAAGATCGTTATCGCTTTGCAAGCACACTTCCTGGAAGATGAGTTCATTCAGGAAGGCGGAGCAGGTAGAAGTATTTCTTTGGAAGAATACAATGAAACTCCTCAGGAGACACTTGTGCAAGAAATTGGAATTGAACCTTCTCATACACAAGTACAACCACCTCGTAAGTCTAGTTGGGTGTCTCATTTACCTGAGAGGTATGACCTTGTGCACTTGGAGGAGCTGGGTCTCCATGAGGTTCCAAGTGATAGCCAAGAGACCGAACCAACGACCTATGACCAAGCGATGGTGGATATAGACTCCGCGAAATGGCGTGAAGCTATGGAAGCTGAGATAGACTCGATGCATGTCAATCAGGTCTGGACTCTAGTAGATCGCCTCAAGGGCATAGTGGTGATGGCAAGGATGACGCCTATAAGGCCAGGCTTGTGGCAAAGGGTTATACCCAAAAGGAGGGGATCGATTATCACGATACCTTCTCGCCCGTAGCCATGATCAAGTCTATTCGCATGATGCTTGCTATAGCTGCCTACCACGATTATGAGATATGGAAAATGGACGTAAAAACGGCTTTCCTTAATGGATTCATCGAGGAGGAAATCTATATGGAGCAGCCTAAAGGGTTTGTGTCCGAATTCGATATTCAGAAAGTGTGCAAGATTCAACATTCTATTTATGGACTGAAGCAAGCGTCGCGTAGTTGGAACTTTCGTTTTGACGAGGCAGTCAAAGAGTTTGACTTCGTGCAAAATGAAGAGGAACCTTGTGTATACAAGAGGGTTAGTGGGAGCAAAATCGCATTCTTAGTACTATATGTAGATGACATTCTACTAATAATTAATGATGTGGGAATGCTCAGTTCTGTAAAAGCTTGGCTTTCGAGTAATTTCTCCATGAAAGACTTGGGAGAAGCAACCTATATTCTTGGTATTCGACTCTACCGGGATATAGCGAAGAGAACAATAGGTCTTTCCCAAGCCCTCTATATCGATAAAATCTTAAAGCAATTTAAGATGGGTGATTCTAAAAGAGGGTTCTTACCGATGCGACATGGAATAAAACTCTCCTTGAAGATGTGTCCTAAAAGTGATGAACAATGAAAGGAAATGAGTAATATACCATATGTTTTGGCCGTGGGTAGCCTTATGTATGCTATATTGTGTACGAGACCTGACATTGCGCATGCTGTAAGCGTGGTGAGTAGGTTTCAGGCAAACCCAGGTAGGGAACATTGGACTACCGTAAAGAATGTTCTCAAGTACTTAAGAAGGACTAGAGATATGGTTCTGATGTATGGCGGTGGAGAATTGGATGTAGTGGGATTCACTGATTCGGACTTCCAAGGACTGAAGGACGATTCAATGTCTACTTCTGGCTATATATTTACTCTTAATGGAGGAGTAGTATCTTGGCGTAGCGCCAAGAAAAGCGTGACTACTGATTCCACCTGTCAGGCTGAGTATCATGTAGCCTCGGAGGCTTCCAAAGAAGGGTTCTCGATTAAGAAGCTTTTGGGAGAACTTCAAGTGATACAATGTGCTGAGCTTCCTGTTCCGCTGTACTGCGACAACAACGGATCTGTAGCACATGCCAAGGAGCTGAGGTTTCACAATAGTACCAAGCACATTGAGAGGAAGTATCATCTCATAAGAGAATTTGTTCGCAAGGGATACATTGTGTTGCATAGAGTAGACTCAGCCGACAACGTCGCTGATCCACTGACCAAGCCACTTTCTCAGGCTAGCTTGGAGCATCATCTAGAGAACATGGGTATTAGATACCATAGTGTGTGGCATTGAGTACAAGTGGGAGATTGTTAGGAGTATCCCCTCGAATGCCACTCGGAGGATGTTGAGTGAGGGCATTGTACTTTTTATTATGTAAATCATTATCATAAGGAAAATGGATGTTTCTTTATTTACTGGTAGTTACTGGCAGTCCTAACTCGTAAATATACATATAGAAATAGTCCGTTTATTTGAGAGCAAAACGTTCCACTCCTTATTGGATAAGGGGGCCGGCACTGGAAAGGTTTATATCTCAAATACTTAATCATTCCCAAGTCGATGAAACTTGATTGGGCGTTAAGTTTATGTGAACACTTGTGTGACATGTTCTTTGACAAGGAGAGTGCCTGTCGAACACTAATGGTTAGTGGGAGCACATGTTATGGGTATGTTAACTGGATTAGTATACTCGAACCGACTCACACTCGATTCATCACAGGGATTTCACTCTGGGACAGTCAATGACGGAATCGAAAGGTTGTGATAGGTATTCGTGAACCTTTAACTTGAGGATTTAGTAGGGATGTGCTTGTGAAGTCAAGATTTTTATTAGAGTAGTTCGATCCTATAAACCGGAAGGCGGGGGTCAACCTCGACGTGCGTCTTGACGGGCAAGAAGCAGGTCCTACGAAATACCAAGATAGAATCCTTTCTCCTGTAAGTGAACAGGTAATATGTCCTATGCGGTTATTGGCATATGAGATCATAAGTCTTTGGCCAGAGCATTAGATCTAGTTGTATTAGATACACGAGAGCTCGATGATCTCGATTTGCATTAGCTCATGCATAGCGTCAAGTACAGATAGGGTTTGACTGACCGTTACCCTATAACTTGATCGGGACATTTGAAAGAAGGTTTTATACGTATACTGGTATTCACGACAGAATGGTTCTTGAATGATCCCAATCATTCGTTCTCAGTTGGGGTATTGTATAGGCCGCCAGGCTGGCTAGGTGGTGCTACTACTCTTTGGTTCCTCCCATTGCTGACTGAGACGGACCTACCGAGTCTCGCAATAGGATTGACGACGGAATGAATCAAGCTCATTCTCTCAGTATAAATATTAGATATTGGATATCTAATTTATTGGGACATTGGATGTCTAAATTAATTTATTGGATAAATTAATTTACGGCCTAATGAATTAATTAATTACTCGGTGATTAATTTAACTCATAAATATAATTATTTCTTGGAGAAATTAATTATATTAATTTATATTTGATACAATTAATTAATTGGATTAATTAATTGATATAAATACATCGGAACGGAATGGAATTTATCTGTTTGGACTCGAGAGAGTCCAAAACGGACCGGATTCCTTCGGTACTTCTAGATGGCCGAACCACCCCTTTTGTTTTTGTCTTGGTCTTCACTTTCCACCTTAATAGGTAGGTGGAAGACCATGGAAAATGGGGGAGAGAATTATTCTTGGAGAATAATTAAAAGAAGTAAAGTAGAAGAATAAAAGGTGATTTACTCTTGCAACTTGAAGGACTCACGATATTTTTCCATGCAAGAGAAGGAGAGAGAAAAAAAATTAGTTTTTCTTCTTCATTTTATCTTCATATTTTTCTTAGAGAAAAAAGAGAGAAAATTTATTTCTCACTTGGAGTGATACAAATAAATTTTGTAAAGTTCCGACTACCTTGTTCTAGCCGTATTTGGAAGATACCTAGGTAGAAGTTATTCCGGTCGACTTCCGACGCGTGGCAAATAGAGACACGGTGCTTCGGTGCTCGAGATTTCAAGAACTTGGAGCGTATTGGATTCGTGGAAAGAAATTTAAAGCTTGGGGAATAGCTCAAGAGAAGGAATCTATTTAATTAACAGACTATAAGGGTGAGTTTCTTATATCTATTGTGATTTCGTTTATGTATTCGTATATGCATAGCTCGATCGATCCTCGTAGGGATTCAAATCGAATTAATTTTCGTTTTACCGCTTCCGCTGGGCCTTCCTTTTAGGCACCGAATCCCAACAGTGGTATCGGAGCGTAGGTCTTGCGATCGTATATGCGATATATAGCATTTGGAATGCTTGATTAAATGATTAGTGATTTGGAATCACGATCGTTTAATTCGTTGTTTTAATTGTTCGTCGAAAATTTAATTTTTCCATGATTTTATGTTACTATATAAATCGACTTTATTTATTAAAACTGAATTATATGGGTAATATTAAAATTAAAAAAGTATAATTTTTGAAATCGAGACGAAAAAAGTCGAAAATCGCCGTGTGGTCGCTCGGGCTCCCTGCCAGTCTTGGGACTGGCGGCTTGTTTCCTGACCGCGTATCATCCCCTCGGCAAAGGACCGGCTGTGATGCCGGACCACGGGCTAGGCCCGAGTGATTTTATTTCGACTCCGTTTTGTGTTTATGCTTCGTTATAATAATTTCTGGCTTTTAAATTGGATTTAATTTGACTAAATAAAATACTTTGTGTTTTTATTTTGAGGATATTTATTATTGTGAAATATTTATCGTTCGGTTTATACGAACGAATTAAAACTACCATGCTTGTGAATTAATTAGGTTAATTCTAATAGATGGTTATTTATTATATTGGTTGGATCAATATATTTAATGTGTAATCCATTTATTTAGTATTTATTGGATGAATGCTTTTGAATGGGGATGTGGTTCATGGACTTAGTTTTGAATCGTTCGGTTTTATTCGATTGGGTTGTAAAGGCCGTTTCGAGCCTATTTATTTTACTAGAATTATTTGTATCTAGGATGCAATTTTTCAATGTAAAATTTATATGTAATGACGCAGACCGGAGGAATATCCGTTTGAGAAGACGAAGATTCAAGACGAAGACTTATAATTAGATTACTAAGTTTTTTATTCTAGGAATGGTCCATGAACCACATGTTGGTAGCAACTAGGTTGTGAATGGTTGTTCATATTGTATGAATGCAACAAACGCGCTTAAATGAATTAATGTACAATGTGTAACATTAATCGCGAAAATTCTTCCACGACAAATTATTAAGTTTATAAGATTTCAAGGTTTTCCTTCCCTCCATCGAGCTTTTGGGAAATTGAAATCCAAACTGGATGTGCTATGCTTCCCGATAAGTGTCAGTTTTGTATACTTATCCATGGTTTGTATCGATAAAATTCACCCATAATTGAGCTAGTCTACTCATTTTTTGCTTTTAATTAATTAGTTTTTAATAATTTTATTTTTATCGGATGATGATCGGATTAAATAACTGATTTACTCAAGAAATAACATGTTTATTAAATATTCTCTTTGTTGAATTTTGATACATTCATGTTGTAGGGCTTTCCGAGACGAATTCGGCAGTCTTTACGGATTCAAAATCAGAGTTATATATCAAAAGTTATCATCCGAAGAAGATGTGGGGCAAAAACGCAAAGTCTGAGAAATTCTGGGCTGAAAACGTAACTCTCAAAGCAACCAGTGAACAAATTGACGAAGCCAAGTTACGGCCGTAACTACAGAATGTTACGGACGTAAGTCATCCAAGTTACGGCCGTAACTCCTTAATGTTACGTCCGTAACTCTTGACAGATTGTTATGATTTGTCTAATTTTTTATACTTTTTGTGTATTATTGAGGGGATGGCTGGCATTGATCCGATCTATTGTAATAATGCTGGAGTTTTGGAGCTATTAGATGACTTTAGGTGTATAAATAGACTCCTTAGATCCTTCATCATTCATCATTCATCATATAATTTTTTACTTTTTGTAAACTTTTCTTTTTGTGTGAAGAACACACTTGTGTTCTTGAGTGATTTGCTTGAGTGTGGTATAGCATATTTTGTTCAGAGAGTTTATTGCTTCTTTCTCCTTTATCTACTAAGGGAGTGAGGATCAATTCTTTCTTTTGATTCAACTAATAATGACCACCAAAGCTTGTATTATGTATAATAAACCCTTCATGGGCTAAGTTACCTTTAGTTGAGATTATAAACAAGGTTAGTCATGTTATTTATGTTGTGTAAAAGATCTATTGTGAATTACTTATTATTGTGTGTGATTTTCATTGTTTTAACAATCTTTATTTATTTGGCCAATAAATGACGATATTTATGGTCTTCATATGTTTCGAAAGAAAATATGTTTGATTAGATCAAATGATCTTCACTCTAAGTTGTTTTATGGGATAGAAATATACCTCTAGACCTTAGATGATTCTTTGAGTTATTTTCATAAATCCTAATGCTATGTATTGAAGCCAATCAACATAGAAATATAGTGGATTGATTCAATATGTAAGGGGCATTTTATAGTTCGAAAGAGAAACCGTCTTTTTAAGGAAAATCGAATCTACACAACATAATAAGTAAATTCATCTTATGATCTCTTATACATCTTCTATAACTAATGACAAACTAAGTTTGTAATCCCAACTATTTCATTTTATCGTTAATCAATCTATTATTATTGCTATCTTGTTATTTCCTTATAATATTAAAACTAATATTGCATTTTCTTTGCAATTATTAAACCAAACTTTTTAATTGTGTGTTTCACTTATCTTAGTATCTATAAAAATAGACTAGTAGTGTATAATTCAAATTATAACCAAACTTCCTTGTGGGATCGATAAACCGGACTCAAAAAGTCCACTTTACTACTTGATACGATATCGCGCACTTGCGATAGTTACACTAAGAACGTGTCAAGTTTTTGGCGCCGTTTGTAACACCCCCAATCCACTCAGGGATATTACACGCCGTAGACCCTCTCCTCGAGGATCTACCAGGCTGGTAACAACATTTAGCATCTCGACAATGCCTTCAAGGCTCAAATGACTCAGTAGACCGACTTGGTCTTTCAATAAAAATATACAACTCAATTACAAACACATGCCCACGCAGGGGTCAAAATACAATAAACTCCCGTACAACGGGGAAAAGATACTGCATCGGAAAAGAAAATACAACTAGACCAATACGACATCAACGGATTCTCGTGTGATTAGTATCGTTCATCTTTCATCATCCTTCGTGCCGACCCTGTGTTATGCTCCAAAACCTGAATGCAAAAATAGACATCCACCCCCCGAATACTCGGGGGTTAGAAAAACTCCACTGTTTTGCTAGTGCAAGAACAAAGTGTAAATACGAGCCATACAATTCACATTCCACGAATAACAATAACCAAGAATCCTCAAAAATCCAAAAGTAACGAAAAGTACTTCCCGAGGCAAGAGTTTGGGTAAAACATTCCGAAACCGAAAGACCACAATTAAGGGGAAACAATTTATGAAACTGTTTAAAATGCCATCGAGAGTTTTAATAGAAAACAATTTAGGATTACCGAATCCTTCCCTTTCCAAAAATCAACAGGGTCACAGCCCAAAGGTTTTGTTTTCGCAAATAGAAAACCGACAACAATTCACAGGGCCAGAGCCCAACATCACGTGTCCTCGACGGACATAAAATCAACAAAACATAATTGCACATGCGCATCGCCTAGGACCGGGACGAAGCCACAAATCCCACTCGAGGCCTCGAAGGACCCTCCCGAGCTGGTTAGCGAAACAAATCACACACATTTCACGGTTGGATCAATCGCTTGTTGCATCCTGGCCACATGATCGCATGCCATGTGCCACCGTAGATTATCTCAGGCTCTCACGGTTGGATCAATCACTTGTTGCATCCTGACCACATGATCACGTGTCATGTATCACCGTAGACCTTCAACCATATCCACACATTCACACAAATAACCAATCACATCAAGGATATTCAAACAATTCGCAAGAGGCATCAAACACTTAGCAAAACACCACGTCAAACCACAACGCACCGAAATAAAATAATATACGCCCACACGCAATACCAAGTGCAACATCAACACCAAACATATCCATAGAGTTCACATAGTCATTCTCAAACCACACCATTCACAAAACAAACGCGTTTTGAAAGCAATCCTTTAACAAGGCTAAACCGAATCTTTTGAAAACTCGATTCAAACAAACAAACAAACACACCAAGACGATCACCAATTATCATATCCACAAAACAAGAATAGTATGGACAAGGTACTTGCCTCAAATAAGAACAACGCGGAGAATCGACCGAAGTAGGTTGACACGAACCGACTACGAACCCGCCGACTCCACCGATCGCCAACTCATGTTCATAAACTACGAAGGACAATAACAACGATGAAATGAATTCCATAACACGACTCAAAGCCGTTGAATTCAAAGAACGAATGACGAAACTTCAAGTGTTTTCCCCAAAACGGCCAAGAACATGATTCTTCCCGACAAAACACGAAAACGAAATTCTAAGTCGAAATATGGATATACAATCCATGGAATATGTTTAACAACATCATTTAACCATAATCGATCCATCAAAAACGGATGAAAAATAAGATCGAGGACAAATCCCCCAAAAAGTCGATTCGAAGGAAATCAAGAAATATACTTCGATTCGACGAAGAACAATGGATTAAATGATGTTAAACACAATAATACTACCAAGATTAATTATACCCATCATGAATTAATCAATAATACGGAATGAATCGGATAAAAACGCAAAAACCCCCAAATTCACGAAAAGGGTTCTAAGGAAGATTACCTTGATTCCCTGGATCAAAGGATGATAACGGATGATTGATTGATGATATGAACTCAAGAACTTCATGGATTTGTTGTTAAACAACATGGCTCTATGGTAAGATCACCCTCAGCCGCGGAAGAGAAGGAGAAGAAGGAGAAAAATGGCCAAAAACCCGTGTGGAGGGCCATAAATAGGCTGCACAGTGTACCGAGGCCCAGCGAGAGTGTGCGGCGGCACAGGCCCAAAAATGGCTCCCAGTGGTCGGCAGTGTGCCGCGGCCCGGCCGGCGTGTGCCACGGCACCCGGTACAGTCGGTTTGGCCGAAAAATGCCACAGAGTGTGCCGCGGCCCACGGTGCGGCCTGCTCGGCCAGGAGCTGCCGAGCACTACCGGCCGTGACTCGGCCAGAAGCTGCCGAGCACTACCGGCCGTGACTCGGCCAGTGCCGGCCTGGGCCCAGATTGCCCGGCCATGACTCGGCCGCGGCCAACTCCGACGGCCCGAACGACCCCGAAACCCGAACCTGAATACGAATCGATGGTACGGTTACCACGTACTCGCAAAGACGAATCTAAGAGATAAGAGAACACACAATTCCGACCACCCGAAGGCTCGGAATTCGACAACGGAAGTAATTACCCAAAACTTTGGGAAATTACGAAAATGGCCCAAAACATCCGAAAATCACGATACGCGATCGAAACACCAAACCAAAGCTCGCAACATGAATAATAACATCAAATGAACTTACTAGAAACTCGAAACAACAGTTTTGGACGAGATTCGCAAGAATCGAACTCAAGTGCGAAAAAGTCGCTAAAAAGCTCGGAACTCAACAAAACGATACCGAAACGAACTCGGATGACAAAAAGTGCAGAATTAATTATTCTCGAAATGACGAAACGGTCATGAGCGAGTCGTCAAAACGGACTCCGGCTGAAAAAAGAAATTTACCGGAAATCGAAAATTGCGGATATTACACCGTTGCCGGGGACGTATAAGTTATATTTGAAATCTTACATTGTATACTATTTTTATAGGTACAAATTTCTCGACATTATAACTTAGTACTCAATTGTGTTTGTCCGGTCAAGTGGCGGATAACGGTACTCCGTGACTATTAAAGTCGGATTTTTCAGTTTCCCACAACAACTGATATTTGTAGATATTTTCTTCAATTATTTTCATTATCTTTTTATTTATTTATTTTTTTATCATGGAAGAAACATTGAATAAAATCGAAAAAAGATTTCCCTTTCTGAGCAAAAATGTCATTTTAAAGATTTATAAGACGAGACTTGAAAGGATGAGGTTGCTTATGAATAAAAGCATACCTTTTGACATAAGATTCATAATTGAAGCCAAAGTAAGAATAGAGGGTGAATTCACAGAAACACCGACTAGATTTTTACCAGGGCTAGGAAAAAGTTCATATGCCAAGAAACGACGAGCAAAGATGATAGCCATTTGCTATAAATGTGCTAGATGGAACTGTAATATAAAATCTCGATCTTTAGGAATACCATCTACAAACAGAGAAGATAAAATTCAATTCATTAAGGATGGTCTGAATAAAGAGAATTTAGATAATATCGAAATTTCTCTTGACACGCATCTTAGTGGACTCGTACATTACGGAATTCGATGTTTGTGGAATAAATTCAAACCAGAATATGAACGTCTTGGGAATCTGACGTTAAAAGACCCAGTTTGCCAATTTGTAAGAAAATTGGATGGGAAGCTTCTCCCTGACACATAGAAGGCGTTTAGGCCATTTCTGAACGTAAAATCAGAGGAAAATGTGAGCCACAATCACAACTACTGTACATACGCGTAAGTATCTTTTATTTTTGTCGTGTGGTGAGATTTTCTGAATAAAAAAATATGATACGCGATAAATGCTTTCATTATTCTATTGAGTAGTTGAAGCGCAATCAACGCAATCACAAACTTGTTAAACAATTTTTACCTTCTTTTTCTTCTATAAATAATCATTGTGCTTGTTTCTTTTATTCATCCCTCAAACTTGCACTTTTCTCTGTTTCTCTCTAAATAATTTCTTTTCAAAAATGGAGTTATCATCTTCAACAAAAAAATTTAGCACAGTCTGCATTTTTGGTGGAGCTAGTTATGGAAAAGAGGCATGCTTTACTGAAGCAGCCCACAACTTGGGTCGTACCTTAGGAGAAAAATGCATTCATGTAGTTTACGGAGGAGGAAGTCTCGGACTAATGGGACGAGCTGCTGCTTCTACCTATATGGAAGGAGTAAGAGTGTTGGGAATAATCCCAAAACCTCTGGCTGAAAGTAAAATCACCGGATCAACTATTGGAGATGAGTTTAGATCTGTAAATATGCAAGATCGCATAACTCACATGATAAATAATTCTGGCGCCTTTATCACCTTTCCCGGTGGTTTTGGCACCCTTGAGGAACTTTTTCATGTGGTTACCAGAGCCCAGCTAAATGTTCATCAAAAACCAATAGGTCTGCTTAATGTCAATGGTTTCTTTCATGGTTTACTGTCTTTCATCGACTACTCTGCTGAAAAGGGTTTTATTTCAGAGCGTGCTAAACGAATCATAGTCGTTGCAACAACACCAGAAGAACTAATCAAAAAACTCAATGAATTTGTTCCTCAACCAGATCCAGCTCTAGCTAAAATTGTCTGGATGGAAGATTTTACCGTAAGAAAACGAAAAGTGGATTCATTCCTCTCCCTTTGATAACCCATATCAGACCTCTTGTATTTTTACTTTCTGTCGTGTGTAGTAATCGTGCTAAATGGTGGCAGCTTAAGGAGTTTCTTCTTGATCTCTTGACGCGCATCTATTCGCGATTTATCTATTGTTATTTTTTTTACTGTAATTCTTATTGTGTGTTTTTTATAAAAAGCATTGATGGCAGCGTAAGGCGACTCTTCGGACTTTCTTGATGCGCATCTTAAAAATTGTGTTATACTTACGAGTATATTTTATTTTCTTTTGCTGTGTGCCTCGTATATTTATTCTCTTGCAGATTTCAAAAGGCGTTAGCTCAAACATCAACTTTCTTAACAGGGAGTATTCTGCTTTTCTGCATTGCTTTTTATTTTATTTTTAAACTGAGGACAGTTTTATTTTCAAGTTTGGGGGTGGCTTGTTTAATTATTTTGGTGTGTTTTGATTGATTTGGTTATTTGCCTTAATTTATATATATATATATATATATATATATTTATAGTATTTTGATTTATGAGATTTCTAGATCTGGCCATAACACCAATAAATTAGCTATATACAAGATTCTAAAATCGTTTTAACTGGTAAAAAAATTGTATATTCCAAAATTTTTTGAGCCTTAATCTCTCTTTCCAAGCCTTGTAATTATCATATAAAATCGAGTCATTCGTTACCTTGAGAAAAGAAGAACCAATCGGTTGATGAAAAATAGAACTGAAATTTACTTAATTTGTGGAGTTTTTGATTTTTCATGCTTAAACTAAGAAATGATTTTCTGCGAAAATTCTATTCCCTAAAAAAGGAGTCATTGGTGAAAAGAGCTACACGTTAGCAAATAACGGTGTGAAAGCTATCACCTAAAAAAAATGACAAAAAGGAGAAGTGTTGAGCAGCAACAGCTGCCTAATTTTGGAGGTCTTAAGTTTTGCGAAAAATAAAGGACTAACCATTGTTGGTGCGTAGCTGCCGTCTCAGAAAAATTGGTGAAAAGAGCTACACGTTAGCAAATAACGGTGTGAAAGCTATCACCTTTTTTTTAAAAAAAAATGAGATAGAAATTGTGTTAGTGAAAAGAGCTACGCGTTAGCAAATAACGGTGTGAAAGCTATCACTAAGGGATGTAGTTTATGAGCAGATTTGAATTAATTAGCGGCTGAATTTCAATACACTCAATTTCGTGAAAAATCACAATATTTGATGAGGCCAATGAAATTCTTCTTCATATTGAGTCGAAAAATAAATGAGTGATCGAGAGCAACCATTAAAGGGAGTCGTGTGTATCATGAGTGGGAAAGAAATAATCAACCTTTTGGGGGAAAACCTTGAATTTGGAATTACAAAATAAAAACCGTGTTTTAACTTCAAAATCATTAGTAGATTTATTTTGAATCTTGATTCATTTCTATCTACTGTATAAAGATGGTTGTTGTGTATTAATGGCATTTTGATATCCTTTTCTCTTTATATATAATTATTTTAATTTATGTGTGTATTAATTTTTCTTATTTTTATTTTTGGAGCATGGATAATAAAGAGTCCTGCTCGGGACTAGCAAGAATTCAAGTTTGGGGGTGCGATAAGTGTCAGTTTTGTACACTTATCCATAGTTTGTATCGATAAAATTCACCCATAATTGAGCTAGTCTACTCATTTTTTGCTTTTAATTAATTAGTTTTTAATAATTTTATTTTTATCGGATGATGATCGGATTAAATAACTGATTTACTCAAGAAATAACATGTTTACTAAATATTCTCTTTGTTGAATTTTGATATATTCATGTTGTAGGGCTTTCCGAGACAAATTCAGCATTCTTTCCGGATTCAAAATCAGAGTTATATATCAAAAGTTATCACCCGAAGAAGATTTGGGGCAAAAACGCAAAGTCTGAGAAATTCTGGGCTGAAAACGTAACTTTCAAAGCATCCAGTGAATAAATTGACGGTTAGTTACGGCCGTAACTACGAGAATGTTACGGCCGTAAGTCATCCAATTCTGCCGTAACTCCTTAATGTTACGGCCGTAACTCTTGACAGATTGTTATGATTTGTCTAATTTTTTATACTTTTTGTGTATTATTGAGGGGATGGCTGGCATTGATCCGATCTATTGTAATAATGCTGGAGTTTTGGAGCTATTATATGACTTTAGGTGTATAAATAGACCCCTTAGATCCTTCATCATTCATCATTCATCATATAATTTTTCACTTTTTGTAAACTTTTCTTTTTGTGTGAAGAACACACTTCTGTTCTTGAGTGATTTGCTTGAGTGTGGTACATCATATGTTGTTCAGAGAGTTTATTGTTTCTTTCTCCTTTATCTACTAAGGGAGTGAGGATCAATTCTTTCTCTTGATTCAACTAATAATGACCACCAAAGCTTGTATTATGTATAATAAACCCTTCATGGGTTAAGTTACCTTTAGTTGGGATTATAAACAAGGTTAGTCATGTTATTTATGTTGTATAAAAGATCTATTGTGAATTACTTATTATTGTGTGTGATTTTCATTGTTTTAACAATCATTATTTATTTGGCCAATAAATGACGATATTTATGTTCTTCATATGTTTCGAAAGAAAATATGTTTGATTAGATCAAATGATCTTCACTCTAAGTTGTTCTAGGGGATAGAAATATACCTCTAGACCTTAGATGATTCTTTGAGTTATTTTCATAAATCCTAATGCTATGTATTGAAGCCAATCAACATAGAAATATAGTGGATTGATTCAATATGTAAGGGGCATTTTATAGTTCGAAAGAAAAACCGTCTTTTTAAGGAAAATCGAATCTACACAACATAATAAGTAAATTCATCTTATGATCTCCTATACATTTTCTATAACTAATGACGAACTAAGTTTGTAATCCCAACTATTTCATTTTATCGTTAATCAATCTATTATTATTACTATCTTGTTATTTCCTTATAATATTAAAACTAATATTGCATTTTCTATGCAATTATTAAACCAAACTTTTTAATTGTGTGTTTCACTTATCTTAGTATCTATAAAAATAGACTAGTAGTGTATAATTCAAATTATAACCAAACTTCCTTGTGGGATCGATAAACTGGACTCAAAAAGTCCACTTTACTACTTGATACGATATCGTGCACTTGCGATAGTTACACTAAGAATGTGTCACTTCCAAGTTATCGGGGTGGTCGTTCGGGAAGGATGGATAAATTACCGGGAGCGCATTGGATGCCTTCGGTTGGAGCAAATTTTATCCCTAGAAACCTGATAGGTTGCCGGATAAGATTCAATTGTGAAACTGATTTGCGTCGATGGTATAAACTTAACTTGTTCACGAACCATCGAAACCGTATAGGTTGAGGGGAGTGAACAAGGGGAAAAAGAAGATCGAATCATCCATTAGATGGGTTGGTGTTGGACACCACTTTATGAAAATTAATAGACTAGAAACCTGTTCGGTTGCCCTCTATTAAGATTTATAAGGAACTCGATCACCACTATGGAGTAGAGCGACGAGACTTCCGGATTTCATATGGGAGTGTGTTGTTCGATAAAAATAGTGGGAGCTGGGTAACAAGAATAGATAAGACCTTAATTCTATACTCAGATCATAATTAAACAAGTCACTAATTAATCTGTCGTACTTAATGCAAACATAACTCTCAATATGAAAATGAACTCACTCGCAATTCTACTCGAGAAAAACACCCTGATTGGACCTAACTTTGTGGACTGGCTCCGCAATCTGATGATAGTCCTCAGTATAGAGGCACTAGGATACGTCTTGGAGATGGACATTCCGGCGCCTCCTATGTGAACCAGAGCCAATCAGGAAGAGATCGAAAACCACGAAAAGTGGGCTAATGATGACATAAAAGTTAGCGCACACATGATGGCTTCTATGTCAAATGAGCTTCAGAGAGCCCATGAGAAAATGACTTCTGCTAGGCAGATTCTATCTCACTTAACCGAGCTTTATGGTGAGCACAGCAGAACTGCCAGATATGAGATATCCAAGCAACTGTTCGGTGCAAGGATGAAAGAAGGTGAGAAGGTTGGGGAACATGTCCTCAAAATGATATCCATGATCGAGAGATTGGAGGCTCTTGATTTTAAAATGGATTCTTCTCTTCAAACCGACCTTATCCTATAGTCTATCCCTGATTCCTTCTCACAGTTTGTTATGAACTTCACCTGCCATGAGATTGCATATAATTTAGCTGGGCTAATGAACAAACTTGTGACCGCTCAGTCTCAGATGAAGACTCCGCGGATGAAAGAGTCTTCTCTTGTGATTTCGTCTCGACCTCGGAGGTCTAAGAACAAGAGGAAAAAGACCAAGAAGCAGACGGGACCACAAGTCAAGGACTTCAAGGGCAAGGGCAAGGCCCCAACGGTTCCGAAGAGCAAGAAGAAAGACGCTTGTCTCAAGTGCGGTGAGATAGGACACTGGGCTAGAGAGTGTCCTATTCTTCATGGCACTTCAGGTACAGAACTTTTAGTTTTGGAAACAAATTGTTCTGCTACTGTATTTTCTACTTCCTGGATACTGGTTTCTGGTGCTAGTTCTCATATTTGTACCGTGGATCAGGATCTGGAATAAAATAGGAAGCTTGGAGCTAGAGAAGTTATGATCACTGTCGGAAGCGGGAATAGTGTAGAGGCAACCGACATAGGATCACTTCTTTTGGGTTTAGAATCCGGTTTTGTTCTGACCTTAGAAGATGTACTTGTTTTGCCCAAGGGGCATAAAAACATTGTATCCATTCCGGTCATCGACCGAAAGGGATTTTCATTTTTCATTGGTGATGGTTCCTGCAAAATTTATTTCATAAATAAACTAGTGGGCATTGCTACATTGTTAAATGGACTGTATCATCTAAACCTCAGTAACAAAGTTGTTGTGAATACTATGACTAGGAAGCGTGGTAGGGATGAAACCAATCAAGTTTTGAAATGGCATCTTAGACTTGGTCATGTTGGTCAGACCAAGGTTTACAAAATGGAAAAAGATGGACTTATGGGTCCATTGGGATTGGATCCCTTTCCTACTTGTGAATCTTGCCTTAAAGGCAAAATGACTAAGTCCCCCTTCACAAGGACTTTTGAAAGAGCCGCTGACAAACTGGGATTAATCCATATCGACGTATGTGGTGCTTTGGAAGCAGCACGTGATGGATATCAATAATTCATTACGTTTACAGATGATCATAGTAGGTATGGTTATGTATACTTAATGAAACATAAATTCGAGGCCTTTGAGAAATTCCAGGAATTCAAGGCCCTAGTCGAGAAACAAACTGGTAATCATATCAAAGCACTTCGGTCGGACCGAGGTGGCGAGTATATGAGTATGGAGTTTGACGAGTTCCTTAAGGAACATGGAATAGCTTCACAACTAACACCTCCAGGTACTCCTCAGTTAAATGGTGTGTCAGAAAGAAGGAACCGGACCTTGTTGAACATGGTCCATTCCACGCTGGGCTATACTGACTTACCAATGTACCTGTGGGGGTATGCACTCCTGACTGCTGCATATATCTTGAATAGATGTCCTGTCAAATCCGTTCCTAAGACTCCACATGAGATGTGGGAGGGCAGGAAACCAAGTCTTAATCACATTAGGATTTTGGGATGTCCCGCCTATGTCAAGTGGACTAAGGTGGAAAAGTTGGAAGCGAGGTCCGCGAAGGGACGTTTCATTGGATTCCCATCCGGGACGATAGGTTATCTATTCTACATGCCTGAAGATCGAAATATCATTGTTGCTTTGCAAGCACACTTCCTGGAAGATGAGATCATTCAGGAAGGCGGAGCAGGTAGAAGTATTTCTTTGGAAATACAATGAAACTCCTCAGGAGACACCTGTGCAAGAATTTGGAACCGAACCTTATTATACACAAGTACAACCACCTCGTAGGTCTAGTAGGGTGTCTCATTTACCTGAGAGGTATGGCCTTGTGCCTTGGAGGAGCTGGGTCTCCATGAGGTTCCAAGTGATAGCCAAAAGACCGACCCAACAACCTATGACCAAGCGATGGTGGATGTAGACTCCACGAAATGGCGTGAAGCTATGGAAGCTGAGATAGACTCGATGCATGTCAATCAGGTCTGAACTCTAGTAGATCGCCCCAAGAGCATAGTGCCTATTGGGAATAAGTGGATCTACAAGAGAAAGACTGATGGTGATGGCAAGGTTGACGCCTATAAGGCCAGGCTTGTGGCAAAGGGTTATACCCAAAAGAAAGGGATCGATTATCACGATACCTTCTCGCCCGTAGCCATGATCAAGTGTATTCGCATGATGCTTGCTATAGCTGCCTACCATGATTATGAGATATGGCAAATGGACGTAAAGACGGCTTTCCTTAATGGATTCCTCGAGGAGGAATTCTATATGGAGCAGCCTAAAGGCTTTGTGTCCGAAGTCGATATTGTAACACCCCCAATATATTCAGAAATATTACAGCGCCGTAAATCCTTTACGTAAGGATTTACAAGGCTTAAGAAATGAAATGACAATAACAGATACCAACGTATGAAAGTAACGGAAATAAGATACAACAGTTTTGACCAATACTGAAAATACAAATGTCCAAAGGGAGAGTATTAATACATCACAAACGACTACGTACTCGAGTACTTATTAAAACGATACAACCAACAGACAAATAAACCCAGCCAGAACATCACTCTGCACCCTCGTCGTCATGCAACTCTAGTGGTTGTTTCCCCGCTCTCCTGGATCCTGAACATAAACAAATATTCACCCTCAAAGGGGTTAGCACAACAATGCTAGTAGAAGTACCACAACATATTATTCAACGTATCACGAAGAATAATAATAACATAAATGACAAAACAACCAATGAGTCTTCTTCTGCGAGAAACTCAATAATAACATACACACATGATAATCACAAAATGATATCACAACATACACATGGTAATTCCAATGATCCAGCATTCACTGCCTAGACCCCCCGATGATTCCGTCAAACCAACCCGAGGTGGACAAACCCGTCCGATGATCCAGCGCACGCTAGCATTGATCCCCCGATGATCCCATCGGACCAACACGAGGTGGACATACAACAACGACATATATGCACGACAATATGTATAACATCAATATATAAAACAATTAAGGTACTTGCCTCGATTCGAAGACAAGAAAGACTTCCACGAATATCAAAATGCTCGAAGGTCGTCCCCTTTGATAAAACACGTTGCTAAGCTCAAACCTTAACAAAAGAACTAATATAGAATTTATCTCATGTCGTACGAATGTCTAACAATCCAATTTATGGCCGAAAGTTCATAAAACGTAATCTGCCTGAACTGCTTAGCGTACGCTACGTATTTTATGTAGCGTGCGTCAAGCCTGCTCGTTAGCGCACATAAACAATGAAGTCTAGCGTACACTAAGTATCGACAGTCCTCTATGATCAGCCGACTGACTCGCCTGATGACATAACGTACGTTACGTACCAAACGTAGCGTACGCTAAACATGCCCGATAGCCTACGTTAATCTACATAGCTTAGCGTACGCTAAACGTGCATGGCAGTTTCACTACTGGGCAGCAGACTGTTCTAACGGTGATGAAACTTACGAACTCCTCAGTGATTAACGTACGTTATCCGACTACATGTCATGTTCATAAACTTATGAATGATCTTACGGATTCAAACATCTTTGAATTCAAGGAAATGGATGTCATCACAACTCTTATATCCAACTCGATTATCATTCTCATGCGAAGTTCGTGATCTCAGGTTGATGCACTAGATTCCATTGTCATTTATACATTCAGACTTCATATTAAAGGTGAACTAACAATTCCAACTACGATGTTTCAACGACGATATCATAAGCATAATCATTCCCACTTCTAAACATGATGTTTGTTTGAATAATTCATCAATGGAACTCAATATCTTGATAGCATGATCATCTTATTCTTCAGAACACGAATCTAAGGATGGAGGTAGAATTAACATACCTTAAGATAAAGAAATCTCTGAGCCAAAAAGGTAGAATCCAACTCCGGTTGTTTGTATGCCAATCCAAGGTGCTACTCCACCTTAATGATCAATCACAAGTGATATCCAATCTTTAATGAATCAAGTGGAGGTGGTCTAAGTGTATAAGGAGGATATAAGGCTCTCTGGTCTC
This sequence comes from Orobanche coerulescens, assembly GCA_033398695.1. Taxonomy (NCBI): domain Eukaryota; kingdom Viridiplantae; phylum Streptophyta; class Magnoliopsida; order Lamiales; family Orobanchaceae; genus Orobanche; species Orobanche coerulescens. Next base: position 164,649,014 of record CM065807.1, on the reverse strand, counting down.
TCAAGAACGAAAGACAAGTGAAGGAAATGTAAACCAAGTAAAATGGGTTGCTTTCCCATTTATAACATTTCTGAGCGTACGTTAATTAGCACACGCTATCGCAAAATCCTTAGCGCACGCTAACTAGCGTTGAATCCAAATCTGTCCAGGTTCGCCCGAGGGAATCTTATCTGGACCCACGTCCGGCTAGTGCATGTGCTAGCCTTCTAGCTCAATAATTGACTGCCTAGCGCACGCAATTCCTCATTCGTAGCGTGCGCTAGTCTTTAACCGATAACGCACGTTAAGCTACATTCTTAGCGTGCATTATCACGAGTTTGCATGGGAAATTTGCATATTGTTATACTTATGTACAAGGATACAAATGTGAGAAATATCATACTCCAATTATCGAGATCACAATTCTGAATAATACAGGGTTCAAATACAGATGAAATAAATAATAAATCCGAATATTACATACTCTCGTACTAAAAAGGAGTTTCGTCCTGAAACTCAAGACGAAAATAACTCTGGATATCTGGACTTCATGATATCTTTCGTTTCCCAAGTGGCTTCTTCCACTCCGTGGCATGACCACTGAACTTTGACCAAAATGATTTGTTTGTTCCTCAACTGCTTAACCCGACTCTCGAGTATCTTGACCGGTCTTTCTTCAAATGTTCCATCCTGAGCGACTTTGATTTCGCCGAAATCAATGACATGACTAGGATCCGGTATATATCTCCGTAACTGGGATACGTAGAACACATTATGAACATGGCTCAGTGACGGCGGTAATGCCAATCTGTATGCCAACTCTCCAACTCTCTGAAGGATCTCAAATGGTCTGATATATCGCGGACTCAGCTTTCCCTTCCTTCCAAAACGAAAGATTCCTCGAGTACGAGAAACCTTTAAAAGTACGTGGTCTCCAGTATTAAACTCCAATGGTGAAGAGATAAATTCACCACTAGAAGGGGGGTTGAATAGTGGTGATGCGGAATACCGAAATTTTTGCAAATAAAAAGAAAACAGTGCGGAATTTAAAGACTCAAGAATTTATAGAGGTTCGGCAACTTGCCTACGTCCTCTCTCCGACTTTCTTTTTCTATTGGCTTAAGAAAAACCACAACCTTAACTCGTCTTCTATCGGTCCGAGTTTGCAACCGTTACAATCCGCTTGTCTTCTATCGGTCCAAGCTCAACCTTTCCTTCAATATAGATGATAGTTTATCTAGTGTTCTATAGGAACTAGATAATCCTCACTATACGAATATGGGAGTATAATCCTAACAATGCCGGATCAAAGATCCTAATAACACCGGATTAGTGACTCTTGATTCGTTTCTTTTTCGCTCAAGTGTAAGTGATGCAACACTTACAACCAAATGAAAGAATACAAAGACTAATAGATATTACAATTGAAATCGCTCTTGTATCTTTCTTTTCTCACAACTTGTAATGCAATAAAGTATATAAATCTGAGCTCAAGAATGCTTTGATTGCTTGTATGCTTGAATCGTTGAAGTTGTGTATTTGATACCCAAGTCCTTCAGGTATTTATAGGTGTGAGACAGCCTTCAAATTCTGAAAAACATACTATTAGCGTGCGCTAATAGTGCCTTGTAGCGTGCGCTAACGAATTTTGACTTGAAATCTCTGAACGGTCACAAAGACTGTTGTAACGGTAAAATATTATGACTAGCGTGCGCTAGTAATGAAGTGGTAGCGTGCGCTAGCGTCTTGGTCAACTAGTCTTCGATCATGACTTTGACAATATCCGATTTTCTCTCCAACGACTCTTTTTCCAACGGCTAAATTTATGATTAGCGTGCGCTAGCAAGTATGCATAGCGTGCGCTAGCATTAATTAAATCCAATTTTTCCAGATTTTCCGGATCTGCATTGACTCTTGCTTCCAACGGTTGAAATTCAAACGGTAAACTGCAGATTCCATTTAGCGTGCGCTAATACCTTTCTCTTAGCGTGCGCTACTGAGTTGTTTCATTAACGTACGTTACCTTGTGTAGCGTACGTAAAAGCCTTGACGAAGTGAGTCCAGTAGCTACGGGACTACTAACCATAATTTTGGTAGCGTGCGCTATAGATGATCAGTAATGTGCGCTATGTCTTCACTTTAGCGTACGTAAGAATATATGAGTAGCGTGCGCAACGTCCAATTTTGATTTCCTTCCAGACTTCACTGATCTCTGGAGACTTGCGATAGCGTGCGTTATATTTGCTGTATAGCGTGCGCTAACTTTAGGTTCTTAGCGTGCGCTATCTTTGAATAGCTTGCGTGCGCTATCGATCAGGCGACTTGAGTAGGCTGCAGCTGACTTGACTGGATTGTTTAAGCATGTCCCGATAGCGTGCGCTACGATATGATACGTAGCGTGCGTTAGCCATATTTGGCTCCTTCAAAATATTATCGAGCCGAGATAGATCCAATTAAATGTTTTGTATGTAACCATCATCAAAATACATTTTGTGTCAACAATCTCCCCCTTTTTGATGATGTCAAAATATTTAATTAATACCTGCAAAAACGCTTTTGAAATAATTCGAATCAAGGTAAACTTGTTCGATATATTAGTAAATTTTCGTTTTGGAGTATTCTCCCTTTTGACATAAACAAAAAGGAACTCCTGAATTGTTGCGTTATTAAATATTAACGAAATTTGCCATTATTCAAGGTGCAATCAATAGTAAACAACAAAGAACAATACTTGAAAACAAATGCCAAATTAAGAAATGCGAATTTCATTAAGATAAAATGCAGAAATACAACGAGTTTTCATGACAAACGACATATAGATTATTCGAACAACAAGTTTCTACATCGGACATCGAGATCATCAAATCTAAGGATCGGAGGAAGACGAAGGAAAAGGGAACGAGGGGTGTGTGAAACGTATGAACTCGGATATCAGCCCACGAACTTCCCGGACTTCTGAACGCAGAGCCCGAACATCCTCTCGTATCTCAGCGTATGAGGTCTCGATGCCCCGCATCCGAGCACAGAGATCACTTTCCTCCTCTTCTGTCACCACATCTCTCATCGGGCGTTTTCCTTTCGTTCTTGGATGACGAACAAAAGACTTGGACTGCAGCTCCTTAAGCGTGTGGGGTCCTCGGTGCATGACTTGCTCGGTCGGTGTAGGCATCCGTGTGCCTTTCGGAACTTGGTCGTCATCTCGGAGATATGGAAACAAAAGCCAGCCTCGATTGAAGGTCTCGACATAGTGCATGGCCTTGAGGGTTATGTCACTTATCTCGTGTCCCCGAGACACCGGAACGTGAGCGTCATTGGACAAATCAACACTGAAATGACGGAAAATCACCGTAAGGATTGACCCGTATGGTAGTCCAGACTTCCTGGTTCTCGACATATAGTTCTTTGACCGAAAGGACTCCCCTGTAGCCTTCATCCAACTTAACACAATCCCAGTGAAATCTACTCGATCATCCTTCAGCACCCTGTATACGACATTCTTATCAACACCAACTAGCTTATGTTGGGTGTTGACCTTTGGCATTAGGCATTTCGTTAAAGCGGCCAACAGCAACCGAATGTGTATACCGAAATCATTGTTTTCGAAAATGTCATCCGTGACTTCGATGACAGTTTTCGAACACAGAAAATTAGCAATCTCTCCCTCTGACACCGCAGATTCCTCATCAATGATTTTACCACAGCAATCAAGTCCTTCCTTCGACAACCCAAACAACTCGTGAAGGATTTCCGACGAAACCTTCACCATAGTTCCGTTCACGAGGCTTTCGAGCACGAAACCTCCATTATCACTTTCACCAAAATGCAAGTTCGCATAGAATTGACGAACACACTCAGGGTACACAATTTCCTTACACTCGACAAAACGTGCAATACCCAAAGCTTCAAAAAAATCGCGAATGCTTACCTTGACCCGTTCAAGGCTACTGAAGTTGAAATAGTAGCAATCGGTCAAGGTTTCTTGCGGAAGAACATCGAAGAAAATTTTCGACGCACTGAAGGAGACGAATCGATTGCTGTCGAAATCGTTGTTGCGAGGACGTTTAAAGTTCTTCTCCATAGCCTTGCGATTTTTGCTAGACATAATGAAGGAAAGACGAAAGCTCGCAGATTGGATCGGATGTGTGTCTAGATAAAATAGAAATAATAGGTAGAGAGGTATGCCCCAATTTTCGATGCCATAAATATGCATTGTCATCCAAGGTAATAAGGCATTTTTCATTGAAAGAACTCTTATCATTAAGATCGACAATATAGATGTTTCCACATCTCAAACCAATGAATGCAATTTTATTATTTCTAAATGCCGTGCAATGCGTTTGCTCAAATAGAATTTTAAAACCTTCATCACAAAGTTGCGAAACGCTAAGGAGATTATGATGCAAACCTTCAACAAATAGTACTTTGTTGATAGAAGGAGAAGGTTCCTTACCGACTTTGCCGATTCCTTTGATTTTTCCCTTTTGATTGTCTCCAAAGGTCACATGTCCTTGATCTTGATATTCTAGGTCTTCAAATAAGTCCTCGGAGCCGCACATGTGCCTTGAGCATCCGCTATCAATGTACCACTTGTTTTTCCTTGGTGCCGGTACCTATAAAAGTAGAATTTCTCGGTTGTTTCGGTACCCAAGCTCGTTTGGGTCCTCCAAAGTTAACTATGCTTATAGCATTCGGAACAATCGTCCCTTTCGGAACCCATATTTGCTTAACTTTGATAGTTCTTAACTTTGAATGAATATTAACATTGTGAACTCGTTTGAGCGGATCTTTTGAGTTCTCGGTTTCGGTTTTCTTTATTTTGTCAAGGTTGATAAGGGATTGTTCCCGTTTAAAAGGGTCGAAACCAAGACCGTGTTTGAGCAAGGGCGATTTTTGAATGGATAGGAGCCTTTCGAATTTCTCATTTCCAAGAGTAAATTTGTTCAAAATATATTTTAGCTCCTTTTGAGTTTTTGTTAACTCAATTTTCAAAACATTTTCTTTTTCAAGACATGAAGTATGGTCGGTCTCAATAGTTTTGCCCTTGTTTTGAAGAGATGAGTTTTCGAGTTCTAGAGATTTTATTTTTCTCTTTAAAGATATATTTAACTTGACCATCTCATCATACTCCGTATTTAACGATTCAAACGCATTCAACAGCTCATCATCTTGATGAACTTCTTGTGAATCACAAAAATCAAAAGAGTCATATTCATCATCATTGAGCTTAGAGCTTACCTCGATATTGCTTTCGGAGTCGAGGGCCATGAATGCAAGATTTGCGTCTAGAGATCTTTCAATCTCCTCCTCGTCATCACTCCAAGAAGTGATTAGAACCTTCTTCTTTTTGAATCTTTCCATTTGCGGTTTTGAAGAGGATCCTCAGCATTCTTTGGCATAATGACCGGCTTGACCACATTTCCGACAATTATTGTCGAACTTCTTGATAGGAGTGTAGCCACTCTTCTTTTGCTCCGGTTTGCCATCCCGACCAAGAAAGCTTCGCCTCTTTTGAATTAGGTTTTTGTACCTTCTAAAGTTTTTGGCATAAAGAGCGAGTTCCTCGTCGTCTTCATCTTCGGCAACATCTTCCTCAACGTCGCTATCAACATTGAATGCGACTACTCTTTCCCGAGGCTTTGGTTTTGTGCCTCTAGACTTGAGGACGATCTCATAGTTGATGAGTGACCCGATGAGGGCACTAAATTCGAGCTTGTTGAGATCCTTGGATTCCATGATCGCGGTGACCGTGGCATCCCATTCTCGTGGCAATGATCGAAGAATTTTCTTAGCTTTGTCATTGCTCGATATAGGCTTTCCGAAGATGCAAGACCGTTTGTTATAGCGAAAATCGATCCAACATATTTGTGATCGTTTCCTCGTCTTTCATGGAAAATAATTCGTAGTCATGGAGTAACATATTAATTTTGGTCTCCTTGACTTGGGTGGTTCCCTCGTGAGTGACTTGAGAATTTCCCAAATTTCTTTTGCACTTTCATAGGACGATATCCTATTAAGTTCTTCGGGATTGAGAGCGCAATAGAGGAGTTGAGTAGCTCGGGAGTTGACATGCGTGTTTCTCCAATCCTCATCGTTGAATTCTTCGATCTTTTCAACGATCCATCTTCTTTCTTAGCAAGTTTAGGACCGAGAGCAATAACTTTCCAGATTTCAATATCGTAGGCTTGAACGAAGATCGCCATTTTCTTTTTCCACGTCATGAAATTGGAACCGTCGAAGAAGGGAGGACGGTTGAGAGCATTTCCTTCAATTTGGCCAAGAAGTGCCGTTTGCGGATCTTTTTCTCTTAGGTGGTTAAACCTTTAAAAAGAGACCCGCTCCGATACCAACTGAAGAGATAAATTCACCACTAGAAGGGGGGGTTGAATAGTGGTGATGCGGAATACCGAAATTTTTGCAAATAAAAAGAAAACGGTCACGGAATTTAAAGACTCAAGAATTTATAGAGGTTCGGCAACTTGCCTACGTCCTCTCTCCGACTTTCTTTTCTATTGGCTTAAGAAAAACCACAACCTTAACTCGTCTTCTATCGGTCCGAGTTTGCAACCGTTACAATCCGCTTGTCTTCTATCGGTCCAAGCTCAACCTTTCCTTCAATATAGATGATAGTTTATCTAGTGTTCTATAGGAACTAGATAATCCTCACTATACGAATATGGGAGTATAATCCTAACAATGCCGGATCAAAGATCCTAATAACACCGGATTAGTGACTCTTGATTCGTTTCTTTTTCACTCAAGTGTAAGTGATGCAACACTTACAACCAAATGAAAGAATACAAAGACTAATAGATATTACAATTGAAATCGCTCTTGTATCTTTCTTTTCTCACAACTTGTAATGCAATAAAGTATATAAATCTGAGCTCATGAATGCTTTGATTGCTTGTATGCTTGAATCGTTGAAGTTGTGTATTTGATACCCAAGTCCTTCAGGTATTTATAGGTGTGAGACAGCCTTCAAATTCTGAAAAACATACTATTAGCGTGCGCTAATAGTGCCTTGTAGCGTGCGCTAACGAATTTTGACTTGAAATCTCTGAACGGTCACAAAGACTGTTGTAACGGTAAAATATTATGACTAGCGTGCGCTAGTAATGAAGTGGTAGCGTGCGCTAGCGTCTTGGTCAACTAGTCTTCGATCTTGACTTTGACAATATCCGATTTTCTCTCCAACGACTCTTTTTCCAACGGCTAAATTTATGATTAGCGTGCGCTAGCAAGTATGCATAGCGTGCGCTAGCATTAATTAAATCCAATTTTCCAGATTTTCCGGATCGCATTGACTCTTGCTTCCAACGGTTGAAATTCAAACAGTAAACTGCAGATTCCATTTAGCGTGCGCTAATACCTTTCTCTTAGCGTGCGCCATCGAGTTGTTTCATTAACGTCGTTACCTTGTGTAGCGTCGTAAAAGCCTTGACGAAGTGAGTCCGGTAGCTCTTGGACTACTAACCATAATTTTGGTAGCGTGCGCTATAGATGATCGATGCGTGCGCTATGTCTTCACTTTAGCGTACGTAAGAATATATGAGTAGCGTGCGCAACGTCCATTTTGATTTCCTTCCGGACTTCACGATCTCTCGGAGACTTGCGATAGCGTCGTTATATTTCTTTGTATAGCGTGCGCTAACTTTAGGTTCTTAGCGTGCGCTATCTTTGAATAGCTTGCGTGCGCTATCGATCGAAGCGACTTGAGTAAGTGCGGTGACTTATTTGGATTGTATAAGCATGTCCCGATAGCGTGTGCTACGATATGATACGTAGCGTGCGTTAGCCATATTTGGCTCCTTCAAAATATTATCGAGCCGAGATAGATCCAATTAAATGTTTTGTATGTAACCATCATCAAAATACATTTTGTGTCAACAAATGGGCGACGGAGTATGTCTGCATAATATTTCTGTCAACTCTGGGCGGTCAACAGCCTTTCACGAATCAAGGCTATCTTCTCTCGTGTCTGTACGATCAACTCTGGTTCTATCCCGATCAAGTCTGATGAATCATCCCAACATAGGGGCGATCTGCATCTCTTCCCGTATAATGCCTCAAACGATGCCATCTTAATGGAAGCATGCCAACTATTGTTGTAGGTAAATTCAATCAATGGTAGATGAACTTCCCAATCAGTTGACCAATCTAAGGCACAAGCCCTCAGCATATCTTCCACTATTTGAATAGTCATCTTGGATTTTCCGTTAGTCTGCGGGTGATAAGCCGCACTGAAGTTCAATTCAGTTCCCAAGGCCTTATGAACTGCTTTCCAAAAATGCGATACAAAGCGACCATCTCGGTCATACATAATGGTCTTCGGCGTACCATGCAGTCGGACTATCTCTGAAATAAATACTCGTACCAACCTCTCTGGTCCCCACGTGTCCTTAATAACTAGAAAATGAGCTGATTTGGTTAAACGATCAACTATCACCCAAATCATGTTCAATCCTATCTTGGTTCTCGGCATACTAGTGATAAAGTCCATCGATATGTCCTCCCACTTCCATTCAGGAATCGGGAGCGGCTTCAACATCCCGGCAGGTCGTTGATGCTCGATCTTAACCTACTGACAAGTCAAGCATTTCGAAACATAATCCGCTACATCTTTCTTCATGTTGCCCCACCAGAAATTCTGCTTCAAGTCCTTGTACATCTTACTGGTGCCCAGGTGGATAGAATGGGGCGACCTATGAGCTTCCTTCATAATCGTCTGTTTCAGAACATCGACATCGAGAACGCATAGTCGGTTCTGAAATCTCAAAACAACATCATCATGAATTACGAATCCGGGGGCCTTTCCCTTGATCACTTCATCACGTAACCGAATCATCAGAGGATCATCTGCCTGCTTAGATTTGATTTCCTCAGTTAACGATGAAGTTATTTCCATCACGCACAGCTATCCTTGGACTCTTTGTAACCACACTTCAATTCCTTTACGAATCATTTCTCGTTGAATGCTGAGCTGGGAGGTCAGAGTTTCCAGCATCTAAATAGAAACAGGCTTGCGGCTAAGTGCATCGGCCACTACATTTGCTTTGCCTGGATGATAAAGAATCTCCAAGTGATAGTCCTTAATAAGTTCCAGCCATCTCCTTTGCTGCATGTTCAACTCTTTCTGACTGAAGATGTATTTGAGACTCTTGTGATCCGTAAAGATCTGATAGTGAGTCCCGAACAGGTAATGCCTCCAGATTTTCAAAGCAAAAACTACTAGTGTTAGCTCCAAATCATGCGTTGGGTAATTCATTTCATAAGATTTCAGCTGTCGTGACGCAAAAGCGATCACCTTATCATTCTGCATCATTACACATCCGAGTCTTTGGTTCGAAGCATCACTGTAAACTATGAATCCTCCAGTTCTTTGTGGAAGTGTTAAAATTGGTGTTGTCGTCAATCTCTTCTTCAATTCATCAAAGCTTTTCTGACACATTTCATTCCGCTCAAACTTTTGATTTTTCTGCAGGAGTCGAGTCAGTGGGCGGGAAATTTTGGAAAACCCTTCCACGAATCGACGATAATATCCAGCAAGTCCTAAGAAACTCCGGACTTCTTTCACGTTCTTAGGAGGTTTCCAATCCATATCTGCTTCGATTTTCTGGGGGTCTACTCGTACTCCTTCAGCTTATACCACATGACCGAGGAACATTACTTCCTTTAGCCAGAATTCACACTTAGAGAGCTTGGCGTACAATTGCTCGCTTCTCAAAAGTTCAAAAACAATCCGCAAATGCTGCGCATGTTCTTCCGGGCTCTTGGAATAAACTAGAATGTCATCAAGGAACACAACCACAAATTTATCCAAATATTTGATGAACACTCGGTTCATCAATTTCATGAATACAGCAGGTGCGTTAGTGAGACCAAACGGCATCACTATGAACTCATAGTGTCCGTAGCGGGTCCTGAATGCTGATTTCGGAACATCATATTCCTTAATCCTCAGCTGATGATATCCTGATCTCAGATCGATTTTAGAAAACACTGTTGCTCCTTGCAACTGGTCAAACAAATCATCAATCCGTGGCAACAGATACTTGTTCTTAATCCTCATCTTGTTCAGCTCTCGATAATCAATACACAGTCGAAGCGATCCATCCTTCTTCCGGACAAAAAGAACTGGCGCTCCCCAGGGCGAAACGCTTGGCTGGATATAGCCTTTGTCCAGTAACTCCTCTAGTTGCTTTTTCAGTTCGTACATCTCAGTAGGTGCCATATGATACGGTTCCTTAGAAATTGGTGTAGCTCCGGGTTCCAGCTCGATGGTGAAATCTACATCCAGTTGTGGAGGTAGTCCAGGTAACTCGTCAGGAAATACATCCGAAAACTCGTTCACAATAGGAATGGATGAAAGTTCCACAATTTCGTCTTCTTTCTTCATTGCATAGCACCAGTATCCAGTACAGCCCCGTTTCAACAATTTGACAGCTTTCATCGCCTTGATCAACTTTCCTGAGCTTCCTGGCTTCCATCCTTCAAACAGTATTTCGGAACCATCGTCAGTGATCAGCGAGATATTCCTCTTTCGGTAGTTTACAATATCTCCATATCGATTATGAAAATCATCTCCGAGTATCAGGTCGTCTCCTTGAATTTCTATCACAATCAGATTTGGGAGCCACTCTCTGCCTCCAAATTATACAGGGAAATCTCTAGTTTCTAAGTTTCCAACAATTCTCTCCCCGCTTGGTAAACCCACAACATAAGGTTCACAATTATGAAAACCAGAAATATTCAAACGATTTACACAAGATAAGGATATAAATGAATGCGTAGCTCCTGTATCGAATAAAATGTTAACTGGATGGGAAATGATCTAAACAGTACCTGATGCGACAGCAGCATCCTGATCATCTGTTCTCCTCATGTCGTACAGACGTGGGGGAACAAATCCGACACTCACTGTACTCTTTCGGTCCCACTGTCCTCTGCCTCGTCCGCGGCCAAAATTCTGAGGCATCTAAACACTTTGCTGCGTCTGGTGGATACTGGCTTCTCTCTGAGCTGGCTGTGGTGTACGCGCTCTAAAAGACTTTGCATCCTCTTCACAGAACACCGCACGATGTCCCTCCCGACCACAATCAAAACAAGTTACGACAGGTAGGGGGCAATTCCTTCGATAGTGCCCTGTCTGGGCACAGTTAAAGCATTTCCTGGTGACATCCATCATGGTTGATGCTGCTCTGAAGTTCTATCCGCTCCTAGATGGGTGCAGAGGTTTCTTGAAAGAATGAAAAGATGACTGGGCCTTGCGGGGCCCACTGCTCTTGTGCTCTGTAAAAGTACCAGAGACTTTCTGCTTCTTGGATTCCATAAACTTCTCCATTGCTGCTTCCTTGATTTCGTACGCCAATGCTTTATCCTGGTATTGACGGAGAGTGGTACATTCAAAACCGGACATGTATCTCTGGATTCCTGGTTTTATTCTCATATCAAAATGGATCATCATTTCTGCATCTGTTCTGACCAGATGTCGAACAAATGCTAGCTATTGGTTAAACATCTTAATTGTCTGGGATACAGGTTCGTCTGACGGCTGAGCGGAGAAAAACTCCCGAACTTTGGCTTGCCTCACAGCACGAGGGCAGTACTGAGCTTCCATCATCAATTTAAATTTTGTCCAGTCAGCATCATGATCTGCAGGTCGGATGGCTTCCCACCACTCGGATGCTTCCCCTATCAGAAAGTACTGAGCAATAGAGGCTCTCCGGTCATCTGGACAATTAATTCCGGCAAAAATTTTCTCCAATTCCTTCAACCAATGGTCCCATGTGTGATTCTCATAAAAGCCGTCGAATTTATGTGGTTGCATCTTTGCCACCTCTTGCAGCCATCGGTCGCCTCGATTTCCCATGTCTGGGATACCTTGTTGTCGATCTCCCTGTTGTAACCCTACTGCCACCTGCATTCGGTCCACGACCTGGGCGAACTGAATCATCTGGTTCACCACCTGACGAAGAATTTCGGGCACAGCAGGTTCCGGTTCATTATTAATAGATCTCTGTGGCTCGCCTGAGCTGTGGCTGGCCTGATTAGAAGGCGAAGCTTCTCTTTCTGCATTCCTTCGTCCGCATCCGCGACCGCGACCACGTCCACGTCCACCTCTCAACATACTGTAAGCAAAAATACTCAATATACAAGAAACAATATCGTTCTAATGTTCAAGTATAAAGAGATACAACATGTAAAGGACGAGATAGAGTTTAGGAATTTGCAACCACCATTCGCACGAAGACGTAGGCAGGACAGTGATGTTATTCATGGCTGGTTACCTCAAAAGACGTATACGACCCCTATTTTAACCCAATGGCCAAGATATCCATAATCTTAGTTCTGATACCATATTCTGTAACACCCCCGATATATTCAGGAATATTACAGTGCCATAAATCCTTTACGTAAGGATTTACAAGGCTGAAGAAATGAAAAGACAATAACAAATACCAATGTATGAAAATAACGGAAATAAGATACAACAGTTATGACCAATACTGAAAATACAAATGTCCAAAGGGAGAGTATTAATATATCACCAAATCCAAATCATCACAAACGACTACGTACTCGAGTACTTATTAAAACGATACAACCAACAGACAAATAAACCGAGCCGGAACATCACTCTGCACCCTCATCGTCATGCAACTCTAGTGGTTGTTTCCCCGCTCTCCTGGATCCTGAACATAAACAAATGTTCACCCCCGAAAGGGTTAGCACAACGATGCTAGTACAAGTACCACAACATGTTATTCAACATCTCACGAAGAATAATAATATCATAAATGACAAAAGAACCAACGAGCCTTCTCCTGCGAGAAACTCAATAATAACATACACACATGATAATCACAACATGATATCACAACATACAAATGGTAATTCCAATGATCCAGCGTTCACTGCCTAGACCCCCCGATGAATCCGTCAAACCAACTCTAGGTGGCAAAACCCGTCTGATGATCCAGCGCACGCTAGCATAGATCCCCCGATGATCCCATTGGACCAACACGAGGTGGGAATACAACAACGACATATATGCACGAAAATATGTATAACATCAATATATAAAACATTTAAGGTACTTGCCTCGATTTAAAGACAAGAAAGACTTCCACGAATATAAAAATGCTCGAAGGTCGTCCCCTTCGATTAAACACGTTGCTAAGCTCGAACCTTAACAAAAGAAATAATATAGAATTTATCTCACGTCGTACGAATGTCTAACAATCCAATTTACGGCCGAAAGTTCAAAAAATATAATCTGCCTGAACTGCTTAGCGTACGCTACATATTCTATGTAGCATGCGTTAAGCCTGCTCGTTATCGCACATAAACAACGAAGACTAGCATACGCTAACTATGTATTGACAGTCCTCTCTGATCAGCCGACTGACTTGCCTGATGACATAACGTACGTTACGTACCAAACATAGCATATGCTAAACATGCCCGATAGCGTACGTTGATCTACATAGCTTAGCGTACGCTAAGCGTGCATGGCAGTTTCACTACTGGGCAGCAGACTATTCTAACGGTGATGAAACTTACGAACTCCTCAGTGATTAACGTACGTTATCCATCTACATGTCATGTTCATAAACTTATGAATGATCTTACGGATTCAAACATCTTTGAATTAAAGGAAATGAATGTCATCACAACTTTTATATCCAACTCGATTATCATTCTCATGCGAAGTTCGTGATCTCAGGTTGATGCACTAGATTCCATTGTCATTTATACATTCAGACTTCATCTTAAAGGTGAACTAACAATTCCAACTACGATGTTTCAATGACGATATCATAAGCATGATCATTCCCACTTCTAAACATGATGTTTGTTTGAATAATTCATCAATGGAACTGAATATCTTGATAGCATGATCATCTTATTCTTCAGAACACGAATTTAAGGCTGGAGATAGAATTAACATACCTTAAGATGAAGAAATCACTGAGCCAAAAAGGTAGAATCCAACTCCGGTTGTTTGTATGCCAATCCCAAGTGCTACTCCACTTCAATGATCAATCACAAGTGATATCCAATATTTAATGAATCAAGTGGAGGTGGTCTAAGTGTTTGAGGAGGATATAAGGCTCTCTGGTCTCTCAAGAACGAAGGACAAGTGAAGGAAATGTAAACCAAGTAAAATGGCTTGCTGTCCCATTTATAACATTTCTGTACGTACGTTAATTAGCGCATGCCATCGCAAAATCCTTAGCACACGCTAACTAGCATTGACTCCAAATCTGTCCAGGTTCGCCCGCGGGAATCTTATTCGGACCCACGTCCGGCGGGCACATGTGCTAGCCGTCTAGCTCAATAATTGACTGCCTAGCGCACGCAATTCCTCATTCGTAGCGTGCACTAGTTTTTAACTGATAACGCACGTTAATCTACATTCTTAGCGTACGTTATCACGAGTTTGCATGGGAAATTTGCATGTTGTTATAGTTATGTGCAAAGATATAAATGTGAGAAATATCATACTCCAATTATCGAGATCACAATTCCGAATAATACATGGTTTAAATACAGATGAAATAAATAATAAATCCGGATATTACAGATATTCAGAAAGTGTGCAAGCTTTAACATTCCATTTATGGACTGAAGCAAGCGTCGCGTAGTTGGAACTTTCGTTTTGACGAGGCAGTTAAAGAGTTTGACTTTGTTCAAAATGAAGAGGAACCTTGTGTATACAAGAGGGTTAGTGGGAGCAAAATCGCATTCTTAGTACTATATGTAGATGACATTCTACTAATAGCAAATGATGTGGGAATGCTCAGTTTTGTAAAAGCTTGGCTTTCGAGTAATTTCTCCATGAAAGACTTGGGAGAAGCAACCTATATTCTTGGTATTCGACTCTACCGGGATAGAGCGAAGAGAACAATAGGTCTTTCCCAAGCCCTCTATATTGATAAAATCTTAAAGCGATTTAAGATGGATGATTCTAAAAGATGGTTCCTACCGATGGGACATGTAATAAAACTCTCCTTGAAGAGGTGTCCTCAAAGTGAGGAACAACGAAAAGAAATGAGTAATATACCATATGCTTCGGCAGTGGTTAGCCTTATGTATGCTATGTTGTGTCCGAGACCTGACATTGCACATGCTGTAAGCGTGGTGAGTAGGTTTCAGGCAAACCCAGGTAGGGAACATTGGACTACCGTAAAGAACGTTCTCAAGTACTTAAGAAGGACTAGAGATATGGTTATCATGTATGGCGGTGGAGAATTGGATGTGGTGGGATTCACTGATTCGGACGTCTAAGTACTGAAGTACGATTCGATGTCTACTTGTGGATACATATTTACTCTTAATGGAGGAACAATATCTTGGTGTAGCACGAAGCAAAGCGCGACTACTGATTCCACCTATCAGGCTGAGTATCATGCAGCCTCGGAGGCTTCCAACGAAGGGTTCTAGATTAAGAAGTTTCTGGGAGAACTTCAAGTGATATCTTGTACTGAGCTTCCTGTTCCGCTGTACTGCGACAACGACAGAGCTGTAGCACAGGCCAAGGAGCCGAGGTTTCACAATAGTACCAAGAACATTGAGAGGAAGTATCATCTCATTAGAGAATTGGTTCGCAAGGGATACATTGTGTTGCATAGAGTAGACTCAGCCGACAACGTCGCTGATCCACTGCCCAAGCCACTTTCTCAGGCTAGCTTGAAGCGTCATCTGGAGAACACGGGTATTCGATACCATAGTGTGTGGCATTGAGTGCAAGTGGGAGATTGTTAGGAGTATGCCCTCGAATGCCACTCAGAGGATGTTGAGTGAGGGCATTGTACTTGTTATTATGTAAATCATTATCATAAGGCAAATGGATGTTTCTTTATTTACTGGTAGTTACTGGCATTCCTAACTCGTAAATATACATATAGAAACTAGTCCGTGTATTTGAGAGTAAAACATTCCACTCCTTATTTGATAAGGGAGTCGGCACTGGAAAAGATTATATCTCAAATACTTAATTGTTCCCAAGTCGATGAAACTTGACTGGGCGTTAAGTTAATGTGAAGACTTGTATGACATATTCTTTGACAAGGAGAGTTCCTGTCGAACAATAATGGTTAGTGGGAGCACACGTTATAGGTATGCTAATTGGATTAGTATACTCGAACCGACTCACACTCAGTTCGTCACACGGATTTCACTCCGGGACAGTCAATGACGGAGTCGAAAGGTTGTGATAGGTATTCGTGAACCTTCGACTTGATAATTTAGTAGGGATGTGCTTGTGACATCAAGATTTTCATTAGAGTAGTTCGACCCTATAAACCGGAAGGTGGGGGTCAACCTCGACGTGCGTCTTGACGGGAAAGTAGCAGGTCCTACGGAATACCAAGATAGAATTCTTTCTCCTGTAAGTGAACAGGTTATATGTCCTATGCGGTTATTGGCAGATGAGATCATGAGTCTTTGGCCAGAGCATTGGAGCTAGTTGTATTAGATACATGAGAGCTCGATGATCTCGATAGCGTCAAGTACAGATAGGGTTTGACTGACCGTTATCCTATAACTTGATCGGGACATTTGAAAGAAGGTTTTATACGTATACTGGTATTCACGACAGAATGGTTCTTGAATGATCCCAATCATTCGTTCTCAGTTGGGGTACAGTGTAGGCCGTCAGGCTGGCTAGGTGGTGCTACTACTCTTTGGTTCCTCCCATTGCTGACTGAGACGGACCTACCAAGTCGCGCAACAGGATTGACGACGGAATGAATCGAGCTTATTCTCTCAGTATAAATATTAGATATTGGATGTCTAATTTATTGGGACATTAGATGTCTAAATTAATTTATTGGATAAATTAATTTACGGCCTAATAAATTAATTAATTACTGGGTATAGATATAATTATTTCCTGGATAAATTAATTATATTAATTTGTATTTGATACAATTAATTAATTGGATAAATTAATTGATATAAATACATCAGAACGGAATGGAATTTATCTGTTTGGACTCGCGAGAGTCTGAAACGGATCTGATTCCTCCAGTACTTCTAGATGGCCGAACCACTCCTTTTGTTTTTGTCTTAGTCTTCACTTTCCACCTTAATAGGTGGAAGACCATGGAAAATGGGGGAGAGAATTATTCTTGGAGAATAATTAAAAGAAGTAAAGTAGAAGAATAAAAGATGACTTACTCTTGCAACTTGAGGGACTCATGACATTTTTCCAAGCAAGAGAAGGAGAGAAAAAAAAATTAGTTTTTCTTCTTCATTTTATCTTCATATTTTTCTTAGAAAAAAGAGAGGAAATTTATTTCTCACTTGGAGTGATACAAATAAATTTTGTAAAGTTCTGACTACCTTGTTCTAGCCGTATCTTTGGAAGATACCTAGGTAGGAGTTATTCCGGTCGACTTCCGATGCGTGGAAAGTAGAGGCACGGTGCTTCGGTGCTCGGGATTTCAAGAACTTGGAGCGGATTGGATTCGTGGAAAGAAATTTAAAGCTTGGGGAATAGCTCAAGAGAAGGAATCTATTTAATCAACAGATTGTAAGGGTGAGTTTCTTATATCTCTTGTGATTTCGTTTATATATTCATATATGCGTATCTCGATCGATCCTCGTAGGGATTTGGATCGAATTAATTTTTGTTTTACCGCTTCCGCTGGGCCTTCCTTTTAGGCACCGAATCCCAACAAACACATCATTAGCTCAAGCTCAAGAAGTCAAGCTGTTGTTCAAGCCCGTGTTCTTACATTTAAATAAATCCATCAGCTCTGTGTTGACTGAAGAAAGCCTTGCTTTTCCTGAACTGTGTGTGACAGATCTGCATTGTAGACGAAGTTTCAATCTGTCGGAGAAGAAGCAAGTCAAGTGAAAGATTTAACCAATCTGCGTGAACGGTTGAATGCGATAGTCTTTTTATCAATATATGTGAACGATACAAGGATAGATTTGATTATAGTCACGTAGTTGTGTACATAGTGATTATAATAAACATTTTCACTCCTGTGTGGAGGATCAGTGGACGTAGAGGGATTTACCTCGAACCACTTTAAATATCATGTTGTTTACCTTCTGCATTTACAGTTTATAGTTAGTGTGATTATTTTTAAAGTATATATTGCATACCCTGTACGCACCACCAAGCTAACAGGAGAAAAACCTAGTTGTTGTATTTACAGCAACTTAATTTAACAGACTTCCGCTACGCACTCTTATTTGAAAAACGTACAACATGTTGTACTAACACTTTTCCAAGCTGTATTCTCTATACTTAGTGGCCAACAAGTGGTATCAGAGCGGTTGATTATAAAAAGAATCAGTCGCATTATTAACCGAATCAGATCCAAAATCATTTTTTTTAAAACAGTATTTATCTTTCTTATTCTCATATATGGATACCTCAATGATCAATAAGGTTCTTATGTTCTCGATTAACGAATTTGATGATTGGAGAATTAAGATGAAGCACATCTTGCAGCCATGCACGAGGAAATGATTTTTGTCATTCAAGATAGCCCATAAAGATCATGAAGGTAAATCATGCTGCAAGGATTGAAGGCCAAGCTCATGCCAAGATGCTCGAGAAGGAGCGTGAGCAATGGACAACTGACGAGCGAAAGCGTGCCAACCTCGACAACATAGCTAAGAATGTGCTGTTTTTCACTCTATACAAAGGCACATTCTCAAAGGTAAAGAGCTGTAAGACAGCTAAGGAAATCTGGGATAAACTCATGATGATTTGTGAGGGAACTGAGCTCTCAAAAGAAAACAAGATTTCAAAACTAACTCAGCAATTTGAATCTTTCGAAATGAAACAAACTGAAACTCTTGAGAAACTTGACCTCAGATTCACTGGCATTTTCGGTGAACTTGAAGCGTTGGGCAAAGTTTATACCCAGAAGGAGAAGAACTTAAAAATGTTCAGATCTCTCCCTGCCCGATGGGACATAAAAACCACAGCCATGCGTGTGTCATGCAATCTCAATGACATATCTACTTTTGACCTCTTCTCTGACCTAAAAGCTTTCGAGTATGGCATTGACAGGAGAGAGAAGGCCAAAGAGTCACCTGCTAGGACTACAACGTTAGCCGCTGTATCCAACAGGAGACACAACATGCCCAACACATCCAAATTTGCCTACAAAAATGCTGACAATGACGAGGATATCCTGTCACAAGATGAAATAGCCCCACTCATGCACAAATTTAAGAAATTCATCAAACAGTCTGGAAAGACTGCATATAGGCCCAAGCCTTTTAAAAAGGTAAATTCAGAATCTCCCCTATCTGGTGATTCTAACCTATGTTATAATTGTAGGAAACCAGGATATTATATGAATAAATGTCCGCATCCTAAAGTCCAAAAGTTGTCTAAAGCCGAGCAACAAGAAAAAGACAAAATAAGGTGTGCTTGGAAGAATAAGCTAAAGGCCCTGATCGGCGAATCAGAAGTCTCGCCCGTTCAAACCAAGATCGACAAATGTCTTCAGGCGGTTACTGACAGTGACTCGTCTGATGATGAGATCGAAGATAAAGCATACATGTGCTTTTTGGCTAAAGACATCGAAGACGATGAAGATAGCGATGATGAGGTAAGCTCAACATCCAATATTCCCATTAGTGCATCATGTACTTTTGAAATATGATGAATGAATTTAAAAACATTCAAAAGGCCTATGAGACATTAAAACGAGAAAACATACAGCTCGAAATTTCTAACTTAGAGCTGAAAGATAAAAATGACTTGCTGAGAAATAATTACAAAAATATGTCCATTGATTGCGAAAACAGCAAGATCACAGTTGAAAAACTCATGGAGAGCAATCATCAACTTGCTCACGAACAAAATGAGACCAAGTCTCATAGTGATAGCAAGACAAATGATTTCGTTCTGCTCGAAGCCAAAGTAAAAACTCCCGAGAAACAAGAAGGAGAACTTGAGACCATCTTGAAAGCTTTCCAAAATTCATCTAAAAGGATGGAATAAATTCTAAGCACCGGGAAACATGCTCATGATAAAAGTAGCTTAGAACAACTCATTCTCCAATAAAGGGAAAATTAGTACTGTGTTTCTCAGGGATGTGGAGCCCATTCCTATACCAGAGAAGACCCCAAGTCCTGTCAAGGTACCTGTTGCACCACGTACAGCAAGGGATGCCATTCCGCCACCAAGGTCATATCACAGACATCGGAATCCTCAGCCACCCAGACCTGTAAGGCGTAATCTAAAGCATGCTCCCCAAGCATATCAAAAGGGCCAACAGCCGTTCAGAAAGAAGGTTTGCCCGCACAGCAGTACTTCCAACAGTACAGCGCACCTAGATATTGAATAGAGGAGCCTCATTATCCATCGAGAAAGTAGGTCGCCGCACAATATCAACATCATCTTTGGGAATCCAACTGGAGACCCAGGAGGCAACCTGTAAGGTCGAAGAAAATGGCTCCACCTCCAAGATGGCATTCTCATTGGATTAATAATAATAATAACCCTGAATTTTACATGCATAATAATTATCAAGGTTACAACGACTACGTGCCTGCCCCACGTAGACATCACAAGAATGGACCTAAAGTAACCTACAACAAGCCAATTGCTGTCAGGCAAATTCGGGTATCTAAAGGCACTAACATCCATGGACCCAACTTACAAAGGGGACCTAAATCTACTTAATTTCTTTGCCTACAGGACATTAAAGAGAAGGACATCTGGTACTTCCATAGCGGATGTTCTCGGCACATGATAGGAGATAGAAGTAAGTTGTCAGATTATGTATAAGGTCGCGGTCTAAAAGTGCTCTTCGGTGATAAATACAAAGGAAGAACAAAAGGGAAGGGAACCCTACTTGTCGGAAAATTCAAAGTCACCGATGTTGCGTATGTTGAAGGCTTACAACATAATTTACTTAGTATTAGCCAGTTTTGTGACAAACAGTTCTCGGTGAAATTCTATATAGATCACTGTAGAGTCAAGAACATTCTGACCAAATAAGTTGTGCCCACAGGAAGCAAATCAGGTAACATGTATATTGCTGACTGGATGCCTACCAACTCCACAATTCTTTGTTTTGTTGCCAAAGGCACTGCAGATCTAAGCTAGCTATGGCACAAGAGGATGTCTCACGTCAATTTCAATACGATCATTAAGCTTGCTATATAGGGAATGGTTAGAGGTTTGCCCAATGTGTCATTCCAAAAAGACAGCGTCTGTGAACCCTGTCATAATGGCAAGCAAATCAAGACCACCTTGAAAAGCAAATCCTACATGTCTACTCATAGAGTTCTAGAAATGCTACACATGGATCTCTACGGTTCTGTAGACCCGGTAAGTTTGTGAGGTAAGAAATACTGTCTTCTTGTTGTTGATAATTATTCCAAGTATGCCTGGACAATCTTCCTGAGCAAGAAGAAGGAAACCACATCAAATCTGCCCGAGCACCTGAGAAAGCTTCAAAATGAGAAAAGGTTAGGAATCGTGTCTATTCGTTCCGATAGAGGTACTGAATTCACTAACCGCTTTATAGAGCAATACTATTCAGATAATGGGATACAACATGAATACTCAGCTGCCCACACACCTAAACAAAACGGTGTTGCCGAGCAAAAGAACAGGACGCTCAAGGAAGCAACAAGGACCATGATTGCCGCAAGCAAGTTGCCGCAGTGCTTCTGGGGTGAAGCAATAAATACAACGTTGTATACAAAAAACTGATGTATCATCAACAAGCATCACAACAAAACAGCATATGAGGTATGGAACAACAGAACTCCCTTAGTTTCATACTTTCATATATTCAAATGCAGGTGTTATGTTTTGAACAACGAGAAGGATCAACTTAGAACATTCGATGAGAATTCGGATGAAGGGATATTTATAGGATATTCTTCTATCAGCATAGCCTTCAGGGTCTTTAACAAACGGAAGCTGACAGTCGAGGAATCATTACATGTAGTGTTCGACGAACCTCACCATGATCCTACAGGAGTAGAAGATCTTACTCAGAATATCCAACAACTCTCCATTAATGACACTCCAACTCCAATAGAGCCTGTCATTGACCTAGAAATCAACCCCGCAGCTGTAAAAATAGAGGTAGTTGAAGCTGATGTTGTACAAGCTGAAGTGGAATGTAACACCCCAAACTAGGCGGATATTACATTGCCGTGGACCCCCGACTGGGACCCACCAGGCGAATAAAAATTAATGACTTAAATAATATAATTGTAGTACCGAACCACATTATATCGTTAAATTACTCCGATGAGGAGTTTCATTACAACACACCCAGGATAATACAGAATACATGTATATTTTATATGAAGATAAAATATACAACACGGAATAAATGAATATTCAAACGGAAGTCTACAGCGGAAATAAAAATGAAGAAAAACATGAAGACTGAAAAGGACTGGGCCCCCCTACTATTATCATTGGGAATCCTCGCCGTCAACGTTCTCTTCCCGTGCCTTAGCCTTGCCATGACCTGAAAACAACATCCCCCAATGGGGTCAGTTACACAGAACAACAATCCTCAAGAGTTGAACAATATACAACAATCACATAAATGAATTAATGAATTAAGTTGAACGATGAGCATAAATGTACGCCCAAATGAACTGAGTAAGAGCAGTAATAGCCGAGTGTCCGGAGTCCCACATATACACCCGCTATTAGCCTAACTAGTCTCACGGTTCAATGTGTCCGGAGTCCCACGTATACACATTACCATGCGCACAGTCCAATGTATTCGGAGACCCGCATATAAACATGACCATAGTGTGCCCGACTAAAATTCCACACATGCGCCAACCGGCCATGCAATATAATTCCGAAAGATCACCAGAACAAAATGACCCTGGTGAGGAGTAATGAATAGAATCCGATAAGGATCAAGAACGACTCACCGAGATGAAATAAAGATACTACAAGTGATGGATTCAATGAAATGATTTTGGAACCGTCGTTCCTCGTGAGTTACATGATGAGTTGATAAATACAAGTCTCGACATGAACGATATATTATGAGTGAATTACATGTATGAATGAACAACAGCGTAAGGAATGAATATCCTTTTAACCGAGTAAGAATTTACTTACACAATACCGGTGTTGAAATGTCCTTCCTCGAACAACGTCCTAAAATGAGACGTCAGTCGCTCGAACAACCTTGAATGACACAATTACCAATAATCCTCTGAATATACGTATCAAGCATGAATTACGACTAACTCAAAGGTCGATACAACAATATCCGAACTCATTGAGGCATTCAAACAAACACTTAACGAACATCATCCTTTGATAATATTCAATCCCGAATATATCGAAACCAAACTCCAAAATAAGTATTTCAAACCACAAAACACCTTCAATGAAATCAATAATCCCATAGGAATACACAACTCGAGTTAACGACAACATCTAATCGAAAACCCCCAAAAAATCAAAGTCAACCAAAAAGTGTTCTTGATTAATCCTCCAAATGTTCATCAAATCCGAAAAACATATCAATAAATCCGTAGGAATACATATTTTCAAGGTAGATAATCTATATCTAACATATTCCAACAACAATCCAAGCTTACACGAAGAAATTGGAAGGAAAATACCCAAATTCCGAAATTCTAGATCCAAGAAATTATTACCTTGATTTGATGTGATGGAGATGATAAAATGATGATTAATCCGAATGATAAGCTCGATGATGATGATAGGTGAGTGCAGCTCGAAAAGATCTCTCCGAATCACCCGAAATCGCCCGGAATCGTGGAAGGAGAGAAAGAGAATGACAAATGACGAATCTGGACTGCACTGTTCAATATATACTATTCTCAGATTAGCGCACGCTACGACCTGCTATTTAGCGTGTGCTAACGGGTTAACCGGACAGTCCAGTGAACTCTAACTGCCTCGTTAGCGTGCGCTACGAACTTGATAGCATGCGCTAACGCCCTCCCGATAGCGTGCGTTAACTCCGAAAGTTAGCGTGCGCTAGATAAATACCTGATGTCCAGTGACCGAAGTCCAGAACCTCCTGTCCTCTGACCTGCTTGCGATAGCGCGTGCTATGTCCAATAATCAGTGTGCGCTACTGCCCCAATAACGTACGCTAAAATTCACTCATAGCGTGCGCTAGGAATTATTCCAAAATCAGTCTAGTACCCACTGTACTCTGCGTGATCGGCCTTAGCGCGCGCTACGCTGACTGCATAGCGGGCGCTATCCAAACTTACTAGCGTGCGCTACTTACCATTCGTAGCATGCGCTATCCAACTCGGCTGTAGTCCAGTGCATTCTGGACTGCAGGCCTGAACCACATTAGCATGCGCTAATACTGAGAGGTAGCGTGGGCTACCCGTACTCAATTAGCATGCGCTAAAGAGAGTACGTAGTGTGCGCTACTCCTCACACAAAGCCCGTTATGAAGATGACAATGATGATGACCACGGTTCAATCCTCCAACTAGGTAGGACGACGGGTAATAATTGACATACGATACAATAACTCTGATCGGTGAATACAATGAATGAATATTAACAATGAATGATCATTAATGAGTGAAAAATTACTGAGTGACAATTACTGAATGATAAATACTGAATGATAATAACTGAATTACAACCGGGTATTACATACACCCGCCCTTAAAAGAGTTTCATCCCCAAAACTAAGGGTCAAACAACTCGGGATAACTCTCCCGCATACTATCCTCGGTTTCCCAAGTTGCCTCTTCGACTCCGTGTCTAGACCACTGAATTTTAACCAAAGGAATCGTCTTGTTCCTCAACTATTTGATTCGCCGCTCTAAGACTCGTACGGGACGCTCCTCATACGAATGATCGTCAGCAATTTCGATCTCGTCGAACTGAAGTATGTGACTCGGATCGGCAACATACTTCCGCAACTGAGAGACGTGAAACACATTATGAATTCGGCTCAACGCTGGAGGTAAGGCCAATCGATAAGCTAGCTCACCTACTCGATCCAAAATCTCAAACGGTCCAATGAATCTCGGACTCAACTTTCCCCTCTTCCCAAAACGGAAGATACCTCTACTCGGGGATACCTTGACCAAAACACGGTTACCCGCCTTGAACAATAATGACCGACGATGGTTATCTGCATATGATTTTTGTCGACTCTGAGCGGTCAACAAACGACTCCTCATCAAAGCTACCTTCTCACGGGCTGTTATAAACATATCGGGCTCGGAGCTGATTGATTCTGATAAGTCATCCCAACACAAAGGAGATCGACAACGACGACCATACAAGGCCTCGTAAGGTTCCATCTTGATCGAAGCATACCAACTATTATTATACGTGAACTCAATCAACGGTAGTTGGGCTTCCCAATCATCTTTCCAATCGAGGACACATGCTCTCAACATGTCCTCCAATGTCTGAATAGTCCTCTCTGATTGTCCGTCGGACTAAGGATGAAAAGTTGTGTTGAGATTAAGATGGGTTCCCATAGCACGATGAACTGATTTCTAAAAATGTGACACAAATCGCCCGTCATGATAAAAAACAATACTCTTAGGAGTACCTTACAGTCTCACTATCTCTTTGATGAACAACTGAGCAAGTCTCTCGGGACCCCATGTATCCTTAATCTCAAAGAAATGGGCTGACTTAGTTAGATGATCCACAAATACCCAAATTGTATTCATACCACGACGACTCGTCGGCAAACTCGTGATGAAGTCCATTGAAATATCTTCCCACTTCCACTATGGAATAGGGAGAGGTATCAGCATACCCGCCGGTCGCTGATGTTCTATCTTGACTTGCTGACAGGTTAAACATCTCGAAACAAATTTCACAACTTCTCGCTTCATATTACTCCACCAGTAATTTTGTTTCATGTCTTTGTACATCTTGCTAGAGCCCGGATGAATGGAATAAGGGGTAGCATGAGCTTCTCTCAAAATTGAGTTTTTCAACTCGTCGATCGCTGGTACGCATAACCGATTCTTAAATCGCAAAAGTCCATCCTCGTGGACCACAAATCCAGGGGCTTTCCCCTAAGTCACATCATCTCGAATGCGTAACAAAAATGGGTCTGAACCCTGATTCTCCTTGATCGCCTCCTCAATCTCCTTGATCGCCTCCTCAAGTGGCGATGAAATCTCTAACATACAAAGTTGCCCTTGTCCTCGCTGTAACCAGACCTCGATCTCGGGTCTCAGAAATTACTGTTGAAATTCCCTCTGAACTGTTAATTGAGCAAGCATCTGCTCCTGAACGGACTTAAGACTCAAGGCATCGGCGACAACGTTCGCCTTGCCCGGGTGGTATAGTATCTCAATGTCATAATCTTTGATTAGTTCCAACCACCGCCTCTATCGCATATTTAAATCCTTCCGAGTAAATATATACTTCAATCTCTTATGATCGGTGAATATCTGACAGGTAACGCAATAAAGATAATGGCACCAAATCTTCAATGCGAACACCACGGCTGCTAGCTCCAGGTCGTGGGTCGGATAATTGACCTCGTAAGGTCTCAATTGCCGTGAAGCATAAGCAATAACTTTCCCGTTCTGCATTAGTACACATCCGAGACCCTTTCCGGACGCATCACTATAAACCACAAATCCTTTCATCCCTTGCGGTAAGGAAATGACATGTGCTGAAATTAATCGACTCTTGAGTTCCTCAAAACTCTGCTGACATACGTCGGACCACATGTATTTCTTATCCTTCCGTAAAAGGTTCGTCATGGGTTGAGCAATTTAAGAAAATCTCTCCACAAACCGCCGATAATAACCAGCTAATCTGAGGAAACTCCGGATTTCCTTAACATTCTTCGGAGGTTTCCAATCTCGGATCGCCTCCGTCTTCTGAGGGTCGACACGAACTCCGTCATATGAAATTACATGTCCCAGAAATGTCACTTCGGACATCCAGAACTCACATTTGGAAAACTTTCCATAAAGTTGCTCTCGTATCAACACGTCGAGCACCTAATGAAGGTGAAACTCGTGTTCCTCCCGGTCACGAGAATAAATTAGAATGTCATCAATAAAGACAACCACGAACTGATCCAAATAGTCGATGAAGACCCGATTCATTAATTCCATGAACACCGCAGGTGCATTAGTTAACCCAAACGGCATTACCACAAACTCATAATGACCATAGCTGATATCCGACTCTCGAATTTGTAACTGATGATATCCAGATCTTAAGTCGATCTTGGAAAATATTGAAGCTCCCTGAAGTTGATCCAAAAGATCATCGATACGGGGTAGAGGATATTTATTCATGATCGTCACTCGGTTCAATTCCCGGTAATCAATACATAAGCAAAACGAACCATCCTTCTTCTTGACAAACAATACAGGTGCTCTCCACGGGGACGCACTCGGCCGGATATAACCCTTTTCAGTCAAATCCTCTAATTGATTCTTCAACTCTTGCATCTCGGTCGGGTCTATTCGGTACGGTGCCTTCGAAATTGGGGACGTACCGGGCTCCAACTCAATCATGAATTCCACATCGCTCTGTAGAGGCAAACCAGGTAACTCGTCTGGAAATACATCGGCATATTCTCTTACTACATGAATATCCGTCAAAATTACTGATGGTTTCTCGGTCTTGGTCATATAGCACCAATAACCGACACACCCCT
The DNA here is from genome assembly GCA_033398695.1 of Orobanche coerulescens. Taxonomy (NCBI): domain Eukaryota; kingdom Viridiplantae; phylum Streptophyta; class Magnoliopsida; order Lamiales; family Orobanchaceae; genus Orobanche; species Orobanche coerulescens. The sequence goes on along the minus strand of CM065807.1, from coordinate 164,621,404 downwards.
GATTGAGTAATTTCACTGCTGTCATCAAGTTGATGACTCTACCGGAATAGCTGGGATTACCTCCCTGAAAAACACATTCGACTCCATCATCTGAAATGATAGTGATATACACTTACGGACACTAATGATGGCATCGTGACGATCCATCCAATCAACACCCAAGATGACGTCGTCTCTCGGTAAATCTACCACGATTAGGTTTGCTAACCAATCACGGCCATGAAGCTGAATCGGACAATCCTTAATCTCACGATTCCCGATAATCTTCTACCATCAGGTAGACCAATGACATAAGGCTCACAACTAGTAGCACTACCCAGACGTAGTCTACTCAAACATGACTCGCAAATGAATGAATGCGATGCACCAGTATCAAAAAGGGCACACACAGGTTGAGATAGAATTTCGAGTGTACCTGAGATCATTCAGGCTTCCGGATCATCATCTCTCTTCATCTCATAAATTCGGGGCTTGCCATCCCCGGAACTGGATGCTCCCGTATGATAGCTGTGGGCTCCGCCTTTGTTAGCTCCCGTCATCTTAAACGATGCGGACTGAGTAGCCTGGTTCGGAACCGCTGACTGTTTCGGGGCCTTAGATGACGCCGGAGTAGGATTGGAGTCCCTTCGGCAAAAACGGGCCTTATGCCCCGTCATTCCACAGTTATTGCACGTGACGGTTTGCCTCAAACACTTCGCGCTATAATGACTCTGTTCTCCAAAGTTGAAATAGGTAATAGCCGAACTGGCCGCTCGTGACTGAGATTCCGCGGGTTTGGGCACCATAGGAGGTTGCTCAGTGAAAGTAGAGCCTGCTCAAGGCTTCTTGAAAGTTGCGTGACTGCCTTCAGGCTGATTTCGATTCTTTGACTTCTTGCCAGATGATGGAGTTTGATTCTTAGCAATTTCCTTAGCAGTAAGCTCATAAGTAAGAGCTTTCTCGATGACTTCGGCCAGAGTGGCGCAATTGTGATTAAGCAACTGCATTCGCATGCGAGGTTTCAATCTCTTGCTGAAATACTTGATCTTGTCCGCCTCGGAGTGAATAATAGACGAGGCGAAAGGAAGAAGCTCCTGAAATTTCTCGTCAATGGCGAGAACATCATCGTCCGCTGAGAGGTCGTGAGTGAGTAATTCTGATAACTTGGCCTCTCTGAGTGGGGCCGGATAATACCTCTCCATCGTGAGAGTCTTGAATTGATCCTAATTACATGATCTGTCGGTGGGCTTCAACGATAACCACCATGAATTAGCGCTCTTACCCAGATAGTAACCCGCAACTGAAACTTTATGCCCTTCGGGGCAATCTACCATAGCAAATAACTTCTCGAAATGCTTAAGCCAATGAACTATATCCATAGGCTCAGACGAGCCCTCAAAGGTAGGTGGTATTTGGCGATAGATGTCGCCAATAATACTGCTCACACCCCTCTCCTGACCCTGAGGTGGCAGCGGAGGAGCCTGTTGATTCTGAGTAGCTGAGTTCTGCATCGTCTCCAAGAGGCGTGCCATTTGAGTCATCTGGGCCATCATGACCTGCATAAAAGCGAGTGGGTCAACCCGAACACCCTATGAATGAGCTGTGTCCCGGGCACGACTCTCTGATAGTGAATGATCATTTCCAGGAGAATGAGTGGCGGCATCGCTGCTCGATGAATTAACATTATTCCTCGCATTCGCACGCGTATTCACACGAGTTCTCGGGGTTCTGCCCGCACCGCGGCCTCTTCCCCCACGTCCTCTGCTAGCTCTTTCCATTCTGAAGTGGGAAAGTCACAAGATGATTATATATCTCGCATTAATATCACATTATGATTGCGTTATGAAATGATAAAATTGAGCACACGCGCTCAAACACAATGATTACATGAATGATCAACTGAAGTGATGAGATTATCTGATGAAATCCTTGAAATAATTATCTTGAACAAGTTAACAAGGTTAATGATACGATCCTCAAGATCAACAACTAAATAGTGAAATGAACTGAGTGATTAATGAGTTAACATGATCGACATGATCATAAATGAAAATGATGAATGAGTGATTCTTATTGCCATAAATTATACCATGGCGTCAGAAATCTTACTGTTCTTTGGTCTCAGGGGCTCGGCTCTTGCACTGGTCACACGTGACGCGAAAGTCTAATGAAACTAGTCTGATGAACGATGATTTCAATGAGACATGACTCGGAAGGTAGTATTCAAATCCACTCTCCGATACCAACTCTGTAACACCCCAAACTAGGCGGATATTACAGTGCCGTAGACCCCCGACTGGGACCCACCAGGCGAATGAAAATTAATGACTTAAATAATATAATTGTAGTACCAAACCACATTATATCGTTAAATTACTCCGATGAGGAGTTTCATTACAACACACCCAGGATAATACAGAATACATGTATATTTTATATGAAGATAAAATATACAACACGGAATAAATGAATATTCAAACGAAAGTCTGCAGCGGAAATAAAAATGAAGAAAAACATGAACACTGAAAGGACTGGGGCCCCCTACTAGTATCACTGGGACTCCTCGCCATCAACGTTCTCTTCCCGTGCCTTAGCCTTTCCATGACCTGAAAACAACATCCCCCAATGGGGTCAGTTACACAGAACAACAATCCTCAAGAGTTGAACAATATACAACAATCACATAAATGGACTAATGAATTAAGTTGAATAATGAGCATCAATGTACGCCCGAATGAACTCAGTAAGAGCACCAATAGCCGAGTGTCCGGAGTCCCACATATACACCTACTATTATCCTAATTAGTCTCACGGTTCAATGTGTCCGGAGTCCCGCGTATACACATTACCATGCGCACAGTCCAATGTGTCCGGAGTCCCGCATATACACATGACCATAGTGTGCCCGACTAAAATTCCACACATGCGCCAACCGGCCATGTAATATAATTCCGGAAAATCACCATAACAAAAATGACCCAGGTGAGGAGTAATGAATAGAATCTGATAAGGATCAAGAACGACTCACCGCGATGAAATAATGATACAGCGAGTGATGGCTTCAATGAAATGATTTTGGAACCGTCGTTCCTCATGAGTTACATGATGAGTTGATAAATACAAGTATCGACATGAATGATATATTATGAGTGAATTACATGTATGAATGAACAACAACGTAAGGAATGAATGTCCTTTTAACTGAGTAAGAATTTACTTACACAATACCGGTGTTGAAATGTCCTTCCTCGAACAACGTCCTAAAACGAGATGTCGGTCGCTCGAACAACCTTGAATGACACAATTACCAATAATCCGCTCAATATATGTATCAAGCATGAATTACGACTAACTCAAAGGTCGATACAACAATATCTGAACTCATTGAGGCAATCAAACAAACACTTAACGAACATCATCCTTTGATAATATTCAATCCCGAATATATCGAAACCAAACTCCAAAATGAGTATTTCAAACCACAAAATACCTTCAATGATATCAATAACCCCATAGGAATCCACAACTCGAGTTAACGACAACATCTACTCGAAAACCCCCAAAAAATCAAAGTCAACCAAAAAGGGTTCTTGATTAATCCTCCAAATGTTCATCAAATCCAAAAAACATATCAATAAATCCATAGGAATACATTACTCAAGGTAGATAATCCATATCTAACATATTCCAACAACAATCCAAGCTTACACGAAGAAATCAGAAGGAAAATACCCAATGGTGATATTGATGTAGCCGAGGATGTTAGTTTTCCGGAGAGGCCGGTGAAATCCTTGAACGTCGTGAGAAGAAACTTCGGCACAAAACCAACCCGTTGGTTAAAGTGCAATGGTCGAGACATGGAGTCGAGAAGGCGACTTGGGAGACGGAAGAGAAGATGCGATTGGATTACCCCGAACTTTTCTTTCTTAAGTTTTAGGACGAAACTTCTTTTTAGAGGGGAAGAATTTAATATCCGTACTTTTTATTGACTGTTTGACCTTGCCGTTATTCCTATTTTGTCGCTCTATAAACACTTGGAGATGTTGCCGATGTTGATCTTGGAGTTCATATCATTTGGAATTTACTCTTTCTTGTTCGGATCATTGTTGTTTTGGATCTTTGTTGCGATGGTATCACCTGTGTGTGAGGCATAGCGCACGCTAGACTCCCTTTATAGCGCATGCTATTTAAGTACTAGTAGCGCATGCTAACTGTCCGCATTAGCGCACGCTACTAGTGTATTTGAGGTAGACAGTCCAGTAGGTACTGGACTGGAATGAACAATTCGTAGCGCATGCTATGTGTAGAAGACAGCGCTAGCTAGCTGTATTAGTAGCGCACGCTAAGCAATAGTGGTAGCGCACGCTAAGGCTCGAGCAGGGCAGAGGACAGTAGGTTCTGGACTCCAATTTATGGGCACCAACTCCCAGGTAACGCACGCTAACTATCGACTAGCGCACGCTAGAGGAAGGCATTAGCGAACGCTACAGTACACGTAGCGCACGCTAACGATGCTGGCAGAAGCCACTGGGCTACCAGATGACCCCGTTAGTGCACGCTAATATTGAGGCGTAGCGTGCGCTAGACAAAACGCAGTATATAAGAGCGGATCAACCCCTGCACTTCTCATTTCTCATCTTTTTCACTCTTTGCGATGGGAGAGCTCGGATTAGACAATTTGGAGGCGATTTGGGGCGATTTTCATCAACTATCATCCTCTTTGATTGAATAACAAAGATTATACAACATCTAATCCATTTCCATCTTTCAAATCAAGGTAAATCCTTAGAACCCTAGTTTTGGGAATTTTTGGGGATTTTCTTAGATTCGTCCGATTTACCTATTTCGGAGCTTGAAACCTTTGAGATTATGATGTATCTATTGGAACATTTTGTTCCATACATGTATTAATAATGTTTTGATGATTAAGTTGTTACACAAAACAAAACAACAAAAAGACGAAGCAAAGCATCGAAGGAAACAAAGTGCAAAAAGCTGGAATTCTACAAGGCTAACGTACGTAAGAGATCAAGAATAGCGCATGTAACCTCTGCAAAATAACATACGTAACGAAAGTCAGTTAACGTACGTGAAGGTGTTCAAATCAGATGAACGTTGGGAAGAGTCAAAGTAAAAAAGGTGGCAACAGATATATGACGTCAGCAATGACGTATACTTAACGTACATAAAGGGTTGTTGATAACGTACGTAAGGAAAGAGAACGAATGCTACTGGACTCAACCTGGGAGATGTTAACATACGTAATAGATACGATTTAAAGTACGTTAACTAGCTTACATACGTAATATTGCTGAGATAGCATACGTAATGCAGTCTGAAGAGCTAACGGCTAGTTTGGTTGATGAAGGCTATAAATACCACATCCTTGGTATTCATCCATACAACAACTTCAAGCAAACGATACATTCATCAGAGATTGATATACTTATATTGTTGTTGTGATATTGAGCTTATATTGTTAGTTTGAGTGTTTATACATTCCACACATACACGAGAGGTAAAAGAAAAGATACGATTGGATTCGGTGTTATTAGGATCAGGGATCCGGCATTATTAGAATCGCAATCGATATCTAAGTGAGGTCTATCTAGTACCCATAGAAAGCTAGAGAGGTTGATTCTTGTCCTACGAAAAGGAAAACGGTTTAACTTGGACCGACACAAAGACAAGTACGAGTAGTTTATCACGGACCAATAGAAGACATGATTGTAACGGTTATCCCTCGACCGATACAAGAGAGGTGCAGAGGTTTTTATCTTGAACCTATAGAAAAAGATACCGAGAGAGGACGTAGACTCATTTATAGCCGAACCTCTATAAATCCTTATGTCGTTTAATTTCCGCACATTTAATTTATGCTTCCGCAACACGGCACAAATTCCGATCTTGCTCCAACAATTGGCATCGGAGCAGTACCTCCAATACACAGATTAACATCCGAGGAGTCGATCCAATGGCGTTCCAATTTGCTCCGGTCGAAGGTCTTGCTTTGGACCGACCACCATGTTTTGATGGATCAAATTATATGACGTGGAAGAAAAAAATGTTGATCTTCATTCGTGCCTATGATATAGAAATTTGGAAGATCATTTGTCTTGGCCCGAAAGTTCCAATTAGATCCAACGGATCTCTTAAGAGTTTCGAAGAATATAATGACGAGGATTGGAAGAACGACCATCTAAATTGTAAGGCTACTCAACTTCTATATTGTGCCTTAAATCCAGAAGAGGTCAATCGTATTTTATCGTATGAGAGTGCTAAAGAAATATGGAAAATCCTTGAAATCACACACGAAGGGACAACTCAAGTCAAGGAGACGAAGATCAATATGCTCCTCCATGACTACGAATTATTCATGATGAAGGGTGACGAGTCCATCACCAACATGCTCGACCGATTTTCGGTCATCACTAATGGACTTGCTTCGTTTGGAAAACCATTATCTAGTAGTGAAAAAGTAAAGAAACTTTTACGATCACTACCTAGCGAATGGGGCCTCACCGTGACTGCGATCATGGAATCTAAAGATCTCAATACGCTTGATTTTAGCGAACTCGTTGGTTCGCTAATTAATTATGAGATAGTTTTAAAATCATGAAGTGTCAAGCCAAAGCCGAAGGAACGATCAATAGCCATGAAGGCTAAGATGTCAAAGAGACAAGAAATTCCGATGGACGATAGCGATGAAGAATCGGCATATTATGCCAAAAATATTAATAAGTTCCAATGCTTATTAAACCGTAGAAAGAAGGACATCCAAACGAGCGAATCTAAAAAATTCGATAATAATTGTCGATTATGTGGTAAACCAGGCCACTTTGCTAAGAATTGCCGAGCTAAACCCAAAAGGAGGTCCTCATTGCAACATGGAGCGATGACGACGAAGATGATGATTTTATCAATCAAAATAATCTCGCCCTCATGGCCTGAAGTTCATTCGACGATAGCGACGTCGAAAGCCAAGTAAGTAATTCTTACGACGAACTTTTTGAAGCATTCGAATTATTGCATACCGATTATCAAAATGCTTTATCCGAAATTAAATCCCTTCAATTTAAAAATAAATCATTGGAAATTGAATATTCCAAAATTCTTAAAAAGGGAAAATTTGTTGAAATCGATCATTCAAAATGCCTTGAAAACGAAAATACTTTAAAGAATGATCTTGTTAAAATTCAAACCGAGCTAAAAAATTTGACGAAGAAATTTTCTCTCGGAAACGAGAAATTTGAAAATATGCTCTTGGTTCAGAAGTTTACTCTAAATAAACAAGGGTTGGGATTCAAACCTCGTTCTAAAAACGAGTCCTTAAATTTAAAAATACCCCATTGCGAAAAATATTTAAAAATCGGGCATCATATTTCGAACTGTAAAAGCCCACGCCGGACGATTAAAATTAAAAGGATTTGGGTTCCTAAAGGAACAAATATTTCAAATATCGTCTATGTTTCAAATGAAAAACCAACTATCGGTTGGATCCCCAAAAATTGATTTTTTATCAAAATATATTTACTTAGGGGGAGTAATAATTTTTGTTAAGGGGAGATAATATTTTCATGGGGAGTTATACCCTACCCATGCATATAATTATATTTATCATTTGGTATTATTCATATTTTTATTTGGTATCATTATATTTATTTTTTATTACACTTTTTGATGAAAACAAAAAGTGGGAGAGAAAGGAGAAATTGAAGAATGGGATTAACCCTGAAGGGGTGAGAAAATCGAAGAAAAGTCGAAAAGTTGAAGTTGAAAAAGAAAAATGGAAGTTGAAAGGAGAAAAGGAGAAGAAAAATCGAAAAGATGAAGTTGAAAAGAAAAATGAGGAGACGTCGAAAAGATGATGAAAATTTGAAAATTAAAAAAGAAAAGGAGAAAGAAAGAAGGAGTCGAAAAGGAAATGGGAGAAGAAACTAATGAAACGGACAAAGTCGAAAACTTTGGTCTGTACACATATACATATATTTGTAATTTTTGCAGGTAAATCCCATTGACGAAGTGTTGTTTTGTAATCATGAAAAAGGGGGAGATTGTTGGAACATTTTGTTCCATACATGTATTAATAATGTTTTAATGATTAAGTTGTTATACAAAACAAAACAACAAAAAGACGAAGCAAAGCATCGCAGGAAACGAAGTGCAAAAAGCTGGAATTCTACAAGGCTAATGTACGTAAGAGATCAAGAATAGCGTACGTAACCTATGCAAAATAGCGTACGTAACGAAAGTCAGTTAACAAACGTAAAGATGTTCAAGTCAGATGAACGTTGGGAAGAGTCAAAGTCAAAAAGGCGGCAACGGATATATGACGTCAGCAATGACGTATACTTAACGTACGTAAAGGGTTGTTGATAACGTACGTAAGGAAAGAGAACGAATGCTACTGGACTCAACCTGGGAGATGTTAACGTACGTAACAGATACGATTTAATGTACATTAACTAGCTTATGTACGTAATATTGCTGAGATAGAGTACGTAATGCAGTCTGGAGAGCTAACGGCTAGTTTGGTTGATGAAGGCTATAAATACCACATCCTTGATATTCATCCATACAACAACTTCAAGCAAACGATAAATTCATCAGAGATTAATATACTTATATTGTTGTTGTGATATTGAGCTTATATTGTTAGTTTGAGTGTTTATATATTCAACACATACACAAGAGGTAAAAGAAAAGATACGATTGGATTCGGTGTTATTAGAATCAAGGATCTGGCATTATTTGAATCGCAATCGATATCTAAGTGAGGTCTATCTAGTACCCATAGAAACCTAGAGAGGTTGATTCCTTGTCGTACGAAAAGGAAAACGGTTTAACTTGAACCGACATAAAGATAAGTACGAGTGGTTTATCACGGACCAATAGAAGACGTGATTGTAACGATTATCCCTCGACCTATAGAAGAGAGGTGCAGAGGTTTTTATCTTGAACCTATAGAAAAAGATACCGAGAGAGGACGTAGGCTCGTTTATAGCCGAACCTCTATAAATCCTCGTGTTGTTTAATTTCCGCACATTTAATTTACGCTTCCGCATCACGGCACATATTCCGATCTTGCTCCAATAGTATCTACCGCGTACCCATGTTTTCTCTATGATTATATGGATGGTTTTGTACTTTGTTCGGACTTGAGAGGGTTTGGTTGATTTTCAAACCTCTAAGTGATTATCCTTGTAGTTTCGTGAATCGTAGGCGGGTTTCGGGAGTTTCTTCCTGTGATTTGAGTATGGATTATTGATTATCGTGTTCCTTACGTATCGTTTAGGTGCTGGAAGTGCGTTCTTGGACCTACCGAACTTATACTCTTTTCCTTCTAATTCTCGATGTCTCAAAGGCAAGTATATGTTTATGAAATTATGTTCTCGACTTTGAAAGTGAGGTATATGAATTGTATGATTATATATATTCACTATGGGATGGTCCGACGGGTCCTCAGAGGGTTCTGTGGCCTTTGGCGCGGTTCCATGAATAGTGTGGGTTAGCCAGTCTGGGAGGGTCCGACGGGGCCTCAGAGGGTTCTGTTGCCTTTGGTGCGGTTCCATGGTTAATCATGTATGTATTGAAATGAGATTAAGTTATTCCGGAATACTAGTCTTGAAATGATGAATTGACTATAACCTTTACATTATTGTCGATAAGTATTGTGTTTCATATTCGATATACTTGTACTACCTATTCGACGGCAAACCCCTTTATGGGGGAAATACTTTTCATGTATTTTAGGATCTAGGAGAGCAAACAGGCAGGTACCAGGTCGGCATGAAGATGATGGGCAAGTGTGATGCTATGTCTTGTCTTTGGTTATGTTTTGTATTTCCTCCATTCAGCGTTGTTGTACTTGAATGGCTTTTGAATACTCGAAAACTATTTTCAGTTTCCTTGATGCTCCGACCAGTGTTGCCGTGTTACTGAATTGAGATGCGTTGTATTTGGATGTATATTAGATATGGTTTCAATACCATTTTTATTATCCTTCATTTCATTATATTGGACCTCCTCGGTAAAAGTTCATAGTTCCGCATATAATTAGCCTTGTGGGTCCCACGGTGGGGCTCACGATGCTGTGATATACCCTGAATAACTCGGGGGTGTTACACTCTATACTGAATGTCTTGGAAAATGTGTTGGATATGCATAAGGGTGTGACGAACTAGATACGCATAGAGGATGTGTCGGATACGCATTGAGGATTCCCTGATGAGTTTAAAAAAATATCTTATCAGTTCATTTTTCCTCAAGTCATTTACTTCATCAGCTATAGGCTGTCGGTTAGTGGGCATTGGAATCTCGGATGGTTTTTGTATGTTGTTCCTCCAAGGGACGTTAGGATCATGGAACTCCGAACGAGAACCAGATATCCTATATCCTCTTGTAGGCGCGGCCAGACGGCCTATTTCAGCAGTGAAACTTTACTCTAAAGCAGCATCCATCTCTTTATCTCTCTCTATCCTCCATTGCTGGCCTGCCTCTCTGGCTTCTTTCCCTTTTTTGGCATCATCAAGATCTGTGACCTTAGTATGACTATCCTGTAGGATTTTCATTGCGTTGTCTTGTTTGGTCTCCAGAATTGAAATTTTATCAACTAGAGTCCCAAGTACTAGAGACATGTCATCTATCTTGTGATCATGGTCTCACAGTCTGGTATCGGTCTCCTTAAGGGCAGTGACCTTTTTGGCTTCGGTAATTCTCAGCTTCTCATGCTCTTGCCTAAGGAGTCTCTCCTGATAGACCTGTAGCTGACTGAGTGCTTTCCATAATGCATTAGGCATTAGGCGGAATGCGCCATCAACATTAGAGATTGCATTCTTCAGGCCAGAGAGCTCATCCTAAGCTGTCTCTCGCATCCAATCGAGCTCTTTTCCGACATTGTACAGCGTCTTCACTGCGTCTTGCATGAATATAGTCTGTCAGCCGATTGCATGGAGTTGCTCGATCCGGGCCTCGGTGTGCGAGGAGCCAGGGTGCGCAATTTTTGAATCCTCTATTTAATTTAGTTGATGAAGAACCACATTTTGACGAGGGAATCGTGGTCTGTCATCTAGCAGAAAACCTTTATCGGAACCAGATTTGGAGTTTGCAGAGGGAGATGCAGGGGCATCTTGAGGTGGAACAGCAGAGGGTGCTGTTGGTTCAGTCTCGGTGACAAAAGGGACTGATTCCTCCTGTTTGGAATGATCATCAGTAGGCGGAGGTATAGGAGGGATTGGATGCTTTTGTCGACTCTCAACTTCTGCCTGCTCCGGAAGAGGAACTGATTCCTCTTGGCGGATGGTGCGGGCTTCTTATTCTTGGGCTGAGAAAGGCTGGGCTGCCTGTTCGGGAACAGATTGCTATACAGGAGGGACTGAATCCTCCTGTTTGTCTTGGGCAGCTTCCTGTTGAGGGATAGGGGACTGATGTCTTTCGGAGATCCCCTGACCCTGTTGGCTTTGCATACGAGCCATTTTTCCTTCCCTTGCCTCTTCGCGGCTGATCCGTAGACCGGCCTGAATATCATCATCATCGGCATCTGATTCTGGGTCGGATTTGTGGCTGTCAGAGGGAGCCTTGTCATCGGACTGCGACTTCCCTTTCAATCGAGCCTTTTCTTTTGTGGGGTAATAATTAGAAATCAGTTCATGGTAAAATTAATTCTCATATTGAATCATCGATATTCTGGGTGTCCGTGACCTGCAGAATGAAAAGTTCTTCCTCCTTCCACTCTTCCCAGTTGTAAAGGTCATCGTACGGGGCGACCCTATATCTTTTCCAAGTTACAAAGCGCTCGTAGGCTTGTTCAATTTGTACCTAGAGAAGAGTTTCATTTATTAACACCGATGGGGAGGAACTCCTTACAGTAGTTGGGTCTACTATATGGTTGGGATCTACAACAGGTGTGGAATCCTGTAGTGGAGAGGGAATCCTAACAGGGGTTGGTACCCTGATAGGAGAGGGATCCCTAACAGGGGATGGCACCCTGATGGGAGAGGGATCATGTATGGGTGTGGGTTCCCTTACAGTAGAGGTGGCCTTTGGCTCCATAGGGGCAGTCGACTCTCCAGAGCCCTCTATCTTTGCAAATAGTTGTTCATCCGTCATAGCCGCCACTGGCTCGGGATCTGCAGATTGTGAAGCAACTATTTCTTCCGAATGGGTTGCGCTCTTAGGGATTTTAACATCGGGTTGAGCGGTTGGGATATCTACAGTGACCGATGTAGCCATTGTAGCCTTGGCCTTAGAAGCTCTATTTAGCTTATTTTTCGTCTTCTCTGTAGCATGTGGAGACTTTCTATCAGAGACACTTCTTTTTCTCTTCTCCTCCTCACGCACAGCCTTGATAGTAACATCCCTGGGATCATCAGAATTAGGCATAGTCCGGGGATGAGGCCTGCTAGAGAATAGTCCGTCTTTGTTAAAGACAGTGGCATGCATTCATGTGGTCACGATGCAACAAATGATTGATCCAACCGTGAGCGCCAAAGATAATCTATGGTGGCACATGGCATGTGATCATGTGGCCAGGATGCAACAAGTGATTGATCTAACCGTGAGATGTTGTGATTTGTTTAGCTAGCCAGCTCGGGAGGGTCCTCAGAGGCCTCGAGTGGGATTTGTGGCTTCGTCCTGGTCCTAGGCGATGCATGTGCATGATTTGTTTTTTGATATGGCCAGCTCGGGAGGGTCCTTAGAGGCCTCGAGTGGGATTCGTGGCTTCGTCCCGATCCTAGGCGATGCTTGTGTGTGATTAGGCCGTGTTGATTTTATGTCCGTCGAGGACACGTGACTTGGGTTTTGGCCCTGTGAATTGTTGTCGGTTTTGTATTTGTGAAAACAAAACCTTTGGGCTGTGACCCCTGTTGATTTTGGTAAGAGAAGGATTCGATAATCCTAAATTGTTTTCTACTAAAACTCCCGATGGTTTATTAAACCGTTTTGTAAATTGTTTCCCTTGATCTGTGATTTTTCGATTTTGGAATGTTTTACCCAAACTCTTGCCTTGGGAAGTATTTTCGTTATGTTTAAATCTTTGAGGATTCCTGGTTATTGTTGTTCGTGGAATGTGGATTGTATGACTCGTATTTTACACTTTGTATTTGAACTAACAAAACAGTGGAGTTTTGCTAACCCCTGAGTATTCGGGGGATGGATGTCTGTTTTTGCATTTAGGTTTGGGAGCATAACACAGGGTCGGCATGAAGGATGATGAAAGATGATCGATACTAATCACATGAGGACCCGTACATTGTCGTATTGGTTTAGTTGTATTTTATTTCCACTGCGGTATTCTTTCCCCATTGTACGGGAGTGTGTTGTATTCGATCCCTGCGTGGGCATGTATTGTAATATCCGCATTTTTCTTTCCCTTGTATCTTCATTTTTTTTCGGTGTATTTCTCGGTTGTAGTGACCCTCGTGTATCTTTCAGTGTATCTTTCCCGTCATCTATTGATCTGATTCTCGTTATCGTTGTACGAAACCACTATTTGGGTTGCCGTGGATCCATTCTATGTTTCGATGCATCTTGAGATGTTCTGTTTAACGTTTCGTTCATATTCCGGTGTTTTGGACTGTTTATATCTCGTACCTAGCGCACGCTATATTTACTGCATAGCGCACGCTAGGGGTCACTTAGTAGCGCACGCCACTGTTTAAATAGCGCGCAGAGGGCAAGCCACAGGAGAGGCGATCTTGATTCGATCCTGCGGATCAGTGGATTAGCGTACGCTACGTAGCCTAGCGCATGCTAATGTTGGGAGTTAGCGCACGCTGAGACGCCCGGTAGCGTGCGCTAGTGTGGATGTCCAGTACTGGGCAGTTTGCTACTGGACTCTACTGACGCCCAGGTAGCGCACGCTATTGGTCGATAGCGCGTGCTACCGATACATTTTAGCACACGCTATGTTTGGTCGATAGCGCGCGCTAACCAGATCAGTTGTGTACTGACAGTGGCTTCTGGACTCGGCTGATGTCCAGGTAGCGCACGCTATTGGTTGATAACGCGCGCTACCAATAGGTTATTAGCGCACGCTACATTTGGAGTAGCGCACGCTAACGGCCAGAAGTCTGGCTACTGGACTGGATGCTAACTGTTTGGTTTGTATTTTTATCCCATTAGCGCACGCTAACCTTGAGGATTAGCGTATAAACTAGGGAGTTGACCGAGATGAGCGTATTATTTCCATTTCCTCCTCCCTTCCGCGGCTGTGGCGATTTCGGGCGATTCTTGGCGATTTCTTCCTCCAATCATCTCATCCAACATCTTCCTTAAGTTCTTGGTGTATTATATCAAGATCAACACGAATCTTTCATCCTAATACAAGGTAAATCTCTTAGAACCCTACTTTTGGGCGATTTGGGGGTCTTGGGATTTTCTTCCGATCCGTTCCGTTTTGTTGGTGGATTCATGATGAATATGATTAATCTTATTGGTATAATTAGTTTTCCTACGGATTCATGGTATATTTTCATGGTTTAGCGAAATCGAGAGGGTTTGGTTGTGGTCCACCCTCGTTGTTATTTTTGTACGAATATACATGAATCGTAGGCGGGTTTTCGGGTGTATTCCATTTCCGTAATTGTTCAGGAGTGGTTGTGATTGTGTTATTCGAATCATTAGGTTCATTCGTCGGTTCCTCGTGGTCGTGCTTGATTCTTCCGTTCCGTTCGTGTCACCGTCTATTAATCGAGGCAAGTATCCTTATGAACTTACAATCTTAACGTAGTAGTATTGCATGAGACTTGTGTGTGTGTGTGTGTGTATGCTCACTATGGGTTAGATCCGACGGGGTCTCGGTAGGGGTCCATGGAGGGGTGGATCCGCGAGCTTGCTTTTAACCACTATGGGTTAGATCCGATGGGGTCTCGGTAGGGGTCCACGGAGGGGTGGATCCACGGTTAATTGTGGTGCATTTTACAAATGTGATTTGATTATGGCATTTTCGAAAATGAGTGTTTTGGAACTATGCTTTTCTTGATTGCATGCATTTACTATATGTGTAAGATGTAAGTCGTTCATTTGGTTACTTGTACTAGCGTAATTGCTAACCCCTCTGGGGGACCCGTTTTGGGGAAATTCGTTTTATGAATTTCAGGTCAGGTTCATCGAGACGAGCGGGCACTGGACCAGTACACGGATGATGACCGTGCGTGATGATTGTGCACGAGTGACGTCTTAGTGTCTTTTATCTTTTCATCTTTTGTGGTCTTTGAACTAATAGTAGTACTCGAGTACTTGAGAGTTCTTGTTCGTCCGGATTGTATTGTTGCCTATTATGTTTGTGTTGGATGATGATGTTATGTTTGACCGGTTGAACCAGGTGGATTATTCTGTTTTCCGTCTTTATGACGTGGTGTTATTTTGTCGTTTCTGTGAGTCGGTGAGTATGATGCTGTTCAGCCTGGTGGGTCCCATATAGGGATTCACGGCGCTGTAATATACCTCGAATATCTTGAGGGTGTTACAGAAAATGGTATCAGAGCTCTAGGTTTATGGATACCTAGGCTTGTCGGTTTATTGGGTCTTGTGGTGATTTTTTTTGCACATCATCGTCACGCTGCCATGATTCCGGTACTACCAGTGTCCGTAAGTTTCCCTCCCTCTGTTCCTTATTTCCTTGTATCGTACCTTTGATTCTCGACTTGTGATTGTTCTTTTCTTGTACTTACCATCGTATGGCTTTTGCTACTTGTTTAACATCAGTATGGATGCTGGAAGATGCCGTGGTCGTGGACGTGGTCGTGGACGCGGCCGAGGACGTGGGGCACCCGGTGGGGCGGCCACGTCGCAGTCTTCGGGAGCCGGCAGTACCGGCGACCGTCATAGCCATGCTTCTTCTCAAGAGCGTGCCGACCTTGGTATTGCGGCCGTTATGCAGCAAATGGTGAACCAAATGGCGGCGTAAGCTCAGGCGGTCCAGAACCCGGATCAGGCCCACACTAATCGGGGCGGAGCGGATCGTTGGCTCCAAGATGTTATCAAGATGCATCCTCCTCAGTTTTCGGGAGCTTCAGACCCGATTGGCTGGGAAGGGTGGATCAAGGAGATATCTAAGGTCTTCGTTGCCACTAACTGTCCCGAGGACCGTAAAGTCCTTATTGCTCAATACTTTCTCACAGGGGACGCTACGGACTGGTGGGAGGTCGTTGGGCCCAAAGATCATGCTGCTTCATGGGCTGAGTTTCAAGAATTGATGGAGACTGAATATTGCCCATGGCCGGTCAGACAAGCTCGGGTACATGCTTTTTATGATGCTCAACCGCGGGATATCCCCGTATCTCAAGCTATTGCTGATTTTAACAAGGAGTTGGGTTATGCGAAGACCCAAGTTGTCGAAGAGAGCAACAAAATTTTCCATTTCTCCAGACGGATGAAGTTGTCGATTCGGGACTATATGTCGGGGCTCGTCTGTACTACCTTGAAGGATTATCAGAGTAGGGCCCTTGCTTACGATATGTCTGTGACGGCGAGTGAGGCGGCCCGCGAGAGCAAGAAGCAGAAGTCCGCCGGGAATTTTTTAGGCCACAAAGGTGGGGGTCAGCAGAAATTCCAGTCTGCTAATTTTTCAGCCGGTGGTGGCCCAGCTCGATCTACTGGGTTTCCCCGTATGGCTGCCAGTGCCCCTTCTCGGGAAGTGAAGTGTTTTAACTGTGGCCAGCCAGGCCACATCAGTCGTAATTGTCCGAGTCCTTTGTTGACATGTAATCAGTGTGGCCAACCGGGCAACAAGGCGGCTTTCTGTGCCGAGAGGGAGAGAATCGTGGGTGCCCGGACTTCCATTCCAGCGTCTAGGGAACCGAGTGTGAATCAAGGATCGTTTCCTTCTCAGTCCCCGCCGAGTGCCAGTCGAGGGAGAGGTCGGGGTCAGACCGCCAGAGGGGGAGCTTCTAGTGTCGGCTCTGCCCATCCGCGGGTTTATGAGATGCGGAAAGCCGATGACCCAGCAGCTACTGTGGCGACAGGTACCGTTCATATTCTTTCTCATCCTGTCAGTGTGCTTTTCGATTCTGGTGCTACGCATTCGTTCATATCTTGGGATTGTGTGCGCCGTTTGGGTCTCGACTGTTTGATGCCTTGTGAACCCTTCATCGTTAAGCTTCCTAGCGGTGATAGGATCGTTGGCGATCAGGAGGTTCGAGACTGTTCTGTGTTTATTTGTGAGAGGACTTGGCCCTCTAATCTTATTGTTGTGGGTATCGAGGGTGAGGATTTGATTCTTGGGGATGATTGGCTCGAACGGAATGGTGCGATCATGAACTACCGCACGAGAATCATCACTATGTTAGCCGAGGATGGCACCGAGCACTCTTTCGCGGGGCGAAAGAGGGGAAACCAGAAGTTCGTTATTAATGCCTTGAAGGCAATGAGACTCCTGCGAAAGGGGTGTACTGGCTTTTGGTGCTACGCCTTGAAGGCGGAGAGTGGTGGAGTCGAGCTTTCACCGATTCCAATCGTTAGTGATTTTCCTGATGTATTTCCTGACGAGTTGCCGGGATTGCCACCGGATCGTGAGGTTGAATTTGTTATAGAGTTAGAGCCGGGCGCGGCTACGATTTCTAAGGCGCCGTATCGTATGGCACCTTCATAGATGACAGAATTAAAGAAGCAGTTGAGCGAGCTTCTTGAGTCGGGGTATATTCGACCGAGCGACTCGCCTTGGGGCGCACCGGTCCTGTTTGTGCGGAAGAAGGATGGTTCACTACGTTTGTGTATCGACTATCGCGAACTAAATAAGGTGACCATCAAGAACAAGTATCCTTTGCCGAGAATTGATGACTTGTTCGATCAGTTGCAGGGAGCTGCGGTGTTCTTGAAAATTGATTTGAAATCGGGGTACTATTAGCTCTGGGTGAGAGAGTCCGATGTGCCGAAAACAGCTTTTCGGACGAGATACGGACATTATGACTTCGTAGTTATGCCTTTCGGGTTAACTAATGTGCCGACGGTGTTCATGCAGTTGATGAAAAAAGTCTTTATCGAGTATTTGGATAAGTGTGTCGTCGTCTTCATTGACGATATTCTTATTTATTCGAGGAATGAGGAAGAGCATGCCCATCATTTGCGGGTAGTATTAGACATTTTGAGCACCGAGCAACTCTATGCAAAGTTCTCGAAATGTGAGTTCTGGCTGAAGGAAGTGATGTTTTTAGGTCACGTGATTTCAGCCGAGGGGGTTCGTGTGGATCCGCAGAAGATTGAGGCAGTGTTGGATTGGGCACCGCCCAAGAATGTGAAGGAGGTCCGTAGTTTCTTGGGTTTGGCTGGCTACTACCGTAGGTTCGTCGAGGGCTTCTCAAAACTAGCTCGGCCACTTACACAGTTGCTCCAGAAATCCGAGAAGTTCGTCTGGAATGACGAGAGGCAGTCAAGTTTCGAGGAACTGAAGAGACGTTTGACTTCAGCCCCGGTTTTAGCATTGCCATGTGGCAACGAGGGTTTTGCTGTCTATAGCGATGCTTTGGGACAGGGTCTTGGGTGCGTGTTGATGCAGCACGGCAAGACATTTGCTTATGCATCGAGACAGTTGAGGCCGTATGAGCTTAACTACCCTACATATGATTTGGAGTTAGCGGCAGTTGTTTTTGCACTCAAGATTTGGCGTCACTATCTTTTCGGCTCTGCATGTCAGATTTTTACCGATCATAAAAGTCTAAATTACATATTTACCCAGCGGGAGTTGAATATGAAGCAGAAGAGGTGGTTAGAGCTGATTAAGGATTATGACCTCGAAATCCTTTATCATCCGGGAAAGGCGAACGTCGTGGCCGACGCCTTGAGTCGGAAACCGATTGCGTTGCGAACGCTTGAGATCCTTAGGTCTCAGTCTGAGCTTCGGCAGACTTTGATCGAGTTAGATGTTGAGATTTTGTTGCCTGGAGCTGTCGGGCAACTTTGTGCCTTAGAGATTTCGTCGTCCTTGGTCGATGAAATTAAGCTAAAGCAGTTAGGGGATCCGATGATTACTCAAATCCGAGAAAATGTTCTTAAGGGAAAGTCTCCTGGGTTTGTGATTCACGAGGATGGTGTTTTGAGATTCCAGAGTCGGCTTTGTGTGCCGAACGACCCAGAGTTGCGACAGAGTATTTTGCGTGAGGCCCATACTACACCTTATTCCGTTCATCCTGGTTCGAGTAAGATGTACAAGGACCTGAGGAGGAATTTCTGGTGGAATGATATGAAGGAGGAGGTCGCACAGTTTGTAGCGAGATGTTTGACTTGTCAGCAGGTCAAAATCGAGCATCGGCCATTTGAGGTTATTGCAGTCACTTCCCGTTCCGGAATGGAAATGGGAAGATATATCGATGGATTTCGTTACGAGTTTGCCGAGATCGAGGTCGGGCATGAATATGGTATGGCTGATTGTAGATCGTCTGACTAAGTCGGCACACTTTCTGGGCATCAAGGACACTTGGGGCCCAGAGAAGTTAGCCCGTGTGTTTATCGCGCAGATTGTGAGGCTTCACGGTACTCCAAAGTCTATTGTTTCGGATCGTGATGGCCGTTTCGTATCGCACTTTTGGCAGGCAGTGCATAAGGCGTTGGGTACCCGTTTGCATTTGAGTACCTCTTTTCATCCCCAGTCAGATGGACAGTCGGAACGCACTATCCAGACATTCAAAGATATATTGCGTGCTTGTGCCCTCAATTGGAGTAGCGATTGGGAGGAACATTTGCCATTGATCGAATTCACGTACAACAATAGTTGGCACGCGTCGATTCGGATGGCACCGTATGAGGCACTTTATGGGCGGCGATATCGATCACCAATTTGTTGGAATGAGACGTCCGATTTGGTCGGGACCGAGTCAGATGTCATTTTAGAGACGAGGCGGAAGATAGAAGTGATTCGGGAACGGATGTTGACTGCCCAGAGTCGACAGAAGTCGTATGCCGACGTCCGTCGCCGACCTTTGGAATTCGAGGTGGGAGACCATGTTTTGCTTAAGGTGTCGCCGACGAAGGGAGTTTTTCGTTTCGGGAAGAAGGGGAAGTTGAGTCCGAGATTTATTGGACCCTTTGAGATTCTCGAGCGAGTCGGTAAGTTGGCATACCGTTTGGCGTTACCTCCAGCCTTGAGTCATGTTCATAGCGTTTTTCATGTTTCCCAGTTGAGGAAATATGTCCCGGACCCTAGTCACGTCATCGATTATGGTGAGATTGATGTCGCCAAGGATATTACTTTCGAGGAGCGTCCTTTGAAGATTTTGGAGCATCGTGAGAAACGACTGAGGCATAAGACCATCCCTTTGGTCAAAGTGCAGTGGTCGAGACACGGTGTTGAGGAAGCAACTTGGGAGACCGAGGATAGCATGCGTGCTAGCTACCCTGAGTTGTTTGTTTCTTAAGTTTCGGGACGAAACTTATTTTTAGAGGGGTAGAATGTAATATCCGCATTTTTCTTTCCCTTGTATCTTCATTTTTTTTTGGTGTATTTCTCGGTTGTAGTGACCCTCGTGTATCTTTCAGTGTATCTTTCCCGTCATCTATTGATCTGATTCTCGTTATCGTTTTACGAAACCGCTATTCGGGGTTGCCGTGGATCCATTCTATGTTTCGATGCGTCTTGAGATGTTCTGTTTAACGTTTCGTTCATATTCCGGTGTTTTGGACCGTTTATATCTCGTACCTAGCGCACGCTATATTTACTGCATAGCGCACGCTAGGGGTCACTTAGTAGCGCACGCTACGATTTAAATAGCGCGCTAGAGGGCAAGCTACGAGAGGGGATGCGATTCCGATCCTCTGGACTGGTGGATTAGCGTACGCTACGTAGCCTAGCGCATGCTAATGTTGGGAGTTAGCGCACGCTGAGACGCCCGGTAGCGTGCGCTAGTGTGGATGTCGATCGGGCGGTTGCTCTTGGACTCTCCGCGCCCAGGTAGCGCACGCTTTTGGTCAATAGCGCGCGCTACCGATACATTTTAGCGCACGCTATGTTTGGTCGATAGCGCACGCTAACCGGATCAGGTGTGTACTGACAGTGGCTTCTGGACTCGGCTGATGTCCAGGTAGCGCACGCTATTGGTCGATAGCGCGCGCTACCGATAGGTTATTAGCGCACGCTACATTTGGAGTAGCGCACGCTAACGGCGTAAGTCGCTCTTCGGATGGACGCTAACTGTTTGGTCTGTATTTTTATCCCGTTAGCGCACGCTAACCTTGAGTATTAGCGCGCGCTAACACTCCCTGGCTATATAAACCAGGGAGTTGACCGAGATGAGCGTATTATTTCCATTTCCTCCTCCCTTCCGCGGCTGTGGCGATTTCGGGCGATTCTTGGCGATTTCTTCCTCCAATCATCGCATCCAACATCTTCCTTAAGTTCTTGGTGTATTATATCAACATCAACACGAATCTTTCATCCTATTCCAAGGTAAATCTCTTAGAACCCTACTTTTGGGCGATTTGGGGGTTTTGGGATTTTCTTCCGATCCGTTCCGTTTTGTTGGTGGATTCATGATGAATATGATTAATCTTATTGGTATAATTAGTTTTCCTACGGATTCATGGTATATTTCCATGGTTTTGCGAAATAGAGAGGGTTTGGTTGTGGTCCGCCCTCGTTGTTATTTTTATACGAATATACATGAATCGTAGGCGGGTTTTCGGGTGTATTCCATTTCCGTAATCGTTTAGGAGTGGTTGTGATTGTGTTATTCGAATCGTTAGGTTCATTCGTCAGTTCCTCGCGGTCGTGCTTGATTCTTCCGTTCCGTTCGTGTCACCGTCTATTAATCGAGGCAAGTATCCTTATGAACTTACAATCTTAACGTAGTAGTATTGCATGAGACTTGTGTGTGTGTGTATGCTCACTATGGGTTAGATCCGACGGGGTCTCGGTAGGGGTCCACGGAGGGGTGGATCCGCGAGCTTGCTTTTAACCACTATGGGTTAGATCCGACGGGGTCTCGGTAGGTGTCCACGGACGGGTGGATCCACGGTTAATTGTGGTGCATTTTACAAATGTGATTTGATTATGGCATTTCCGGAAATGAGTGTTTTGGAACTATGCTTTTCTTGATTGCATGCATTTACTATATGTGTAAGATGTAAGTCGTTCATTTGGTTACTTGTACTAGCGTAATTGCTAACCCCTCTGGGGACCCGTTTTGGGGAAATTCGTTTTATGAATTTCAGGTCAGGTTCATCGAGACGAGCGGGCGCTGGACCAGTACACGGATGATGGCCGTGCGTGATGATTGTGCACGAGTGACGTCTTAGTGTCTTTTATCTTTTCATCTTTTGTGGTCTTTGAACTAATAGTAGTACTCGAGTACTTAAGAGTTCTTGTTCGTCCGGATTGTATTGTTGCCTATTATGTTTGTGTTGGATGATGATGTTATGTTTGACCGGTTGAACCGGGTGGATTATTCTGTTTTGCGTCTTTATGACGTGGTGTTATTTTGTCGTTTCTGTGAGTCGGTGAGTATGATGCTGTTCAGCCTGGTGGGTCCCATATAGGGATTCACGATGCTGTAATATACCTCGAATATCTTGAGGGTGTTACATGTATTGTGTTTGAGTTGTATGTATTTATTGAAGGACCAAATCGGTCTACTGAGTCATTTTTAGCCTTAAAGGCATTGTTGAGTTGTTCGATGTTGTTACCAGCCTGGTAGATCCTCGAGGAAAGGTTCTACGGTGTGTAATATCCCTGAGCGGATTGGGGGTGTTACATTAGTATGAAAAGTGGATGCGTTAGTCTTGAAGCAATCCATCCCCTCGTCAAACTCAAAACATGAATTTTGCATTTCATGTGCGGAATCATTTCATTCATCTCAATCTTGTCCCTCTAGTCCACAAAATCAAGAAATTTTTAATGAAGAAGTCAATGTGTTACATTCATATGGAAAATCTTCGGACAGTCCATTTGCTCCAACTTATAATCCAAATTGGAGGAATCATCCAAATTTTTCCTGGAAGCAAAACATGCCTCCAATGAATCAAGGAGGACATCAAATGAACATGTCAAATCAACAAAATGTCCGTCCTAATCAATATCCTCCAAATACTTATCAGTATCCTTCTACAGTGCTAAAGAAACCATCTTTGGAAGATACGTTGCAACAATTCATGCAATCTACTCAACAAATGTTCCAATCAACTCAGCAAATTGTACAATCAAACTCACAGGCTATTTCTAAGCTTGAAACACAAATTGGTCAACTTGCAACAACTTTAGCTGGAAGAGAAAAGGGAAAATTTCTGAGTCAATCCATCCCTAATCCTAAAGGACAATATAAAGTAAACTCTTCTAACGCAGAAGTTCAATCCATAACTACCCTTAGAAGCGAAAAAAAATACAAAAGCCTGACTATATTCCGGAAGAAAAATCAAATGAACCACATGTTTCAAAACCAAAAGATTCTAAGAAAAAAGAAAAGCCTTACGTTCCAAAAGCTCCATTTCCTGAAAGACTTATTCCAAATGATAAAAGTTCGTAATACAAAGATATATTGGAAATATTTAAACAAGTTCGAATAAATATTTCATTCCTTGATGCTATTAAACAAGTGCCTGTTTATTCTAAGTTCTTGAAAGATCTTTGCACTGTAAAAAGAAGAACAAATGTTCCAAGAAAGGCATTTTTAGCTGAACATGTTAGCTCAATAATCCAAAATAAAACTCCTGTTAAGTATAAAGATCCTGGTAGTCCTACAATATCTTGTGTCACTGGAGATCACATCATTAAACGCGCCTTGCTTGATTTAGGAGCGAGTGTGAATTTATTACCATATTCTGTTTATACACAAATTGGATTAGGGGAGCTAAAATCAACATCTGTGATACTCCAACTAGCTGATAGATCTATAAAAATACCCAGAAGAATCATAGAGGATGTCCTGATTCAAGTAGATAAATTCTACTTTCCTGTTGATTTTATAGTCATAGACACTGAACCTGTTGAGAATACCAAAGATCAAATCCCTGTTATTTTAGGAAGGCCATTTTTAGCTACTTTAAATGCATTAATTAATTGTAGAAATGGCATCATAAAATTTTCTTTTGGAAATATGACTGTTGAACTAAATATGTTTAACATTTCTCAACAACATGATGATTATGATGATGTCTGTGAGGTAAATATGATAGAGAGTATGAGTCCTTATTTCTTTCTAAAAATAGATGATGATGATCTTTTTGAAAGTTCTTGCTCATTTTGACTCGGATTTTGACATCGAAAGTTCAATTAATGAAGTAAATTCCTTACTAGAGTCTACACCATTATTGGATAATGATAAATGGAAAGCTAAAACTGAACCACTTGAGAGTCAAATGAATAAAGAAGTACCTATTGAAGATTCAAATATAGAGCCCAATTCATTACCTGAGTCTCTAAAATATGCATTTTTAGGACCATCAGAAACCCTGCCTATCATCATAGCATCTGATTTAGATGAAGAACGAGAAGATAAGTTAATCAATGTTCTTAAAGAACATAAAGAAGCCACAGGCTGGACCATCTCTGATATTAAAAATATTAGCCCTTCTATATGCATGCATCGAATTCACCTTGATGAAAATGCAAAAACTTCCCGAGAATTTCAAAGAAGACTAAATCCTAATTTGAAAGAAGTTGTAAGAGCTGAAATAATAAAACTCTTAGATGTATGGATCATCTACCCTATTTCTGATAGCTCTTGGGTCAGTCCTGTTCATATAGTTCCAAAGAAATCTGGCATAACTGTAATCACGAATCAAGAAAATGAACTTGTTCCAACCAGAATTCAAACTGGATGGAGAGTCTGTATAGATTACAGAAAATTGAACTCTGTTACAAGAAAAGATCACTTTCCACTTCCTTTTATTGATCAAATGCTAGAAAGGTTAGCTGGTCATGCTTATTATTGTTTTCTTGATGGATATTCCGGCTATAACCAAATTCCCATTGCTCCTGAAGATCAAGAAAAAACCACTTCTACCTTTCCTTTTGGCACTTTTGGTTACCGACGAATGTCATTTGGTTTGTGCAATGCACCTGCTACTTTTCAGTGGTGTATGATGAGCATTTTCTCTAACATGGCTGAGCGGTTTTTGTAAATTTTTATGGATGATTTTTCTGTATTCGGGTCTAGCTTTGATGAATGTTTACACCACTTAACCCAAGTGTTGGTTAGGTGTAAGGAGAAGAATCTTGTCCTAAACTAGGAAAAATGTCATTTTATGGTTAAAAAAGGAATTGTCTTCGGACATGTGATTTCTGAAAAAGGAATTGAGGTGGACAAATCTAAAGTTGACTTAATATCCGGTCTTCCACCCCCACAAACGATTAAAGAAATTCGGTCATTCTTAGGCCATGCTGGTTTTTACCGTCGATTCATCAAAGATTTTAGCAAAATCTCAAGGCCATTATGTAATTTGCTTTCAAAAGACACACCTTTCGTATTTGATGATCATTGTCTAAAATCTTTTAAGACACTCAAATCTATGTTGATCTCTGCACCTATCATCAAATCTCCAAACTGGAATCTTCCTTTTGAAATAATGTGTGATGCATCTGACTATGCCATCGGTGTAGTATTGAGTCAAAGGGAAAATAAATTGCCAATTGGAATCTATTATGCAAGCAGAACTCAAAATGATGCCCAATCAAATTACTCTACAACTAAAAAAGAATTGCTTGCAGTTGTTCTTGCCTTAGACAAATTTTGACCTTACTTGATTGGTTCGAAAGTCACAGTTTACTCCGATCATGCTGCATTAAAATATCTTGTTTCTAAGAAAGATGTTAAACCTCGCTTGATCCGTTTGATTCTATTGTTACAAGAGTTTGACTTAGAAATTCGAGATAAAAAAGGTTATGAAAATGTTGTTGCTGATCATTTATCTAGGCTAATCATGAATTTTACTGATAAAGAACCTCCCATTAATGAAACTTTACCTGATAAACAACTCATGTCTGTTTCTCAAATACCTTGGTATGCAGACATTGTCAATTACCTTGTTACTGCATGCCATCTCATTGGAATAATCAAGATAAAACAAAAATTTTAAACGAAGTAAAAAATTCTTTTGGGATGATCCATATTTGTTCAAATATTGTAATGATCAAATCATTACGAGATGTGTGCCAGAACATGAACAACAAAATATCATTTACTTTTGTCATGATCATGCATGTGGAGGTCATTTTAGTTCAAAGAAAACAACTGCTAAAATTCTGCAATGTGGTTTTTATTGGCCAACACTTGTAACACCCCCAAAACCATCCGGGATATTACAACGCCGTGGGTCCCGCGCCGGAACGCACCAGGCTAAAAACCGTTTACAAAACCAATTCAAAAACACCGAAAGGCTGATGACGGTAATATTTTGCAAATACTCAAATATTTTCAAAAACAAAATTCTGAAATACCGTCATAAAATACCATTTGAAAATACAAGGCGAAGTGCCAAATCTTGATAGCTCAAAATGTACGTTAAGACGCCGCTTAAACGTACCGATAAAATAGCTTAGGAAAGGGTTTAACGAAATAACCCAAGTCCACAAAGTGCCAAAAGGGCCATTTAAAATACACACACGCAGCGGATAAAGATACCGAAAAGTCATTTTGAAATATACATACGCAGCGGATAAATGCAGTTCAAAATACACATTTGGAGCGGAAATGAATAACCAGAAAAGAAATACTCGATACTCCAAAATATGCCACCGCCAGTATCACATAGGGAAGCTCATCCCTTCACGACCGCTACTAGCTCGATCTCCTAGTACCTAAAAATAAAGCCCACGACGGGGTCAGCCACAATACTCAATAATGATACCGATCACATCATCATAAATAATTACATACCAATGTAATAATACTGTAAGAATACTACCAACATAATCTTACCGTTATAACCTTGCCAATTCATATCAATCCATACTAAATCAACCCTTGACATATTCCACATTTCGTATTCTCAAATGACGAAATGAATTCAACAACAATCATCTGTACTGTATTCCAAAAATACCGATAATCCTCAAAACATCATCATAACTCATAAGTGTGGAAATAATCCAATCTGTGCCAACTCTTGTCCGTCGGATTACACAATCAAATCTCAACATGTAAAAACCAATAATACACAACATATCTGTAGATTAACTACCATATGATAATGATAACAAATCCCGAACATCGACGTACAGTCCGAATGCTTATATGATCAATAACCAGATCAAACAAAACATCACTGAGAATATCATCGACATGATAACTCTAATACGACCAATGAAGGATCACGAAAATTGAGAATACCATCAACAAGGTAAATCTCGAACGCAATCAATGAAGGATCAACAATAACCGAGAATACCATCAACAAGGTAAACTCCAAATGATCAACAATAATGGATCTCAAGAAATAACTCCAACTGTCGAACATACCCCTCGGGGGTATGAACAACCAGTCACAAACCGTCGAACATAGCCAACCATAAATGGAGGATGAACGACCAAACAATATGGCTCAAAGATGGAAATCATAGTACGCCCGATCTGGAAATATGTCCGTGCACAAGCCACCCCGGGTATTGATCACATACACGTGTGGTCTTGTACCTAATTAGCCTCACGAACTACGTCTCGTGTGCACGGTTCAATGTGGAAATATCAACACATAACCATCATGTGCCCGGCTAAAAATCATACACAATAACCAATCGGCACGCAGATATGACTCCAGATATGTCACGATGCACATGACAACGAAACTCAAAGAAACACATATCCAATAAGGATTAAAAGACTCACCGAAGTGAACAACAACAGACTGACAATGAAAAGTCGACACGACTAATCAATATCCAAAACATCAATCCTGGGATCATCATCCCCAAATGAATGACCAACATGATCTACGATCTCAATACAACAGTCCTGGGATCCACATGACTGAACAAATACTTAGATTACCTCAAAGCCGAGGACCATATCCATCAACATCCCCCAATGAGACGATCAACACCACCATTAATACCAACAATAGTCCTGGGATCAACATCCCTCAACGAACAACCAATACGAATCTCAATATACGAAGCCTCAACTTACAACATATACAACAACTCAACTTAATAATTATCTCATAACTGAACAATACATAAATTACCTCAAAGCCGAAGACAACATCCTTTCCACGGACAACATTCCTGAACGAATACACAGTTATACAAATAATCTCAAATAACGTACCATCCATTCACTACCAATACACCTTTATCCTGATACTTATGTCATCACGATAACTATCCTCGACATTCGATATTCTATATCTTTGACCAAAGATAACTCACGTCTTCCTTGAACACAATTAAATCATATACCTTATGATTTATTACAACCAGAGTACGATATACCAACTATTATCCCGACAACTTACATTTCTAACAACATTGCTATACGAATTACAAATGAAATGAAAACGAAACCACTCATCAAATATTATAAACTGAACAAGTATAAACTTTCCTCGATACCGATACCACGAAGCCGTTACCAAAATCCATTGCCTTAGTCTCCGAGCTCCTCAGCCCCGACCAGAAACAATCTACGAACTCTTTAGCCTCAACCGCAACACAACGGTCATAATCCACGATCAAAACATATCAACCTATTGAAGTAATCAATCAAAAACGAACCGATAACAATAAATAACCGACATAGCAAACCAACAAACTCAACGGTTCAACGAAACCTTGATCATAAACAAAACCGAACAATACAACTCAAACAAATACGAACCTATATCCACGATACAAGTCGCAACTCGATAATCAATATAACCGATCAATAAACCCAACGGTTCCACCATATCCCGATTAAACACAAACCGAACAACCAAATCAATCGATCACGAATTTAAAACCATAACACAATTCATAATCTGATAATCATATCAATAATCAATTTAAACCAACAAGGGTCTAACATTACCGATTCCAAATTCAATCTTAAATACAATTACAAGTTTTCTCCTTGTAAATTCATAATATAAACCAATTACCGATTATCATCATCAATCCGGACGATCCAATTAATTCAAAATTATAGATAACCATATTCCAAAGGTTTCAATATTTCCATTATTCGATTTGAACACTTGTTCAATACGTATGAATTCTCAAACTCAAAAGTGAATCATAATCTTATCAAACCCGAAAATCATATTCGTATTCCTATACGAATATTGTACCAAAATACATAACTTAGTTCTAAAGGTGAATATTCCATATTCATGTCCAAAACACCAACACTTTAAAACGTATTCATCAAATCAATGATCAATCCATCTTGATATTAATGACTTTCAATTCCAACTTTAATTCCAAACATGAATCAAACAAGACTTCTTCTTGTTATACTGGTAAATTTGTAAGAAACAATTTACCAATTATTATCGTGAATAATCACATTCCAATTATCCAAAATCCTTCCAAAATCATAACATGTATAACTTATGAGTCCTTCAAGAACATGAATTATCCGAATTCACGTTCACAATCCATAAAAGACATAATCCAATGTTTTCTAACATCTAACCAATCTTTAATCATAATTCAAGGTATATATCATCATGTTCTTCAACATATTATCATCTTAGCATCAAAAATCGAAGCAATACTACCAATAACATCAAGAATATTATGATTCCATAATCATAACAACATAATCAAGACATAATCCAACATATTATCATCTTCCTTCAACATATACCTCATATAACCTCAAGAATCGAAACAACAACATCTTAATCATCTTCATACGAATCATTCATCAACTATAACATCAAAATCCGAAATGAAAAGGAGGATTATCCAACATACCTCGTAGAAGATGGAATACACAAGAAATCACTTCAAGAATCATCAATATCTCCATATCCAAGCTCCAATACCATGTTTCCAAGCTCATAATCGACTTAGGAAAGTCAAAATCTCCCTCTCTCAGAGTCTGGAGACAAAAAATGAAGTGAAAAGCTGAAGAGAAATGAAAGACGGGCATCCCCTTATAAAACAATCGAGCTTGTTACGTACGTAACCTTCCTTGGTTAACGTACGTAATACACCTTTACGTACGCTATCTGACCTTGGTAGCGTACGTAACTCAGTCCAGAGTTAACTGTCCTGTTTTGCGTACTTCCTTACGTACGTAATGTAATACCCGAATTTTCAGTATGAATTTTTCGCGTTATTTTATCTAAGATATACTGGATGACTTGGTGTCTATACAGTATGGATAAAATAAATTGAGAACTGAGACAGCTGTATTTGTACTCGTATAACTGTCGTAGTGGTTCGACAATTATTTTGAGGATACCGTGTATCAGGTTATCGTACTTTTGATATTGGATATATCGTATGATGATGTTATTGGAATCAGTACATGTATTCAGTATGCAGTATGTTCGTATTTTGATATGTCGAGACGGACGAGGAGAACTGGAAAATGGCTAAGTATAGCCTGATTAGCGCGCACTAATATTCAAGTATAGCGCACGCTATCGTTCATGGTTAGCGCACGCTAGAGGCGGAATGTAGCGCACGCTAAATTCAGTAAGATCGGAAGGAATCTGCGTGTGGACCCGGCTGCTTTTGGCGCACGTTCTCGTAAGTCAACGGTTGTTGTCCTGAAGTATTAGCGCATGCTAAAGCATGAGGCTTAGCGCATGCTAATTATAGATCGGTCAAAGGGAATCTTATCCTTGTTAGATCGGCATGTGGGGCACATGCGGTACGTAGACTGTAGCAAGTCAACTGATATTAGCGCACGCTAAATGTAAGGACTTGCATATGCTAAACAGTGTGAAATTCGTACGCTAATGCATGGGCATTACGTACATAAGCTCATGTTCGAGGCAAGACAGTGGCCTCTGGGCTGCGATAGCGCACGCTAACAAAGTCCGTTAGCGCACGCTAAGGCCGTAGCGCACGCCAAACATAAGGTTTAGCGCACGCTAGTAATACACTTTATAAAAAGGGGACAGACGGGTGTTATGAAGCATTCTCGTCCATTTCTTTCCTTTCACTCGATAGAGAGAGCTTTGGGAGGTACTTGAGTTCCTAAAACACTCTGAGATGATGATCTTTAACGAGATTAAGATGGAGAGCATGGATTCAAAGCTTTGTTCTTGAAATTATTAATCAGTCTTGGAATGGAGTTCATAGAGAGAGTCTTGAGGTTCCAAATACTGGATTATGATGGAGTTGAGCGTCCTTATCAACATTTGGAGCTTGGAAATGATTGGGAACGGATTCAACCTTGATAATCCATCCTTTTCTTCAAAGAGGTAATTAATCTTCACTTTGGATTTTGTTTTGGGGATTGAATATTGGTGTTCTTGAGTTGATACTTATCATATTAATGAGTTGATAAGTATGATTTCGAGATGGCTTCCCGGGTAACGTTGATGTTATTGTTGGTATGCGGATATTGATATGTTTTGTATGGTTTTGAATGGTGTTCAGGAGATATGTCGATTTATGTCTCCCTTCATTTCGGATTTGATGTTAAGATGATATACGGATATATATGACTTAGGTGATTAATTACATGTTAGCATATCGGATTATGATGGTTGTCATGAACGTGATTATGGAATCATGGTACTTTTAGTGTTCTTGGTATATATATCATCAAAGAGGAAGGATATATGTTGGTTTGATTATTAACATGGATAAAATAATTGAAACTAAACATTATGTTGATTGTAGTCATTGAGTTCGTATGATAAGATATGGATCATGATGATGAGTTTTGATCTGGAAGGTTATTTTTAATCTTGGAGTAAGATTTCCTTTTCGTTCGAATTCGTAGTCGCAAGGTATTGGTCGATGCTTGGAATGCATGCCACTGTACAGCATTGGCGCACGCTAAGCTTACTGGATAGCGCACGCTAACGGGAACAACTTAGCACACGCTACGTTATGCGTTTAACGCGCGCTAAGTAGGCAGACAGTGTAGTATTTTCGTGTTGTGATTATGAATTCGTGATGGGTTGAATTGGATTGTTTAAGACTGTGTTTAATCGAGATATTGTGGAACTGTTGGGTTATTGATCGGTTATTGATTGATAATTATGATTTATCAGATTTCGGCTTGTATTGTTGATATGAGTTCGTAATTGTTTGAGTTGTATTGTTCGGTTTTGTAAATGATCGAGGTATTGTTGAACCGTTGAGTTTGATTGGTTGGTTATACCGGTTATTGATTATTATCGGATATGTTGTCATTTGATTATTGCATTAGGTCGCGATAATTGAGCGTTGATTATGGCCGTTGTGTTGCGGTCAAGGTTGGAGAGTTCGTAGGTTGCTTTTGGTCGGGGCTGAGGAGCTCGGAGACGAAGCCAATGGATTCTGGTAACAGCTTCATGGTATCGGTATCGAGGCAAGTTTATACTTGTTCAGTTTATAATATTTGATGAATGGTATCGTTTTCATTTCATTTATAATCCATGTGGCGATGTTGTTAGAAAGGTAAGTTGTCGGTTAACGAGTTGTATATCGTGCTCTGGCTTATATTAAATCATAAGGTATTTGATTTAATTGTGTTCAAGGAAAAGGTGAGTTATCTTTGG
This sequence comes from Orobanche coerulescens, assembly GCA_033398695.1. Taxonomy (NCBI): domain Eukaryota; kingdom Viridiplantae; phylum Streptophyta; class Magnoliopsida; order Lamiales; family Orobanchaceae; genus Orobanche; species Orobanche coerulescens. Next base: position 164,588,851 of record CM065807.1, on the reverse strand, counting down.
TCAAGGGTATAGTATATCGGATATCGAGGATAGTTAACGTGATGACATAAGTATCGGGATAAAGGTTTATTGGTATTGAATGGATGGTACCTTATTTGAGATTATTTGAATAACTGTGTATTCGTTCAGGGATGTTGCTCGTGGAAAGAATATTGTCTTCGGCTTTGAGGTAATTCTAGTATTATTCAGTTATGAGGATAATTGTTCTGAGGAATTATTGTATATATGTTGTACGTTGATGTTTCGTATGCTGGGATTCGTATTGATTACTTGAGAGGATGATGATCCTGTGGCTGATTGTATTGAGATCATTGATCGTGTTGATTATTTGTCGGGGATGATGATCCCAGGATTATTGTCTTGAATATTGATTAGTCGTGTCGACTTTTCACTGTCAGTCTGTTGTTTCACTTCGGTGAGTCTTTTGATCCTTATTGGATATGTGATTCTTTGAGTTTCATTGTCATGTTGCATCGTGACATATCTGGAATCATATCTGCGTTCCGATTGGTTATTGTGTAGGATTTTTAGCCAGGCGCATGATGGTTATGCGTGGATATTATTTCCGCATTGAACCGTGCACACGAGACGTAGTTCGTGAGGCTAATTAGGTACAAGACCGCACGTGTATTTGATCGATACCCGGGGTGGCTTGTGCACGGACACATTTCCGGATCGGGCGTACTGTGATGTCCATCTTTGAGCTATACCGTTTGGTCGTTCATACTTCAATGTATGATTGGATATGTTCGACGGTTTGCGACTGGTTGTTCATACGCCCGAAGGGTATGTTCGACAGCCAGAGTTATTTCTTTGAGATCCATTATTGTTGATCATTTAGAGTCTACCTTGTTGAGGGTATTGTCGGTTATTGTTGGTCCTTTGTTGATCATTTGGAGTCTACCTTGTTGAGGGTATTCTCAGTTATTGTTGGTCCTTGTTGATCATTTGGAGTCTACCTCATTGAGGGTATTCTCGGTTATTGTTGGTCATTTGTTGATCATTTGGAGTTTATCTCGTTGAGGGAATTCTCGGTTATTGTTGGTCCTTTGTTGATCATTTGGAGTTTACCTCGTTGAGGGAATTCTCGGTTATTATTGATCTTTGTTGATCGTGTTTGGAGTTTACCATGTTGAGGGTATTCTCGGTTATTGTTGATCCTTGTCGATCGTATTGGAATTCATCATGTTGATGATAATTTCGGTTGTACTTTGACCTTGGGTTGGTCATATTGGAACTCATCATATCGATGATATTCTCAGTGATGTATTGGTTGATCATTGTTATTAATTGTATGAGCATTCGGACTGTACGTCGATGTTCGGGATTTGTTATCATTATCATGTGGTAGTTGATCTACAGATATGTTGTGTATTATTGGTTTATCTAGGTTGAGATTTGATTGTGTAATACGGCGGACAGGATTTGGCACAGATTGGATTATTTTCGCACTTATGAGTTATGAGGACGATTTGAGGACACTTGGTATTGTTTGAATACAGTACAGTATAATTGTTGTTGAGTTCTTTTCGTCATTTGAGAATGCGAAATGTGAATTATGGTAAGGATCGATTTGGTATGGATTGCCATGGATTGGTAAGGTTATGATGGTAAGTTTACATTAGTAGTATTCTTACAGTATTATTACATTGGTATGTAATTATTTATGATGATGTGATCGTTATCATTATCGAGTATTGTGGCTGACCCCGTCGTGGGCTTTATTTTTAGGTACTCGGAGATCGAGATAGTAGCGGTCGTGAAGGGATAAGCTTCCCGATGTGATACTGGCGGTGGCATGTTTTGGAGTATCGAGTATTTCTTTTCTGGTTATTCATTTCCGCTGCAAATGTATATTTTGAACTGTGTTTTTATCCGCTGCGTGTGTATATTTTCAAAATGGCCTTTTGGGCATTTTACGAACTTGGGTTATTTTCGTCAAACTCTTTTTCCCAAATTATTTTATCGGTACGTTTAAGTGGTAGCTTAACGTACATTTTGAACTATCGAGAATTGACACTTCGCCTTGTATTTTCAAATGGTATTTTATGACGGTATTTGAGAACTATGCTTTTGAAAATATTTGAGTATTTAAAATATTACCGTCATCAGCCTTTTGGCGTTTTTGAATTGGTTTTGTAAACGATTTTTAGCCTAGTGGGTTCCGGCGCGGGACCCACGGCGCTGTAATATCCCGGATGGTTTTGGGGGTGTTACAGAAGATGGTATCGGAGCTTGGGTTTTGTGAAACCCGGGCGTGTGTGTTATGTGGCTCTACCGGGACGGTAGTAGCGTGACTTTTGAAAATGATTTTTTTTCTAACTTTTGAGTCAAACCGATTTTGGAGTTTCCAAAATTTTTGAGATATTTTCCAATTGTTATTTGTGATATTGGCGAGTGTTGGTATTGTTTTGAGACTTCGTGTGGGAGTCGTGTGCTAGTATCACGGGAGATCATCGGCTTCACGCACCTGTAAGTATATTGGTTTGGTTATTCGCTTGTGGCGACACTTGATTGTTTTGTGATGAGTTGGAAAGTTTTGGATTTATCTGTTGTTGGTGGCAGGTTGCAAGTTTCGAGAACGAAACTTATTTTAAGAGGGGTAGTATGTAATACCCGAATTTTCAGTATGGATTTTTCGCGTTATTTTATCTAAGATATACTGGATGACTTGGTGTCTATACAGTATGGATAAAATAAATTGAGAACTGAGACAGCTGTATTTGTACTCGTATAAATGTCGTAGTGGTTCGACAATTATTTTGAGGATACCGTGTATCAGGTTATCGTACTTTTGATATTGGATATATCGTATGATGATGTTATTGGAATCAGTACATGTATTCAGTATGCAGTATGTTCGTATTTTGATATGTCGAGACGGACGAGGAGAACTAGAAAATGGCTAAGTATAGCCTGATTAGCGCGCGCTAATGTTCAAGTATAGCACACGCTATGTAACACCCCCAAAACCATCCGGGATATTACAGCGCCGTGGGTCCCGCGCCGGAACCCACCAGGCTAAAAACCATTTACAAAACCAATTCAAAAGCGCCAAAAGGCCGATGACGGTAATATTTTAAATACTCAAATATTTTCAAAAGCATAATTTTGAAATACCGTCATATAATACCATTTGGAAATACAAGGCGAAGTGCCAAATCTCAACAGTTTAAAATATACGTTAAGCCACAACTTAAACGTACCGATAAAATAATTTGGGAAAAAGAGTTTGACGAAAATAACCCAAGTTCGTAAAATGCCCAAAAGACCATTTTAAAATACACACACGAGTTGGTAAAAATACCAAAGAGCTATTTTGAAATATACACACGCAGCGGATAAATGCAGTTCAAAATACACATTTGCAGCGGAAATAAATGACCGGAAATAAATACTCAATACTCAAAATATGCCACCGCCAGTATCCCATCGGGAAGCTCATCCCTTCACGACCGCTACTAGCTCGATCTCCGAGTACCTAAAAATAAAGCCCACGACGGGGTCAGCCACAATACTCAATAATGATACCGATCACATCATCATAAATAATTACATACCAATGTAATAACATTGTAAGAATACTACCAACGTAATCTTACCGTTATAACCTTACCAATCCATAACAATCCATACTAAATCAATCCTTGACATATTCCACATTTCGTATTCTCAAATGACGAAATGAATTCAACAACAATCATCTCTACTGTATTCCAAAAATACCGACAATCCTCAAAACATCATCATAACTCGTAAGTGTGGAAATAATCCAATCTGTGCCAAATCCTGTCCGTCGGATTACACAAGCAAATCTCAACATGTATAAACCAATAATACACAACATATATGTAGATCAACTACCACATGATAATGATAACAAATCCTGAAATATCGACATATAGTCCGAATGCTTATACGATCAATAACCAGATCAACCGATAAATCAACTGAGAATATCATCGACATGATAACTCCAATATGACCAATAGAGGATCACGATAACTGAGAATACCATCAACATGATAACTCCGACACGATCAACAAAGGATCAACAATAATCGAGAATACCATCAACAAGGTAAACTCCAAATGATCAACAAAAGACCAATAATAACTGAGAATACCATCAACAAGGTAACTCCAAATGATCAACAATAATGGATCTCAAAGAAACGACTCTGACTGTCGAACATACCCCTCGGGCGTATGAACAACCAGTCACAAACCGTCGAACATACCCAACCATAAAATGGAGGATGAACGGCCAAACAATATGGCTCAAAGATGGAAATCATAGTACGCCCGATCCGAATATGTGTCAGTGCACATGTCCACCCCGTATACGGAATCCAGGATATACGTGGGACAATGTACCTAATTAGCCTCAACGAACTACGTCTCGTGTGCACAGCCTTTCACGGAAAAATATTCACGCATGACTATATATGTGCCCGGCTAAAAATCCTACACAATATCCAATCGGAACGCAGATATGACTCCAGATATGTCACGATGCAACATGACAACGAAACTCAAAGAAACACATATCCAATAAGGATCAAAAGACTCACCGAAGTGAACAACAATAGTCTGACAATGAAAAGTCGACACGACTAATCAATATCCAAAACATCAATCCTGGGATCACCATCCCCAAATGAATGACCAAAACGTCTACGATCTCAATACAACAGTCCTGGGATCAACATCCCTCAACGAATAACCGATACGAAACTCACTACATGAAACCTCAACATATACAACAACTCAACATACTAATTATCCACATGATTGAACAAATACTTAGATTACCTCAAAAGCCGAGGACCATATCCATCAACATCCCCCAATGAGACGATCAACACAACCATTAATACCAACAATAGTCCTTTCTAACAACATTGCTATATGAATTATAAATGAAATGAAAACGAAACCATTCATCAAATATTATAAATCGAACAAGTATAAACTTGCCTCGATACCGATACCACGAAGTCGTTACCAAAATCCATTGCCTTCATCCACGAGCTCTTCAGCCCCGAACAAAGCAATATACGAACTCTTCGACCTCAACCGCAACACAACGGTCATAATCCACGATCAAAACATATCAACCTATTGCAATAACCGATTAACACACATTCGATAAAAATCAATAACCGACATACTCAACCAACAAACTCAACGGTTCAACGAAACCTCGATCATATACATAATACCAAATAATCCAACTCAACAAATACGAACCCATATCCACGATACAAGCCGTAACTCGATGATCACAAATAACAATCAATAACCGATCAACAACGGTTCTACAATATCCCGATTAAACACATATCCAAACAACCCGAACCAATCAAACCCGAATTCAAAACCCCAATACGATTCCAGAATCCGAAGATCATATCAATAATCAATTTAAACCAACAAGGGTCTAACATTACCGATTCCAAATTCAATCTTAAGTACGGATACAAGTTTCCTTCTTGTAAATTCATGATATAAACCAATTACCGGTTATCATTATCAATCCGGACGATCCGATTAATTCAACATCATAGATAACCATATTCCAAAGGTTTCAAATAATTCCATTATCCGAATTGAACACTTGATAAATACTTATGAATTCTCAAACTCAAAAGTGAATCATAAACATATCAAATCCGAAATCATATTCGTATTCCCATACGAATATTGTACCAAAACACATAACTTAGTTCTAGATATGAATATTCCATATTCATATATAAAACACCAACACCTTAAAACGTATTCATCAAATCAATGATCAATTCATCTTGACATTAAGGATTTTATAACATATTCGATTCCAACTTCAACTCCAAATACGAAGACAAAACTCCTTCTTGTTCATACTTGTAAATTCGTAGAAAACAATTTACCGATTATTATCGTGAATAATCACATTCCAAATTATCCGAAATCCTTCCAAAATCATAACATGTAACTCAAGAGTTCTTTAAGAACACGAATTATCCAAATTCACGTTCATAATCCATAAAAGAACATAACCCGATGTTTTCTAACATCTAAACAACCCTTAATCATAATTCAAGGTGTATATAATCATGTCCTTCAACATATACTTCTCATAACATCATGAATCGCAACAAACCACCAAGAACATCGAGAATACTACGATTCCATAATCATAACAAAATAATCGAATCATTTGACCACCAATTCATTATCTTCCTTTAACAAAATTCCCATAATTACCAAGAATCATCACAACAATATCATTTCAACCATCATTCATACGAAAACGTGTAGAATTTTCCAAGTTCTACTCATTGAGACATTTCATCGAACACTTTGAAGGCATAGTCCAATTCAATCGATTATTCAAAGAAATACTCGAATCCGATCCACAAAACTTCAAGAACAACGAATAATCTCAAGAATACAACAAGATTCCATCAATAATCTGAGTTAAAACGAATCAAATCGGCCAAGACATCAAGAAACTTCAAAAATATCCAAAACCAAATGTTTAGGTGATCTTACCTTCGATCCGGGTGGAAGATGATGTTAATCCATGATTCCAACTTCCAAAACAGGTTGCTAGATGATGATATTACTCAAATCCATCCACTTTGATGAAGAAATCGCCAAAAAAACGAAGAGAAAACATGAAAATGGCCGGATGACTCGGTCCAGGCCTTTAAATAGGCGGAACCTGCCGGCACGTTACGTACGTAACCGGCCACTGCCTTACGTACGTAACCGGCCATGGCCTGCTCACTGCCCAGTTCTGCCGGAACCCTTACGTACGTAACCGGCAGCTGGCTTACGTACGTAACTGGCCCTTACGGCCGTAACCGGCCACTGCCTTACGTACGTAATCGGCCAGTCCTAGCCCCCAGCGAGTCACTGCCGACCGTGATCGGCCACCCCCACGAATCACTGCCGACCATGCTCGGCCATTCCAACGAGTCACGACCGGCCATGCTCGGCCATCCAGGTCATCTCGGCCACGACTCGACCGGCTACTCCGTAACGTACGTAACACTTAATCCGTTGCGTACGTAATACGTACGTTGACTTGCTACAGTATAATACTCGTATTACGTACGTAATACACCCTGTATAACGTACGTAACTCCGTCCGTTGACTCACCTGTCCACATCTGCGCCGAAAGCTGCCGACCACGGGCCCCACTGTCCGATTCCTCTTGTTACGTACGTTATGTACACTATATAACGTACGTAAGCTAACACATTTTACGTACGTAAGCTCCAAGGCTTAACGTACGTAATGACTTTTATACTTAGCCAAAAATCCAACTGTTCCTGTCCGACGTCTCGATGTACGAAAATACAAACATACGGCATACTGAATACACATACTGAATCCAAAAATATTCTCATACGGTATACCTGATATCCAAATCTGTTTAACCTGATACAACATATCCTGAATATATCTCGACCAAAAACGATAATCACACCAGTATAACTGTCTCGGTTCTCAATTTATTTTATCCATACTGTATAGATACCAAACTATACAGTATATCTCAGATAAAATAACGCGAAAAATTTATACTGAAAATTCGGGTATTACATACTACCCCCCTTAAAATAAGTTTCGTCCTCGAAACTTGCAACTGTCAACAACGAGATAAGTCCAAAATTTTCCAACTCATCACAAAAACAATCAAGCGTCGCCACAAGCGAACAACCAAAACGATATACTTACAGGTGCGTGAAGCCGATGATCTCCCGTGATACTAGCACACGACTCCCACATGAAGTCTCAAAACAATACCAACACACACCAATATCACACATAGCAGTTTGAAAAGAATCACGAAAATTTTGGAAACTCCAAAAATCGATTCGACTCAAAAGTCAGAAAACTCATTTTCAAAAATCACGCTACTACCGTACCGCTAGAGCCACATAACTCACACGCCTGGGTTTCACAAAACCCAAGCTCTGATACCATCTTCTGTAACACCCCCAAAACCATCCGGGATATTACAGCGCCGTGGGTCCCGCGCCGGAACCCACCAGGCTAAAAACCGTTTACAAAACCAATTCAAAAGCGCCAAAAGGCCGATGACGGTAATATTTTAAATACTCAAATATTTTCAAAAGCATAATTTTGAAATACCGTCATAAAATACCATTTGGAAATACAAGGCGAAGTGCCAAATCTCAACAGTTTAAAATATACGTTAAGCCACAACTTAAACGTACCGATAAAATAATTTGGGAAAAAGAGTTTGACGAAAATAACCCAAGTTCGTAAAATGCCCAAAAGACCATTTTAAAATACACACACGAGTTGGTAAAAATACCAAAGAGCTATTTTGAAATATACACACGCAGCGGATAAATGCAGTTCAAAATACACATTTGCAGCGGAAATAAATGACCGGAAATAAATACTCAATACTCAAAATATGCCACCGCCAGTATCACATCGGGAAGCTCATCCCTTCACGACCGCTACTAGCTCGATCTCCGAGTACCTAAAAATAAAGCCCACGACGGGGTCAGCCACAATACTCAATAATGATACCGATCACATCATCATAAATAATTACATACCAATGTAATAACATTGTAAGAATACTACCAACGTAATCTTACCGTTATAACCTTACCAATCCATAACAATCCATACTAAATCAATCCTTTACATATTCCACATTTCGTATTCTCAAATGACGAAATGAATTCAACAACAATCATCTCTACTGTATTCCAAAAATACCGACAATCCTCAAAACATCATCATAACTCGTAAGTGTGGAAATAATCCAATCTGTGCCAAATCATCCGTCGGATTACACAAGCAAATCTCAACATGTATAAACCAATAATACACAACATATCCGTAGATCAACTACCACATGATAATGATAACAAATCACGAAATATCGACATATAGTCCGAATGCTTATACGATCAATAACCGAGATCAACCGATAAATCAACCGAGAATATCATCGACATGATAACTCGGTATGACCAATAGAGGATCACGATAACGAGAATACCATCAACATGATAACTCCGACACGATCAACAAAGGATCAACAATAATCGAGAATACCATCAACAAGGTAAACTCAAATGATCAACAAAAGACCAATAATAGCCGAGAATACCATCAACAAGGTAACTCCAAATGATCAACAATAATGGATCACAAAGAACGACTGATGTCGAACATACCCCTCGGGCGTATGAACAACCAAATACAAACCGTCGAACATACCCAACCATAAAATGGAGGATGAACGACCAAACAATATGGCTCAAAGATGGAAATCATAGTACGCCCGATCCGAATATGTGTCAGTGCACATGTCCACCCCGTATACGGAATCCAGGATATACGTGGGACAATGTACCTAATTAGCCTCAACGAACTACGTCTCGTGTGCACAGCCTTTCACGGAAAAATATTCACGCATGACTATATATGTGCCCGGCTAAAAATCCTACACAATATCCAATCGGAACGCAGATATGACTCCAGATATGTCACGATGCAACATGACAACGAAACTCAAAGAAACACATATCCAATAAGGATCAAAAGACTCACCGAAGTGAACAACAATAGTCTGACAATGAAAAGTCGACACGACTAATCAATATCCAAAACATCAATCCTGGGATCACCATCCCCAAATGAATGACCAAAACGTCTACGATCTCAATACAATAGTCCTGGGATCAACATCCCTCAACGAATAACCGATACGAAACTCACTACATGAAACCTCAACATATACAACAACTCAACATACTAATTATCCACATGATTGAACAAATACTTAGATTACCTCAAAAGCCGAGGACCATATCCATCAACATCCCCCAATGAGACGATCAACACAACCATTAATACCAACAATAGTCCTTTCTAACAACATTGCTATATGAATTATAAATGAAATGAAAACGAAACCATTCATCAAATATTATAAACTGAACAAGTATAAACTTGCCTCGATACCGATACCACGAAGTCGTTACCAAAATCCATTGCCTTCATCCACGAGCTCTTCAGCCCCGAACAAAGCAATATACGAACTCTTCGACCTCAACCGCAACACAACGGTCATAATCCACGATCAAAACATATCAACCTATTGCAATAACCGATTAACACACATTCGATAAAAATCAATAACCGACATACTCAACCAACAAACTCAACGGTTCAATGAAACCTCGATCATATACATAATACCAAATAATCCAACTCAACAAATACGAACCCATATCCACGATACAAGCCGTAACTCGATGATCACAAATAACAATCAATAACCGATCAACAACGGTTCTACAATATCCCGATTAAACACATATCCAAACAACCCGAACCAATCAAACCCGAATTCAAACCCCAATACGATTCCAGAATCCGAAGATCATATCAATAATCAATTTAAACCAACAAGGGTCTAACATTACCGATTCCAAATTCAATCTTAAGTACGGATACAAGTTTCCTTCTTGTAAATTCATGATATAAACCAATTACCGGTTATCATTATCAATCCGGACGATCCGATTAATTCAACATCATAGATAACCATATTCCAAAGGTTTCAAATAATTCCATTATCCGAATTGAACACTTGATAAATACTTATGAATTCTCAAACTCAAAAGTGAATCATAAACTTATCAAATCCGAAATCATATTCGTATTCCTATACGAATATTGTACCAAAACACATAACTTAGTTCTAGATATGAATATTCCATATTCATATATAAAACACCAACACCTTAAAACGTATTCATCAAATCAATGATCCATTCATCTCGACATTAAGGATTTTATAACATATTCGATTCCAACTTCAACTCCAAATACGAAGACAAAACTCCTTCTTGTTCATACTTGTAAATTAAAGAAAACAATTTACCGATTATTATCGTGAATAATCACATTCCAAATTATCCGAAATCCTTCCAAAATCATAACATGTAACTCAAGAGTTCTTTAAGAACACGAATTATCCAAATTCACGTTCATAATCCATAAAACAACATAACCCGATGTTTTCTAACATCTAAACAACCCTTAATCATAATTCAAGGTGTATATAATCATGTCCTTCAACATATACTTCTCATAACATCATGAATCGCAACAAACCACCAAGAACATCGAGAATACTACGATTCCATAATCATAACAAAATAATCGAATCATTTGACCACCAATTCATTATCTTCCTTTAACAAAATTCCCATAATTACCAAGAATCATCACAACAATATCATTTCAACCATCATTCATACGAAAACGTGTAGAATTTTCCAAGTTCTACTCATTGAGACATTTCATCGAACACTTTGAAGGCATAGTCAAATTCAATCGATTATTCAAAGAAATACTCGAATCTGATCCACAAAACTTCAAGAACAACGAATAATCTCAAGAATACAACAAGATTACATCAATAATCTGAGTTAAAACGAATGAAATCGGCCAAGACATCAAGAAACTTCAAAAATATCCAAAACCAAGTGTTTAGGTGTTCTTACCTTCGATCCGGGTGGAAGATGATGTTAATCCATGATTCCAACTTCCAAAACATGTTGCTAGATGATGATATTACTCAAATCCATCCACTTTGATGAAGAAATCACCAAAAAACGAAGAGAAAACATGAAAATGGCCGGATGACTGGGTCCAGGCCTTTAAATAGGCGGAACACAGCCGGCGTTACGCACGTAATCGCCACCGCTTACGACGTAATCGCCATGGCCTCGCTCTTGCCCGATTCTGCCGGAACCCTTACGTACGTAATCGGCACTGGCTTACGTGCGTAATCGCCCTACGGCCGTGAATCGCCACCGCCTTTACGTAATCGGCCAGTCCTAGCCCCCAGCGAGTCACTGCCGACCGTGATCGGCCACCCCACGAATCACTGCCGACCATGCTCGGCCATCCAGGTCATCTCGGCCACGACTCGACCGGCTACTCCGTAACGTACGTAACACTTAATCCGTTGCGTACGTAATACGTACGTTGACTTGCTACAGTATAATACTCGTATTAAGTACGTAATACACCCTGTATAACGTACGTAACTCCATCCGTTGACTCACCTGTCCACATCTGCGCCGAAAGCTGCCGACCACGGGCCCCACTGTCGGATTCCTCTTGTTACGTACGTTATGTACACTATATAACGTACGTAAGCTAACACATTTTACGTACGTAAGCTCCAAGGCTTAACGTACGTAATGACTTTTATACATAGCCAAAAATCCAACTGTTCCTGTCCGACGTCTCGATGTACGAAAATACAAACATACGGCATACTGAATACACATACTGAATCCAAAAATATTCTCATACGGTATACCTGATATCCAAATCTGTTTAACCTGATACAACATATCCTGAATATATCTGTCAGTCAAAAACGATAATCACACCAGTATAACTGTCTCGGTTCTCAATTTACTTTATCCATACTGTATAGATACCAAACTATACAGTATATCTCAGATAAAATAACGCGAAAAATTTATACTGAAAATTCGGGTATTACACGCTATCGTTCATGGTTAGCACACGCTAGAGGCGGAATGTAGCGCACGCTAAATGCAGTCAGATCGGAAGGAATCTGCGTGTGGACCCGGCTGCTTTCGACGCACGTTCTCGTAAGTCAACGGTTGTTGTCCTGAAGTATTAGCGCACGCTAAAGCATGAGGCTTAGCGCACGCTAATTGTAGATCGGTCAAAGGGAATCTTATCCTTGTTAGATCGGCATGTGGGGCACATGTGGTACGTAGACTGTAGCAAGTCAACTGATATTAGCGCACGCTAAATGTAAGGACTTGCGTACGCTAAACAGTGTGAAATACGTACGCTAATGCATGGGCATTACGTACGTAAGCTCATGTTCGAGGCAAGACAGTGGCCTTTGGGCTGCGATAGCGCACGCTAACAAAGTCGGTTAGCGCACGCTAAGGCCGTACCGCACGCCAAACATAAGGTTTAGCGCACGCTAGTAATACACTTTATAAAAAGGGGACAGACGGGTGTTATGAAGCATTCTCGTCCATTTCTTTCTTTTCACTCGATAGAGAGAGCTTTGGGAGGTACTTGAGTTCCTAAAACACTCTGAGATGATGATCTTTAACGAGATTAAGATGGAGAGCATGGATTCAAAGATTTGTTCTTGAAATTATTAATGAGTCTTGGAATGGAGTTCATAGAGAGAGTCTTGAGGTTCCAAATACTGGATTATGATGGAGTTGAGTGTCCTTATCAACATTTGGAGCATGGAAATGATTGGGAACGGATTCAACCTTGATAATCCATCCTTTTCTTGAAAGAGGTAATTAATCTTCACTTTGGATTTCATTTTGGGGATTGAATATTGGTGTTCTTGAGTTGATACTTATCATATTAATGAGTTGATAAGTATGATTTCGAGATGGCTTCCCGGGTAACGTTGATGTTATTGTTGGTATGCGTATATTGATATGTTTTGTATGGTTTTGAATGGTGTTCAGGAGATATGTCAATTTATGTCTCCCTTCATTTCGGATTTGATGTTAAGATGATATACGGATATATATGACTTAGGTGATTAATTACATGTTAGCATATCGGATTATGATGGTTGTCATGAACGTGATTATGGAATCATGGTACTTTTAGTGTTCTTGGTATATATATCATCAAAGAGGAAGGATATATGTTGGTTTGATTATTAACATGGATAAGATAATTGATACTAAACATTATGTTGATTGTAGTGATTGAGTTCGTATGATAAGATATGGATCATGATGATGAGTTTTGATCTGGAAGGTTATTGTTACTCTTGGAGTAAGATTTCCTTTTCATTCGAATTCGTAGTCGCAAGGTGTTAGTCGATGCTTGGAATGCATGCCACTGTACAGCATTAGCGCACGCTAAGCTTACTGGATAGCGCACGCTAACGGGAACAACTTAGCGCACGCTACGTTATGTGTTTAACGCGCGCTAAGTAGGCAGACAGTGTAGTATTTTCGTGTTGTGATTATGAATTCGTGATGGGTTGAATTGGATTGTTTAAGACTGTGTTTAATCGAGATATTGTGGAATTGTTGGGTTATTTATCGGTTATTGATTGATAATTAAGATTTATCAGATTCCGGCTTGTATTGTTGATATGAGTTCAAAATTGTTTGAGTTGTATTGTTCGGTTTTGTAAATGATCGAGGTATTGTTGAACCGTTGAGTTTGATTGGTTGGTTATACCGGTTATTGATTATTATCGGATATGTTGTCATTTGATTATTGCATTAGGTCGCGATAATTGAGCGTTGATTATGGCCGTTGTGTTGCGGTCAAGGTTGGAGAGTTCGTAGGTTGCTTTTGGTCGGGGCTGAGGAGCTCGGACACGAAGGCAATGGATTCTGGTAACAGCTTGATGGTATCGGTATCGAGGCAAGTTTATACTTGTTCAGTTTATAATATTTGATGAATGGTATAGTTTTCATTTCATTTATAATTCATATTTGAACCGTGCACACGAGACGTAGTTCGTGAGGCTAATTAGGTATAAGACCGCACGTGTATTTGATCGATACCCGGGGTGGCTTGTGCACGGACACATTTACGGATAGGGCGTACTGTGATGTCTATATTTGAGCCATACCGTTTGGTCGTTCATACTTCCATGTATGATTGGATATGTTCGACGGTTTGCGATTGGTTGTTCATACGCCCTAGGGGTATGTTCGACAGCTAGAGTTATTTCTTTGAGATCCATTATTGTTGATCATTTGGAGTCTACCTTGTTGAGGGTATTCTCGGTTATTGTTGGTCCTTTGTTGATCATTTGGAGTCTACCTTGTTGAGGGTATTCTCGGTTATTGTTGGTCCTTGTTGACCATTTGGAGTCTACCTTGTTGAGGGTATTCTCGGTTATTGTTGGTCCTTTGTTGATCATTTGTAGTTTATCTCGTTGAGGGAATTCTCGGTTATTGTTGGTCCTTTGTTGATCATTTGGAGTTTACCTCGTTGAGGGAATTCTCGGTTATTGTTGATCTTTGTTGATCGTGTATGGAGTTTACCATGTTGAGGGTATTCTCGGTTATTGTTGATCCTTGTCGATCGTATTGGAATTCGTCATGTTGATGATAATTTCGGTTGTACTTTGACCTTGGGTTGGTCATATTGGAACTCATCATATCGATGATATTCTCAGTGATGTATTGGTTGATCATTGTTATTAATTGTATGAGCATTCGGACTGTACGTCGATCTTCGGGATTTGTTATCATTATCATGTGGTAGTTGATCTACAGATATGTTGTGTATTATTGGTTTATCTAGGTTGAGATTTGATTGTGTAATCCGACGGACAGGATTTGGCACAGATTGGATTATTTTCGCACTTATGAGTTATGAGGACGATTTGAGGATACTTGGTATTGTTTGAATACAGTACAGTATAATTGTTGTTGAGTTCTTTCCGTCATTTGAGAATGCGAAATGTGAATTATGGTAAGGATCGATTTGGTATGGATTGCCATGGATTGGTAAGGTTATGACGGTAAGTTTACATTGGTAGTATTCTTACAGTATTATTACATTGGTATGTAATTATTTATGATGATGTGATCGTTATCATTATCGAGTATTGTGGCTGACCCCATCGTGGGCTTTATTTTTAGGTACTCGGAGATCGAGCTAGTAGCGGTCGTGAAGGGATGAGCTTCCCGATGTGATACTGGCGGTGGCATGTTTTGGAGTATCGAGTATTTCTTTTCTGGTTATTCATTTCCGCTGCAAATGTATATTTTGAACTGTGTTTTTATCCGCTACGTGTGTATATTTTCAAAATGGCCTTTTGGGCATTTTACGAACTTGGGTTATTTTCGTCAAACTCTTTTTCCCAAATTATTTTATCGGTACGTTTAAGTGGTAGCTTAACATACATTTTCAACTATCGAGAACTGGCACTTCGCCTTGTATTTTCAAATGGTATTTTATGACGGTATTTGAGAACTATGCTTTTGAAAATATTTGAGTATTTAAAATATTACCATCATTAGCCTTTTGGCATTTTTGAATTGGTTTTGTAAACGATTTTTAGCCTGGTGGGTTCCGGCGCGGGACCCACGGCGCTGTAATATCCCGGATGGTGTTGGGGGTGTTACACGTAACACTTTCACCATAACGTACGTAATACGTACGTTGACTTGCTACAGTACAATGGTCGTGTTACGTACGTAACACATCATGTATAACGTACGTAACACGTACGTTGACTCACTTGTCAACATCCTCCACCGAAAGTTGCCGACACCGGGTCCCACCTGCCGACCATGACTCGCTCTTCACCAATGCCCTCGTTACGTACGTAATACCGTAGGCTTAATGTACGTAACCGTGCCAATCTTACGTACGTTAGCTCACCTTGTTAACGTGCGTAACAATTCCATACTTAGCCAATTTCAGCAATTCCTGTCCAATGTCACGGCATACCAAACACGAGCATACGGCAAAAATCAATACATATACTCAATCCAAAAATATTCTCATACCATATACCTGATATCCAAATCAGTTCAGCCTGATACATCAAATCCTCAATATAACTGTCAATCAAAATGTCAATTACGCAAGTATAACTGTCTCGATCCTCACTTTATGTTATCCATACTGTATAGATACCAAACTATACAGTATATCTCAGATAAAATAACGCGAAAAATTTAACTGAAAATCTAGGTATTACATACTACCCCCCTTAAAAGAAGTTTCGTCCTCGAAACTTGCAACCTGTCGCCAACAACAGATAAATCCAAAATTTTCCAACTCATCACAAAAACAATCACACATCGCCACAAGCGAATAACCAAACCAATATACTTACAGGTGCGTGAAGCCGATGATCTCCCGTGATACTAGCACACGACTCCCATACGAAGTCTCAACACAACCAACACACACTAATATCACAAATGGCAGTTTGAAAAGATCTCAAAAATTTTAGAAACTCCAAAAATCGATTTGACCCAAAAGTCAGAAAAGCTCATTTTCAAAAATCACGCTACTACCGTACCGGTAGAGCCACATAACACACACGCCTGGGTTTCACAAAACCCAAGTTCCGATACCATCTTCTGTAACACCCCCAAAACCATCCGGGATATTACAGCGTCGTGGGTCCCGCGCCGGAACCCACCAGGCTAAAAACCGTTTACAAAACCAATTCAAAAACACCGAAAGGCTGATGACGGTAATATTTTGCAAATACTCAAATATTTTCAAAAACAAAATTCTTAAATACCGTCATAAAATACCATTTGAAAATTGATAGGTGGTAATTTTACCACATTTTTCTAGGATTTTATACTAGGTTTTTATCTCGTTTCGTGATTAATGTGCTCGTATTTGGCTTATTTATGATTAGTCGAGCCGTATTACGCGTTTGGGTTGGTTTTAGTGTGTTTGCAGGTTTTTAGAGCCAAAAGGACCCAAAACGAGACAAAGGACCAAGAGTCGAGTCAAACGGACGGAAGAAACGGATTTTTGCAAAAGTCAGACCACCTATCGGGCCAGCCTATCGGCCGATAGGTGCGTCCGATAGGCTGCTCCGCGGGTTCTCGAGTTTTGACAGATTGTGACTCTTTTGGATAGATTTTGTTTCCTAGATTAGTTCTAATCGGGAGTTTAACTCCCATAGGCTATATACACCTCCTTCTAGACCTAGTTTATCATCTTTTATCATCTTTTATCATCTTTAGCACACTTTTATGTTTTTTTTTTGCAATTTTAATTCCTTTGATACTAGAACTTTTTGGAAGGCAGCGATTATTATTGTTTTTTTACTTTTCCGGAGATTGAAGACTCAGAGTTCATCCGGAAGGGTTGTAATCTCTCTTTTCATATTAATAATATGTATTCTCCATCTATTTCTTGTTTAATTTCAATTATGTCTAGCTAAATCCATTGATTGATTCTAGGGTTAGTAATTTTAATTGATGTTCACATGATGTCCCTTTGATTACCTTTTTACCTTTCATCCTAGGCTTGTGATCAAGATGTGTTAAATCTCATGCTAGATTAAAGGGCCCTTAATCGATGCATGTTAGCTAATTAATTTTGCCCGGAAGGATTAATTAATTAGTGGAAATACTTGACGCACAATATGATTTGATCTTAAGACTTGAGTGGAGTAAGATAAATCATAGATAAATAAGTTGACGCTTTTTAAGTGATTTAAATTCTTTGAGCCTTGCGGGAAAAGGGTTTAAATTAACTATCTTTCTAGGTTGCGTTGATCGGAATTCTAGATCGGCTGAGTGATTATTTCTAGGATTGAATTAAAATTTGTGGAAAAGGAATCAAGTGAATGGATTGTGTGAACTCAATTAGACGATACTACCCTAGGATCAATTAGCTTTCAACTTGTGATTTTATCTTGCTAATTTGCTTTATTTGCTTGATTTAGATAATTCACTTTATTTTGCTCTCTTTGCATAATACTTGGAATTCTTATCTTATTGTTCTAGATTTTTTATTTTTAGGATTAATTGTTATTTAATTTTTATTTTTCGATTTTTGAAGTTAGATAATTAGAAACAAACCAAATTTTCGGATTCCTAAATAGCAGTCAAATTTTGAGTAGAGTTACTTCCTTTATTTTCGACATATCAATTCCCTTGGGTTCGACACCTTGGAAATACTTCGAGGTTTTATAAATTTTAAAATTGATCGGATTTGAAAACCATACTACGCGAATTTCAAATGATCAATTTTAGGCGCCGTTGCGGGAATTGATAGAAAACTTAAAGGGATAATTCGAAAAAGAAGAGATTGTTACTTTAGGTTGTATACTATTATTATTAATATTCGATCTCGTTTCCTCACATCTTGTTTTCTCTTCCTTGTAGGCGGTGCATGATCACAAGATCCCAAGGAAAGGACTTATTTCCTTTGGACCAGGAAATCGAGAAGTCTGTGAGGAGGAAGATGCAAGAAGCGAGAACCGAGACTATTTATATACCTATCATTGATACCATGGCCGGCATTGTTGACCCACCACTAGAACTCGCTCGTCCCGAGAAGATCCCTTTGAATGCCCGCTTTCGACCGAAGCTGGACGATTATCAAGAAGGAGGTTGGGGGAAGATTGATGCCAACAACTTCGAGCTTAAGCCGTCCCTCATCGCTACGGTGAAGTCTCAAACATACGGAGGAGGAGTTAATGAAGATCCAAACGCTCATCTTGAGTCGTTTTTGGACATATGTGCCACCATCAAGCAAAACGGAGTGCCTCCGGATGTCATTAAGCTCCGCCTATTCCGGTTCTCCTTAGAAGACGATGCGCTAGATTGGTACAAGAGCCTAGATCGGAAGGAAATTGGTACTTGGAGAGAGATGACTCGGTTGTTCTTAGCACAGTTCTATCCTCCCTCGAAGGTGCAAAAACAAATCAACGATATCTTGCAATTCGAGCAATATGAGGATGAACACTTATACGAGGCATGGATCTGATTTAAGAAGCTACTTCGCAAATGCCCACAACATGGAATTGACAAGGAGGAAATCTACATTCGGTTTTATCGGGGTTTGACGAGGAAGGCTAGAAGAGAGTTGGACTATTCCTCGAAAGGGGGATTTCTTGCTAACGATTATGAAGAGGCCAAGAATCTCATCGAGCTAGCGGTCAACAATGATTACGAGGAGGTGACCGATAGGAAGATGACGAGAAGAAAGGTCCCATCCAGTGACGAGGACGCCTACGGTGATTTGAAGGCCAAATTTGAAAGACAACAAAAAGAGCTTGAGATGCTAAGAAAGAAGACTTTGGGAGTCAATGCAGTTTTTGAAGAGCTAAACGAGCCTATTGCAATTGAGGAGGATGTAAATTACGTGCAAGGAGGAAACTTCCGGCAAGGGGGAAATAGGGGGAACTATTATCCGAACAATCGAAACCACCCTAATTTCTCCTATGCCAACCCGAACAATGCTCTTCAGCCACCACCGGGATTTAACGTGAAAAACGGGGTTATTCAAGAGCCGATTGCTAAGACACCGATGGAAGAGATGTTGGAACGGTTAGAGGCGAGTCAAAAAGATTTTATTTATAAAGCAGACAAGAGGTTCGGGGCTCTCGAGCATAGTGTGACATCTATTGGAAACTCAGTGATAGCCTTGACAAAGCAGATGTCGATGGTGGAGACCCAAATGGGTCAAATGGCGAACGCCTGCCGGAATTCATAAGTCGGGCCATTTTTCCGAGCAAGACGAGACCAACCCGAAGACGCAACAATGCAACGCAATCGAGCTTCGGAGTGGGACAAGGCATGAATCATGGGGCTGAAGTTGAGGAATCTGGAAATGAGGATGTACTAGAAACGGAGCCGAGAACGAGAAGGAAGATGAACGCAAAGAGCTATCGGCAAAGACTATCACCGATAGCCCACCCGATACCCGCAGAATACCAGAAATTGAGCCGATCGACCCCCCTATCGGTCGAAAGGCTCCTTTAGGTTCGAATGTGAAGGATTTTTAGGTAAAAGCTCCATTTCCACAGCGATTGGCCAAGTCGAGATATGATGAAAAGCTTCAACGGTTTATCGACATGTTTCAAAAGGTGAATATCAACATTCCACTTCTAGACGCTTTGAGAGACATGCCGGGGTACGTTAAATTCTTGAAAGACGATGTGGCAAGCAAGAGGAAGTTGGCGAAGTTAGAAACAATAAATTTGACAGAGGAGTGTAGCGCTATCATTCAAAACAAGCTCCCGCTCAAGCAGAAGGATCCGGGACGTTTTACTTTGACATGCATGATTGGCGACCAAACGTTCCGTAATGTGTTGTGTGATCTCGGGGCAAGCATCAATCTTATGCCTCTATCCATCTTTAAGAGGTTGAAGATTGGGGAGATGAAGCCGACTACCATTTCTCTACTCATGGCGGACCGGTCGATCTCTTATCCGAGGGGAGTTGTGGAGGATGTGTTCGTTAGAGTCCAACACTTAGTCTTCCCGGCCGATTTCGTAGTTCTTGATATGCCCGAGGACGAGAATCAACCATTGATCTTTGGGAGACCGTTTCTAGCGACGGGGAGAGCACTTATCGACGTCCAAGAGGGTGATCTTACCTTCCGGGTTAATGATCAAAATCTGAAAATTTCCATCTATGACGCGATGAAGAAGCCCGAGGATGCGCCCGAGGAATGTTATGCAATTGAGTCTATTATGCCGCCCCCGACCGACTTGTTGGAGCATTGCATTTCACAATCCATTTACTCACATTCCGATGTTGAAGAAATTTCCGAGGATTTGCCAAAGTATGTTCGAATGTTGGAGGCGAACGAGTTTCGATCTAATGAGAGGGACGTATGCTATCTTGATGTCAACAAACCCGTTCGAGGGGAGTTTTCCGAGGACCGATCGATCGAGGTGCCGGGTTAGAACTTAAGCCGCTGCCGATCACTTACAATATTGCTTCTTGGGCGAGAACGAGTCCTATCCCGTGATAGTTTCTTCTTCTCTCGGACCTACTAACTTGGAGAAGCTATTACGGGTGCTGCGAAAACACAAAGGGGCGATTGGATGGACGATTTCGGACATTAAGGGAATAAGCCCTTCTATTTGTATGCACCGGATTTTGCTAGAAGACGATCATAAGCCGAGGGTGCAACCGCAACGAAGATTAAATCCGGCAATGCAAGAGGTTGTGAGAAAAGAGGTGCTCAAATTGTTAGATGCCGGGATGATATATGCGATTTCCGATAGTGAGTGGGTGAGTCCTACTCAAGTCGTCTCTAAGAAAGGGGGTATGACCGTGATCAAGGACGAGAAAGATGAATTAATCGCGACAAGGCTAGTCACGGAATGAATGAGGTATCGTCTAGCTAAAGACGTTAAACGTAGCACTTGTTGGGAGGTAACCCAACGTATGTATATTAGTTCATTTTATTCGTTTGTTTTCGATTGTTCGTTTGCGTGATTTTTGTAGTTTCTAGTTTCGTAGTAGCTTTGTTAGTTTTGTTAAGTTCTAATCCATGCACGCCGAGTTTTGGAGACTTGCAGGTCTTTAATCACCATATCCAAGCGAAAACGGGACCAAGTATGCGAAATAGAAAAAGTTGAAATTTTTTTTTTTCCGGGTGCCTATAGGGCGAGCCTATCGGCCAATAGGCCCGGCCGATAGGCTGAGAAAAATTAAAAAAATTAAATGTTACAAGCAGTGGTCGATAGGCAGACCCTATCGACCGATAGGTCCCGCCGATAGTCAGGTACGTAATTTTCTGAGTGCCTATCGGCCCAGCCTATCGGCCGATAGGCCAGGCCGATAGGACATACCCGGTCCAGTATCCGCTTCGACCCGGTTGATTAATAACCCCTTTTAAACACCTTAACCACCCGTTTTTCTCACACACACACCTATCGGCCGATGAGAACACAAGGGGCGATTTTCTCTACTGTTCTTCCTTCAAAATTCGATCAAGGTACTTAATTTCGACACTTAATCCTCTTGTTTTTCAATTCTATACATGTTTTGAAGCACTTTGACGGATTCTTTTTGGAGTTTTGATGAAATTCGAATTGGGGATCCACTTTTTGGGGGCTTTTGTTAGACTTTGATGTTCTGTGAATTTTATGCCCGATTGTTGATAGAATCTTGATGGAAACATGTTATCTATGCTTGATTGTTCATGGGTACTTCGAATTGGGGGATTAATTGATGAAATTGAACGAATTTTGAAAAAACCCCCAAATTGGAAGAACCCTAATTTCGAATTTGTTGAAATTGGGTAAATTTGTTGAATTGAATTGTAATTGGGATTGATATGAGTTGAATTGTTGATGATGATTCGAATTTTGAATGAATTAGATTGGATTGGAGAGAATTAGTCCTAATATGATCGTAGTGTGTAGTTTTGTTATTGTGGGTTGTGATTTTGATCCTTTGAATATGAAATGGGGGAGTCGAAGTTTGGGGGAGGTTGTGTGATTTGTTGATCGTAGCATATGGCTGTCGGGTCTATGATTTTGATGTTTATTGGACATTATAGGTCTCTTAGTTGATATTGTGGGATTATTGGATTATGCCGACACTCGTTGAATGTTTGCATTATTGGATATTGATTGGATGGTTGTTTTGTAGGAACTTTGAAATGGCTGGAAATCAAAGCAAGAAGTCGAAGCCGTGTAAGGCCGGAAAGTCTAAGGCAACCACAGAGAAGGAAAGGGCTCCGACGAAGGTAGTGCCGGCTATTCAGATCCCGGCTGCGCTTGACCCGAAGAAGTTCAAGCTAAGATTGACTGGATCTGAGTCTAAAAGAAGGTGGTTGCACCTTATCGGAATGCCACACAAGCATTGCCGATTTTTGCATGAGGAGACGGCTCGGGGTATGGGGATATACGATGATATTATGTTACTAGCGAGACAATGCGGGTTTGAGCACATTTTTCGGGCAAACTATCTCGCTTACCACGTGCTCACCGTGGAGTTTCTGTCCACGCTTGAGGTTTTTAGGGAGCATGGGACTCCGGCATCTATTCGCTTCAACCTCGACGACACAGAAAGGGAGCTCTCGGCCGACGAAGTTAACGCCATTATCAACGGGGCCGAGGACGGGTCATTCCATCAGGGCGATCATGCCAAAGAAAACATAGAGCTGTGGTCCACGATGATTTACCCCAGGGAGGAGACGCTTCTCATTTATAATCCGACGTATGCCAAGGCCTCCTCGATCAGGAACCCAGTTCTCCGTTATGTCCACCGTCTGTTCACCTCGACGATTTTGAGCCGTACCGACTCGGGGATGTGCTTGTCCACTGATCTTCACCTTTTACGGTCGGCCTTGAACGGTAGGCGGAAGCACGCCGGATGTTTTCTGATTGAGCACATGGAGAAACAAGCCCGGCTGATCAGGAAGCAGAGGATTGGGATTGGGGCGTTCGTGACCCCTATCGTGGAGCATTTCGGGGTGCACATTAGAGGAGAGCCGGTGTCCCGAGACATCTATTTGGATAAACCGGCACTGCAGAGGCAAGAGATGCTTGCCTTCACCGAGGGGTTCGACTGGAAATTGCACGGTCAGAACAAAACCGTGTCCCTCTTTCGACTCCCCTCTCCGACCTTGACCTCTGTGATGGGCGACGCGTCCGATGTATATGAGAGGTGGAGTACGAGCTCCGATGCTCATTTGGCACTTATTCGACCGTTGGATGCGTCTCGTAAGAGGCAACGCCAGGAGGTGACCATTGATGAGCCGTTCTTGGAGGGAGCCGAGGAGGAGCTGGATGATATACCCGAGGGGGGTAGCCGTGACGAGATTCCCACCGGTGGAGGTAGTAGTTTTCAGATGAGAGCTCCGGATTTTGAGGCTTTTGAGCCGAGATTTTTTGAGAGAGGGAGAGAGATGCACGAAGAGAGTATGCAGGCGCAAGACAATTATCATTTGGCGAGTATGCGTTCTTTGACAACTGAGTTTGGTTCTTTGGGAACTCGGCTGGGCGAGGTTGAGACTCGGGTGGGTGTTGTTGCCACTCGGGTCAATCAGTTGTACGAGCTTGTGGAGAAACGAGCCGAAGAGGACAGAGTGTGGCGACAAGAGGAGATTGCTTGGAGGGAGCAAGAGAGGAAGAGGCAGGAAGATAGGTGGGCCCAGGAGGACCACTACAACCGAATGGTACACGAGATGTACCACTTTGCTCCTTTCCCCGATTCACATGCCCGCTATGATCCGAGCTCGCCGACAAACCCGCCATTTCCGCCACAGTGACCAGGTACTCCTTTAACAAAGCCACTCCTTTCTCTTTTCAAACTTATTCCTCCTTTGGGATGCGAAATAAGTTTGGGGGGGGGGGGGGGGGGAGAAGTGCGGCTTTGTTAATTTCGGCACGTGTGAGTACCTTGTATGCCTTGTATCACTATTTGCTTGTGTTGGTGCCCGTTGTTTTTATTTGTGCTTCTCATATTGGTGTTGCGTGGATTTGGCTTTTGTTGCTTAGTTTTTAGATTTTTATGTTCATTTTCGTTTGGTGTGTTTGCTAGTTTCTATTTTTTAGGTCGTAGTAGTTTTTTTTGCTTTCGTGTTTGCTTTTATTTGCTTTTCGTTGTTTGCTTTGATGCCTTGCTTGGGTAAATAGTTTTTTTTTAGATTTTGGTCTAGACTGAGCATGTCCCTAGGCCATAAACATAAATTTGTTCGTGAAAAAAATTGGCCGATGATATTAAAACTTGTTTTTCGTGAAAACTTTTTTCGGTATTATGCTTGGGACTTTGGCCGAGTCTTGCATTGTGGGTAATTCTAAGTCTAATTTTAGTAATTCGGGAAATCGTTTTGTTTAGCCGTGAGGATCTTTGAGCCTTTGGTGCATGCTAATGCCTATTTATTGTTGAGAGATCATGTAGTGCATTGTACTTCTAGAACTTGCCTTGGTTCTTAGTTGAGGCCACACATGTATGCGTAGATTAGGAGATGATCTTAGGCCGTCTCTTGTTTTAGCCGATTTTCCCAAACACTAACCTTTACATATTTATCCTTTGCTACCCCAATTGAGCTTTTATTAGCCTTTTATTCATAGCCGGTGATAGGGGAAATGGAGGGTATTTATGGGAATCCTTAGTTGAAGTTGGTGTAGGTGAAATTGGTGGTTTGTCGTTTGATATTTATAGAGATGTTTTAGACCCCATTTTATGAACCGAGTATCCCTATAGACTCTATGATGTGTGAGAAGTCGATAGTAGAAAAAGCGAAACATTATCAAATCATGTTGTCGACTGAAAAAAAAAAAATATATATATATATATAATAATATGAAGAAGAAAATGATAAAATGGCAAAGTGAGTCACTTGGCCTAATAGAGTATAAGGGGATCGCTCGGGCATACATTAAAAAGTACTTGGGGTCAAGAAAAATAAAAAGGTTGGGATTTGATTGCATGATGGATTGGTGATTGAGTTAGGTAGCCGTGTATGATTGCAAAGAGTTGGGTGGTTTGAATACACGTTTGAGTCACTTAGCCAAATTTTCCTACCTTAACCAAAAGCCTACGTTACAACCTTTGAAAGTCCTATTTGATTTTAGTCTATGCATACAAATTAGTGGTGGAGACGATAGATAAGAGGCAAGCCTATGGTAAGACATTGCATTTGCATTGGATTTGAGTGACCCCTTGGCATAATTTGCCTAGACATACTTGTCTATTTCTTTGGAGAGAATGAGCGATCACTTAAAAATCATCTTACCTTAGGTTTTGTGAGGGTTTCCCGGTTTGCTAGAGCTTGCTTGATTTTATTTATCTTTGTCTGATTTGTACTAAGAGTCGTTTGTATAATATTGTTCATTGTGATTGCGAAAAAATTTGAGGCCGAATAATTTGACGTGATCTCGTTTGTGTCTATGTGCCGTGTCCTTGTTTTCTTTTTATTGGTGTTAGGAATACTTGTTAGATTTTGATGATGTCATTAATATAAAATCAAATGTTTATTACTTGGCAAAATGTAAGGAAGAACCAAATGAGTATCTTCCATTGGCCAAAATATGTTAAGAATAAAACTTGGCAAAATGTAAAGAAGAACCAAATGAGTATCTTCTGCAGGCCAAAATTAGTTAGGCTAGAAAACGGCTAAGTACTAAGTACAGCTTAGTCCATCAGAGAGGAACAGCCTACTCCAGTCAGAGTAGCTCTGGTCAACTAAATTTATCATAGAAGTTTGACCAGACTGCAGCCGAGGTACCTCAGGGAAGTCACCTGACCAGATAAGTCACAACAAGGTGAGCAATGAGAGGACCTATCTGCAGAGATGTTAGCTGCATATCAGCCTACTCGAAGGCAGCCAAGTACTCCAAGTCCACGTCAGCATGCGTTGAAAAGTCAAGTATTACGGAAAGCTCACATGCAACGTGAAGAGACAAATTGGAGTGATTCCCGCAAGAGATATGATTTAAATAAATCATCCTGACCCACCTTGAAGACTTTAATCCTTTTATATTCAAAAGATTCGGTGCTCACATGCAGAAGTCTTCACAACGGTCGGAAGATAAAATAAAATAATGGGAATCCAGCCTTGCAATGTTCAGAAAGATTAAACAATCAAGTCTCCCTCCAACGGACGGATTTGTTCAAAAGATTTGCAACGGCTACAAGGAAGAAGCTCAGAGATCGTGATCTATATATATCTGAAGATTTGCAACTGAGCAACTACCGATGCGAACATACATTCTAGCGATCAAAGCAATCAAGCAATCTAAAGCAATCAATAGCATCGTGAAAAGAGCAGATCTAAAAGTTCATACTTAAGGAAGCTCTTAAGTTGGAGAAGACAAAAACTCTTGTCTATAATCTTGAGTACGGGTACTTCTTTGGTTGAAGTAAGAGATCAGAAGGCATCCGAGGATCGAGGATCAAGAGGTGCAAGGCAGTCAAGTGTGTACAACGGCACGGATTTCCAC
The DNA here is from genome assembly GCA_033398695.1 of Orobanche coerulescens. Classification (NCBI taxonomy): domain Eukaryota; kingdom Viridiplantae; phylum Streptophyta; class Magnoliopsida; order Lamiales; family Orobanchaceae; genus Orobanche; species Orobanche coerulescens. The sequence goes on along the minus strand of CM065807.1, from coordinate 164,561,390 downwards.
TGGTTGGAAGCTGTTGTAGTGTGGTTGAATCACTGTAATATTTATCACTGGTTGAAAATTATAGTGAATTCATCTCCAACTGGTTTGGAGAAAAGTGGATTAGTAGAGGATTACCCCACCTCTGAGACCACTATAATTGCCTGTGTAATTTACTGTTTTACTGCATGATACTTTAACTGCTGCATACATTGTTAAGTGTTTCATTAAGATTGATTTCTATTCGTCATCAGCTGACTTCCGCACATATCCAAGAACAAACGACTCCAAGTCATTTGTTTAACTATCAGCTGAAGAAACTCACTCTTCGTGAAAAAGAGTTCAAGAGTTTCAACAAGTCTATTCACCCCCCCTCTAGACTTGTTCCTGGACGACTTGTGACCTACAAGTGGTATCAGAGAGGTTGGTTCATTTATTTCACGAACCAGATCTATATTAGATATATATATCTTAACTCTCACTTTATAATGGAACACATGCACTCTAGACTCCCTGTGTTTTCAGTTGACGAGTATGATCTGTGGAAGATAAGGATGCAGGCACACTTATCTTCAATTCATGACGACATGTGGTGCATCATTGAAGACGGTCCATTCATCTTTGAAAAGGACAACACAGCAGAGGAGATCGCAGCTGGGAGGCCAGAAAAGATTCCTAAGAAGAGGACGGAGCTGACTCCCAAAGAAAGAAAGTTGGCCAATCTTGACTACCGGGCCAGAGATGTGTTATACCAAACTCTTGACAAATCCACCATGGTCAAGATCAAGAACTGTAAAAATGCCAAAGAAATTTGGGACACATTAGCTCTAATGTGTGAAGGAACGGAGCTGATCAAGGAAAACAAGCTGTCAATTGCTATCCAAAAATTTGACAACATTAAAATGAAGAATGGTGAATCCATAGATCAGGTGGACACAAGGTTCACTGAAATCATCAATGAGATCAACTCCCTGGGCAAAACCTATGGCAACAGGGAAATGGCACTAAAGGTCCTCAGATCTCTCAATCCCGAATGGAGCATGAAGGCCGTAACCATGAGAGAGTCCAAGGACCTGAATAAGATAAAGATTCAGGAGCTGTTCTCTGATCTGAAGGCTTATGAGTTCGAACTTCCAAGTTCATCCTCAATCGAGCTCGCAGAGAAGGGAATCGCATTGCAATGAGTCCCCGCCAAGAGCCTATCTGATGTGAAACCTCCAAATCCACTAGATTTTGAGGAAGAAATGGCTTTCATAATGCAAAGGTTCAGCAATTTCAGAAAGAACTACTCCAAGTATAAGAAAAACTACAAGGAGAATCCAAGAAGGAACCAGAAGGCTGGGAGCTGGAAAGTAGAATGATACAACTGTCACAAAATAGGACACATCCAAATGGATTGTCCCGAGCTCAAGAAGGACGAAACAAAGAAGGAGGTGGGCAGAAAGGAAGATAGAAGAAAAGCTCTCATCGGAGAAGACCAGGAGCATGTCGAATCAAGCAGCGGTTTCTTTTATGATGAAGACGAGGAGTATGATTGCCTGATGGCAAACCTAGCTGATGAAGAGCTAACTTCTAAACCCACCGGTTCAAATAATAGCTCAGCCATGTCACAAGATATGGATCTACATGAATCGGTAAATCAGTTATTTAAAGATTTTGAAACACTCAAATCTGCACACCAAGCTGTATCAGCAGAGAAGACTCAGCTGCAAGATGAGAATAGGCAGCTGAAAAATGATTTCGAAAAACTCAGCCTAGATTTAAATAAGGTTGAGACAACTACAAATGACTTTAAAAACTGTGCAAATGTCAAAGCAAATTTGAGATAGACCTGCTAAATATTTTAATTAAAGAAAAATCAGAAGCACATGCTCATGCAAAAGCTGATTTTAATAAACTGCCACAGAAAAAAAAAAATCAGGCGCAGGAAATAACCTCCATCAAGGCGTCTTCAACTCTGGGCGAATGTGTACTTATAAAGGTCACTATATACCAAATCAGGCCTTGGATATGATTCTCACACTCCCTCTAGTTATGAAACCAAGTTTATCAAGGGAGCAACAATAGTCTCATCATTGAGCCTGTGTATAAACCGATATTCAAAAACAGCAATGACCAGTCAAATGTCTAGCTGCAATGTTACACTGCATACCCACCTAGACAGCGACTAGCAAAGGGCCTGTGCAAAAGCAACGGCTGCACAACATGCCCACTATTACCAACAACTCCCCAAAAATAGATTTCATAATGGGAGGCGGATGGAAACCTCAAGGTTATCCTAATTACCAAAATGAACAAGTGTGGAGACCACAAAGGTTTAATAAATGGTCTCAGCCTAGATTTAGAAATGGCCCACACTATCAAAATTTTGAGGAATATCCGGTATACAATCCAACCAGGAGATTCAGACCTCGACCACAGACATTACAAGGGTTATAATAATAATAACAATTTCTATAATCCAAGGAGAAATCAATTCTCCAGGAAACCAACTAACCCCAAAGGACCCACACAAATTTGGGTACCTAAATCTCTGCTTATTTAATTGCAGAAAAGGTGGAAGGACTACAACCATATCTCCTCAAGCTCAAATTTTGGAGGTGAAGAATGGTTTGTAGACTCTGGATGCTCGAGGCATATGACCGGGAACAAAAAGATGCTGACCAAATACATCAAAGAAAGAGGTCCCGATGTAACCTTTGGAGATAGCTCTAGAGGACAGACAAAAGGCTTTGGAGAGCTGCACCGAGGAAACATTGTCATATCCAAAGTTCATTATTTCAAAGGGCTCAAGTACAACCTTCTGAGCATGAGCCAGTTCTATGACGAGAAGAACCTAGTAGTCTTCACCATCTTGAAATGTATGGTGATAGACATCTTATCTGGAGAAATAAAGCTACAAGGTTTCCGAAGAAGAGATGTCTACATGATTGATTGGAACACAGGAACACCCAACTCCTGTTTTCTATCCAAGACAGTAGCTGAGAATGGATGGCTGTGGCACAAAAGACTATGTCACCTAAACTTCAAAGCCATCAACAAGATTAGCTCTCAGAAGCTGGTCAGAGGACTTCCAAATGAAGCATTCAAGAAGGAAGCACTCTGTGATGCATGTCAGAAGGGAAAGCAGACTAAGGCATCGTTCAAGCCAGTTCAGCCTACAACGCTCACATCAAGGATCTTAGATCTACTCCACATGGATCTATTTGGTCCTATCAAGCCAAGGACTTTGAGCGGCCGAAAGCATGCACTTGTAAGAGTTGATGATTATTCAAGGTACACTTGGATCAATTTCCTATACAAGAAAAGTGAAACCCTGACCAAGTTACCTGAGCTGCTGAGAAAGATCCAGAATGAGAAATCCCTCTCCATAATCAAGATCAGATCAGATAGAGGAGGAGAGTTTCTCAACAAGGCGATAACTGATTACAGCGATCAGAATGGGATCCAGCATGAGCTCTCTGCAGCCAGGACGCCCCAGGAGAATGGTGTTGCTGAAAGAAGGAACAGAATCCTGAAGGAAGCAGCAAGGTCCATGATTGCAGAAGCGGACCTACCCAAAAGGTTCTGGGCTGAAGCTGTTAACACAGCCTGTCACACCCAGAACAGGAGTATGATAGTAGGGAGACATGGCAAAACTCCATATGAGGTTTGGAATAATAGAACTCCTACTGTTGCTTACTTTCATGTTTTTGGTTGTAAGTGTTTCATCCACAACAACGGTAAAACACAGCTAAATGCCTTTGATGCTAAAACTGATGACGGTCTCTTTATGGGATATTCCCAAAGAAGCAAAGCATATAGAGTTTTTAATAAAAGAACCTTAGTTGTGGAGGAAACACCCCATGTTGTTTTTGATGAATCTACCGTTAAGTACAAGAAACAACTTGAGCTAATTGAGAACAAGCTCAAGTAAGCAACCCTTGAAGAAGTCATTGTACATGACACTGGAATGGTGGACTCACCTGCAGATCAGCCTGATGACCCAACTGCAGCTGATGAAGACCCAACTGCAGATCAGACAGGATCACCAAACCTATCTGATCCGATTCTTTGAAGAAGACCCAAATGAGCCGACAAAGACTCATCTGCAGGTCGTAACCAACTGCAGATGACAAGGCGGTAGCCGATCCATTCAGCACTTAACCCAAATTGATGCAGATAATCACCAGAGCAATCCAACAGGGGGAACAAACCCAGAAGAGGACGATTCCCCAAATGGCTCAAGGATCATCCAATTCAGCAAATAATCGGAAAGTTGACTGATGGAGTTAAGACGAGACAGTCAACCCTACCAGCAGGAATGGCGATGTTCTCATGTTTCATGTCGCAAATTGAACCCAAGACTACAGAACAAGCCTTGGAAGATTATTCATGGATTAATGCCATGCAAGAGGAATTGGAGCAGATGGAAAGAAACAAAGTTTGGGAACTAATGCATGCACTGATCACAAGAAAGTTATTGGCACCAAATGGGTGTATAAAAACAAGAGTGATGAAGACGGAGATGTTGTTAGGAATAAAGCCAGACTCGTAGCAAAAGGTTATGCACAATGTGAGGGAATAGATTTTGATGAAACTTATGCACCTGTTGCAAGATTAGAAGCCATCAGACTATTCCTCGCATATGCTGCATTCAAGGATTTTGAAGTCTACCAGATGGATGTAAAAAGTGCGTTCCTGAATAGAATCCTAGAAGAAGAAGTCTATGTAGAGCAACCCCCAGGTTTTGTCAAAGGAGACAAAGTCTATAAGCTGTTGAAGGCTCTGTATGGACTCAAGCAAGCACCAAGAGCGTGGTATGAAACACTGTCTGTGTTTCTTGAGAAAAATGGATTTTGCAAAGGGAAAGTGGACAAGACCCTATTCAGAGTGGAGCACGGAGGCCACATATTAATAGTCCAGATTTATGTGGATGACATCATATTCGGGTCAACCAATCCAGAACTATGCGAGAAATTCTCCAACCTCATGCAAGGAGAATTTGAGATGAGTATGATGGGAAAGCTTAACTTCTTTCTCGGATTACAAGTTAAGCAGATGGAAAAAGGAATTTTCATCAACCAAGCAAAGTATACCAGAGATCTTATCAAGAGATATGGAATGGAATCAGCCAAACCCGCAAGAATTCCAATGAGCACAAGTACTCACCTGGATGCAGACGAGGCAGGCATATCAGTGGACTCAACCCACTACAGAGGACTCATCGGATCTCTTCTGTACCTCACTGCAAGCAGGCCAGACATATCATATGCCGTTGGAGTTTGTGCAAGATTCCAGTCCAAGCCGAAGCAATCACACCTAGATGCAGCCAAGAGAATAATTAAGTACCTAAAGTCTACAATTAATGTTGGACTATGGTATCCCAAGGATGACAACATCGAGCTATCAGGATACTCAGATGCAGATTTCGCAGGATGCAAAATCAACAGGAAGAGCACTAGTGGAACGTGTCAATTCCTAGAAACCAGACTGATATCCTGGTTTAGCAAGAAGCAGGTTTCTAACTCTATCTCCACTACAGAGTCAGAATACCTAGCTGCAGGTAGCTGTTGTGCACAGATTCTATGGATCAGACAACAGTTAAGGGACTATAATATAATTGCCAACGAAGTTCCTATTTGGTGTGACAACAATAGTGCTATTGCAATAACCAACAATCCAGTTTTGCACTCAAGGACGAAGCACATTGACGTTAAGCACCACTTCATTAGAGACCACGTACTTAACAAAAGGGTTAGAGTTGAAAGAGTCAGCACAGACTACCAAATAGCCGACATCTTCACTAAACCCTTGCCAGAAGAAAGATTCCTAGAGCTTAGCAGAGAACTTGGATTACTAGATTGGGACTCTAGTACTGAAGCAAGTTAAAGGAAGGACGGACCCTCAGAATCAGCCTAAGCTGATGCAGGCGAGAAGACGAAGGCCAGACGAAGCAACTTAGCTGTTCAGAATACCAAAGTAGAAGTCAACTAACACATTGCGAGTGGTCAATCAGCGAAGCAGACACTAAGTTTTCTAAACTGACCTCTGAATTTTTAATTATTATCTGCCACATTCATAATATTAATTTTGGCTAACGAAATGGCATTTAAATATACATTTTATAAACCAAGTGGCAATTTTAATACACGCGTCAAATGCCCATTAAATCAACCTCTACGATGGCCAATCAGAATCAACCGTCGAATTTTAAATTGGGCCACCGATTCAAATTTGAAATTTAAAAGAATATCAAAAGGCGTACCACCGTTCAAATATATAATAAACTAATACAAACGTCTTTTCATCTTCTTTATAAGGAAAGAAGACCTTTCAATTTACTTTTTACGCTTACAGAAACCCTAGAATTTACAGAGCAAAAATATACAATAAAATCCTCTATATGCAGAAATGGCATCTTTCGAAGGAGTGAATTTGAAGGCGGTGAAGGACCAGGTCATTTTCTCCATGGTTGTCGACTTTGAAGGTTTACTAGAAGCAAACCTGGAGGACTACGACATGCTCAATTTGATCCGGGCAATGAAGCTTAATGGGATTTACCCATTTCTCGATATCAACCCGCAACATCTGTTCAAAGAAGATGTCGTTGAGTTCTATCGCAATGCTTATCTGATTCAACACGGGATTCACAGCACAGTCGGCGGAGTACCTGTCAGCATAGATCGAGAGAAGATTTGCTCTGTATTCGGGATGAAGCATCGTGGTTTGGCGGTCGAAGCTCTCAAGCAATCCGCCGCTGAAACCTGGAAAACGATTAAAGTCGAAAATATCCCAGAAAAATTGAAATTTACAGCCAAGAGGAATTAATTAAAAAGGATTTACCGTGTTGCGTTGGATATTACCAACAAGATAGTCATGGGGATGGCAGGCAGTTATGACCAACTGTCATCGTCGAAATTTATGGTGTTGGGTGCTTTGATTCAGGAAGAGGAAGTCGATTGGGCAGACTATATTTTCAGGCAACTCGTGCGCGAGGTGAACAAGGTCGAGTGGCTTGACGATGAGAAGAAGTTCAAAACTAAGCTGGCGTTCGGAACGCATCTTAGTTGGTTTTTGGAGAAGACCGAAGTGGCTAAGGGAAACACTGACCCCTTCCACCCAAATAAACGGCTTGGTCATATGGACCATGAAAAGAAGAAAGTTGGAGGCACTGGGAAAGCAGCTCAGTTGTTGAAGGATCTGTCGGACTCAAGGTCATATCCAAGATACGATTTATCAGAGGAGTTGGACAGACCTGCAGCTGATATCCCAACTGCAGTCGAGTCCGACGCCGAGTCCGACGATACACCCATTGCTATCAGATTCAAGAGACGGGGACCAGCCCCAGAAGGACCCTCTAACCTGCAGTCATCACCGGAACCCTCTCCTAAGATGCCAAGGAAGCTGCAGTTTAGCGAGGGAGAGAAGTCTGAACACCTTACCAGCCCATCAGTTCGATCACCAATTCATCCTGAAGACCTGCCTGCACCAGACACCACTGAAACTCGGATTGTACCTGTTCTTACTCCCCCAGTCTACATATCCGAAGAAGAGGAAGCAGGTCTAATAATCTCTATTCCTGAAGCTGACTATACTTTTAACCTGTTAGAAAATAATACCTTCAATCTTTCTATTGAACAACTCCAGCTTGTTAAACCACAAGCAGAAAAACACTCTTTTGTACATATTAAGAGTGGAAATCTTTCAAAACCATGCCTTTTACAAATCTTCAAACTTTCATTGCAACTAGTGGTTGGGAATATCCCCAAGCCACTGAGGAGGTTCTGATTGAATTTTGCAAAGAATCAGACTTGGCTTTAATCCTCCAGGATAAATGGTTCATGTCACATTTTAAAACAAACATGGACCACTTTATCCATTCTATCATGCTCAGCATTTTTGATGGCGTTTTTGGAGAGGAAGAGGAGGAGGAAGTTGAAAAGGAGATTAGGATTGAAGAAGTAGATGGAAATAATGAAATTATTGATTTGGTGGCAGAAGAAGATGAAGAAGAGAGAAAAACAGGAGAAAATATTCCAGTTGAAAAACAGCCAGAAGATATTGAGAAGACAGAGGAAGTGGCTGATGAAGGAGATGAAGAAGAAGGAGAGGAGGTAGATCAAGAAAAAGAAAAGGAGGATGAGGATGATGAAGGAGAAAAGAAGGAGAAGGATGATGATAAGAATGATAATGATGATGATGATGATGATAATGATGATGGAGGAGAAGCAGGAGCAGAGAAGGAAAATGAAAAAGAAAAAGATGAGGAAGAAGAAAAAGAAAACTCTGGAGAAAAGGAGGAACAAGGGAAAGAGGAAGAGAGAGAAGGAGACAAGGAACCAGAACAAGAGCCGGAGCCAGAGCCTACTCACGAAGCTGCAGATATGACTGTGGTACCTGCCCGGTACACCAGCCTAGACGCAGAGCTAGCTGAAGACTCCAGGTCAGGGACCCCGGAGAAAACCCACTCTGACCTACCAGCTGCAGACAGGAGCCTGCAGTCTAGTGGTTCCCTTGCAGAAGGATCAGGAGAGCACTCTCCATCAGCTCAGTTATCCCCTACCATGACTGAGCTGATCAAGCAAATCGTCAGAGATACTATTGGAGCCGCTATCAACTCAGTCACTCGACCTTGATCAATAAATGCCAAGATAGACACCCTTCTACGAGAGAGAAATTCCTCGGCCCCCTACCAACAAATGAATGCCATTTGGCATGTCCGATTGGATGAGCAGATGGAACAATGATTAACTACCCTTGTTGATCTTTGGCAAAAGGGGGAAGAAAGAGTTCAGGGGGAAGAGAGAGAAATAAGAAGCAAGAAGAAGCAGGATGTCCCTCAAATTGAAGGACCTTCCAGTCTGAAAAGAAAGGAAGCTGTAGATCCAAATGACCAGGCTGACCAGCCTGAAGGAAAAAGAAGAAGAACTAGAGGTGGCTTTGAACCTACTCTAGAATGGGAAGGGAAGGAGCTATGGTTTGTTGAGGATTTTATTCCATTTGAAGCTCTTGAGATGTGGGGATCTGCTAGGAAGAGTTTGATCAAAGACTATTACATCTGGGAACTACTCCAGGATGATAAACTCTCCCCACAAGAAATTTTCATAAACTTCATGGAAGAAATCCATCCGAAGCTTTGGGCTGTTCTGAAGAAGCACGCTAAAGAACAAAATGCTTATCCTATGATCCCTCCCTTCAGAGCAGAGGAAGCGCCGACCCGTATGGACGGTGAACTTGATGAGTTAGCACTTCAAAGAAAAATCAAGCTAGTGTGTCTTGAGAACAGATTCAGATCCCAGCAAGAACAAGACTTCGCAGCACTTGTTGTGAAGAGAAAATATGGTCTTGCTCCAGTCAAGATAAGACCTATTGGAGCTAAACCATTCAAGCCTGCCAAGCAGCCTATTCGAAGAGGCAGAGGAAGAGGCAGATGACCTTTAGTTATTTCCTTTATTTGTAATTTTATTTTCTGTACTTAAAACATTCTTGTAAAATTTCAATAATAAGTCAGAAAATTTTATAAACAGTCTGTTGAATGACAATTTCCAGTTGTCTCAATATTAGACTGATTTCAGTTTATGTCTCGCACTTAAGTGCAGACTTGGTCATTTGATTTCTTACTTAAAGTTTTGCCATCATCAAAATAGGGGGAATTTGTTAGGAATACTTGTTAGATTTTGATGATGTCATTAATATAAAATCAAATGTTTATTACTTGGCAAAATGTAAGGAAGAACCAAATGAGTATCTTCCATAGGCCAAAATATGTTAAGAATAAAACTTGGCAAAATGTAAAGAAGAACCAAATGAGTATCTTCTGCAGGCCAAAATTAGTTAGGCTAGAAAACGGCTAAGTACTAAGTACAGCTTAGTCCATCAGAGAGGAACAGCCTACTCCAGTCAGAGTAGCTCTGGTCAACTAAATTTATCAGAGAAGTTTGACTGCATCGGTAGAGGTACCTCAGGGAAGTCACCTGACCAGATAAGTCACAAACAGTGAACAGCCGAGAGGACCTATCTGCAGAGATGTTAGCTGCATATCAGCCTACTCGAAGGCAGCCAAGTACTCCAAGTCTACGTCAGCATGCGTTGAAAAGTCAAGTATTACGGAAAGCTCACATGCAACGTGAAGAGACAAATTGGAGTGATTCCCGCAAGAGATATGATTTAAATAAATCATCCTGACCCACCTTGAAGACTTTAATCCTTTTATATTCAAAAGATTCGGCGCTCATATGCAGAAGTCTTCACAACGGTCGGAAGATAAAATAAAATAATGGGAATCCAGCCTTGCAATGTTCAGAAAGATTAAACAATGAAGTCTCCCTCCAACGGACGGATTTGTTCAAAAGATTTGCAACGGCTACAAGGAAGAAGCTCAGAGATCGTGATCTATATATATCCGAAGATTTGAAACTGAGCAACTACCGGTGCGAACATACATTCTAGCGATCAAAGCAATCAAGCAATCTAAAGCAATCAATAGCATCGTGAAAAGAGCAGATCTAAAAGTTCATACTTAAGGAAGCTCTTAAGTTGGAGAAGACAAAAACTCTTCTCTATAATCTTGAGTACGGGGTACTTCACTGGTTGAAGTAAGAGACTGTAAAGGCATCTGAGGATCGAGGATCAAGAGGTGCAAGGCAGTCAAGTGTGTACAACGACACGGATTTCCACTGGTTGGAAGCTGTTGTAGTGTGGTTGAATCACTGTAATATTTATCACTGGTTGAAAATTATAGTGAATTCATCTCCAACTGGTTTGGAGAAAAGTGGATTAGTAGAGGATTACCCCACCTCTGAGACCACTATAATTGCCTGTGTTATTTACTGTTTTACTGCATCATACTTTAACTGCTGCATACATTGTTAAGTGTTTCATTAAGATTGATTTCTATTCGTCATCAGCTGACTTCCGCACATATCCAAGAACAAACGACTCCAAGTCATTTGTTTAACTATCAGCTGAAGAAACTCACTCTTCGTGAAAAAGAGTTCAAGAGTTTCAACAAGTATATTCACCCCCCCCCCCCCTCTAGACTTGTTCCTGGACGACTTGTGACCTACAATTGGTTCTTTTCTTTCTTTCTTTCTTTTTCTTTTCTTTTTGTTGTTCGGGACGAACAATGCTCAAGTTTGGGGAGGTTTGATAGGTGGTAATTTTACCACATTTTTCTAGGATTTTATACTAGGTTTTTATCTCGTTTCGTGATTAATGTGCTCGTATTTGGCTTATTTATGATTAGTCGAGCCGTATTACGCGTTTGGGTTGGTTTTAGTGTGTTTGCAGGTTTTTAGAGCCAAAAGGACCCAAAACGAGACAAAGGACCAAGAGTCGAGTCAAACGGACGGAAGAAACGGATTTTTGCAAAAGTCAGACCACCTATCGGGCGACTTATCGGCCGATAGGTGCGTCCGATAATTGCTCCGCGGGTTCTCGAGTTTTGACAGATTGTGACTCTTTTGGATAGATTTTGTTTCCTAGATTAGTTCTAATCGGGAGTTTAACTCCCATAGGCTATATACACCTCCTTCTAGACCTAGTTTATCATCTTTTATCATATTTTATCATCTTTAGCACACTTTTACGTTTTTTTTGCAATTTTAATTCCTTTGATACTAGAACTTTTTGGAAGGCAGCAATTATTATTGTTTTTCTACTTTTTCGGAGATTGAAGACTCAGAGTTCATCCGGAAGGGTTGTAATCTCTCTTTTCATATTAATAATATGTATTCTCCATCTATTTCTTGTTTAATTTCAATTATGTCTAGCTAAATCCATTGATTGATTCTAGGGTTAGTAATTTTAATTGATGTTCACATGATGTCCCTTTGATTACCTTTTACCTTTCATCCTAGGCTTGTGATCAAGATGTGTTAAATCTCATGCTAGATTAAAGGGCCCTTAATCGATGCATGTTAGCTAATTAATTTTGCCCGGAAGGATTAATTAATTAGTGGAAATACTTGATGCACAATATGATTTGATCTTAAGACTTGAGTGGAGTAAGATAAATCATAGATAAATAAGTTGACGCTTTTTAAGTGATTTAAATTCTTTGAGCCTTGCGGGAAAAGGGTTTAAATTAACTATCTTTCTAGGTTGCCTTGATCGGAATTCTAGATCGGTGAGTGATTATTTCTAGGATTGAATTAAAATTTGGGGAAAAGGAATCAAGTGAATGGATTGTGTGAACTCAATTAGACGATACTACCCTAGGATCAATTAGCTTTCAACTTGTGATTTTATCTTGCTAATTTGCTTTATTTGCTTGATTTAGATAATTCACTTTATTTTGCTCTCTTTGCATAATACTTGGAATTCTTATCTTATTGTTCTAGATTTTTTATTTTTAGGATTAATTGTTATTTAATTTTTATTTTTCGATTTTTGAAGTTAGATAATTAGAAACAAACCAAATTTTCGGATTCCTAAATAGCAGTCAAATTTTGAGTAGAGTTACTTCCTTTATTTTCGACATATCAATTCCCTTGGGTTCGACACCTTGGAAATACTTCGAGGTTTTACAAATTTTAAAATTGATCGGATTTGAAAACCATACTACGCGAATTTCAGCGATCAAAAAATACAAGGCGAAGTGCCAAATCTTGATAGTTCAAAATGTACATTAAGACGCCGCTTAAACGTACCGATAAAATAGCTTTGGAAAGGGTTTAACGAAATAACCCAAGTTCGCAAAGTGCCAAAAGGGCCATTTAAAATACACAAACGCAGCGGATAAAGATACCAAAAAGTCATTTTCAAATATACACACGCAGCGGATAAATGCAGTTCAAAATACACATTTGCAGCGGAAATGAATAACCAGAAAAGAAATACTCGATACTCCAAAATATGCCACCGCCAGTATCACATCGGGAAGCTCATCCCTTCACGACCGCTACTAGATCGATCTCCTAGTACCTAAAAATAAAGCCTACGACGGGGTCAGCCACAATACTCAATAATGATACCGATCACATCATCATAAATAATTACATACCAATGTAATAATACTGTAAGAATACTACCAACGTAATCTTACCGTTATAACCTTGCCAATTCATATCAATCCATACTAAATCAATCCTTGACATATTCCACATTTCGTATTCTCAAATGACGAAATGAATTCAACAACAATCATCTGTACTGTATTCCAAAAATACCGATAATCCTCAAAACATCATCATAACTCATAAGTGTGGAAATAATCCAATCTGTGCCAACTCCTGTCCGTCGGATTACACAATCAAATCTCAACATGTATAAACCAATAATACACAACATATCTGTAGATTAACTACCATATGATAATGATAACAAATCCCGAACATCGACGTACAGTCCGAATGCTTATACGATCAATAACCAGATCAAACAAAACATCACTGAGAATGTCATCGACATGATAACTCCAATACGACCAATAAAGGATCACGAAAATTGAGAATACCATCAACAAGGTAAATCTCGAACGCAATCAATGAAGGATCAACAATAACCGAGAATACCATCAACAAGGTAAACTCCAAATGATCAACAATAATGGATCTCAAGAAATAACTCCGACTGTCGAACATACCCCTCGGGCGTATGAACAACCAGTCACAAATTGTCGAACATACCCAACCATAAATGGACGATGAACGACCAAACAATATGGCTCAAAGATGGAAATCATAGTACGCCCGATCCGAAAATGTGTCCGTGCACAAGCCACCCCGGGTATTGATCACATACACGTGTGGTCTTGTACCTAATTAGCCTCACGAACTACGTCTCGTGTGCACAGTTCAATGTGGAAATATCAACACATAACCATCATGTGCCCGGCTAAAAATCCTACACAATAACCAATCGGCACGCAGATATGACTCCAGATATGTCACGATGAAACATGACAACGAAACTCAAAGAAACACATATCCAATAAGGATTAAAAGACTCACCGAAGTGAACAACAACAGACTGACAATGAAAAGTCGACACGACTAATCAATATCCAAAACATCAATCCTGGGATCATCATCCCCAAATGAATGACCAACATGATCTACGATCTCAATACAACAGTCCTGGGATCAACATCCCTCAACGAATAACCGATACGAAACTCATTACACGAAACCTCAACATATACAAAAACTCAACATACTAATTATCCACATGACTGAACAAATACTTAGATTACCTCAAAGCCGAGGACCATATCCATCAACATCCCCCAATGAGACGATCAACACCACCATTAATACCAACAATAGTCCTGGGATCAACATCCCTCAACGAACAACCAATACGAATCTCAATATACGAAGCCTCAACGTACAACATATACAACAACTCAACTTAATAATTATCTCATAACTGAACAATACGTAAATTACCTCAAAGCCGAAGACAACATCCTTTCCACGGACAACATTCCTGAACGAATACACAGTTATACAATAATCTCAAATAAGGTACCATCCATTCACTACCAATAAACCTTTATCCTGATACTTATGTCATCACGATAACTATCCTCGATATTCGATATTCTATATCTTTGACCAAAGATAACTCACGTCTTCCTTGAACACAATTAAATCATATACCTTATGATTTATTACAACCAGAGTACGATATACCAACCATTATCCCAACAACTTACATTTCTAACAACGTTGCTATACGAATTATAAATGAAATGAAAACGAAACCACTCATCAAATATTATAAACTGAACAAGTATAAACTTGCCTTGATACCAATACCACGAAGCCGTTACCAAAATCCATTGCCTTAGTCTGCGAGCTCCTCAGCCCCGACCAAAATCAATCTACGAACTCTTTAGCCTCAACCGCAACACAACGGTCATAATCCACGATCAAAACATAACCAACAAACTCAACGGTTCAACGAAACCTCGATCATAAACAAAACTGAACAATACAACTCAAACAAATACGAACCCATATCCACGATACAAGTCGCAACTCGATAATCAATATAACCGATCAATAAACCCAACGGTTCCACCATATCCCGATTAAACACAAACCGAACAACCAAATCAATCGATCACGAATTTAAAACCATAACACAATTCATAATCCGATAATCATATCAATAATCAATTTAAACCAACAAGGGTCTAACATTACCGATTCCAAATTCAATCTTAAATACAATTACAAGTTTCCTCCTTGTAAATTCATAATACAAACCAATTACCGATTATCATCATCAATCCGGACGATCCGATTAATTCAACATTATAGATAACCATATTCCAAAGGTTTCAAATATTTCCATTATTCGATTTGAACACTTGTTCAATACGTATGAATTCTCAAACTCAAAAGTGAATCATAATCTTATCAAACCCGAAAATCATATTCGTATTCCTATACGAATATTGTACCAAAATACATAACTTAGTTCTAAATGTGAATATTCCATATTCATGTCCAAAACACCAACACTTTAAAACGTATTCATCAAATCAATGATCAATCCATCTTGATATTAATGACTTTCAATTCCAACTTTAATTCCAAACATGAATCAAACAAGACTTCTTCTTGTTATACTGGTAAATTCGTAAGAAACAATTTACCAATTATTATCGTGAATAATCACATTCCAATTATCCAAAATCCTTCCAAAATCATAACATGTATAACTTATGAGTCCTTCAAGAACATGAATTATCCGAATTCACATTCACAATCCATAAAAGACATAATCCGATGTTTTCTAATATCTAACCAATCTTTAATCATAATTCAAGGTATATATCATCATGTTCTTCAACATATGATCTTCTTAGCATCAAAAATCGAAGCAATACTACCAAGAACATCAAGAATATTATGATTCCATAATCATAACAACATAATCAAGACATAATCCAACATATTATCATCTTCATTCAACATACACCTCATATAACCTCAAGAATCGAAACAACAACATCTTAATCATCTTCATACGAATCATTCATCAACTATAACATCAAAATCCGAAATGAAAAGGAGGATTATCCAGCATACCTCGTAGAAGATGGAATACACAAGAAATCACTTCAAGAATCATCAATATCTCCATATCCAAGCTCCAATACCATGTTTCCAAGCTCATAATCGACTTAGGAAAGTCAAAATCTCCCTCTCTCAGAGTTTGGAGACGAAAAACGAAGTGAAAAGCTGAAGAGAAATGAAAGACGGGCATCCCCTTATAAAACAATCCATCTCGTTACGTACGTAACCTTCCTTGGTTAACGTACGTAATACACCTTTACGTACGCTATCTGACCTTGGTAGCGTACGTAACTCAGTCCAGAGTTAACTGTCCTGTTTTGCGTACTTCCTTACGTACGTAACACTTTCACCATAACGTACGTAATACGTATGTTGACTTGCTACAGTACAATGGTCGTTTTACGTACGTAACACATCATGTATAACGTACGTAACACGTACGTTGACTCACCTGTCAACATCCTCCACCGAAAGTTGCCGACACTGGGTCCCACCTGCCGACCATGACTCGCTCTTGACCGATGCCCTCGTTACGTACGAAATACCGTAGCCTTAACGTACGTAACCGTGCCAATCTTACGTACGTTAGCTCACCTTGTTAACGTGCGTAACAATTCCATACTTAGCCAATTTCAGCAATTCCTGTCCAATGTCATGGCATACCAAACACGAGCATACGGCAAAAATCAATACATATACTCAATCCAAAAATATTTTCATACCATATACCTGATCCAAATCAGTTCAACCTGATACATCAGATCCTCAATATAATTGTCAATCAAAACGTCAATTACACAAGTATAACTGTCTCGGTCCTCAATTTATTTTATCCATACTGTATAGATACCAAACTATACAGTATATCTCAGATAAAATAATGCGAAAAATTTATACTGAAAATCTGGGTATTACAACACTTTTCAAAGATACACATTCATATTGCAGCACATGTGATAGATGTCAAAGATTAGGTCGAATTCCTAAAAGAAATATGATGCCTTTAAACCTAATTTTAATTATTGAAATATTTGATGTTTGGGGCATAGATTTTATTGGACCTTTTTTAATTTCTTGTGGCAATCTTTACATCCTTGTGGCCATCGATTATGTTTCAAAATGGGTAGAAGCAATTGCTTGCAAAATAAATGACCACAAAGTCGTGGTAAAATTTTTAAAGGAAATATTTTTTCCAGATTTGGAACACCACGAGCAATTATAAGTGATGGAGGAAAAAAAAATTTGTAATTAATTTTGCAATCATTTATTTAAAAAATATGGTGTTACACATAAAGTTGCTACTCCTTATCACCCTCAAACAAGTGGACAAGTAGAAATTTCAAACAGAGAAATCAAACATATTCCTGAAAAAACTATTAATCCTACAAGGAAAGATTGGTCTTTATGATTGAATGATGCATTGTGGGCTTACCGTACTGCTTTTAAAACTCCCATCGGAATGTCTCCATTTAGGCTTATCTTTGGAAAACCATGTCATTTGCCTGTTGAATTAGAACATAGAGCATACTGGGCCACATAACGATTAAATTTTTCATTAGACCTGGCTGGAATTCATAGGAAACTTCAACTAAATGAATTGGAAGAAATCAGAAATGATGCTTACGATTGTGCAAGGAAATAAGGACAAAATGAATTTTTTTCATGATAAACACATCTTGAGAAAAACTTTTTCTCCTGGTCAAAAAGTCCTTCTTTTTAGTTCTCGTTTGTTATTATTTCCAGGCAAGTTGTGTTCACGAGGGTATGGTCCATTTCTTATTCGTACGGTCTATCCTCACAGAGCTGTAGAAATTGAAAATCCAAAAAATGGTAATATTTTCAAAGTAAATGGTCAACGGTTAAAACCATATTTGTAATTAAAATCTTTTAAGGTAGAAGAGGTTCTTCTTAAGGACCCCGATATTGTGAATTAATACTCCATTATGTTTGTCCGGTCAAGTGGTGCATAATGGTACTCCATGGCTAGTAAAGTCAGATTTTTCAGTTTCCCACAACAACTGATTTTGTAGATATTTTTATTTTATTTTTAATTATGGAACAAACTTTAAAAACAATTGAAAAAAGATTTCCCTTTCTTAGCAAAATCTCCCCGACTCATAGAAGGCGTTTAAGAGGTTTCTGAATGTAAAATCAGAGGAAGATGTGAGCCACAATCACAACTACTGTACATACACGTGAGTATCTGTACTTTTTGTCGTTTTTTAGATTTTCTGAATAAAAAATGTGATACGCAATAAATGCATTCATTATTTTATTGAGTAGTTGAAGCGCAATTAACGCGGTCACAGATTTAATAAATTTTTTAACATTGTTTTGCATCTATAAATAAACATTGCATTTGTTTCTTTTATGCATCCCTGAAACTTGTATTCTTTTCCTTTTCTCTCCAAAAAAAAAAAATGGAATCATCATCTTCCACAAATAGATTTAACTCTATCTGCATTTTTGGTGGAGCTAGTCATGGGAAAGAGGCTTTCTTTACTGAAGCAGCCCACAACTTGGGTCGTACCTTAGGATAAAAATACATTCATGTAGTTTACGGAGGATGAAGTCTAGGATTAATGGGACGTGCTGCTATTTCTGCATATATGAAAGGAGTAAAAGTGTTGGGAATCATTCCAAAACCTTTGGCTGAAAGTAAAATCACCGGAGCAACCATTGGAGATGAGTTCAGAGCTGTGAATATGCAAGACCGCATAACTCACATGACAAATAATGCTGATGCCTTTATCACCCTTCCCGGTGGTTTTGGCACTCTTGAGGAATGTAATATCCGCAATTTCGAATTTCGGTAATTTTCTTTTTTCGGCGGAAGTCTGTTTTGACGACTCGCTCATGACCGTTTCGTCATTTCGAGAATGATTAATTCTGCACTTTTTGTCATCCGAGTTCGTTTCGGTGTCGTTTTGTTGAGTTCCGTGCTTTTTAGCGACTTTTCCGCACTTGAGCTCGATTCTTGCGAATCTCGTCCGAAACTGTTGTTTCGAGTTTCTCGCAAGTTCATTTAATGTTATTATTCATGTTGCGAGCTTTGGTTCGGTGTTTCGATCAAGTATCGTGATTTTCGGACATTTTGGGCCATTTTTGTAATTTCCCAAAGTTTGGGGTAATTACTTCCGTTGTCGAATTCCGACACTTCGGGTGGTCGGAATCGTGTGTTCTCTTAGCGCTTGGATTCGTCTTTGCGAGTACTTCGTAACCGTATCTTCGATTTTTACTCAGGTTCGGGTTTCGGGGTCGTCCGGGCCGTCGGAGTGGCCCAGGCCGAGTCACGGCCGGGCGAGGCTGGCTTTGGCGAGTTACGGCCGTAAGGTGCGATTCTGGCCGTAACATGTGCGATTACGGCCGTAAGGCGTGATCGGGTACGGCCGTATGGCGCTGGCGGCTTCTCGAAGGCGATTCTGGCCGTAATGTGTGCGAGTTACGGCCGTAAGTGTCCATTTGGTCTTGGCGGATTTTACAGCGAATGCGATTACGGCCGTAAGGCTGCGAGTACGGCCGTAAGGGACCGAGTTACGGCCGTAAGGCCTGCCGATTCTGGCCGTAACCTGCCGGCTATATATAGCTGGCTCGGCGGACTTCATTTTTACGCGATTTTCTTCCTTTTCGGCGGTGACGGAGGCTCGGGAAATCGAGTTCTTGCCGATTCTAATCATTTCCAAGGCATTTTGGAAGATTCTTGTTGATTATATCATCATCCAATCCGTGTTCTTCGTCAAATCAAGGTATATTCTTGATTTTCCTTCAAGTTGACTTTTTGGAGAAATTGTTCTTGATTTCGTTTCTAATCCGATTTTGATACATCGATTGGTGTAGTATGATGTTATTAATCGTGTTCTATGGGTTGTATATCCATATATCAAGTTTGTTTAACTCGATTGACGATTCGAGTGTTCTTGGGAATTATTGAACATTTAGTGTTCGATTAAATGTCCCAATGAGTTTCCCTTCGATAGTTTGTTGGGATTTCCGTTGTTTTGGCCTTGATTCTCGTCGTAACCATGTGTTATTGTTCCTTCCGGAGGTTTATAGGTGTTCGAGGATTCCGATGTTGAATCTCGTTTGGTGATTGATGATTCGTGTGGTGTTATTCTCGTAATACTCGTGGTGCTATCACGTTCTTGATATTGTTCGGGGGTTCGGGGCTATTCGACCGCGTCCTATCCGTCATCTTATTGCGATCGTGATTTCGAGGCAAGTACCTTGCCCATACTATTCTTATTTTATGGATATGATAATTAGTGATCGTCTAAATGTGGTTGTTTGGTCGTTTGAATTGAACTTTCAAAAGATTCGGTTTAGCCTTGTTAAAGGCTTGCTTTCAAAACGCGTGTGTTTTGTGAATGGCGTGGTTTGTGAATAACTATGTGAATTCTATGTATATGCTTGGTGTTAATGTTGCACTTGTATTGTGTGTGGACGTATATTATTTCATTTCGGTGCATTGTGGATTGACGTGGTGTTTTGCTAAGTGTTTGATGCCTCTGGGCGAATTGTTTGAATATCCTTGATGTGATATGTTAATTGTGTGAATGTGTGGATATGGTTGAAGGTCTACGGTGACACATGGCTCATGATCATGTGGTCAGGATGCAACAAGTGATTGATCCAACCGTGAGAGCCTGAGATAATCGACGGTGGCACATGGCATGCGATCATGTGGCCAGGATGCAACAAGCGATTGATCCAACCGTGAGATGTGTGTGATTTGTTTCGCTAGCCAGCTCGGGAGGGTCCTTCGAGGCCTCGGGTGGGATGTCGGTGGTAGCGTCCCGGTCCTAGGCGATGCGCGTGCGTGATTATATTTCGTTGATTTTACGTCCGTTGAGGACACGTGATGTTGGGCTCTGACCCTGTAAATTGTTGGTGGTTTCCTATTTGCGAAAACAAAACATTTGGGCTGTGACCCTATTGATTTTTGGAAAGAGAAGGATTTTATAATTCTAAATTGTTTTCTATTAAAACTCTCGATGGCATTTTAAACTGTTTTGTAAATTGTTTCCCTTATTTGCGATCTTTCGGTTTTGGAAATGTTTACCCAAACTCTTACCTCGGGAAGTACTTTTCTTTACGTTTGGATCTTTGAGGATTCCTGATTATTATTGTTCTTGGAACTTGTATTGTATGGCTCGTATTTTTGCACTTGTACTTGCACTAGCAAAACAGTGGAGTTTTGCTAACCCCCGAGTATTCGGGGGGTGGATGTCTATTTTTGCATTCAGGTTTTGGAGCATAGCACAGGGTCGGCACGAAGGATGATGAAAGATGAATGATACTAATCACACGAGGATCTGTTGATGTCGTTTTGGTCTAGTTGTATTTTCTTTTCCGCTGCAGTATCTTTTCCCCGTTGTACGGGAGTTTATTGTATTTTGACCCCTGCGTGGGTATGTGTTTGGAATTGAGTTGTATGTTATTATTGAAAGACCAAGTCGGTCTACTGAGTCATTTTAGCCTTAAAGGCGAGGTTTAGATGTTTGATTTTAGTTATCAGCCTGGTAGATCCTCGAGGAGAGGGTCTACGGCGTGTAATATCCCTGAGCGGATTGGGGGTGTTACATAAATGGTATCGGAGCTTAGGTTGTGGAAACCTAGGCTGTCGGGTCAGTGGTGTCTGTTGAGTTTTGTCTTGTCGGATTATGTCTGACTAAGTCGTGTCGCAACGCGTCGTCTGAGTTTGTTGGTCGTGATTAGTATCGTGGGCGATCATCATCTTCGTGCGACTTGTGTCTGTAAGTCTCCCTTCTTTGTGTTGTGCCTCGTGTGTCACGAGCTATTTTATGATTATTTGATTAGTGACGGAATCCTCTTATGGATTTGATTTCTTGATATGTGGTTATTTGACTCTCATATTTCGTTCATATGAGGAGTAGTGTTGCTCGATTGTGTATGTTGAATCATATTTCTTTTATCCGCTACGTGAGTTCTTTTGTAATGACTTTCGGTATTTTACCGACTGAGTTTTATTTCGAAAACCGATTCCCTTAACCGAGTTTTTGGCATTATGGCCTTGATCGTTTTGGCGAAATTCTTATGACGGTATTTAGCATTTTGTAAATGGCTTCTGTGAGTTTTTGAAATATTACCGTCATCGGCCTTTTTGGCATTTTTGTAAATGGTTTTATCCTGGTGGGTTCTGGCGCGGGACCCACGGCGCTATAAAGTTTTGTGTAATTACCTGAAATTTTTGGGCATTCTAGCCTTTTTGGCATCGTCCTTTTCTTTGGCATTGAATTATTTTGAAAACTTGAGTATCTTAGAAATAAATTTCTACGTACGTTTAAAATGAATTGTTTTCTCGCGGTACTTCAGTGCCACAATATGTTTCAAAATTCTTCTACCTCGAGGACCAAAATGTTTTGAGATGTTTTCAATGTTTTATAAACACTTTTACTTAGACCCGAGGGTCGAATATTCTGAAAGCTTTTCACTAAAAGAAAGTGTCCTCATTTTTATCAAATGCGAAATGGTTTTCCAAAGTCTCGATAATGATGTTTCACGTTTTTACTTTTTTTGGAAATGTGATACTCAAGATCGACCGGTGTTTTTCTAAATTATTTTCCAAATGAGGTTTTCGTTTTTAAAACCTATCCATTCCCGTTTGAGGGCTGGGTATGTATGTATGATGTTGGCTTTGTCGCTATGATGTTAACTCCCGAATATGATCGAGTTGGTGTCATGAACGTTGAGGCGTTGGCACGTATTTGTTGTACTAGCCCTCTGTGAGAGGTGTGAACTGGTACTTAATGGTTGTCGCCTCGTGGTGGATTGCGTGTCCCACACGAGTGTGAGATGTTGAATCTTGGGTTTGTACGTTGGTGTACATATGTGATTGTTTCATGATGTTTGTATTACGTGCTGGTTATCGTTCAGGCCATTGAGGTCGCCAAATGATACCGTCGTTGTTGTAGTGTTTGTGTGTGTATTACTTTACGATGGTAATCGTTGTATATGATATGTGTTATGATTCCCTATTGTGCTGAGTTGGCATCTTCGGTATGTTGTTTTGCGGTGTTATGTTCCATTGTATCTAGCATTTGTATTTTCGGTATGCCGAGCCGAGGCATTTCAACCGTGATGTGCCGGGGGAATGTACGTGCAATTTGTCCTTCTCGTCAGTAACACATTTCGAGTGTGGACTCGAGGGTCACCGAATTCAGTTTTGCGAATTGGCTACCGAGACTTTCGGAGTTCGCGCTTCAGCACAGATATCAGAATCGGCTTTGAGAGGCCTTTGAAGGATGTTTCTGTCGATTGCCTGTTGTGTCGTCTCCTTGATTTCGTTGTTGTGAGTTTCGGGGACGACACTTCTTTTAGAAGAGGTCGAATATAATACCCGTATTATTTTTGGCTTCTATATTTTCTCTTTCTCCAGTCTATCGATACACTCATGTTCGTTGATACTTTCTGAACTTGTTCTGTATTTCGGTTTCATCGTTCGAACGAGCTGTGATCTTGTTTTGGGTCGATCTGGTTATCGCTGTAACTTTTCCGAGTTCGGTTCGATTCTTGTGAACCTTGTTCGGAAGTAGCATCTTTTGATTCTACTAATTCTTTTATTCGAAGTGGATCGGATTTGGAACTTCTGTATTTTCGACTCTGTCGACTCGTTTATGTTCATTGACATTTTCTGAGCTTGTCCTGCCCCTTGCTTTTGTTGATCGAACGAGGGTGGTATTATTTCGGAATTACTCATTCGTCGTTGTGACTTTTCAATTGTTATTCCCTTTCCTGTGGATCTTATGCGAGTGTGCATCTTGTTGGTTTCACCGGATCATGTTTTGTCTCGAGTCGAGATGTGAACCTCGGAGTTGTCGGTTGAACCTTATTGTTCTTCGTGATCCGAACATGATCGTTCGATTTTTGTTGTCTCGATCTTTGTGGTTCGATCGTTTGATTGTTCGGTTTTTGTTGATCTCGTTTCGTGATTGTTGAACATTCAAACTCCTTCGAAATTCCCTTAAGTTCAGGAAATTAGTCTCGTTTTCGATCTTCCAACCCTTGGGCGGTGGAATTCCGTATTTGTTCAGCGTGCGGCTCATGTTTTGATTGATATACCGTTGGGTTGGGCAATCGTACTGATTTTCGTTGGTTGTGTTTTGTGATTGTTCGGATAATCGACTTGATTGTATTATCTGTTTGATGACACTTGTCACTTGTTGATTTTATTATGTCTCTACCGGTGGCATTGTGTTGGTCGTCCTGGAGCGTGTTTTCACGCCGTATATTCCTTTGCGTTGCTTGTAACGTTTCGCCGATGGGCGTAAGTTACGCATTTCTTGTGTATCTCGTTGAGTTTTCCTGGCAGGGATATTGGTTCTCCATACTTGTTTTAAGTTTCGGGACGAAACTTCTTTTAAGGAGGGTAGAATGTAATATCCGCAATTTCGAATTTCGGTAATTTTCTTTTTTCGGCGGAAGTCCGTTTTGAAGACTCGCTCATGATCGTTTCGTCATTTCGAGAATGATTAATTCTGCACTTTTTGTCATCCGAGTTCGTTTCGGTGTCGTTTTGTTGAGTTCCGTGCTTTCTAGCGACTTTTCCGCACTTGAGCTCGATTCTTGCGAATCTCGTCCGAAACTGTTGTTTCGAGTTTCTCGCAAGTTCATTTAATGTTATTATTCATGTTGCGAGCTTTGGTTCGGTGTTTTGATCACGTATCGTGATTTTCGGACATTTTAGGCCATTTTTGTAATTTCTCAAAGTTTGGGGTAATTACTTCCGTTGTCGAATTCCGAAACTTCGGGTGGTCGGAATCGTGTGTTCTCTTAGCGCTTGGATTCGTCTTTGCGAGTACTTCGTAACCGTATCTTCGATTTTTACTCAGGTTCGGGTTTGGTCGTCAAGCCGTCGGAGTGGCCACGGCGAGTCACGACCAGGCGAGGCTGGCTTTGGCGAGTTACGGCCGTAAGGTCTGGTTCTGGCCATAACGTGTGCGATTCGGCCGTAAGGCGTGATCGAATACGGCCGTATGGCGCTGGCGGCTTCTGACGAAGGCGATTCTGGCCGTAATGTGTGCGAGTTACGGCCGTAAGTGTCCATTTAGTCTTGGGCGATTTTTGCGAATGCGGTTATGGCCGTAAGGCTGCGAAATCGGCCGTAAGGGACCGAGTTACGGCCGTAAGGCCTTTGCCGATTCTGGCCGTAACCCTGCCGGCTATATATAGCCTGGCTCGGCCAGACTTCATTTTTTACGCGATTTTCTTCCTTTTTCGGCGGCTGGCGACGGGAGGCTCGGGAAATCGAGTTCTTGGCCGATTCTAATCATTTCCAAGGCATTTTGGAAGATTCTTGTTGATTATATCATCATCCAATCCGTGTTCTTCGTCAAATCAAGGTATATTCTTGATTTTCCTTCAAGTTGACTTTTTGGAGAAATTGTTCTTGATTTCGTTTCTAATCCGATTTTGATACATCGATTGGTGTAGTATGATGTTATTAATCGTGTTCTATGGGTTGTATATCCATATATCAAGTTTATTTAACTCGATTGACGATTCCAGTGTTCTTGGGAATTATTGAACATTTAGTGTTCGATTAAATGTCCCAATGAGTTTCCCTTCGATAGTTTGTTGGGATTTCCGTTGTTTTGGCCTTGATTCTCGTCGTAACCATGTGTTATTGTTCCTTCCGGAGGTTTATAGGTGTTCGAGGATTCCGATGTTGAATCCCGTTTGGTGATTGATGATTCGTGTGGTGTTATTCTCGTAATACTCGTGGTGCTATCACGTTCTTGATATTGTTCGGGGGTTCGGGGCTATTCGACCGCGTCCTATCCGTCGTCTTATTGCGATCGTGATTTCGAGGCAAGTACCTTGCCCATACTATTCTTGTTTTATGGATATGATAATTAGTGATCGTCTAAATGTGGTTGTTTGGTCGTTTGAATTGAACTTTCAAAAGATTCGGTTTAGCCTTGTTAAAGGCTTGCTTTCAAAACGCGTGTGTTTTGTGAATGGCATGGTTTGTGAATAACTATGTGAATTCTTTGTATATGCTTGGTGTTAATGTTGCACTTGGTATTGTGTGTGGACATATATTATTTCATTTCGGTGCATTGTGGATTGACGTGGTGTTTTGCTAAGTGTTTGATGCCTCTGGGCGAATTGTTTGAATATCCTTGATGTGATATGTTAATTGTGTGAATGTGTGGATATGGTTGAAGGTCTACGGTGACACATGGCACGTGATCATGTGGTCAGGATGCAACAAGTGATTGATCCAACCGTGAGAGCCTGAGATAATCTACGGTGGCACATGGCATGCGATCATGTGGCCAGGATGCAACAAGCGATTGATCCAACCATGAGATGTGTGTGATTTGTTTTGCTAGCCAGCTCGGGAGGGTCCTTCGAGGCCTCGGGTGGGATGTCGGTGGTAGCGTCCCGGTCCTAGGCGATGCGCGTGCGTGATTATGTTTCGTTGATTTTACGTCCGTTGAGGACACGTGATGTTGGGCTCTGACCCTGTAAATTGTTGGTGGTTTCCTATTTGCGAAAACAAAACATTTGGGTGTGACCACTATTGATTTTGGAAAGAGAAGGATTTTATAATCCTAAATTGTTTTCTATTAAAACTCTCGATGGCATTTTAAACTGTTTTGTAAATTGTTTCCCTTATTTGCGATCTTTCGGTTTTGGAAATGTTTACCCAAACTCTTGCCTCGGGAAGTACTTTTCTTTACGTTTGGATCTTTGAGGATTCTGATTATTATTGTTCTTGGAACTTGTATTGTATGGCTCGTATTTTTGCACTTGTACTTGCACTAGCAAAACGGTGGAGTTTGCTAACCCCGAGTATTCGGGGGTGGATGTCTATTTTTCATTCGGGTTTTGGAGCATAGCACAGGTCGACACGAAGGATGATGAAAGATGAACGATACTAATCACACGAGGATCTGTTGATGTCGTTTTGGTCTAGTTGTATTTTCTTTTCATTGCGGTATCTTTTCCCCGTTGTACGGGAGTTTATTGTATTTTGACCCCTGCGTGGGTATGTGTTTGGAATTGAGTTGTATGTTATTATTGAAAGACCAAGTCGGTCTACTGAGTCATTTTAGCCTTAAAGGCGAGGTTTAGATGTTTGATTTTAGTTATCAGCCTGGTAGATCCTCGAGGAGAGGCTCTACGGCGTGTAATATCCCTGAGCGGATTGGGGGTGTTACACTTTTTCATGTGGTTACCATAGCCCAACTAAATGTTCATACGAAACCAATAGGTCTGCTAAATGTCAATGGTTTCTTCGATGGTTTACTATCTTTCATCAACTACTCTTCTGAAAAAGGTTTTATTTCTGAGTGTGCTAAACGAATCATAGTTGTTGCAACAACACCAGAAGAGCTGATCAAAAACTTATTGCATTTGTTCCTGAACCAGACCTAGCTCTAGCAAATATTGTTTGGATGGAAGATTTCACTGTGCGGAAACGCAAAATTGATACATTCCTTTCCTTTTGATATTCCACTTCATTCCTCTTGTTGTTTTTATTTTTTAGCGGGTGTAAAAATCGTGAAAATGATGGCAGCTTAAGGAGTTTTCTTTTCGATCTCTTGACGCGCATCTATCCACGATTTATTTATTGTTATTTCTATTACTGTACTTTTTCTCGTTTATTTTTAATAAAAGCATTGATGGCAGCGTAAGGAGACTCTTCGGACTCTCTTGAAGTGCATCTAGGTTGTTTGTGTTATACTTCTCGGTATATATATATATATATATATATATATATATATATATATATATATATATATTGTTTTGCCACACTTATTTCTTGCAGGTCCAAAAAAGGCTTGAGCGAAGCGTCGTCTTTCATAAACAGGGAAGCCTTATTTAAACCCTTACTCCATTGTTCTTTTTACACAATAAGGATATTGTTTATCATTAAGTGTGGGGGAAGTTGTATATCTATATATATATATATATATAATAATAATAATATAAAAAAAGAGGTTGAAAATCACGGCACCATTTTCTTGAGAAAACGTTAGTGAAAAAATCATTTTTGGGATGATTCACTTGTTTTGATAATGGATTTGGATGAAGGTGTATGGGATTCAGTACACAACACCCTTTTTGTGAGTTATGAGCCTTAGAGCAATCCTTATATATACGCTCTATATTTTTTGTTGTGTGGTCAAACATATTGTGTTCATTCTAGAACTTGCTCATTTATACATTTCGAGACTATATTCATAAACTCTTGTATTAAGATGATAAAGGCAATTAGGATTAATCCCTTATTGGCTTATATTTTCCCACCCATTACATTTTATCCTTAGAAGCTCCATTGAGCCTTAGCCTATTTCTTTGATCAAGCACATTACTTTAGCCATTATCCATTCTTGTTGATGACTCATCCATTTACACCCTCTAGTCAAAGATTTAATTGTGAACTAGATGTGTGACAAATAGGGACCGATGTTCATAAGAGTATTGTGGAGATCAAGAGCTTTCGTTGAAATTGAAAGGGTGTGAATTACATTGGAGTATTGAACCGAATAAAAAAAAGAGAAATATAAATAAAGGCAAAAAAAAAAGAACGGCCAGAAAAAAAAAAAAAAAAGGAAAAATGCGGGAGGTCAAGTGCAAAAATAATCACTATGTATACATAAAATAGCACTTGAACTATCCCTTGAGTGATACATAATTCCTTCCAGAAGATCCATTGCATACTTTTTCTTACACAAGAGTATGACCTTGACAGATGAATATTCAAAGTACAGAATAACTTGGGGATGATGGTTTGAGAGTTTTCATTACAAAAGGGGGGGTGTGGATTGTTATTTGTAGGATTTGTTACGCATCTAAATTCACAATTGATCTTGGCTAGTAAACCTCATAATTTTCCCTTTATCCTACCCATACCCAAAGCCACGTTACAACCAAAAGAAAGACCTTTTGATTTATGCATGAGTTTATTTTTTAGTAGTGGAGATTTGATTTTTGACCAAGCATATGGTAATGACACATTATGATTTGATATGAGTGAACTCTTATCGAATATTCCTTATATACACTTGAGTGAAGAGTGACATCCACCGTGAGGGTATTGAATCTTTTTACATTCGAATCTCAATGAAGTTGTTAAAATTTGGTGCAGCATTCTATCTCACTTGGGCCATGATCACTTATTTTCTCTTGATATTGGTTTTACCATGAATTTTTCAGCATCCGAATATTATTACTCGGGTATAAGACTTGCCCGAGGACGTACAAAAGATAAGTGTGGGGGAACTTGTTTGGTATATTTTGAGTAATATTCTATTAGTATTTTATGTATATAATTGTGTGTTTTGTGTGATAATTTATCATTTTTACCATATATTTATATTATTTCATTTTGTTAGAATTTTCTATAATTTTGTGTCATTTTTGGATAATTAATCAAGAATTAAATTATATCTGCAGGTTAACCAACCGGTACAAGACAGATCAATTGGTTCAAGGACGATATTTTTCCAAAATTCACATATAATCACGATTGGTCCCATTTTATTCGTCTCGTTGAGACGATCGTTTTAAAAAAAATTCATCAGAATCCGAGTTCGTATGAAGAAGTTATGACCGTTCGAAGGACAATTAAATAGACGGACCATATTGTGCCACGTGTCAACACTGGATTGGACCAGAAATTCAACTCTCTGCTGGTATCATTCATGACATCAGCACCCTTTGGCAGCCGTGAATTATTGAAATGGTGGGATTTAAATATTTTAAAATGATTAGTTTATTAATTTTGAAGTAGTATAAATAGGGGATGAATGTGTAGTGTTTTGGGGGGAGAAAAAAGAAAATAGAAAGAGTTATTGTAAGAGAGAAAAATAAAAATATTGTGTAATAAAATTATATTTGAGTAATAATATTATGAAATATTTATTTATTTGTGTTGTTATTATGAGTGAGTAATTTCTTTTACTGAGGTTATGATGAAACCATGTCTATATTATTATTAATATTTATATAATAATTCCAAATAAATATTTTTAACGATTATGATTTTCGCTTCAATAGGGAAATATTATTTCATCAATTATATCACGTATTTTTTATAGTTATAAATTCCCCCTTGCTTTGTGATTATTAATATTAGTTAATTTCTCTAATTATTTGTTTTCCATTAAATTAGATACATATAATGCTTAGAAATTACATTTTTTCAAGCGAAGGAAAATCTATTTTTGAATTATAATTTTATACTTATTGTCAAATCTATAGGAAAATAGTGAGATTGATTTCAGAATCTATTCTCTGAATTTGTTGGAATTAAAATATAAAATAAATAATAAATAGACATTGGTGGATTCTAAACCCTAGTAAATTATTTAAAATTAATTTATCTAAAATCTACTTAAAAATTACTGTCATTTAATATAATTATTATAAAATCAAATTATTTGGGACTAGGTTAGAATTTAATATAATTTGGTTTAAAACGATAGGAATATTTTTACTTCACTATCATAGTCCTCCCTGTGGAATCGACCTTGCACTGCATATCTACATCGAACAAATCGTGCACTTGCGAGTATTAGACTAAAGAAATCAACAAACAACATAAAGTACTTGCCTTTGAGACATCTTCGACGAAACGGGGATGAACAACGACTACGAATGTCCCGGGGGAAACACAATCGATCCTAAACGAAGGATTAACACAACTCAGTCCTATACGGTAACAATAATCGAATGGAATACTCCCAAAACCCCGATTACAAGCTATAACAACCTACGTTCGATCGATACGGGCGAGGGTTTTTACAAAACCTCCCCGGAACAACAACTCACGGATTAAATATGACGGAAATGGATTGGGAATCACCCAATAACAATAATCGATAAGAAATAAAGCAATATCATCGAACAATTCGAGTTTAATCTAGCCAAATCCCGAAAAACCCCTGAATTGAACAAAGGTAGGGTTCTAGACAAAAATACCTTGGATTACGGCGGAAGAGATAGATGAGGATGATGATAAACTTCACTTGGAACCCAACAAATCGATCTCACGAAGAATTCCACGGCAAAACTGGAGGAATCGCACAAATCTCGCAGCTCTCGGACATGGAAGAAGTAGAAGAGAAAATGACGAAGTGAAGGTCAACTCAGGTTTATATAACCTGACCCTTTGTTACGTACGTTACGCCATAACGTTAACATACGCTACGAGGGTATTACATGCGTAATGCATGCCAGCTAACGCACGTAAGGGCTGGGCAGACTCACTGTCCGATTTGTGGATGTCGTTAGTGTACGCTAAAAAGAAGCTTACGTACGTAACACACAGAGTTAACGTACGTAAGGGCTCGACATGAACTGGGAAGAACCTACTGCACAAAACGCTGAAGGCCATAACGTACGTTACCACTAAGGCATAACGTACGTTATGCAGGTATTGATAGCGCACGCTAAAAAGCATGCATAACGTGCGTTATGCATGCAGCAGTTCTGCACTGCTGAACACCCATTTCAGCACAGTACGATACAAGTTGGAACGCAACACAAGGACAGTACCATAGGCGTAAACACGTAATATTCATGACAACGAAGCTAAGTGCTGAGAGAAAAATACACTTCCGACTACCGGGGAATCCGAAATACAATGAAGAAGATAAAATTCCCTAAACTTATACGAAATTATAAAATGGCCCAAACGTCCGAAAATCACGATACAACGTCGGATTCACAACCCGAAGCTCACAACATGAACAACTCAACCATACAAACTAAGGGAAACGAAGAAACAACGAAATCGAATGAGTTTTACGAGAATCGAACATACATACGGCAAGGCATAACATAAAATAAAATTACGTAAAAACATCTCTGAAACTCATCCAAACGGTAAAACTCCAAGAATAAAGTAGATCCAAAATGTCGAAACGGTTACAAGCGAGTCGATAAAAATAGACATACGCCAAATATGGAAACTGCTAAAAATAGAAAGGTACGGATATTACAGGTGGTTTGTCCGATAAGAGCTAGATATGTTGTTGATGTATCAGCAGTATCATCGACAATATTGCAGGAGCCCATTCCTCAACCCGAGTGCTACCAAGAAGCAGAAGCTCAAATACTTAATCTCGTAGTTGACTTGAGCGGATACGACATCCAAATTGAACTTGTTGATAGAGATTCCAACCCAATTGAAATACTTGATGATAATGAAGAAGAAGATGAAGCTTCAAGCGACGAAGATGATGTAGAATGATATGTTTTTCTTTACTATAACTTGTCGAACGTTAACGATGTGTAATATTTCTATTTAATAATGTTGATTATTAAATTAATGTAATATAATAATAATTAAACAAAATTTATTGTATGATTTTATAGTAAAATTTTAAATATTTAGGAAATTTAATTAATTTATATAACAAACAAATATAAATATTTTTCTTACTTAATTCTCAATGGCAACATGCTACTCAATACATCACATAAAATAAATAAGTAAAAAAAATGTATTGCATAATTTAATGGTAAACGTTTAAATATTCAGAAAATCTAATTAATTTAAATAACAAGTAAATATAAATATTTTCATGTTAACTACAAATAATATTTATGTACTATAATTACTGAATAAAAACATAGCTCAGTGGCAATATGCCACTTTATACATTACATAGGCGCGAGCTCGAGTCCCAGGTCGGCCATTCACCTATATTTTTTACTTCCCTTTTCTTTTAATATGTATTGGCGTCACATATGTGATGCCTTTATGCCTTTATATTTTTTTTTAATTAACAATGGCGTCACATACGCGATGCTATTGTCTTAATTTTCTTAAATTATCGACATATTCCTGTCCATTTAATAATGTTGATTATTAAACTACTGTAATATAACAAATAATTAAATAAAATGTATTGCATAATTTAATACTCCCTCCGTTCCAGCTAACATGAGCATTTTGACTTTATATGGTCAATAATTTTTAAGTTTGACTAAGAATTAATCTCAAAATATAATGGTAAAATATTTAACAAAATTATATTATGAAACTTCACTATCTAAAGTTTCATAATAATTTTGTTAAATATTTTACCATTATAGTTTGAGAATAATTCTTAGTCAAACTTGAAAATTATTGACCATATAAAGTCAAAATGCTCATGTTAGCTGGGACGGAGGGAGTAGTAAAATTTTAAATATTTAGGAAATTTAATTAATTTATATAACAAAAATATATAAATATTTTTCTTACTTAATTCTCATTAGCAACATGCTACTCCATACATCACATATAATAAATAAGTGAATGAAATGTATGCATAATTTAATGGTAAACGTTTAAATATTTAGGAAATCTAATTAATTTAAATATCAAGTAAATATAAACATTTTTCATATTAAGTACAAAAAATATTTATGTACTCTAATTACCGAATGAAAACATAGCTCACTGGCAACATGCCACTCCATACATTACATAAGCACGGGTTCGAATCCCGCTTTGGCCACTGAACTATGTTTTTTACTTCCATTTTCTTTTAATATGTATTGGCGTCACATATGTGACGCCTTTACGCCTTTATATTTTTTTTTAAATTAACAATGGCGTCACATATGCGACGCCATTATCTTAATTTTCTTAAATTATCAACAGATTCTTTTCCATTTAATAATGTTGATTATTAAACTACTGTAATATAATAAAAAAATTAAATAAAATGTATTGCATAATTTAATAGTAAAAATTTAAATATTTAGGAAATTTAATTAATTTATATAACAAACAAATATAAATGTTTTTGTTACTTAATTCCTAATGACAACATGTTACTCCATACATCACATATAATAAATAAGTAAATAAAATGTATTGCATAATTTAATGGTAAACATTTAAATATTTAGGAAATCTAATTAATTTAAATAACAAGCTAATACAACTATCTTTCATATTAAGTATAAATAATATTTGTGTATTATAATTACCGAATGAAAACATAGCTCAGTGGCAACATGACACTCCATACATTACATATGCACGGGTTCGAATCTCGCGTCGGCCACTGAGCTATGTTTTTTACTTTTCTTTTCTTTTAATATGTATTGGCATCACATATGTGACGCTTTTACCCCTTTACATTTTTTTTTAATTAACAATGGCATCACGCGACGCCATTGTCTTGATATTATTAAATTATCGACAGATTCTTTTCCATATCCCTCATTCCTCTTTCCTCTTCCCAGTAGGAAGTTTAACGATGAAAGGTTCACAAGACGACAAACAATCAAGACTCAAACGGTGCACACATTCCAGAGAGATGAACGAATGCGTTGCACCAAAATCGAAAAGCACAATGACAGGATGAGAATGAATATGAACGGTACATGTAGCCACGGTAGCTACTGGATCATCGGCCCTCATCATCTCATATACACGCGGATGAGCGGATCCGACACTGGAAGCTCCCCCTCTAGCGGGCTGTCCCCGAGCTCTCCCTCGGCCGACACTCTGCGGAGACTGCGGAGCAAACGACCCTTGGTTCACACTCGGATCCTTAGGCACTGGAAAAGAAGCATGGGCACCAAGAGTCTGCTCTAAACGATCACAAAAGGAAGCCTTGTAGGAGCCTTGTGTTTTCAAGAAAGTTAGTGGAAGCAATATCGTGTTCTTAGTACTATATGTGGATGACATTCTACTTATGAGAAACGACGTAGGAATCTCAGTTCTGCAAAAGCATACTTCCGAGTATGTCCTCAAAAAAGACTTGGGAGAAGTTACCTATATTCTATGAATTCATCTATATCGGGATAGAGCGGAGAGAATGATATGTCTCTCCCAAGTACTCTATATAGAAAAGATCCTAAAGTGATTTAGAATGAAAGATTATAAAAGATGTTTCCTACCTATGTGCCATGGTAGAAAACTTTCCTTAACTATGTGTCCTCAAAGTGAGGGAGATAGAAGGAAAATGAGTAAGTGCTTGATGCTTTGGAAGTGGGCATCCTCATGTATGCTATAATTTGTACGAGACCATATATTACTTATGTATGTTGCTTAGAATGTGAGCATGGTAAGTCACTATCAGTCAAATCCCAGTCAGGAACATTCGACTATCGTATAACATTCTTAAGTACCTTAGAAGGACTAAAGATTTGGTTCTCATATACAACGGTGGAGAACTATTATGGAGGGCTACACAGACTCGGATTCTTCAGGAGACGTGGACGAAAAGATGACCACTTCATGGAATATCTTTACTATGAATAATGAAGCAGAATCTTGGAGAATAGTCAAGAAATTTCCACCGGTCAAGCCAAAAATCAGGCGGACTCGAAGGCTGCAAAGGATATTTTGGATTAAGAAGTTTTGTGAAACACTTCAAGTGGTCCCTGGTGAGGAGCTACCTATTGTAACACCCTCAAGATATTCGAGGTATATTACAGCGCCGTGAATCCCTATATGGGACCCACCAGGCTGAACAGCATCATACTCATCGACTCACATAAATGACAAACCAACACCATGTCATAAAGACGCAAAACAGAATAAACCACCCGGTTCAACCGGTCAATATAACATCATCATCCAACACAACATAATAAGCAACGATACAATCCAAACGAACAAGAACCCCTTAAGTACTCGAGTACAACTATTAGTTCAAAACCACAAAAGACGAAAAGGTAAAAGACACTAAAACATCACTCGTGCACAATCATCACGCACGGCCATCATCCGTGTACTGGTCCAGCGCCCGCTCGTCTCGATGAACGACTGAAATTCATAAAACGAATTTCCCCGAAACGGGTCCCCAGAGGGGTTAGCAATTACGTTAGTACAAGTAACCAAATGAACAATTCACATCTTACACATATAGTAATGCATGCAATAAAGAAAACCGTTCGAATACACCCATTTCCGGAAATGCCAATATCAAATCACATTTGTAAAATTCACCACAATTAACCGTCGATCCACACCTCCGTGGACCCCTACCGAGACCCCGTCGAGTCTAACCCGTAGTGGTTAAACGCAAAGCTCGTCGATCCACACCTCCGTGGACCCCTACCGAGACCCCGTCGAGTCTAACCCGTAGTGAGCATACACACACACACAATTTCTCATACAAAACTACTATGTCAAGATTGTAAGTTCATAAGGATACTTGCCTCGATTAAATAGATGATGACACGAACGAAACGGAGAATCAAGCACGACCGCGAGGAACCGACGAAAATGAACCTAACGATTTGAATAGCACAATCACAACCACTTCTAAACGATTATGGAAATGGAATACACCCGGAAACCCGCCTACGATTCATGTATATTCATACAAAAATAACAACGAGGGCGGACCACAACCAAACCATCTCGAATCCATAAAAATCCACAAAATATCCATGAATCCGTAGGAAAACTAACGATACTAACAATATTAATCGTATACATCATGAATCCGCCAACGAAACAGAACTAATCGGAAGAAAATCCCAAAACCCCCAAATTAATCGAAATAGGGTTTTAGAACATTACCTTTGGAGATTCAAGAACTAAGATCCGTAGAACACGCGTTAGATTGATTATCCGAGCCTCACAACCGAAAAGGAATGATGAAAATCGACCCCCGGATGAAGAACTCTCCCCCTCTATATCCCTTCTCTCGCGATGCAGTGGAAAAATGGGGAAGGAGACGACCGATCTCGTCTAATAAGGACGAGTCTGCGCAATTACCGCTTCGTGTGCCGCGGCACAGCAGAAGTGTGCCGCGGCACAGGCCGAAAATCTACTCCCAGGTTTTAGCATTGTGCCGCGGCACAGCCTGCGTGTGCCGCGGCACACGGTACAGTTGGGTTTTGGTCGCGGAAGACACACGAGTGTGCCGCGGCACCGGGCAGGTGTGCCGCGGCACTGGCCTGGCGCTGTGCCGCGGCACCGGATGGGTGTGCCGCGGCACACAGTACAGATTGCCCGACCAACATTTGGAGAAATTTGTGTGCCGCGGCGCACGCACCTTGTGCCGCGGCCCACACCCCTTTTTGGGTCCCAAAATGATAAAAATGATCCGGAAAGAGAATAAAACGATAGGAATCAATATTTGGGGATTAATAACACGAAATGGATCCACGGCAACCCCGAAACGGCGGTTTCGCACAACAATAACAAGAATATAGTTCAACAGTTTGACAGGAAGGACACGCTGAAAAGTGCACGAGGGTCACTACGATCGAGAAATACACCAAAAACGAAAATACAAGGGAAAGAAAAATACGGATATTACATTCTACCCCTCTAAAAATAAGTTTCGTCCCGAAACTTAAGAAACAAACAACTCGGGGTACCTAGCACGCATGCTATCCTCGGTTTCCCAAGTCGCCTCCTCGACACCGTGTCTCGACCAATGCACCTTGACCAAAGGTATGGTCTTATGCCTCAATCGTTTCTCACGATACTCCAAAATCTTCAAAGGGCGCTCTTCGAAAGTGACATCTTCGGCGACATCAATCTCACCATAATCGATGATGTGACTAGGATCCGGGACATATTTCCTTAACTGGGAAACATGGAAAACGCTATGAACATGACTCAAGGCCGGAGGTAACGCCAAACGGTATGCCAGCCTACCCACTCGCTCGATGATCTCAAAGGGGCCGATAAATCTCGGACTCAACTTCCCTTTCCTCCCGAAACGAAAAACTCCCTTCGTCGGCGACACCTTTAGTAAGACGTGATCTCCCACCTCGAATTCCAAAGGTCGACGACGGACGTCGGCATACGACTTCTGTCGACTCTGGGCAGTCAACATCCGTTCCCAAATTAACTCTATCATCCGCCTCGTCTCTAAAACGACATCCGGCTCGGTCCCGACCAATCGGACGCCTCATTCCAACAAATCGGTGATCGACATCGCCGCCCGTAAAGTGCCTCATACGGTGCCATCCGAATCGATGCGTGCCAACTGTTGTTGTACGTGAATTCGATTAATGGCAAATGCTCCTCCCAGTCTCTACTCCAATCGAGAGCACAAGCACGCAACAAATCCTCGAACGTCTGGATAGTGCGTTCCGATTGCCCATCTGACTGGGGATGAAAAGAGGTACTCAAATGTAAACGGGTACCCAACGCCTTATGCACCGCCTGCCAGAAGTGCGATACAAAACGGCCGTCACGATCTGAAACAATAGACTTCGGAGTACCGTGAAGTCTCACAATCTGCGCGATAAACACACGAGCTAACTTCTCTGGGCCCCAAGTGTCCTTGATGCCCAGAAAATGTGCCGACTTGTTCAGGCGATCAACAATCACCCATACCATATTCATGCCCAACCTCGATCTCGGCAAACTCGTAACGAAATCCATCGATATATCTTCCCATTTCCATTAGGAGCGAGAGGTATGCAATAACTTGACCGGTCGCTGATGCTCGATTTTGACCTGCTGACAAGTCAAACATCTCGCTACAAACTGTGCGACCTCATCTTTCATATCATTCCACCAGAAATTTCTTCTCAGGTCCTTGTACATCTTACTCGAACCAGGATGAACGGAATAAGGTGTAGCATGGGCCTCCCGTAAAATACTCTGCCTCAACTCTGAGTCGTTCGGCACACAAAGCCGACTCTGGAATCTCAAAACACCATCCTCGTGAATCACAAATCCAGGAGACTTTCCTTTAAGAACGTTCTCTCGGATTTGAGTAATCATCGGATCCTCTAATCGCTTGACTTAATTTCATCGATCAAAGGCAGCGAAACCTCCAAAGCACGAAGTTGCCCGACGGCTCCGTGCAACAAAACTTCAACATCTAACCCGATTAAAGATCGCGAAGCTCGGGCGAGACGTAAGGATCTCAAGCGATCGCAATGCAATCGGTTTCCGACTCAAGGCGTCGGCCACGGCGTTCGCCTTGCCGGATGATAAAGGATTTCGAGGTCATAATCCTTAATCAACTCTAACCACCTCCTCTGCCTCATATTCAACTCCCTGAGTAAATATGTGATTGAGACTTTATGATCGGTAAAAATCGACATGCGAGCCGAAAAGATAATGACGCCAAATCTTGAGCGCAAAAGCACCGCCGCTAACTCCAAATCATGAGTAGGGTAGTTAAGCTCATCTGACCTCACTGTCTCGATGCAAAGGCAATGGTCTTACCGTCTTTGCATTAATACACACCCAAGACCACGACCCGAAGCATCGCTATAAACGGCAAAACCCTCGTTGCCACATGGCAACGCTAAAACTGGGGCTGAAGTCAAACGCTTCTTGATTCCTCAAAACTCGATCGCCTCTCGTCATTCCAGGGCGAACCTCTCGGATTTCGGAGCAAGCTGCGTAAGTGGTCGAGCTAGTTTCGAAACCCTCGACGAACCTACGATAGTAGCCGGCTAAGCCAAGAAACTACGGAGCTCCTTCACATTCTTGGCGGTGCCCAATCCAACACGGCCTCAATCTTCGCGGATCCACACGAACCCCCTCGGTGAAATCACGTGACCTAAAAACATCACTTCCTTCGGCCCGAACTCACATTTCGAGAACTTTGCGTAGAGTTGCTCGGTCCTCAAAATGTTTAATACTGCCCGCAAATGATGGGCATGCTCTTCCTCATTCTTCGAATAAATAAGAATATCGTTAATAAAGACGACGACGCACTTATCCAAATACTCGATAAAAACTTTGTTCATCAACTGCATGAACACCGCCGGCGCATTAGTTAACCCGAAAGGCATAACTACAAACTCATAATGTCCGTATCTCGTAGAAAAAGGCTGTCTTGGCACATCGGACTCTCTCACCGGAGTGATAGTACCCCGATTTCAAATCAATTTTCGAGAATACCGTAGCTCCACGCCCGATCGAACAAGTCATCAATTCTCGGCAAAGGATACTTGTTCTTGATGGTCACCTTGTTTAGTTCGCGATAGTCGATACACAAACGTAGTGAACCATCCTTCTTCCGCACAAACAGGACCGGTGCGCCCCAAGGCGAGGCGCTCGGTCGAACATACCCCGACTCAAGAAGCTCGCTCAATCGCTTCTTCAACTCGCCATTTCAAGGTGCCATGCGATACGGCGCCTTGAAATAGAGCCGCGCCCGGCTCTAACTCTATAGCAAACTCAACCTCACGATCCGGTGGCAATCCGGTAACTCGTCAGAAATACATCAGAAACTCATTAACGCTGGAATCGACGAAAGCTCGACTCCACCATCCCCGCCTTCAAGGCATAGCACCAATAACCGGTACATCCCTTTCGCATGAGACTCATCGCCTTCAAGGCATTAATGACGAATTTACGG
Organism: Orobanche coerulescens; assembly: GCA_033398695.1. Lineage (NCBI taxonomy): Eukaryota > Viridiplantae > Streptophyta > Magnoliopsida > Lamiales > Orobanchaceae > Orobanche > Orobanche coerulescens. The sequence continues at coordinate 164,521,126 of CM065807.1, read as the reverse complement.
TTTCCCCTCTTTCGCCCGCGAAAGAGTGCTCTGCCGTCCTCGGCTAACATAGTGATGATTCTCGTGCGGTAGTTCATGATCGCACCATGCCGCTCGAGCTAGTCATCACCAAGAATCAAATCCTCACCTTCGATACTCACAACAATAAGATTAGAGGGCCAAGTCCTCTCACAAATAAGCACGAGCAGTCTCGAACCTCCCGATCACCAACGATCCTATCACCGCTAGGAAGCTTAACGATGAAGGGCTCACAAGGCGTCAAACGGTCGAGACTCAAGCAGCGTACACAATCCGAGAGATATGAACGAATGCGTAGCAGGAATCGAAAAGCACACCGGGATGAGAAAGAATATAAACGGTACCTGTCGCCACGGTAGCCGCTGGGTCATCGGTCTTCCGCATCTCATAAACCCGCGGATGGGCGGAGCCGACACTGGAAGCTCCCCCTCTTGAGGGCTGACCCCGACCTCTCCCCCGACTAGCACTCGGCGGAGATTGAGGAGCAAACGACCCCTGATTCACACTTGATTCCCTAGGCGCTGGAATGGAAGCCCGGGCACCAAGAATTCTCTCCCTCTCAGCACAGAAAGTAGCCTTGTGGCCCGACTGGCCACACTGATTACACGTCAGCAAAGGGCTCAAACAAGTACGACTGATGTGGCCCGTACGACCACAATTGAAACACTTCACATCACGAAAAGGAGCACTGGTAGTTCCACGAGGACCCCAGTGAGCAGGTGGACCACCGCCGGCGGGGAAGTTAGCAGATTGGGATCTCTGCTGACCCCCACTCTTGTGGCCCGAAAAGTTCCCAGCGGACTTCTGCTTCTTACTCTCGCGGGCCGCCTCGCTCGCCGTCACCGACATATCATAAGCAAGGGCCCTACTCTGATAATCTTTCAATGTAGTGCATACGAGTCCCGACATATAGTCCCGAATCGGCAACTTCATCCGTCTGGAGAAATGGAAAATCTTGTCACTCTCCTCGACAACTTGGGTCTTCACATAACCCAACTCCTTGTTAAAATCAGCAATGGCTTGAGATACGGGAATATCCCGCGGTTGAGCATCATAAAAAGCATGTACCCGAGCCTGTCTGACTGGCCACGGGCAATATTCAGTCTCCATCAATTCTTGAAACTCAGCCCACGAAGCAGCATGGTCTTTGGGCCCAACGGCCTCCCACCAGTCCGTAGCGTCCCCAGTGAGAAAATATTGAGCAATAGGGACTCTACGTTCCTCAGGACAGTTAGTGGCAACGAAGACTTTAGATATCTCCTTGATCCACCCTTCCCAGCCAATCGGGTCTGAAGCTCCCGAAAACTGAGGAGGATGCATCTTGATGACATCTTGGAGCCATCGGTCCGCTCCGCCCCGATTAGCGTGGGCCTGATCCGGGTTCTGGACCGCCTGAGCTATTGCCGCCATTTGGTTCACCATTTGTTGCATAACGCAATACCAAGATCGGCACGCTCGAGAAGAAGCATGGCTATGACGGTCGCGATCGCCCGGCTCCGAAGCGTGGCGTGGCCGCCCCACCGCCCCACGTCCCGGCGCGTCCACGACCACGACCGCGACCACGACCTCTTCCGGCATCCATCGGAGTTAAATAAGTAGCAAAAGCCATACGAGGGTAAGTACGAGAAGAACAATCACAAGTCGAGAATCAAAGGTACGATACAAGGAAATAATGAACAGAGGAAGGAAAACTTACGGACCTTTGGTAGTAAGGAATCATGGCGCGTGACGATGATGTGCAAAACAAAACACCACAAGACCCAATAAACCGACAAGCCTAGGTATCCATAAACCTAGAGCTCGATACCATTTTACGTAACACCCTCAAGATATTCGAGGTATATTACAGCGCCGTGAATCCCTATATGGGACCCACCAGGTGAACAAAGACATCAAACTCATCGACTCACATAAATGACAAACCAACACCATGTCATAAAGACGCAAAACAGAATAAACCACCCGGTTCAACCGGTCAATATAACATCATCATCCAACACAACATAATAAGCAACGATACAATCCAAACGAACAAGAACCCCTTAAGTACTCGAGTACAACTATTAGTTCAAAACCACAAAAGACGAAAAGGTAAAAGACACTAAAACATCACTCGTGCACAATCATCACGCACGGCCATCATCCGTGTACTGGTCCAGCGCCCGCTCGTCTCGATGAACCTAACCTGAAATTCATAAAACGAATTTCCCCGAAACGGGTCCCCAGAGGGGTTAGCAATTACGTTAGTACAAGTAACCAAATGAACAATTCACATCTTACACATATAGTAATGCATGCAATAAAGAAAACCGTTCGAATACACTCATTTCCGGAAATGCCAATATCAAATCACATTTGTAAAATTCACCACAATTAACCGTCGATCCACACCTCCGTGGACCCCTACCGAGACCCCGTCGAGTCTAACCCGTAGTGGTTAAAAGCAAAGCTCGTCGATCCACACCTCCGTGGATCCCTACCGAGACCCCGTCGAGTCTAACCCGTAGTGAGCATACACACACACACACAATTTCTCATACAAAACTACTATGTCAAGATTGTAAGTTCATAAGGATACTTGCCTCGATTAAATAGATGATGACACGAACGAAACGGAGAATCAAGCACGACCGCGAGGAACCGACGAAAATGAACCTAACGATTTGAATAGCACAATCACAACCACTTCTAAACGATTATGGAAATGGAATACACCCGGAAACCCGCCTACGATTCATGTATATTCATACAAAAATAACAACGAGGGCGGACCACAACCAAACCCTCTCGAATCCATAAAAATCCACAAAATATCCATGAATCCATAGGAAAACTAACGATACTAACAATATTAATCGTATACATCATGAATCCACCAACGAAACGGAACTAATCGGAAGAAAATCCCAAAACCCCCAAATTAATCGAAATAGGGTTTTAGAACATTACCTTTGGAGATTCAAGAACTAAGATCCGTAGAACACGCGTTAGATTGATTATCCGAGCCTCACAACCGAAAAGGAATGATGAAAATCGACCCCCGGATGAAGAACTCTCCCCCTCTATATCCCTTCTCTCGCGATGCAGTGGAAAAATGGGGAAGGAGACGACCGATCTCGTCTAATAAGGACGAGTCTGCGCAATTACCGCTTCGTGTGCCGCGGCCAGGAAGTGTGCGCGGCACGCAGCCGAAAATCTACTCCTGTGGTTTTAGCATTGTGCGCGGCACGGCTGCGTGTGCCGCGGCACACGTCTGATTGGGTTTTGGTCGCGGAAGACACACGAGTGTGCCGCGGCACGGGCAGTGTGCCGCGGCACTGGCTCGGCGCTGTGCCGCGGCACCGGATGGGTGTGCCGCGGCACACAGTACAGATTGCCCGACCAACATTTGGAGAAATTTGTGTGCCGCGGCGCACGCACCTTGTGCCGCGGACCACACCCCTTTTTGGGTCCCAAAATGATAAAAATGATCCGGAAAGAGAATAAAACGATAGGAATCAATATTTGGGGATTAATAACACGAAATGGATCCACGGCAACCCCGAAACAGCGGTTTCGCACAACAATAACAAGAATATAGTTCAACAGTTTGACAGGAAGGACACGCTGAAAAGTGCACGAGGGTCACTACGATCGAGAAATACACCAAAAACGAAAATACAAGGGAAAGAAAAATACGGATATTACACCTATAATGCCATTCTGCTACCAGAATGAGCTGTTGGGCATGCTAAGGATCATAGGTCTCACCACAATACCAAATATATTGAGAGAACATATCATCTTGTTAGAGAGATGGTTAAAAAGGGATATGTTTCACTGCATGGAGTAGACATGTTAGGCGTATTTTTATACGCTTATTTATCATTATTTTGTAGTGTTTTGGTGAGTGAAATCATCTAAATGAGCTTTTAATGCCTTGATTTTGTATGATTGACAGGAAATTGAAGTCCGGGAGCTAAAACGAGGCAAAGCGGTAGCGGCAAAAGCGGGCGATGAGCCGCGGCGCAAGGAATCGAGCGCGGCACAGAAGACGCCACCGAAGGGCGAGTAAGTCAGTACTCGAGCCGCGGCACAGCCCAGGTGAGCCGCGGCACAGAAGAATTTATTTACGCCCAGGTATTCAGCTTTTGGCGATGTGCCGCGGCACAGGTTCAGTGAGCCGCGGCACACTTAGCGGGTTTGGGCCGTTTCGAAGCCAGTTTTCAACCGATTAATACGGACGTGATTTGTGGAGGTGCTGAGCTATAAATAGGGCTTAAGACCCTAATTTAATTATCTTGGAATCATTGAATCTAAACCTAGGAGAGCTTAAGCTTGGAGACAGAGAAGAGGAGGAAGCGGAAGAATTCAAGGCGAAGGCGGGAGTCGAAGAACGGAGGAATCCGAGCTTCATCTGCGTTTGAATTTTATGCTTTCGTTTATTTATTCTGTATTTTCGCTTTTAGTATGTCGGGCTAAAGCCCTAATCTAGGGTTTTGATGAAACCTTTGTTTTGACGAATTGATTAAGATTATCCAATTTATTACCTTTTATTGAGTTTTCCCAATTATGTTTAATGCTTGCAATTATCGGCCAATAGTTGTATTGATTTAATCATTCACTTGAATCGGGAGAGGAGATTTGGTGAGGAACTATTGGTGAGGACCGTTTATTACGTGAGATAGGAATATACTCATAGAAACTACGTGGCCTTTAGGAGATTTCATGCTTTTTGCCTATCGACGAGATAATTCACCTAGGGATAGAGTGCGTTAATCGCCGTTAGATAAATCTATTGACCTCGGGAGGCGGTAGAATATATTAGCAATCTCCGCCTTGATAAATTGGGAAAATTATTTATTACGGATAATCGAGAGTAAATTCGGATAAACTAAGGTGGATTCGAACCCTAGACGTATTCATCATTTGATTTCCTTAATCCAAGATATTGTTTTCTACTGCTTAGTATTTTAGAAATTCTTTTAGTTATTAATCCAAAAACCCAACTTCGATTGTTCAAATAAAATTGGAATACGAAAACGTCGGTAGTTAGAGATTCAATCCTCGTGGGAACGATACTCTACATATCACTTTATTACTTGTAAACGATGACGTGCACTTGCGTGTAGGAAATATCGCAACAAGTTTTGGCGCCGTTGCGGGATTGAAATTTTTCTAATATCGATTTAAGTATTTCGAGTCTTAATTTGAACGTTTTATTTTTATTTTTGTGTATTTATTTTTGTTTATTCGTTTTCCTTTCGGGACCTTTCGTTAGTGCATGAGAAGACTCGTAACGAAGGCTTACTACCTTTGGACACCGAGCTCGAGCGCACGCTAAGAAGGAACAAAAAGGAGAAAAGAGAGTTGCAGGCAGCGGTCATCATGGCCGAGAATATTGAAATCGAGGAGGAGACAACCAAGTGCGGCAAGTTCAACCGGAACTCGCTCTTCGAGATTATGCCATGCCGCAGTCAACGCTAATTTTTCGGGAATCCGGCGTCCCACTATACAAGCAAATAACTTTGAGATCAAGCCCGCCATTATTCGGATGGTGCGGGCGAGCCCATTCGTGGATTGCCGAAGGACGACCCGAATGCCCACATTGCGTCTTTCCTTGAGATATGCGATACTTTCAAAACTAATGGTGTCACCGACGATGCCATCCGATTGAGGCTTTTCCCTTTCTCTTTGAGGGATAAAGCAAAGTTTTGGTTAAATTCCTTACCGCCGGGGTCGATTACAACATGGGAGAGGTTAGCGCAAGCCTTCCTTGCCAAATTTTTCCCACCAGCTAAGACGGCGAGGTTGAGAAATGAAATCACCACTTTTGCCCAGTTCGATATGGAATCGCTCCACGAGGCGTGGGAGCGATATAAAGAATTACTACGAAGATGCCCTCATCACGGTATTCCTGATTGGCTTCAGCTTCATACGTTTTATGGTGGTTTGAGTGCTTCTACACGCACTTTAGTGGATGCGGCCTCCGGTGGGACATTCATGGCAAAATCTATGGCCGAGGCACACGTGCTTTTGGAAGATATGGCCGAAAACGCATACCAATGGCCATCAGAAAGATTGACACCGAAAAGAGTCATGGAAGTTTCAAGCAATGACCCGATTTCCACTTTGACAGCTCAAGTCGCCGCTTTGACACAACAGCTCCAGACATTTTCGCACGCACCAGCCCCCGTTACCATTGAGACATGTAATTGGTGTAACGGATCACACCCGAGCGCGGAGTGTCAATTTGGAAATCCGTTCGAGCAAAATCAGATGGAGCAGGCTCAATTCGTAGGAAATGGGAATCGACCGAATAACCCGTACTCCAATACTTATAATCCGGGGTGGCGCAATCATCCCAACTTTTCATGGAGAAACGGACAGAACGCACACGAGCCCCCTTTCGCTCAGAATCAACAGCAGCCCCCTTCCGCTCCCAAAGTGTCTCTCGAGGAAGCGCTTGCAAAATTGGCGGCAAATACGAGTCAATTTATGACTCGGACGGAAGCTACACTACAAAATCATTCTGCTTCCATTCGGAATTTGGAGGTCCAGCTGGGCCAAATCGCTAATGTGTTGACAGCTCGTCCAGAGGGAGCATTGCCGAGTACAACAGAGACTAACCCTAGAGAGAGTCTAAACGCAGTTAGCTTGAGAAGCGGGAGAGAGTTGCTGGATCAGCCGGAGCTGGGTAAAGAGAAGAAAGTGATGGAGGAAGAGATGGATTTAAAGCCAGAGGAGTCAAAGGATGTGAAGCCGGATAACTTGAAGACATGTGTTCCCCCCGTTCCGTTTCCGCAGAGACTACAGCAAAGAAGGGCGGACAAACAATTTTCTAAATTCCTTGATGTGTTCAAAAAGCTTCACATAAATATTCCGTTCGCCGACGCATTGGAGCAGATGCTGAGTTATGTCAAATTCATGAAAGAGATATTATCTAAGAAGAGAAAACTTGAAGAGTTTGAAACGGTCACCTTGACAGAGGAGTGCAGCGCAATTCTTCAAAAGAAGCTCCCACCTAAATTAAAAGATCCGGGAAGCTTCAACATACCTTGCACCATGGGGAATTTTTCATTTAATAAGGCACTATGAGATCTTGGTGCGAGTATCAACCTCATGCCTCTGTCGATTTTCCAAAAGGTGAATATTGGGGAAGCTAAGCCAATCACAGTCTCATTACAATTGGCGGACCGATCGATAAAGTATCCGAGAGGAGTGATCGAGGATGTATTAGTTAAGGTTGACAAGTTCATCTTTCCAGCCGACTTCATCGTACTAGACATGGAGGAAGATGACAATATTCCGATCATCTTGGGACGACCATTTCTAGCGACGGGCCGAACCCTTATAGACGTGGAAAAGGGAGAGCTAACTCTGAGGGTCCAAGACGAGGAAATTACTTTTCAAGTATTCAAGTCATTCCCATGCCAGGAAGTGCTGATAAAGGATCACAAATTGAGAGGGTGAATGCCGTTGAAAGGGAAAAGCACCGAAAACATCGTCGGTGGGAAAATTCAGATGTTGTGTTAAATGGCCCGAGTTTTAAGAAGAATGTAGAACAAGTGGCGTTCCTCGAGCATGAGGAGAAATCTGCTGCAATCGTGGGTTCGTTTGTGAAGGAGGAAAGTGAGCCAAAAGCCAAGCGAAAAATTAGTCATAGAGAAATCGGGTGTTTCGGAAAATTTTTCAAGTCGAAACCTTTTCACAATCAACATTTGATGACCGAACCGAAACTCGAACCACTGATGACCAATGGTCATAATTTTAACCAAAACATAAACGGTTTGATGAACGGGGCGGAAGCCAAATGGAGTTTGCGAAAAGCGAACTAACGTTGTCCAATAGGTCCGGCTGGAGACTATAAACTTAGCGCTTCTCGGGAGGCAACCCGAGTATTAGTTGTAGATTCTTTGTTGTTTGCTTGCATTTTTAGAGTCTCTTTTTGTCTTCTTTCTTCTTTGATCCATCCTTCCCTCTCATCTTAATGATTTCGTGTTAAATTTCTGTGCAGGAATCATCAAAAGGGGAAAAATTCAATGATGAGCCGCGGCACAGTCCAGGTGAGCCGCGGCACACACCAGCTGAGGAAAAATGGCTGATCAAACTGTACCCTGTGCCGCGGCATGATCTTACTGAGCCGCGGCACACCAGGTCGCCGAGCCGCGGCACCCGATAACTGAGCCGCGGCACACTAAATGGTCGAAACGCCTGTGGCGCTGTACTTTGTGCCGCGGCATACTAAGGCCGAGCCGCGGCACACTAACACACCGAGCCGCGGCATACGAAATTTGAGCCGCGGCACCCGACGACATACCAAAACGTCCCGGTTATGTACTTTGGGCGCGGCTCACTTATATTGTGCCGCGGCCCCGTCGCAAAATAAGAGCATCCAGTAGGGCTCATTCGGTTGATCGGCTGTATAGGATACTTCTACCCTCCCTCCCTTCCTTCCCACACATGGAGGTTAGTTGGCTCCACTCTATGAGTCTCCTTCTCAAATTCTCCAGGTTATTTTTGATTTCTAAATCATTAATGATTCTTGATGTGAAGAGATTTGGAGTTTTATATTGCTAGTTATTCTTCATTGTTGTTTCTAAAATGGAGTTGGAATATGGGGAATTTGTTATTGTGATGGAATTGATGTTTATGAACGAATTGTTGATGATGGTTTTCGTAATTCAGGGTTATAATCGTGTTATTATTTTTGGGATTTGGACTTAACCATGAAAATTTATGTTCTTCATATTAACGTGTGCACACAAGGTGTTTGATAAATTGCAGCAATGAAAAATGGGTAAGCTAGGCATTTTCCAACTTATATGCAATGAATCATGTTGTCACATTATCCCCAACCTCTACATCATGTTCAACTTGAGAGCTATACTTAACTTCCTTTTTGATGATGCAAGCTTGTTTATTCACATTCCGCATGATGTAGTCAAGAAGCATGCAAGCTCACCGGACGATGTCGGCACCGGCTCTGAGCAGGTGGAGGGGAGTACTTGACCTTTACTTTTCTTGCATTTCATTTTTGTCCATTGAGGTCAATGTACATCCTAAGTTTGGGGGATTTACATTGATCTACATTCATTCTTTGTACTCTATTTTCTTCTTGTACATTATATTACATTTGCACTTTTCTTTTCTTTGCGAAAATTTTTAGCCTTGCTTGCCGTAGTTTCTCCTTATTCGTGAATTTTTGTGCTTCTATTTGTGTGATCTTGATGTTACGACACTGTCTTTCTCTCGAAGAAGCGGGCGAGTTCTAGTCGAGTTGGAGTCGATTATTTCATTACCTTAGTATTCAACTAGGTCCGAAATTTTTCCTGATTGTAGAGGTCTTGGCAGATAAGAGACGATACATACTTGTTGCTAAATCCCCATCAATACGTTTGGCTACATTTCCCGGATAGTGAGTCGTACCGTTTCTTTAGTCGTGTTGGCACTTAGTTTGAGTTTTGAGTCGGTCAATTTTTCCCTAAAAGTCGAGATAATGTGTTCTATGATGGGAAGTCTAGTAACTGGGGGTATTCGCGTGACCCGTTGTTTACTCTCGCGTAAAACGACGACCCTGATTAGATTAATGATTTAGATATTTCACATGTGCCAATGATAGGAAGCCTAGTAACCGGGGGCATTCGCGTGACCCGCTGTTTACTCTCGCGTAAAACGGCAACCTTGATTTGGACATGCGGAAATTATATATTCGAGTTGTTTCTCCGCTGTAGACGGGAACTTAGTAACTAGAAGCATCCATGTGCCCCATGAGTGTTTTTTACGTCAAACGGTTTCCTAATACATGAGAATGGAAGTTCCACCCTAGGATTATCCCGATGAAACATCCCGAGATCCTAACCTAGTGGTCGACTCGAATCAAATTTTTGAGCATATATATAAGGGGATACTGTCCGAGGTTTATTTATGATGAGACTCGTGAAAATTGTGCCTTTAGACTGTGGAACGCGACGAACTAGCTTGTTTATGTTAGCCTTTCATATTGACGGTCGATTTGACTCATGTTTTGTTAATCTTTGAGCTGAGTTTTCTTCATGAACGAATGATTAGGACTGAACTTGATTACTTTGCGGAATCATTATTCTGAGTGCAGCTCGCTTTTATGACACTCGTAATATTTAGAGAGAATGACAGGATAGTATTGATTAGATTGAACACTATGAGTTGCACAATTATTCACGACATTCTTTTGTTGACTTTAATTCTTTTTGCTTGAGGACAAGCAAAGGCTTAAGTTTGGGGGTATTTGTTAGGCGTATTTTTATACGCTTATTTATCATTATTTTGTAGTGTTTTGGTGAGTGAAATCATCTAAATGAGCTTTTAATGCCTTGATTTTGTATGATTGACAGGAAATTGAAGTCCGGGAGCTAAAACGAGGCAAAACGGTAGCAGCAAAGCGGACGATGAGCCGCGGCGCAAGGAATCGATCCGCGGCACAGGAAGACGCCACCGAAGGGCGAGTAGGTGTACTACGAGCCGCGGCACGGCCCAGGTGAGCCGCGGCACGAAGAATTTATTTACGCCTGTGTATTGACTTTTGGCGATGTGCGCGGCACGAGTTGATGAGCCGCGGCACACTTAGCGGGTTTGGTACGTCTGCGCGGATTACGGGCCGTTTGAAGCCGATTTTCAACCGATTAATACGGACGCGATTTGTGGAGGTGCTGATCTATAAATAGGGCTTAAGACCCTAATTTAATTATCTTGGAATCATTGAATCTAAACCTATGAGAGCTTAAGCTTGGAGACAGAGAAGAGGAGGAAAGCAGAAGAATTCAAGGGCAGAAGGCGGGAGCTGAAGAACGGAGGAATCCGAGCTTCATCTGCATTTGAATTTTATGCTTTCGTTTATTTATTCTGTATTTTCAGTTTTTAGTATGTCAGGCTAAAGCTCTAATCTAGGGTTTTGATGAAACCTTTGTTTTGACGAATTGATTAAGATTATCCAATTTATTACCTTTTTATTGAGTTTTCCCAATAATGTTTAATGCTTGCAATTATCTGGCCAATAGTTGTATTGATTTAATCATTCACTTCGAATCGGGAGAGGAGATTTGGTGAGGAACTATTGGTGAGGACCGTTTTATTCTGTGAGATAGGAATATACTCATAGAAACTACGTGGCCTTTAGGAGATTTCATGCTTTTTGCCTATCGACGAGATAATTCACCTAGGGATAGAGTGCGTTAATCGCCATTAGATAAATCTATTGACCTCGGGAGAGGCGGTAGAATATAGTAGCAATCTCCGCCTTCAGTAAATTGGGAAAATTATTTATTACGGATAATCGAGAGTAAATTCGGATAAACTAAGGTGGATTCAGAACCCTAGACGTATTCATCATTTGATTTCCTTAATCCAAGATATTGTTTTCTACTGCTTAGTATTTTAGAAATTCTTTTAGTTATTAATCCAAAAACCCAACTTCGATTGTTCAAATAAAATTGGAATACGAAAACGTCGGTAGTTAGAGATTCAATCCTCGTGGGAACGATACTCTACTTATCACTTTATTACTTGTAAACGATGACGTGCACTTGCTTGTAGGAAATATCGCAACAAGACACAACATACAATGATGTTGATCTACTGATTAAGACACTATCTCAAATAGTCTTAGAGCGACATCTGGAGCAAATGAGTATTATACCATGGTTTGTGGCATTGAGTACAAGTCGGAGATTGTTATAAATATGCCCTCAAATTCCACTCTAAGTATGATAGAGTGAGAGTGTTGTATTATAATTATGAACATCTAGTTCATTTAAGATAATATATTTATTATTTTTATAATATTGTATATCATTGGCTTCATGATTTTGTATATATAAAATAATAGTCCTTGCAGCTAAAAGGAAATATTCCGCTCCTTATGAGATAAGGATATTGGCACTGGAAGTGTTTGCGGCTCCAATGCTTAACTGATTCACAAGTCGATAAAACTTAATTGGGCAATCAGTTTAGACAAATCTTTTATAACGTATACTTTGACATGCAGAGTGTCTGTATTTACTAAGTGTTTGTGGGAGAACACGTTATAGCAATGATAATGGGATTAATATACCCAGACATGACTTAAAGTGATCCAGTCGCATGAAATTTACTCTGGGATAGTCAATTACTGAATCAAATTATGATGGATATATGAGAGCCTTTGCCTTGAAGATTCAGTAGGATATATGATTGTGACATTTGTTGGGAGTATGCCCTCGAATGCCACTCACAGGATGTTGAGTGAGGGCATTGTACTTGTTATTATGTAAATCATTAATATAAAGCAATGGATGTTTCTTTATTTACTGGTAGTTACTGGCATTCCTGAATTGTAAATATACATATAGAAACTAGTCTGTATATTTGCGAGAAAAACGTTCCACTCCTTATTGGATAAGGGGGTCGGCACTGGAAAGGTTTATAGCTCAAATACTTAATCGTGCGCAAGTCGATGAAACTTGACTGGGCGTTAAGTTTATGTGAAGACTTGTATCACATGTTCTTTGACATGTAGAGTGCTTATCGAACACTAATGGTTAGTGGGAGCACATGTTATAAGTATGCTAATTGGAATAGTATACCCGAACCGACTCACCCTCGATTCGTCACACGGATTTCACTCCGGGACAGTCAATGACGGAATCGAAAGGTTGTGATAGGTATTCGTGAACCTTCGACTTGAGGATTTAGTAGGGATGTGCTTGTGACGTCAAGATTTTCATTAGAGCAGTTCGACCCTATAAACCGGGAGGTGGGGGTCAACCTCGGCGTGCGTCTTGACGGGCAAGTAGCAGGTCCTACTGAATACCAAGATAGAATTCTTTCTCCCGTTAGTGAGCGGGTTATATGTTAATGCGGTTATTGGCATATGAGATCATAAGTCTTTGGCCAAAGCATTGGAGCTAGTTGTATTTGATACACGAGAGCTCGATGATCTCGATTTGCATTAACGCATGCATAGAGTCAAGTACAGATAGGGTTTGACTGACCGTGACCCTATATCTTGATAGGGATATCTGAAAGAAGGGTTTATACGTATACTGGTATTCATGCCAGAATGGTTCTTGAATGATCCCAATCATTCGTTCTCAGTTTGGGTACAGTGTAGGCCGCCAGGCTGGCTAAGTGGTGCTACTACTCTTTGGTTCCTCCCATTGCTGACTGAGACGGACCTACCGATTCGCGTAATAGGATTGACGACGGAATGAATCGAGCTTATTATCTCATTATGAATATTAGATATTGGATATCTAAATTTGGGACATTGGATGTCTAAATCGATTTATTGGATAAATTGATTTACGGCCTAATGAATTAATTATATTACAGGGTGATTAATTTAATTCATGAATATAATTATTTCTTGGAGAAATTAATTATGTTATTATGCATTTGATATGATTAATAAATTGGATTAATTAATCGATATAACTATATCGGAACGGAATCAGAGTTTATCTGTTTGGACTCACGGGAGTCCGAAACGAACCGAATTTGTCCGACTCCTTCTAGATGGCCTCCTCACCCCAAATCACCTCCATGTGAGTGTTCTTGTCTACATCATGATGTTTGGAATATCTTTTGTCAAGGGGACAAGTATCATGCACATTATTTTGGGGGGAATTTTATATTGTGAGATGAAGAATATGAAGTGAAGACTTATATATCTCATCACTCATTCATTGTGTTTTAGTACGTGAGTTTGAGGAAGGAGAGAGAGAAAAATAACTTGGAGTTCATTTCATGGTCTTCAACTTCATCTTCATCTTCTTCATTCTTTTCTTCAATTTTCTTAGAGGAAGATTGAGAGAAAAATAGAGATAATATAGATTAACACTTAAAGTGTAATAATCTTTATATTCAAGCTCCTATAACCTTGTTCTAGCCGTATCCTTTGAGGATAACGAGGTTTAGTCATTCCGGTCATTTCTCCGGCGCGTGACAAGTAGAGACATTGTCTTTTTGGCGTTGGATCATTCAAGTGCTTGGAGCGCATTGGATCGTAGGGAATTCATTTCAAGATTGGGGAATAGCTCAATAGAAGGAATCCATTTAATCAACTGACTACAAGGGTGAGTCTCTTATTCGTATATACGTAGCTCGATCGATCCTCGTAGGGATTCAGATCGAATTAATTTTCCTTTTACCGCTTCCGCTGGTCCTTCATTTTAGGCACCGAATCCCAACGGTGGTATCGGAGCGTAGGTCTTGCGATTGTATATACGATATTGGCATTTGGAATGCTTGATTATATGGTGAATGATTTGGAATCATTTATAGTCATAATCATGGTATATGTTTTTCGTTCGTTCTAGTTGTATTTTTCGTAAGTTTATATCTAAATATAAATCTTTAATTTCAGGGAAATATGATTTGTATTGAAGATATGAATGTTGGAAAATATAGATATTGGATATCTGGTCGAAAAACTAGCCCCGAATTACCGTTGGACGGTCCGTGAGTGGTCCGGAAGGAGGGGGCCGCGGCCGAGGGCTCGGGGGCCGCAGCCCAGGGCTGTTGCAGCCCGCTTATAAGGGTACTGGACTGGGGGCCGCGGCCCAGGGCTCAGGGGGCCGCGGCCCAGGACTGCTAGGCAGCCCTACTTGCTGCCCGGTTGGTTTTCAGGCGCAATCTAACTCTTTTCGACCCGTTTCGGGCTTGTTTTCTTCGTGTATTCCTAACAATGATTTCCCACATTTTAAATTGGATTTAATATGATTAAAATGATTTATGGTATTTCATTTTATAAGGGAAAATTGATTAATTGGAATACTTGTGATCGACCGAATTATTTTGAGCGTTTTCATATTACCGATTGTGTGAATCGATTGCATCGGTTTATATTGTTGATTGGATCAATGTATCCCTTCGCTTTCCATTTATATAGTATTTATTGGATGAATTCTTTTGAATGGGGATGTGGTTTGTGGACTTAGTTTTGAATCGTTCGTTTTATTCGATTGGGTTGTAAAGGCCATTTTGAGCCTATTTATTTTACTAGAAATATTTGTATCTAGGATGCAATTTTCAATGTAAAATTTCAGGAAGATCCGTTTCGAGAAGACGAAGACTTGTAATTAGATTATGGAGTTTTTGTTTTCTAGGAACGGTCCTTTAACCACATGTTGGTAGCAATTAGGTTGTGAATAGTTGTTTCATATTGTATGAATGCCACAAACGCGCTTAAATGGATTAATGTACAAAGTATAATGTTAATCGCGAAAATTCTCCCACGACAAATTATTACGTTTATAAAGTTTCAAGGTTTTCCTTCCCTCCATCGAGCTTTCGGGAAATTGAAATCCAAACCGGATGTGCTATGCTTCCGAGTTATCGGGGTAGTCGTTCGGGGAGGACGAATAAATTACCGTGAGCGCATTGGATGCCTTCAGTTGGAGCAAATTTTATTCCTAGAAACCTGATAGGTTGCCGGATAAGATTCAATTGTGAAACTGATTTGCGTCAATGGTATAAACTGAACTTGTTCACGAGCCATAGAAATCGTATAGGTTGAGGGGAGTAAACAAGGGAAAGAAGAAGATCGAATCATCCATTAGATGGTTTGGTGTTGGACACCACTTTATGAAAATTAATAGACTAGAAACCTGTTCGGTTGCCCTCTATTAAGATTTATAAAGAACTCGATCACCACTATGAAGTAGAGCGACGATACTTCCGGATTTCACAAGGGAGTGTGTTATTCCGATAAAAATAGTGGGAGTTGGGTAACAAGAATAGAAAAGACCTTAATTCTATACTTAGAACATAATTAAACTAGTCACTAATTAATCTATCATACTTAAATGCAGACATAACTCTCAATATGACAATGAACCCACTCGCAATTCTACTCGAAAAGAACACCTTAATCGGACCTAACTTTGTGGATTGGCTCCGCAATCTGATGATAGTCCTCAATATAGAGGCACTGGGATACGTCTTGGAGAGCACCTCCGAAGAGCCAATCAGGAAGAGATTGAAAACCACGAAAAGTGGGTTAAGGATGACGTGAAAGTCCGTTCATATATGATGGCTTCCATACTAATGAGCTTAATAGAGCTCACGAGAAAATGACTTCTGCTAGGTAGATTCTATCTCACTTAACCGAGCTTTATGGTGAGCACACTCGAATGGCTAGATATGAGATATCTAAGCAATTGTTCGGTGCTAGGATGAATGGGAGAAGGTTGGGGACCACGTTCTCAAAATGATATCCATGATCGAGAGATTGGAGGCTCTTGATTTTAAAATGGATACTTCTCTCCAAACCGACCTTATCCTTCAGTCTCTCCCTGATTCCTTCTCATAGTTTGTTATGAACTTTAACTGTGATGAGATTGCATGTAATTTAGCTGGGCTAATGAACAAACTGTAACACCCCAAACTAGGCGGATATTACAGTGCCGTGAATCCCCGACTGGGACCCACCAGGCAAATGAAAATGATGAATTAAATAATATAATTGTAGTACAGAACCACATTATATTACCAAGTACTCCGATGTGGAGTTTAAGTACAACACAACAGGACAAAACCGAATACTAGTATATTTTATATGGAGATAAAATACACCACTCTGAATAGTTAAACATCTTAAACGGAATTTGCAGCGGAAAAATACAAATGACGGAAATGACTGAAATGACTGAAACAAACGGAATGAATGGGTCCCCCTACTAGTATCACTGGGACTCCTCGCCGTCAACATGCTCTTCCCATGCCTTTGCCTTGCCGTGACCTGAAAACAAAATTCCCCAACGGGGTCAGTTATACAGAACAACAATCCTCAAGGGTTGAAAATACACAATCATGAATTAACTGAAGTTATGAAATATCCTTAGTTATGAATTACGCTGAAGGGGAGTATCATAGTACGCCCGTAATGTTCTGTGCAAGTGTACAAGACGAATGACCGGACACACCCGTCCTTGTACCTAATTAGTCTCACGGAGGTAAGCGTTACCGTGTGCACGGTCCAATGTATCGGTGAACCCAATACATGACCATCGTGTGCCCGACTAAAAATTCCACACAGCCACACCCGGCCACGCAATATGAACCCAGAAGGTCATATGAACGAGAATGACCACAATGAATATCAATGAATAATAATTCGACAAGGCCAAGATGACTCACCGAGATGAAAATAATAGTGACTTGATTGATAACCCGATGAAATGATTTGGAACCGTCGTTCCTCGTGAATGAAATGATTATTCGACAATTACAAGTCTCAATATGATTAATACCATGATGAATGAGTTATGATTATGAGCAATCAACAACAAAAGGAATGAGTGTCCTTTTAACCGAGTAAGAGTTAACTTACACAATACCGATGACAATATCCTTCCACGAACAACGTCCTAATCGAGATACCGGTCGCTCGAACAACCTTGAATAACAATAATTACCAACAACTGTTTAGTACACGTATCAAGCAACACAACACGACTAACCCAAAAGTCGAAACAACGATAATCAAACTCATATGGGCATTCTAACGAATACGTAACCAACCACACAACTTCGAAAATATCCAATCCCGAATATATCGAAACCATCACCAAAATGAGTATTTCGAACTATCAAAACACTTCAATGATATCAATAATCCAATAGGAATCCACAATTCAAGATTACAACAACATCAATCGGAAAATCCCCAATTAACCGAAGTCAACCCCAAAGGTTCTTGAAATAATTCCGAAAATAGCCATTAAATCCGTAGGAATATATTTATCTAAGGTAGATAATCCATAGCTAACATATTCCAATGATAATCCAAGCTTACACGAAGAAATCGGAAGGAAAATCCCAAAAATCCGAAATTCTAGATCCAAGAGATTAATACCTTAGATTTGATGTTAAGGAGTGATGAAGTGATGATTAATCCAACTCAAAGGCTTGAAGATGATGATAGATGATAGCAGCTCAAAGGGAACACTCCAAATCGCCCAAAATTGCCCGAAGTCGCTCAAAAACGAAGAGAAGTGAGAAAATGACGAAACTCAGGCTAACTGTCCAATTTATACTGCTCCAGATTAGCGCACGCTATGACTTGCTACTTAGCGTGCGCTAACGAGTTGTATGAACATTCCAGTGAACTTTGGCTGACCCGTTAGCATACGCTACAACCTAGTAGCATGCGCTAACTCTATCCCAATAGCGTGCGTTAACTCCAATTGTTAGCGTGCGCTAGCTAAATATCTGTTGTCCAGTACTGAAGTCCAGAACCTTCTGTCCTCTGATCTGATCTCGGTAGCATGCGCTATAACCAAGAAGTATCGTGCGCTACTACACCATTTGCGTACGCTAAAAATCACTCGTAGCGTGCGCTATGAATTAATCCAGTGCAGTCCAGTAGCCACTGTACTCAGCTTGATCCGTCCTTAGCACGTGCTACACCAAATATTAGCATGCGCTACTACAACCCACTAGCGCGCGCTACATACCACTCGTAGCGTGCGCTACTTATAACTCACCTGCAGTCCAGTACCTTCTGGACTGCATCCAGGGTAATCATTAGCGTGCGCTAATACTGAATGGTAGCGTGCACTACCTGTACTCAATTAACGCACGCTAGAAAGAGTACGTAGCGTGCGCTATCCCTCACGCACGGCCCACAATGAAGATGACAATGATGATAAACACGGCACGAAATTCCAATTAGATTAGTGATGAACGACGATTGATACACGATACAATTACTCTAAACGGTGAATACCATGATTGAATACGAGTGACAAATGATCATTAATGAGTGAAATTACTGAATGATAAATACTGAATGATAATTACTGAATTACAACCGGGTATTACATACACCCCCCCCTTAAAAGAGTTTCGTCCCCGAAACTAAGGGTCAAACAATTCTGGGTAATTCCCCCGCATACTATCCTCGGTTTCCCAAGTAGCCTCTTCGACTCCGTGCCTAGACCACTGAATCTTAACCAAAGGAATCATCTTATTCCTCAACTGCTTGATTCGCCGCTCTAAAACTCGTATAGGACGCTCCTCATATGAATGATCATCGGCGATCTCGATTTCGTCAAATTGAAGTATGTGACTCGGGTCGGCAACATACTTCCGCAACTGAGAGACGTGAAACCCATTATGAATTCGGCTCAAAGCCGGAGGTAAAGCCAATCGATAAGCTAACTCGCCTACTCGATCCAAAATCTCAAACGGTCCAATGAATCTCGGACTCAACTTACCCCTCTTCCCAAAACGGAAGATACGACGACTCGGGGATACCTTGACCAACACGTGGTCACCTGACTCAAACTCTAAAGGTCGACGCCGGTTATCTGCATAAGATTTCTGTCGACTCTGAGCGGTCAACAAACGACTCCTGATCAAAGCTATCTTCTCATGGGCGGCTATAAGCATATCGGGCTCGGTGCCGATTGATTCTGATAGGTCGTCCAAACACAACGGAGATCGACAACGACGACCGTACAAGGCCTCGTAAGGTGCCATCTTAATCGAAGCATGCCAACTATTGTTATACGTGAATTCAATCAATGGTAGTTGGGCTTCCCAATCGTCTTTCCAATCGAGGATGCATGCCCTCAACATGTCCTCTAATGTCTGAATGGTTCTCTCTGATTGTCCGCCGGACTGAGGATGAAAAGCGGTACTGAGATTAAGCTGAGTTCCCATAGCGCGATGAACTGATTTCCAAAAATGCGACACAAACCGTCCTTCACGATCGGAAACGATACTTTTAGGAGTACCGTGCAGTCTCACTATCTCTTTCATGAATAACTGGGCAAGTCTCTCGGGACCCCAAGTATCCTTAATCTCAAGAAAATGAGCTGATTTAGTTAAGCGATCCACAATTACCCTGATCGTATTCATGCCACGACGACTCGTCGGCAAACTCGTGATGAAATCCATAGAAATGTCTTCCCACTTCCACTCTGGAATAGGGAGAGGTTTCAGCATACCAGCCGGTCGCTGATGTTCAATCTTAACTTGTTGACAGGTTAAGCATCTCCAAAAAAATTCCGCGACTTCTCGCTTCATATTACTCCACCAGTAGTTTTGTTTCAAGTCCTTATACATCTTGTTAGACCCCGGATGAACAGAATAAGGGGTAGCATGAGCTTCTTTCAAAATCGAGTTTTTAAACTCGTCATTTGCCGGTACACACAATCGATTCTTAAATCTAAAAAGTCCATCCTCGTGGACCACGAACCCAGGGGCTTTCCCCTGAACCACATCCTCACGGATGCGTAACAATGATGGGTCCGAACCCTGATTCTCTCTGATTGCCTCCTCAAGTGACGATGAGATCTCCAACATATAATGCTGTCCCTAAACTCGCAGAAGCTAGACCTCGATCTCGGGTCTAAGGAATTCCTGCTGAAACTCCTTCTGGACTGTTAAACGAGCAAGCATCTGCTCCTGAACGGACTTACGACTCAAGACGTCGGCGACAACGTTCGCCTTGCCCGGGTGGTAAAGGATCTCAATATCATAATCTTTGATTAATTCCAACCACCGTCTCTGTCGCATATTTAACTCCTTCTGAGTAAATATATACTTTAAACTCTTATGATCGGTATCTAACAGGTAACGCCATAAAGATAATGACGCCAAATCTTCAAAGCGAACACCACGGCTGCTAGCTCCAGGTCGTGTGTCGGATAATTAACCTCATAAGGTCTCAATTGCCGTGAAGCATAGGCAATAACCTTTCCATTCTGCATGAGCACACATCCGAGACCCTGTCCGGATGCATCACTATAAACCACAAATCATTCCATCCCCTACGACAAGGAAAGTACAGGTGCTGACATTAACCGGCTCTTTAGTTCCTCAAAACTCCGTTGACACGCGTCGGACCACATGTATTTCTTATCCTTTCGCAAAAGGTTCATCAAGGGTTGAGCGATTCTAGAAAATCCCTCCACAAATCGCCGATAATAACCCGCTAATCCGAGGAAACTTTGGATTTCCTTAACATTCTTCAGAGGTAGCCAATCTCGAATAGCCTCCGTCTTCTGAGGATCGACACGAACTCCGTCTGAAGAAATTACGTGTCCGAGAAACGTCACTTCGGACATCCAGAACTCACATTTGGAAAACTTCCCATAAAGTTGTTATCGTCTCAACACGTCGAGCACTTGATGAAGGTGAAACTCGTGTTCCTCTCGGTCACGAGAACAAATCAAAATGTCATCGATGAAGACAACAACAAACTGAACCAAAAAGTCGATGAAAACCCGATTCATTAACTCCATGAATACCGCAGGTGCATTAGTCAATCCAAACGGCATAACCACGAACTCATAATGACCATAGCGTGTTCGAAACGCCGTCCTCGCGATGTCCAACTCTCGGATTCGCAACTGATGATATCCAGATCTTAAGTCGATCTTGGAAAATACTGAAGCTCCCTGAAGTTGATCTAAGAGATCATCAATACGGGGTAAGGGATACTTATTCTTGATTGTCACCCTGTTCAACTCCCGATAATCGATACACAAGCGAAAAGAACCATCCTTCTTCTTGACAAATAACACTGGTGCTCCCCACGGGGACGCACTCGGTCGAATATAACTCTTCTCGAACAACTCCTCAAGTTGGTTCTTTAATTCCTGCATTTCGGTCGGGGCCATCCGGTACGGTGCCTTTGATATCGGGGACGTACCAGGCTCCAACTCAATCGTGAATTCCACATCCCTCTGTGGAGGCAAACCAGGTAACTCGTCTGGAAAAACATCGGCATATTCCCTCACTATCGGAATGTCCGTCAACATTAGTGATGATTTTTCGGTTTTGGTCATAAAGCACCAATAACCAACACACCCCTGATTGAGTAATCTCACTGCTTTCATCAAATTAATGACCTTACCAGAACAGCCGGGATTACCTCCCTGAAACACACATTCAACCCCATCGTCTGAAATGATAGTAATCATACGCTTACGGACACTAATGATGGCATCATGACGATCCATCCAATCAATACCCAAGATGACGTCGTCCCTCGGCAAATCTACTACGATTAGGTCCGCTGGCCATACACGACCATGAAACTGAATCGGACAATTCTGAATCTCACGATTACCGATAATTCGTCCACCATCAGGTAGGCCAATGACATAAGGCTCATAACTAGTAGCACTACCCAGACGTAGTCTACTCAAACATGACTCGAAAATGAATGAATGCGAGGCACCAGTATCAAAAAGGGTACACACAGGTTGAGATAGAATATCGAGTGTACCTGAGATCATTCGGGCCTCTGGATCATCGGTCTTCTTCATCTCATAAATCCGGGGCTTGCTAGTCCCGGCACCGGACGCTCCCGCCTGCTGGCTATAGGCTCCACCTTTAGTCGCTCCTGTCGTTTTAAACGACGCTGATTGAGTGGCCTGGTTCTGAACGGCTGACTGTTTAGGGGCCTGAGATGACGTCTGAGTAGGTTTGGAGTCCCTACGGCAAAAACGGGCCTTATGCCCAGCAATCCCACAATTATGACACGTGATAGTCTGTCTCGGACACTTGGTATTGAGATGACCAAGATCCCCACAGTTAAAACAGGTGATGGCCGAACTGGCCGCTCGAGACTGAGATTTCGCGTGTTTAGACGTCATAGGAGGTCGCTCAGAAAAAGCAGAGCCCGCACGAGGTTTCTTAAAAGTTGTCTGACCGCCTTCAAACTGATTACGATTCTTCGATTTCTTGCTAGCAGACGAAGGTTGCTGCTTAGCAATTTCCTTAGCAGTAAGCTCATAAGTGAGAGCTTTCTCAATGAATTCGGCCAACGTGGTGCAATTATGGTTAAGCAACTGTAGTCTCATACGGGGTTTTAGCCTCTTGCTGAAATACTTAATTTTATCCGCCTCTGAATGAATGATGGATGAGGCGAAAGGGAGAAGTTCCTGAAATTTCTCGGCAATGGCGAGAACATCCTCGTCTGTTGAGGGGTCGGGTGTGAGTAATTCTGACAGCTTGGCCTCCTTGAGTGGGTCCGGATAATACCTCTCCATCATGAGAGTCTTGAACTGATCCCAAGTACATGATCCTTCGGTGGGCTTCAACAACAACCACAAAGAATGTGCGCTCTTACCCAGGTAGTAAGCCGCAACAGAAACTTTGTGTCCTTCGGGACACTCTACCATAGCAAACAACTTCTCGAAATGCTCGAGCCAATGAATAATATCCGCCGGCTCAGACGAGCCCTCAAAAGTAGGTGGCCTCTGGCGAGAGATGTCGCTGATGATATTGCTCACATTCCTTTCTTGCCTCTGACGTGGCGGCGGAGGAGCCTGTTGATTATGGTTAACTGAGTTGTGCATCGTCTCCATAAGTTGTGCCATCTGGGTCATTTGGGCCATCATGCCCTGCATAAAAGCGAGTGGGCCAACCCGGACACCTTCTGACTGAGCCGTGTCCCGGGTACGACTCCCCGTTAGTGAATGATCGCGTCCAGGTGAGTGAGTGGCAGCATCGCTGCTCGATGAATTAGCATTATTTCTCACATTCGCACGTGTATTCACATGAGCTCTCGGGATTCGGCCCGCTCCACGGCCTCGTCCTCCACGTCCTCTTCATGCCCTCTCCATACTTAAGTAGGAAAGTCACATGATGATTATATTTCCTGCATGAATATCGCGTTATGATTATGACATGAGATGATGAAAATGAGCATATACGCTCTAACACAGTGATTACATGAATGATTAACTGAGGTGACATGATTATCTGATGAAATTATTGAAATGATTATCTTGAACAAATTAACAAGATTAATGATATGATCTTCCAGATCAACAACCGAGTAATGAAATGAATTGAGTGATTAATGAGTTAACGTGACCGTCCTGGTCAAAATCACAATGATGATTGAGGATTGTTAACTCATGAATTATGAATGAATGATTATTGCCAGAAATTATACCATGGCATTAGAAATCTTATAGTTCTTGGTCTGATTGGCTCGGCATTTGCACAGGTCACACGTGACGCGAAAGTCCAATGATACTAGTCCGATGACGATGATTTAAAACGAGACATGACTTGGAGGGTAGTATTCAAAACCACTCTCCGATACCAACTCTGTAACACCCCAAACTAGGCGGATATTACAGTGCCGTGAATCCCCGACTGGTACCCACCAGGCAAATGAAAATGATGAATTAAATAATATAATTGTAGTACCGAACCACATTATATTACCAAGTACTCCGATGAGGAGTTTAAGTACAACACAACAGCACAAAACTGAATACTAGTATATTTTATATGCAGATAAAATACACCACCCTGAACAGTTAAACATCTTAAACGGAATTTGCAGCGGAAAAATACAAATGACGGAAATGACTGAAATGACTGAAACAAAAGGAATGAATGGGGCCCCTTACTAGTATCACTGGGACTCCTCGCCGTCAACATGCTCTTCCCATGCCTTTGCCTTGCCGTGACCTGAAAACAAAATTCCCCAACGGGTCAGTTATACAGAACAACAATCCTTAAGGGTTGAAAATACAAAATCATGAATTAACTGAAGTTATGAAATATCCTTAGTTATGAATTACGCTGAAGGGGAGTATCATAGTACGCCCGTAATGTTCTGTGCAAGTGTACAAGACGAATGACGGGACACACCCGTCCTTGTACCTAATTAGTCTCACGGAGGTAAGCGTTACCGTGTGCACAGTCCAATGTATCGGTGAACCCAATACATGACCATCATGTGCCCGACTAAAAATTCCACACAGCCACACACGGCCACGCAATATGAACCCAGAAGGTCATATGAACGAGAATGACCACAATGAATATCAATGAATAATAATTCGACAAGGCCAAGATGACTCATCGAGATGAAAATAATAGTGACTTGATTGATAACCCAATGAAATGATTTGGAACCGTCGTTCCTCGTGAATGAAATGATTATTCGACAATTACAAGTCTCAATATGATTAATACCATGATGAATGAGTTATGATTATGAGCAATCAACAACAAAAGGAATGAGTGTCCTTTTAACCGAGTAAGAGTTAACTTACACAATACCGATGACAATGTCCTTCCACGAACAACGTCCTAATCGAGATACCGGTTGCTCGAACAACCTTGAATAACAATAATTACCAACAACCGTTTAATACACGTATCAAGCAACAAAACATGACTAACCCAAAAGTCGATACAACGATAATCAAACTCATATGGGCATTCTAACGAATACGTAACCAACCACACAACTTCGAAAATATCCAATCCCGAATATATCGAAACCATCACCAAAATGAGTATTTCGAACTATCAAAACACTTCAATGATATCAATAATCCAATAGGAATCCACAATTCAAGATTACAACAACATCAATCGGAAAATCCCCAATTAACCGAAGTCAACCCCAAGGGTTCTTGAAATAATTCCGAAAATAGCCATTAAATCCGTAGGAATATATTTATCCAAGGTAGATAATCCATATCTAACATATTCCAATTATAATCCAATCTTACACGAAGAAATCGGAAGGAAAAACCCAAAAATATGAAATTCTAGATCCAAGAGATTAATACCTTAGATTTGATGTTAAGGAGTGATGAAGTGATGATTAATCCAACTCAAAGGCTTGAAGATGATGATAGATGATAGCAGCTCGAAGGGAACACTCCAAATCGCCCGAAATCGCTCAAAAACGAAGAGAAGTGAGAAAATGACGAAACTCAGGCTAACTGTCCAATTTATACTGCTCCAGATTAGCGCACGCTATGACCTGCTATTAGCGTGCGCTAACGAGTTGTATGAACATTCCAGTGAACTCTGCCTGACCCGTTAGCGTACGCTACGACCTGGTAGCGTGCGCTAACTCTATCCCAATAGCGTGCGTTAACTCTAATTGTTAGCGTGCACTAGCTAAATATCTGTTGTCCAGTACTGAAGTCCAGAACCTTCTGTCCTCTGATCTGATCTCGGTAGCGTGCGCTACAACCAAGAAGTAGCGTGCGCTACTACACCATTTGCGTACGCTAAAAATCACTCGTAGCGTGCGCTATGAATTAATCCAGTGCAGTCCAGTAGCCACTGGACTCAACCTGATCCGTCCTTAGCGCCCGCTACACCAAATATTAGCGTGCGCTACTACAACCCACTAGTGCGCGCTACATACCACTCGTAGTGTGCGCTACTTATAACTCACCTGCAGTCCAGTACCTTCTGGACTGCAGCCAGGGTAATCATTAGCGTGCGCTAATGCTGAGTGGTAGCGTGCGCTACCTGTACTCAATTAACGCGCGCTAGATAGAGTACGTAGCGTGCGCTATCCCTCACGCACAGCCCACAATGAAGATGACAATGATGATAAACACGGCACAAAACTCCAATTAGATTAGTGATGAACGACGATTGATACACGATACAATTACTCTGAACGGTGAATACCATGATTGAATATGAGTGACAAATGATCATTAATGAGTGAACTTACTGAATAATAAATACTGAATGATAATTACTGAATTACAACCGGGTATTACACAAACTTGTGACCGCTCAGTCTCAGATGAAGACTCCACGGATGAAGGAGTCTGCTCTAGTGATTTCTTCTGGACCTCGTAGGTCTAAGAACAAGAAGAAAAAGATAAAAAAACAGACTAGAACACATGTCAAGGACTTCAAGGGTAAGGGCAAGGCCCCAACGGTTCCGAAGAATAAGAAGAAGAAGGATGCTTGTCTCAAGTGCAGTGAGCTGGGCCACTGGGCTAGAGACTGTCCGATTTTTCATGGCACTTTAGGTACAGAACTTTTAGTTTGGAAACAAATTGTTCTCCTACTGTATTTTCTACTTCCTAGATACTGGATTCTGGTGCTAGTTCTCATATTTTTACCGTGAATCAGGATCTCGAACAAAGTAGGAAGCTTGTAGTTAGAGAAGTAATGATCACTGTCGGAAGCGGGGATAGTGTCGAGGCAACCGACATAGGATCACTTCTTTTGGGTTTAGAATCCGGATTTGTTTTGACTTTAGAAGATGTACTTGTTTTGCCCAAAGGGCACAAAAACATTGTATCCATTCGGTCATGGACCGAAAAGGCTTTTCATTTTTCATTGGTGATGGTTCCTGCAAAATTTATTTCAGAAATAAACTAGTAGGTACTGCTACATTGTTAAATGGATGGTATCATCTAAATCTCAGCAACAAAGTAGTTGTGAATGTAACACCCCAAACTAGGCAGATATTACAGTGTCGTGGACCCCCGACTGGGACCCACCAGGCGAATGAAAACTGATGAATCAAACAACATAATTGCAGTACCGAACCACATTATATTGCCACATACTCCGATGGGGAGTTTAAGTACAACACACCAGGAAAATACCGAATACTAGTATATTTTATGTGAATATAAAATATACAACACTGAATGAAACGGAGTATCCAAATGAAAATCTGCAGCGGAAGATAAATGACAACAACATGAATGACTAAAAAGATCGGGGGCCCCTAGTAGTATCACTGGGACTCCTCGACGTCAGCATGCTATTCCTGTGCTTTTGCCTTGCCATGACCTGAAAAACAAAATCCCAAATGGCCATTACGTAACAACAATCCTCAAGGGTTGAAAATACATAATCATGATTTAACTGAAGTTATGAAATATCCTTAGTTATGAATTACGCTGAAGAGGAGTATTATAGTACGCCCGTAGTGTTCTGTGCAAGTGTACAAGACGGATGACCAGACACACCCGTCCTTGTACCTAATTAGTCTCATGGAGTTAATCTTTACCGTGTGAACAGCCCAATGTATCACTCCCAATACATGGCCATCACGTGCCCGACTAAAAATTCCACTCATCTGCACCCGACCACGCAATATGAACCCAGAAGGTCATATGAACAAAAATGACCACAATGAATATCAATGAATAATAATAATATGACAAAGTCAAGAATGACTCACCGAGATGAAAGTAATAATGAAGTGATTGATAGTTTTAATGAAATGATTAGAACCGCCGTTCCTCGTTAATGAAGTGATTCTTCGCCAATTACAAGTCTCAATATGATTAATACAATCATGAATGAGTTATGATTATGAATGTTCAACAACAAAAGGAATGAATATCCTTTTAACCGAGTAAGAATTAACTTACACAACACCGGTGACACTTATCCTTCCACGAACAACGTCCTAATTGAGATATCGGTCACTCGAACAACCTTGAATAAGTATAGTTACCAACAATCCGTTCCATATACGAATCAAGCACGAATATAACGAACTCAAAACGTCGATACGATTAAACCAAGTTTATTTGGGCCTTATATCGAACACCTTGTGACCAACTTCGATTGTTTATAACCAAACTTCAAAAATACCAACACCAAATCCCCAAGAAGTGTTTCAAACCAACAAAACATCCTTAATACGATCAATAATCCATAATGAATATCCAAATACGTGATTATAACGACAATTAATCGAAAACCCCCAAATCCAATTCGATATTCAAAGTGTTCTTGAATAATCCCTCAATAATCCCATGAATATTTATACAAACTCATAATCATATGCATATCCCTCCATATAACATGATTATAACGTCCAAAACATCATATTTCAATACAAAATCGAAATCCAAGATGTTGAAGAAATTACCTCTTGAAGATCCAACCACTTCGATACGAAGAATACGAGTTAAATCGAGTATCCAAGCTTCCCAAATGAATGAAGATGATGAAAATCTAACACTCAAGTGATTGATGATGGAAAAATCCCTCCCTCAAGTCTCTCTCTCGGAACAAACTGAAGAAAAGGGTGAAAATGAAGAAATAGTCCCGGCCAAGTCCTTATATACTGCCGGAAGTTACAGCCGTAACTCAGCCTTCTTACGGCCGTAACATTCCAGGTCAACGGCCTTACGATCAATCGGCCAACTGCACGGCCAGAACTCGCCTTCGCCCAAAGCACATCGCAGACTTACGGCCGTATCCGCCGTGACTTACGGGCGTAACTCGCCATCATCAAAAACATCTGCCGACACCCTTACGGTGTACCCGCACACCTTACGGGCGTAACTCGGATGATACGGCCGTATTCGGCCACACATACGGGCGTAAGCCCTCTTTGTCAAAAATGACCAGGCACCCTGCCTGTAACCTACGGCCGTATCCGGCCAAGACTTACGGCCGTACTTTCCTCGTCTTACGGCCGTATGCTGCAACCCTTACGGCCGTAAGTCCCCCTTGTCCGACATAAACTGAAATATACGAATACCACTTACGGCCGTATCCTACCCTTCTTATGGCCGTAACTCGCCTTCGGCCAAAAATGCCTGGGCAGCCTGCTGGACAGGTACGGCCATAACCGGCCAAGCCTTATGGCCGTACCTGCTCAACTTACGGCCGTATTCCGAAACCTTACGGCCGTAAGTCCCGTTCGTCCAAAATGGCCTGACATCATCGAACCCTTGTTACGTCCGTAACATAAAATCCTTACGGCCGTAACTCAATGCTGGACAAGGTGAAAAACCCGATAACTCCGATTCCTCGCTACGACTGATGAATGATCCGACATATCATACGAATGTGAAAGTGAACAAGTCCAACACATGCCAAAGATGATACTCCCAGTACAAGATTACCAATCATGATGAAAATGATAATACTCCCGTCTCGATCTTTAAACGGAGATGAAGTGACGATCAGTAACTGATATACGGTTACAACATGCCAACGGTGAACGCAAATGAATGTATCATGAATGACGAGTGATTAATAATGAGTGAAAATTATTGAGTGACGATTACGGACTGATAATTACTGAATGAAAATGAATGAAAACCGGGTAATACATACTCCCCCCCTTAAAAAGAGTTTCGTCCCCGAAACTAAGGGCCAAACAACTCGGGATAACTATCCCGCATACTCTCCTCGGTTTCCCAAGTGGCCTCTTCGACTCCGTGTCTAGACCACTGAATCTTGACTAAAGGGATCGTCTTGTTCCTCAACTGTTTGATTCGCCACTCTAAAACTCGTACAGGACGCTCCTCGTACGAATGATCATCCGCGATCTCGATTTCTTAGAACTGAAGTATGTGACTCGGGTCGGCAACACACTTCCGCAACTAAAAGACGTGAAACACATTATGAATTCGGCTCAATGCCGAAGGTAAAGCCAATCGATAATCTAACTCGCCTACTCGATCCAAAATCTCAAACGGTCCAATGAATCTTAGACTCAACTTCCCCCGTTTTCCGAAATGGAAAATACCCCGACTCAGGGATACCTTGACCAAAACGTGGTCACACGTATCGAACTATAGTGGTCGAAGACGATTATCTGCATAAGATTTCTGTCGACTCCGAGCGGTCAAAAAACGACTCCTGATGAAAGCTACCTTATCACGGGCGGTTATAAGCATATCGGGCTCGGTGCCGATTGATTCTGATAAATCGTTCCAACACAAAGGAGATCGACAACGACGACCGTACAAGGCCTCGTAAGGTGCCATCTTAATCGAAGTATGCCAACTATTATTATACGTGAACTCGATCAATGGTAGTTGGGCTTCCCAATCGTCTTTCCAATCGAGGACGCATGCCCTCAACATGTCCTCTAATGTCTGAATAGTCCTCTCTGATTGCCCGTCAGACTGAGGGTGAAAAGATGTGCTGAAATTAAGCTGAGTTCCCATGGCACGATGAACTGATTTCCAAAAATGAGACACAAATCGCCTGTCACGATTAGAAACGATACTTTTAGGAGTACCGTGCAGTCTCACTATCTCTTTGATGAACAGCTGGGCAAGTCTCTCGGGACCCCACGTATCCTTGATCTCAAGGAAATGAGCTGATTTATTTAAGCGGTCCACAATCACCCAGATCGTATTCATGCAACGATGACTAGTCGGCAAACTCGTGATGAAATCCATAGAAATGTCTTCCCACTTCCATTCTGGAATAGGGAGAGGTTTCAGCATACCCGCCGGTCGCTGATGTTCAATCTTGACTTGTTGATCGGTTAAGCATCTCGAAACAAATTCTGTGACTTTCTCTCTTCATATTACTCCACCAGTAATTTTTTTTCAAGTCCTTGTACATCTTGCTAGACCCCGGATGAACAGAATAAGGGGTAGCATGAGCTTCTCTCAAAATCGAGTTTTTCAACTCGTCATTCGCCGGTACGCACAACCGATTCTTAAATCTCAAAAGTCCATCCTCGTGGACCACGAATCCAGGGGCTTTCCCCTGAGCCACATCCTCACGAATGCACAACAATGCTGGGTCTGAACCCTGATTCTCCCTGATTTCCTCCTCAAGTGACGATGAAATCTCTAACATACAAAGTTGTCCCTGAACTCGCTGAAGCCAGACCTCGATTTCGGGTCTAAGGAATTCCTGCTGAACCTCCTTCTGAACTGTTAAACTAGCAAGCATCTGCTCCTGAACGGACTTACGACTCAAGGCGTCGGCGACAACGTTCGCCTTTCCCGGGTGGTAAAGGATCTCGATATCATAATCTTTGATTAGTTCCAACCACCGCCTCTGCCGCATATTTAACTCCTTCTGAGTAAATATATACTTCAAACTCTTGTGATCGGTGAAGATCTGACAGGTGACGCCATAAAGGTAACGATGCCAAATTTCCAACGCAAAAACCACGGCTGTTAGCTCCAGGTCGTGGGTCGGATAATTAACCAGCTAATCCGAGGAAACTTCGGATTTCCTTAACATCTTTCGGAGGTTGCCAATCTCGGATAGCCTCCGTCTTCTGAGGGTCGACACGAACTCTGTCTGATGAAATTACATGCCCAAGAAAAGTCACTTCGGACATCCATAACTCACATTTAGAAAACTTTCCATAAAGTTGCTAGCGTCTTAACATGTCGAGAACCTAATGAAGATGTACCTCGTGTTCCTCTCGATCACGAGAATAAATCAAAATGTCATCGATGAAGACAACAACAAACTGATCCAAAAAGTCGATGAAAACCCGATTCATTAACTCCATGAATACCGCAGGTGCATTAGTTAGACCGAACGGCATAACTACGAACTCATAATGACCATAGCGTGCACGAAACGCCGTCCTTGCGATCCCCGACTCTTGAATTCGCAGCCGATGATATCCAGATCTTAAGTCAACCTTGGAAAATATTGAAGCTCCCTGAAGTTGATCTAAGAGATCATCAATACGGGGTAGAGGATACTAATCTTGATCATCACCCTGTTCAACTCCTGATAATCAATACACAAGCGAAAAGAACCATCTTTCTTCTTAACAAACAACACTGGTGCTCCCCACGGGGACGCACTCGGACGGATATAACCTTTCTCGAACTATTCCTCATGTTGAATCTTCAACTCCTGCATTTCGGTCGGGGCCATCCGATACGGTGCCTTCGATAACGGGGACGTACCGGGCTCCAACCCACTCCTGAATTCCACTACTCTATGTGAAGGGAACCAGATAAATCGTCTGGAATTACATCGTCAATCGATGACAATGATACGACGAATGATTGAACATTTTGATTGCCCTAGAATAGTTAATCGATAAAAAAATGATACAATGAATGATTGAACAACTCGATTGCCTTAAAACGGCCAATCGATGAAAATGATATAATGAATGATTGAATAACTTGATAGCCTTAGAAAGGCCAATCGATGAAAATAATACAATGAATGATTGAATAACTCGATTGCCTTAGAAAGGCCAATCAATGAAAATGATACAATGAATGATTGAACATTTCGATTGTAGAATTTCTCTGCTTTCGTCATAATAATAATTCTTCTGGAACAACGGGGATTACTTCCCTGAAGCACACATTCGACAACCAACGACGGAATGATAGTGACCAAACGCTTACAGCACTAAGGATAGTATCATGACGATCCATCCGACTAATACCCAATATTACATCGTCCTTACATAAATTCACCACGATTAGGTCCACCAACCAATTGCGGTCTTTAAGCTTACTTCGGTATGATTTCCGAAAATTCTTCCATCGTCAGGTAGACCGATGGTATGAGGTCCACAAGTAATAGGACTATCCCAAAATAAGTCTATTCAAACATGATTCGAAAATGAATGAATGCGGTGTACCAGTATCAAAAGGTACACACAGGTTGAAATAAAATTACGAGTATAATTGGGATCATTCGGGCCACCGGATCGTCGATCCTCTTCATCACATGAATCCGGGACTTGCCGGCCCCCGAACCGGACGCTCCCGTCTGATAAATATAAGCTCCAAGTTTATTTGCTTCCATTGTCTTAAACGACGTTGACAGAGCAGTCTGATTCTGAATCGCTGATTGTTTCGGGGCCTGAGATGCCGCCGGAGCCGACTTGGAGTCTTTTCGGCAAAAACGGGCCTTATGCCCAAAATTCCCACAATTATGGCACGTGATAGACGGTTTCATACACTTAGTGCTGTAATGACCCGGCGCTCCACAGTTGAAACAGGTGATGGCCGAACTGGCCGCTCGGGACTGAGATCCCGCACGATTATGCGCTGTAGGAGGTCGCTCAGAAACGATAGGACTCACACGAGGCTTCTTGAAGGTTAACTGACCGCCTTCGGATTGATTACGCTTCGTTGATTTCTTGCTGACAGATGAAGGTTGCTGTTCAGCAATTTCCTTAGCAGCAAGCTCATATGGGAGAGTTCTCTCGATTAATCCGGCCAGAGTGGCGCAATGATGATTGAGAAATTGCACATGGGTCATCATGGACTGCATAAAAGTGAGTGGATCAACCCGAACATCTTCTGATCGAGCCGAGTCCTGGGTATGATATCCCGACAGCGAGTGATTATTTCCCGGGTTTCGGCCCGCACCGCGGCCTCTCCCCGTGCATCCCCTGACAGCTCTCCCCATACTGAAGTAGGAAGGTCACATAATGATTATATTTCCCGCATGATTATCACGTTATGATTATGTCATGAGATGATGAAAATGAGCATACATGCTCTAACTTAGTGATTACATGAATGATTTACTGAAGTGACATGATTATCTGATGAAATTCTTGAAATGATTATCTTGGACAATTTAACAAGATTAAAAATATGATCGTCCAGATCGACAACTGAGTAATGAAATGAATTGAGTAATTAATGAGTTAACATGATCGTCCTAATCATAATGAATGATGATGTTTGAGGATTGTTAATTGATAAATGATGAATGAATGATTATTGCCAGAAATTATACCATGGCGTTAGAAATCTTACAGTTCTTTCGGTCTGATTGGCTCGGCATTTGCACAGGTCACACGTGACGCGAAAGTCCAATGATACTAGTCTGATGACGATGATTTCAAATGAGAAATGACTCGAAAGGTAGTATTCAAAACCACGCTCTGATACCAACTCTGTAACACCCCAAACTAGGCAGATATTACAGTGCCGTGGACCCCCGACTGGGACCCACCAGGAGAATGAAAACTGATGAATTAAACAACATAATTGCAGTACCGAACCACATTATATTGCCACATACTCCTATGAGGAGTTTAAGTACAACACACCAGGAAAATTCCGAATACTAGTATATTTTATGTGAAGATAAAATATACAACACTGAATGAAACGGAGTATCCAAATGAAAATCTGCAGCGGAAGATAAATGACAACAACATGAATGACTGAAAAGATCGGGGTCCCCTACTAGTATCACACTACCAAAAAAAGTACTTTAGCCGACGACTCGAAAAAAAACAGCCGACGACTATAAAGTGTCGTCGGCTAAACTTCGCACTTTAGCCGACGACTCAAAATACCGTCGGCTAAAGGGTTTTAGCCGACGACTTGGTGGAGGTCGTCGGCTAAAGCTCGAAATAGTCGTCGACTATATTGAAGATATTTAGCCGACGACCGTCATAACGTTTAGCCGACCGAAAAGAAAAAAAATATACTTTAGCCGACGACCTAGATCTAGGTCGTTGGCTAAAGTCCTTCCGAAAAAAAAAAAAATAATGTAATGGTTTAGCCGACGACCTAGATCTAGGTCGTCGGCTAAACTCCTTCCGAAAAAAAAATAATTTATCCGACGACCTAGATCTAGGTCGTCGGCTAAACTCCTTCCGAAAAAAAAAATAAAAATGTAAAGGTTTTGCCGAAGACCTAGATCAAGGTCGTCGGCTAAACCCTTTAAAAAAATAATTTACTTTAGCCGACGACCTAGATCTAGGTGGTCGGCTAAACTCCTTCCGAAAAAATAATAATAATGTAATGGTTTAGCCGACGACCTAGATCTAGGTCGTCGGCTAAACCCTTTCTTAAAAAAAAAAATAATTTACTTTAGCCGACGACCTATATCTAGGTCGTCGGCTAAACCTCAAAGTGAAAATTATTTATAGTTCAGGGAACACCAACCCAATGTTGCACCTCTCCTCGCTAAAGAGCACATTTCTATCCTCGATTATTTCAATTATTCCCGAAAAAAGCTTGTGAGTTGCTACTTTGAGTTGTGCTAGCTGGAGTGCCGAAGGTTTCTATCGGTTGTTATAATCACCATTTCGATTAAGGTATGTATTTTATTGTATTTTTTTATTGTGATTTCGAAACTTTGTATTATTCATGTTACATTCGACAGCTTTTATGTAAAACGATTAAGTTTTATGATGATAATCATTATGATTAATTATTTGTTTTGATTTCATTTATAATTTGAACAAAATTAATTAGTTGGATTAATATTGGAAAATGTATACATTTCCAGGATGGATAAGAGTTGGATTGGGTTACGAAAATGGGATCCAAGTGTAATGGATGAGATGAAGCAGTTTATGAGATTTGTAAAAGAGCACGACAGTGGTAATACGTTGCACTACTGTCCATGTAATAATGTAGATGTCGTAGTGATATGTTTTGTTTTCCATTTGATGAGGTCTGGGAACACCTAAAGAAGAATGGTTTTTGGAGTAAATATACATGTTGGATATACCACGGTGAAGCACCGAATTCTGTTATTCCGTATGATCACGGACAATTTAGTGGTAACTGCGGGTTCACCGATCCGAAGAGGAGGTTGATTGATGATGTGTTTGATTTTTCCGAGACGTTTGTACCAGCGCCCTCGCGGACGGGATGCACGGACTGCCTATCTCGAGGAGCAGTTGAGGGCGGAGAGGGAGCTCCGGGTTGAGACGTGTGTAAGTGATTTTATTGACGCTACTAGTATGTTGATGAAATTAATGTTCTTGAATATGTTGTGCGTTGATTGTTGTTGATAATGAGAGCTGGTGTATAAAAATTTCAGGTGCAAAAAATACAGGTTTTGGGATACCAAAATCTGAATTAATTTTTTTTTTTAAAATAGGGTTTTAGCCGACGACATATAAGACGGTCGTCGGCTAAAGTAATTTATTTATTTTTATTAAAAAGGGTTTTAGCCGACGACAAATAAGACGGTCGTCGGCTAAAGTGATTTTTTTTTAAAAAAATAGGGTTTTAGCCGACGACCTGTAAGACGGTCGTCGGCTAAAGTAATTTTTTTTTTAAAAAATAGGGTTTTAGCCGACGACCTGAGAGACGGTCGTCGGCTAAAATAATTAAATTTTTTTTTTTAAAAATAGTTTTAGCCGACGACATATAAGACGGTCGTCGGCTAAACTATATTTTTTTTTTTAAAAAAAAAATGGTTTTAGCCGACCGTCTCGTTAAGGTCGTCGGCTAAATGTTTTTTTTTTCCAACAGGTTTAGCCGACGACCGTGTACCAGTGGTCGGCTAATGGTTGAACTTTAGCCGACGACTGCACAAAGGTCGTCGGCTAAACCTTGGCCGACGAATATCGGCCGATGGTTTTTTAGCCGATGGCTGGCATGATTAGCAGACGACTTTGGGGTTTAGCCGACCACTTTAAGTCGTCGGCTAAAGTCGGATTTTTGGTAGTGTCATTGGGACTCCTCGATGTCAGCATGCTATTCCCTTGCTTTTGCCTTGCCATGACCTGAAAAACAAAATCCCCAGCCGGGGTCAGTTACACAGAACAACAATCCTCAAGGGTTGAAAATACACAATCATGATTTAACTGAAGTTATGAAATATCCTTAGTTGTGATTTACGCTGAAGAGGAGTATCATAGTATGCCCGTAGTGTTCTATGCAAGTGTACAAGACGGATGACCGGACACACCCGTCCTTGTACCTAATAAGTCTCACGGAGTTAATCTTTACCGTGTGCACAGCCCAGTATATCACTCCCAATACATGGCCATCACATGCCCGACTAAAAATTCCACACATCCGCACCCGGCCACGCAATATGAACCCAGAAGGTCATATGAATGAAAATGACCACAATGAATATCAATGAATGATAATAATATGACAAAGTCAAGAATGACTCACCGAGATGAAAGTAATAATGAAGTGATTGATAGTTTTAATGAAATGATTGGAACCGCCGTTCCTCGTTAATGAAGTGATTCTTCGCCAATTACAAGTCTCAATATGATTAATACAATGATGAATGAGTTATGATTATGAATGATCAACAACAAAAGGAATGAATATCCTTTTAACCGAGTAAGAATTAACTTACACAACACCGGTGACACTTATCCTTCCACGAACAACGTCCTAATTGAGATATCGGTCGCTCGAACAACCTTGAATAAGTACAGTTACCAACAATCCGTTCAATATACGAATCAAGCACAAATATAACGAACTCAAAACGTCGATACGATTAAACCAAGTTCATTAGGGCATTATATCGAACACATTGTGGCCAACTTCGATTGTTTATAACCAAACTTCAAAAATACCAACATCAAATCCCCAAGAAGTGTTTCAAACCAACAAAACATCCTTAATATGATCAATAATCCATAATGAATATCAAAATACGTGATTATAACGACAATTAATCGAAAACCCCCAAATCCAATTCGATATTCAAAGTGTTCTTGAATAATCCCTCAATAATCCCATGAATCTTTATACAAACTCATAATCATATGCATATCCCTCCATATAACATGATTATAACGTCCAAAACATCATATTCCAATACAAAATCGAAATCCAAGATGTTGAAGAAATTACCTCTTGAAGACCCAACCACTTCGATCCGAAGAATACAAGTTAAATCGAGTATCCAAGCTTCCCAAATGAATGAAGATGATGAAAATCTAACACTCAAGTGATTGATGATGGAAAAATCCCTCCCTCAAGTCTCTCTCTCGGAAAAAAGTGAAGAAAAGGGTGAAAATGAAGAAAAAGTCCCGGCCAAGTCCTTATATACTGCCGGAAGTTACGGCCGTAACTCGGCCTTCTTACGGCCGTAACATTCCAGGTCAACGGCCTTACGACCGTAACTGGCCAACTCGTATGGACGTAACTCGGCTTCGTCCAAAAGACTGTCGACAGACTTACGGCCGTATCCGCCCTGACTTACGGGCGTAACTCGCCCTCGTCAAAAACATCTGCCGACACCCTTACGGCCGTACCCACACACCTTACGGGCGTAACTCGGATGATACGGCCGTATTCGGCCACACATACGGGCGTAAGCCCCCTTCGTCAAAAATGACCAGGTACCCTGCCTGTAACGTACGGCCGTATCCGGCCAAGCCTTACGGCCGTACTTTCCTCGTCTTACGGCCGTATGCTGCAACCCTTACGGCCGTAAGTCCCCCTTGTCCGACATAACCTGAAATATACGAATACCACTTATGGCCATATACTACCCTTCTTACGGCCGTAACTCGCCTTCAGCCAAAAATGCCTGGGCAGCCTGCTGGACACGTACGGCCGTAACCGGCCAAGCCTTACGGCCGTACTTGCTCAACTTACAGCCGTATTCCGAAACCTTACGGCCGTAAGTCCCGTTCGTCCAAAATGGCCTGACATCATCGAACCCTTGTTACGGCCGTAACATAAAATCCTTACGGCCGTAACTCAATGCTGGACAAGGTAAAAAACCCGATAACTCTGATTCCTCGCTACGATTGATGAATGATCCGACATATCATATGAATGTGAAAGTGAACAAGTCCAACACATGACAGAGATGATACTCCCAGTACAAGATTACCAATCACGATGAAAATGATAATACTCCCGTCTCGATCTATAAACGGAGATGAAATGACGATCAGTAACTAATATACGGTTACAACATGCCAACTGTGAACGCAAATGAATGTATCATGAATGACGAGTGATTAATAATGAGTGAAAATTATTTAGTGACGATTACAGACTAATAATTACTGAATGAAAATGAATGAATTACAACTGGTATTACAGTGAATACTATGACTAGAAAACGTGGTAGGCATTAAACCAATCAAGTTTTGAAATGGCATCTTAGACTTGGTCATGTTGGTCAGATCAAGGTTTACAAAATGGAAAAATATGGACTTATGGGTCCCTTGGGATTGGATCCCTTTCCTACTTGTGAATCTTGCCTTAAAGGCAAAATGACTAAGTCCCCTTCACAGGGACTTTTGAAAGAGCCGCTGATAAACTGGGATTAATCCATACCGATGTTTGTGGTGCTTTGGAAGCAGCACGTGACGGATATCAGTACTTCATTACGTTTACAGATGATCATACTAGGTATGGTTATGTATACTCAATGAAACATAAATCCGAGGCCTTTGTGAAATTCCAGGAATTGAAGGCCCTAGTCGAGAAACAAACTAGAAATCATATCAAAGCACTTCGGTCGGACCGAGGTGGCGAGGATATGAGTATGGAGTTTAACAAGTTCCTGAAGGAACATGGAATAGTATCACAACTAACACCTCCAGGCACTCCTCAGTTAAATGGTGTGTCAGAAAGAAGGAACCAGACCTTGTTAGACATGGTCTGTTCCATGCTAGGCTATACTGACTTACCGATTTACCTGTGGGGGTATACACTCCTGACTACTGCATATATCTTGAATAGATGTCCTTCCAAATCCGTTCCTAAAACTCCACATGAGATGTGGGAGGGCAGGAAACCAAGTCTTAATCACATTAGGATTTGGGGATGTTCCGCCTATGTCAAGAAGACTAAGGTGGACAAAATGGAAGTGAGGTCCTTGAGGAGACGTTTCATTGGATTCCCATATGAGATGATGGATTATCTATTCTACATGCCCAAAGATCGAAAGATCGTGTAATACCTGGTTGCAATTCAGTCATTATCATTCAGTAATTATCGTTCAGTAATTTTCACTCAGTAATTTTCACTCATTAATGATCATTTGTCACTCATATTCAATCATTGTATTCACCGTTCAGAGTATTTGTAACGTGTATCAATCGTCCTTTATCACCAATCTAGTTTGAGAAT
Source organism: Orobanche coerulescens (assembly GCA_033398695.1). Classification (NCBI taxonomy): domain Eukaryota; kingdom Viridiplantae; phylum Streptophyta; class Magnoliopsida; order Lamiales; family Orobanchaceae; genus Orobanche; species Orobanche coerulescens. The sequence goes on along the minus strand of CM065807.1, from coordinate 164,480,819 downwards.
CGTGCCGTGCTTATCATCATTGTCATCTTCATAGTGGGTTGTGCGCGAGGAGTAGCGCAGGCTACGAACTCTCTTTAGCGTGCGCTAATTGAGTTCGGGTAGCGCACACTACCTCTCAACACTAGAGCGCGCTAGTGTAGTTCAAGCAGGCAGTCCAGAAGGCAATGGACTTCTAATGGGTTGTAAGTAGCGCATGCTACGAATGGTATGTTGGGATTCGGTGCCTAAATCGAAGGCCCAGCGGAAGCGGTAAAACAAAAATTAATTCGATCTGAATCCCTAGGAGGATCGATCGAGCTACGTATATACGAATATCAAAAACGAATTCACAAGAGATATAGAAACTCACCCTTGTAGTCCGTTGATTAGATGGATAACCTTCTCTTGAGCTATTCCCCAAGCTTTGCTTGATCTCTACGAATCTATTTCGATTCAAGCCCTTGAACGATCCAACGCCGAAAGCACCGCGTCTCTACTTGCCACGCGCCGGAGAAACGACCGGAACGACGATCACCTTGTTATCCTCAGAGGATACGGCTAGAGCTAAGTGATGAAGCTATATATGTAAAGATTACTACACTCTAAGTGTTTTAATCTTACTCTCTCTGTATGTCTTGATTTTTTTTTTTTAAAAAAACAAGAACTAAGTTGAAGAAGAAGATGACTTGGAGAAAAACTTTTCTCTCTCTTTTTTTTGTCATCATCTTCATTTATTCAACTCCCCACCACTACCAACAACTCATACATGTGGGAATCTAACCCCACAATATATCATAATCCATTAAAGAATGGAACAAGAGTCCACAAGGAAGGTGGGTGGAATGTGGGGGGGCGGCCCTTGCTAGAAATCGGACGAGTTCGGTTCGTTTCGGACTCCCGAGGGTCTAAACAGATAAACTCCGATTCAGTATCGATGTATTTATATCGATTAATTAATACAATTAATTAAACATATCAAATACAAAATAATATAATTAATTTCTCCAAGAAATAATTATATACATGAATTAAATTAAAATCACCCAGTAATTTATTTAATTCATTAGGCCGTAAATCAATTTATCCAATAAATCGTTTTAAACATCCAATGTTCCAAAAATTAGATATCCAATATCTAATATTCATAATGAGAGAATTAGCTTTATTCATTCCGTCGTCAATCCTATTGCGCGACTTGGTAGGTCCGTCTCAGTCAGCAATGGGAGGAACCAAAGAGTAGTAGCACCACCTAGCCAGCCTCGCGGCCTACACTGTACCCCAACTGAGAACGAATGATTGTGATCATTCAAGAACCATTCTGTCATGAATACCAGTATATGTATAAACCCTTCTTTCAAATATCTCGATCAAGTTATAGGGTCACGGTTAGTCAAACCCCATCTGTACTTGACGTTATGCATGCGTTAATGAAAATCGAGATCATCGAGCTCTCGTGTATCTAATACAGCTAGCTCCAATGCTTTGGCCAAACACTTATGATCTCATCTGCTAATAACCGCATAGGACATATAACCCGTTCACTAACAGGAGAAAGAATTCTATCTTGGTATTCAGTAGGACCTGCTACTTGCCCATCAAGATGCACGTCGAGGTTGACCCCCGCCTTCCGATTTATAGGGTCGAACTACTCTAATGAAAATCTTGACGTCATAAGCACATCCCTACTAAATCCTCAAGTCGAAGGTTCACGAATACCTATCATAACCTTTCGATTCCATCATTGACTGTCCCGGAGTGAAATCCGTGTGACGAATCGAGGGTGAGTCGGTTCGAGTATACTAATCTAATTAGCATACCTATAATGTGTGCTCCCACTAACCATTAGTGTTCGACATGCACTCTCCTTGTCAAAGAACACGTCATACAAGTCTTTACATAAACTTAATGCCCAGTCAAGTTTCATCGACTTGCGAACGATTAGGTATTTGAGCTATAAACCTTTCCAGTGCCGACCCCCTTATCCAATAAGGAGTGGAACGTTTTGCTCTCAAATACACGGACTAGTTTCTACATGTATATTTACGAGTTAGGAATGCCAGTAACTACCAGTAAATAAAGAAACATACATTGCCTTATATTGATGATTTACATAATAATAAGTACAATGCCCTCACCCAACATCCTCTGAGTGGCATTCGAGGGCATACTCCTAACAATCTCCCACTTGCACTCAATGCCACACACTATGGTATCTAATACCCATGTTCTCTAGATGACGCTCCAAGTTTGTCTGATAAAGTGGCTTGGTCAGTGGATCGGCGACGTTGTCGGCCGAGTCTACTCTGTGCAGTACAATGTATCCCTTGCGAACAAATTCTCTTACGAGATGATACTTCCTCTCAATATGTTTGGTGCTGTTGTGAAACCTCGGCTCCTTGGCCTGCGCTATAGCTCCGTCGTTGTCGCAGTACAGCGGAACATGTTGACTCAAAATGTATTTTGATGATTATTCCATTCAAAACATTTAATTAGATCAATCTCAGATCAATATTATATTGAAGGAGCTAAATACAGTTAGCGCACGCTACCCATATAATAGTAGCGCACGCTATCGAGAAATACATGTACAGCCCAGACAGTCAGCTGCAGCCAAGTGAAGTCACCTGATGGATAGCGCACGCAAGTCATTCAATATTAGCGCACGCTAAGTAACTACAGTTAGCGCACGCTATACAGTCAATATTAGTGCACGCTAAGTAACTACAGTTAGCGCATGCTATACAATCAATATTAACGCATGCTATCGCATCATTCCAGAAGACAGTGAGGTTTGGAAGGCAATCGGAAATAGATTTTGCGCATGCTACATACATCAGCTTACGTATGCTAAAACAAGGATGTAGCGCACGTTACTACTCAGCTCTTGCGCACGCTACCGATATCACGGTCAGTAGTCCAGTAGCTACTGGACTCAATATGTCAAGGATTTTACGTACGCTACACAGGGTAACGTACGTTACTGAAAGAAATTATTAGTGCACGCTAAGGTATAGGCATTAGTGCACGCTAACAGGAGTCAGCATATTACCGTTTGATTTTCTACCGTTGGAAGCCAAGAGTCAATGAAGATCCGGAAAATCAGGAAAAGTTGGAATTAATTAATGCTAGCGCACGCTATGCATACTTGCTAGCGCACGTTAATCTCAAATCTAGCCATTGGATAAAGAGTCGTTGGGAAGACAAACCAACATTTTCAAAGTCAAGATTGAAGACTTGTTGACCAGCCGTTAACGCACGCTACCGATACATGACTAGCGCACGCTAGCCATACTATTTTACCGTTGCAACAGTCTTTGTGACCGTTCAAAGAAGCCAAGTCAAAGATCGATAGCGCACGCTAGAGGACATTATTAGCGCACGCTAATAATACATTTTTCAGCATTTGAAGGATGGCTCTCACCTATAAATACCCAAAGGACTTGGGTACCAAACACACAACTTCAAGCAAACAAGCATACAAGCATACAAGCAATCAAAGCATACTTGAGCTCAGTTTTATATCTTTTATTGCATTTCAAGTTGTGAGAAAAGAAAGATACAAGAGTGATTTTCATTGTAATATCTATTATCCTTTGTATTCTTTCATTTGATTGTAAGTCTTGCATCACTTACACTTGAGCGTAAAAGAAACGAATCAAGAGTCACTAATCCGGTGTTATTAGGATCTTTGATCCGGCATTGTTAGGATTAAACTCCCATATTCGTATAGTGAGGATTATCTAGTTCCTATAGAACACTAGATAAACAAAAGTTTATATTGAGAGAGAGATTGAGCTTGGACCGATAGAAGACAAGCGATTGTAACGGTTGTGAACTCGGACCAATAGAAGACGAGTCAAGATTGTGGTTGTTCTTGAGCCAATAGAAAAAGAAAGTCGGAGAGAGGACGTAGGCAAGTTGCCGAACCTCTATAAATCTTTGAGTCTTTAAATTCCGCACTATCTTTTATTTATTCGCAAGAAATTTCATTATTCCGCTTTACCACTATTCAACCCCCCTTCTAGTGGTAAATTTATCTCTTCAGAACAGGCAGCTCAGCACATGGTATCACTTGAAGTTCTCCCAGAAACTTCTTAATCCATAACCCTTCCTTGGAAGCCTCCGAGGCTGCTTGATACTCAGCCTGACAGGTGGAATCAGTAGTCGCGCTTTGCTTGGCGCTACGCTAAGATACTGCTCCTCCATTAAGAGTAAATATGTAGCCAAAAGTAGACATCGAATCGTCCTTCAGTCCTTGGAAGTCCGAATGAGTGAATCCCACCACATCCAATTCTCCACCGCCATACATAAGAACCATATCTCTAGTCCTTCTTAAGTACTTGAGAATGTTCTTTACAACAATCCAATGTTCCCTACCTGGGTTTGCCTGAAACCTACTCACCACGCTTACAGCATGCGCGATGTCAGGTTTTGTACACAACATAGCATACATAAGGCTACCCAAGGCAGAAGCATATTGTATATTACTCATTTCCTTTCGTTGTTCCTCATTTTGAGGACATATCTTCAAGGTGAGTTTTATTCCATGTCGCATCGGTAGGAACCCTCTTTTAGAATCATCCATCTTAAATTGCTTTAAGATTTTATCTATATAGAGGGCTTGGGAAAGACCTATTGTTCTCTTCGCTCTATCCCGATAGAGTCGAATACCAAGAATATAGGTAGCTTCTCCCAAGTCTTTCATGGAGAAATTACTCGAAAGCCAAGCTTTCACAGAACTGAGCATACCCACATCATTTCCTATTAGTAGAATGTCATCTACACATAGTACTAAGAATGCGATCTTGCTCCCACTAACCCTCTTGTATACACAAGGTTCCTCTTCATTTTGCAAGAAGTCAAACTCTTTGACCGCCTCGTCAAAACGAAGGTTCCAACTACGCGACGCTTGCTTCAGTCCATAAATGGAACGCTAAAGCTTGCACACTTTCTGAATATCGACTTCGAACACAAAGCCTTTAGGCTGTTCCATATAGATTTCTTCCTCGAGGAATCCATTAAGGAAAGCCGTCTTTACGTCCATTTGCCATATCTCATAATCGTGGTAGGCAGCTATAGCAAGCATCATCCGAATAGACTTGATCATGGCTACGGGCGAGAAGGTATCGTGGTAGTCGATCCCTTCCTTCTGGGTATAACCCTTTGCCACAAGCCTGGCCTTATAGGCATCAACCTTGCCATCACCATCAGTCTTTCTCTTATAGATCCACTTGTTCCCAATAGGCACTATGCCCTTGGGGCGATCTACTAGAGTCCAGACCTGATTGACATGCATCGAGTCTATCTCAGCTTCCATAGCTTCACGCCATTTCGCGGAGTCTACATCTACCATCGCTTGGTCATAGGTCGTAGGGTCGGTCTCTTGGCTATCACTTGGAACCTCATGGAGACCCAGCTCTTCCATGTGCACAAGCCCATACCTCTCAGGTAAATGAGACACCCTACTAGACCTACGAGGTGGTTGTACTTGTGTTTCAGAAGGTTCGGTTCCAGTTTCTTGCACAGGTGTCTCCCGAGGAGTTTTATTGTATTCTTCTAAAGAAATACTTCTACGTGCTCCGCCTTCCTGATTGAACTCATCTTCTAGGAAGTGTGCTTGTAAATCAACAACGATCTTTCGATCTTCGGGCATGTAGAATAGATATTCCATCGTCCTAGATGGGAATCCAATGAAATGTCCCTTAGCGGACCTAGCTTCCAACTTCTCCACCTTAGTCTTCTTGACATAAGCCGGACATCCCCAAATCCTAATGTGATTAAGACTTGGTTTCCTGCCCTCCCACATCTCATGTTAAGTTTTAGGAATGGATTTGGAAGGACATCTGTTCAAGATGTAAGCGGCAGTCAGGAGTGCATACACCATTTAACTGAGGAGTACCTGGAGGTGTTAGTTGTGAAACTATTCCATATTCCTTAAGGAACTCGTCAAACTCCGTACTCATATACTCGCCACCTCGGTCCGACCGAAGTGCTTTGATATGATTGCCAGTTTGTTTCTCAACTAGGGCCTTGAATTCCTGGAATTTCTCAAAGGCCTCGGATTTATGTTTCATTAAGTATACAAAACCATACCTTGTATGATCATCTGTAAACGTAATGAAATATTGATATCCGTCACGTGCTGCTTCCAAAGCACCACAAACGTCAGTATGGATTAATCCCAGTTTATCAGCGGCTCTTTCAAAAGTCCCTGTGAAGGGGGACTTAGTCATTTTGCCTTTAAGGCAAGATTCACAAGTAGGAAAGGTATTCGATCCCAATGGACCCATAAGTCCATCCTTTTCCATCTTGTAAACCTTGGTCTGACCAACATGACCAAGTCTAAGATGCCATTTCAAAACTTGATTGGTTTCATCCCTACCATGTTTTCTAGTCAGAGTATTCACAACTACTTTGTTGCTGAGATTTAGAAGTATACAATCCATTCAACAATGTAGCAGTACCCACTAGTTTATTTCTAAAATAAATTTTGCAGGAACCATCACCAATGAAAAATGAAAAGCCTTTTCGGTCCATGACCGGAATGGATACAATGTTTTTTTGCCCCTTGGGCAAAACAAGTACATCTTCTAAAGTCAAAACAAAACCGGATTCTAAACCCAAAAGAAGTGATCCTATGTCGGTCGCCTCGACACTATGCCCGCTTCCGACTGTGATCATAACTTCTCCAGCTCTAAGCTTCCTACTTCGTTCCAGATCCTGATTCACGGTACAAATATGAGAACTAGCACCAGAATCCAGTATCCAGGAAGTAGAAAATACAGTAGTAGAACAATTTGTTTCCAAAACTAAAAGTTCTATACCTGAAGTGCCATGAAGAATCGGACAGTCTCTACCCCATGTCCCAGCTCACCACACTTGAGACAAGCATCCTTCTTCTTCTTGTTCTTCGGAACCATCGGGGCCTTGCCCTTTCCCTTAAGGTCCTTAGTTTGCGGTTCAGTCTGCTTCTTGGTCTTTTTCTTCTTATTCTTGGACCTCCGAGGTCCAGAAGAAATCACAAGAGCAGACTCCTTCATCCGCGGAGTCTTCATCTGAGACTTAGCGGTCACAAGTTTGTTCATTATCCCATCTAAATTACATGCAATCTCATTGCAGTTGAAGTTCATAACAAACTGTGAGAAGGAATCAGGGAGAGACTGTAGGATAAGGTCGGTTTGGAGAGAAGTATCCATTTTAAAATCAAGAGCCTCCAATCTCTCGATCATGGATATGATTTTGAGGACGTGTTCCCCAACCTTCTCACCTTCCTTCATCCTTGCATCGAACAGTTTCTTGGATATCTCATATCTAGCAGTTCTGTTGTGCTCACCATAAAGTTCGGTTAAGTGAGATAGAATCTGCCTAATAGAAGTCATTCTCTCATGAGCTCTCTCAAGCTCATTAGACATGGAAGCCATCATATAAGCACGGACTTTCACGTCATCCTTAACCCACTTTTCGTGGTTTTCAATCTCTTCCTGATTGGCTCGGGTCCGCACAGGAGGTGCCGAAATGTCCGTCTCCAAGACGTATCCCAGTGCCTCTATACTGAGGACAATCATCAGATTGCGGAGCCAATCCACAAAGTTAGGTCCCATTAAGGTGTTCTTTTCGAGCAGAATTGCGAGTGGATTCATTGTCATATTGAGATTTGTCTGCATTAAGTATAACAGATTAATTAGTGACTTGTTATATTATGATCTGAGTATAGAATTAAGGTCTTTTCTATTCTTGTTACCCAGCTCCCACTATTTTTATCGGAATAACACACTCCCATGTGAAATCCGGAAGTATCGTCGCTCTACTTCATAGTGGTGATCGAGTTCTTTATAAATCTTAGTAGAGGGCAACCGAACATGTTTCTAGTCTATTAATTTTCATAAAGTGGTGTCCAACACTAACCCATCTAATGGATAATTCGATCTTCTTTTTCCCCTTGTTCACTCCCCTCAACCTATACGGTTTCTATGGTTTGTGAACAAGTTAAGTTTATACCATCGACGCAAATCAGTTTCACAATTGAATCTTATCCGGCAACCTATCAGGTTTCCAGGGATAAAATTTGCTCCAACCGAAGGCATCCAATGCGCTCCCGGCAATTTATCTGTCCTCCCCGAACGACTACCCCGATAACTCGGAAGCATAGCACATCCGGTTTGGATTTCAATTTCCCGAAAACTCGATGGAGGGAAGGAAAACCTTGAAACCTTATAAACTTAATAATTTGTTGTGGGAGAATTTTCGCGATTAACGTTACACTTTGCACATTAATCAGTTAAGCGCGTTTGTAGCATTCGTACAATATGAAACAACAATTCACAACCTAGTTGCTACCAACATGTGGTTCATGGACCGTTCCTAGAAAACAAAAACTCCGTAATCTAATTACAAGTCTTCGTCTTGAATCTTCGTCATCTCGAAATGGATCTTCCTCTGGTCTTCGTCATTACATATATATTTTACATTGAAAATTGCATCCTAGATACAAATTTTTCTAGTAAAATAAATAGGCTCAAAACGGCCTTTACAACCCAATCGAATAAAACGAACGATTCAAAAACTAAGTCCATGAACCACATCACCATTCAAAAGCATTCATCCAATAAATACTAAGTCAATGGAAAGCGTAGAGATACATTGATCCAATCAACAATACGAACCGATCAAATCGATTCACACAATCGGTAATATGAAAACGTTCAAAATAATTCGGTCGATCACAAGTGTTCCAATAAATCAATTTTCCCTTATAAAATGAAATACCATAAATCATTTTAATCATATTAAATCCAATTTAAAATAAGGGAAATCATTTTTTTTAGGAGTACATGAAGCAAACAAGCCCGAAACGGTTCCGGAATAGGCCGAACCGCGGCCGAAAACGCCACCAGCGGCATGCGGGCTGCCCGGCCCGGGCCGCGGCCCCTCGAGCCTGGGCCGCGGCCCCGGTCTGATGCTCGCCAGCCGGCCGCACAGCCTCGGGTCGCGGCCCCCGAGCCCTGGGCCGCGGCCCCCTGCTCCCGGACCCCTCCCGGACCGTCAAACGGCATTTCGGGGCTAGTTTTTCGACCGGATATCCAATATCTATATTCTACAACATTCATATCTTCAATATAAATCATATTTCAAAGAAATTAAGATTTATATTTAGACATAAACTTACGAAAAATATAACTACAACGAATGTAAAAAAATATACCACGATTATGACTAAAATGATTCCAAATCATTCACCATCTAATCAAGCATTCCAAATGCTAATATCGTATATACGATCGCAAGACCTATGCTCCGATACCACTGTTGGGATTCGGTGCCTAAATCGAAGGCCCAGCGGAAGCGGTAAAACGAAAATTAATTCGATCTGAATCCCTACGAGGATCGATCGAGCTACGTATATACGAATATCAAAAACGAATTCACAAGAGAGATAGAAACTCACCCTTGTAGTCCGTTGATTAGATGGATAACCTTCTCTTGAGATATTCCAAAAGCTTTGCTTGATCTCTACGAATCTATTCCGATTCAAGCCCTTGAACGATCCAACGCTGAAAGCACCGCGTCTCTACTTGCCACGCGCCGCAGAAACGATCGGAACGACGATCACCTTGCTATCCTCCGAGGATACGGCTAGAGATAAGTGATGAAGCTATATATGTAAAGATTACTACACTCTAAGTGTTTTAATCTTACTCTCTCTATATGTCTTGATATTTTTCTCTAAGAAAAACAAGAACAAAGTTGAAGAAGAAGATGACTTGGAGAAAAACTTTTCTCTCTCTTTTTTTCTCTCACAAGTCACGTAAGAATCAAGTCTTAGAAAGTGATTGTCATCATCTTCATTTATTCAACTCCCCATCACTACCAACAACTCATACATGTGGGAATCTAACCCCACCATATATCATAATACATTAAAGAATGGAACAAGAGTCCACAAGGAAAGGTGGGTGGAATGTGGGGGGGCGGCCCATGCTAGAAATCGGACGAGTTCGGTTCGTTTCGGACTCTCGAGGGTCTAAACAGATAAACTCCGATTCTGTATTGATGTATTTATATCGATTAATTAATCCAATTAATTAAACATATCAAATACAAAATAATATAATTAATTTCTCCAAGAAATAATTATATACATGAATTAAATTAATCACCCAGTAATTTATTTAATTCATTATGCCGTAAATCAATTTATCCAATAAATCGATTTAAACATCCAATGTTCCAAAAAATTAGATATCTAATATCTAATATTCATAATGAGAGAATTAGCTTTATTCATTCCGTCGTCAATCCTATTGCACGACTCGGTAGGTCCGTCTCAATCAGCAATGGGAGGAACCAAATAGTAATAGCACCACCTAGCCAGCCTGGCGGCCTACACTGTACCCCAACTGAGAACGAATGATTGGGATCATTCAAGAACCATTCTGTCGTGAATACCAGTATACGTATAAACCCTTCTTTCAAATGTCCCGATCAAGTTATGGGGTCACGGTCAGTCAAACCCATCTGTACTTGACGCTATGCATGCGTTAATGCCAATCGAGATCATCGAGCTCTCGTGTATCTAATACAGCTAGCTCCAATGCTTTGGCCAAAGACTTATGATCTCATCTGCTAATAACCGCATAGGACATATAACCCGTTCACTAACAGGAGAAAGAATTCTATCTTGGTATTCAGTAGGACCTGCTACTTGCCCATCAAGATGCACGTCGAGGTTGACCCCCGCCTTCCGATTTATAGGGTCGAACTACTCTAGAGAAAATCTTGACGTCACAAGCACATCCCTACTAAATCCTCAAGTCGAAGGTTCACGAATACCTATCACAACCTTTCGATTCCATCATTGACTGTCCCGGAGTGAAATCCGTGTGACGAATCGAGGGTGAGTCGGTTCGAGTATACTAATCTAATTAGTATACCTATAAAGTGTGCTCCCACTAACCATTAGTGTTCGACAGGCACTCTCCTTGTCAAAGAACACGTCATACAAGTCTTTACATAAACTTAACGCCCAGTCAAGTTTCATCGACTTGCGAACGATTAAGTATTTGAGCTATAAACCTTTCCAGTGCCGACCCCCTTATCCAATAAGGAGTGGAACGTTTTGCTCTCAAATACACGGACTAGTTTCTACATGTATATTTACGAGTTAGGAATGCCAGTAACTACCAGTAAATAAAGAAACATCCATTGCCTTATATTGATGATTTACATAATAATAAGTACAATTCCCTCACTCAACATCCTCTGAGTGGCATTCGAGGGCATACCCCTAACATGGTAAGTAGCGCGCGCTAGTAGGTCGGAGTAGCGCACGCGATGCAGTCGGTGTAGCGTGCGCTAAGGTCGGATCAGGCAGAGTCCAGTGGCTACTGGACTGAATTGGATTAATTCCTAGCACACGCTACGACTAGATATTAGCATACGCTAATCGGTGTCAGTAGCGCACGCTGAATTTTGTGTGTAGCGTGTGCTACCGCGAACAGATCAGAGAACAGGAGGTTCTGGACTTCAGTACTGGGCAACAGATAATTTGTTAGCGCACGCTAAGTGTATTGTTGTAGCGCACGCTACAAAAGGTACGTAGCACACACTACCGTTGCGAACAGATGGTACTGGACTATCCAGTACACCTGTTAGTGCACGCTCCGCACAGGAGCTAGCGCACGCTAAATTGGGGTTGCTATAAATAGGACAGTTCAGTCTTTTCTTCGTCATTCTTCATTTCTTTTCATTCATTCATCGTTTCCGGGCGATTTGGAGCTTCTTGAGAAGTGTTATTTGAGGTGAAATCATCTATCAACATCTACAAGCTTATAATTCGGAGTAATCATCATTTCATCATCTCCATCTCATCAAATCAAGGTAAAAACTTCTTGGATCTAGAATTTTGGATTTTTGGGTTTTTCCTTCTGTTTTCTTCGTGTAAGCTTTGATTGTTGTTGGAATATGTTAGATATGGATTATCTACCTTGGATAAATATATTCCTATGGATTTAATGGCATATATTGCGGATTTCATGAATTGTTGAGGGTTTCATTCAAGAACACATTAGAGTTGACTTTGATATTTGGGGGTTTTCGATTAGATGTTGTCGTTAACTCAATTTGTGGATTCCTATGGGATTATTGATATCATTGAAGGTGTTTTGTTGGTTTGAAATACTCATTGGGAATTGGTTTCGATATATTAGGGATTTGTATATTATCGAAGGATATACATTGCTAAGTATTCATTAGAATGCCTCAATGAGTTTGGATATTGTTGTATCGACGTTTGAATTGGTTATAATCGTGTTTGATACATATATTGAGCATTGTTGGTAATTGTCATTGAAGGTTGTTCGAGCGACCGACATCCCTTTTTGGACATTGTTCGAGGAAGGACATTCTTCACCGGCGTTGAGTAAATTAATTCTACTCGGTTAAAAGGATATTCATTCCTTTCGTTGTTGTTCATTCATAATCATAATTCATTCACAACGTATTAACCTTATTGAGACTTGTAACTGTCAATTAATCACTTTATTCACGAGGAATGACGGTTCAAATCATTTCATTGAGCTATCATTCATTTCACTATCATTTCATCTCGGTGAGTCATTCTTGACTTTGTCGGATTATTATTCATTATTATTCTTCATGGTCATTCTTGCCCATATGACCTTCTGGGTTCATATTGCGTGGCTGGGTGGGGATGTGTAGAATTTTTAGTCGGGCACGTGAAAGTCATGTGATTGGGTTCACCGACATATTGGACTATGCACACGGTAACGTACCTTCGTGAGACTAATTAGGTACAAGGGCGGGTGTGTCCAGACAATCGTCTTGTGCACTTGCACATACCATTACGGGCATACTATGATGCCCCTCTTCAGCTTAATATCATGATTGTGTTTATTCAACTCTTGAGGATTGTTGTTCTGTGTAACTGACCCCGTTGGGGGATGTTGTTTTCAGGTCATGGCAAGGCTAAGGCACGATAAGAGAACGTTGACGGCGTGGAGTTCCAGTGATACTAGTAGGGGCCCCCAGTCCTTTTAGTCTTCATGTTTTCTTCATTTGTATTGCGCTGCAGACTTCCATTTAGATACTCATTTTAATTGGTGTTTTATATTTTATCTTCATATAAAATATACATTTATTCTGTTTTATCCTGGGTGTGTTGTACTTGAAACTCCTCATCGGAGTAATTATTGATATACTGTGATTCGGTACTACAATTATATCACTTAATTCATTAATTTTCATTCGCCTAGTAGGTCCCAGTCGGGGGTCCACGGCACTGTAATATTCGCCTAGTTTGGGGTGTTACAGAGTTGGTATCAGAGCATGGTTTTGAATACTACCTTCTGAGTCATGTCTCATTTGAAATCATCGTTCATCAGACTAGTATCATTGGACTTTCGCATCTTGTGTGACCTGTGCAAGATCCGAGCCCCTCAGACCAAAGAATATTAAGATTTCTGATGCCATGGTATAATTTCTGGCAATAAAAATCACTCATTCATCATTCAATAGTCAACAATACTTATTCATCATTTTCATTTTTGATCAAGTCGATCATGTTAATTCATTAATCACTCGGTTCGTTTCATTGTTCAGTTGTTGATCTTGAGGCATATCATTAATCTTGTAACTTGTTCAAGATAATCATTTCAAGAATTTCATCAGATAATCACGTCACTTCAGTTGATCATTCATGTAATCATTGTGTTTGAGCGCGTATGCTCGTTTTCATCATTTCATAATGTAATCAAAATGTGATATTCATGCGAGATATATAATTATCATATGACTTTCCACTTCAGTACGGAAAGAGCTAGTAGAGGACGTAGGGGGAGAGGCCGTGGTGCGGGCCGAAACCCGAGATCTCGTGTGAATACATGCACGAACGTGAGGAATAATGAAAACTCATCGAGCAGCGACGCTGCCACTCACTCAACCAAAAATGATCACTCACTGTCAGGGAGTCATACCCGGGACACAGCTCAATCAGAAGGTGTTCGGGTTGATCCACTCGCTTTTATGCAGGGCATGATGGCCCAGATGACTCAAATGGCACGCCTCATGGAGACGATGCAGAACTCATGTACTCAGAATCAACAGGCTCCTCCGCCGCCACCTCAGGGGCAAGAGAGGGGTGTGAGCAGTATCATTGGCGACATCTCTCGCCAGAGGCCACCTACTTTTGAGGGCTCATCTGAGACGGCGGATATTGTTCACTGGCTCGAGCATTTCGAGAAGTTGTTTGCTATGGTGAAGTGTCCCGTAGGGCACAAAGTTTCAGTTGCGGCTTACTACCTTGCTAAGGGCGCACATTCATGGTGGTTATCGTTGAAGCCCACCGACGGATATTGTACTTGGGATCAATTCAAAACTCTCGTGATGGAGAGGTATTATCCGGACCCACTCAGGGAGGACAAGTTGTCATAATTACTCACTCCCGACCTCTCAGCGGATGATGATGTCCTCGCCATCGCCGAGAAATTCCAGGAGCTACTTCCTTTCGCCTCGTCCATTATTCACTCTGACGTGGACAATATCAAATATTTCAGCAAGAGGTTGAAGCCTCGTATGCGGATGCAGTTGTTTAATCACAATTGCACCACTCTGGCCGAATTCATTGAGAAAGCTCTTACTTATGAGCTTACTGCTAAGGAGATTGCTAAGCAACAACCTTCATCTACTGGCAAGAAGTCAAAGAATCGTAATCAGTCTGACGGCAGTCAGGCCAATTTCAAGAAACCTCATGCGGGCTCTACGTTTTCTGAGCGACCTCTTATGGCGCCTAGACCCGCGGAATCTCAGTCACGAGCGGCCATCTCGGCCATCACCTGTTTCAACTGTGAAGAACAGGGTCATTTCAACACCAAGTGTCCAAGGCAGACTGTCACGTGCCATAACTGTGGGATTGCTGGGCATAAGGCCCGTTTTTCCCGAAGAGACTCTAACCCTACTCCGGCGTCATCTCAGGCCCTGAGACATTCAGCGGTGCATAATCAGGCAACTCAGTTCGTGTCGTTCAAGACGACAGGAGCAAATAAAGGTGGATCCAAGAGCTATCAGACGGGAGCGTCCGGTTCGGGGGCCGGCAAGCCCCGAATTTATGAGATGAAGAAGACCGACGATCCAGAGGCCCGGATGATCACAGGTACACTCGATATTCTATCTCAGCCTGCGTGTACCCTTTCTGATACTGGTGCATCGCATTCATTCATTTCCGAGTCATGTTTGAGTAGGCTACGCCTGGGTAGTGCTACTAGTTGTGAGCATTATGTCATTGGTCTACCTGATGGTAGAAGAATTATCTGGAATCGTGAGATTAAGGATTGTCCGATTCAGCTTCATGGCCGTGATTGGTTAGCAGACCTAATCGTGGTAGATTTATCGAGAGACGACGTCATCCTGGGTATTGATTGGATGGATCGTCATGATGTCGTCATTAGTATCCGTAAGCATATGGTCACTATCATTTCAGATGATGGGGTCGAATGTGTATTTCAGGGAGGTAATCCCAGCTGTTCTGGGAGAGTCATCAACTTGATGAAGGCAGTGAAATTACTCAGTCAGGGGTGTGTCGGTTATTGGTGCTATATGGCCAAGACCGAGAAACCATCAGTAATGTTGACGGATATTCCTATAGTGAGAGAATATGCCGATGTTTTTCCAGCCGAGTTACCTGGTTTGCCTCCATAAAGAGATGTGGAATTTACGATTGAGTTGGAGCCTGGTACGTCCCCAATATCGAAGGCACCGTACCGGATGGCCCCGACCAAAATGCAGGAGTTGAAGAATCAATTAGAGGATTTGACTGAGAAGGGTTATATTCGACCAAGTGCGTCCCCGTGGGTAGCACTAGTGTTATTTGTCAAGAAGAAGGATGGTTTGTTCCGCTTGTGTATTGACTACCAGGAATTGAACTGGGTGACGATCAAGAATAAATATCCTATACACCATATCGATGATCTTTTGGATCAAATTCAGGGAGCTTCAGTATTTTCCAAGATCGACTTAAGATCTGGATATCATCAGCTGCGAATTCGAGAGTCCGATATCGCAAGGACGGCATTCCGAACACGCTATGGTGATTATGAGTTTGTGGTAATGCCGTTTGGGTTAACTAATGCACTTGAGGTGTTCATGGAGTTAATGAATCAGGTTTTCATCGACTATTTGGATCAGTTCTTGGTTGTCTTCATTGATGACATTTTAATTTATTCCCGTGACCGGGAGGAGCACGAGTTTCACCTTCAGCAGGTGCTTGACGTGTTGAGACGAGAGCAACTTTATGGAAAGTTTTTCAAATGTGAATTTTGGATGTCCGAAGTGACGTTCCGTGGACATGTAATTTCATCAAACGGAGTTCGTATCGACCCTCAGAAGACGGAGGCTATCCGAGATTGGAAACCTCCAAAGAATGTTAAGGAAATCCGAAGTTTCCTCGGATTAGCTGGTTATTATCGGCGATTTGTGGAAGGATTTTCTAAAATCGCTCAACCCATGACGAACCTTTTACCGAGGGATAAGAAATACACGTGGTCCGATGCATGGCAACAGAGTTTTGAGGAACTCAAGAGCCGGTTAATTTCAGCATTTGTCCTTTCTTTGCCACAAGGGACGGAAGGATTTGTGGTTTATAGTGATGCGTCCGGACAGGGTCTCAGATGTGTACTAATGCAGAACGGGAAAGTTATTGCTTATGCTTCACGGCAATTGAGACCTTACGAGGTTAATTATCCGAGCCACGACCTGGAGCTAGCAGCCGTCGTATTCGCATTGAATATTTGGCGTCATTATCTTTATAGTGTTACCTCTCAGATATTCACCGATCATAAGAGTTTAAAGTATATCTTTACACAGAAGGAGTTAAATATGTGACAGAGACGGTGGTTGGAACTAATCAAAGATTATAATATTGAGATACTTTACCACTTGGGCAAGGCGAATGTTGTCGCCGACGCCTTGAGTCGTAAGTCCGTTCAGGAGCAGATGATTGCTCGATTAACATTTCAGAAGGAACTTCAGCAAGAATTTCTGAGACCCGAGATCGAGGTCTGGTTAAAGCGAGTTGAAGGGCAACTTTGTACATTAGAGATTTCATCACTACTTGAGGAGGCGATCAGGGAGATTCAGGGTTCGGACCTATTTTTGTTACGCATTCGAGATGATGTGACCCAAGGGAAAGCCCCTGGATTTGTGGTCCACGAGGATGGACTTTTGCGATTTAAGAATCGATTGTGTGTACCGGTGAATGACGAGTTGAAAAACTCGATTTTGAGAGAAGCTCATGCTATCCCTTATTCCATTCATCCGGGGTCCAGCAAGATGTACAAAGACTTGAAACAAAATTACTGGTGGAGTAATATGAAGCGAGAAGTCGCGGAATTTGTTTCGAGATGCTTAACCTGTCAGCAAGTCAAGATAGAACATCAGCGCCGGCGGGTATGCTGAAACCTCTCCCTATTCCAGAGTGGAAGTAGGAATATATTTCAATGGACTTCATCACGAGTTTGCCGACGAGTCGTCATGGCATGAATATAATTTGGGTAATTGTGGATCGTCTAACTAAGTTAGCTCATTTCCTTGAGATTAAGGATACGTGGGGTCCCGAGAGACTTGCCCAGTTGTTCATCAAAGAGATAGTGAGACTGCACGGTACTCCTAAAAGTATCGTTTCCGATCGTGACGGACGATTCATGTCTCATTTTTAGAAATCAGTTCATCGTGCTATGGGAACTCAGCTTAATCTTCATGTAGTTGGGACCTTTGTTTTGACAAGGCAGCCAAAGAGTTTGACTTCGTGCAAAATGAAGAGGAACCTTGTGTATACATAAGGGTTAGTGGGAGCAAGATCGCATTCTTAGTACTATATGTATATGACATTCTACTAATAGGAAATGATGCGGGAATACCCAGTTCTGTGAAAGCTTGGCTTTCGAGTAATTTCTCCATGAAAGACTTGGGAGAAGAAACCTATATTCTTGGGATTCGACTCTACTAGGATAGATCGAAGAGAATGATAAGTTTTTTCCCAAGCCCTCTGTATAGATAAAATCTTAAAGCGATTTAAGATGGATTATTCTAAAAGAGGGTTCCTATCGATGCGATATGGAATAAAACTCACCTTGGAGATGTGTCCTCATAGTGAGGAACAATGAAAGGAAATGAGTAATATACCATATGCTTCGGAATTTGGGTAGCTTTATATATACTTTATTATGTACGAAACCTGACATTGCGCATGCTGGGAGCGTGGTAAGTCGATTTCGAGCTAACCCAGTTAGGGGACATAAGACTACCGTAAAAGAACGTTCTCAAGTACTTTAGAAGGACTAGAGACCTGGTTCTTAAATACGGCGGTGGAGAACTGAATGTAATGGGATTCACTGAATTGGACTTACAAGGACAAAAAGACGATTCGATGTCTACTTCTGGCTACATATTTACTCTTAATGGAGGAGCAGTATCTTGGCATAGTGCCAAGTATAGCGCGACTACTAATTCCGCCTGTTAGGCTGAGTATAGCGCGACTGCTACATATTTTTCCCCTTGTTCACTCCCCTCAACCTATACGGTTTCTATGGTTTGTGAACAAGTTAAGTTTATACCATCGACGCAAATCAGTTTCACAATTGAATCTTATCCGGCAACCTATTAGGTTTCCAGGGATAAAATTTGCTCCAACCGAAGGCATCCAATGCGCTCCCGGTAATTTATCCGTCCTCCCCGAACGACTACCCCGATAACTCGGAAGCATAGCACATCCGGTTTGGATTTCAATTTCCTGAAAACTCGATGGAGGGAAGGAAAACCTTGAAACCTTATAAACTTAATAATTTGTTGTGGGAGAATTTTCGCGATTAACGTTACACTTTGCACATTAATCAGTTAAGCGCGTTTGTAGCATTCGTACAATATGAACAACCATTCACAACCTAGTTGCTACCAACATGTGGTTCATGGACCGTTCCTAGAAAACAAAAACTCCGTAATCTAATTACAAGTCTTCGTCTTGAATCTTCGTCTTCTCGAAATGGATCTTCCTCAGGTCTTCGTCATTACGTATAAATTTTACATTGAAAATTGCATCCTAGATACAAATTTTTCTAGTAAAATAAATAGGCTCAAAACGGCCTTTACAACCCAATCGAATAAAACGAACGATTCAAAAACTAAGTCCATGAACCACATCACCATTCAAAATCATTCATCCAATAAATACTAAATAAATGGAAAGCGTAGAGATACATTGATCCAATCAACAATACGAACCGATCAAATCGATTCACACAATCGGTAATATGAAAACGTTCAAAATAATTCGGTCGATCACAAGTGTTCCAATAAATCAATTTTCCCTTATAAAATGAAATACCATAAATCATTTTAATCATATTAAATCCAATTTAAAATAAGGGAAATCATTTTTTTAGGAATACACGAAGCAAACAAGCCCGAAACGGGTCGGAATAAAGCCGAACCGCGGCTAAAACGCCACTGGGCGGCATGCGGGCGCCCGGCGGCCGGGCCGCGGCTCCTGAGCTGGGCCGCGGACCCCAAGATGCACCTGCCGGGCCAGGCAGCCACAGGCCACGGCCCCGAGCCACGGGCGCGGCCCCCTGCTCCCGGACCCCTCCCGGACTGTCCAACGGCATTTCGGGGCTAGTTTTTCGACCGGATATTCAATATCTATATTCTCCAACATTCATATCTTTAATATAAATCATATTTCCAAGAAATTAAGATTTATATTTAGACATAAACTTACGAAAAATATAACTACAACGAACGTAAAAAAAATATACCACGATTATGACTAAAATGATTCCAAATCATTCACCATCTAATCAAGCATTCCAAATGCTAATATCGTATTTACGATCGCAAGACCTACGCTCCGATACCACTGTTAGGATTTGGTGCCTAAATCGAAGGCCTAGCGGAAGCGGTAAAACGAAAATTAATTCGATCCGAATCCCTACGAGGATCGATCGAGCTACGTATATACGAATATCAAAAACAAATTCACAAGAGATATAGAAACTCACCCTTGTAGTCCGTTGATTAGATGGATAACCTTCTCTTGAGATATTCCACAAGCTTTGCTTGATCCCTACGAATCTATTCCGATTCAAGCCCTTGAACGATCCAACGCCGAAAGCACTGCGTCTCTACTTGCCACGCGCCGGAGAAACGATCGGAACGACGATCACCTTGCTATCCTCCGAGGATATGGCTAGAGCTAAGTGATGAAGCTATATATGTAAAGATTACTACACTCTAAGTGTTTTAATCTTACTCTCTCTATATGTCTTGATATTTTTCTCTAAGAAAAACAAGAACAAAGTTGAAGAAGAAGATGACTTGGAGAAAAACTTTTCTCTCTCTTTTTTTCTCTCACAACTCACGTAGGAATCAAGTTTTAGAAAGTGATTGTCATCATCTTCATTTATTCAACTCCCCACCACTACCAACAACTCATACATGTGGGAATCTAACCCCACCATATATCATAATCCATTAAAGAATGGAACAAGAGTCCACAAGGAAGGTGGGTGGAATGTGGGGAGGCGGCACATGCTATAAATCGTACGAGTTCGGTTCATTTCGGACTCCCGAGGGTTTAAACAGATAAACTCTGATTCCGTATCGATGTATTTATATCGATTAATTAATCCAATTAATTAAACATATCAAATACAAAATAATATAATTAATTTCTCCAAGAAAAAATTATATACATGAATTAAATTAATCACCCAGTAATTTATTTAATTCATTGGCCTTAAATCAATTTATCCAATAAATCGATTTAAACATCCAATGTTCCAAAAATTAGATATCCAATATCTAATATTCATAATGAGAGAATTAGCTTTATTCATTCCGTCGTCAATCCTATTGCGTGACTCGGTAGGTCCGTATCAATCAGCAATGGGAGGAACCAAATAGTAGTAACACCACCTAGCCAGCCTGGCGGCCTACACTGTACCCCAACGGAGAACGAATGATTGGGATCATTCAAGAACCATTCTGTCGTGAATACCAGTATACGTATAAACCCTTCTTTCAAATGTCCCGATCAAGTTATGGGGTCACGGTCAGTCAAACCCCATCTGTACTTGACGCTATGCATGCGTTAATGCAAATCGAGATCATCGAGCTCTCGTGTATCTAATACAGCTAGCTCCAATGCTTTGGCCAAAGACTTATGATCTCATCTGCTAATAACGGCATAGGACATATAACCCGTTCACTAACAGGAGAAAGAATTCTATATTGGTATTCAGTAGGACCTGCTACTTGCCCATCAAGATGCACGTCGAGGTTGACACCCGCCTTCCAGTTTATAGGGTCGAACTACTCTAATTAAAATCTTGACGTCACAAGCACATCCCTACTAAATCCTCAAGTCGAAGGTTCAAGAATACCTATCACAACCTTTCGATTCCATCATTGACTGTCCCGGAGTGAAATCCGTGTGACGAATCGAGGGTGAGTCGGTTCGAGTATACTCATCTAATTAGCATACCTATAACGTGTGCTCCCACTAACCATTAGTGTTCGACAGGCACTCTCCTTGTCAAAGAACACGTCATACAAGTCTTTACATAAACTTAACGCCCAGTCAAGTTTCATCGACTTGCGAACGATTAAGTATTTGAGCTATAAACCTTTCCAGTGCTGACCCCCTTATCTAATAAGGAGTGGAACGTTTTGCTCTCAAATACACGGACTAGTTTCTACATGTATATTTATGAGTTAGGAATGCCAGTAACTACCAGTAAATATAGAAACATCCATTGCCTTATATTGATGATTTACATAATAATAAGTACAATGCCCTCACTCAACATCCTCTGAGTGGCATTCGAGGGCATACTCCTAACATGGTAAGTAGCGCGTGCTAGTAGGTCGGAGTAGCGCATGTTATGCAGTCGGTGTAGCGCGCGCTAAGGTCGGATCAGGCAGAGTCCAGTGGCTACTGGACTGAATTGGATTAATTCCTAGCGCACGCTACGACTAGATATTAGCGTACGCTAATTGGTGGCAGTAGCGCATGCTGAATTTTGTGTGTAGCGTGCACTACCGCGAACAGATCAGAGAACAGGAGGTTCTGGACTTCAGTACTGGGCAACAGATAATTTGTTAGCGCACGCTAAGTGTATTGTTGTTGCGCACGCTACAAAAGGTACGTAGCGCACACTACCGTTGCGAACAGATGGTACTGGACTATCTAGTACACCCATTAGCGCATGCTACGCATAGGAGCAAGCGCACGCTAAACTGGGGTTGCTATAAATAGGACAGTTTAGTCTTTTCTTCGTCATTCTTCATTTCTTTTCATTCATTCATCGTTTCCGGGCGATTTGGAGCTTCTTGAGAAGTGTTCTTCGAGGTGAAATCATCTATCAACATCTCCAAGCTTATAATTCAGAGTAATCATCATTTCATCATCTCCATCTCATCAAATCAAGGTAATAACTTCTTGGATCTAGAATTTCGGATTTATGAGTTTTTCCTTCCGTTTTCTTCGTGTAAGCTTTGATTGTTGCTGGAATATGTTAGATATGGAATATCTACCTTGGATAAATATATTCCTATGGATTTAATGGCATATATTGCGGATTTCATGAATTGTTGAGGGTTTCATTCAAGAACACATTAGATTTGACTTTGATATTTGGGGGTTTTCGATTAGATGTTGTCGTTAACTCAATTTGTGGATTCCTATGGGATTATTGATATCATTGAAGGTGTTTTGTTGGTTTGAAATACTCATTGGGAATTGGTTTCGATATATTTGGGATTTGGATATTATCGAAGGATATACATTGCTAAGTATTCGTTAGAATGCCTCAATGAGTTTGGATATTGTTGTATCGACGTTTGAATTGGTTATAATCGTGTTTGATACGTATATTGAGCGTTGTTGGTAATTGTCATTCAAGGTTGTTCGAGCGACCGACATCCCTTTTTGGACATTGTTCGAAGAAGGACATTCTTCACCGGCGTTGAGTAAGTTAATTCTTACTCGGTTAAAAGGATATTCATTCCTTTCGTTGTTGTTCATTCATAATCATAATTTAATCAAAATGTATTAACCTTATTGAGACTTGTAATTGTCAATTAATCACTTTATTCACGAGGAACGACGGTTCCAATCATTTCATTGAGCTATCATTCATTTCACTATCATTTCATCTCGGTGAGTCATTCTTGACTTTGTCGGATTTTTATTCATTATTATTCTTCATGGTCATTCTTGCCCATATGACCTTCTGGGTTCATATTGCGTGGCCGGGTGGGGATGTGTGGAATTTTTAGTCGGGCATGTGAAAGTCATGTGATTGGGTTCACCGACACATTGGACTATGCACACGGTAACGTACCTCTGTGAGACTAATTAGGTACAAGGGCGGGTGTGTCCGTAAAATCGTCTTGTTCACTTGCACATACCATTACGGGCGTAGTATGATGCCCCTCTTCAGCTTAATTTCATAATCGAGATATATCATGATTGTGTTTATTCAACTCTTGAGGATTGTTGTTCTGTGTAACTGACCCCGTTGGGGGATGTTGTTTTCAGGTCATGGCAAGGCTAAGGCACGGGAAGAGAACGTTGACGGCGTGGAGTCCCAGTGATACTAGTAGGGCCCCCCAGTCCTTTCAATCTTCATGTTTTCTTCATTTGTATTGCGCTGCAGACTTCCATTTAGATACTCATTTTAATTGGTGTTGTATATTTTATCTTCATATAAAATATACATTTATTCTGTTTTATCCTGGGTGTGTTGTACTTGAAACTCCTCATCGGAGTAATTATTGATATACTGTGGTTCGGTACTACAATTATATCACTTAATTCATTAATTTTCATTCGCCTAGTGGGTCCCAGTTGGGGGTCCACGACACTGTAATATTCACCTAGTTTGGGGTGTTACAAAGTTGGTATCGGAGCGTGGTTTTGAATACTACCTTCCGAGTCATGTCTCATTTGAAATCATCGTTCATCAGACTAGTATCATTGGACTTTCGCATCTTGTGTGACTTGTGCAAGAGCCGAGCCCCTCAGACCAAAGAACAGTAAGATTTCTGATGCCATGTTATAATTTCTGGCAATAAAAATCACTCATTCATCATTCAATAGTCAACAATCCTTATTCATCATTTTCATTTTTGATCAAGTCGATCATGTTAATTCATTAATCACTCAGTTCGTTTCATTATTCAGTTGTTGATATTGAGGCATATCATTAATCTTGTAACTTGTTCAAGATAATCATTTCAAGAATTTCATCAGATAATCACGTCACTTCAGTTGATCATTCATGTAATCATTGTGTTTGAGCGCGTATGCTCGTTTTCATCATTTCATAACGTAATCAAAATGCGATATTCATGCGAGATATATAATTATCATATGACTTTCCACTTCAGTACGAAAAGAGCTGGCAGAGGACGTGGGGGGAGAGGCCGTGGTGCGGGCCGAAACCCGAGAACTCGTGTGAATACATGCGCGAACGCGAGGAATAATGAAAATTCATCGAGCAGCGACGCTGCCACTCACTCAACCAAAAATGATCACTCACTGTCAGGGAGTCGTACCCGGGACACAGCTCAATCAGAAGGTGTTCGGTTTGATCCACTCGCTTTTATGCAGGGCATGATGGCCCAGATGACTCAAATGGCACGCCTCATGGAGACGATGCAGAACTCATCTACTCAGAATCAACAGGCTCCTCCGCCACCACCTCAGGGGGAAGAGAGGGTTGTAAGCAGTATCATTGGCGACATCTCTCGCCAGAGGCCACCTGAGGGCTCATCTGAGCCGGCGGATATTGTTCACTGGCTCGAGCATTTCGAGAAGTTGTTTGCTATGGTGAAGTGTCCCGTAAGGCACAAAGTTTCAGTTGCGGCTTACTACCTTGCTAAGGGCGCACATTTATGGTGGTTATCGTTGAAGCACACCGACGGATCTTGTACTTGGGATCAATTCAAAACTCTCGTGATGGAGAGGTATTATCCGGACCCACTCAGGGAGGCCATGTTGTCATAATTACTCACTCCCGACCTCTCAGCGGACGATGATGTCCTCGCCATCACCGAGAAATTCCAGGAGCTACTTCCTTTCGCCTCGTCCATTATTCACTCTGACGCGGACAAGATCAAATACTTCAGCAAGGGGTTGAAGCCTCATATGCGGATGCAGTTGCTTAATCACAATTGCACCACTCTGGCCGAATTCATTGAGAAAGCTCTTACTTATGAGCTTACTGCTAAGGAGATTGCTAAGCAACAACCTTCATGTGCTGGTAAGAAGTCAAAGAATCGTAAGCAGTCTGACGGCAGTCAGGCCACTTTCAAGAAACCTCATGCGGGCTCTACTTTTTCTGAGCGACCTCCTATGGCGCCTAGACCCGCGGAATCTCAGTCATGAGCGGCCAGTTCGGCCATCACCTGTTTCGACTGTGAAGAACAGGGTCATTTCAGCACCAAGTGTCCGAGGCAGACTGTCACGTGCCATAACTGTGGGATTGATGGGCATAAGGCCCATTTTTCCCGAAGAGACTCTAAACCTACTCCGGCGTCATCTCAGGCCCCGAGACATTCAGCGGTGCATAATCAGGCAACTCAGTCCGCGTCGTTCAAGACGACAGGATCAAATAAAGGTGGAGCCAAGTGCTATCAGACGGGAGCGTCCGGTTCGGGGGCCGGCAAGCCCCGAATTTATGAGATGAAGAAGACCGACGATCCAGAGGCTCGGATGATCTCAGGTACACTCGATATTCTATCTCAACCTGTGTGTACCCTTTCTGATACTGGTGCATCGCATTCATTCATTGCCGAGTCATGTTTGAGTAGGCTACGCCTGGGTAGTGCTACTAGTTGTGAGCCTTATGTCATTGGTCTACCTGATGGTAGAAGAATTATCTGGAATCGTGAGATTAAGGATTGTCCGATTCAGCTTCATGGCCGTGATTGGTTAGCAGACCTAATCGTGGTAGATTTATCGAGAGACGACGTCATCCTGGGTATTGATTGGATGGATCGTCATGATGTCGTCATTAGTATCCGTAAGCGTATGGTCACTATCATTTCAGATGATGGGGTCGAATGTGTATTTCAGGGAGGTAATCCTAGTTATTCTGGGAGAGTCATCAACTTGATGAAAGCGGTGAAATTACTCAGTCAGGGGCGTGTCGGTTATTGGTTCTATATGGCCAAGACCGAGAAACCATCAGTAATGTTGACGGATATTCCTATAGTGAGAGAATATGCCGATGTTTTTCCAGACGAGTTACCTGGTTTGCCTCCATAAAGAGATGTGGAATTTACGATTGAGTTGGAGCCTGGTAAGTCCCCAATATCGAAGGAACCGTACCGTATGGCCCCGACCAAAATGCAGGAGTTGAAGAATCAATTAGAGGATTTGACCGAGAAGGGTTATATTCGACCGAGTGCATCCCCGTGGGGAGCACCAGTGTTATTTGTCAAGAAGAAGGATGGTTTGTTCCGCTTGTGTATTGACTACCAGGAATTGAACTGGGTGACGATCAAGAATAAATATCCTATACCCCATATCGATGATCTTTTGGATCAATTTCAGGGAGCTTCAGTATTTTCCAAGATCGACTTAATATCTGGATATCATCAGCTGCAAATTCGAGAGTCCGATATCGCATGGACGGCGTTCCGAACACGCTATGGTCATTATGAGTTTGTGGTAATGCCGTTTGGGTTAACTAATGCACCTGAGGTGTTCATGGAGTTAATGAATCAGGTTTTCATCGACTATTTGGATCAGTTCTTGGTTGTCTTCATTGATGACATTTTAATTTATTCCCGTAACCGGGAGGAGCACGAGTTTCACCTTCAGAAGGTGCTCGACGTGTTGAGACGAGAGCAACTTTATGGAAAGTTTTCCAAATGTGAATTTTGGATGTCCGAAGTGACATTCCTTGGACATGTAATTTCATCAGACGGAGTTCGTGTCGACCTCAGAAGACGGAGGCTATCCGAGATTGGAAACCTCCAAAGAATGTTAAGGAAATCCGAAGTTTCCTCGGATTAGCTGGTTATTATCGGCGATTTGTGGAAGGATTTTCTAAAATCGCTCAACCCATGACGAACCTTTTACGTAAGGATAAGAAATACACGTGGTCCGATGCGTGGCAACAGAGTTTTGAGGAACTCAAGAGCCGGTTAATTTCAGCACATGTCCTTTCTTTACCACAAGGGACGGAAGGATTTGTGGTTTATAGTGATGCGTCCAGACAGGGTCTCGGATGTGTACTAATGCATAACGGGAAAGTTATTGCTTATGCTTCACGGAAATTGAGACCTTACGAGGTTAATTATCCGAGTCACGACCTGGAGCTAGTAGCCGTCGTATTCGCATTGAATATTTGGCGTCATTATCTTTATGGCGTTACCTCTCAGATATTCACCGATCATAAGAGTTTAAAGTATATCTTTACCCAGAAGGAGTTAAATATGCGACAGAGACGGTGGTTGGAACTAATCAAAGATTATGATATTGAGATACTTTACCACTTGGGCAAGGCGAACGTTGTCGCCGATGCCTTGAGTCGTAAGTCCGTTCAGGAGCACATGCTTGCTCGATTAACAGTTCAGTAGGAACTTCAGCAAGAATTTCTGAGACCCGAGATCGAGGTCTGGTTAAAGCGAGTTGAAGGGCAACTTTGTACATTAGAGATTTCATCACCACTTGAGGAGGCGATCAGGGAGAATCAGGGTTCGGACCTATTTTTGTTACGCATTCGAGATGATGTGACCCAGGGGAAAGCCCCTGGATTTATGGTCCACGAGGATGGACTTTTGCGATTTAAGAATCGATTGTGTGTACCGGTGAATGACGAGTTGAAAAACTCGATTTTGAGAGAAGCTCATGCTATCCCTTATTCCATTCATCCGGGGTCCAGCAAGATGTACAA
This sequence comes from Orobanche coerulescens, assembly GCA_033398695.1. NCBI lineage: Eukaryota > Viridiplantae > Streptophyta > Magnoliopsida > Lamiales > Orobanchaceae > Orobanche > Orobanche coerulescens. The sequence continues at coordinate 164,452,866 of CM065807.1, read as the reverse complement.
AGACTTGAAACAAAATTACTGGTGGAGTAATATGAAGCGAGAAGTCGCGGAATTTGTTTCGAGATGCTTAACCTGTCAGCAAGTCAAGATAGAACATCAGCGACCGGCGGGTATGCTGAAACCTCTCCCTATTCCAGAGTGGAAGTGGGAAGATATTTCAATGGACTTCATCACGATTTTGCCGACGAGTCGTCGTGGCATGAATACAATTTGGGTAATTGTGGATCGTCTAACTAGGTCAGCTCATTTCCTTGAGATTAAGGATACGTGGGGTCCCGAGAGACTTGCCCAGTTGTTCATCAAAGAGATAGTGAGACTGCACGGTACTCCTAAAAGTATCGTTTCCGATCGTGACGGACGATTCATGTCTCATTTTTAGAAATCAGTTCATCGTGCTATGGGAACTCAGCTTAATCTCAGTACAGATTTTCATCCTCAGTCCGACGGACAATCAGAGAGGACTATTCAGACATTGGAGGACATGTTGAGGGCATATGTTGTCAACTGGAAAGATGATTGGGAAGCCCAACTACCGTTGATTGAGTTCTCGTACAATAATAGTTGGCATGCTTCGATTAAGATGGCAGCTTACGAGGCCTTGTATGGTCATCATTGTCGATCTCCTTTGTGTTGGGATGACTTATCAGAACTAATCGGCACGGAGCCCGATATGCTTATAGCCGCTCGTGAGAAGGTAGCTTTGATCAGGAGTCGTTTGTTGACCGCTCAGAGTCGACAGAAATCTTATGCAGATAACCGTCGTCGACCATTAGAGTTCGAGACAGGTGACCATGTTTTGGTCAAGGTATCCCCGAGTCGAGGTATCTTCCGTTTTGGGAAGAGGGGAAAGTTGAGTCCGAGATTCATTGGACCGTTTGAGATTTTGGATCGAGTAGGCGAGCTAGCTTATCGATTGGCTTTACCTCAGGCGTTGAGCCAAATTCATAGTGTGTTTCACGTCTCTCAGTTGTGGAAGTATGTTGCCGACCCGAGTCACATACTTCAGTTCGACGAAATTGAGATCGCGGATGATCATTCGTATGAAAAGTGTCCCGTACGAGTCTTAGAATGACGAATCAAACAGTTGAGGAACAAGACGATTCCTTTGGTCAAAATTCAGTTGTCTAGACACAGAGTCGAAGAGGCTACTTGGGAAACCGAGGATAGTATGCGGGAGAGTTATCCCGAGTTGTTTGACCCTTAGTTACGGGGACGAAACTCTTTTAAGGGGTGGTGTATGTAATACCCGGTTGTAATTCAGTCATTAGCATTCAGTAATTATCGTTCAGTAATTGTTACTTAGTAATTTTCACTCATTAATGATCATTTGTCACTCATATTCAATCATTGTATTCACCGTTCAGAGTATTTGTAATGTGTATCAATCGTCATTCATCACCAATCTAGTTTGATAATCGTGCCATGTTTATCATCATTTTCATCTTGATAGTGGGCTGTGTGTGAAGAGTAGTGCACGCTACGAACTCTCTTTAGCGCGCGCTAATTGAGTTCGGGTAGCGCACGCTACCTCTCAACACTAGCGCGCGCTAATGTAGTTCAAGCAGGCAGTCCAGAAGGCACTAGACTGCAGTTGGGTTGTAAGTAGCGCATGCTACGAATGGTAAGTAGCGCGCGCTAGTAGTTCGGAGTAACGCACGCTATGCAGTCGGTGTAGCGCGCGCTAAGGTCGGATAAGGCAGAGTCCAGTGGCTACTGGACTGAATTGGATTAATTTCTAGCGCACGCTACGAGTAGATATTAGCGTACGCTAATCGGTGTCAGTAGCGCACGCTGAATTTTGTGAGTCGCACGCGCTACCGCGAACAGATCAGAGAACAGGAGGTTCTGGACTTCAGTACTAGGCAACAGATAATTTGTTAGCGCACGCTAACATTTTGAGTTAACACACGCTAAGTGTATGGTTGTAGCGCACGCTACAAAAGGTACGTAGTGCACACTACCGTTGCGAGTAGAGGGTACTGGACTGTCCAGTACACCCGTTAGAGCACGCTACGCATAGGAGCTAGCGCACGCTAAACTGGGGTTGCTATCAATAGGATAGTTCAGTCTTTTCTTCGTCATTCTTTATTTCTTTTCATTCGTTCGTCGTTTCCGGGTGATTTGGAGCTTCATGAGAAGTGTTCTTCGAAGTGCAGTCATCTATCAACATCTCCAAGCTTATAATTCGGAGTAATCATCATTTCATCATCTCCATCTCATCAAATCAAGGTAATAACTTCTTGGATCTAGAATTTCGGATTTTTGGGTTTTTCCTTCCGTTTTCTTCGTGTAAGCTTTGATTGTTGTTGGAATATGTTAGATATGGATTATCTACGTTAGATAAATGTATTCCTACGGATTTAATGGCATATATTGCGGATTTCATGAATTGTTGAGGGTTTGATTCAAGAACACATTAGAGTTGACTTTGATATTTGGGGGTTTTCGATTAGATGTTGTCGTTAACTCGATTTGTGGATTCCTATGGGATTATTGATATCATTGAAGGTGTTTTGTTGGTTTGAAATACTCATTTGGAATTGGTTTCGATATATTCGGGATTTGGATATTATCAAAGGATGTACGTTGCTAAGTATTCGTTAGAATGCCTCAATGAGTTTGGATATTGTTGTATCGACATTTGAATTGGTTATAATCGTGTTTGATACGTATATTGAGCATTGTTGGTAATTGTCATTCAAGGTTGTTCGAGCGACCGACATCCCTTTTTGGACGTTGTTCGAGGAAGGACATTCTTCACCGGTGTTGAGTAAGTTAATTCTTACTCGGTTAAAAGGATATTCATTCCTTTCGTTGTTGTTCATTCATAATCATAATCCATTCACAACGTATTAACCTTATTGAGACTTGTAATTGTCAATTAATCATTTCATTCACAAGGAACGACGGTTCCAATCATTTTATTGAGCTATCATTCATTTCACTATCATTTCATCTCGGTGATTCATTCTTGACTTTGTTGGATTTTTATTCATTATTATTCATCATGGTCATTCTTGCCCATATGACCTTCTAGGTTCATATTGCGTGGCCGGGTGGGGATGCGTGGAATTTTTAGTGGGGCACGTAATCATGTGATTGGGTTCACCGACACATTAGATTGTGCACACAGTAACATACCTCCGTGAGACTAATTAGGTACAAGGCGGGTGTGTTCGGACACTCGTCTTGTGCACTTTCACATACCATTACGGGCGTACTATGATGCCCCTCTTCAGCTTAATTTCATAATTGAGCTATATCATGATTGTGTTTATTCAACTCTTGAGGATTGTTGTTACGTGTATGGCCCGGCCGTTGGGGGATGTTGTTTTCAGGTCATGGCAAGGCTAAGGCACGGGAAGAGAACGTTGACGGCGTGGAGTCCCAGTGATACTAGTAGGGGGGCCTAGTCCTTTCAGTCTTCATGTTTTCTTCATTTGTATTCCGCTGCAGACTTCCATTTAGATACTCATTTTAATTGGTGTTGAATATTTTATCTTCATATAAAATATACATGTATTCTGTTTTATCCTTGGTGTGTTGTACTTGAAACTCCTCATCGGAGTAATTATTGATATATTGTGGTTCGGTACTACAATTATCTCACTTACTTCATTAATTTTCATTTGCCTAGTGGGTCCCAGTCGCGGGTCCACGACACTATAATATTCGCCTAGTTTGGGGTGTTACAGATCGTTGTTGCTTTGCATGCAAAGTTCCTGAAAGAAGAGTTCATTCAGGAAGGCGGAGCAGGTAGAAATATTTCTTTGGAAGAATACAATGAAACTCCTCAGGAGACACCTGTGCAAGAAATTGTAACCGAACCTTCTTAAACACAAGTACAACCACCTCATAGGTCTAGTAGGGTGTCTTAATTACCTGAGAGGTATAGTTTTATGCACTTGGAGAAACTGGGTTGCCACGAGGATCCAGGTGATAAACAAGACACCGACCCGCGACCAATGACCTAACAATGGTGGATGTAAACTCCATGAAATAGACTGTAGCAGTCTTCACGTAGTTGGGACATTCGTTTTGACAAGGCTGTCAAAGAGTTTGACTTCGTGCAAAATGAAGAGGAACCTTGTGTATACATGAGGGTTAGTGGGAGCAAGATCGCATTCTTAGTACTATATGTAGATGACATTCTACTAATAGGAAATGATGTGGGAATGCCCAGTTCTGTGAAAGCTTGGCTTTCGAGTAATTTCTCGATGAAAGGCTTGGGAGAAGAAACCTATATTCTTGGGATTCGACTCTACTGGGATAGATCGAAGAGAATGATAAGTTTTTTCCCAAGCCCTATGTATAGATAAAATCTTAAAGCGATTTAAGATGGATTATTCTAAAAGAGGGTTCCTATCGATGCGATATGGAATAAAACTCACCTTGGAGATGTGTCCTCATAGTGAGGAACAATGAAAGGAAATGAGTAATATACCATATGCTTCGGAATTTGGGTAGCTTTATATATATACTTTATTGTGTACGATACCTGACATTGCGCATGTTGGGAGCATGGTAAGTCGATTTCGGGCTAACCCAGTTAGGGGACATAAGACTACCGTAAAAGAACGTTCTCAAGTACTTTAGAAGGACTAGAGACCTGGTTCTTAAATACGGCGGTGGAGAACTGAATGTAATGGGATTCACTAAATTGGACTTCCAAGGACAAAAAGACGATTCGATGTCTACTTCTGTCTACATATTTACTCTTAATGGAGGAGCAGTATCTTGGCATAGTGCCAAGTATAGCGCGACTGCTAATTCCGCCTGTTAGTCTGAGTATAGCGCGACTGCTACATATTTTTCCCCTTGTTCACTCCCCTCAACCTATACGGTTTCTATGGTTTGTGAACAAGTTAAGTTTATACCATTGACGCAAATCAGTTTCACAATTGAATCTTATCCGGCAACCTATCAGGTTTCCAGGGATAAAATTTGCTCCAACCGAAGGCATCCAATGCGCTCCCGGTAATTTATCCGTCCGCCCCGAACAACTACCCCGATAACTCGGAAGCATAGCACATCCGGTTTGGATTTCAATTTCCCGAAAACTCGATGGAGGGAAGAAAAACCTTGAAACCTTATAAACTTAATAATTTGTCATGGGAATATTTTCGCGATTTCTTTACACTTTGCACATTAATCAGTTAAGCGCGTTTGTAGCATTCATACAATATGAAACAACTATTCACAACCTAGTTGCTACCAACATGTGGTTCATGGACCGTTCCTAGAAAACAAAAACTCCGCAATCTAATTACAAGTCTTCGTCTTGAATCTTCGTCTTCTCGAAATGGATCTTTCTCCGGTCTTCGTCATTACATATAAATTTTACATTGAAAATTGCATCCTAGATACAAATTTTTCTAGTAAAATAAATAGGCTCAAAACGGCCTTTACAACCCAATCGAATAAAACGAACGATTCAAAAACTAAGTCCATGAACCACATCACCATTCAAAAGCATTCATACAATAAATACTAAATAAATAGAAAGCGTAGAGATACATTGATCCAATCAACAATACGAACCGATCAAATCGATTCACACAATCGGTAATATGAAAACGTTCAAAATAATTCGGTCGATCACAAGTGTTCCAATAAATCAATTTTCCCTTATAAAATGAAATACCATAAATCATTTTAATCATATTAAATCCAATTTAAAATAAGGGAAATCATTTTTTTAGGAATACATGAAGCAAACAAGCCCGAAACGGGTCCGGAATAGGCCGAACCACGGCGCCATCACCGGCTAGCATGCGGGGCTGCCCGGCGGCCTGGGCGCGGCCCCGAGCACAGGCGCGGCCCCGGATCTGATGCTGCCCGGGCCGGCTGCAGACCACAGGCGCAGCCCCGAGCCACGGGCGCGGCCCCCTGCTCCCGGACCCCTCCCGGACCGTCAAACGGCATTTCGGGGCTAGTTTTTCGACCGGATATCCAATATCTATATTCTCCAACATTAATATCTTCAATATAAATCATATTTCCAAGAAATTAAGATTTATATTTAGACATAAACTTACGAAAAATATAACTACAACGAACGTAAAAAAATATACCACGATTATGACTAAAATAATTCCAAATCATTCACTATCTAATCAAGCATTCCAAATGCTAATATCGTATATACGATCGCAAGACCTACGTTCCAATACCACTGTTGGGATTCGGTGCCTAAATCGAAGGCCCAGTGGAAGCGGTAAAACGAAAATTAATTCGATCCGAATCCCTACGAGGATCGATCGAGCTACGTATATACGAATATCAAAAACGAATTCACAAGAGATATAGAAACTCACCCTTGTAGTCCGTTGATTAGATGGATAACCTTCTCTTGAGATATCCCACAAGCTTTGCTTGATCTCTACGAATCTATTCCGATTCAAGCCCTTGAACGATCCAACGCCGAAAGCACCGCGTTGGAACAACTCATACATGTGGGAATCTAACCCCACCATATATCATAATCCATTAAAGAATGGAACAAGAGTCCACAAGGAAGGTGGGTGGAATGTGGGGGGGCGTCCCATGCTAGAAATCGGACGATTTCGGTTCGTTTCGGACTTCCGAGGGTCTAAACAGATAAACTCCGATTCCGTATCGATGTATTTATATCGATTAATTAATCTAATTAATTAAACATATCAAATACAAAATAATATAATTAAGTTCTCCAAGAAATAATTATATACATGAATTAAATTAATCACCCAGTAATTTATTTAATTCATTAGGCCGTAAATCAATTTTTCCAATAAATCGATTTAAACATCCAATGTTCCAAAAATTAGATATCCAATATCTAATATTCATAATGAGAGAATTAGCTTTATTCATTCCGTCGTCAATCCTATTGCGCGACTCGGTAGGTCCGTCTCAATCAGCAATGGGAGGAACCAAATAGTAGTAGCACCACCTAGCCAGCCTGGCGGTCTACACTGTACCCCAACTGAGAACGAATGATTGGGATCATTCAAGAACCATTCTGTCGTGAATACCAGTATACGTATAAACCCTTCTTTCAAATGTCCCGATCAAGTTATGGGGTCACGGTCAGTCAAACCCCATCTGTACTTGACGCTATGCATGCATTAATGCAAATCGAGATCATCGAGCTCTCGTGTATCTAATACAGCTAGCTCCAATGCTTTGGCCAAAGACTTATGATCTCATCTGCTAATAACCTCATAGGACATATAACCAGTTCACTAACAGGAGAAAGAATTCTATCTTAGTATTCAGTAGGACCTGTTACTTGCCCATCAAGATGCACGTCGAGGTTGACCCCCGCCTTCCGGTTTATAGGGTCGAACTACTCTAATGAATATCTTGACGTCACAAGCACATCCCTACTAAATCCTCAAGTCGAAGGTTCACGAATACCTATCACAACCTTTCGATTTCGTCATTGACTGTCCCGGAGTGAAATCCGTGTGACGAATCGAGGGTGAGTCGGTTCGAGTATACTAATCTAATTAGCATACCTATAATGTGTGCTCCCACTAACCATTTGTGTTCGACAGGCACTCTCCTTGTCACAGAACACGTCATACAAGTCTTTACATAAACTTAACGCCCAGTCAAGTTTCATCGACTTGCGAACGATTAAGTATTTGAGCTATAAAACTTTCCAGTGCCGACCCCCTTATCCAATAAGGGTGGAACGTTTTGCTCTCAAATACACGGACTAGTTTCTACATGTATATTTACGAGTTAGGAATGCCACTAACTACCAGTAAATAAAGAAACATCCATTGCCTTATATTGATGATTTACATAATAATAAGTACAATGCCCTCACTCAACATCCTCTGAGTGGCATTCGAGGGCATACTCCTAACATGGTAAGTAGCGCGCGCTAGTAGGTCGGAGTAGCGCATGCTATGCAGTCGGTGTAGCGCGCGCTAAGGTCGGATCAGGCAGAGTCTAGTGGCTACTGGACTGAATTGGATTAATTCCTAGCGCACGCTACGACTAGATATTAGCGTACGCTAATCGGTGTCAGTAGCGCACGCTGAATTTTGTGTGTAGCGTGTGCTACCGCGAACAGATCAGAGAACAGGAGGTTCTGGACTTCAGTACTGGGCAACAGATAATTTGTTAGCGCACGCTAAGTGTATTGTTGTAGCGCACGCTACAAAAGGTACGTAGCGCACACTACCGTTGTGAACAGATGGTACTGGACTATACAGTACACCTGTTAGCGCACGCTACGCACAGGATCTAGCGCACGCTAAACTGGGGTTGCTATAAATAGGACAGTTCAGTCTTTTCTTTGTCATTCTTCATTTCTTTTCATTCATTCATCGTTTCCGGGCGATTTGGAGCTTCTTGAGAAGTGTTCTTCGAGGTGAAATCATCTATCAACATCTCCAAGCTTATAATTCGAAGTAATCATCATTTCATCATCTCCATCTCATCAAATCAAGGTAATAACTTCTTGGATCTAGAATTTCGGATTTTTGGGTTTTTCCTTATGTTTTCTTCGTGTAAGCTTTGATTGTTGATGGAATATGTTAGATATGGATTATCTACCTTGGATAAATATATTCCTACGGATTTAATGGCATATATTGCGGATTTCATGAATTGTTGAGGGTTTCATTCAAGAACACATTAGAGTTGACTTTGATATTTGGGGGTTTTCGATTAGATGTTGTCGTTAACTCAATTTGTGGATTCCTATGGGATTATTGATATCATTGAAGGTGTTTTGTTGGTTTGAAATACTCATTGGGAATTGGTTTCGATATATTCGGGATTTGGATATTATCGAAGGATATACATTGCTAAGTATTCGTTAGAATGCCTCAATGAGTTTGGATATTGTTGTATCGACGTTTGAATTGGTTATAATCGTGTTTGATACGTATATTGAGCGTTGTTGGTAATTGTCATTCAAGGTTGTTCGAGCGACCGACATCCCTTTTTGGGCATTGTTCGAGGAAGGACATTCTTCACCGGCGTTTAGTAAGTTAATTCTTACTCGGTTAAAAGGATATTCATTCCTTTCGTTGTTGTTCATTCATAATCATAATTCATTCACAACGTATTAACCTTATTGAGACTTGTAATTGTCAATTAATCACTTTATTCACGTGGAACGACGGTTCTAATCATTTCATTGAGCTATCATTCATTTCACTATCATTTCATCTTGGTGAGTCATTCTTGACTTTGTCGGATTTTTATTCATTATTCATGGTCATTCTTGCCCATATGACCTTCTGGGTTCATATTGCGTGGCCGGGTGGGGATGTGTGGAATTTTTAGTCAGGCATGTGAAAGTCATGTGATTGGGTTCACCGACACATTGGACTATGCACACGGTAACGTACCTCCGTGAGACTAATTAGGTACAAGGGCGGGTGTGTCCGGACAATCGTCTTGTGCACTTGCACATACCATTACGGGCGTACTATGATGCCCCTCTTTAGCTTAATTTCATAATCGAGATATATCATGATTGTGTTTATTCAACTCTTGAGGATTGTTGTTCTGTGTAAGTGACCCCGTTGGGGGATGTTGTTTTCAGGTCATGGCAAGGCTAAGGCACGGGAAGAGAACGTTGACGACGTGGAGTCCCAGTGATACTAGTAGGGGCCCCCAGTCCTTTCAGTCTTCATGTTTCCTTCATTTGTATTGCGCTGCAGACTTCCATTTAGATACTCATTTTAATTGGTGTTGTATATTTTATCTTCATATAAAATATACATTTATTCTGTTTTATCCTGGGTGTGTTGTACTTGAAACTCCTCATCGGAGTAATTATTGATATACTGTGGTTTGGTACTACAATTATATCACTTAATTCATTAATTTTCATTCGCCTAGTGGGTCCCAGTTTGTGGTCCACGGCACTGTAATATTCGCCTAGTTTGGGGTGTTACAGAGTTGGTATCGGAGCGTGGTTTTGAATACTACCTTCCGAGTCATGTCTCATTTGAAATCATCGTTCATCAGACTAGTATCATTGGACTTTCGCATCTTGTGTGACCTGTGCAAGAGCCGAGCCCCTCAGACCAAAGAACAGTAAGATTTCTGATGCCATGGTATAATTTCTGGCAATAAAAATCACTCATTCATCATTCAATAGTCAACAATCCTTATTCATCATTTTCATTTTTGATCAAGTCGATCATGTTAATTCATTAATCACTCAGTTCGTTTCATTGTTCAGTTGTTGATCTTGAGGCATATCATTAATCTTGTAACTTGTTCAAGATAATCATTTCAAGAATTTCATCAGATAATCACGTCACTTCAGTTGATCATTCATGTAATCATTGTGCTTGAGCGCGTATGCTCGTTTTCATCATTTCATAACGTAATCAAAATGTGATATTCATGCGAGATATATAATTATCATATGACTTTCCACTTCAGTACGGAAAGAGCTGGCAGAGGACGTGGGGGGAGAGGCCGTGGTGCGGGCCGAAACCCGAGAGCTCGTGTGAATACATGCGCGAACGCGAGGAATAATGAAAATTCATCGAGCAGCGACGCTGCCACTCACTCAACCAAAAATGATCACTCACTGTCAGGGAGTCGTACCCGGGACACAGCTCAATTAGAAGGTGTTCGGGTTGATCCACTCGCTTTTATACAGGGCATGATGGCCCAGATGACTCAAATGGCACGCCTCATGGAGACGATGCAGAACTCATCTACTCAGAATCAACAGGCTCCTCCGCCGCCACCTCAGGGGCAAGAGAGGGGTGTAAGCAGTATCATTGGCGACATCTCTCGCCAGAGGCCACCTACTGTTGAGGGCTCATCTGAGCCGGCGGATATTGTTCACTGGCTCGAGCATTTCGAGAAGTTGTTTGCTATGGTGGAGTGTCCCGTAAGGCACAAACTTTCAGTTGCGGCTTACTACCTTGCTAAGGGCGCACATTCATGGTGGTTATCATTGAAGCACACCGACGGATCTTGTACTTGGGATCAATTCAAAACTCTCGTGATAGAGAGGTATTATCCGGCCCCACTCAGGGAGGCCAAGTTGTCATAATTACTCACTCCCGACCTCTCAGCGGACGATGATGTCCTCGCCATCGCCGAGAAATTCCAGAAGCTACTTTCTTTCGCCTCGTCCATTATTCACTCTGACGCGGACAAGATCAAATATTTCAGCAAGAGGTTGAAGCCTCGTATGCGGATGCAGTTGCTTAATCACAATTGCACCACTCTGGCCGAATTCATTGAGAAAGCTCTTACTTATGAGCTTACTGCTAAGGAGATTGCTAAGCAACAACCTTCATCTGCTGGCAAGAAGTCAAATAATCTTAATCAGTCTGACGGCAGTCAGGCCACTTTCAAGAAACCTCATGCGGGCTCTACGTTTTCTGAGCGACCTCCTATGGCGCCTAGACCCGCGGAATCTCAGTCACGAGCGGCCAGCTCGGCCATCACCTGTTTCAACTGTGAAGAACAGGGTCATTTCAGCACCAAGTGTCCGAGGCAAACTGTCACGTGCCATAATTGTGGGATTGCTGGGCATAAGGCCCGTTTTTTTCGAAGAGACTCTAAACCTACTCCGGCGTCATCTCAGGCCCTGAGACATTTAGCGGTGCATAATCAGGCAACTCAGTCTGTGTCGTTCAAGATGACAGTAGCAAATAAAGGTGGATCCAAGAGCTATCAGACGGGAGCGTCCGGTTCGGGGGACGGCAAGCCCCGAATTTATGAGATGAAGAAAACCGACGATCCAGAGGCCCGGATGATCTCAGGTACACTCGATATTCTATCTCAACCTGTGTGTTCCCTTTCTGATACTGGTGCATCGCATTCATTCATTTTCGAGTCATGTTTGAGTAGGCTACGCCTGGGTAGTGCTACTAGTTGTGAGCCTTATGTCATTGGTCTACCTAATGGTAGAAGAATTATCTGGAATCGTGAGATTAAGGATTTTCCAATTCAGCTTCATGGCCGTGATTGGTTAGCAGACCTAATCGTGGTAGATTTATCGAGAGACGACGTCATCCTGGGTATTGATTGGATGGATCGTCATGATGCCGTCATTAGTATCCGTAAGCGTATGGTCACTTTCATTTCAGATGATGTGGTCGAATGTGTATTTCAGGGAGGTAATCCCAGCTGTTCTGGGAGAGTCATCAACTTGATGAAAGCAGTGAAATTACTCAGTCAGGGTGTTTCGGTTATTGGTGCTATATGGCCAAGACCGAGAAACCATCAGTAATGTTGACGGATATTCCTATAGTGAGAGAATATGCCGATGTTTTTCCAGATGAGTTACCTGGTTTGCCTCCATAAAGAGATGTGGAATTTACGATTGAGTTGGAGCCTGATACGTCCCCAATATCGAAGGCACTGTACCGGATGGCCCCGACCAAAATGCAGGAGTTGAAGAATCAATTAGAAGATTTGACCGAGAAGGGTTATATTCGACCGAGTGCATCCCCGTGGGGAGCACCAGTGTTATTTGTCAAGAAGAAGGATGGTTTGTTCTGCTTGTGTATTGACTACCAGGAATTGAACTGGGTGACGATCAAGAATAAATATCCTATACCCCATATCGATGATCTTTTGGATCAACTTCAGGGAGCTTCAGTATTTTCCAAGATCGAATTAAGATCTGGATATCATCAGCTGCGAATTCGAGAGTCCGATATCGCAAGGACGGCGTTCCGAACACGCTATGGTCATTATGAGTTTGTGGTAATGCCGTTTGGGTTAACTAATGCACCTGAGGTGTTCATGGAGTTAATGAATTAGGTTTTCATCGACTATTTGGATCAGTTCTTGGTTGTCTTCATTGATGACATTTTAATTTATTCCCGTGACCGGGAGGAGCACGAGTTTCACCTTCAGAAGGTGCTCGACGTGTTGAGACGAGAGCAACTTTATGGAAAGTTTTCCAAATGTGAATTTTGGATGTCCGAAGTGACATTCCTTGGACATGTAATTTCATCAGACGGAGTTCGTGTCGACCCTCAGAAGACGGAGGCTATCCGAGATTGGAAACCTCCAAAGAATGTTAAGGAAATCCAAAGTTTCCTCGGATTAGCTGGTTATTATCGGCGATTTGTGGAAGGATTTTCTAAAATCGCTCAACCCATGACGAACCTTTTATGGAAGGATAAGAAATACACGTGATCCGACACGTGGCAACAGAGTTTTGAGGAACTCAAGAGCCGGTTAATTTCAGCACCTGTCCTTTCTTTGCCACAAGGGACGGAAGGATTTGTGGTTTATAGTGATGCGTCCGGACAGGGTCTCGGATGTGTACTAATGCAGAACGGGAAAGTTATTGCTTATGCTTCACGGCAATTGATACCTTACGAGGTTAATTATCCGAGCCACGACCTGGAGCTAGCAGCCGTCGTATTCGCATTGAATATTTGGCGTCATTATCTTTATGGTGTTACCTCTCAGATATTCACCGATCATAAGAGTTTAAAGTATATCTTTACCCAGAAGGAGTTAAATATGCGACAAAGACGGTGGTTGGAACTAATCAAAGATTATGATATTGAGATACTTTACCACTTGGGCAAGGCAAACGTTGTTGCCGACGCCTTGAGTCGTAAGTCCGTTCAGGAGCAGATGCTTGCTCGATTAACAGTTCAGAAGGAACTTCAGCAAGAATTTCTGAGACCCGAGATCGAGGTCTGGTTAAAGCGAGTTGAAGGGCAACTTTGTACATTAGAGATTTCATCACCACTTGAGGAGGCGATCAGGGAGAATCAGGGTTCGGACCTATTTTTGTTACGCATTCGAGATGATGTGACCCATGGGAAAGCCCCTGGATTTGTGGTCCACGAGGATGGACTTTTGCGATTTAAGAATCGATTGTGTGTACTAGTGAATGACGAGTTGAAAAACTCGATTTTGAGAGAAGCTCATGCTATCCCTTATTCCATTCATCCGGGGTCCAGCAAGATGTACAAAGACTTGAAACAAAATTACTGGTGGAGTAATATGAAGCGAGAAGTCGCGGAATTTGTTTCGAGATGCTTAACCTGTCAGCAAGTCAAGATAGAACATCGGCGGCAGTATGTCAAAACCTCTCCCTATTCCAGAGTGGAAGTGGGAAGATATTTCAATGGACTTCATCACGAATTTGCCGACGAGTCGTCGTGGCATGAATACAATTTGGGTAATTGTGGATCGTCTAACTAAGTCAGCTCATTTCCTTGAGATTAAGGATACGTGGGGTCCCGAGAGACTTGCCCAGTTGTTCATCAAAGAGATAGTGAGACTGCACGGTACTCCTAAAAGTATCATTTCCGATCGTGACGGACGATTCGTGTCTAATTTTTAGAAATCAGTTCATCGTGCTATGGGAACTCAGCTTAATCTCAGTACAGATTTTCATCCTCAGTCCGACGGACAATCAGAGAGGACTATTCAGACATTGGAGGACATGTTGAGGGCATGTGTTGTCAACTGGAAAGATGATTGGGAAGCCCAACTACCGTTGATCGAGTTCTCGTGCGATAATAGTTGGCATGCTTCGATTAAGATGGCACCTTACGAGGCCTTGTACGGTCATCGTTGTCGATCTCCTTTATGTTGGGATGACTTATCAGAACCAATCGGCACCGAGCCCGATATGCTTATAGCCGCTCGTGAGAAGGTAGCTTTGATCAGGAGTCGTTTGTTGACCGCTCAGAGTCGACAGAAATCTTATGCAGATAACCGTCGTCGACCATTAGAGTTCGAGATAGGTGACCATGTTTTGGTCAAGGTATCCCCGAGTCGAGGTATCTTCCGTTTTGGGAAGAGGGGAATGTTGAGTCCAAGATTCATTGGACTGTTTGAGATTTTGGATCGAGTAGGCGAGCTAGCTTATCGATTGGCTTTACCTCAGGCGTTGAGCCAAATTCATAGTGTGTTTCACGTCTGTCAGTTGCGGAAGTATGTTGCCGACCCGAGTCACATACTTCAGTTCGACGAAATCGAGATCGCGGATGATCATTCGTATGAGGAGCGTCCCGTACGAGTTCTTAGAACGACGAATCAAACAGTTGAGGAACAAGACGATTCCTTTGGTCAAAATTCAGTGGTCTAGACACGGAGTCGAAGAGGCTACTTGGGAAACCGAGGATAGTATGCGGGAGAGTTATCCCGAGTTGTTTGACCCTTAGTTTCGGGGACGAAACTCTTTTAAGGGGCGGTGTATGTAATACTCGGTTGTAATTCAGTCATTAGCATTCAGTAATTATCGTTCAGTAATTGTCACTTAGTAATTTTCACTCATTAATGATCATTTGTCACTCATATTTAATCATTGTATTCACCGTTCACAGTATTTGTAATGCGTATCAATCGTCATTCATCACCAATCTAGTTTGATAATCGTGCCATGTTTATCATCATTTTCATCTTGATAGTGGGCTGTGTGCGAAGAGTAGTGCACGCTACGAACTCTCTTTAACACGCGCTAATTGAGTTCGGGTAGCGCACGCTACCTCTCAACACTAGCGCGCGCTAATGTAGTTCAAGCAGGCAGTCCAGAAGGCACTAGAATGCAGTTGGGTTGTAAGTAGCGCATGCTACGAATGGTAAGTAGCGCGTGCTAGTAGGTCGGAGTAACGCACGCTATGCAGTCGGTGTAGCGCGCGCTAAGGTCGGATCAGGCAGAGTCCAGTGGCTACTGGACTGAATTGGATTAATTCCTAGCACACGCTATGAGTAGATATTAGCATACGCTAATCGGTGTCAGTAGCGCACACTGAATTTTGTGAGTAGCGCGCGCTACCACGAACAGATCAGAGAACAGGAGGTTCTGGAATTCAGTACTAGGCAACAGATAATTTGTTAGCGCACGCTAACATTTTGAGTTAACGCACGCTAAGTGTATGGTTGTAGCGCACGCTACAAAAAGTACGTAGTGCACACTATCGTTGCGAACAGAGGGTACTGGACTGTCCAGTACACCCGTTAGTGCACGCTACGCACAGGAGCTAGTGCACGCTAAACTGGGGTTGCTATAAATAGGACAGTTCAGTCTTTTCTTCGTCATTCTTTATTTCTTTTCATTCCTTCGTCGTTTCCGGGCGATTTGGAGCTTCTTGAGAAGTGTTCTTCGAGGTGCAGTCATCTATCAACATCTCCAAGCTTATAATTCGGAGTAATCATCATTTCATCATCTCCATCTCATCAAATCAAGGTAATAACTTCTTGGATCTAGAATTTCGGATTTTTAGGTTTTTCCTTCCGTTTTCTTCGTGTAAGCTTTGATTGTTGTTGGAATATGTTAGATATGGATTATCTACGTTAGATAAATGTATTCCTACGGATTTAATGGCATATATTGCGGATTTCATGAATTGTTGAGGGTTTGATTCAAGAACACATTAGAGTTGACTTTGATATTTGGGGGTTTTCGATTAGATGTTGTCGTTAACTCGATTTGTGGATTCCAATGGGATTATTGATATCATTGAAGGTGTTTTGTTGGTTTGAAATACTCATTTGGAATTGGGTTCGATATATTCGGGATTTGGATATTATCGAAGGATGTACGTTGCTAAGTATTCGTTAGAATGCATCAATGAGTTTGGATATTGTTGTATCGACATTTGAATTGGTTATAATCGTGTTTGATACGTATATTGAGCGTTGTTGGTAATTGTCATTCAAGGTTGTTCGGGCGACCGACATCCCTTTTTGGACATTGTTCGAGGAAGGACATTCTTCACCGGCGTTGAGTAAGTTAATTCTTACTCGGTTAAAAGGATATTCATTCCTTTCGTTGTTGTTCATTTATAATCATAATCCATTCACAACGTATTAACCTTATTGAGACTTGTAATTGTCAATTAATCATTTCATTCACAACGAACGACGGTTCCAATCATTTTATTGAGCTATCATTCATTTCACTATCACTTCATCTCGGTGATTCATTGTTGACTTTGTCGGATTTTTATTCATTATTATTCATCATGGTCATTCTTGCCCATATGACCTTCTAGGTTCATATTGCGTGGCCGGGTGGGGATGTGTGGAATTTTTAGTCGGGCACGTAATCATGTGATTGGCTTCAACGACACATTGGACTGTGCACACAGTAACATACCTCCGTGAGACTAATTAGGTACAAGGGCGGGTGTGTTCGGACACTCGTCTTGTGCACTTTCACATACCATTACGGGCGTACTATGAGGCCCCTCTTCAGCTTAATTTCATAATTGAGATATATCATGATTGTGTTTATTCAACTCTTGAGGATTGTTGTTCTGTGTAACTGACCCCGTTGGGGGATGTTGTTTTCAGGTCATGGCAAGGATAAGGCACAGGAAGAGAACGTTGACGGCGTGGAGTCCCAGTGGTACTAGTAGGGGGGCCTAGTCCTTACAGTCTTCATGTTTTCTTTATTTGTATTCCGCTGCAGACTTCCATTTAGATACTCATTTTAATTGGTGTTGTATATTTTATCTTCATATAAAATATACATGTATTATGTTTTATCCTGGGTGTGTTGTACTTGAAACTCCTCATCGGAGTAATTATTGATATACTGTGGTTCGGTACTACAATTATCTCACTTACTTCATTAATTTTCATTTGCCTAGTGGGTCCCAGTCGCGGGTCCACGGCACTATAATATTCGCCTAGTTTGGGGTGTTACAGATCGTTGTTGCTTTGCATGCACAGTTCCTGAAAGAAGAGTTCATTCAGGAAGGCGTAGCAGGTAGAAATATTTCTTTGGAAGAATACAATGAAACTCCTCAGGAGACACCTGTGCAAGAAATTGTAACTGAACCTTCTGAAACACAAGTACAACCACCTCATAGGTCTAGTAGGGTGTCTTAATTACCTGAGAGGTATAGTTTTATGCACTTGGAGGAACTGGGTTGCCACGAGGATCCAGGTGATAAACAAGAGACCGACCCGCGACCAATGACCTAACAATGGTGGATGTAAACTCCATGAAATAGACTGTAGCAGTCTTCACGTAGTTGGGACCTTCGTTTTGACAAGGCAGTCAAAGAGTTTGAATTCGTGCAAAATGAAGAGGAACCTTGTGTATACATGAGGGTTAGTGGGAGCAAGATCGCATTCTTAGTACTATATGTAGATGACATTCTACTAATAGGAAATGATGTGGGAATGCCTAGTTCTGTGAAAGCTTGGCTTTCGAGTAATTTCTCCATGAAAGACTTGGGAGAAGAAACCTATATTCTTGGGATTCGACTCTACTGGGATAGATCGAAGAGAATGATAAGTTTTTTCCCGAGCCCTCTGTATAGATAAAATCTTAAAGCGATTTAAGATGGATTATTCTAAAAGAGGGTTCCTATCGATGCGATATGGAATAAAACTCACCTTGGAGATGTGTCCTCATAGTGAGGAACAATGAAAGGAAATGAGTAATATACCATATGCTTCGGAATTTGGGTAGCTTTATATATACTTTATTGACGATACCTGACATTGCGCATGCTGGGAGCGTGGTAAGTCGATTTCGGGCTAACCCAGTTAGGGGACATAAGACTACCGTAAAAGAACGTTCTCAAGTACTTTAGAAGGACTAGAGACCTGGTTCTTAAATACGGCGGTGGAGAACTGAATGTAATGTGATTCACCGAATTGGACTTCCAAGGACAAAAAGACGATTCGATGTCTACTTCTGGCTACATATTTACTCTTAATAGAGGAGCAGTATCTTGGCATAGTGCCAAGTATAGCGCGACTGCTAATTCCGCCTGTTAGGCTGAGTATAGCGCGACTGCTACATATTTTTCCCCTTGTTCACTCCCCTCAACCTATACGGTTTCTATGGTTTGTGAATAAGTTAAGTTTATACCATCGACGCAAATCAGTTTCGCAATTGAATCTTATCCGGCAACCTATCAGGTTTCCAGGGATAAAATTTGCTCCAACCGAAGGCATCCAATGCGCTCCCGGTAATTTATCCATTCTCCCCGAACGACTACCCCGATAACTCGGAAGCATAGCACATCCGGTTTGGATTTCAATTTCCCGAAAACTCGATGGAGGGAAGGAAAACCTTGAAACCTTATAAACTTAATAATTTGTCATGGGAGAATTTTCGCGATTACACTTTGCACATTAATCAGTTAAGCGCGTTTGTAGCATTCATACAATATGAAACAATCATTCACAACCTAGTTGCTACCAACATGTGGTTCATGGACCGTTCCTAGAAAACAAAAACTCCGTAATCTAATTACAAGTCTTCGTCTTGAATCTTCGTCTTCTCGAAATGGATCTTCCTCCGGTCTTCGTCATTACATATAAATTTTACATTGAAAATTGCATCCTAGATACAATTTTTTCTAGTAAAATAAATAGGCTCAAAACGGCCTTTACAACCCAATCGAATAAAACGAACGATTCAAAAACTAAGTCCATGAACCATATCACCATTCAAAAGCATTCATCCAATAAATACTAAATAAATGGAAAGCGTAGAGATACATTGATCCAATCAACAATTCGAACCGATCAAATCGATTCACACATTCAGTAATATGAAAACGTTCAAAATAATTCGGTCGATCACAAGTGTTCCAATAAATCAATTGTCCCTTATAAAATGAAATACCATAAATCATTTTAATCATATTAAATCCAATTTAAAATAAGGGAAATCATTTTTTTAGGAATACACGAAGCAAATAAGCCCGAAACGGGTCCGAAATAGGCCGAACCGCGGCCGAAAACGCCACCAGCAAAGATGCGGCATGCGGGCCGCCCGGGCCGCGGCCCCCAAGATGCCTGCCTGTGCCGGCTGCAACAGCCCTGGGCCGCGTCCCCCGAGCCCTGGGCCGCGGCCCCCTGCTCCCGGACCCCTCCCGGACTGTCCAACGGCATTTTGGGGCTAGTTTTTCGACCGGATATCCAATATCTATATTCTCCAACATTCATATCTTCAATATAAATCATATTTCCAAGAAATTAAGATTTATATTTAGACATAAACTTACGAAAAATATAACTACAACGAACGTAAAAAAATATACCACGATTATGACTAAAATGATTCCAAATCATTCACCATCTAATCAAGCATTCCAAATGCTAATATCGTATATACGATCGCAAGACCTACGCTCCGATACCACTGTTGGGATTTGGCGCCTAAATCGAAGGCCCAGCGGAAGCGGTAAAATGAAAATTAATTCGATCTGAATCCCTACGAGGATCGATCGAGCTACGTATATACGAATATCAAAAACGAATTCACAAGAGATATAGAAACTCACCCTTGTAGTCCGTTGATTAGATGGATAACCTTCTCTTGAGATATTCCACAAGCTTTGCTTGATCTCTACGAATCTATTCCGATTCAAGCCCTTGAACGATCCAACGCCGAAAGCACCGCGTCTCTACTTGCCACGCACCAGAGAAACGATCGGAACGACGATCACCTTGCTATCCTCCGAGGATACGGCTAGAGCTAAGTGATGAAGCTATATATGTAAAGATTACTACACTCTAAGTGTTTTAATCTTACTCTCTCTATATGTCTTGATATTTTTCTCTAAGAAAAACAACAACAATGTTGAAGAAGAAGATAACTTGGAGAAAAAAATTTCTCTCTTTTTTTCTCTCACAACTCACGAAGGAATCAAGTCTTAGAAAGTGATTGTCATCATCTTCATTTATTCAACTCCCCACCACTACCAACAACTCATACATGTGGGAATCTAACCCCACCATATATCATAATCCATTAAAGAATGAAACAAGAGTCCACAAGAAAGGTGGGTGGAATGTGGGGGGGCGGCCCATGCTAGAAATCGGACGAGTTCGGTTCGTTTCGGACTCCCGAGGGTCTAAACAGATAAACTCCGATTCCGTATTGATGTATTTATATCGATTAATTAATCCAATTAATTAAACATATCAAATACAAAATAATATAATTAATTTCTCCAAGAAATAATTATATACATGAATTAAATTAATCACCCAGTAATTTATTTAATTCATTAGGCCGTAAATCAATTTATCCAATAAATCGATTTAAACATCCAATGTTCCAAAAAATAGATATCCAATATCTAATATTCATAATGAGAGAATTAGCTTTATTCATTCCGTCGTCAATCATATTGCGTGACTCGGAAGGTCCGTCTCAATCAGCAATGGGAGGAACCAAATAGTAGTAGCACCACCTAGCCAGCCTGGCGGCCTACACTGTACCCCAACTGAGAACGAATGATTGGGATCATTCAAGAACCATTCTGTCGTGAATACCAGTATACGTATAAACCCTTCTTTCAAATGTCCCGATCAAGTTATGGGGTCACGGTCAGTCAAACCCCATCTGTACTTAACGCTATCCATGCGTTAATGCAAATCGAGATCATCGAGCTCTCGTGTATCTAATACAGCTAGCTCTAATGCTTTGGCCAGAGACTTATGATCTCATCTGCTAATAACCGCATAGGACATATAACCCGTTCACTAACAGGAGAAAGAATTCTATCTTGGTATTCAGTAGGACCTGCTACTTGCCCATCAAGATGCACGTCGAGGTTGACCCCCGCCTTCCAGTTTATAGGGTCGAACTACTCTAATGAAAATCTTGACGTCACAAGCACATTCCTACTAAATCCTCAAGTCGAAGGTTCACGAATACCTATCACAACCTTTCGATTCAATCATTGACTGTCCCGGAGTGAAATCCGTGTGAGGAATCGAGGGTGAGTCGGTTCGAGTATACTAATCTAATTAGCATACCTATAACGTGTGCTCCCACTAACCATTAGTGTTCGACAGGCACTCTCCTTATCAAAGAACACGTCATACAAGTCTTTACATAAACTTAACGCCCAGTCAAGTTTCATCGACTTGCGAACAATTAAGTATATGAGCTATAAACCTTTCCAGTGCCGAACCCCTTATCCAATAAGGAGTGGAACGTTTTGCTCTCAAATACACAGACTAGTTTCTACATGTATATTTACGAGTTAGGAATGCCAGTAACTACCAGTAAATAAAGAAACATCCATTGCCTTATATTGATGATTTACATAATAATAAGTACAATGCCCTCACTCAACATCCTCTGACTGGCATTCGAGGGCATACTCCTAACATGGTAAGTAGCGCGCGCTAGTAGGTCGGAGTAGCGCATGATATGCAGTCGGTGTAGCGCGCGCTAAGGTCAGATCAGGCAGAGTCCAGTGGCTACTGGACTGAATTGGATTAATTCCTAGCGCACGCTATGACTAGATATTAGCGTACGCTAATTGGTGCCAGTAGCGCACGCTGAATTTTGTGTGTAGCGTGCGCTACCGTGAACAGATCAGAGAACAGGAGGTTCTGGACTTCAGTACTGGGCAACAGATAATTTGTTAGCGCACGCTAAGTGTATTGTTGTAGCGCACGCTACAAAAGGTACGTAGCGCACACTACCGTTGTGAACAGATGGTACTGGACTATCCAGTACACCTGTTAGCGCACGCTACGCACAGGAGCTAGCACATGCTAAACTGGGGTTGCTATAAATAGGACAGTTCAGTCTTTTCTTCGTCATTCTTCATTTCTTTTCATTCATTCATCGTTTCCGGGCGATTTGGAGATTCTTGAGAAGTGTTCTTCGAGGTGAAATCATCTATCAACATCTCCAAGCTTATAATTCGGAGTAATCATCATTTCATCATCTCCATCTCATCAAATCAAGGTAATAACTTTTTGGATCTAGAATTTCGTATTTTTGGGTTTTTCCTTCTGTTTTCTTCGTGTAAGCTTTGATTGTTGTTGGAATATGTTAGATATGGATTATATACCTTGGATAAATATATTCCTACGGATTTAATGTCATATATTGCGGATTTCATGAATTGTTGAGGGTTTCATTCAAGAACACATTAGAGTTGACTTTGATATTTGGGGGTTTTCGATTAGATGTTGTCGTTAACTCAATTTGTGGATTCCTATGGGATTATTGATATCATTGAAGGTGTTTTGTTGGTTTGAAATACTCATTGGGAATTGGTTTCGATATATTCGGGATTTGGATATTATCGAAGGATATACATTGCTAAGTATTCGTTAGAATGCCTTAATGAGTTTGGATATTGTTGTATCAACGTTTGAATTGGTTATAATCGTGTTTGATACGTATATTTAGCGTTGTTGGTAATTGTCATTCAAGGTTGTTCGAGCGACCGACATCCCTTTTTGGACATTGTTCGAGGAAGGACATTCTTCACCGGCGTTGAGTAAGTTAATTCTTACTCGGTTAAAAGGATATTCATTCATTTCGTTGTTGTTCATTCATAATCATAATTCATTCACAACGTATTAACCTTATTGAGACTTGTAATTGTCAATTAATCACTTTATTCACGAGGAACGACGGTTCCAATCATTACATTTAGCTATCATTCATTTCACTATCATTTCATCTCGGTGAGTCATTCTTGACTTTGTCGGATTTTTATTCATTATTATTCTTCATGGTCATTCTTGCCCATATGACCTTCTCGGTTCATATTGCATGGCCGGGTGGGGATGTGTGGAATTTTTAGTCGGGCATGTGAAAGTCATGTGATTGGGTTCACCGACACATTGGACTATGCACACGGTAACGTACCTCCGTGAGACTAATTAGGTACAAGGGCGGGTGTGTCCGGACAATCGTCTTGTGCACTTGCACATACCATTACGGGCGTACTATGATGCCCCTCTTCAGCTTAATTTCATAATTGAGTTATATCATGATTGTGTTTATTCAACTCTTGAGGATTGTTGTTCTGTGTAACTGACCCCATTGGGGGATGTTGTTTTCAGGTCATGGCAAGGATAAGGCACAGGAAGAGAACGTTGACAGCGTGGAGTCCCAGTGATACTAGTAGGGGTGCCTAGTCCTTTCAGTCTTCATGTTTTATTCATTTGTATTGCGCTGCAGACTTCCATTTAGATACTCATTATAATTGGTGTTGTATATTTTATCTTCATATAAAATATACATTTATTATGTTTTATCCTGGGTGTGTTGTACTTGAAACTCCTCATCGGAGTAATTATTGATATACTGTGGTTCGGTACTACAATTATATCACTTAATTCATTAATTTTCATTCGCCTAGTGGGTCCCAGTCGGGGGTCCACGGCACTGTAATATTCGCCAAAGTTTGGGGTGTTACAGAGTTGGTATCGGAGCGTGGTTTTGAATACTACCTTTCGAGTCATGTCTCGTTTGAAATCATTGTTCATCAGACTAGTATCATTGGACTTTCGCATCTTGTGTGACCTGTGCAAGAGCCGAGCCCCTCAGACCAAAGAACAGTAAGATTTCTGATGCCATGGTATAATTTCTGGAAATAAAAATCACTCATTCATCATTCAATAGTCAACAATCCTTATTCATCATTTTCATTTTTGATCAAGTCGATCATGTTAATTCATTAATCACTCAGTTCGTTTCATTATTCAGTTGTTGATCTTGAGGCATATCATTAATCTTGTAACTTGTTCAAGATAATCATTTCAAGAATTTCATCAGATAATCACGTCACTTCAGTTGATCATTCATGTAATCATTGTGTTTGAGCGCGTATGCTAGTTTTCATCATTTCATAACGTAATCAAAATGTGATATTCATGCGAGATATATAATTATCATATGACTTTCCACTTCAGTACGGAAAGAGCTGGCAGAGGACGTGGGGGGAGACGCCGCGGTGCGGGCCGAAACCCGAGAGCTCATGTGAATACATGCGCGAATGCGAGGAATAATGAAAATTCATCAGAAGGTGTCCGGGTTGATCCACTCGCTTTTATGCAGGGCATGATGGCCCAGATGACTCAAATGGCATTCCTCATGGAGACGATGCAGAACTCATCTACTCAGAATCAACAGGATCCTCCTCCGCCACCTCAGGGGCAAGAGAGGGGTGTAAGCAGTATCATTGGCGACATCTCTCGCCAGAGGCCACCTACTGTTGAGGGCTCACCTGAGCCGGCGGATATTGTTCACTGGCTCGAGTATTTCGAGAAGTTGTTTGCTATGGTGAAGTGTCTCGTAAGGCACAAAGTTTCAGTTGCGGCTTACTACCTTGCTAAGGGCGCACATTCATGGTGGTTATCATTTAAACACACCGACGGATCTTGTACTTGGGATCAATTCAAAACTCTCGTGATAGAGAGGTATTATCCGGGACACAGCTCAGGGAGGCCAAGTTGTCATAATTACTCACTCCCGACCTCTCAGCGGACGATGATGTCCTCGCCATCGCCGAGAAATTCCAGGAGCTACTTCCTTTCGCCTCGTCCATTATTCACTCTGACGCGGACAAGATCAAATATTTCAGCAAGAGGTTGAAGTCTCATATGCGGATGCAGTCGCTTAATCACAATTGCACCACTTTGGCCGAATTCATTGAGAAAGCTCTTACTTATGAGCTTACTGCTAAGGAGATTGCTAAGCAACAACCTTCATCTGCTGGCAAGAAGTCAAAGAATCATAATCAGTCTGACGGCAGTCAGGCCACTTTCAAGAAACCTCATGCGGGCTCTACTTTTTCTGAGCGACCTCCTATGGCGCCTATACCCGCGGAATCTCAGTCATGAGTGGCCAGTTCGGCCATCACCTGTTTCGACTGTGAAGAACAGGGTCATTTCAGCACCAAGTGTCCGAGGCACACTGTCACGTGCCATAACTGTGGGATTGATGGGCATAAGGCCCGTTTTTCCCGAAGAGACTCTAAACCTACTCCGGCGTCATCTCAGGCCCCGAGACATTCAGCGGTGCATAATCAGGCAACTCAGTCCGCGTCGTTCAAGACGACAGGATCAAATAAAGGTGGAGCCAAGAGCTATCAGACGGGAGCATCTGGTTCGGGGGCCGGCAAGCCCCGAATTTATGAGATGAAGAAGACCGACGATCCAGAGGCTCGGATGATCTCAGGTACACTCGATATTCTATTTCAACCTGTGTGTACCCTTTCTGATACTGGTACATCGCATTCATTCATTTCCGAGTCATGTTTGAGTAGGCTACGCCTGGGTAGTGCTACTAATTGTGAGCCTTATGTCATTGGTCTACCTGATGGTAGAATAATTATCTGGAATCGTGAGATTAAGTATTGTCCGATTCAGCTTCATGGCCGTGATTGGTTAGCAGACCTAATCGTGGTAGATTTATCGAGAGACGACGTCATCCTGATAGCTGGTTATTATCGGCGATTTGTGGAAGGATTTTCTAAAATCGCTCAACCCATGACGAACCTTTTACGGAAGGATAAGAAATACACGTGGTCCGATGCGTGGCAACAGAGTTTTGAGGAACTCAAGAGCCCGTTAATTTCAGCACCTGTCCTTTCTTTACCACAAGGGACGGAAGGATTTGTGGTTTATAGTGATGCGTCCGGACAGGGTCTCGGATGTGTACTAATGCAGAACGGGAAAGTTATTGCTTATGCTTCACGGCAATTGAGACCTTACTAGGTTAATTATCTGAGCCACGACCTGGAGCTAGCAGCCATCGTATTCGCATTGAATATTTGACGTCATTATCTTTATGGCGTTACCTCTCAGATATTCACCGATCATAAGAGTTTAAAGTATATCTTTACCCAGAAGGAGTTAAATATGCGACAGAGACGGTGGTTGGAACTAATCAAAGATTATGATATTGAGATACTTTACCACTTGGGCAAGGCGAACGTTGTCGCCGACGCCTTGAGTCGTAAGTCCGTTCAGGAGCAGATGCTTGCTCGATTAACAGTTCAGAAGGAACTTCAGCAAGAATTTCTGAGACCCGAGATCGAGGTCTGGTTAAAGCGAGTTGAAGGGCAACTTTGTACATTAGAGATTTCATCACCACTTGAGGAGGCGATCAGGAAGAATCAGGGTTCGGACCTATTTTTGTTACGCATTCGAGATGATGTGACCCAGGGGAAAGCCCCTGGATTTGTGGTCCACGAGGATGGACTTTTGCGATTTAAGAATCGATTGTGTGTACCGGTGAATGACGAGTTGAAACACTCGATTTTGAGAGAAGCTCGTGCTATCCCTTATTCCATTCATCCGGGGTCCAGCAAGATGTACAAAGACTTGAAACAAAATTACTGGTGGAGTAATATGAAGCGAGAAGTCGCGGAATTTGCTTCGAGATGCTTAACCTGTCAGCAAGTCAAGATAGAACATCAGCGACCGGCGGGTATGTTGAAACCTCTCCCTATTCCAGAGTGGAAGTGGGAAGATATTTCAATGGACTTCATCACGAGTTTGCCGACGAGTCGTCGTGGCATGAATACAATTTGGGTAATTGTGGATCGTCTAACTAAGTCAGCTCATTTCCTTGAGATTAAGGATATGTGGGGTCCCGGGAGACTTGCCCAGTTGTTCATCAAAGAGATAGTGAGACTGCACAGTACTCCTAAAATTATCGTTTCCGATCGTGATGGACGATTCATGTCTCATTTTTAGAAATCAGTTCATCGTGCTATGGGAACTCAGCTTAATCTCAGTACAAATTTTCATCCTCAGTCCGACGGACAATCAGAGAGGACTATTCAGACATTGGAGGACATGTTGAGGGCATGTGTTGTCAACTGGAAAGATGATTGGGAAGCCCAACTACCGTTGGTCGAGTTCTCGTATAATAATAGTTGGCATGCTTCGATTAAGATGGCACCTTATGAGGCCTTGTACGGTCATCGTTGTCGATCTCCTTTGTGTTGGGATGACTTATCAGAACCAATCGGCACCGAGCCCGATATGCTTATAGCCGCTCGTGAAAAGGTAGCTTTGATCAGGAGTCGTTTGTTGACCGCTCAGAGTCGAGAGAAATCTTATGCAGATAACCGTCGTCGACTATTAGAGTTCGAGACAGGTGACCATGTTTTGGTCAAGGTATCCCCGAGTCGAGGTATCTTCCGTTTTGGGAAGAGGGGAAAGTTGAGTCCGAGATTCATTGGACCGTTTGAGATTTTGGATCGAGTAGGCGAGCTAGCTTATCGATTGGATTTACCTCAGGCGTTGAGCCAAATTCATAGTGTGTTTCACGTCTCTCAGTTGCGGAAGTATGTTGCCGACCTGAGTCACATACTTCAGTTCAACGAAATCGAGATCGCGGATGATCATTCGTATGAGGAACGTCCCGTACGAGTCTTAGAACGACGAATCAAACAGTTGAGGAACAAGATGATTCCTTTGGTCAAAATTCAGTAGTCTAGACACGGAGTCGAAGAGGCTACTTAGGAAACCGAGGATAGTATGCGGGAGAGTTATCCCGAGTTGTTTGACCCTTAGTTTTGGGGACGAAACTCTTTTAAGGAGCGGTGTATGTAATACCCGGTTGTAATTCAGTCATTAGCATTCAGTAATTATCGTTCAGTAATTGTCACTTAGTAATTTTCACTCATTAATGATCATTTGTCACTCATATTCAATCATTGAATTCACCGTTCAGAGTATTTGTAATGTGTATCAATCGTCATTCATCACCAATCTAGTTTGATAATCGTGCCATGTTTATCATCATTTTCATCTTGATAGTGGGATGTGTGCGAAGAGTAGTGCACGCTACGAATTCTCTTTAGCGCGCGCTAATTGAGTTCGGGTAGCGCACGCTACCTCTCAACACTAGCGCGCGCTAATGTAGTTCAATCAGGCAGTCCAGGAGGCACTAGACTGCAGTTGGGTTGTAAGTAGCGCATGCTACGAATGGTAAGTAGCGCGCGCTAGTAGTTCGGAGTAACGCACGCTATGCAGTCGGTGTAGCGCGCGCTAAGGTCGGATCAAGCAGAGTCCAGTGGCTACTGGACTGAATTGGATTAATTCCTTGCGCACGCTACGAGTAGATATTAGCGTACGCTAATCGGTGTCAGTAGCGCATGCTGAATTTTGTGAGTAGCGCGCGCTACCGCGAACAGATCAGAGAACAGGAGGTTCTGGACTTCAGTACTAGGCAACAGATAATTTGTTAGCGCACGCTAACATTTTGAGTTAACGCACGCTAAGTGTATGGTTGTAGCGCACGCTACAAAAGGTACGTAGTGCACACTACCGTTGCAAACAGAGGGTACTGGACTGTCCAGTACACCCGTTAGCGCACGCTACGCACAGGAGCTAGCGCACGCTAAACTAGGGTTGCTATAAATAGGACAGTTCAGTCTTTTCTTCGTCATTCTTCATTTCTTTTCATTCCTTCGTCGTTTCCGGGCGATTTGGAGCTTCTTGAGAAGTGTTCTTCGAGGTGCAGTCATCTATCAACATCTCCAAGCTTATATATCGGAGTAATCATCATTTCATCATCTCCATCTCATCAAATCAAGGTAATAACTTCTTGAATCTAGAATTTTGGATTTTTGGGTTTTTCCTTCCGTTTTCTTCATGTAAGCATTGATTGTTATTGGAATATGTTAGATATGGATTATCTACGTTAGATAAATGTATTCCTACGGATTTAGTGGCATATATTGCGGATTTCATGAATTGTTGAGGGTTTGATTCAAGGACACATTAGAGTTGACTTTGATATTTGGGGGTTTTCGATTAGATGTTGTCGTTAACTCGATTTGTGGATTCCTATGGGATTATTGATATCATTGAAGGTGTTTTGTTGGTTTGAAATACTCATTTGGAATTGGTTTCGATATATTCGGGATTCGGATATTATCGAAGGATGTACGTTGCTAAGTATTCGTTAGAATGCCTCAATGAGTTTGGATATTGTTGTATCGACATTTGAATTGGTTATAATCGTGTTTGATACGTATATTGAGGGTTGTTGGTAATTGTCATTCAAGGTTGTTTGGGCGACCGACATCCCTTTTTGGACGTTGTTCGAGGAAGGACATTCTTCACCGGCGTTGAGTAAGTTAATTCTTACTCGGTTAAAAGGATATTCATTCCTTTCGTTGTTGTTCATTCATAATCATAATCCATTCACAACGTATTAACCTTATTGAGACTTGTAATTGTCAATTAATCATTTCATTCACGAGGAACGACGGTTCCAATCATTTTATTGAGCTATCATTCATTTCACTATCATTTCATCTCGGTGATTCATTCTTGACTTTGTCGGATTTTTATTCATTATTATTCTTCATGGTCATTCTTGCCCATATGACCTTCTGGGTTCATATTGCGTGGCCGGGTGGGGATGTGTGGAATTTTTAGTGGGGCACGTGATAATCATGTGATTGGGTTCACCAACAGTAACGTACCTCCGTGAGACTAATTAGGTACAAGGGCGGGTGTGTTCGGACACTCGTCTTGTGCACTTTCACATACCATTACGGGCGTACTATGATGCCCCTCTCCAGCTTAATTTCATAATTGAGATATATCATGATTGTGTTTATTCAACTCTTGAGGATTGTTGTTCTGTGTAACTGACCCCGTTGGGGGATGTTGTTTTTAGGTCATGGCAAGGATAAGGCACGGGAAAAGAACGTTGACGGCGTGGAGTCCCAGTGATACTAGTAGGGAGGCCTAGTCCTTTCAGTCTTCATATTTTCTTCATTTGTATTCTGCTGCAGACTTCCATTTAAATACTCATTTTAATTGGTGTTGTATATTTTATCTTCATATAAAATATACATGTATTCTGTTTTATCCTGGGTGTGTTGTACTTGAAACTCCTCATCGGAGTAATTATTGATATACTATGGTTTGGTACTACAATTATCTCACTTAAATCATTAATTTTCATTTGCCTAGTGGGTCCCAGTCGCGGGTCCACGGCACTGTAATATTTGCCTAGTTTGGGGTGTTACAGATCGTTGTTGCTTTGCATGCACAGTTCCTGAAAGAAGAGTTCATTCAGGAAGGCGGAGCAGGTAGAAATATTTCTTTGGAAGAATACAATGAAACTCCTCACGAGACACCTGTGCAAGAAATTGGAACTGAACCTTCTGAAACACAAGTACAACCACCTCATAGGTCTAGTAGGGTGTCTTAATTACCTGAGAGGTATAGTTTTATGCACTTGGAGGAACTGGGTTGCCACGAGGATCCCGGTGATAAACAAGAGACCGACCCGCGACCAATGACCTAACAATGGTGGATGTAAACTCCATGAAAT
Organism: Orobanche coerulescens; assembly: GCA_033398695.1. NCBI lineage: Eukaryota > Viridiplantae > Streptophyta > Magnoliopsida > Lamiales > Orobanchaceae > Orobanche > Orobanche coerulescens. The sequence goes on along the minus strand of CM065807.1, from coordinate 164,421,857 downwards.
AGACTGTAGCAGTCTTCATGTAGTTGGGACCTTTGTTTTGACAAGGCAGTCAAAGAGTTTGACTTCGTGCAAAATGAAGAGGAATCTTGTGTATACATGAGGGTTAGTGGGAGCAAGATCGTATTCTTAGTACTATATGTAGATGACATTCTACTAATAGGAAATGATGTGGGAATGCCCAGTTCTGTGAAAGCTTGGCTTTCGAGTAATTTCCTCATGAAAGACTTGGGAGAAGAAACCTATATTCTTGGGATTCGACTCTAGTGGGATAGATCGAAGAGAATGATAAGTTTTTTCCCAAGCCCTCTGTATAGATAAAATATTAAAGCGATTTAAGATGGATTATTCTAAAAGAGGGTTCCTATCGATGCGATATGGAATAAAACTCACCTTGGATATGTGTCCTCATAGTGAGGAACAATGAAAGGAAATGAGTAATATACCATTAACCAAGCCACATTCTCAGATTAGCCTGGAGCGTAATCTGGAGAACATGGGTATTAGATACCATAGTGTGTGGCATTGAGTGCAAGTGGGAGATTGTTGGGAGTATGCCCTAGAATGCCACTCAGAGGACGTTGAGTGAGGGCATTGTACTTGTTATTATGTAAATAATTAATATTAGGCAATGGATGTTTCTTTATTTACTGGTAGTTACTGGCATTCCTGACTCGTAAATATACATATAGAAACTAGTCCGTGTATTTGAGAGCAAAACGTTCCACTCCTTATTGGATAAGGGGGTCGGCACTGGAAAGGTTTATAGCTCAAATACTTAATCGTTCGCAAGTCGATGAAACTTGACTGGTATAGGTATGCTAATTGGATTAGTATACTCGAACCGACTCAGCCTCGATTCGTCACATGGATTTCACTCTGGGACAGTCAATGACGGAATCGAAAGGTTGTGATAGGTATTCGTGAACCTTCGACTTGAGGATTTAGTAGGAATGTGCTTGTGACGTCAAGATTTTCATTAGAGTAGTTCGACCCTGTAAACCGAGAGGTGGGGGTGAACCTCGACGTGCGTCTTGACGGGAAAGTAGCAGGTCCTACTGAATACCAAGATAGAATTCTTTCTCCCGTTAGTGAGTGGGTTATATGTCCTATGTGGATATTGGCATATGAGATCATAAGTCTTTGGCCAAAGCATTGGAGCTAGTTGTATTTGATACACGAGAGCTCGATGATCTCGATTTGCATTAACGCATACATAGAGTCCAGTACATATAGGGTTTGACTGACCGTGACCCTATATCTTGATCGGGACATCTAAAAGAAGGGTTTATACGTATACTGGTATTCACGACAGAATGGTTCTTGAATGATCCCAATCATTCGTTCTCAGTTGGGGTACAGTGTAGGCCGCCAGGCTGGCTAGGTGGTGCTACTACTATTTGGTTCCTCCCATTGCTGACTGAGATGGACCTACCGAGTCGCACAATAGGATTGACGACAGAATGAATCGAGCTTATTCTCTCATTATGAATATTAGATATTGGAGATCTAAAAATTTGGGACATTAGATGTCTAAATCGATTTATTGGATAAATTGATTTATGGCCTAATGAATTAAATTTATTACTGGGTGATTAATTTAATTCATGAATATAATTATTTCTTGGAGAAATTAATTATGTTATTATGTATTTGATATGATTGATTAATTGGATTAATTAAACGATATAAATATATCGGAACGGAATCGGAGTTTATCTGTTTGGACTCACGGGAGTCCGAAACGAACCAAATTCGTCTGACTCCTTCTAGATGGACGCCCCACCCCAACTCACCTCCATGTGAGTCTTCTTGTCTACATCATGATGTTTGAAATGTCTTTTGTCAAGGGGACAAGTATCATGCACATTATTTGGGGGGGAATTTTATATTGTGAGATGAAGAATATGAAGTGAAGACTTATGTATCTCATCACTCATTCATTGTGTTTTAATACGTGAGTTTGAGGAAGGAGAGAGAGAAAAATAACTTAGAGTTCATTTCAAGGTCTTCAACTTCATATTCATCCTCTTCATTCTTTTCTTCAATTTTCTTCGAGAAAGATTGAGAGAAAAATAGAGAGAATATATATGAACACTTAGAGTGTAATAACCTTTATATTCAATCTCCTATAACCTTGTTCTAGTCGTATCCTTGTAGAATAATGAGGTTTAGTCATTCCGGTCGTTTCTCCGGCGCGTGACAAGTAGAGACATTGTCTTTTCGGCGTTGGATCATTCAAGTGCTTGGAGCGCATTAAATCATAGGGAATTCATTTCAAGCTTGGGGAATATCTCAAGAGAAGGAATCCATTTAATCAACGGACTACAAGGGTGAGTCTCTTATATCTCTTGTATTTCGTTTTAATATTCGTATATATGTAGCTCGATCGATCCTCGTAGGGATTCGGATCGAATTAATTTTCGTTTTACCGCTTCTGTTGGGCCTTCGTTTTAGGCACCGAATCCCAACAACATTTAGTTAGTCACTAGGATTTTTCGATCCAATCATCGGTTGGTGGGGTCAACCTCAAAGTGTAACTTGATGGGCAAGTAACAGTTCTATTGGATACAAAGGTATGATTATTTCTCCTGTAACTGAACAAGTGAATGTCCTATGTGGTTAGTGGCAGATGGGATCATATGTCTTCTGAAAAGTAAATAGAGCTAGTTATATTTAATATACGGGAGCTCAGTAATCTCGAATTGCATTAACACATGCATAGCATCAAGTTATAATAAGATTTGTTATTGTCGTGACCCTAATATTTGATTGGGACATCTGATTGGTGGTATTGATAATGGATAAAGGTTTTAGAATGATCCCTATCATTCGTCCTCAGTTCGGATACAGTATGAGTCACAGGACTGGTTAGGTGTTACTCACACTCTTTGGTTCCTCCCACTACTGACTGAGACGAACCTACAGAGTCGCACAAACACGAGAGACGACAGATTAAACTGATCTTATTCTTTCTTCATAATTATGGGATATGGAGGTCTAATTAAATTTAGTTGATAAACTAATACCATCTTGTGAATTGAATAAATTAATGGGTAATACATTTGATTCACAAATAATTATTTCTTATAGAAATAGTATTTAATATATTAATTAATTAGATTAATTACTAAAACCAATACATTGAAACTAACCAAGGTGTATATATTGGACTAGACATGCAAGGGTCTGATTTGTGTACTAAGTGCTCGACCCACTTGTTATCCCATATACCCCCCTATCCTCGCTACTTCCTATGTTTGTACTTTTCAAGTGAATCATGATGTCGTTTTTGTTGGATTTGGAAAAAATATAAATGTCGCGGAAATTAGATTTGCACAATAAACTATGTACTCATCTGAATTCATTGAATCGATTAACAATTGTATACTCAAAGAAAAATACGAGGGCAGGAAAATTTTACATTTCATGGAAAGAGGATGGGCTGATGTATATGTTGATGAAGATTTTATTCTTTTGATCTAAAAGTTTAGATGTCCAGCACCGAGAGCACAGTGCCTCTACTTCACAAGCGTCGGATTGAATCTCCCAAAAAATCCTCCTCTTGCTCAGATCTCCTTGGTCGTGGCTAGCTTGAGTAAAGGGGAGAGAACTCTCTTTTCTTTTTCTTGGTGGCTAGGAGATTATGTTAAAGATTCTAGTAATGACGAGAAGGAAACGTAGTATTTATACTACTTTCCTTAGGTCTACATCTCCCTCAAAAAGACCAAACTATGATATCTAGTATCCATATTATCGAAATATCTCTACAAAATAATTTGTGATAGTGGTTTGGTCAATGGGTCAGCAAGATTATTCGCTGAGTCTACTCTCTATAGTTCATCGTATTGACTTTTCACCATATCTCTGATGGTGTGATATTTTCTCTGTGAGCTTTACTCCTGTGATGAGACTTGCGCTCTTTAGCGTGCAAAAACTTCTTCATTATCACAGTAAAGTGGCATTTGTTGCTCTACAATAGGGACCACTTGAAGTTTTTCTAGAAACTTCTTGATCCAAAATGCTTCCCTTGAATCATCGGATTAAATCGCCTGGAAAAATCTTCCTCTTGATCGGACCTCCTTAGTCGTGGCTAGCTTGAGTAAAGGGAGGGAACTCTCCTTTATTTTTATTGGTGGCTAGGAGATTATGTTAAAAATCCTAGTAATGATGAGAATTAAAGGTAGTATTTATACTACTTTCTTTAGGGCTACATGTCTCCAAACTAGACCAAACTATAGTATCTACTATCCATATTATCCAGATGTCTCTACAAAATAATCTGCGATAGTGGCTTGGTCAATGGGTCAGGGAGATTATTCGCGGGGTCTACTCTCTACAGTTCAACGTATTGATTTTTTACCATATCTCTAATGATGTGATACTTTCTCTATGCTTACTCATGTGCTGGGATTTGCGCTATTTAGCGTGCAACAACTCCGTCATTATCATAGTAAATTGGCATCGATTGCTCTACACTAGGGACCACTTGAAGTTCTTCAAGAAACTTCTTGATCCAGGATGCTTCCCTTGATGCCTTTGAGGCAGCCTGACACTTGCCTGGCAGGTGGAATGTGCAGTCGCAGTTTGTTTGTGGACCGCACCGAACACAGATGAGCAAATTATCATGGGACAGGTGGAGTAGAAGATAAGAATAGCAATAAAAGTAGGAAGGAAAAACAAAATGACAAAGTACTCGTATTTTTCTATGATTTTTGTTTCATTTTCATTTTCTAATTTCGTACTTCATTTCTTATTATTTAACTATAAGGCTATCAACTTATGTTCTTTTGAAAAACATAGTGATGTTTCGGAAAAGAAAGTGAAAAAAAAAGTGTAATTGGAAAAGAAGGGGAAAAAATCAAAAAAGTTTTATAAACATTGAGAGAAAGAGAAAAATATGAGAGAAGATGGGAGAAACTAATGAAATTGTGTGTACAATTATGAAGGCCATAGGACTCTATTTTTAGGTATACATCTACAGTTTCAGGAGCATAATAGTCATTTACTAAATACATGACTTATTTATAACACTCCCCCTTGAATGACTATTTACATAAATATCTGCTGGACTAGTTTGAAGAAAAACCCAACGGGAGAAAAAATTCCAAACTGTTTGGAGTGAGCTTGTAACATGCATAACTTGCTGCATCATACTGCTTTTAGGAAAAGTCCTGAGCAATATGGAATAATTGAATTTGCTCCCCCTCATATCGATCATTCTTCTATGAATTCATGCGCCGCCTCAGTAAAACCTCATGTGACAAAAACTGAGTGATCATAAGAGTATAAATTTCTCCATATACATAATATTCTTATAGGAGTATCCATGTGCTGCCTCATCGAACCTTGTCAAGAAAACCTTGTGGGAAAAACGTGATCGAAGGAAAAAGAGTACAACTACTCCTTCTTACTTTAAATCTTGAGGTCTAATACTGATCTCTGTAACGTCCTCATTATGACATGAATATGCTCATTAAAACCTTACTAGGAAAAACCCAGTGAGAAAAATCCTAATGAAGGGAAAAGAGTATATTATTCATATTAATATGCCATCCTAGTTACCTTGTTAAAAACCTTGCTAGGAAAACCCAATGAGATAAAACATCAACCAAGCAAAAAAGAGTGCAACGTGTATTTATATATATATATATATATATATATATATATATATATATATATATGCTTCAGGCATTTCAAAAATCCTCCACGGATTAGCATAGATATCATATTCAGTGCAAGTTGCAATCTCGAACTCACATGTTGGTGAGACATGTCATCTCTTCTGGAGATATCATATTAGTTGCGGTAAACTCATCAACCATACACATTCTCAACTTGCTTCATCTGTTGCAATAATTTTATAATGATTGGGATATGTTGCTAGTAAGACTTTCAGGAGTCCCAATTAAATTTAATTCATCAACTTATACTGCTATAATTGCAAATCAATTATTTATTTTTTTTATGAAAATTTCAGATCGGACGACATCATTTATATCATATCTCCCCTTGATCCACACATCACTTGTAGATCACGAACGAAAAAGAAATATGCTTCATCATATCTTCTTCTCACCAGACACCGCATTAACTTTATGCAAATAGTAGGGAGAACTTCATTCTTCTATTATAGTCCACAATTTTTACAGATCTAGTGGGTGATTGATCTTATTTCAACATACTCTCAATGCATTATAAACCATATAAATAAAAATATCTTTTTCTTTGTAGATAGCGTTGAAGTTTTCAATACCTTCTTTCAATGTTGACCATTAGATGATGAATTAAGCTTTAATTATATATTAGTTCATGTAGAACTAGTAAGGTATACGATTGCAACAATTGCACTGAGATGTGATACTTCCGGACCATGAATCTCTTCTCATGATTTGGTATGAAGGTGTCCTTAATATGATCATGTGATTGATCAATCATTTGATAAGCGTGTTTCATCCGTGTAAATCGCTTCAATACTTTTTGGGTACAAGTGGGTTGATATACAAATAATACACTTTCAAAGTGTTTGTAACCCAAGGTATATTCTGATATTTTAATACGATCTCAAATTATCTTCTCAAATATTTAAGTGTCAATTGGATCTCTTCTGGAGTTCCAATCAATATAAAATCATTCATATCCATATATGGCGTTGAATCATTAATATACCTTTCTTTAGTCGAATAATATTGACTAAGATGGTCATTTCAAATTCGACTATACTATTTGAATCTATATAAAGACTCTTGCAATTTGGAGGAATACATATATTTAGATTTTGATTTATATGCTTCAGGCACATCATCCTTCTAGGATTTCATGTATCCATAAGAAAAATTTTCATGTACTTCCAATCTCACTCAATATTTATATATAATTCAATTCATTAGTGGTCTTATAAAAAAATATAATCATTGTAAGCAATTTTGACTAAAAAATCTGTGCTTCATATCTCATGTTTGCATGAGTAATGCTTAAAATTGTTGGTAACTATTTAAGAGTTCCAATCATCATAATCATATAATGTATAAATATTAATCAATATTCAACAAACTTTGTTCAATATGCTATTTTGAACTGCAGGTCAAATAACAAAGTATTTACATTAATCTAATCATATTAGATTGTTTTGTCCACCTTGACCAAATAGTTTATTTCCAATATTAATCAACTTAGATCATTACGATTTTTATTTATATCAAGTGCTATTGTTAAATCTATTGATATAGGCTTCACATTTTATTGTAACAAAATTCGTAGAATGTTCTATAATTTAATTCTCTTCAAGAGTATGCTCTTCAAGAGCGCTGTCTTCAGGATGTTGAATTCTGTCACTAATGTTTCCTTTTGATCTCCGGAGATATATAACATATTTTTAAGCATTTAGGTGGGCTAGCCTGAAACTCAATTGTAGCACTTGCATGTGTCTTCCAAGACATCAATTTCCAACTGGATTTATTTAAACTCTTCTGGAGTATATACGTATAATTGATTGCAGTTTCTGCAAAATCGATAATCATTTGAACTTCAAGTTCATAATTTTTCAAATAATTTTCTTGATCGGTTGATACTTTCCTTCTCCTAATGTCGGGAATGATACTGTCTTACAATATCAATCTTATTAATATCACCCATCAATACTTCAGGTATTGTCATAAAGAGGACCATACCCGACATATTTTAATATTCATTTGGAGCCAAAAAGGGGGACATGTACACTGAATTAGTTGTCGGAATTCAAAATAATGCACTTTTATCGATATCAAATCATAAATTATTCAAATATGTAAACTTTAAGTTTACTGTGATGATGATTCGAATTCAAAATAAGAATAAAGACAACTATGTCAACCTCGAATTTGTTCTTGAATGAGTTTGTGATATAATCAACCTTTATTTTATTGAATATTTTATTCGATAATCTACTTCAAGAGATATCAATAATATTCTATCTTTAAATATTAAAAGGTAGTAGTAGTTCTATGATATCCGACTGTAATTTTTCTTCTTTTATTGTTGTACTACTCGGATAATTTGAATATCATTGAATCAAGCTGCATTTAGTATAATGATTATTGATGTTTAGATATATCATAATCGAATTAATGATCATTGTCATCCATTTAGTATAATGATTATTGATGTTTAATTTTTGGCCAAGTCTTTAGAATCTAACGTACGCTACTGCTACAACTTAGCGTACGCTATGTTCCTGGACTTACGTACGTAATGGGCGGAATCTTACGCACGTAATGCATAGAATCTGATCTGATCTCAACTTTTGGCATGGGGACCATGCAGGACTCGGATATTTGGCCTTTCTAGGCAGTCGAAATCAACGTACATTACGTACGTTATGATAATGCTATAACGTACGTGGTGGAGTATGTGTTTTGAGGCAGTAGCCCTGGAGGCTTATTACGTACGTAACAGATTATGTGTTAGCATACGTAAAGGGGGCTTACGTACATTAACTATCTTCGATAACGTACGTAATGGAAGTGCAGTTTATAATAAGACAAGTCTTGTCTTTCATTTTGCATGATTCAACCCTGATATTTTCTTCAAGTTACCATCCCTCTGCCTCCCTATGATATAATCCTCTTCCATCTTGCCTTTGAGCCTTGCATCTTGGATTGGAGCTTAGTGTTTGGAAGTTTGTAGTGCATCTTGTAGTTTTGGTGGTTTGTTCTTCATTTTTTGAGGTATATTGTACAATCCTACTCTATCTTTCGTAGTAATGATGATATTGATGGGGAATACTGCACATAGTGTTGATTTGATCAGTAAAACATGATTGTGGTTAAGATTTTGAACACTTATTAAAGAACATAGTAATTAAGATTTAAAGTGGGAATGTTCTTGATGATTAAATGATAATAATCATGTTTAGAAGAACCATACTCAGCCTACTGATTTGATTAACACTATTGAGAGATGATGATCATAAGCTTTGATATAGTTAAGTTAAAATCGATGGATTGATGTCATAGGATGTGTTAAAACACCATGTTAGGTATTAACCAATATCTTGGGAAGAACTTGATGAATGTTGAGGATTATAATGATGTTACTAAGATTCAGAAACCCTAAATGATATAACTATGTTTTTGGAAATGGCTTAGCAAATTATTTGGGACATAATAATGGATATGAAGAACAAAACTATATCTTTTATATATTCAAGTTAATCGAATGTTTTGATGACTTAAGAATGTATTAATCATCGTGTTCATAGGTCGATAGTGTTCTTAGAGAGATTATAATGATTATTAATGATAATGTTATAATAGAATGAGTGGTCGAATTCATTCACTATGATCCTTGTGTAATAGATGATGTAAATGTTATAAAACCTTAAGAACTTGGTAAATCCGTTTTTTAAAGATGAATTCGGTGTATTATAATTTGTTAATGAAACGATAGTACGTCCATTGCGATAAGATGAACAATTCGAGTAAGATTACGAGTGTAGTTTCCTATGAATTTATATCATTATTGTATGAATGTGTTATTGAATGAGTTACGTTTCATTCAAGGTTGCTTGTCGAGTGAGTATTAGTAGTCAAGGATACCGTCCGTTCGTTCATTTGAAGAAGGACTATTTTGTTTACGGAATTGAGGCAAGTTATCTTGCTTGGTTTTAGTGTTGATGGAATTCTTGTGAACATTATATATTTAGTGTATATGAAATGCTTTATGAATATATGATTCGTAATGTGATATTGTTCTTGATTATAGTACTTTTCCGTTGTGGGACTGCATTCCAAAGTTCATCACCTTTGTATCGTCGGTCTCATTGATCATTTTGTCACTTCGGAGAATTTCTCGATTCTTGATTGAATGTGTAATTTATTGAGTTTCGTTGTCATGTTGTATCGTGACATGTCTGGAATCATATCTGCATTGGAATCATATCTACATGCCGATTGGTTATGTGTAGAATTTTTAGCCAGGACATATGGTCATACGTTGATATTTCCGTATTAGACTGTGCACACGAGACGTAATTCGTGAGGTTAATTAGGTACATTGTCTCACATATATTTTGGATTCCGTATACGGGGTGGACATGTGCATGGACACATTTTCGGATCGGGCATACTGTGATGTCCGTCTTGAGCCATGTTGATTGGTCATTCATATTCCATGTATGAATGGTTATGTCCGACGGTTTGCGACTTGTTGTTCATACGCCCGAGGGGTATGTTCAATAGTCAGGTTGTTTCCTTGAGATCATATATATATGAATTGTATAATGTCTTGAGAATTATTATCATGTATATCTGACCCTGTGGTTATGGGCGAAATACTTATGTTGTATTTTAGGTCGAAGCAGAGGCAAGGCGCGGGAAGATCACGGTGACGGCGAAGGGTTCGAAGGATATTAGTTCGGGGGGGGCAAGTCTTTTGTTGTCCGGTTATGCTTAAACCGTGTAATGTTATTTTCCGCTTCATTAAAACTATTGTCGATTGTATTATTGTTATAAGTATATTCCATCTTCATATGATTTATACCAGTATTTGGATCATGTGTATTCTAAGACTAATAGCCGTATCATTTGTAGACTCCTAATCGGAGTAATGATTATTATATTGTGATTCGGTACGACGATAATGTTATGTTTAATTTGTGTATTGGTATCGCCTGATGGGTCCCAGTGTGGGGTCCACGGCACTGTAATGGCCGCCGAATTCGGGGTGTTACAGAAGATGGTATCAGAGAGTCATTTCTCTTTAAGAGTCGTCGTGGATTGAACTAGTATCAAGAAACCTTCGCGTCATGTGTGACCTGTGCAAGTGCCTGACCCGACGAGCCAAATACGGTATGTTATTTATGTGTCATCATTTAATTAGTGGCAAGATGTTAATAGCAGAATTGATCTTTTGTTGATCTTGATATTCCGAGTGATTTGTGGCGGAATTTATCTTATTGATATTCCGAGAAAAAATTTGGATTGATTATATGGTTGAAATTATTCCGACTTGATGTCACTATGATATTTTGTGTAGCACCCATGGTGCCGATAATTCGTGATGAACTATTTTCCTGAAATTGTAGTTTCATTGTTGCTATTAACTTAGCGAAAAATTGTGATTTGCTGTAGAGGTGGTCACGAAATATGCTTATGATTATTGTTTGATTCTTTCAGTATGGATAGAAATTTGAGAGGCCGTGGTAGGGGGTCGAGGCAGCAGAAAGGGCCAAATACCGAGGCCACGAGCCAATACACGTTCGAATGTGGAGCAGAGCTCAGCGGGTAGTGATTCACCTACTAAGAACCAGTCACACCACACCGAGCGACACGAGGGCGCGTGCGTCGACCCGTATGTTGTTATGCAGGGCATGCTGACCCAGATGACCCAGATGGGTCAATTGATGGAAGCTATGCAGAGAGCTGCTAAAACTGGCCAGCAGCAGGAACCTCATCCACCACCTCCTGTGCACGGCGGACCCGTGAGTTGGATCATTAGCGACATCTCTCGTCAGCGGTCTCCGAATTTTGAAGGATCCTCTGAGCCTGCTGATATTGTATACTGGATCGATCACTTCGAGAAGTTGTTCGAGATGGTAGAATGTCCTAAAGAGAACCGCGTCTCCGTGGCGGCTTACTACTAAGGTAAGAGCGCCCACACTTGGTGGCTTTTGGTGAGACCAGCTGATGGTGTATGCACTTGGGAGGAATTCAAGAACCACATGCTAGATCGTTATTATCTAGCTCCACTCCGTGAGGCCAAGCTGTCAGAATTGCTGAACCCAAACCCGTCTGAGGAGGATGATGTGTTATCGATTGCTGAAAAATTTCAGGCACTTTTTCTATTCGCTATGTCGATTGTTCGGACGGAAGTGGAAAAGATCAAGTATTTTCTCAAAAGGCTGAAACCCCGAATGAGGATGCAGTTACTTAATCACCACTGCATGACTCTACCGGAGTTCATCAAGAAAGCTCTGGAATACACTGTGAAGGAGATTTCCAAAAAGCAGCCACAGTCCAACAATAAGAGATCCAGGAACCAGACCTAGGCTGACAGTAATCGGGGAACGTTCGAGAAACCCCAATTTGTACCAACTTTTTCTGAACGGTCACCTATGGCGCCAAAACCAACAGGATCACATTCTCGAGTGGCCAGCTCATCTATTGTGTGTTTTAACTGTGGAGATCAGAGGCACGTCAGCTCCATATGTCTGAAGTCGGTCATTGCATGTCATACTTATAGGATTACTGGACATCGTGCTCGGTTTTGCAGAGGTGGGCTGGGACGTACACCAGTAGCCTGTCATGCTCCAGTTCAGTCTTCAAAACCAAGAATCGACGAAAATCTATGAGATGAAGAAGGCTGACGATCCCGAAGCTAGCACGATCGCAGGTACACTCGAGATTCACTCTCAGTGTGTATGTGTTCTTTTTGATACTAGTGCTTCACACTCCTTTATATATGCTCTTGTTTGAGTCATTTGTAATTAGATCATGTTATCGATTATGAACTTTATGTGATTGGTCTACCCGATGGTAGAAGAATTATGGGAAATTGTGAAGTGCAGAACTGTCCGATTCGTATGAACGACCGTGAGTGGTTGTCAGACTTGATTGTGGTCGATTTACCTAAAGATGATGTGATCTTGGGTATCTATTGGATGGATCGTCATGATGCCATACTTATCATCTGCAAGCAGATGGTGACTATCACTTCTGATGATGGTTTCGAGTGTATTTTTCAGGGTGATAATCCCAACCGCTTCGGGAGGGTTATGAGCGCAATGAAAGCAGAGAAACTGCTTCATCAGGGGTGTATAGGTTATTGGTGCTACATGACCAAGACAGTGGATCGACCAGCTGAATTGGCTGATATTCCGATGGTCCGAAATGTAATACCCGGTTGTAATTCAGTTACTATCATTCAGTATTTATCATTCAGTAATTGTCATTCAGTAATTTCACTCATTAATGATCATTTGTCACTCATATTCAATCATGGTATTCATCATTCAGAGTAATTGTATCGTGTATCAATCGTCATTCATCACTAATCTAATTGGAGTTTCGTGCCGTGTTTGTCATCGTCGTCATTTTCATTGTGGACTGTGCGTGAGGTAGTTGCGCACGCTATGTACTCTTTTTAGCGCGCGCTAATTGAGTATAGGTAGTGCACGCTACCACTCATCATTAACGCACGCTAATATTACCCTGGCTGCAGTCCACAAGGTACTGGACTGCAGGTGAGTTATTAGTAGCGCACGCTACGAGTGGTAAGTAGCGCGCGCTAGTGGGTTGTAGTAGCGCACGCTAATAATTGTTGTAGCGCGCGCTAAGGATAGATTAGGTTGAGTCCAGTGGCTACTGGACTGCACTGGATTAATTCATAGCGCACACTATGAGTGATATTTAGCGTACGCAAACGGTGTAGTAGCGCACGCTAAATATTAGTTGTAGCGCACGCTACCGAGGTCAGATCAGAGGACAGACGGTTTCTGGATTCCAGTACTGGGCATCTAATAATTCGTTAGCGCACGCTAACCATGGGTATTAACGCACGCTAATGGTATGGTTGTAGCGCACGCTACAAAAGGTACGTAGCGCGCACTACCGTTTTCGGACAGTGGGTACTGGACTACCCAAATTACCCGTTAGCGCACGCTACGCACAAGGGGTAGCGCACGCTAACCTGGAGTGACTATATATTGGACAGTTAGCCTGAGTTTCGTCATTTCTCATTTCCCTTCGTTTTTGGAGCGACTTCGGGCGATTTTGGGCGACTTGGAGTGTTCTCTTCGAGCTGCTATCACCTATCATCATATTCAAGGCTTTGAGTTGGATTATCACCACTTCATCATCTCCTTAACATCAAATCAAAGGTATTAATCTCTTGGATCTAGAATTTCGGATTTTTGGGTTTTTCCTTCCGATTTCTTCGTGTAAGCTTGGATTATTGTTGGAATACATTAGATATGGATTATCTACCTTGGATAAATGTATTCTTACGGATTTAATGGCTATTTTCGGAATTATTTCAAGAACCATTAGGGTTGACTTCAGTTAATTTGGGGATTTTCCGATTGTTGTCGTAAACTTGAATTGTGGATTTCTATGAGATTATTGATGTCATTGATAATGTTTTGCTGGTTTGAATCAATATTTTGGAGTTGGTTCGATAATTTGGGTTTGGTTTTAACCAATGGGAAGGATATTCTCAACGTTTTCGTTAGAGTACATCTACGAGTTCGGATATTGTTGTATCGATGTTTAAGTCGGTTATGATCGTATTTGATTCGTGTATTGATCGGTTGTTGGTAATTATTGTTATTCAAGGTTGTTCGAGTGACCGACATTTCATTTAGGACGTTGTTCGTGGAAGGACATTGTCATCGGTATTGAGTAAGTTAACTATTACTCGGTTAAAAGGATACTCATTCCTTTTGTTGTTGATTGCTCATAATCATAATTCATTCATCATAGTATTAATCATATTGAGACTTGTAATTGTCGAATAATCATTTCATTCACGAGGAACGACGGTTCCAAATCATTTCATTGGGTTATCAATCAAGTCACTATTATTTTCATCTCGGTGAGTCATCTTGGCCTTGTCGAATTATTATTCATTGGTATTCATTGTGGTCATTCTCGTTCATATGACCTTCTGGATTCATATTGCATGGCCGGGTGTGGCTGTGTGGAATTTTTAGTCGGGCACACGATGGTCATGTTTTGGGTTCACCGATACATTGGACCGTGCACACGGTAACGCTTACCTCCGTGAGACTAATTAGGTACAAGGACGGGTGTGTCCGGTCATTCATCTTGTACACCTACACAGAACATTACGGGCGTACTATGATACTCCTCTTCAGCGTAATTCATAACTAAGGATATTTCATAACTTCAATTAATTCATGATTGTGTGATTTCAACCGTTGAGGATTGTTGTTCTGTGTAACTGACCCCGTTGGGGGATTTTGTTTTCAGGTCACGGCAAGGCAAAGGCACGGGAAGAGCATGTTGACGGCGAGGAGTCCCAGTGATACTAGTAGGGGGCCCCAGTCATTTCGTTTGTTTCAGTCATTTCAGTCATTTCAGTTATTCCGTCATTTGTATTTTCCGCTGCAAATTCCGTTTGAGATGTTTAATTGTTCAGGGTGGTGTATTTTATCTCCATATAAATATACTAGTATTCGGTTTTGTCCTGGTGTGTTGTACTTAAACTCCTCATCGGAGTACTGGGTAATATAATGTGGTTCGGTACTACAATTATATTATTTAATTCATCAATTTCATTTGCCTGGTGGGTCCCAGTCGGGGATTCACAACACTGTAATATCTGCCTAGTTTGGGGTGTTACAGAGTTGGTATCGGAGCGTGGTTTTGAATACTACCCTCCAAGTCATGTCTCATTTGAAATCATCGTCATCGGACTAGTATCATTGGACTTTCACGTCACATGTGACCTGTGCAAATGCCGAGCCAATCAGACCAAGAACTGTAAGATTCCTAATGCCATGGTATAATTTCTGGCAATAATCATTCATTCATAATTCATCAGTTAACAATCCTCAATCATCATTGTCATTTTGACCAGGACGGTCAGGTTAACTCATTAATCACTCAATTCATTTCATTACTCGGTTGTTGATTTGGAAGATCAAATCATTAATCATGTTAACTTGTTCAAGATAATCATTTCAGTAATTTCATCAGATAATCATGTCACGTTAGTTAATCATTCATGTAATCACTGTGTTAGAGCGCGTATGCTCATTTTCATCATCTCATGTCATAATCATAACGTGATATTCATGCGGGAAATATAATCATCATTTAACTTTCCTACTTCAGTATGGAAAGAGCATGAAGAGGACGTGGAGGACGAGGTCGTGGAGTGGGCCGAATCGAGAGCTCGTGTGAATACACGTGCAAACGCGAGAAATAATGCTAATTCATCGAGCAGCGACGCTGCCACTCATTCTCCTGGACGCGATCATTCACTAACGGGGAGTCGTACCCGGGACACGGCTCAATCAAAAGGTGTCCGGGTTGACCCACTCGCTTTTATGCAGGGCATGATGGCCCAAATGACTCAGATGGCACAGCTGATGGAGACGATGCATAACTCCGTCAATCAAAATCAGCAGGCTCCTCCGCCGCCACCTCAGAGGCAAGAGAGGAATGTGAGCAATATCATCGGCGACATCTCTCGCCAGAGGCCACCTACTTTTGAGGGCTCGTCTGAGCCGGCGGATATTTTTCATTGGCTCGAGCATTTCGAGAAGTTGTTTGCTATGGTAGAGTGTCCCGAAGGACACAAAGTTTCATTGCGGCTTACTACAGGGTAAGAGCGCACATTCTTGGTGGTTGTCGTTGAAGCCCACCGAAGGATCATGTACTTGGGATCAGTTCAAGACTCTCATGATGGAGAGGTATTATCCGGCCCCGCTCAGAGAGGCCAAACTGTCAGAATTACTCACCCCCGACCCATCAGCAGACGAGGATGTTCTCGCCATTGCCGAGAAATTTCAGGAACTTCTTCCGTTCGCCTCATCTATCATTCATTCCGAGGCAGATAAGATTAAGTATTTCAGCAAGAGGCTGAAACCCCGTATGAGACTACAGTTGCTTAATCATAATTGCACCACGTTGGCCGAATTCATTGAGAAAGCTCTTACCTATGAGCTTACTGCTAAAGAGATTGCTAAGTAGCAACCTTCGTCTGCTAGCAAGAAATCGAAGAATCGTAATCAGTCTGAAGGCAGTCAGACAGCCTTCAAGAAACCCCGTGCGGGCTCTGCTTTTTCTGAGCGACCTCCTGTGTCGTCTAAACCCGCGGAATCTCAGCCTCGGGCGGCCAGTTCGGCCATCACCTGTTTTAACTATGGGGATCTTGGTCATCTCAGTACCAAGTGTCCGAGACAGACTATCACGTGTCATAATTGTGGGATTGCTGGGCATAAGGCCCGTTTTTGCCGTAGGGACTCCAAACCTGCTCAGACGTCATCTCAGGCCCCTAAGCAGTCAGCCGTTCAGAATCAGGCAACTCAATCAGCGTCGTTTAAAACGACAGGAGCGACTAAAGGTGGAGCCTATAGCCAGCAAACGGGAGCGTCCGGTGCCGGGACTAGCAAGCCCCGGATTTATGAGATGAAGAAGACCGGTGATCCAGAGGCCCGAATGATCTCAGGTACACTCGATATTCTATCTCAACCTGTGTGTACCCTTTTTGATACTGGTGCATCGCATTCATTCATTTCCGAGTCATGTTTGAGTAGACTACGTCTGGGTAGTGCTACTAGTTGTGAGCCTTATGTCATCGGCCTACCTGATGGTAGACGAATTATCGTGTCGTGAGATTGGTGTCCGATTCAGTTTCATGGTCGTGTATGGCCAGCGGACCTAATCGTAGTAGATTTGCCGAGGGACGACGTCATCTTGGGTATTGATTGGATGGATCGTCATGATGCCATCATTAGTGTCCGTAAGCGTATGATCACTATCATTTCAGACGATGGGGTTGAATGTGTGTTTCAGGGAGGTAATCCCGGTTGTTCTGGTAAGGTCATTAATTTGATGAAAGCAGCGAGATTACTCAATCAGGGGTGTGTTGGTTATTGGTGCTATATGACCAAAACCGAGAAATCATCAGTAATGTTGACGGATTCCGGTAGTGAGGGAATATTCCGATGTCTTTCCAGATGAGTTACCTGGTTTGCCTCCACAGAGGGATGTGGAAATCACGATTGAGTTGGAGCCTGGTACGTCCCCGATATCGAAGGCACCATACCGGATGGCCCCGACCGAAATGCAGGAATTAAGGAACCAACTCGAGTAGTTGTTCGAGAAGGGTTATATTCGATCGAGTGCGTCCCCGTGGGGAGCACCAGTGTTATTTGTCAAGAAGAAGGATGGTTCTTTTCGCTTGTGTATCGATTATCGGGAGCTGAACAGGGTGACAATCAAGAATAAGTATCCCTTACCCCGTATTGATGATCTCTTAGATCAATTTCAGGGAGCTTCAGTATTTTCCAAGATCGACTTAAGATCTGGATATCATCAGTTGCGGATTCGAGAGTCGGATATCGCGAGGACGGCGTTTCGAACACGCTATGGTCATTATGAGTTTGTGGTTATGCCGTTTGGATTGACTAATGCACCTGCGGTATTCATGGAGTTAATGAATTGGGTTTTCATCGACTGTTTGGATCAGTTTGTTGTTGTCTTCATCGATGACATTTTGATTTATTCTCGTGACCGAGAAGAACACGAGTTTCACCTTCATCAAGTGCTCGACGTGTTGAGACGAGAACAACTTTATGGGAAGCTTTCCAAATGTGAGT